>CANTUQ010000040.1:3757500-5092500 GCA_947683425.1 Excoecaria cochinchinensis
TCCCAAATACACTAGCAAATATTTCCACGCAATCCCATAGCATCCCACGGCACCTCATACAAACCCATGACTAATTGTTCCAACTTAAGCTCTTATAACTTAAATTTATAATTATTGGTAATAATTTCTTATTAATACTTCCTTAGTTCCACTTCAAATGTCACTATTGATATTTAATTTTAATTTTATTTTATTTTCACTTTAAGTGTCTTTTTTCAAACTAAAAAAAAAATTATTACATATTTTCTTGTTTTTCTCTTATATTTGTAATAAAAATGAGATAAATGGAGTAATAGTCTCAAAGAATTGATAAAAAGGGCAAATTATGATGAGCATTTCATAAACTTATGGCAATTAATAATATGTTTTTGGTATTTGCCAATTGTAATATAAAGATAGAATATTGTAAGAAAAAGAAAAGAAAGAAGGAGCATACCATGAAGAAGACCAGATAAGCTGCCATTGTGAACAAATTCATGGACTAAGAGTTTCTCTTCTCTTCTATAATAGTAAGCAACAAGAGGTGATAAATTAGGATGTCTCAATCTCCCTAACCTTCTCATATGTTCATGAAATTCTTCTTTACCAACATTATTCATTAGCTTATATCTCTTGACCACCAAGACAAGGCCAGCAGAAAGTGCAGCTTTGTAAGAAGATCCAAAGCACCCACTCCCTAATATTTCAGCTGAAGCCCTCAACAAGTCAGCCAAATCAAATCTCTCTATATCATCTCTAACAAATGATAGTTTAATCTTCCCAGTTGAAGATGGATCAGATGAAACTTGTTGGTTTTGTTGTGCAGCTTCTTTAAAAACAGCTCTTTCAAATTTTGGATGGGCCGGTGTTTCTATGGATAGCCGTGGTGGTTCTTGTCTTCTACGTCTTATAAGGATTACTGCAGCTGCTATTATTGCTGCTACTGCTACTATTGCTACTATTATCACAATTATTACACTTGCTAGTGGGGGACTCTTTAGGTTTTTATTTTCATTAGTTTTTGGTGGTGGATTGGAGATGGAATCACTTGGAGGGGATACATTCTCTGTTTCACAGGCCCTCAGAGGTGATCCACATAGATCATTGTTGCCTGTTGAACCAATCAGAATGGCTTAAGTCATTTTAAAGTAATGGTCAATCCACGGTTATTAAACTCGGCTATACAGGTTAAAATATATATATGTACGTTTAACTCACCAGAAAAGGAGGTCACATCCATTTTGCTAAGGGAATTAGGGATTGGACCTTGGAACTGATTGTTTGAGACATTGAAAGATGTAAAATTCTGTTGAAAATTTGGTAATTGCCCAGTAAATTTGTTGTCTTCAAGCCTCAATTCCAAAAGCTTAGGAAGATTAGCCAATGAGGAAGGAATAGCACCAGTAAATTCATTTTGTGCCAGATATACCTTGGTCAGCTTCAACATACCTTCAAATTAATGCTTATTATTAGTTTTTTTTAGTAGTATTCCGGTGTGTATGGACATTTGGACCGTTCGATTATGCACGCGGCACCGATAGATGATCCAGATGCACTCACACACCGTATCACACCCTTTTTTTTCTTTTAATTTTTTTATTCAAATAAAATTAAAAACAAGAAGTATACCTACCTTGAAAAGCATCATCAGGGATCTGGCCAGAAAAATGATTGTTGGAAAGGTAAATAGATCTCATAGATGGGAATTTATTAAAGATAGGGATAGGACCATCAAAGCTATTATTCATAAAGCTTAGAGTTTTCAACTCAGACATATTCTCTAAAGTTTGGATATCAATTGTACCTTTTAATCCCATTCTCTCAAGTTGTAAACCCCAAACAACTCCTTCCACACAAATAACTCCTTTCCAATTAGAAATATCCCCATTGCAAGGTAAATTGTTTTCGCTCCAATTGGCTAATTCCGATGCATCTGTTAATGAACCCTTGAATTTCAACAATATTTCTGAGTCTGTCAATCCTAAACAATTTCTCCACAATAATTCACTAATAATAATAATCATAATAAACAAGGGTTTATGTATCGAATTAGCCATGCTGATGCTGATAAAGGGTGGGGCAGTTTGCCCGCCCTTTACAGGCATTAGGAGCAACAATTTATTTGGGACTTGGAAATGGATGTTTTTGAAAAGTTGGAAAATGGTGTAATTTTTTTTTTTATGGCATAGAGAAGCGTATGTGTGTGTCTCTCTGTGCAAGAGAGAGAATTGTGCTAAGAATAGGCGGTGATAAAAAGGGGAACATTAGTGTAAAAACAAATGGAAAATTATGTATAATAATATTGACAAAGTCTTTGCATTTGTTTAATTGTGTGTTTTCCATAAGTGGTAGGTGTGTTTGGCACGAGAGATCTTCGGTCTGCCTTTGAATTTGACAGAAAAGAAAATGATTTTAAAAAAATTTGATATAATCCCTTGTATTCATTAAGAGCGATAATACATATTACTCCAATGTACTTAATGCTGTGCACCGTCCGATCAGTATAAATGATAAATAAATGTTGATCCAACTGTGCGCAACATTTGAAGCATGGAAGCATGGCCATGAATGTACAACTCATTTATCAATCACCTTCCATATAATTCATTGTATTGCATGCAATTGCTTCAGTTTTTAACTGTTTTATATATTTCATTCCCAAAAAAAAAAAAAACAAGTATTAAACATAACATCAAAATGAAACAAGTTTTAAAATGTACCCAAAAAATCAATACAAGCAGAAGCTTCATTTCAAAAATCAATCACCAACAATATAATTTGCTTAAGGCAAGAATCATAATTGATATTTTCCAAAAGGAAAACATCCATCTGTAGCTAAAATTGAGTTATTCTAAATGGATATATAACGGTAATTTAAATAAGAGGTCACGCGAGTGTTGGTGCTTTTACAAGCTTCTTCTTATAGGAAGGCTTTGTAGTGAATCCACATTTAAGCTTAAGCCAATCAGAAGTTATTGGGAGCCGACTGTTTCAATATATATGGTAATTTAAATAAGAGGGGGTCACGTGAGGGTTGGTGCTCTTACAAGCTTCTTCTTATGGGAAGGCTTTGTAGTGAATCCACATTTAAGCTAGGCCAATCAGAAGTTATTGGGAGCCGAATGTTTCAATATATATATATATATATTGGTATGTGACCCCAATATTCTGTCCGACTTTTTTAAATCCACGAGACTGATTAATTCAAACAGTCGAGCATTGTCGGATTCATAATTGGTGGCGGCTTTTCAAACAGCGTACACTATATGTACGAAATAAGAATTAAATTTAAGATTTTACTTAAGGAAATCCAATTAAGTTTCTTAAGGTGTGTTCGGTAAGATTGTATGTTTTTTGTTTTTAGTTTTTTAAAATCCATAAACTGTTTTTAGTTTTTGTTATTTATTTTTTAAAAACTGTTTTGTAAATTTAAAAATGCAAGTATAATTTTTAATTATAATATTTCTAATATCCATTAATAGATATTATGTGTATATAAATATTATCTAATTATTAATATTGAATAATAAATATTTAATAAAATTCATAATTCATTAAAAAAATTCATAATAACAAGAAAAATAAATAATTTTTTGAGAAAAAATGACAATATAAATGTCAATTATTATAATTCAACCACAATCTCTGAGCTATTTCATCTCGAATATTGTTTATTTGACGAAGTTGACTTGCATTTATATCAACAGTTTACTGAGGCTCTGAAATGTTAGCTTCACTATTTTGTTGATTATCTCCAATTACAATATTTTCATTTGCATATTCTATAAATAAAAAGTCTATACTTCCTTTCATTCTAATAAAGTTATGAATCACACAACATGTAAGAGATATATATTTTTGCCGCTTTATGTCATATGGAGGCATATTTCTAAGGATGAAAAAATGTGCCTTCAAAACTCCAAAACAACATTCTATGACATTGCGTAACGAAGAATGCATATAATTAAATAATTCTTCTGAACCTTATGGATTTTATCCTTCTCTATAATCACGTAAATGATAGCGTTCTCCACGGTATGGACTAAGAAATCCAGGTATATTAGCATATCCTGAATCAACTACATAATATTTACCTTGTGTAGGCATAGGGAATTTATTTGCTGGATTAGAAATACATTATAAAAAAATTCTTGAATCATTTGTTGTTCCTTCCCATCCAGTCAGGACAAATGTAAATCGCATATTAAATTAGCAAGCACACATAATATTCTGTGTAGGCACTGTTTTCTTCCCACGATATGGAATTTGTTGACTGACTGGAATTCGTGCAGAAATATGTGTACCGTTTATAGCTCCAATATAATTATGTTATAAATGTAATAGTTAATAAGCAATATTGACTATAATTATATAAAAAAAAAGATTCAATATTTTTTATTACCTTGAAAAATGGATAGTACTTAAGATTATTTTTGATCTCTAAAGGTGTTTCATCAAATGATGGAAGAACAATCACATGTTTAGCTATTGAACAAATAGAATACAGAACATTCCGAAAATGTCTAGAAATTGTATCTGTTGAATGTTGAAAACGGTCTGCTACAATTATCTGTCGATCATTTTGACAAATGATAAGAAGAAAAATTGCCACTTGTTCTTGCACTGTTAAAAACTTGGAATTTTTCAATGTTGAACTCCCATTTAATTCCTCACATAAACAAATAAAAATATTTTTGTCCATCCGAAATAAATCATAACATGTCATTGGATGACCATTTAATACCTCAACAATCTATTCATGACCTGTCAATTTTGAAATTTTTTGAGGTCTAAGTCTATTATTGCACATAAAATTGTACTTATAGTTCACATAAATTGTCAAAAATTGTTCTATTTTCTCATCAGAATCAAAAAAAATATCATCCAAATCCATATCCTTTTAGAATAAAAATAATTATTCCAAAAAATCATTTAAAATAACATCTATCAGTAACAAAATAAAAGAAATATATTTCAACCAATTCTAATAATAACCAAATCTCATAGGTCAATTAAACAAATCCAAACATCAAATAAAAAGTTTGCATAATGCAATAGATAATAAGGAAAGAAATGCAAAAAAATTAATAATAAGAAATCAAATTTGGATATTCAAAACCCAATCTTTCTTTCTTTCCTCGGACATGGCCAAAAACATCTCCCTCCATAGTGAATCATCATGGATAAGTTTAACGGTTTTTGCAAAAGACAATCCATCTATTCCGTCAAGGTTTTGCAATGCTTCAAGACATTTAAAAATTGATTCTCTGTTACTGCTCGATTATGTTCCAAAATTATCCCCTGAATTACCAACTGAGGTGAATGCTGTTCCCGAACTCATTTTCTTCTCAAAAATTTCTAATTTTTTCTTTGAACTTTCTCCAATGCTGATCAATGCTTGAGCCATTGCATTTTGAAATAGTTCTCTTTTCTTTCTACTATTAGATCTTTCATCACTTGTTTTCTTTAACCTTTTGCTTTTATTTGTATCTTCACCCTTTTCATCAAAACTATCAATTTTTTTTATTATTTTGTTCATCATCACTAACAGAATGGCTTTTAGTAGAAGGATGAGAATGAGCTCCAGTAGCAGTTGTATCTCCATAAATAATACACAACTTCTCATATTACTTACAACCTTCTTTTCTAAATTTTCTTGCCATCTTATTCACCTATTGGTAAAAAATATACATATATGTTATTCTAAAAATGGATCTTAATGCTCATTATACACTACTTATAATAATTAATAAATAAATTCATTAAGATAGAAATATACCTTGTATAACTTTTGCCATACATCGTTACTTGCAATAACTTGACCAGTTATTGAATTATATCCAATTTCTGTCTCTTTCAATAAATTATTGAAATGCTTCCATCGGCTTCTGAGACTATTAAACTTATTCTTGAATTGAATTAGACTATACTCTCATTTGGTATTCGTTTTCATAAGATCTCTAATTCGTGCCCATGCACTTTCAGTTAGAGTGGTTGTTTTTCAATTTCCATTATTTACTTTCTCAACCATTAATGCTATAAAATAATTTTCAATTTATGGAGACCAAATTGCTCCATCATGTTCAACCTCAATAACATTATTGCCATTTACATTCAACCCTTGATTTAAATTTTCTATCTAAATAAGATAAAGTTAATATCATTATCACAAAAAAATTAACTAACAACATGTTTGCAGGATATATCATCTAGTAAAGAATAGTGCAATCAATGTCCATGCATATATGTGGAGACAGGAGGTATTCATGCATAAACAATATTAAAAAAAAGTACTTAAGATATATTAAAATTAAAACTATTTACTTGGGTTGTTTAACCCCTTTCTTCATAAAAATAAATTATAAAACTATTTAGTTTAGAAAACTAATTGAATATTGACTTAATAAATATTTCATCTTGCTTAAAATAATAAAAATAAGAAATTAGGTAGGGCAACCTACCAATAAAACCTTTTCATCAGATACTTGACTTTCATAATTGCCTATCTAATCCCCTACCTATTAAGAAAAATGTCTTTTATATCTAAGTTTAAAGATTATATATAGCTCATGACCCACATTATTAATATATAGTAATAAACACACAAATAAACATTAACTTCTCTTTAATTATAAAACAGTTCCGAGAAAATCACCATAACCTTAAACATGAGCACCCTTAGTTTTAGCGAGTCCTCATTGGGTTATTTTAAATGTTTGGAAGCAGAATATGATTAGAATTTGAAAGCTTATTGTAGACATCGGATCCTGAGTCAGCCTAGATCGGAGTTACCCAATGATAATAAATTGCCTATTCACGGGCAAAGAGTTTGAAAGTGATAATTTTCTTGTCAAATTTGCATTTTAGAAAAAAAAAATAAAAAATAATAAAAATATTTTAAAAATTAGTTTTAAAAAATGAAATTTGAAAATTTTAGTGTTTTTTAGTTGTATTTTAAAAAAAAATCGGAAAATCGGATGTCGACGCGTGGCAGCACGCGCCAGCGTGCGCGACCGACGCCCGTCGGGCGTCGTTCGCCCCAAATCCGCCGCAAACGCCAATTTTCGCCCGTTTTCCATTTTTTCTTCATTTTTTGACGTTTTTCAACCTATTTTCCGGGATTTTGATGGTTTTCTTCCTTTTTTACACCCAAATTAAAGGAATTTAATTAAAAATCCTATTTTCTTCCTTAAATGTAGATTTTTTCCATTTTTATTGATTTAAATTGAAAATTGGAAAGAGAATTAGGGGGAATTCACTTGGGATCAAAAATTTTATTTTCTTATTCTCTTCTTCTTCAAGAATTTTCTCTACACCATTTTTACATCTTTTCTCCAAATAAAATTCTTAGGTTATAAATTCAATTTTTAATCTAGAATTTTTCTTAAGACAAAAAAAATCATTCTTTGTTCTTGTGATTGGAATTTTTATTCAATTGTAATTTTTTAAGACAAAAAAAAATAATTTTTTGTTCTTGAAAATTAAATTTATGTTCTTCTTTTTAACAAACTTTTATCAATAAATATTCTTAAGACAAAGAAATCAATTCTTTGTTCTTGAGAATTAATTTCAATTTTTATTATTTTTATTTCTATTTTGTAAATCAAATCAAGAAAATCAATCATATTCTTCATCAATCGAATCCAAAATCTGAGGGTAAACATTCTAGGATTAATCTTTTAATTTTATTTTTCTTTTATTTGTTTTTTGTTCATATTTAATTATTAACAATGTAGATTTTTATATTTATTGTGTTTTTATTTATTTTATGTGATTTTGTATATAGTTTCAACATTTTTAATATTCTTTCTACTTTATTTTATTTAATTGTTTATTCGTCATTTCTATTGTTATCATTGTTATTATTATTATCATTTTTTGTGTTAATATGTTAATCTATTTATTTTAATATGTCATTTAATTTATTTGTCATACATAATGCATATTTTATTTATTCTAATCAATTATTTATTATTTTATGTGTTTAATTGATTTTCTTGATTTAATTACTAACATAAATTTTATTTGTGCTTATTTTTTGTTTTAAATCCTTATTTTTCCTTGTTTGAGCATCCATGCGAGCGAAAGATGAGATTCGGGGATTTATTTTTATTGTATTTAGTATTTTTCCTTTATTTATCTTTTTAATTTATTTGTCATGTAATTATTAATAAAATATTTTTTATGCGTGCGTAATTAAAATCACACAAAAGTATTTCTACAAAATAAATTTGCTTTTTCTAATAAAATAGGACCAATGTCCTAGTTTTCCATTTAAGTAAATTGTCACTTTGAAATTATTTTCTTTAACTATATATGCGAGGACTAATGTCCTCATCCTTAATAAATACCCCATTTTATACATGATTTACATTTATTTTACAATGGGGGTTGTATTCCACCCCTAGTTTTGTTGTAATTTATTCTCATGTACTTTATTTTAATTATGCTTTCATTTACCGCTTTCCCTGGATGACCAACTTGCGCTCTAATTATTGTATCAAAAGGTATGAGAAAAAGAATAAAAACTTAAATTCAAAACTCAATTTTAACTTAATCAAGGTATGAATAAATGAGAAGTCCCGAACCATCTCTGGTCTTTGGGCTCAACGAGGCGAGAGGGCCATCTCAATATTCTATTGGGATGGAGCCTTCAAGACACCTCTTGTGTCCCGTAAAAAAGCTCAATTTGCACAGTTCTAGGCGAGAGGGCCATCTTAATGTTCTATTAGGGTGGGGCCTCCAAGACACCTCTGGTTTGCCCAAGCGTGAGGCCGAGAGGGCCATCCTAATGTTAGGGTGGGGCCTCCAAGACACCTTCGGATTGCTTATGATGGACATAACTGCGCTGTCTTAAGCTCACTGAAACTAGACGAACTTTCCCAATGTTCTATTGGGTGGCGACTCCATGAAACCTTCTTATTGCCCAAAATAGATGCTCTTGCAATTTCACTTGCAGGTCTCCATGAACCTCATTCCCGAGAGCCCTAAGAGCGGGCCTTCGGGCCGACCATGGGGTTTGGTGCGCGTCACACTTATAAAACCTTCTCTTTTACGTTTATTTAATTTTATTTTATTATTCTAATTTTTCTTGCTCATGTATCAATAGTGGGTTGTTCCCCTTGGCAATCATGAGTCTAACTGCCATCATTACCATACAAGAGAAATGTGCATAAAAAGAGTAAAAAAGCTCCCATCTCTTCCTTTCTTTCCTTCAAAAAGAAAGCAAAGATCAAAGAAACCTAAAATTTAGGTTCTTCGGCTCACCACTATGTATTTAGCATTTTTAATGCATGGGAATTTAATTAGTTTTATTGTTATTTATTTAGGAGAAGATGGCATGAAGAGGAGGGGATAGATATGGAGCTAAAGAACTTAAAGCTCCACCTAGAAAATCAAAGTATAGTTCAAGAAAATGAGAAGCTCGGGAAAAAAGCCAATCTTCTTCACCAGGAAAATCAAAGTATAGTGATTTGTGGGTTTGTTTTGTTTTACCTTTTGTTTGGTTACTGAGAAAGTGAGATACCATAGAATAAGAGGCTCTAGTAAGCTCATAAGAATCTATATTTGCATATATCTTTCCAAAACCAAATAGATATTTTTATAATTAAAAGAAAAAGAAAAATAGTCCTTGAATCAAATTCTGAATGAGTTGGTTTCTTAGCACATATAGCTTTGAAAATACTCCAATACTACAGAAGGGAAAAAAGTCCTTGAGCCAATTAATGCTTTCCTAACACTTAGCTTCAGCTAAGGCAGGATTCAGAGAATCACCAATTATCTATAACCACAAAAGAAGAACCAAATTGATTCAAATCCTTAAAGATAGCAACATCAGTATTTATTTTGATCTTAACCCAAATTAGGAGGGCTCAATTTCTTTGTTTGTTTTCTTAACCAAAAGCAGCAATAGAAAAAAGCATATTCAAAACTAGAAAAAAAATCTTGCTTGAAACAGGATTAAGATTATGCCATTACAAATCACTCCCTAACATATATTCGTTTCCAAACGACAAAAGGCAAAAACTACAGAATTCATATTCTAAGTTGCATATCAATAGCAATGGGTAGGAGAAAAAGCAAAGAAGCAACAGATTGCAAGAAACAAAGACATTGCAACATCGAAAAGCATAATCCAGAAAAAAGAGCAACAGATTGCAAGAAACAGAGACATTGCAACATTGAAAAGCATAATCCAGAAAAAAGAAATAAACTACTTCACCTGAGCTAATGGAAATCGACGATGATTGAATAGTAATGGGTAAGAGAAAAGCAAAGAAGCAATAGATTGCCAACAAACACAGGGGTCTAGAGCAGCTTAGAGGGAAAGCATAATCCAAAAAAAAAAATACTTTACCTGAGCCAATGGATATCGACGGTGATTGAATAGCGAAAGCTGATGGTGTCACATGCGGCGGTTGCTTGAGGAATGAAGAAAGATGTTATATTTTTGAAGAAGTGGCTGGTGCTTCAAATTAATAACAGAACCTAAGAGATAAAAATCCATCTTTTGTAGATTTTTCTGTTCCGTTTTAGTTTAGGAAAACACTTCTTGAAAGTTTCACAAAAATAAAAATCTTGTATTCTTTGGCAAGCGTGTTTTTGGATTTTTTTTTTTTTAAAAAAGAAAACTTTGAAAATAAAATGTTTCCGAACGGAACCTTAACATTCAGACCAAAGATTGTGAAGCTACCTTTTTCATTGCTTTAAAAAAATGAAAACTTTGAAAATAAAACGTCACCGAATGGAACCTTAACATTCAGACCAAAGATTGTGAAGCTACCTTTTTCATTGCTTTCTGCCACCTTTTCTTCTACCCAACCCTTGATACTCTTTAGCCTAAGTTCATCTCATAAGTGTTTTATTTTGTACAACTTATACCATGCGTCTTTCTCATGCATTTGTACATTATTTCTCGAATCTTCATAATTTAAACCATATAAGTGGTATGCTCTTATGCATTTATGTTGTATTTTTTAGAAAATTTTAGGAGATAGCAATGAAACCCTCTTCAAATTACAATTTCGAAAACTTTTATATGCATTTATATTAATTTAGGGGTAAACGTCTAAGAATATTTGGTCCATAATCTAGTTTTATGAGTAAATGGCAGTTTGTGGAAGTCTTTTTTGTCATGCAAGGAAGCAGAAGAGGCACTAAAAATTTACAAATGGAAAAAATGTATGGAAGATAATAAAGGCAAAATAATTGTGAGTATGGTGTATAGGTAGCAAATAAGTTGGGTTGGGTACATAGAAAAAAACAGAAAATTAGCGACGGCAATTTCCGTTGCTAATTCCATTAATCCCGTCTCTAATTACTTTTAGCGACAAAATGACTAACCGTCGTTAATATGTCCGTCGCAAGGAATTTTGCGACCAAAACATAAAACAGTTGCTAAAAATAATAACGGCAAATTCTGTGACTAAAAATAAAATATTCCATCGCTAAATAACTCCTAAATTAGTCGCCATAAATATTAAAAAATATTAGCGACAAAAAATTCCGTCGCAAAAATTATTAAAATTTTTATTATTATTTTCAATTTAATTTATTATTATTATTATTACATCAAAAATTTAATTTATATAAATAATAATTATTCAATATTATTAACAATACTATTAATTTAAAAATATAATATTATAAAAATATATTAAATTGTACAATTAAGTTTGTGTAAATAGTCAGTTCGGTTCGGTTTTAAACGGAACCGAATAGATCAAAAATCGAACTTATATTCAACAAAATAAAACCATTTAAAATAAATAAAAGAAAAATAACATACATAAATTTTCATATTATGTTCCTAATAAATACTAAGCAAAATTACATTAAAAATAAATATGCATAAATTACATTAGACCTCAAATCTTCCACACTTAGCGGCTCTTGCCTCCTTCAACAGTTGGTGCTAAAGAAGCCATCTCTAAGCCACAATTCCTTTTCTCCACATTGCCATGCCATCCTAATATAAATAAATAATAATAATAATTAAAAACAAATAAATTATGAGAACCCTGAAAAATAAAGAAAAGTCCCACAAAAAAGATGCTTAGGATTTACCAATAGATAAGTCGTATCCATGGTAATGAATCTCACAATATTCTTGACATAAGGCACAGTACTCGCAAAAGCAATAAACCAAACAATCTCCACAAGGGCTTTCCTTTAAAGCATATTGTGCCTCATTTTTCCTCTATAGAAGCATGAGTAGCAACATGCACATCCTGTCACATAGGCAATTAATGTGTATAGTGCTCCATTAACACCACAAGCTGCATCACATTTTCAAATAAAAGAACAAGTTTTTCTTTTAGAAGTAAGAACAAAAATTCAATTTTTTCAAGTGGAAATCTATTCCCTCACCCTCTAATAGATAAACATTCATTTTCACATATATTAAGAAAATATAATTAATAATTTGGAAATATATAGTTTATTCACTATTTTCTAATTTACCTTTATGTTTGTTAGAGCTATATTTTAGAAGTTAGAGATGTTACTTCACATTTATTTATAATAAGATACACATTAACAATAGGCATATATTAGAAAATTAAGTCATTAATTATATGTAGAAAGGGAAAAAAAGAGAACCGATTTGAGATAAATCTAAAGGGAACTGCGAGAGTTGATAAATCAGTCTCTCCAATATGCTAAGTTATGTCCGTAATTTTAGAAAACTCAACTAATTTTTATTGAAATCTCATATCATGCCATGGTTCAAGACTCAAACTTAACTAATTAGATAAGAAAATGTGAATTTAGTGGTTGCAAACCTCAATTCACAACAAATGGCTCAATTTCTCAAGCTTGAACCTCACTGAAATTAGCTCAAGCTTTTATGTCCTTCCATTTTTCCTTCTTCTTCAAGTTTCCCCCTTCTTCTACACTTACGGGAACCATTATCATCATATACCCAACAAAACTCATAAATAATGCCATTTAAACGAACAATTAATGGCCTAAACGATAAATTTAACTTATTCAATCTATTAGCCTAAGAAAATTGAACTTAAATCCCAAATCCCTGATTTTTTTTCTTCAAATTTGTCCCCCTTATCATATCTCCTAAATTTCTAATTAGTAGTTACTATAACTCACCCCGATGTCACCGTTTGAAGAGAAGGGAGCTGACAGCATTCTAGTGGGCAGTGATGATGGAAACGACGAAGAGGGATGGCCGAAATCAGAGCAGAAAATATAAGGGGAGAAGGAGAATGGGTTGTTGTAGTTGTGCGCACCGGAATCTGGCTCACGGTGGATGGAGGGGCGGAGATGGCAACGGAAAGAGGGAGCAAATGAGGTGGTTGGAACAAGAAGGGTAGATCGGGTTTGGAGCTGCCAAAACAAGAAAGAGAAGAAAAGGAAAAGAAGAAGAAAAGGGAAGAGCCAAAACGACGTAGTTTTGACTAGTTTAGGCAAATTTTTGTGTCAAATTCCCATCTAGTCCTTTTTAATTTCATTTTAACCCCTAATCAATTTAATTCACCTCTTTTCTACTTTTCTATACCTATTTTAAATTAACTTCTTATAAAATTTAACCCACTATTTCATACAGCATTTTCTCTTTATTTAATAATTGATAATTTTTAATTTTTTTTTGTATGCATACCCAATTTATCGGGCTATAATATTTCAGGGCATTATATTTTTATTTTTATTTTTTTTATCATTCATTTATTATAGATCTATTTAACTAAAACAATCCAAATATTTATTTAAGTAGTCTTAAAAGAAAATTCCAGATCTTTTGCTAAATTTTCAGCGTGCCAAATTGTTATTAGCAACACCGAAAACTTTTGGGCGCTACACCATCACCGTCATCGGCCTCCTGCTCCTCCGTCGTGCTCACGAACCACCTAATTTATAAATTTTGAGAAAAAATAAAATTAAAGTTAAAAAGAAATAGTAAATAAAATAAAATTAAAGCAACTAATTCATAAAAAGCAAAGTGCATCGCAGGTGGTGAAGCGCAGGACACCCGAAACCCATCGCCAGTGGTCACGCGCCCAAACATACATATATTAATTTATGTATTTTAATTTAATCATTTCGTCAAAGTTATTAATTCAAAATTCAAAAATAGTATCAGCACATATTCCTTAATAAATTTCATTATTAATATTAATTTCAGTTCACCCATCTAATATTTTCATCAAATTTGTAAAAAATTGAATAATAAAAAATTTATTTTAGACAAATTAAAAATAAAATTCATAATATAAAATGATTACAAGCTAAAAAATACAATTAAAAAATTTATCTTAATCAATGAAAATACTAAAAAAATTATTAAATTTTGCTTACAATTGTTTTAATTATATATTTTCAAGATTAAATGTTAATTTTATCGGAATTAGCAAAGAGAATGAATTTCAACATAATTTCATGTGTAAAGCAAAAATATTAAAAATAATTAATAACTATAAGTATGTATGCATATTTTTATTAAGGCTAAAGGTGCATTTTTGCCCTTGTCGTTTTCCAAAATGGGCAAATTTGCCACTAACGTTTATTTTGAGGCAAATTTACCCTTAACGTTTGTAAAATATGAGATTTTTGCCCCTACCGTCAATTACTGCTAATTTTGACCGTTAATACATTAGTTGACTGTTAGTGGGATACGTGTGATACATACATTGGACATGTGGATCAAACGTTTGGGTGCCAAAGGTGTATTTTTGCCCCTAACGTTTTTTCAAACGTGTAAATTTGGTCCTAACATTTGTAAAATAGGAGATTTTTGCCCCTGCCATCAATTACCGGTAACTTTGACCGTTAATAAGTTAGTTGACCGCTAACGGCAGGGACAAAAATCTCTAATTTTACAAACGTTAGGACAAATTTGCACCAAAATAAACGTTGAGCGTAAATTTACCTATTTTAGCAAACGACAGGGGCAAAAATGCAACCTTGCCTTTTATTAATATTATAATTAGTGTTACTGACGAAATAGCGACGGATTATTCCATCGCTAAAGTATCACTTCAATTTCTAAAATATTATTTTAATAATTAACAAATTTGAAAATTTTTTAGCGACAGAAAAATCCGTCGCTATTTCGTCAGTAAAATTGAAAATAAAATTGAAATTCTGAACTTTCACGACAAATTTAAAAAACCGTCGCTAATTAGCGATGAAAAAATTTTGTCGCTAAATTTTATCACAAAAAAGGCATTATCCATTGCCGCAAAAAATTAGCGACTGTTTCTTTATTTCCATTGCTAAAATTGGAAAATAGACTTTCGTGACTAATTTTGAATTCTGATGCAAATTCGTCGCTAATTAGCAACGAAAATCAGTCCTATGCTAATTTTCATCGCAAATTTGGATTTTTTTTTCTGTAGTGGTAGATTTGAATTGGGTTATAAATGGGCTATTATTTATTGTGTTATAAGGGGCGAATGCCCAAACAGATTTGGTACGTTTGGGTCAACCCATGTATTTATTGTATATTGGCCCAAATGGATAGTATGGTGGCCTACAAGAGTTGCATTGTGGCCTAAATGAATCGTATAATAGCCCTAGTGGGTGAATATGTGGATCAACGGATGAAAATAAACTCTTGATATAATTATGACATATTAAAAAAAAACTATTATAAAAATGTTCATCCAAATGGTCACATGATGACCTAAACAGATTGGATTTAAGTGGGGTCTAATTGATTATTTTTCTTGGGCAGGTCAGATCCAAGTCCACATAAATAAAACACGGACCTAGCACATGCAGGTTAGGTTTGGGCTGGGCTGGGTCTAAACAAGGCCTATTTGGGCTTTTTATTTTTTCAATGTAAGTAGGATGCAAGTCCACAAAAAATTAAGTACTGTTCTAGCACGCGCTAGGTTAGGTTCGGGATGGGTCAATTCATTCAAGTCGGGTTTAGTTCGGACTGGATCTAAATAAAATTTTAAGATTTTTTTTATGCACAAATTCAATCAAAGTCTACATAAATAAAATACGGGGCTTGCATGGATAGGATTAGGTTTGGGCCAGGTTGGATTTGGACCGAGACCTAACTGGATAGAATTCGGTTAGGATCGAGTCTAGCTAGGCTTTTAAATTTTTTTCTATGCAAGTTGAATCTAAGTCCACATAAATAAAAATGTGCCTAAAATAGGCTAGGTTGGGTTTGAGGCAGATCGAGTTCGATCGAGCCCGATCTGGTTTAGACTGAATCTACCCGAATCGAATTGGATTCGAATCGCGCCTAACCAGGCTTTTAAAATTTATTTTATGCAAGTTGAATCCAAGTCGATATAAATAAAATATGGATCTAGCATGAGTTGGGTGTGGCTAGGGATGGGCTAAGGCCTAAACGAGATTTTAATAAAATATAAGTCTAACTAGAATTTAAAGATTTTTTATGTACAATTCTGATCCAAGTTTGTATAAATAAAATGCAAACTGGGTTGGGTTCAGGCTGAGTTTGAGTCGGCTGGGTTAGTTTCAAGCTAAACCTAATCAGAATTTAAAGATTTTTTATGCACAACTCCGATCCAAGTCCATATATATAACTTACGGGCCTAGTGTTGGCTTAGATTGGATTCAGACCAGGTTCGAGGTGGGCAAGGTATGACTGTGCATGGATGGGTTGGGTTCGAGTTAGGCATACTTGATATAAAAAATTATAGTTAGTATAAATTTGGCATTTCGAACCATATAGTGTAGTTGATGCCTATTGGACTACATGGAACATGCCTATCTGGGTCAAAATTTGATAAGTCATTTTGAGTTGGCTCAGATGAATATGCTTTTAGGTTGGATTAAATTTGGATCAATTTTTTTAAGTGAGTTTGGATGGAGTTTTTAGATTGAGTCAAATTTAATACCACATTATGGTGGCATGACCATTTCACCAGCATCTCCACAGACCCATAATCCAAATTCGAGCCATCAAGCTTTAACTTCCAATAGTGTTGATGAAATGCATGCAAGGGAACATGCAATAATTAGTATAAATTTGGTATTTCGACTCATATGGTGTAGTTGATGCTTATTGGACTACATGGGACATGCCCATTTGGGTCAAAATTTGATGGGTCATTTTGAGTTGGCTCAGATGAATATGCTTTTAGGTTAGATTAAATTTGGATCAATTTTTTTAAGCGAGTTTGGATGGAGTTTTTGGATTGAGTCAAATTTAATACCACATTATGGTGGCATGACCATTTCACCAACACCTCCACGGACCCATAATCCAAATTCGAACCATCAAGCTTCAACTTCCAATAGTGTTAATGAAATGCATGCAAGGGAACTCATTGATGTTTTTATTGCCAGATTGATTTGGGGTATTAAAATATATAGTTGCTCTCAAAGCATATTTTTTTAGTTAGAGTACTCTTAGTAAGGAGTAAGCACAGACCGGTTAACCGATTCATTAACAATTTTATTAATTAGTTCATTAACTTTAGTTAATCGCTATATTGGTTTTGATTTTTAACCAGATTTTTCGAATCGGTTTATTAGTGAACCACTAAAAATTTTCAACATATAAATTTAGTAAATTATACAAATTGTGAGGTTGTTTTTAATGGTTAAAAAAACTTAAAAATGAAAAATACAAAAAAAAATAATATCCATTAAAAAATAAAAAAAAATAATTTTTTCATGATTAATTGCAAGAATTGAATACATATTCAAAATAAAACTAACAATAGAGTGTGCATTATGCACATATAATGAATTAATAATTGTAATAAAGAGATAATTTCAATGTTCATTTACTAAAAATATGTATTATAATTATAGAAAGTCATATATCATAATGAAATAAAAAAATATTAAAAAATTTAAGTATAAAAATTAAAATATAAAATATAAAATTTATATAAATTGATTAGCTGTTAACTAACTGTTAATCGGTGGTTTCTTAAAGTAAAAACCGTAACCTTAAATTATTGGTTTGGTTAATTTAAAATCTGTTCGATTTAGGACAGATTTTTGTTAACTAAGAATTCAATATTTTTGCTCACCCCTAACTATTAGTATATCTTTGCATGTTTGAACGATAGTGCCTCAAAAATGTCATCTTTATGCTTTTAATTTTTTTTTTTCTGTTTCGGATTTGAAAATTATGAATAAATCTAAGCACCCAGTTATAATTAACATGAACAGAAATCATCTTCTGATGGGATTTTTAATGTTTTAGGGTAAAAACTAGGGAAAAAAATCTTAAAAACATACTTGGATTATTTTGCCATTTGCACCCATATACTTTTTTTTTATTCTCATGTTAATTTAATTTTTCTCTTCTCTAAAATATATATTACAATTATGTAATTTTTGTTGGCTCAAGACGAAATCTTAGTTTTAATAATAATCAAACCTTATATAAATTTTGTAGAAATTCTATTTCTTTATTTATTTTTCAGCTTAAACTCCACTAAAATGTGCAAGACTCAATTAAAGATGCAAGCCAAATGCATGGAGAACTTAAAAATTCAAGTTTTATAGGAAATTCAAGAAGTTAGGGTATTAATTCTATAAAATTAATCTTTTGTGGAACTTCTTATACATGTTCATGCATCATAAATATCTTTTATTGCATAAAATTAAATTTACATGAATTAAAAATGTGTTCTAAAATAGTTTTCTGTTATAACAGAAAATGTATCAAAAATTTCTTTAGAAAGGCTGTTAGAAAATGTTTAGAAAAGTTAACCAGAAAGGTTACTAGAAAATGTTTTCGAAAAGTTTTCACTTCCGGTGTGCCAAAAGTGGTTCTAGAATAGCCAATTATGTTTTTCGCTAAAAGCCAAAATATCAGTACATTTATTTTTTAACTAGTCTATCTTGTCTTTAACATTTAGTTTCTGTTCTGTAATGGCTATAATGGATTATTGGCTATAAATTCAAGTTGTTTTTGAATCTAAAAGGTTTAGAGAAGTTGAAAAGCATTTCTATCTATTGAGATACAAGCTTTCACTTTATTCAAGCAAATTTTCACATCTTGCACTTCATATATTATCATCCTCCTCAATTAGATTATAGCATTTTGTTGTAATTTTTTTGTGAGGAATCTTAGCAAAAAATTGTGAATAGGGTTGGCTGGAACCTTCGAAAATTCTAGTAAGTTTTTACATCTTTTACTTTGTAAAAAGATTTTGGGTAGAATATGCTAAAATTGTATATTGGTTTTGATTCTTGCCCATTAAAAGTGTTCTTAGTGGAGAGATAATCTCAAGACGATATATTGGAGAGTGAATGTAAGTAGATAGGCCGAACCACTATAAATTGATTATGTTGATCTTGTTCTTTTCCCCCCTTCTCTGTTCTATTACTATAAGATTTCAACAGTTTTGGTTCTGCCAAACTTATTATTGATTTAAAAGAAATAATTTTAAAACCAATTGTTTATTCAACATATATTTTCTGCAAGGTTAAATCTATTTTGAAAACTATTCATTTTATATATTCTGCCTATCGTCATATTTTACATTCATATATTGCATATCTTTTTGTTCTGCCTAACCAAAAATACATCTAGAACACTTCACTTCTATTCAATCAGAACTTAAGTGAAAATTTTATAACACCCAATTCAGCCCGCTCGTGTATGTCATCGGGATCAACAATTATAGTATCAGAGAAGTGCTCATTCTCCCAATTTCTAACAACCTTGAGGGATCTGCAAGATGGCATCAAGTTCTAAAAATTCTCCTTGTAACGCCCCAGTACCTCTTGAGAGAATATTGGAGTGCTACACACACCAAAGCTCAAACATAACTATGCAATAGCGAAAATTAAATAAACAACCTTTCAAAATATATATAATTAATCAAGATTACAAAAGCATCCTTTCGAACATTTACTTATACATAAAACTTATACAGAACGAATTCTATACAGATACATATACAAAAAAAAATACAAAATACAGGAGCAAAATACAAAAAGGAAATTCACTCTAGCTCCTAGTGGCCGACCTGCAGATGCTTGACTCCGAAAATGAACCTGCCACCTACACGAGAAAACACCAGTGCTAAGTGATAATGCTTAGTGGGGAGGAACAGAAACCAAGAAAAGCATATATACATATAACCATATCACAATAATAAGAGTAAGCAATAATCATACATAGGTATCAAACTTTACATTCCCATCATGCCAAACTTACCATAGCATAACATAACATTTCCAGCACAAGTATTTGCATATAAGCATTTACTATACGAAAATCAATAAACTACACAGAGTCCAGTTGCTATAACTTGCCTTTACTCCAATACATATAAACATATAATCATTTCTATAAATAAACAATAGCCTGAGTTCACAATGAATAGTAGATATGGGTACTATTGATACTGATAGGACACAGTATTAGAAGCATATAGAGACATGAGTCTCGAATTGTGCATAGTCGAAGGTAAAAAGGGGAGACCGAAGTCTCACATCATATAGACCCTAAACGGGGCCAACTTATAAGACCCAAACGGGGTCAATATGTAGCAGCTGCACTCACGCTCTAACCCTTAATAAGCATGCTTATCTATCCACTACTATGACCATTCAGGTTTAAACTAATTTATCACAGTCATATATACATTTCCTTAGCAAACACATATATACTAAATGTAAGGCTATTTAATGAAACCAACATGTGATTCATGTATTCATTTATGCAATGAAGAATAAAATTGCACAATATAGTCATATAATCCCATAAGTGAGAAACCATGTAAAGGAATCTCAAAGAAAAACATTTGCAAAGCAGGAGTCTGTCGCCCTCACGACAAGGGCCGCACCCGCGACAGACGCCAAAACTCCTTTGGTCGCACTCGTGACGTACCATCGCCCCCGCGACAGAAGGCAGGGACCTGGTCGCGCCCACACACACCAGCGCGCTCATGACAGGAACCGCACGCCAGCTGCTCGACTCATGCGTGCTCTACCGCGCTTACGATAGAACAAGCTCGGCAGGAGCTCGGCTGAAGATCAAAGCCCGAGGTCTTGCCCAGTCCAAAATTTGAGCTCGCGACAGAGGCGAATTTCCAGACCTGGAAACGTAAATCTCCATCTCATCTCATGCTCAACTTGGCCCAAACAATCCAATATGCATACAACCCCAATCCACAAACATACACATTCAAAACATGCTAATAATCATTTTAGCAACAATTTAAACTTGTTAAAAGCAGTTAACTTGGCAAGAATGCTCAATAAAACATCAAATCCAAAGTTTTGCTATAACAACCTACCAATTCATCTTTCAACCTTCATCAACCAAAATTACTTCAACCATGTAAAACATATACTCAAAACTCAACTCAAACATGTCTTAAAACACATTTAACAACTCAAATTTTCAAGAATTAAAACAAAAACACAAAATACATAAAAAATATCTAAACTCCCAAACCTCAAAATTGCAGCTCTAAACCACTCTTCTTCAAGACCCACTTTTTCTTTGCCCTTGTTCTTCCGATTCTTGCAATCAAAACAACCAAAACCACTTGAATCAAAAACCCATAACTCAAAACTCAAATCAAACCAAAGGAAAGAAGAAGAAACCTTTTAAACCAACTTACCTTTTCAAAACCAACTCTTAATCTCAAGAAACCCAAGCTCAAACCTTGAAGATCAACCAAGAAGAGAAGAAGAAAAAAGAAAAGAAATGAAGAAGAGGAAAGGAAGAGGCTCATGTAGGAAGAGAGAGCAACGGGAAGCCAAGCAAAATCTGCTTTCCCTCTCTCCTCCTTTTATTTCCTCATTTAATTCCCCCTAACTACTCTTGCCATGTGTCAATCTCCAATTGGTCCAACTTATAAAATCCTTGGCTTTTATCACTTTGATCCTTGTTCGATTACCAATCACTCACTTAATCAATTTCTTTCTTTTAATACTTTAATTCCTTTTCAATTTAGTCCTTAATTAATCCAATTCTCACTTGTACAATTACCATTATGCCTTTTTTAACACAATAAACTTGTAATTTCTACTAGGGTCCAATTTGGGATGTTACAAATTTCCCCCTTAAGAAATTTCGTCCTCAAAATTTCCATGCTAGCAATATAGTGTTAAACCATTACATCTCAATATCTTATAACAAAACTTAACAATCACGACTTACCGGAAGGACCTGCAGGCTCTTCGGCATCCTCTCTTATCATCGCATATGCCCTTGCAAGACCACCAGCAGCAGTTGGTTGCTCCACAGTTACGGACGGCGCCTGATAGGTTCTACCTCTACCTCTACCACTTCTCATTGCCCCTGATCTATCTCCACTTGCTCTACTCTCTTGTTGATCCTTGCTCTCTATACGTTCCAGACAATTGGCAAACCGGTGCTAGCACGCTCCTGTGATCTTCCGGCATGTACCCCAGTGCCGTCTCTGGCAATGCTCACATTCCGGTGCTTTGCTTCCTCTACTAGAGGGCAGTGCTACACTTCCTACCTCTGAAGGTACTTAGGCCCCTCTAGCAACTTGCCCACTTGGAATTTCTCTAGCTCTTTTGTTACCAATCGCTACACTATCCGGTACCCTCTTCTTCTGCTCTCTTTGCTTCACCATTTTCAACTCTTCCAATTTTATTGCTGCTGCCATTAACTGATAATAGCCCACTGGCTGCATAGCCGCTATAGCCAACAACGGACCTCTAATCAATTCTCTAAAACCATCCTCGAAATGCTAACATTTGAAGTCCTCTGTCAATAGTACACTCGGCACATACTTACTCAAGCGGCTAAACTCCTTCTCATAATCACTGACTGACATATTCCTTTACTTCAAACCAATAAACTCCTTCCAATTCGCTTCCCGGTACGCCTTGGTAACATATTTCTTTTCGAATTCTTAGACAAAGAACTCCCAAGTCATCTTGGCCGGTCTTAAAGGATTGCGAAGCACAAGCTTCCACCAATTGTATGCCAACCCTTACAAAAGCAACACCGCCCAAGCTACTATTTGGTTCGGAGGACAATTGATCTCTTGTAAAATCCTATCAGTTCTCTTTATCAAAAACTCTGTCATGTCCGATTGGTCCAAAGAAGTTCCACTGAACTCTTTCACTCCTCTTTTTCTCAAAAGTTTCGTAGGAGCCTTAGGAGCTGTTAATCCGTCAACCAATTGCAATAACCATTGCACTAAAGTCGGATTCTCGTAAGCATGACCAGGACCCTCAGCTGGTCGTCGTTCAGGAGCAGACGAATTCACCCTCGCTGGATTCACACTACTCGTTGTCTCACCCACATCCTCACTCGGATCAGACTCCATCTAACTTGACACAAGACAACATCTGCATTAGGCCATGACTCTAGACAGACTTACAGGCATATACTCTATACTCTATCATCTTATAGACCAGACCCTCTAATCTATACTCTAATACCAAAAAAATTTGTAATGCCCCAATATCCCTTGGGAGGATATTGGAGTGCTACACACACCAAAGCTCAAACATAACTATGCAATAGCGGAAATTAAATAAACAACCTTTCAAAATATATATAATTAATCAAGATTACAAAAGCATCATTTCAACCATTTACGTATACATAAAACTTATACAAAACAAATTCTATACAGATACATATGCAAAAAAAAAAATAAATACAAAATACAGGAGCAAAATACAAAAGGGAAATCCACTCTAGCTCCTAGTGGCCGACCTGTAGATGCCCGACTTCGAAAATGAACTTGCCACCTACATGGAAAAATACCCCTGCTAAGCGATAACGCTTAGTGGGGAGGAACAGAAACCAAGAAAAGCATATATACATATAACCATATCACAATAACGAGAGTAAGCAATAATCATACATAGGTATCAAACTTTACATTCCCATCATGCCAAACTTACCATAGCATAACATAACGTTTCCAGCACAAGTATTTGCATATAAGCATTTACTATACGAAAATCAGTAAACTGCACAGAGTCCAGTCACTATAACTTGCCTTTACTCCAATACATATACGTATAAATATATAATCATTTCTATAAACAAACAATAGCCTGAGTTCACAATGAATAATAGATACGGGTACTATTAATACTGATAGGACACAATATCAGAAGCATATAGAGACATGAGTCTCAAATTGTGCATACCTTAAGGTAAAAAGGGGAGACCAAAGTCTCACATCATATAGACCCTAAACGGGGCTAACTTATAAGATCCAAATGGGGTCAACATGTAGCAGCTCCACTCACACTCTAACTCTTAATAAGTATGCTTATCTATCCACTACTATGACCGTTTAGGCTTAAACTGATTTATCACAGTCATATATACATTTCCTTAGCAAACACATATAGACTAAGCTACAATAATCAAATCATGTAAGGCTATTTAATGAAACCAACATGTGATTCATGTATTCATTTATGCAATAAAGAATAAAATTGCACAATATAGTCATATAATCCCATGAGTCAGAAACCATGCAAAGGAATCTCAAAGAAAAGCATTTGCAAAGCAAGGGTCTGTCGCGCTCACGACAGACACCAAAACTCCTCTGGTGGCGCTCGCGATGTACCATCGCACCCGCGACAGAAGGCAGGGACCTGGTCACGCCCATGCACACCAGCATGCTCGCGATAAGAACCGTACACCAGCTACTCGGCTCATGCGTGCTTTATCACGCTCGCGACATCAGTTGCCCTCGTGACAGAACACGCTCGGTTGAAGATCGAAGCCTGAGATCTTGCCCAGTCCGAAACCCGAGCTCTCTATTGCACTTGTGACCATGGTCGCGCTCGCGACAGAGGCGGATTTCCAGACTTGGAAACGCAAATCTCCATCTCATCTCATGCTCAACTTGACCCAAATAATCCAACATGCATACAACCCCAATCCACAAACATACACATTCAAAACATGCTAATAATCATTTTAGCAACAATTTAAACTTGTTAAAAGCAATTAACTTGGAAAGAATGCTCAATAAAACATCAAATCCAAAGTTTTGCTATAACAACCTACCAATCCATCTTTCAACCTTCATCAACCAAAATTACTTTAACCATGTTAAACATATACTCAAAACTCAACTCAAACTGTTATAAAGCACATTTAACAACTCAAATTTTCCAGAATTAAAATAAAACCACAAAATACATCAAAAACATCTAAACTCCCAAACCTCAAAATTGCAGCTCTAAACCACTCTTCTTCAAGAACTCACTTTTTCTTTGCCCTTGTTCTTCCTCTTATCTTCCGATTCTTGCAATCAAACCAACCAAAACCACTTGAATCCACTATAACTCAAAACTCAAATCAAACCAAAGGAAAGAAGAAGAAACCTTTTAAACCAACTTACCTTTTTGAAACTAACTCTTAATCTCAAGAAACCCAAGCTCAAACCTTGAAGATCAACCAAGAAGAGAAGAAGAAGAAAGAAATAAAATGAAGAAGAGGAAAGGAAGAGGCTCATGCAGGAAGAGAGAGCAACGAGAAGCCAAGCAAAATCTACTTTTCCTCTCTCCTCCTTTCAGTTCCTCATTTAATTCCCCCCAACTACTCTTGCCATGTGTCAATCTCCAATTGGTCCAACTTATAAAATCCTTGGCTTTTATCACTTTGATCCTTGTTCAATTACCAATCACTCACTCAATCAATTTCTTTCTTTTAATACTTTAATTCCTTTTCAATTTAGTCCTTAATTAATCTAATTCTCACTTGTACAATTACCATTATGCTTTTTTCTAACACAATAAACTTGTAATTTTTACTAGGGTCCAATGTTACACTCCTATAGCTACTCCATTCAAAGAAGGCGATTTTGTTCATAGACCACCTATGTTCGTGGAGACAACTATCCATTTTAGAAAGTAGTTATGACACATTTCATCCAGTCTCAAGACATGGATTGTTGGGATATGATTAAAGATGGATATCAACCTCCAATAAAAGCAGTTGTTCAAACTGGAAGTTCGAGCGTTACTATTCTGAACACCAGAAAAGAGCTCACATATGATAAAAAGAAAAGCATTCAACTGAATTTTGCTCTCTTGTTGGTTGAAATGGGTTTTAATGGGCCAAAAATTTTAAAACATTGGCTATTTTTCGGGACTTGACCCAAACAACTCCAATATTTTAGAGTCCAATCCGAAAAATCCATTTAACTCGATCTTTCATCTTCTATTTTAAATCTGAAATTTTATCCACTCATTTTGACAAAAAAAGAGAGAGAAGAACAACATCCAGATTCAATAAATATATTCTAAGAGAAGAATAACACCCCATTTTAACATATTCAATAAACAAAAAGATATATGTGTTGAAAAATCAATCCAACTAATAATATTGAAGAAGAAAGAAAAAGAGAGTAAAATATTTCTTCTCAACTAGAAACTTTGTTCTCTATCTTACAACCAAACAAAATAATTACAACATGCATTTTTCTCCTAATTCTCCACCACAACATTACGAGAAAAAACCAATAACGGCAAAATTATATGTAAAAAAAAATTGGCGAACCGAAGATGTTTCTCTAGTCAAAGACGGTGACGAAAATAAGGGTGACGTACGATTCGAGTGATCTTGAACAAGGAGTTTTCGATTTAGGGATTAAAATGAGGAAGTGCTTTGAATCATTAAATCAACTAGCATTACTTGTTATATATATATATATATATATATATATATATATATAATTTTGGGTTGGGTCGGATTTATGAAGGTTTTAACCCGATCCGACCTGAATAAAAAAAATTTCAATATTTTCAATTCCACCCTTTCCCAATAATCCTAATAGCCCTGTCCAAATGTAAAATTCGGATCCAGTTACTGGGATGGGTTCGGGTTTTGCACACCCGTAAGGACTACGTATTCAGCGAATTCAAAATCTTTATTATTCATACCTCTGTAATGTGTGGAACTGCTCTGCCGCGGCAAGTTTATGGTAAGCAAACTTCACCGATTTCCGATTTTAATATATCCAATAAGAGAGCAGATTCCACATATGGAGAACCCCTCACAGACACTACCCAAAATCTATTTCCATTATAACCACACTGACTCTTGCAGATTCCACAGATGGACTGCCAGGTTCAGATTTTTTTTTTTAATTCCTTTTTTAGTTGGTATTTTGTTTCAATCATGACCAAACATTTACTAGAATTTGGTACAGGGAAAGCTTTCAATTCATGTACAGTAGGCCTTGGCACGAAGTCCTTGATTTCTACTCCAATGTCGTAAACGGCCACATTTCATTCTTGGAGTTGTTTCAAACTCGGGTAAACTTTTTTTTTCCTCTCATTTTGGAATTTTTGTTGCATGAGTCTTAATTTCGCTTTTAGTAGCAATTTTATTGTTTTTTCTCTGATTAAATCTTTCATTGGTTGGCTATTTAATCAAATTTCTATATACTACTGAAATTTATTAAGCACTAAGCTGACTTATCGATTCACTCTCTCTTACTGGAACTAAAATTCGCTTAGGCATTTTACTGTTTGTTTTTCTTTTTTAATTTTATTTTTTACAAAAATTTATATCTTTGTTTGTCATTAATACTTGACTGTCGACTAAGTCTACTAATTTACGTCATAGATTTGCTCTTAGGAAATGGAAAGAGTTGAATTTCATATGAATATAATTCACTTAATTATGTCCAAATTTATATTTCTTGGAAATGCGAAGTAAATAAATGAATGAAATTAGATTGACAAATGTGAATGAAAACTTCTTCAAATGTGATTTGGTAATGGTTATATTAACAGGATACATGTCATATACTGTACCCAAGATTTGTTCCAAGTATGTTATTTTCCTTAGAAAATACTACTTAGAATAATAATTTGTGATAATGTGGTTATTTTCTTGGAGGCAATATCTTCTAATTTGTAATATTTCATATTGATAGTCTGAGCATGGATTATCAGTGTTATGCCATTATTAGTATGAAAAGTCAGGCAAGATAAATCTGTGTTTCAAAAGTTGTGGAACTTGTGGCATTACTCTTTGGATTAAAGGTCAACTATAAAACTTTGTATTTCAAGTCCTTCCTCAAATGCAACGTTACTATTTTTGAAGTTTCATTGGTTGACTTTCTCTAGATCACTCAAGCCCTGTATTTGGGTTTTCTCTGTTGTTAATATATAGGGCATATCTATGAACCCCTAGGGGTAATATAAAAATAAACTGTTTTTTTCTTTTGGTTTCCGTTAGCCTTTATTGGCATATTTTTTATTAACTTAAAACAAAACAGGCAGTGAGATTCAATAACTAGCAAAGGCAGTAAAATTTTTAAATAAATAATATCCAAAAACAAAATAAAATTAATTGAAACAATATGACGATTGGTTTCATCTGCTGCTTTTGTTCAAGGTGATTTTGATATTTTATACTTTATGTTATTCTCATTTGTTATATTTATTCTAGACAGTGTCCTCAGCAGACCATTTTGTTCATGATGATGCCAAAATTCAAGAGGCTTCCTCGAAATCTGAATTAGAGCATTTGTCAAATGAAGATAGGTCTGGGAGGTGGGCAAGGGTAACATTCAAGATAGTTCTTTCATACCATGGGGGTTCATTTGATGGGTGGCAGAAACAGCCAGGTTTGAACACTGTACAAGGGTATGTTGTTTCCTGTCAACTTTGCACTCTGGTCAATCATACAATGTATCCGATGAATATTTTTTTTTTAAATTTTTTTTTATTTGCACTTCTTTTGAACTATTTGCACTTAGGTTTCTTATTTAAGGGCATTGGTCAAGACAAGAAATCAAATTCTTGTTTCTTTTTGCTGATAGGACCTTTTTTCTTGTTTGAATATTTAAAATAGTTTCTAAGACCTGAACTTGTTTACTTCTCTAAGAGATGAGCCTTTTCGTAGTTCTGTAATTTTTTTTTATTATTTTATTTTATTTTTTTTGATGTTATTGTATTCTTTTTCTTTCTTACAGATTGGTAGAAAAGTCACTTGGCAGATTTGTTGATGAGAAGAAAGCTCAACAGCTGAAGGACAAATGTAAACCCCTTGAGGGTTGTGCTGTTGTGGCTGGGCGCACTGACAAAGGAGTCTCAGCTCTTCAGCAAGTTTGTTCTTTTTGTGCGTAATTGACATTTGCTTAAGTCTTGTTATCAAGGTTCTAACTTTTATGTTTATATTGGAAACATATTGGATTTATTATGGTAAGTGTAAACTAAGTGGTCATAGTTGATGTTGTTGCTTCATACTATAAAATATCAGAAGTCTACTCATGGTTGCATCTGCAAAAAACTGATCAATTAGATTAGATATTTGGTCAGGTAAAGCTTTGTCTAATCTCCTAAACCTCTTTAGTTATATGAATAATAAGTTAAAAGGAACATAATCATTCATTCTTGGTTCTAGACGGCAATTCCTTGTATAACTCTGAAATCAAGATTAAGCAGAAATCAGTTTGAGTTATTTTATTCTTTTGATTATGATTGCTTATTTTAGTGGATGGATTTATTTTTCCCTTCATGATTAGATTGATTAATTTATATCAATGTGGAGAAAAGGTATGCATAGATTTTAATGAATTGTAATGAATTTCATTCAGTTATGGTTATATGAGTGATTAATTTTTGTTTAGTTTCATGTTTTGATTGTAAGTTTAATTTATCATGAACTTGTAATCTTTAATGCATTTAATTATGTGAAAACACTTGTAATTTTCAATATTTGATTATTATTTAGTGGATAATTTTATATTTACATTCAAGTATTGCAACTTAATTTTTTATTATAGAATTTCATGACATGTATAGTTACTTGGAAAAAGTAGAAGAAACATTTTTATCCTTCGTTTTTTTAGACCTAAAACGCTTTTAGGTAGAACTAGCTTTTGACAACCTTGAAGTTATGTTTCTTTTCCTGATATGAGTTTCCTATGTATTGCTACAAGAATAGCATGAATGGAAGGCTGAAATGAGTTCCGATTCCAGGAAGTCAGTGAGGCTGAAAGTTTTTGTGATTTGTTAAAATAGCTGTTGCTATTTGTGTGTGTGTGAGTGTCTCTGTTTTCTTGTACATTTTACTTTTAGGCAAAGATGAAACTCTCTGTTTTGCGGGACAGAAACTCAATAAAAAAAGATTCTCATACATTTTTATGGTGATTATAAAGTCTGTTTTTCAGTTGATTGTTAATCGGTTCGGTTTTGACTTTTTTTTTGGGGGGGTTGTGGAACTGGCAATTTATGCTTAGATACCTGGAGAAAGGATGTTACACCTCATGAAATAAAAGATGCCATCAACAGCTCAGCACCTGGAAAACTTAGGGTTATATCCGTTTCTGAGGTATTGCTTCAACATCTATGCACCTATTTCTGGTTGATAACTGCAGCTAGGCAATTGTGTTTAATAACTAACCATTTTCACTTACTGATAGGATATGTTACTTATTATAGGTTTCACGTGCATTCCATCCTAATTTTTCTGCAAAATGGAGGCGCTATTTGTATATTTTTCCTCTTAACGATGGAGAAGATAGGGAGCAAAGCCATGACAGTGTGGATCTTGAATATTTCAGTTCTGATGATAAATACAATGTGAAGAGACAAGAATGCTATGATCTCATGAGTGAGGAGTATGCTGATGAATCTGTTCTTAGTGGTGACAACGAGCTTGAAAGTGTAAAAAAACCTAGGTCCTTCTCTATAAGCAGGGTTAACCATCTTTTGCGGCAACTAGAACGAAAATTTCTGTCCTACAGAATATTTGCACGAGACACCAAAGCTTCAAGAAATGTGTAAGAATAAGATGTGGTTGCGTGTCTATCTTTTCTATTCATAATCATGCTGTTTGGATTAAGTACAGTCGAAGTTTTCCATCAATAGCATTTTAAACTGGATTGGTGCCCATTTTTATTGATATATTCATTGGACATAAAACTTCACAAAAGCAATCCATAACGCTTGGTTTGATTTACAAGATAATGGCTTCATCTAACTATACTTTTGTCTAGATAATAGCAAACCAATTTACCTTGTCCTTGTAGTAATTACAGTACGGAGGCAGCTACTTCTGACGTGTAAAGTGTTTCTTTATTTCTTATTGCTAGGCACTCTAAAAGAATTATAGTAGACATAGTATCTAAAATTTCATATAATTGGGCACCTGTAACTCTGCTTTTGTATCCTTTACTTTGTAGCTACTTGTTATTTGGATTATTGGCTATGCTTGTTACTACTTGCGATGTTTTCAAATAACCTTATGGTTTTCCAACTGTAACTCTGCAGTTGCATATTTTATCACCTAGCTACTTGTCTATCTCTGGATTGTTTGTTGAGGTTGTTCCTGTTATATAATTATCATTAGGAGCTATGATTTGTGCTGGGAATTCACCAAGTACTCTTCTTCTTTATGTTCATTTACTAGTGAATCTGATTGTGATTTTACTTTTGGACTGTGCCTATTGGCCTTTGTTACTGGATTTATTCTTTTGCTAGTTGGGCACTGTTTTTACTTATTTGTCTCCCAACCTTCATTTTCCCACCCTCTTCCTGTGCTCCAAATCATTTCATTGGATTCTGTTGTAAATAAAGAAAACGTGTGGTTGCCTAGTTGCTATTCATGTTGCAATGATCTAATATCACCCTTTCCAACCTCACATATCATTATGCTGAGAGGTTTGACTTTCATGTTAACATTTTCGAGATTGCATGGGAAATTTGCTGCTGTTTCACCTAAATGTTTGTTTATAACAACTGCTGACATTTTGCATCTCATGCATGATTGTTTTCTCACTATAAATTGCTTATCTTTCTCTTTCAGAGGTCCACCAACAGAATGTTTCATTTATCATGCCCGAGCCATGGAAGCCAGATTACCATGTTCTGTAAATACTTCTTACCTAATTCTTCTTGCAAACTTTCTTGTTTTACCATTGTGCGGCTTTTGTGTCATGTCTTCCTTGAACTGTCACCATGCATGTTAATTTGCGTTGTCTGAGTTTGTGGTCCGTTTGTTAATTGATTTATTTATTATTATTTACTATTATTGTTTTCTTTTTTGATAGAAATTATTTTTGTTTTGTTGTTATTACTGCTACTACTTTCTCTTTTGGCTGGCTATATCCTCAATGGAATGGACTCAATTTCTTTCTATGGGCAAAAGAAATTTTATGAAGCTAAACTTCATACAAACTTCCAGAAAATAGTAGCTTATACATAATAACATCACTCAACCCTAAAAATGTCCTGAGAAAACATGGATAGTAGAAAGAACGGAGGTTTTCATCAAACATCTCTCAAAGTTGCAGCAACAAAAAGAAAAAGGAAATGGTAAAATACCAGAACACTGAGAATGAAACATTGAAGTATTTCAGTGGTAGGTGAAATATCTGATGTTAAGTCATAATATCTGCTTTTCACATATAAAGGAACCATTAGAAAACATTTGCATATACCTTGAACATAAATTATTTCCTATAAACTAATTTGAGCGATTGCTGTATTCAACAATGCACAATCAAGTACTGTGCTGTATCGTACATTGGATATGGGAAATAATTAAATAAATAAATAGAAGAATTCAAGTTATAGATGTGAAATTTTTTACTGAAATTCTAGTTTAATTTTATGTTTCCTTTTTTCCTGATAGATTTTGATTTTTTTTGTTCCTTTTTTAACCAAAACCAACCGTTAGCTGAGCCATCTCCCTTTCTCCTCAATAATGATGTGCTTGATAAATGTATTGGCTACCTAAATCAGTACAATCTGCTAATGGTTGCTAGCGCTCTGCTGTTATTGTAGGATAATGGTGAAGGAAGAAAAGTTATGTGCGTCGAGCTGGTTGCTAACAGGTTCTTACGCAAGGTTGAACTTGATTACTTATGAATCTCTTGGTATAAAATATATATCAATGGCTGTATTGACTCTTCTATCCTATTTTTCGGCCAAAATATCAAAGATATTCCACGCTCAACTTTTTATTAGTCCTTTTTGTTGCTATTACATCAAAATATATTTGAAGGTATAACAAAGTTGACATGGCACATGCTTATCTTTATAAATTTATTAATATGGATGGCAAGTAACCATTATTTTGTGGGGCTTATGTTGTTGTCCTGTCGATATTAGCATGATTTGCACATCTAAGCATCCAAGACCACCTACGGGGATGGTATAGAAACAAAAGATGGAAGTTGAAGGTGCAAATTTGACTAAAAAAAATGTATCGCTTGTATTCAATAATTTATCCAAAATTCAGGATAGATAGACTTATTAGACTTGTAATTTCTGAAATTCCAATAGGACTTGAAATTTCTGATTAGTAATAAATTTGGAGTTAACATGTGCATGTAAAATTGTTTATGTTTCGCATTTCTTAAAAGGTTTTTTTTTTTTTTTTTGCTTAAAAGTTGATTTTTATTATTGGGGTATTTTGTGTGGAAGATGGTGCGTGTTCTTGTGGCAACGTCAATAAGGGAAGCGGCTGCAGGTGCAGAAGATGATGCATTGCTGAAGCTGATGGATGCTTCATGTAGACGTGCCAGTGCTCCCCCAGCACCACCTGAGGGGCTCTGTCTTGTGGATGTTGGATACATTCAATTTGATCCACAAATATGCTTTATTCCAACAAGTATTACTTAATTAACGAGGCCAGAGACACACAAGCTATAAACTTACCTTATGTTTTTGGATTTTTTTGATCGGACAAGAAGCTGATGATGTAATTGTTCAATTTCATTTATGGTTGTGTACATTATTCATCTCATTAAGTACGATGGTAGTTCGATCTACATTGAACAGGTAATCATATGTTAACGTGAGCATTAGCAGATGCTACTTGTTTCTCAATTCACTGTCTCTCACAAATTGAGACAGTAATATGCAGGGAAAAAGGCAAAATATGTCCTTATACTATTCAAAAATGGATGACACTTATCTTTAATTTTATTTTTAAGATGCCCTTAAAATAACTCATATATGTCTTTTTTCGGGGTTAATTTTATATGTGGTAATTAAACTTTTGTAATTGTAACGTTGTGCTCACTAAATTTGAATTTGTAACGAAAAAATAATATATTTTTTATTTTGTAATAAGAAGGTAACAATTATCAAAATTTACCTAATTCGGCCACCGACGCATGAGAATCACGGTGAGATCTATTATCACGTAAGAAAAAATGCTATGTCGGATGCTGACTGGATGCAAAATTAATTTTGTTCATGGTAATTAAATTTTCGCAATTGTAATATTGTGGTCAATGAATTTTGATTTATAACAAAAAAATTAACCTATTTTTTATTTTGTAACAGGAATGTCACAATGATCGGAATTTGTCTAATCTAACTATCCTCGTTTGGGAATCACGGCGACATCCATTGACATGTAAAAAAAAAAAAAATACCACGTCGGATGTTGATTGAATCCGACGTAGCATGATTTTTTATATATCTCTCGATTGCTTTTTCTCCAGATCTATCTCGCGTAATCACTGACAAGATCGTGGTGGCTCATTCTTCTTCTCGTCTCTCACTGTTTAGTTTTCGAAATTTTCATTACTGCTTCAACCTCGCAACCATAATAAGGGATAACAATTTTTTTTTCACTTCAACTAAAACGGTTTTCAATTTCTTTTAGTTGAAAACCGTTTTAGTTGAAGTGAATAAAGAGAAATTGTTATCCCTTATTGTGGTTGCGAGGTTGAAACCGTAATGAAAATTTCGAAAACTAAACAGTGAGAGGCGAGAAGGAGAAAAAGCCACTACGATCTGGTCAATGAATACGTGAGACAAATTTGAAAAGAAAGCAATAGAGAGAGATAGAAAGAGAAGAATAAAGAGGCAAACAGTAAAAAAAAATTATTTTTTTTAAAAAATGTCACGTCGGATCCAGTCATCATTTGACATGACATTTTTTCTTACGTAGTAATGGGTCTTGCTGTGATTTTCATGCGACGATGGCTAAATTAGGCAAATTCCGATCATGACATTCCTATTACAAAATAAAAGATATGTTAATTTTTCGTTACAAATCAAAGTTTAATGACCACAACGTTACAATTGCGAAAGTTTAGTTACTACGGTTGAAATTAATTCAGGATCCAGTCAGCATCCGACGTGCTATTTTTTCTTACGTGGCAATGGATCTTACCATGACTTCTACGTGTCGGTGGCCGGATTAAGCAAATTGTGACCTTCTTGTTACAAAATAAAAGATGGGTTATTTTTTTTGTTATATATCAAAATTTAGTCACCACAACGTTACAATTACGAAAGTTTAGTTACCACAGATGAAATTAGCACCCTTTTTCGGGGTGTATGTTGCCCTTTCTATAACAGTTAAATATGCCCGTGAAAAGAGCATATATGAATCTGTTTCGTCACTTCAAGGGCATATTTTTAATTAAAAAATAAAAATGTTTTAAAGGCAAAAACAATAAAGGTAGTATAATAAAAGGACATTCGATTAGAAGTGTTTAAAGATGGATTTGATGGGTTATAATTAAGTTTTAATTTAATCCATTTAAAATTTTAAATGGACGTAATCAAATTCAATTCAGTTGGATTATAAGATATGCTGTTTGACAAATTTGATGACCTGGATGACTTTGATTGGACCACACAAATCAACACGCATGATGATAAGAGGATATGAATATGTCCCCTTCTTATGAGACCATCCATCATCACAACAAGGACTAAAGTTTCTTTAGATAAAGTTGCTTTTGATAAAGTTGTTTTTGTAAAAGTAGATTCCTCCTTATCATTACTTTAGATAAAGTTGCTTTAGAAAAGTATTTTTTGTAAAGGAAAAGTATTTTTTGTAAAGGAGATTCATCATCCTCCTTATCCTGTAATGATGTAAGAAATGATGTAAACTTTAAGCCTGCAGACTATATAAATACGTAATCTGATTCCATAGAGAGATCAAGCTTTGTGAAATAAGAAAAAAAAATTCCTTGTTTGTCTTCTCTAATGTATTTCTAAAGTTCTCTCTTTCTTTTTTTATTAAAAATACTCTTATTCATATTTCTTGGATCCTATTATCTATTTTTTCGGTCTGTAAACAAAGTCGTGCTGTGCTGTCTAAGAGAACAAGTCTACCAGTTGGTCAAGAGAGCCATTTATGTTTGGATAGTCATAACTGACTTCTCAATCGGTCTATTTACAGCCCTAAGTGTACTTTCATATTTATATTTTTAAATACAAAATATTAATTTCATTTTCTTAAACATTTTTTAAAGAAAAAAGTATGTTTCTAACTTTTTCAACTTTTTTTTTCTTAATTTAAAAACAATGTTTTAAAAGTATATATATTTAAATTATCAGGAATTGGTATGGTAGACAACACTTGATTAAAAGTAAGTCTTGAGTTCTACTCTTCATTTTTGTTAGAACTGCCAAACGTCACTTAACTCCATATTAGTACGATATTGTCCGCTTTGAGCCAAAATCACACGGATTTATTTTTGGACTCCTCCCAAAAGGCCTCATCCTAATGAAATTAGGTGAACATCTTATATTTAAGGTGTTTCTCTCTTAATTTTCTAATGTGGGACTTGGATTGTAACCCCAACAATCCTCCCCTCAAACCAAGGACCACATAGCTTATGTCTTCCCCTCGAGCGATAATTTATTCGATTCATCAAATTAACTTGCACCGCTGTTATCAACCAACGGGAACACCGCCTGACCACCACAATATCAGGAAAACTTTCGACACAAAACACCAAACACGAATCTCTAATCGTCTTACACCGCCGTTATCAACCAACGGGACACGCTGCCTGACCACCACAATATCAGGAAGACTTTCGACACAAGGTACCAAACACGAATCTCCAATCTCGAGGTCGTACCGGGAGTCTCCCACACAATCCACTATTCTGGATCATCTCCAAACCACGACTCTGATACCAGTTGTTAGGACTGCCAAATTTCACTTAACTCCATATTAGTATGATATTATCCGCTTTGGGCCAAACCCGCACGGATTTATTTTTGGGCTCCTCCCAAAAGGCCTCATCCTAATAGAGTTAGGTGAACACCTTATATTTAAGATGTTTTTCTCTTAATTTTCCAATGTGGGACTTGGATTGTAACCCCAACAATCCTCCCCTCAAACCAAGAATCACACAGATTATGTCTTCCCCTCGAGCGATAATTCATTCGATTCATCAAATCATCTTACACCGCCGTTATCAACCAACGGGAACGCCGCTTGACCACCACAATATCAGGAAAACTTTCGACACAAGGCACCAAACATGAATCTCCAATCGTCTTGCACCGCTGTTATCAATCAACGGGACACGCTGCCTGACCACCACAATATCAGGAAGACTTTTGACACAAGGTACGAAACACGAATCTCCAATCTCGAGGTCATACCGGAGGTCTCCCACACAACGCAGTCCACTATTCCGGATAGTCTCCAAACCACGGCTCTGATACCACTTGTTAGAACTACCAAACGTCACTTAACTCCATATTAGTATGATATTATCTGCTTTGAGCCAAACCCGCACGGATTTATTTTTGGGCTCCTCCTAAAATGTCTCATCCTAATGGAGTTAGGTGAACACTTTATATTTAAAGTATTTTTCTCTTAATTTTTCAATATGGAACTTGGATTGTAACCCCAACAATCTTGACATTTCAAATTGAATTATACATTACACTACAAAAAAGTAGCTAAATAGTGACGGAATTTAGCGACTACAAATTTTAGTTGCTAATTTGCGACTAGTTTGCGACGAATTAAAGAATTAGTCGCGAAACAGATCGGAAGTACATTTAGCGACGAAACAGTGACGACAAATGAAATTCAGTCGCTAAAAGGGCGCCAAATGTAGGCACCTTTTTTAGCGACTAATTTTGCGATAGAAATATCTGTCGCAAATTATTAGCGACTGACTAGTAGTCGCTAATTATGTAAAATTATTTTGCGACTATATAGCAAGAGAACTGCCTGTCGTAAAATGGAATAGTGTTTTTAGCGACTAAATTAGTGACAAAATGTTGTTGTCACTATACCATAATTTAATGACATCATTTATTTATTTAGCGATTAAATTATTCAGTCGCTAAGCAATCGCTATTTTTTGATTAAAACACAGGATAAAATAACCCTAAACCCCCAAATTACTGCCCCCCTCTGATTAAAAACCGAAGGAACCCCGAAATCACCCATCCCCTCGAAATCGTTGTAGACAGCCGTGATCGCCGGCGGTGTAATCGGCGATATCATCTCCGGTTTCTTCATTTGGGCGAGAGGTAGGTGTATTTTAAGTGGATCTGGCCCTTCCTTTTCAGTATATTTTTTTTAACGAATGGATGAGCTGCTGTGTAAATGTGGCTAAAGTAAAATTGATTTTATTTTATTGAGGTTTCCGGCGAGATTAGAGTCGAGGAGGTGGAAGGAGAAGGGAGCTCAACAACAGAAGCAAATCGAACGTAGTTGTTTGCACAGGACAGGTATGTTCCACTTCGCCTCCTCTATTCTGGATGTTATTTATTGCTATTTGTGGTGTGATGAGACCCGGAATTAGTGTATCTATTTGCTATTAAGAACTTAAAATGTAATGTATTTGTTATTTATTCTAGTTGAGAATGTTTTTGATGCTGAGAATTAGAAGTTAAAATGAAATTTATTTGCTATTTCTCAGTCTATTTTGTAATATTTGTACCATAACTAAATGCAATTTCTGAGTCTATTTGCTATTAAGAATGACATGCAATTTTTGGCTCTTGCTGTTTGTTGTTTCTGGTTTTTTGTAATGATGTTCCTATTTCGATTACGGTGATGATGATGGTACAGACAGTGAAAGAATTTGCATGCTAAAAATGCATATGTACATGTATAGGCTCCTAAATGTTTGAATATGATTTCTATTTATGAGTTAGAATAGGTTTCATGACTCTTAATTAAACTACTCTGCCCTACTAGGTATACTGCCTAACGTGTAGTCTAAACATTGCCAAAACGTGACTATGCACACTAGTTTGGGATCAATAATGAAATTGTTAGGTGGTGTTTAAGAATGGCAAAATTAAAAGGAAATAGAGAAAAATAATATAAACTTAGGGCATAAACACGAATGATTGTTTGATTCTCTTTAAGTGAATTAAAGACCTTGAGACATATATTTATATGTATATGTACATGTATGCCTAAGATATAGGAGAGCGATTTATGCATTACTCCATTGTAATACGACAACGTATTGTCTAAATTAGTAGCAAAATGAGTACCGGTGTTTAAAATGTAATCAAATCTACAAACTTCATGTTTATGTTTATATATATATATATATATATATGTGTGTGTGTGTGTGTGTGTGTGTGTGTGTGTGTGTGTGTGTGTGTGTGTGTATTATGTTGTTGCTTATGTAATAAATCTATATTTGACTTTCATATGAATAAAAAACGTAACGAGTAAATAGAAAAGTATGTTTATAATGGAAAGACTTTTATTTATTTATAACCTTGAGACTAAAATATGTTTTTTTTCAAATTTTATTGAAATAAGGGAATACACGTAAGATGGATTTCATAGATCGTAGTTGGATGTATAATTGGTGGGATGCAAGTGGAAGGACTAATGCCTCGTTCATTTATGGAGTAGAAAATTTCATTAAATTCGTCACTTCTCACCCCGAAGAAATGAGTGGCGATCATATTAGGTGTCCATGCAAACAATGTGTGAACCGCAAGTTTCATGATGCGGATACAATTATGAATCATCTCTTCCGTAAGTGATTTGTTCGGGATTATTTAGTTTGGAATTGCCACGGGGAGACACACGTTACTCCAAACGAGTCTAATTGGAATCCAATAATGAATGAATCACTGGATGGTGGAGAGGTAAGAAATTCATATCAGCAAATGGTACTAGATGCAGCTGGATCTACTTTTAATCCTGAGAACACTTGGCAACAATTTAATGCAGCAATCGGTAATAATGATGCTCATGAACAAGTATCTCTGTCAAATCCTAACATCCCTGGACCCTCAAATTTTTATGCAAATGTTATGGATGAGGCACCGAACCCATAATGCCAACAATTTTATGATCTTCTTGAATCTGGGAATGCAAAGCTGTATCCTGGTTATGATAACCATTCCCAACTTTCTGTAGTTGCAAGGATGTTGCATGCTAAATCGGAATTCAATCTTTCAGAGAGGTGTTTTGATGCAAACATCCAATTGTTTAAAGAAGCTTTGCCTGAAGGTAATATATTGCCAGATAATTTTTACCAAACAAAAAGTCTTGTAAGAAGCTTGGGATTGCCAGTCCAAAAAATTGATTGTTGTAAGGAGGGATGCATGTTGTATTGGCATGAGGATGAAAACTTAACACAATGCAAATTTTGTAATCACCCAAGATTTAAATTGTGTGCCGGTTCCCGTAAGCAAAGGTTGAAAGCATATAAAAAGATGTATTACTTTCCTCTAACACCTCGGTTGCAACGGTTATATCAGTCAAAAGCGACATCAACTCATATGAGATGGCATCATAATCATGTCCAAAATGATGAGGTCATGCAGCATCCTTCTGACTCTATAGCTTGGAATCATTTCAATGAAACTCATCCGTCATTTGCTGCTGAGATTAGAAATGTTAGGTTGGGTTTATGCACAGACGATTTTCAACCATTCGGACAATATGGGAGGAAATACTCGTCATGGCCGGTAATTGTCACGCCCTACAACCTACCCCCTTGGATGTATATGAAAGAGGCTTATATGTTCTTAACTACTATTGTGCCAGGGCCCAATAATCCAAAGCAAAAAATTGATGTATATCTACAACTCTTGATTTATAAGTTGAATGAATTGTGGAACATTGGGGTGTCAACATATGATGTGTCGACCAAGCAGAACTTTATGATGCGAGCTGCCCTTATGTGGACAATCAATGACTTCCCAGCATATTCAATATTGTCTGGTTGGAGTACTGATGGGTGTCGAAACCAACAAAAATAAAATTCCTACTCTTAACTAAATTTAACTTGCAAATAGCGATGAGCAGGGCCGAATCCACAAGGATTGGTCGAGTTTTAATTCTTTAAATAACTAGAAATAAACAATAAAAATAAAATGGGGGGTTTTGTAAATTAAGAATGAAAAATATAGAATTAAAATAATAACAAATAAAATGCAGAAAAATAAATAAAATAAAATAAAAGATGAAAAACCTCTAATTAAAGGTATTTGCAGCACATGATTCAATTTACTGATCATAGAGGAAAAGATACTCTAAAAATCAAATAATGAGTCAGTTATAGCCGTCGACTTCGTGCTCCCGACCTAATCTTTCCGTATTAATGAATCAATCAAGTAAGACTGATATTAATTCCTAACCAATAAACAACCCTTAACACGCGCAAGAATTTAATTTATTGACAGCATTAAGAAATAGAAAGACCTGACCTAAGCCAACCGACCTCACGCGAGACCGATTTAGACCAAATCATGCACTTACTCAATGTAACAGCCCTTGTGAGGAAGCTACACTGATTACCACTTGTTATTGATTTTATCAAACAATTACGGATTTGACAATCTCAATTAGTTATATGCTATTTGATTAATTGAACAACAGGCCTTTATTGTGCAAATAATAAATAACAATCGAGATATAGTTTCTCTAAACCACAGTAAATAACATGAACATCATATGAATTAAAGAGAAAATTAAGCAAGAACAATCTCACTGTAATGAAAAATACTGGCTTTGAATTAAACTTTTAACTAGAATAAAAGTTTAGCCAATCATGGCCAAGAACAAAAATAAAAATAAAAATTAAACAAATTGCTAACACAGAAATAGAAGAACAGAGGCGGCGGCAGCGGCTGCCAAAGCTACTGTTCACGTTTTTTTTTTCTCTCCCTTTTAAAAGAAAACCTAAAATATTTAGGTAAGTAGTTTATTCCTATCCAAATTTGGAAAATAAAATAAAAATATTAAAAGCAATTTAATCTTCCTAAAAATACTACCTATTATCCCCTTAATTACAACTTGATTATCTCTAAATATCTGATGAAGACCAGCTGGCGGCTAGGTCAACTTTTAAGTTAAAAACCCTAAATCTGCATCTGCTGTCGCGTCTGGCCCCTTAACCTTGGGCAAGGTAGCTCCTTACCCTTGCCCCTTAACCTTGGGTAAGGCTAAGCCCAAAATCAGTTTTTCACTTCAGAATTCCTTGCACTTTCATGGCTGTTCCAAATTCACTCCATTTAGCTTCAATTTACTTTCTTTCCATCATTTTGACCCTACAATGACCAAAATCACAAAACAAGTAAAAAATACTAATTTAAGCCAAAATAAAGTGCAATAAAGTGATGAAAAAGAGACAAAAACATGCAATTTTAGGCACACATCAAATTCCCCCACACTTATCCCATGCTTGTCCTCAAGCATAAATTAAATTTCAATCACAATCCTTTCAAAAGTTTATTCACCCAAAAATCAAATTCCAATCTCATAAGTTCCCAATAAATCAAAATGCAAGGCAAATTAGAAATAAAAGTCCAAAATAGTTTACCACAAAATCATAACAAGACATGGATTTCTCAACTACCTTTTTAAATTAGATATAGCAAGATTCATGAACATTAAGCACACAAAAATTTATATCCCAATTTAAGATTAAATCAATGTATAAAAGAAAACTTATCAAACCAAATTAGACACTTTAAATTTTCATAATTATCAATAGAAAAAGGAACAAGGAAAACCAGGAAATTCATTTCAATTTCTTTCTCTCTCTCTTTTTTTTTATCATTTTCATTTTCTTAGACTGTAGTGGACACGAGGGCACCCGGTTCTGACCCGTATACACCCGGTTTTTTCAGTCAAAGAAAAGATTAAAATGCTTACAAGAAATGTAGAGATCCTTTTTACGCGAGGGTACCCGGTTCTGACTCGTATACACCCGGTTACTCAGATCACACAGTTTCAAGCGGCTACTAGCTCTACTCTTAACAGCTTTTTTTTTTTTTAGCGGACAGCGGAGTAAAATTTATTTTATTTTATATATTTTTTTTCTTTTCCTGGTAACCAGGTTCCTCAATCTAACAACACACAATACCAAACAAGTGTCCAAAATAGTTTTAACAAATCTCTAATATGCAAAGAATCCAATTTTAATACACGCATAAGTTTTATGTTTCACCTTAAAAATTTGAACCTTGACATTTCTAATTCAAAAAATAATTAAGATCACCATAAATTGTATGTAAAATGGGTAAATAATTATGGACACTACTCAAACTTACCCAACAAATTGATGCATCAAAAACTAAATGATTTTGGAACTGATTTAGGCAAACACTTTTCCCTAGAATTGTGAATGAAACTTAACAAATATTTAAGAACAAAAGTGATGCAACATTGAACAAGGGGATAAGCACTAAAATTCTTATGAAAATGATAACCTAATGCACCAATTAAGCCAAACATTCCCAGAAAAAATCAGACTACTCCAAAATTAAACTCTTAACCAAAACTTATGTACAATTCTATTTAAGATGGCCCAAAAATACTTGATAGAAATAGTTATGTCAATTTTTTTTTTAATTAGCCAAACAAATAAAACTAAGTATAAGAATTTAACAATTAAGCACTGAAATAGCATGACAACTCAAGATTTTTACAATAATAAGCAACCAATTACCATCAAGGTGGCAAACCAACCTCTATATGCACACATTTTTTTTTCTTTACAGAAATCACAGCCAAAACATCAAATTAGCAAGCCAAAATGGTCTAAGTCAAATGCCAACCAAGATTTATGTGCAAATTTGCTCAAAATGGCTACCTGAAAATAATACTCTATAAAAACAAATGCATCTAGAATTTGCACAAAATTGACTAATTTAACAGGATTTCAAAAGAATTCGACATTGGAACATTGAAACCAGAGTGCAATTCATTCAAATCAACCAATTTTTTTTTTAATAAAAACAAAATTAACACAAAATGCATCAAATATTTGCAAGACTCTAGCCAATTGATCTCAATGTCAGCAATGAAGAGTAACCCAAAATTAACTCAATTCATTAACATTCAAACAGCATCATTTCACATCAAAAACCAACAAAAATGCTGCACTCAGTAATCAATATAAATGACATCAAAGTGGCCACAATACAGCATCCAAAATCAAGATAAACACACAACACAAAGCACACGACACTTCTAATTCAACCCCTCCCCCACACCTTCTCCTCGCATTGTCCCCAATGCGGAACAACAACAATCGTGGGGCGAAGAGTAACCAGAAATAAATAAAATAAAATTTAAATTTAGAAAAACTGCCCTGTTCTGAGCAGAGGTGCTCTGCTTTTGGTTTGCTGCTACTGGAACTCGTTGGCTGAAGGAGCAGCGTGCGTGAAGGGACCTGGATTTGCGGTGGTCGTTGCGGTGTAGATCGACGTCGGTTGTGGGTGTCTTCGCGGTTGGGCTTGGCTGAGCGTTGTGGTGACTCGCGCTGGGAGATCTGATGAGCGACGGGGATCTGTGCGCTGTGGAGATCGTCGTGTGGCGGTTGGAGAGGAGTGGCGGTGGTTCTGACGCGCGATTGGTCGGCGGATCGGGGTGGCTGGAGGACTGGGGGCGGTGATCGCTGGTTGGTTTGGTGAGGGCTGGTGGTTGCGTTGGGGCGATGGTGGCTTCCGGTGGGGTGCCGACGGTGAGGCGAGGGGGGTGCTGGTGGCTGCTCGCGGTGGCCGTGCGGATCTGCAGGTGCGACGGCAACGGGCTGGTGGGCGTACGCCGGTGACGGTCTGCTGGGTGGTGGTCGGCGGCGGGATGTGGCGGCATGTGAGCTGTAGAGGGAAAGTTAAAAAGAAAAGTGAATTAATTGTACTGAGGTGAAAAGAAAAAAATAGTAAATAGGTAAAATAATTTAACTCAAGTGAAGTAAAATAACTTAATTGAATTAAAATTAGGAATAAAACCCATTGGAGTATAAAAGCCCAAGAATTAAAACTCAGTAACCCAACAAACCGATTAAACCTAGAATAAATTGAAGATAGCCTGCAATTCAAAAGATTAAAGCAAGACCCATCGAAAACTCCATTAAAACCACCCTTAACTATTTATTTCTCATGAAATTGACATTAAATTTTCTGGACCAGTAAATTCTATATGCCCAAAAATTATCCAACGCTACCATTCTCAAAATTGTCAATTGCCTACCAACACTTACCATTAAATTCAAGGATAAATGAAGTTAACCACGAGAAGGAAGACAGGAAGAAGAAGATAGTAAATTAAAATAAAATGAATAAAATTAAAATTAAATCTAAATAGTATTTACTTAGCCTTGCACAAGACTAAGAAGTGGGTTGCCTTCCAAAAGCGCTTTTGTTTAACGTCTTTGGCTAGACATTTTCAGACTTGTCTCAATCCGGTTTCAAATCCCATTTTAGTGTTCTTCCATTTATCACTTCCTGCAAGTTGATATCAATTACCAAATTTTTCTCAAATTTATTAGAATTTTTGAACATGGTATCCATATAAAATGAAGAATTCAAATTATTAAAATTACCATCCAATTCAAAATATTCATTAACTGAAGGTTCAACAGCATCCACTTTAAAAATATTAGACACATCAGTAGAGTTTTTCTTAGTATCAAGAACATAAAATTTAACAATTTCTCCATCAAACTCCATACTGAGTGTATCCTCATGCATATCAATTTTTGCTTTGGCTGTACTAAGAAATGGTCTCACTAACAAGATATCTGAAGAATTTGAGAATTTATTCATCCTCCATGTCAAGCACATAAAAATCAGCAGGAAAAACTAATCCATCAATGTTTACCAAAATATTTTCTAATGCTCCTTCAGGGTAAACAAAAGACTTATCAGCAAGTTGAAGTACTACATTTGTCTCTTTTAATGGACCAACATGCAAAGAAAAATAAATAGACAATGGCATAATATTTATTGAAACTTTTGAATCACACACGACTCTTTTTATCAGAACATTGCCTATAGTACAGGGGATAGCAAACATACCTTGGTCTTTACCTTTTGGAGGTAGTTTTCTTTGAATTATCGCAGAGACATTTTCTCCCATACTCACCCTTTCATTGCCAACTAACTTTTTCTTATTAGCACACAAATTCTTAAGAAATTTAGCATATTGAGGCATTCGATTAATTGCATCAAGTAAATGAATATTTACCTCAATTTTGCGAAAAATCTCAAAAATATCATTCTCTTCCTTTTTCTTCTTAGATTTTACAAGTCTTTCTGGAAAAGGGGGTTGAATGATAAAATTGGGCAGCTGTTATGAAATTTTCTCCTTGGGTTGTTCATCTTTCATAATTGTCAACTCTTTTTCAGTTTCTTCCTCATTAATCTGTCCACTTTCACTTGGCAGGGGCTGTTCCAGCTCATTTTCACTTCTCAAGTTGATTGCACTCACATCATTTTGCATTAGATTCTCTATAGTTTGTGAGGGCAAATGTCCTTGAGACTCTATTCTACTCAAACATTGTGCTATTTGGCTCATTTGTGTCTCCAAATTCTGAAGCCTTGAATCTGATTTTTTTACATACTCCTGAAGATCCTGCATATTAGTGGTTAAAGAATAAACAATATCCTCAAGACTCCTACCTTGTTTAGGACCTGGTTGAGAGGGCTGTGGTGAATATTGATGCCTTGCTCCATAACTGAAGTCTGATTGGCCTGTCCACCATGAATTTTCAGTTTGCGCATATGGATCATAACTCCATTGTGGTGGACCTGGAAATCCTTCAGGTTCGTAATAATCCTCATGGTAATAAGCTTCATCCCGTTGCTTAATTCTTGCAGCCAAAGTCTGAATAATAAAATCAAGAGAATACATTTATTCAGTTATAAAAAAAAATTAAAACTAACAGACACCAATCCCCGACAACGGCGCCAAAATTTGATGGGTGCCGAAACCAACAAAAATAAAATTCCTACTCTTAACTAAATTTAACTTGCAAATAGCGATGAGCAGGGTCGAATCCACAGGGATTGGTCGAGTTTTAATTCTTTAAATAACTAGAAATAAACAATAAAAATAAAATGGAGGGTTTTGTAAATTAAGAATGAAAAATACAGAATTAAAATAATAACAAATAAAATGCAGAAAAATAAATAAAATAAAATAAAAGATGAAAAACCTCTAATTAAAGGTATTCGCAGCACAGGATTCAATTTACTGATCATGGAGGAAAAGATACTCTAAAAATCAAATAATGAGTCAGTTATAGCCGTCGGCTTCGCGCTCCCGACCTAATCTTTCCGTATTAATGAATCAATCAAGTAAGACTATTATTAATTCCTAACCAATAAACAACCCTTAACACGCGCAAGAATTTAATTTATTGACAGCATTAAGAAATAGAAAGACCTGACCTAAGCCAATCGACCTCACGCGAGACCGATTTAGACCAAATCATGCACTTACTCAATGTAACAGCCCTTGTGAGGAAGCTACACTGATTACCACTTGTTATTGATTTTATCAAACAATTACGGATTTGACAATCTCAATTAGTTATATGCTATTTGATTAATTGAACAACAGGCCTTTATTGTGCAAATAATAAATAACAATCGAGATATAGTTTCTCTAAGCCACAGTAAATAACATGACCATCATATGAATTAAAGAGAAAATTAAGCAAGAACAATCTCATAGTAATGAAGAATCCTGGCTTTGAATTAAACCTTTAACTAGAATAAAAGTTTAGCCAATCATGGCCAAGAACAAAAATAAAAATAAAAATTAAATAAATTGCTAACACAGAAATAGAAGAACAGAGGCGGCGGCTGCCAAAGCTACTGTTCACGTTTTTTTTTCTCTCCCTTTTAAAAGAAAACCTAAAATATTTAGGTAAGTAGTTTATTCCTATCAAAACTTGAAAAATAAAATAAAAATATTAAAAGCAATTTAATCTTCCTAAAAATAATGCCTATTATCCCCTTAATTACAGCTTGATTGTCCCTAAATATCTGATGAAGACCAGCTGGCGGCTAGGTCAACTTTTAAGTTAAAAACCCTAAATCTGCATCTGCTGTCGCGTCTGGCACCTTAGCCTTGGGCAAGGCAGCTCCTTACCCTTGCCCCTTAACCTTGGGCAAGGCTAAGCCCAAAATCAGTTTTTCACTTCAGAATTCCTTGCACTTTCATGGCTGTTCCAAATTCACTCCATTTAGCTTCAATTTACTTTCTTCCCACCATTTTGACCCTACAATGACCAAAATCACAAAACAAGTAAAAAATACTAATTTAAGCCAAAATAAAGTGCAATAAAGTGATGAAAAACAGACAAAAACATGCAATTTTAGGCACACATCAAGTACATCTGGAAAATATGCCGGTCCCTATTCTACAGAACATACACAATCTTTCAGACTAGAGAGAGGTGGAAAGCAAACCTGGTTTGACAATCATAGAAAATTTCTTCCCCAAGATCACCCATTTAGGAGAAATAGAGTCGGTCATGTTGAAACAATGCCACCGCCACCAATTAGAGATGGGGTAGAAATTCTGCAAGAAATTGAGCAGTGGGGGCTAGTCAAAGCAACTGAGCTTGATGCTGATGAGATTAATGGGATCATATGTCACTCTTGTGGGTGGAGGAAGCGAAGCATATTTTGGGATTTGCCTTATTGGAAAACAAACATGATAAGACACAATCTTGATGTAATGCATATTGAAAAAAATGTATTTGACAATGTGATTAACACAATTTTGAATGTTGAAGGCAAAACAAAGAACAATGCGAAGTCTCGAGCCGACTTAGAGAGATATTGTTGTCGTCCAGAGTTGTCAATGGATCCAATAAGTGGCAGATTTCCAAAAGCATGTTACATATTGCATAAGGAAGAAAAAAAAAGAACTATTTGATTGGTTGAAGGAACTAAAGTTTCCGGATGGATATGTTTCGAATTTAGGGCGTTGTGTTGACATGGCGAAACTTAAATTATTTGGCATGAAAAGCCATGATTTCCATATATTTATGCAATGTTTACTTCCTGTTGCCTTCCGTGAGTTGCTTCCCAGTAATGTGTGGCAGGTTCTTACAGAGCTGAGTTTATTTTTTAGGGACTTGACATGCAGTACTATTCGTGTCGAGGACATGGAGGTATTGGAGTCCAAAATTCCACAAATAATTTGCCAACTAGAAAAGATATTTCCTCCGTCTTTCTTTGACTCAATGGAGCACATAATGATTCACTTGCCACATGAAGCAAGGGTTGCTGGACCTGTACAATATCGTTGGATGTATCGGTTTGAGAGGTAAGTACTTTATAAGTTGAACACTATGGTAGTAAATATGTATGAATTAATTATGTACATCTGCCATACACAGGTACCTTCGAACTCTTAAAAAGAAGATTGGTAATAAGTCAACAGTGGAGGCATCTATTTGCAATGCGTACTTAATCTCAGAATCCTCCATTTTTTTCTCGCATTATTTTGAACCTCATGTCAGTACCAGACACCGACGTCCTCCTCGTAATGATAATGGAGATTGGGTGGAAAATGAATGTGGTAATTTAAAAATTTTCACCTATCCGAGCCGAACAAGCTCAGAAATTGGTAACAGAGCATTAACATATGAGGAGTATAAGGCAGCTCATACTTATATTTTACTTAATTGTGAGGAGGTCTCTCCGTTATAATAATCATATATATGATTTTAATGTGAGATATAAAAGGATTTTTGCATATGAATAATTTGTTTGTATTTTTTTGGTAATCAAGTATATATTGCGATAACTTACGTGGGAAGTATCCTCATCTTACACCAAGTCAAGTCGATGCAAATATTGACAATTACTTTGCGGATTGGTTCGAATTATATGTAAGGCCTTAAAAGAATACATATTTATAATATATAAATGTCATATAAGATGGTAATAATGATAACTTAACTATGTTTTATTTGAAGAGCAGGTCCGTTACAATGGAATTGAAAATGAATTCCTCACCAGTTTGTCACAGAAACCATTGCGGAGAGTGAAGTGCTACTCAATCTACTTTGTCAATGGATATAAATTTCACACAAGAAGTCATGGTTCTGGGAGACATTCAATGAATAGTGGAGTCTGTGTAAAAGGGGCAAACTCAGTTGACACCGATGGTGATTACTATGGATGGATTTAAGAGATCATAGAGATAGAATACCCGTCATTACCAATACAGCGGACTGTATTATTCAAGTTCCATTGGTTTGATCCCACTTTAGACATTGGTCTTAACATTCACGGGCAATATAGACTTATTGATGTAAACCAGCAGCGTTGGTTCAACCAATATGAACCATTTATCCTAGCAATGCAAGCAACTCAAGTGTACTACGCAAGATATCCATCTTTAAGACCGGACAAAGCTAACTGGTTGGCTGTGTTTTCGGTTAAACCGAGGGACTATGTTGTGACATCAGATGTAAGAGATGACATTGCAGCTACAGAATGTAATGCATTCCAAGTTGATGAAGTTACTGTGCAAGATATTACAATGGATGCTTGTAATGACGATGATATGAACTTGCATGACCCTGCGGGAGGGGTACTCGAAATTGATAACACTGATGAAATTGATCAAGAACTTGAAGTGGATGATGAAGAGGAGGAATTTACAGATTAGGATAGTAATGAGGACGACGAAGAGGAATTGCAAAATTCATCATATAGTGACTGATTGATTAACTGTAATTTTTATAATGCCCATGTGTTAACTTGTTATATATATATATTTTTTATGCATATTTTTTAGTGCAATCACAAAGAATGCTCATAGACTTATGAAATTACTAGTTATATTTGTTAAGCACACTTATGTATAGTTCACCATTGTGTAGGTATGGGTCATGGTAGAGGTAGAGGGCTTACAGGTAGAGGACGTCGGGGAGGATGATGTGAAGGGGATTCAGCAACTCCACCATTTGGAGATATGCCAGATATCCCGGGAGACCCCACATCCGTGAGTGAACCATCACCTCCTGCGATATTTTCGCCACCACCATCAACCCCTAGTCCGCACACGGCACACAACACTACATCTACTACATGTGAAGTATCCAGCGAAAACATGAGCAGATTGTACATTACAGTAAATCAAAAGGGACTGTGAGTATTTACCCATATAAATTGCAAAAAAATTATGCCAATATATCTAATACATTGCTTTTTATTTTATATAATATTCAGGCTTGAACCTTCCTCTCAATGCTCTAGAATTATAACTAGCAGTTTCCATCAGCGGACAGACCTTAATGGGGTCAATTGGAAGGAGGTTGCTAGAGAGATTAAGGAGTTTTACTGGGGAGAATTCAAGGTACACGCACATATTTTCTCGAAATTAATAGACATTTTATTACATACTTTATGATTCAATTTATATTAAATTAGTGACGATTATAAATACTAATGAACCAATTGAAATACAAATGCAGAAAAAGTGCCACTGGGATGCTAGTGTCAATGATCTTATCAGGACGGGTTGGGAAACAAAGGCTGCTCAAAGATATAAAGATTATGTGTACCAAGTTAAGATCGCCAAGGAGAAGCCTAAAGATTTTCCGGAGGCTGCATGGAACCGATGGAATCAGATTTTTAATCTTCCTCCTCGCATTCAAATCTCTAATCAGAAAAAGATCAATCGTTATGGAGGGTCTGATGATAAGGCTCCTGGATCATATACCGGTGGTACTGATGCGGAACCCCAAGGCTAAAGAACCCGAAACCCCTTAAACACACAATATGGCATGAACATGAACAAGAAGAAACTCCCAATCTAAAGAACCCCCAAACAACATGTGAATGGAAACGCTTATAATAGATTGATTTAGAAACACAAGAACAGAATTCTCCATAAAGTAAATACCTTGATAAGAAATTAGTTCTTGATGCAAAAGAAGAAGACAAGCAAATCCTCTCCCTTGAAGAAAATTCGGTCAAGCCAAATGATGATATTCAAAAGTGTTTAAAATCTGCCTTTTACAACTTATAATGAGGTATTTATAGCCCCCAAAAGGTAGGTAACCCTAAATAAGTCAAAAGGCCACCTAACACATGGGCCTCCCACCAAACCCTAAATAAGTCAAAAGGCCATCTAACACATGGCCACCTAACACATGGGCCTCCCACCAAATAACTAAAGCCCAAACTTATTAACTCTAAAATGCAACAACCCACAAGCCTAAAATAATTAATTTAAATGAGCCCAAGCTAAAGTAAGCCCAACTCACTTAAAATAAGCCTATTAAGTTATATGAGGGTCTAACTAAATAATTAAAACAAAACAAGTTCAACATAATAAAATAAGCCCCTTGGGCAGCCTAAAGCTACTCTTCGAGATTGAAATAATTAATCAAGCACATTTGAAGGCCATCTTTTGCATTTGGCCCCATTGGATTAGATATAGCACAATTTGGCTCAACTCTCTCTTGAATCTCCATAGCTTCCACAATTCGGCCTGCGTAGGATTGCCATGATGGGTTGACCCCCCTGTGCACGCATCATCCCCTCCCTCTTTAGAAAAGATTCATCCTCGAATCTTCGTTTTATTTAAGTTGGGAATTGAAGCTTGTGGAATAAATTGATCTTCATAAACGATCTTGGGAATAGGTGGAAATAATATGAATGCATCTTCAAAAAAGAACTCATCATGTTCCTGTAAGTTAACACAAAAATTAGGAAAAGCATGGTTAGTTAATTCAGGAATCTCATTTTGATCATGATTATCTTCTTTTTCCATGTTCAATTCAACCTCCTGAAGCACCACATGATCAATTATAACATGTTGATCGTCCAACTCAACTAAACAAGCATCTTCCATTTTACAATCTTCTTCCTTTTCCCTCAAATAATCAACGTCTGCACTTCCACTTATGTCTTCCTCATTTACAACATCATTATCATATAAATCTATAGCATCTCTTTCAGCTTCACAAATAATCTCTTCCACTACAACTTCCTCTTTCTTTCTTTTTTCCTTTTGCAAACACTTATCTAGTTGTCTAAAAAGTTGTTTAAACCGCAATTCTGCATTTTTAAGGTCTTCCTTCAATAACTTAGTATCCTTTTTAACTCATCCAATGTTTCTTGATCTAAATGTCGTCTTGACTTGTAATAGGACATCCTCACAATCACTTCCTCACGTGTTTCACTCAAAATATGACACTCCACTCGTGTCACTCTATTTGGCTTTTACCCTCTTTTAAACTCACTCACTCAAGCCTTTTTACCATTCAAGCTTGCTATCTTCAATTGCACTTTAGAACTCAATCTCAAGTCAAGATGATTCACAAGTCAACAAATTTAAATGAGAATGCAATGAAAACACTTAACAAAGAAAGTCAAGAATGACGCCTACCCACAAATTGCCACTTTGACTTTTCAAATTAATTTCCAAATTCAAATGTTGGACAAATATGAATTTTGGTACTTTCCTAATGGAAAAGTCAATTTTAATACAATGGATGTGAAGATAATAAATCAAAGAAAGTCAAAAATGACAACTACCCATAAATATTCACTTTGACTTTTCAAATTAATCTCCAAATTCAAAATATGACCAAATTTAATTTTTTTGTTTCTTTGTGATTTTTGTTTCCTAGCTTTATCTCAATACTGCCTTTTTTTTTTAAATTCGGATGAACAGTGCTGTGAATAGTACTATAAACAGTAACTTGAACAGTTCCAACGATTTTTTTTTTCTTTTTTTTTAACAACTTAAAACATCAAACACAAGATCTGATGTAGGAACAAAGAAGAACACAAAAGAATAAATTCAAAAATAAAGAAGAACACGAAATTGATAAAATAAGATTGCAAGTTAAACAACGCGGAATTATCTTGTTCTAATGGAAATAAAACAATAGAACAGCAAATTAACACAAGATAAATAAGAATTTATCCTAATCCAAGCTCTGATACCAAATGATGCGGAACCCCAAGGCTAAAGAACCCGAAACCCCTTAAACACACAATATGGCATGAACATGAACAAGAAGAAACTCCCAATCTAAAGAACCCCCAAACAACATGTGAATGGAAACGCTTATAATAGATTGATTTAGAAACACAAGAACAGAATTCTCCACAAAGTAAATACCTTGATAAGAAATTAGTTCTTGATGCAAAAGAAGAAGACAAGCAAATCCTCTCCCTTAAAGACAATTCGGTCAAGCCAAATGATGATATTCAAAAGTGTTTAAAATCTGCCTTTTACAACTTATAATGAGGTATTTATAGCCCCAAAAAGGTAGGTAACCCTAAATAAGTCAAAAGGCCACCTAACACATGGGCCTCCCACTAAACCCTAAATAAGTCAAAAGGCCACCTAACACATGGCCACCTAACACATGGGCCTCCCACCAAATAACTAAAGCCCAAACTTATTAACTCTAAAATACAATAACCCACAAGCCTAAAATAATTAATTTAAATGAGCCCAAGCTAAAGTAAGCCCAACTCACTTAAAATAAGCCTATTAAGTTATATGAGGGTCCAACTAAATAATTAAAACAAAACAAGTTCAACATAATAAAATAAGTTCATTGGGCAGCCTAAAGCTACTATTCAAGATTGAAATAATTAATCAAGCACAATTAAAGCCCATCTTTTGCATTTGGCCCCATTGGATTAGATATAGCACAATTTGGCTTAACTCTCTCTTAAATCTCCATAGCTTCCACAATTCGGCCTGCGTAGGATTGCCATGATGGGTTGACCCCCCTGTGCACGCATCAGGTACTATATCTATTCGTGAGCATGTCTTGCGACTAGTAAGTACTTTAATTATAATATATTTAAATTATACTTTTATGTTATTAACTTGGAATCATTTACATCTTTTTGCTAATGGGTATGTTCATTTCATTTTACTCCAAATGGTTTGCCTTTTGAATTTGTAATTGATTGACAATACATGTATTGAATGATTGATTTATGTAGAGGAGGATGGGAAAATTGTGTTGGAGTATGTTGAGGAGATTGGAAGCAATTTGTGATTTATAGAAGTGTTAAATGGATTTTTCTTTACAGGAGGATGACAATAATATAGGGAGGTTATGTCAAAATTTTTATTGCTTTTTCTTGTTGAGGAGACATGCATATTGTTTAACAGTATATTCATTTATATATATATATATATATATATATATATATATATATATAAAGGAGGATGGAAAAATTGTGTTTGGATTTTGATGAACAGATTGGAATACTTTTGTGATTTTTAGAAGTGTAAAATTAATTTTCCTTTACAGGAGGATGGCAATAATATGGGGAGGTTCTGCCAAAATTTTTATAGAATTTTTGAAAATTGTTCACTTTACACATTCAAGTAAAATAGGATAATGACGTAAAACAATGCAAGTGCATGTTTTAATTATGCATGAAAATATTTATCTTCAGAACTCGTAGTCATTTTTTCCGATAACTGCTTTATACTGCACATAATGTAGGAGAAGGAGTCGGGTCGACCTCCTACAATTCCTGAGGCTTATTTGCACACACACACCATAAATCATGATGGAAAGACTTATGTGGCGGGTCGTAGCAGAGAGGTGCATGTAAGTAGTAATTACTTTAATAATTACTCATGTTTTAAGTTATTTAAATCTAAATTGTTGTGAATTATGTTATGTTTTCATATTAATGTTTATTTAATATTGTTGTCATTTTATAGGAGCGGTATGAACAACTCCGAGCCGAGAGATCGCAAGATGAGTCATCTGTCGATGAGTCGGAGTTGTTTATCGAGGCGGCACGATGCAATAAAAGGAGAACAATATATGGTTTAGGCTCATATGCACCTCCTGGTGTTTATCCATTCGGTCCATCACGTGATGCTGGTACGAGCGCTGCAAGTCATTCTGGTGGTCCATGCCTGACCAAGGAAGATGTTGAGGAGATTGTAGCACGAACTATTCGTTCGTTGCTTCCTCACTTGGCCCCTCAGCCACCAGCCACTCAGCCCGATCCGACTACTGCATCGCCCGCAGGGTGTGATGATGTTGGGCCTTCAGGTGTACACGATCCAGATCCGCATAATGATTCTCATTTTGGTAGGGGCGGCAGTACTTCCAAATGACTTTACATATCTTTGTTTTTTTATGATATTTTTAGTACATTATAAAGATATGTGTGTTACGATAAATTTATATAATTTTCGAGTACTTTGAATTATTTATGCACTATGAATTAATTAATATTAACTATATATATATATATATATATATATATATATATATATGTTTTAGATTATATGTTTATAAATTTGATTATATTTACATTTCTATTCATACGAATGGATATTTTTCGATTTTGTCTATATTAATTTATTTTATTGTTAAATGATTTAAAAAAAAAACTAAAATAATTAGAATTTTAGCGACGGAATTGTGACCAAAATTCTGTCGCTGAAAGTTGTAAATTTCCGTTAGCGACAGAATAATTTTTAGTCGCTAATTTTTAGCGATTGTTTTGTTTAAGACTGTAGTCGCTAAATTTCACAGCAAAATAGCGACAAAAAATAGAGACTACTTAATTAGTCGCTAAATTCAAATATATTAGCGACATTAATTTGTGACTAATATGTCCGTCGCTATATTATTTCCACCGAACTAGGCGACTAATTAATTTGCTCATTTGCGACTGATATTTAATGATATTAGCGACAAAATTTAGTCGCTAATTTTAGCGACTATTTATGGAGTTAGTCGCTATTTTGCTTGCGACGGCCTGAATTGCGACAATTCGTCGTAGCTATAGCGACGGAATTTGGCAAAATAGCTACTGTATTTGCGGTCGCTATTCTGACTTTTTTTTTTTTTTGTAGTGATTATGCCTCTCTCGTAAAAAATAAAATAAAAGCATATACCTTTACATTTTTAATTTCTTAAGATTAATATGTGAAATTAACCATTTTAACGACAACCCATTGAGAAAAAAAAGCTTCAAAATTCTATCCATTTCCAGCGATACATCTTCTATTTGGCTTAAACATTCTATCCATGTCTAGTAATATTTGTTTCGGTCACATATGCCAAAGTTAAGTACGATTAATCAAAATATCACAAATTACAATCTATCCAAATAAACATTAATACTTAAAACTAATTAATTATAATAATTACTTAGCATTGGTACCTACTTGACGGCCATTCATTAATACGTGAAGTTGGTTCGATCTCACATCGTATATACTTTTTTCAACTAAAAAAAAATGCGCATTTATATTGCTATTATAATAAGGAAATAAACGCAAAAAGCTTTTTTATTTAAACAATTAGATGGGTTTCTCTATCAATTATCATCGAATTTATATGTTTACATATTAATCCAAATCATTTTAAAATATGACATTTTGAATTTACTATAAATAATATAAATTATGTTTTAAGATAAAAATAAAAAATTATTATTTCATTAATCCAGTCCACCACTTTGCTCTGATATATAAGGTAAGTAATTCATTTCTGTCACATTTAGGTGCTAATTTACTTTTCATCGGTATTTTTTTTTTTTTAGAAAAATTTTAGAAAAAGGTGTACCCTATCGTTAAAAAAAAAATGGTTTCCTTGAAAATGTACTTATGACAAAACAAAAAATAAAAAGGAACTAAACTATTTCGGTACATTTATGGATTGTTTTATTTTTCGGATCACTCATATTAAATTTAATTTAGATGACATTGGCGAAATTGAAATGCACAGTCTATTGATTGCATGAGATTAATTTAAAAAAACAAAGAAATTTACTAAAATATTAAAAAATTCAAAAAAAAAAAATCTACTTGTAACTTTTTATATGTTTGAAATAATTGTATAGTTCTTCAATTTTTTATGTTTTGGTAGATTTTACAATCATTTTAAGTTGATTTTATGAGATTAACAAATCGTAGATTTCAATTTCATCCATTACGTCTAAATTGAACCCAATACGGTTTATATAAAAAAAATACAAATCCAAAATCAACGTTTTTAAATTATATGGACCTAATGTAAAAAGAAAAAAAAATTGAAATTCAGAGATCTCAAAATGCATTTTTCGAATAAGTTATATTCACATATTAAATCCAAAACACACGTAAAATGATTCTCTTTTATTGGTGATGTATAGACAACTCTTATAGATAAGATCTTTTCGGGTTGGGCCATTAGGGAAATATAACCCATAACTCATATATTTTAAAATTGAGGAAATTACGCCAAATGTCACATTTTTAACTCTTTTTTCAAAAATATAATAAATATTTTCATTCTTACATAAATGTCATTTTTTAAATTTTTATTTTCAAAAATAGCATATTTGTTTTTTCACTCACACTGCTCTCCTGCCCAAAATAAAATTACAAACTCGATATCATGTTCTTCTTCACCTACCACCCTACGTTCTTCTCTCACCTAGCCACCATCACCAGATTTTGAGTCGCCAGCCACCGATCAAAGCCTACATCACCAGATTTTGACTCGCCGGCCACCGATTAAAGCCTCTGTTGTAGACTGGCTTATTTTTTTTTGTTTCCCTTTCTCTTTAGTTTCAATCTTAGTTTCATTGGTTTATCTCTCTAGCTTGTTCTAGATCAGTGTTTGTTTTCCTGTTTCTAAACTGATTCAAGGTGTGTTGTTCTCCTATTTTCTATAGGATTTAGATTTATCTATTTAACCCAAAGAAATCCGAATCAAGGGATTTAGATTTTAGACATGGTTATATTTTTTTTTTCTAAATTGTTATACTCTTTTTCTTCAATACTACCATTTCTTGATTTGAAAATCCTATTTCTTATTACATCTTCCGTTGAATTCTTTTGCATAATCAATTTAATTACAAATTATTCATATTAGTTCCCTTCCTAAGAGGGTGGTTTTGCTTAACTGATGGTCTAATTGTTGCAGCAGTTGAGAAGAGTTCCTAATTTGGTGTTGAGAAGAGTTATTGTAGCTGCTGAACTATTTTTGGTGCTGACACTTGAAAGAGATCGTTTTGGATGGGTAGAGTTCCAGTTATTCTGCTTGACATTTTTGCTTATGCTAATTGCTAAAAGAAAAACTGCCTTGAGACGGTTAGTTCCAAAATGAGTTTGTTATTTTGTTTCATCACAGTAGAGCATTATGATAAGAAATTTATATTTAAGATTTAAAATCGTATACTCTTTTTGGTAAATCCAAGATTGTGGAGCTAAATTACATATTCAAAATTCGAATGTGTACTGTAATTAAAATGTTTCTGCAATTCCTTCAACTCCAGGTCCCATTGATACAAAGATTAAATAATGGATATATGAAGTTAGGAGATTGTTATTAGAATTGGTTGTCAAGGGTTTTCTTTGATTAAAAAAAATATTCACTCTGCACTTATGCGGATTGCTATTAAAACAACCCAACCCATTAATTGAGATTTTTGCTCAACAACAAAAATAGTTGATAATTCACGATGGACCTTTACATGTTTGAATTCGCTTTTTGTCACACCCCATAAGTGGCCTAATTGGATTTAACAATTTTAAATTGGACAATTAAGGGTAATTGGGTAATTTGCTAGTGAATGAGGATTATTTTACAAGGAAATAAAAGATGTAAATTGAAGATTTTTAGTTTGGTGAGTAAAAGGTAATTTGTCAAGGACTATTTTGATAAAAGAGGAATAAGTGGATCGTGATTCATGTGCATGTGTGCCATGTGGAAGCTGAGTGTGTGCACGTGGTGAGGGAAAGGAGAAGTCTGAGAAAATTTAGTTGGCTGGGAAACAAAGACTGAAAGTTTTCTCTCTTCTTGTTTTCTCTCACGTAAAATCACATTCTGTTCTTTTCTCCATTTTCTGTTCTTTCTATCATTTGCATGTGTGTATTTCTGTTGAGGAGCTAGGGTTTGGTTGTGTCAGAAGCTTCAGAAGGTAAGTGGCTGTCAGTTTTTATTTGGGTTCTCGTTCTTCATCTTCTTCAGGGATTATTCTGAGTTATATAGTGGTTTTCCTGGGTTAATAGTATTTCGGTTTATTTGTTGGTTCATGCAAGTTATAGAAGACAGAAGGAAGGATAAGGGAAAAGATAAGATTGTGGATTGAAGGTTTCAGTGGAAGGTGGAACTTCAGTAACAGGTTTGGGAGTGTCTGTTCTTTCTTAATCTTGGATCCTGTTTGTGGCATGTTATTAATGTTAGCTATGTATGTTGTTTAGTGAAATGCATGAGCAATGTGATGTGTATATATGATTTCTGTAGAAAAGAGTAACATAGAGTTTGTCAATGAGAGGTATATGCATGAGTATGAGTGTGGATTCCTGGAAAGTTAGTGTTCTGGCATTGCTTCTGTTTTGATTGTAAAATGGAATAAATTGTATGAAAATTTCTGTAAATGTACTCTGGAGACTTGAAGGTACGTATTCGAATATGATTGCATGAAAAATGGTTTTTAGATAAAGTGGAGTTTTGAATTCAAATGTACTCTGTTTTCACGATGTTTCTGGATTTTACGTTCTCTGAAATTTCTGGAGTTGGAGAAGGAGAAGCAGTTCTGTGAGAGGAAGATCACGGGACGTGATGGGGCATCACGCCGTGACCTCCCTCCTTGGGAAGTCACGTGGCGTGATGAAGCATCACGCCGTGACCTTCCTCCCTTTGGGAAGTCGCGACGTGATGGAGCATCACGCCTCGCGACCTCGCCTGTCTCCCTGCGTGTCACGAGATTTCATCTCGTGACCTCTCTTCCTCTCCTCTCAGGCGTCACGAGACGTGACTGATGGTCACGCCATGACTGCCTGCTCCTCTGCGTGGCGCTTGCGAGAAACCAGCGTCACGAGACACCACTGCCTGGGTGTCTCGTGACTGGCCTCTACCTGCTGCCCTGTTTTTCTAAAATGAAGTTTTAACTTCTGGTTTCAAGAGTTTTTGCACTACATGACAAATGTTTGGGTTTAATATCTGAATTGTAATTAATAATTGCTTAGTATTGAGTTGTATACCTGATTAAATAATTAATGTACATAATTTACTAGTTTATATTTTACATGAACATAACTTGACTTGAATGTGAATTATTTGTACTTCTGCCTCCAATAATTGATACTTGATATATTTAAATGTTTCTGATTTTGATCTAGACACATGTACACGTGAAATATGTATTTGCATTTAGTTGTATTTAATATTGATATTGGTGCTTGAATTGTTGAGTTGAGTTTTAAGCCTGAATAGTCATAGTAGTGGATAAGTAAGCGCTTACTTAGGTCAGTGTGTGTGTGCAGCTGCTATATGATAAAACGATATACTTGGGTCCGTTTGGATCCTTGTTTCGATCCTGTATGGGTCTATATGGATTTAACGCGAGACTTCGGTCTCTATATGAAAAGTACATGTTTGAGACTCATGTCTCTATATGCTTGGGATACTGTATCCTATCAGTATCCAATTGACCGCATCCACTTCTAGAGGGTATTTTAGACTAGTCAGGCTATATGTTTAATTGTATTGCATACTTTGAGATGCATTTTTGACATGATTACAAGTATATGATGCACATGAATTCTTATATAGCTGTATATTATGCACCTTGTATCTGTATACTTGGAATTATGAATTGAGTACTTAATTGCTTGTATTGTTATAAATATTGTATATGCATATTGTTCGTTCGTTTTGTTCCTCCCCACTAAGCGTTATCGCTCAGCACGGGCTCTTTTCCCGTGCAGGTGGCGAGTTCGGTTCAGAGTCGGGTATCTGCAGGTCGGCCACTAGGAGTCTTTTTGATTGAAGTTATTTGAAGTCTTCTGCTGTAATTTTTGTATATGGCTTGTGTATAGCAAAGTAAATCTTTTGTAAAGGAACAAATATTATTTTTTTTGTATATGTATTTGCTTACGAGCTTCTTTTTGTAAAACGATATTGATATATGTTATATGTAAAAAGGATTTACCATTACATGATTAAAAGTTTCTTTACATCTCATTTGGTTTTTGTTTATACATGTGTATATGAATTCGTTATATGTGTTTGTCCGCGTGGCACTCCGGTATCCTTCCAACGGGGATGGCAGGGTGTTACAGCTTGGTATCAGAGCCCAGGTTTGGTGGTTCTGGGTTATGTTGTGATTGTTTTGGTGTAGAGTCGAGTCTATGCATGAGAGTCAGTTTTGTATAGTGGCCTAATGCAAATATCTTGTGTTTTGTAGTGTTTGTATGGAGTCGGATCCAAGTGAGTATATGGACGACACGATGGACAGTGTCTATATGGGTCGTAGAGATAGTCCGATCAGAGGAGGTGATCCAGTGAGACAGGATAGGCCTGCACAGGAACCAGCACCAGCTGTGGGTGCAAATAGAGGAGTTGGTTTTGATCCAGCATTAGTGCAAGGGTTATTGCAAGTGGTTGATAGGTTGACTGCTCCTAAGGCTCCAATTGAATTGTTAAGAAAAAGAGGAGCAGAAGACTTTCATGGGACTGCCTTAGATGAATCGGATGTGGCTGAGTTTTGGCTCAAGAGAGTAGGTAGGATTTTGCAAGAGATTAGATGTCTCGCAGATCAGAGAGCTTCATGTGCTATATCGTTGCTTCAGGGACCAGCCTATGATTGGTGGGAGCTTGTGATGAGGAATCCTCAGCGACCAACTGAGTTGACATGGGAATATTTCAAGCAAGAGTTTGAGCAAAAGTATATAACGAAGGCATACCAAGAAGCGAAGTGGAGACAGTTCATTAGTTTGAAACAGCGAGGTATGACTGTGAGTGAGTATGACAAGGAATTCAACAGGTTGAGTAAGTATGTGCCCGAGCAGTTATTGACTGGTGAGTTCAGATGTAGACACTTTCTTGAGGGACTTCGTGAGGTGTTCCGAGGTCCTTTGTCTGCAATGATTGTATTGCAACCAGTGGGATATTATCAGCTTGTGGCTGCAGCAATGAAGTTAGAGGAATCTGAGGAGATTAAACAGAAGATGGCACAGAAGAGGAGAGCACCAAAAGGGGGAGTTGCGAGTACTAAGAAGTCTAAGGGTGCTCCAGTTGAGCAAGGAAATAGAGGGTCTGTTCAGGTGCCTTCAGAAGTAGGTAGTGTGGCACTGCATGCTAGCAAGGGAAACCGAGCCCCAGAGTGTGAGCATTGTCATAGGTACCATTGGGGTACGTGTCGTAAGATTACCGGGGCATGTTTCAAGTGTGGAAGTATGGAACATCGGTTTGCATTTTGTCCTGATCGACAAGCGGACCAGAATCAGCAAGAGAGTAAAAGATCCAATGTCATCCAAAGCAATCGGGATGCAAGTAGAGCTCCGAGAGCACCATCTGAGACGGTGCAACGACCTGGTGCTACAGAAGATCATAACCGGCATAGGGCATATGCTATGACTGCTGAAAATGTGACGGTTGCTGCAGGACCTTCGGGTAAGTGTTTATATGTTAAGTTTTGTTTCGTTTCGGTTTTGGTATTTGAGATGTGTTTGGGTAAGCAAGGAAATTTCGAGGACGAAATTTTCTTAAGGGGGAGAGAGTTGTCACACCCCATAAGTGGCCTAATTGGATTTAACAATTTTAAATTGGACAATTAAGGGTAATTGGGTAATTTGCTAGTGAATGAGGATTATTTTGCAAGGAAATAAAAGATGTAAATTGAAGATTTTTAGTTTGGTGAGTAAAAGGTAATTTGTCAAGGACTATTTTGATAAAAGAGGAATAAGTGGATCGTGATTCATGTGCATGTGTGCCATGTGGAAGCTGAGTGTGTGCACGTGGTGAGGGAAAGGAGAAGTCTGAGAAAATTTAGTTGGCTGGGAAACAAAGACTGAAAGTTTTCTCTCTTCTTATTTTCTCTCTCCCGTAAAACCACATTCTGTTCTTTTCTCCATTTTCTGTTCTTTCTATCATTTGCATGTGTGTATTTCTGTTGAGGAGCTAGGGTTTGGTTGTGTCAGAAGCTTCAGAAGGTAAGTGGCTGTCAGTTTTTATTTGGGTTCTCGTTCTTCATCTTCTTCAGGGATTATTCTGAGTTATATAGTGGTTTTCCTGGGTTAATAGTATTTCAGTTTATTTGTTGGTTCATGCAAGTTATAGAAGACAGAAGGAAGGATAAGGGAAAAGATAAGATTGTGGATTGAAGGTTTCAGTGGAAGGTGGAACTTCAGTAACAGGTTTGGGAGTGTCTGTTCTTTCTTAATCTTGGATCCTGTTTGTGGCATGTTATTAATGTTAGCTATGTATGTTGTTTAGTGAAATGCATGAGCAATGTGATGTGTATATATGATTTCTGTAGAAAAGAGTAACATAGAGTTTGTCAATGAGAGGTATATGCATGAGTATGAGTGTGGATTCCTGGAAAGTTAGTGTTCTGGCATTGCTTCTGTTTTGATTGTAAAATGGAATAAATTGTATGAAAATTTCTGTAAATGTACTCTGGAGACTTGAAGGTACGTATTCGAATATGATTGCATGAAAAATGGTTTTTAGATAAAGTGGAGTTTTGAATTCAAATGTACTCTGTTTTCACGATGTTTCTGGATTTTACGTTCTCTGAAATTTCTGGAGTTGGAGAAGGAGAAGCAGTTCTGTGAGAGGAAGATCACGGGACGTGATGGGGCATCACGCCGTGACCTCCCTCCTTGGGAAGTCACGTGGCGTGATGAAGCATCACGCCGTGACCTTCCTCCCTTTGGGAAGTCGCGACGTGATGGAGCATCACGCCTCGCGACCTCGCCTGTCTCCCTGCGTGTCACGAGATTTCATCTCGTGACCTCTCTTCCTCTCCTCTCAGGCGTCACGAGACGTGACTGATGGTCACGCCGTGACTGCCTGCTCCTCTGCATGGCGCTTGCGAGAAACCAGCGTCACGAGACACCACTGCCTGGGTGTCTCGTGACCGGCCTCTACCTGCTGCCCTGTTTTTCTAAAATGAAGTTTTAACTTCTGGTTTCAAGAGTTTTTGCACTACATGACAAATGTTTGGGTTTAATATCTGAATTGTAATTAATAATTGCTTAGTATTGAGTTGTATACCTGATTAAATAATTAATGTACATAATTTACTAGTTTATATTTTACATGAACATAACTTGACTTGAATGTGAATTATTTGTACTTCTGCCTCCAATAATTGATACTTGATATATTTAAATGTTTCTGATTTTGATCTAGACACATGTACATGTGAAATATGTATTTGCATTTAGTTGTATTTAATATTGATATTGGTGCTTGAATTGTTGAGTTGAGTTTTAAGCCTGAATAGTCATAGTAGTGGATAAGTAAGCGCTTACTTAGGTCAGTGTGTGTGTGCAGCTGTTATATGATAAAACGATATACTTGGGTCCGTTTGGATCCTTGTTTCGATCCTGTATGGGTCTATATGGATTTAATGCGAGACTTCGGTCTCTATATGAAAAGTATATGTTTGAGACTCATGTCTCTATATGCTTGGGATACTGTGTCCTATCAGTATCCAATTGACCGTATCCACTTCTAGAGGGTATTTTAGACTAGTCAGGCTATATGTTTAATTGTATTGCATACTTTGAGATGCATTTTTGACATGATTACAAGTATATGATGCACATGAATTCTTATATAGCTGTATATTATGCACCTTGTATCTGTATACTTGGAATTATGAATTGAGTACTTAATTGCTTGTATTGTTATAAATATTGTATATGCATATTGTTCGTTCGTTTTGTTCCTTCCCACTAAGCGTTATCGCTTAGCACGGGCTCTTTTCCCGTGCAGGTGGCGAGTTCGGTTCAGAGTCGGGTATCTGCAGGTCGGCCATTAGGAGTCTTTTTGATTGAAGTTATTTGAAGTCTTCCGCTGTAATTTTTGTATATGGCTTGTGTATAGCAAAGTAAATCTTTTGTAAAGGAACAAATATTATTTTTTTTTGTATATGTATTTGCTTACGAGCTTCTTTTTGTAAAACGATATTGATATATGTTATATGTAAAAAGGATTTACCATTACATGATTAAAAGTTTCTTTACATCTCATTTGGTTTTTGTTTATACATGTGTATATGAATTCGTTATATGTGTTTGTCCGCGTGGCACTCCGGTATCCTTCCAACGGGGATGGCGGGGTGTTACACTTTTTCTATTCGATGTTGCAAGGGTTTGGATTCATATTAAGTCCATTTTTTGTTATCTTAGCAAATGATGTTTTTATGGTTTGCAATTGACAAGTTATCGATTCCTTGACCAACTTCACAACATAATTTGCTGACAATATTATCACACAAGCATGCATGATTATAGTTTACATTTATGTGTATCTAACGGGAAAGCTTTTTTGGCTGGTTCAATTGGCAGATATTAGCATATCTTTTGATTTCGGCATCATCATCTGCAGCCACCCGCGTTGATGATTGGCAATCTAATTGGGGCAAAGATGAGTTCACAGAGATGGCTAGTGCTTCGCTGGCAATGGCCTTCCTTGCCTACATTGCCTTTGCTGTTAGCTCTGTCATTTCTGGCTTCAACCTATGGAACAATGGCTCCACTTGATCTCGAAAGCATTTCAAATTGAACATAATAACGTTGTGGGGAAAGGATGTAAAACCACCCAATGAGAATATATATATATATATATATATATATATATATATATATATGCTGTATAGAGGCAAAAGCAAAAATTTTGCTTCACAACCTTCTTTTTCCTTATCTTGTAAGGAAATAGAAAAATGTAATCTTCTGAATTTGTGATGTATATGAAATAGAAACTACCTTGCTTAGCCATGTATAATATTAATCTTTAGCAGCAGAAACACTTGATAGGATTTTTGCCTTTGGATATCATATACTTTGCCTTTTCTTTCACTTCAAATTCTTCATTTCTTCATTTCTCGCCTAGTTGTCCTTTGGCTCCTCGTGCAATCTCTACGGTTCTCATATTAATGTCATAAAACAGAGAAGCTGATGTATACTAGCTGTATATAGTGTATACTAGATGTATATAGTGTGTATACTATACGTGTACTAGATGCATATTATGTGCATACTTGATGTGTACTAGATGTATATAGTAGATGTATATTATTTATATACTAGATGTATATAGTGCGTATACTAGATGTGTACTAAATGTATATTGTTCGTATACTAGATGTATATAATACGTATAATAGATGCGTACTAGATGTATATTGTTTATATACTAGATGTATCTAGTGCGTATAATAGATGTGTACTAAATGTATATTGTTCGTATACTAGATGTATATAATACATATAATAGATGCGTACTAGATGTATATTGTTTATATACTAGATGTATCTAGTGCGTATAATAGATGTGTACTAGATGTATATTGTCCGTATACTAGATGTATATAGTGCGTATACTAAATGTGTACTATATGTATATTGTGGGTATTCTAGATGTGTATTAGATGTATATAGTGCGTATACTAGATGTATATAGTGCGTATACTAGATGTATATAGTGTGTATACTAGATGTATATTATGCATATATTAGATGTATATAGTGAGTATACTAGATGTATATAGTGTGTATACTGGATGTATATTATGCATATATTAGATGTATATAGTGCGTATACTAGATGTGTACTAGATATATATTATTCGTATACTAAATGTATATAGTGCGTATAATAAATGTGTACTAAATATATATTATTCGTATACTAGATATATATAGTGCGTATACTAAATGTATACTATATGTATATTATGTATATATTAGATGTATATAGTGTGTATAATTAGATTCTTGGACTGTCTAGGGGAACAGTGTTCTATTCTCATTTCTTTTTACCAATTTTGCTCTTTCTGTATTTTTGGTTTCAGGAACTAACAACCGTTTTCTTCCCTATTACTTTTCTATTTTCAAAAATACTTTTTTTTTTTGCTTTTAACTCTCCCTCTTATTGAAAAATTCAAATTGAAAGAGGTATAGAGTTGTGTTTTGAACTTATGACTAAACAGTGATAATATTATATATAGTGAGAAATTAAGATTATGACCCGAAAAATATTCTCTACTATTTGGTTAGGCCTGAAAGTATATATAAATAGTAATCCAATGCTCTAATTAAATATAAATTATTTTATTTTATTTTATTTATTTTAATTTCTCTTATTAAATTTTATTTTATCCAATATTAATAGAGTTAATATCATTCACCATCACTAGCTTGGATTTTTAAACTACAAATAGTACATAATGCTCTTATTACTTTTTTTTTTTATTATTGAATCTATGCTAATTTTTGCTACAAAAGCTGAACACAAATCTGAATAATATTACAAATAATTTGAAATTGCTGAAGAAGTTGTAAGAGATACGAAGGCAAAGTAGGAGGAGTACTAAACTCATCTTCACAGTCCCTGGCATGAGTACCATCAACACTTAGCTTCTTTACTCGCATTACTAAAATTACCAGATTCAAATGAGTACCAACAACACTTGCTTCTGTGAATCTTTTCTTTATTTCTGGATCTGATATTTGATTAATTAGGCTTTGTATTCTCCCAAAATTTTTGTGAGACTTTTTCTAGGTAGAATCGATTTTGATTTAGGTGAGGTCATGAAGATCAACCGTGGATATTTCAGGAATTGAATTCAAAAATTGCAAACAGAAGGAATTGTCATCAGTTTTTGAGTAGATTTGATTCACAATAGTTTCTGTGACTTTGTACCGTAATTAGCAAAAGAAAGGATTAAATGTACAAGAAATGCTATAAGAAGCAAGGCATAAGATGAGAGAGCCATTTCTTTATGTGATTTTTGCATCATTAGGATTTGACAAAGATCTTAAATAAAAGTTGACTTGGAAATGAGAATTTATTTAGATTTGGTTGGCAAATATATTTTTATGGAAAATTATCAACTCAATATAAAAATTAGATTATTCAAAAAATGGAGATATTGCTAGGTGTTCTCAAAGTTGCTTTTGATGGCAAGAAACCTTGAAAATTGTCAACCTTGCATTCAGTTCTGACTACAGCTTAGCATATATTCATCCTTTTTTGACAACAAATCATATATGAATGAAAACAAATCATACCTCAGTGTATTATTTGAAAGAAATCATATTATTGCCATAGCCAACATTAATATTGGTGTTCTGGAAATTAATGTTCACCTAAGTAAACCCAAAATTATAACTCTTTCCACAACAAAACGCTGAATTGAATTTCATTCCGAATTCTCACAATTGAATTTACAGTTTATATTAGTAAAATCTTCCCATCAACATGCAAAATCACAACTAAATGTACATAGAATTCCTGTCTGCAAAATCCATGATTCACTGCGAACCAGAAAATAGAGAAAATCCTGTGGAAACTAACCAATCATCCACTTCATGCAAGAATTTCCCTACAGTAAACTGCTTCACAATGTCTTCACTGCAATTATTGTTATACCCTCCCCAATTAAATCTGTATTTTGTATATAATCCTGGTCCATAGTTCATATGCTCAGTAATTTCAAATATGCGCTGAGTAATTTTGTCTGATGCCCTGTTTGCAATGTACAATCCTAGAAGTACCACCACAGATTTATGAAATTTTTGTCGAATTCAAAATATCTATAAAATCCACAAAGTGTTCTTTCAAATTTCATATAGTTTCAACAGAAAAGACCCTTCAAATAAATCAATCGATCAAACCTAGGAGCAAAGAAAATGCATAGTAAAGTTAATAAAAATACCTGTGCTGGTGCGAGAGTCGGCACCGAGGAAGACACTGCCGTTATAGGTGACGCCGATGATTGTAGTACCCATAGAGTGAGGAGCATTAAGATCCGTCATCGTGGTAACTGAGATTGACAACTCAAAATCCAAAGTGTTAGCGATTCAGAAGTAGAGTAAAGAAGAGAATGAGGGTTTTATAATTTGATTTCTTCAGCTTTGTTTAATAATATTTGAGAATAAGAGCAGAGTGGCATATTTGAAATAAAAAGTTGTATAAATGAAATTAAAATATTAAAATATTGTATATTTGAAATATTTTGAAAACGGGTGTTTTTTTTTGTTATTTTTATTTTTTTTATGTATAATTATGTAAAGCTCCCAAATAAGAAAGGGTCAATATCCTAATGATCACAATGGCTAAGAAAACTTAACTATTTTAATGTCTAACCCACTAACTTAAGAAGGGGAAGAATCCGACATAAAGAAAAACTTTTAATAATAATAATAATAATAATAATAATAATAGTTATGTTTTGTTTAAAGTTTAAGAAAATGGAAATAAGTTGATAATACATAATTTAGTTTCAAATTCTTACTATCAATAAATAAAATAAAAAGTAAAATCGATGTACCATGTTAAAAAGAGAATTTTGCACAACACAATTCATATGATATATATATATATATATATATATACAAAAGAAATAATAATAATAATAATAATAATGATAACCGAGCTCTAGTCATTGCCTAAATCCGGTTATCGCACCGAGCTATAGTCAGCATTTGACCCGGTAGCCGCCTGTCCATTAAAGGCTAAGCTTGAAGGAGGCTCGGTAACAAAGGGATAGCTCGGTAGCTCGGTAATGTCATTAATGGTAATGTCATTAACATAGCCGCGGCTCTTTAAAGGTTCATAAAGGTAAAGGCGTCCATTACATAATAAAGGCACGCCATTAAGAGGACCGTTATGTAATTAAAGATCATTAAAAAGATAACGGTTATGAAATGGGAGGAGGCTATAAAAAGGTACATTCCCTCTTTAGAAATGATCTTTTTTCTTCCATAATATTCTAGCTAAAAGAGACAACTTGATTACTAACTTGATCGTCGGAGTATTCTAGAACGGAAACCCGTCGGTGTTCTTTGATTTCAGGTGATATCTTCAGATCCCCGGCACCGGAATTTTGGAGATATTATCATTTAGTGCGGTGAGCGTGGACTGATCCTAGCAGATTCTCAATGGATCTCTTCCCTAATTTGAGTACTGCTGCTGTCCACACTACTCAAATGCAAGCTTTGCCTTCCCAAACTCAACCCCCATTAATTCAAAATCAACAAGCTCCCGTCCAGCTATTTGGCTAGCAAATTCAATCTCACCAATCCATCCCCCAGCTCGTTATTCCTAATTTAACTCCACAAACAGCGCAAGCTTTTTTAGCAACGCTGACTGCCATGGCAGCACAGGTGCCACCCATTCAGCCTACCACAGAATCCTTTCCTCCGGTCCCACAGGCTTCAGCACCAGCTACACCCGCCGTTGTACCCCCTTTGGTCCCCGGATCCACAATAACACTCACAGCCGAGCAGTTTGAGAAGCTCTTTGAGGATCGAATGCAGAAGTACCAGAACAGAAGCACTCTTCAGTATCAGAGCAATTTTCGCTCCCCATTAGCTAAAGAGATTTTGTCGGCCCCATTTCCGAACATACGGTTACCGAACCTACCAAGGTACAATGGTAGCGCTGATCCCAGGGCCCACCTTGATCAATTTCACCATACAATGCTCGTTCACACCACGGATGATGCAGCCATGTGCAAAATTTTTCCCCAAACGTTGACAGAGTCGGCCCAAATTTGGTTCAGGAACTTGCCCGAGCATTCTATCGCAAGTTTCGCCCAATTCAGTGATATGTTCATTGCCAAATTTGTGGCTGCTATCAGACCCACAAAGGTTTCTGCAGATCTTAATTTGGTTAGGCAGGATAAGGGAGAGACCTTGCGGGCCTACGTTGAGAGGTTTAACTCGGTAGCTATGGACATTCAGGACTTGAATCTAGAGGTGGCCAATAACGCTCTCATACGGAATACCCGGTGCCAGGACTTCAGCGATTCCCTCAGTAAAAAACCCCCAGGTGACTTTATTGAATTAATGTCCCTACGTAGTGCATGAAGTTCATGGGACCGCCTACAGGCTAAAGGACCTCTCAGGCAAGTTGCTTACCCACTCTTGGAATGTCTCTAATCTTAAAAGATATTTTCAGTAGTTCAACTCGGTTCACTCTTATAGCTGTGAAGTATCTGCTTTATTATTTAAAAGCTCATTTCGGCATGGTTGCCACAAGCATATGTATTTTTTAAGAAAAAGCTGGGTACAGCTACATCAATAAAGAGTTTGTTTGCCGAGCCATGCCTCGGACATTTCAATCATTAGACTCATACATGCTATTGGGATAATAAAACACAAATGCAAAAACATAATCCGAAGAAATCTCTTATATATGGATGCAAAATTACAAAAGGTTATCAATCATCGGGATCAATCTCGTCCAACCAGGACCAATCCATGTTCGGATACCGATCCACGACTGATTGAACCAGTTTACTCCCAAAAGCAATACATTTATCGGCAGCCATGTCGGCCACCCGATATTCGAGGTCAGAGCACTTCTTCTCCAGCTCGAATTTTTCTTTTTGCCAGGCTTCTTGGGAACACTGGGCCTCGACCAAGTTAGCTTCGGCAGCAAATCTTTTCTCTTGCTCTTGGGTTAAGAGAGCTTCGGCTGCTGCAACTTTCTCTTGGGTTACGGCCAACTGCTCGGACTGAGCAAGCATTTTATGCTCGGCCTCTCCTGCTCTTTTTTCATCACTCTCCAGCTTTGCCCTCATAGCGCCAAGCTCGTGTTTAGCCCGAGTAGTTTCTTTTTCAAACTTATTACGCAGGCTAATCAGCGCGTTCATTTTAGCAATGGCTGCTCCCATTATCATGCTTCCCTACAAAAAAAAATTATTACTCTCGGACTTTAATAGATTCAGATCCACGAGAATCTTAAGTATACCTCCACTTCATGCCGCTTCATTATATTGCTCAGCTGGTCAGCACCGAGGTGTAGTAGTGGGGCCGTCTCGGCAGGCACGCAAGACATTAGATGGGCAAAGGTATTAAAATCAAGATTATCCTTTGACCAAGCCCTCCCTTGCCGCTGCCAGAATTGCCTAGTGCTATCAGACAAAGCCTTTAGCTCCTCAACCCATGATTTGCCATCTGCACCAGGTGTCTTCTCTGACCCTGCGCCAGAATGCTCGGCAGATGTGGAAGGGGGGGGGGGGAGAAGCATCTGCCACGATTATAGGTGAAGATGGTGGTGCCATAGGAAAGGGGCTTTCGGTCGGAACACTCGAGATCGGAGTGGAGGTCGTCGGAGGGACGTCAGAAATGAATTCGCGCGGGATGGCTGTTGGAGTAGTTGTGGCGAATGTTCCAGCACCCCCAGATTTTTGCCTCTTCTTAGCACGGACTAACTCGGCTACGCTAGGGTTTGAGCTCTTCATAACTGCAAAAAAATAAACATTAAAAGGCGGATCAGCATCCAAGGAAAAGAAGTGAGGTTTTACCCTTTCTTTTAGAGCTCGGTTTTGGAGGTATCGGAGGTATGCCACATTGGAGCTGCAGATTAATGTCAACTTTCTCCTTGGCTAAATCCCTCCACCGAGCTAATGTTCGTTCCTCATCTTCATTAAGCAGCAGAGGATTGTCATTCCGATTCACGAATCGACCCCATTGAGTTCGAAAAGGGAAGTCGTTTTCAGACTTTATTATGAAGAATCGATCTTTCCACTTTTTCAGTGATTCTGGATTTCCAACGAACACCCCATAGCTAGATCGGGACTGAATATAGTTATGGTCTTCCCCATTAGCTCGGAGTCCAACATTGCGAGTAGCCCGGAAAAGCCTGAGTGTGAGATCTATATCATTTTCGGCGGACCATATTTGTAGGGCGGAAAGTGTTCGCCAGGCATTTGGGTGGAGTTGACTGATGGTCATGTCGTAGTAGTTCAACACTTCCAACTCAAAGGACATTAAAGGAAGATTCACTCCAGCCTCAAAATCCGCTTCATAAGCAACTATCGTCTTTTTTCCCTGAAAATGAGCATTGGCCCTAAGAGAAGCACCGGCTGCCCGAACTTCATACTCATAGGGAATCCCAAGCCTTTCTCGCAGAGGTGCCATATCAGCGGGTTTGAGGGAGGAACTTATGCTGCCCACTCTGGGAAATCGGCGTGGTTCTTTCTTCCTTTCTGACGGCGGCTGGAGGGAACTAGGAGAATCGGGGGAACTCTGGGCGATGAGGCCTTCTTCTACCCTCATTCTCTCAGTAGAACTCTCGGAGGCGCTCATGGTGAAAAAAGAAGAAAAAAAAAGAGACAACCTGAAAATTCTGGTTCTGACAGTGAATCAGGAGCAGCAGATGCCAGAGAGTTATCACCGACAAGGGAAAGGTATGTCTTCGAATTTTAGTTAAAGGATCAGCAGATAGAAGATGAAAAGAAGGAAGGGGAATGCAAATGTTCAAATGCAAGGAAAGAGTGAAATCCCCAAAAGTTGAAGCCATTTATAAACGAGGCAAGCCAATGAATAGAGGACAGGTGGCGGTAGAACGTGTCAGGCGTCATAAAGGCAAGCGCAAGTATCAAAGCGCCACAGTGAAGGCGCGCTGTCATATGGCTGTCATTTCACACTGCACGAAGCGTCATTTCCCGTTTTCTGCGCTTCACGCGCCTGGCAGTTACTTTCTGAATCGCCAATTACCAGTTGCCCTAGATGACATAAATATCATGCTCAGTGGGGGGGGGGGGACTTGTGATAACCGAGCTCTAGTCATTGCCTAAATCCGGTTATTGCACCTAGCTATAGTCAGCATTTGACCCGGTAGCCGCCCGTCCATTAAAAGCTAAGCTTGAAGGAGGCTCGGTAACAAAGGGATAGCTCGGTAGCTCGGTAATGTCATTAATGGTAATGTCATTAACATAGCCACGGCTCTTTAAAGGTTCATAAAGGTAAAGGCGTCCGTTACATAATAAAGGCACGCCATTAAGAGGACCGTTATGTAATTAAAGATCATTAAAAAGATAACGGTTATGAAATGGGAGGAGGCTATAAAAAGGTACATTCCCTCTTTACAAAGGATCTTTTTTCTTCCATAATATTCTAGCTAAAAGAGACAACTTGATTACTAACTTGATCGTCGGAGTATTCTAGAACGGAAACCCGTCGGTGTTCTTTGATTTCAGGTGATATCTTCAGATCCCCGGCACCGAAATTTTGGAGATATTATCAAATAATAATAATAATAATAATAATAATAATATTAAAAACAGTGGGCTATGGTCAAAGAAATTTGGGAGAGAATGTATAGGAAATGGGTAGTGTTTTCGTCAATTTTATAGTAATAATAATAATAATATAAGCACATAGGGCGGAATATGGCTGAGTGAGTTTTGAAGGATTATAGAATAGTGATGAAGAGGAAATATTGGCAAAGTGAGGCTTAACGGCAATACTGTTTCATTCCTTTTAATAATAATAACAATAATAACTATAATAATAATAAAATATTAATAGTAATGATAACAGTAACATCAATTTGAATTGAGATTTTAATAATAATATTAACATATCATGATAAAAACAAATATTTTAGGAGAGAAGTACCGAAATTTGTATACAAGATATTTATAATTGACATTATTATCAAAAATATGATGTCGAATCTAACATTAAATAAATAATGAACGAACAATTAACAATAGATCAAAATTTTATAAGCAAAAAGAAACCAATATAATATACGGAAACTTACAATTGAATGGAACAAACCACAAGAACGTGAAAAGGCAGATATCAAAATTTTCAGAATAAAAGTGCAGATTTTTTTTTTCTTTTTAAATAGAGCTGGAAGGCAAAAAGAAATGTAAAAACAAAAAACTGCCCGATATATGAAGAATAAGCAGGAGTTTAATTGGATTGGAAATTAAGAGATAAGGATATAAATTGAGTATTTTATTTAAGTTAAAATATCTTATATTTAAATTTGAATGAATCTCTCTTTATCAAAATAATATGGATAATAAATAATAAATAATATTAATATATTAACCGAAAAAAATGGAATATCACAATAGGGTTGCATCTCTTATCAAATCCTATTTCTTATCCAATCAAGATTCTCAAAGCTAGATACTTCCTGGAAGGGGATTTTTTTTTTTTTTTAAGCATCTGAAGGTTCAAATTCAAGCTTTATTTGGAAGAGCATTTTTATGGCAAAGAAATTGCTCCATGAAGGAATGAGATTGAGGATTGCTAATGGTTAGTCCATTTCTACTTGTAAGGATCTTTGGTTGATTGATTATCTAAATTTTTTTCTTCATTTAGAGCCTTTGGAAGATCTTGAAAATTTAAAGGTTGGTGATCTTTTCACTCCTGATGATAATTGTTAGGATTACTTGGTTAATGGCTTATTTGTGTCATATGATGCCTTTTAGATTTTTAAGATTCCTTTTAGCTTTAATAAGATTAATGACAAGTTGGTGTTGCACTTCTCTAAAAATGGTTCTTATTATGATGTTAAGACATGCTACAAGCTTACAGTGTCCAAATAGCTCTTCTGCTGCATGTTTTTATTGCTGTAGAAAAGAGCATATATCAAAATTCTATTATTATAAGAAAAATGATAATTTTGTCAAACATAAATGGGTGATTAAAAATTATCGAATTTTTGTTACTAACCATAAAGGACCCAATACTTGAATTTATTAAAGATTTGCCTAAGGAGCGCCAAAACAAAAAAGTGGTATATGGACATTAGCTTCTCTAGCCATATGACGTGGGGTATAACTAAGTTTTCTATACTGGTAAAATCTGAAGGTGGTTCTGTCAGCTTTGGTGATAACAGAAAAGGGAAAATTGTTGGTATTGAATCTATTAGTTTTAATCCAGTTATTAAAGATGTCTCTCTTGTTGAAGGTTTGAAATACAACTTATTAAGCATTACACAACTATGTGACAAGAAGAGAAGAGTAATTTTTGAAGTAGATCATTGTAGAGTTGAAGATGTTGAAACAAGAAAATCAACTCTAAAAGGTCAAAAATATGGAAATATTTATTTAATTAGCTTAGAAGATATCAAGAAAAGTGAGGCTAGATGTCTTATTTTTAAAGAAAATTTAAGTATTTTGTGGCATATAAAAGTGGGTCATGCTAACTTTCATGCAATAGAAAAGTTGGTCAGAAAAGTTTTAGTAAATGGAATGCCAAAAATAAAGATTAATAAAGACCATGTGTGCAAAACGTGTCAACTTGGGAAGCAAACCAGAAATTCCCATAAATCTAAAAGTGTTGTTTCCACCTAGAAGGCCTTAGAACTTCTTCATATGGATTTATTTGGTCCAATAAGTTCTTCAAGTATTGGTGAAAAATCTTATGTGTTGAATGTAGTGGATGACTACACTATATATACTTGGGTATTGTTTCTTGCTCGTAAGGATGAAGCATTTGAGGCATTTAAGAAATTGAGCAAGAAGATTCAAAATGAAAAAGATACAAGACCATAACTATAAGAAGTGATCATGATGGAGAGTTTGAGAATAAGAAGTTTGAAGATTTTTGTAGCAATTTAGGAATTAGTCACACCTTTTCTGCTCCAAGAATACCTCAACAGAATGGTGTAGTAAAAAGGAAGAACATAACTCTTCAAAAAATGGCCAGAACAATGCTGAACGAAAGTAATCTATCTAAGTATTTCTGTGCAGAGGCAATTAACAATGCATGCTACATTCTGAACAGAATTCTGATAAGATCAGTGCTAAAAAAGACTCTATATGAGCTATGGAAGTGTAAAAAGCCCAACATCAGCTACTTTCAACATTTTGGCTGTAAGTGTTTCATTTTTAATGATAAGAATAACTTAACTAAATTTGATACAAAATCTAATGAAGGTGTATTCTTAGAATATTCTTTAAATTCTAGAGGGTATAGAGTCTTTAATAGAAAAACACTTAAAGTAGAGGAGTCAATAAATGTTAAATTTGATTTTATTAACATCAATTCTGGAGAAAGGAGTTTTTCTGATGATGAAATAGGTTGAGAAAGAAAAAGAAAAAGATAAGCAGAATGCTGAAACAGAAAAGTCACCAGATCAGTAACCAGATTCGGATGACATAATTATAAAACAATATGAGGATGCAGAAAATGATTCAGAAGTTCGGACAGAAAAGGAACAATAAAATCAGACAAAACAACAATCTGGTCAACCAATAAAATTGCCTAAAGATTGGAGATTCCACAAGTGTCACCCCAAAAATAATCTATTAACTAATCCTTCTCAAAAAATGATGACAAGAAGAGCCATGAGTAATATTGTGGTAATATTGCTTTTGTCTCTCAACTTGAATTTAAAAATTATACTGATGCTCAAAATGATGAAAATTGGATTATTACTATGCAAGAAGAGTTAAGTCAATTTGAAAGAAACAAAGTTTGAAATTTGGTTCCTAAACTCTCAAACTATTCTATTATTGGAACAAAATGGGTGTTTAGAAATAAGATGGATGAGTAACGTAATATTGTCAGAAATAAAGCCAAATTAATGGCTTAAGGCTACAATTAAGAGGAAGGTATATATTTCGATGAAACTTTTGCACCTGTTGCTAGATTAAAAGCAATTAGAATTTTGTGTGCATTTGCATGTTTCAAAAATTTTAGATTATATCAAATGGATGTTAAAAGTGCTTTTCTTAATGGTTTATTAAATGAGGAAGTTTATGTTGAACAACCTCCAGGTTTCGAAAATTCTGAATATCCAAATTTTGTTTATAAACTCAAAAAGACTTTATATGATTTGAAAGAAGCTCCTAGAGTTTAGAATGAAAGATTAAGTTGTTTTTTGCTTGCTTATAGTTTTAATAGAGGAAAAGTAGACACAACTCTTTTTATAAAGCATAAAACATCTCGTATTTTAATTATTCAAATATATGTTGATGATATTATTTTTGGATTTACTGACATTTCCTTGTGCAAAGAATTTGAACCTATTATGAAAAAAAATTTTGAAATGAGCATTATGGGTGAGTTAACGTTCTTTTTGGGACTCCAAATTAAGCAATGTGTAAATGGTATTTTCATAAGTCAAGCGAGTACACAAAGGAATTGTTGAAAAAATTCAAGATGTCTGATGCAAAATCTGCTATTACCCCTATGAGCTCAACTATAAAGGTTGGGTCATTGCTATACTACAGTATGTAGACCAGATATTCATTTTAGTGTATATCTATGTGCACGTTTTCAATTAGCTCCAAAAGAATCACACTTGTCTACAGTTAAAAGAATTCTGAGCATCTATATGGAACTCAAAAATTGGGACTTTGGTATCCAAAGAACACATTTTTTAATTTTATTGGATATTCAGATGTTGATTATGCTAGCTGTAGAATTAATAGAAACAGTATTTCAGGTGCTTGTCATTTTTTGGGAAATTCACTTATCATGTGGTCAAGCAGAAAATAAAATTTTGTGGTATTATATACAGCAGAAGCAGAATATATAGCAGCTGGTGGATGCGTAGCTCAAATTCTATGGATAAGACAAGAATTGAAGGATTATATGATAGAATTTGACAATATTCTAATATTTTGTGATAATACAAGTGTTATAAATTTGACCAAGAATCATATTCTGCACTCAACAACAAAGCACATTGAAATTATGCATCATTTCATTCAAGATCATGTGCAAAGGGGAGATATTTTGCTAGAATTTGTTCCTACTGAATATCAAATAGTTAATATCATCACCAAACCTCTTAAAGAGGATAGATTTTGTCAATTAAGAAGAAAGCTGGGAATTGGTACATCAGAAATTTAATTTTCTATCAAGACAAAAGCATGGCAATTTTTATCCAAACCAATTTCTTTCACACCCAAATCCAAGGAAACCAACCTGTGAAAACCAAATCCAAACCCAAATCGAAACCATCACCCAAAATAAAATCTGTGATAATTCCTCCGAAAACCATCGAATGGACTGCTCAAATGCGAAATTAATTTTGTGGATGGAATCCAAAAGAAGGAAATCATTTTTGGCATATACATGTAACGTAATTTTACCCAAATCTGGTAAAAATGTTTTATGGATTTTTGGGTAATGTCATGAAAATTAGCTTCACTATTCAAATTCGAAAAAGAGATTTCAAGTCACTCCGAGTCTACTCTCTTAAAGTGTTTTTTTATTATATTTCAGTGATTTGAAAACTATTTTTGTTGCTGGATTTGCCTTGAAAATATTTTTTATTTGAATATTATTGTGCTAAACTGGTTGTTTACCTTTTTCCATTTGTTGATGACAAAAAGGGGGAGAAAAGGGTTGATATGTTGTTGATTTTTATTAAAAATCAAAAATTGGAAAATTGGGATATGTTGACTTATTGGCTAAATATATGTGATATTTTGAATTGAATTTTATTGGAGAAATTTTGAAATATTGAAAATATATAATTCAATTGCATATGTGATATGTTGGGAATATGTGATATGTTTTATATATTCTTGCAGATCTGATTACTTTCTAAGTTGCTACTTAAATATTATTTTTCCAGATCTATTATGAGATGTTTATGTGATACGCGTGTGATATTTATATCCTTGACAATTACAGATCTGATAGTGAAATTTTATTAGATAATTGATAATACTTACATGATATGATGATACATTGCCTTAACAGAAATATGACATATAGGGGATTTATATTCTATCTTATATTTTATCTTGCTATAAATACCCTCATGCATATATTGAGGGGGAGTTTTTTAGACTAACCTAAATAGATTTTTAAGTGGAGTTTATTAAGGTTTTTGTCATCATCAAAAAGGGGGAGATTGTTGATTCAATGCCACATCTAAATTTTGATGATAATCAAAGATTAAATAAACTCTATTGTGAATTTTTTTCTAAGCAATTTCTGCAGGAATTTTCTATATGTTTTCTGATGCAAAATACTTCTTGGTTGGATATTAAAGACAAATATGAAGATTGCCTTAGTTTATTATAAATTAGAATACCAAATTGTACGATCAAATTGAGGCATATCATTTCCATTCATGCATACACATTATAGCTTCAAAATTGCATAAAAATATTTTTAAGTCAGAAAATGATTCTTTAGAAAATGATTTTCTGTCTGCATTAATTTTCTAAAGAAATTTTTGACAGTATTAGATTTGTAGATAAAAATCTGAATTTCACTACAAGATAGAATAACGGCTAGTTTGTGTCTATTTTTCCAAAATTGCTTTCCAAAGGCTAAAAACGGCTAGTGTAGATTTCAAACAACTATAACTGAATTTCTGAGTATAAATACATGTTATTTCACTTATTAAAAGGTTAGAGAAAAGTTGAAAAGAATTTCTATCTTTTAAAAAAAAACTTAACTTTGGTTCTTCTCACTTTCCACATTTTTTGCACTTCATTCTTTACATATTCTTCTCAATTTGATTATAGCCTTTGTTGTAATTGCTTGTGAGAAAATTTTATTTGTAAAAAGATTATGAGTTGGGTTGGCTAGAACCTAGGAGAAAAATTTCAATAAGTGTTTTACATTTTTTACTTTGGAAAAAGATTATGGGTAGATATACATATCTAGGATTGTATATTGATTTTGACTATTGCCCTTAAAAGAGTTAAAAGTGGAGAGAAAAGCTCAAAAAATAAATCTTGAGGAATGGATGTAGGCATAGAGGCCAAACCACTATAAATTATGCGTGTTTGCTTTTCTGCTCCCTTTTCTAAAACTCTATTTTTCTACTACTCTATTTTAATATTTTGAAATCTGTATTTTCAAAATTGTCTTTAAAATAATTCTTGAATTATTCACAATACATTTTACGCACATATTTTTCAGAATTATTTTTGAGATTTTGTTTGAAAAAAAACTTGCAAAAATCTTAACATTATTTGCATTGCATTTCTATGTTCTTAGTAAAATTCTGCATTTTCATACATTTCTATTCCATTAGAAAAATAAAAGTTTGAGACACTCAATTCACCCTCCCTCTTGTGTGTCTTTGGGACCTACATTTGGTAGCAGAGCGGTTCTTTATTTCCCTAAGGCTTAACATCCTTGAGTGATCCTAGAAATGGCAAATTCTCCAGTGGTTACTCCTTTCAAAGAAGGACACTCTGTTCATCGTCCTCCAATGTTTAATTGTGAAAATTATCCATTTTAGAAAGTTGTTATAAGATACTTTATTCAATTGCAAGATATGGATCGTTGATATTATTAAAGATGGATATGAGCCTCCACGAAAGCAATCAACTGAAGAAGGAGCTTTTGTCACTGCTACTATGCTGAAAACCAGAAAAGAATTTTTTGAAGCTAGAAAGAAGCAAGTGCAGCTAAATTCTAAAGCTATGAGTATTTTGTCCTGCTTATTGCAAACAAATGAGTTCAACAGAGTCTCTGGATGTAATAGAGCTAAGGAAATTTTGGATAAACTACAAGCTACAAATCAAATCAAAGATACTAGACTTTGTGTTCTCATAGTAGATTATGAAGCATTCAAAATGAAACCAGAATAGTTAATTTTTGAGATAATCAACATGTATGTGAAACTAACTAATGAAATTAAAGCTCTTGTTAAAAAACTTTATAAGCATAATAAAATTACAAAACTTGTTAGAGGTCTTACACCTAGGTGGGAAGCAAAAGCTTCAATTCTGTTAGATAAGGATCTTAGTACTCTTAATTTTGATAATGTTTGTAGAGCTCTTATTTCACATGAACTTTACATTAAGTCTCAAGATGCAGAAAATGAAAAAGACAGAAAATTAAAAGCTATTGCTCTCAAAGCAGAATTTGGAAACAATTATTCTATAGGTGATGACGAGATGGTGTTAATCACTAAGAAGTTCATAAAGCTATATAGAAAAGGAAAGAAGTCCTACAGAAAACAGCATCAAATATTCCCTCATCATAAAGCAGAAATTCATTGAAATCTGCTGGAAATATTATTTGCTATGAATGCAACCAACCTGATCACATCAAATCCAAGTGTCCAAATTTAAAAAGAAAAGAGAAAAGATTAAAAAAGAAAGCTATGAAGGCTACATGGAGCAACAGTAAATAATCAAGCACAAGTGAAACAGAATCTGAACATTCTGATGATATTGATCTGATGGCAATTTCTGATCGGGAGGAGCATAATTATTTTCTGATATAGAGCGGAAAGCTTCAGCTGATGACTCAGAAAAATCTGAGATAAGTGATTTTGATTCAAATAAAAATGGTGATGAATATGAAAGAATACTTGATTGTTTTGAAAAATTGCATCATAAATATTGTATGATTAAAAAGATGAGTATTGAATTGAAAAAAAAAATTGATGCATTAAATCTAGAACATGAAAATGTTAAGCAATCAGAGATTAAGTTGAAAAATGATTATTTTGATTTAGAAAGAAAATATACATTTTACAAGAAAAATGCAATGTCAAAAGAAAACAAATTTGCATTTGTAATGATAATGCTGTTGAAAATCTGAATACAAAATTTGTTCATAAAAGTGCATCAAAGGGTTATCACAAAAAATATTACACCCCGAAAAAAGGCTGATAAAGTTTTATCTTATGGTAAATTGGTAAATAACTCTTTTGTTACATGTTTTTATTGCTGTAGAAAAGGACATATATCAAAATTTTGTTATTATAAGAAAAATGCTAATTTTGTCAAACAGAAATAAGTGATTGAAAATTCTAAAATTGTTGCTACTAACCATGAAGGACCAAAAAAAATTGGTACCTAAAAATACTTGAATTTATTGCAGGTTTACCTAAGGAGCGCCAAAATAGAAAAATGGTATAGGGATAATGGTTGCTCTAGGCATATGACATGGGACAGATGTAACACCCATACCCAATCCAATAAGGGTCAGGTATCGAATGTTACCAAACTTGTTCTATCCTCAGGTTTAAAAACTGAATTCACACTTTACTTTATTTAGCTCCCATTACTTTTATTGATTTAAAATTTTTCAAATTTTTGCAGAAAAACGGACAAAATTTGTCCTATATGAGTCTCTATCAACCCGTTAGATATTCAACAATTCACTGCTATAACATCATTTACAAATACCAACCCCTTCAAAGCATCAATATAAGAAAATAAATTCACGAGCAGGTGTGAATTTATCCTTTTTAGTTCATACATATTTCATAATAAAGAACTATATCATACATCTAGCATATACTTACATTGTCATTAAACATTCTCATGCTGTCAATCAATAAAATGAGCTTACAACTTAGCTTCAAATTCGGCTTGTGCCTTAACCATGACCCTAAACTAAATTACCTTATAACCTTTCATATATATATATATATATATATATATATATATATATATATATATATATATATATATATATATATATATATATATATATATATATATATATATATATATATATATATTATTTAAAATAGGATTTTACTCGTGTACATTCTACTTTCATTTTCCAATTAATTGTCACTATTATTTGGCAAAATAAGGAATATAGTTAAAGGCAAATATCTAAATAAATTAAGAGAAATCGATCCATAAACGGATTAATCCATTATCTAGACACAACAAGATGTAACAAATAAATATATAAGCATGCATCACACTCATTCAGAGGGTTAATTTTTTCGGTGGTCACTCAATTTTGTGGCTTGTAATGATTTGGCCACTAAACTTTAATTTGTAACAAAAAAATAATTCATCTATTATTTTGTAACGAAAAAATCATAATAACCGAAAATTGCATTCGCCGGCAACTGGCGCGTGATCGGTACGGCAAAACCCAATGACACGTCAAAAATTTTGTCACGTCAGATTAGAGTTAATTTCTGTAGTGGTCACTAAACTTTGTGCCTTGTAACGATATAGTCACTAAACTTCAACTTTGTGCCGTGCAGATCATGAGTCGCTTACCGGCGAGCACAATTTCCGATCATTGTGATTTTTTCGTTACAAAATAATAGATGAGTTATTTTTTCGTTACAAATTGAAGTTCAGTGACCAAATCCTTATAAGCGAAAAGTTGAGTGACCACCGAAAAAATTAACCCTTCATTCAGATTATAAGATCAAGCAATTATTCCAGAGCTAAATAATTTTTTTTTACTTATTTTACCTGGCAATATCCTTCTTATATTACTATGTAAGACCCCGATTTATTTATTAATGCTCACTTCTTTTTAGCATTTGCCTATTCTATACCTACTTAAAATATTTAGTGTTTAAACAGTATAGCACATAACTATATATTTTATAATATTTTTTGCATTTATATATGTTAACTTACACAAATTATTGAATTTTATTCTTTTCAAAATATAATTCCACGAAACTCTATGTCAAGTTTCATACATAGTGCCTCTTAAAGTTTTTATATACGTATCGGTTTCCTATAATTTGGTTCGGACTTGAAATGATATTCCAATCTTACTACGTATCCCGAAATTTGAAAATCAGAACAAGGGGTGTACACGGTTCGGTACAATTCGGGGATTTCCAAATCTCCGTATTGTATTGAAATTTCGGTTCCTAAAAATTTCGGTACAATTCGGTTCTTATAAATTTCGGTACAATTCGGTACGGTTTTTTTAATTTTCGGTACAGTTCAGTTCGGTTTTTCGGTTCTTTCGGTACAAAACAAAATAATACAGGTATTTCGGATAATTTTAATAATTTGTTTTTTTAAATATTTTAAAAATTATCAATTCTTTAAATTTAAATTTTAATTCACTCCAAAAACTCAAAATAAAAATTTTCAAATTTTATTCTTAATAATATTGCTTTACAACTAAAATATTATTGACATTATTTTTAATAATCTTTGATGATGATTGGTGTGTTAATCATATATTAATTAAGTTTCTGATAATAAAAATTATACATATTATTATCTTCAATAATATATGAATTTATAAAAATAAATTGATTTTGTTTACAATTTATATAGAAACACTTGAGGTATATTATTTATACATTTCATTATGTCAACCAAAAAGTGCGTAGTTAAATGAAATAAAAATTTAATAGTAATGGCAAAAGTTTTAACATATATTAATTCATATTATAGTAGTGGAAGTAAATTCTAGTTATTTTTTTGGATATATAGAGACTTTAAACTATATATAAAATGTGTACTATGTTTATAATTTTGACATATATATTAAATATAAGAGTTTTTAACTAAATATACTATTTTATCCGTGTTCAATTACTCATATAGATAATTAGATGTTGTGCTAGATATAAATGGGTATTAGTTGAGTAATATTAAATATAAATCAAATTAATTAATAAGAAAATTACATACTCATATAATTAGTTATATATATAGCCTTAACTAGTTATATTTAGAGAATAGAAGATGCCTTTATGAACTATGATTATGTTTAGGATTTATTCACATTTATTATCTTGACTCAATTATTATATTCAATTTCATTAAATTTGGCTTAACAGTTAAGAGATTGTTAATTGCTATTATAGTCAATAGTTATATTATAAGGGTGAATGTGAAATGCAGCCATCTTTTTATAGGTTTTGTAGTTTAATATAATATATAATTAACAATACATATTGAACTTGAACAATTACGTTATGTCTTAATTTTCTTTTATCAAATTATCCATATATAGAACAATTTTCATAAAAAATAAAATATTGTGATAATGAAAAACCAACATTTTTATAGTATTAATTACTAAGCTAATTAAATTATTTATAAGATTATTATATTCTTATATATTTATATTAATTGGAAAAATTTCATTGATACAATAATTGTATATAATTATACTATTAAAATACATAATCAATTACTCATATAAATATTATCCCAAAAATAGATGAGTATTGGTTGAGTGATGCTAAAAATAAATTGAATTATTGATAAGGTGATTAATATTATATACCCATACATTTACATCAATTGGTAAAATTTCATTTTTAATACATGCTTATTTATAAATAGATTTTTAATTTACATGCTCATAGAAAAATTGTGACGAAAATAGATAAATATTAGTTGAGTGACACTAAAAGTAAATAAAATTAATTGCATATTCATATATATATAGTAATTAAATTTATCAAATTAATAATTAAAATATCTATTTTAATTTATTAACTATTTATTATATTAATTTAATGCATTAAAATATTTAATACAAATATTATGAAACAAAATTTATATAATAAATATATAATATAAATTATAAATAATATTTATATATAAATTGCTAGTATTATATATAATAAGTAATAAATATCGGTTCTTTCGGTCCAATTCGGTTCCAAAACAGTTCGGTACTGTTCAATACGGTTCTCAGTCCGGTTCCAGTACAATTCGGTTCGGTCCTAGTAAAAAAGTCAACGGTACAATTCGGTTCGGTTCTAGTCAAAAAAGTCAACGGTACAATTCGGTTCTGGATCTTTTTCTTCGGAATTTCGGTTCGGTACAGAAAGATCCAGACCCGTGTACACCCCTAATCAGAACCACGTACTTCTACATGTTTTAATACAGTGTAAAAAGTTATTTGCATACAGTCGAGTTAATACATACCACAATACTAATTATCTCGCCACTTAATAAGTTAATATAGTTATATACATAATATAATCAATATGAGAATACAATTTGTTATGCTGAGGTTCAGTTTAAGCAAAATCAAGAATTTGTTTAATATTCCATCACAGGTTCATTATAACATCTGATAGATAAATACTATACTGATATAAATAACACTGAATAATAATTGATTTAAAATTCACCCTAACCATATTATTTAGCAAATTTTCAGTCCCTGCATAATATCAATTACTATGCATTACACATGCCAACAACTAGTAAAATTCAACTGTAGTCTCGTCACTTTTTTGTTAGTTTATTTTTCTAAAATATTTTATTCGGACTAAAAGAAATACGGACGTTGAAATTTCAGTGTAGAATAGTATTATTTCAAACAGATAAAATAATGTGCACGCTGAACCCGGGAACCTAATAAATTAACTAACCCGACCAATTTGCATATATACTAATATTTAGTTAACTAAAACATTCGAAACATAAATTTAAAAGTAATAATCATATCTTTATGGCCACTACCAATATGAAATCTGACTGATTAAGTTTAAACAATGGGCACTATTACCAATATAAGGAAAACAGACATGGAGAATCATTTCACATGTTTTCGTCTCTTGCGTGACTAAAGATGCCATCTTTATCAATCATTTCACAGTTCCATTAAAATATAGATTAGTATAACAGATAATATAAAATATTATTTTTAAAATAAAATAGAAAATTAATTTTGTATGTATAACGTAATAAACTAAAAAGTCAATATACCATATTTGTACCTTTTTAAAGGGTTAATTTTACTTACAGTCACTCAACTTATCACTTATCGCGCAAAAATAACCGATTTTTTTTTCGACTTAAATGTCACTGAATTTTTAACATTTTTGTAAAGAAATCATGTTCACCGAAATCCGGCGAAAACACTTACCGAATTGATGATATGGTAAAACTACGTGTCGTTTATTAGTATCTCCAACAAATGCTACATTTTGGTCAATTTCGCTCACGGTTACTCAACTTATCATTTATCGCAAAAAAATAACCAAGTTTATTTTTTTCCAACTTAAATGTTACTGAACTTTTAATATTTTTACAAAAAAGTCATATATCTACTATTCGTAGACACGTGTCATATGCCATGTCATCAAGCCGGATTCCAATTTACATGACTTTTTTGCAAAAATCTTAGAAATTCAGTGATATCTAAGTCGGAAAAAAAGTCAATTATTTTTGCGCGATAAGTGATAAGTTGAGTGACGATAAGTGAAATTAACCCTACAAGTGGAATAAGAAAATTGCAAAGATGTTAAATAAAAACTACAAACAACATGTTAAATAAATTGTCAAGGCCCGAAAAGAAACACATGGAATTTGTCTTCTTAATAAATAATTAATCATTTTTCAATGATCGATAAGAATGCTTTGGTTTATATATATGTATATATATGTATATAATTGTTTGGTGTGCCTGCATCTATCAAATCAAAATGCGCATGTGCTATAAGACAATATAATATTTTGTATGTATTTAATAGAATAAAAGCAAGGTCATTTTGGTTCCAATCGAATATATCAACTGTAGATATAGATTTTAATATGTTGTAAATTTTCGAATTTGAGCTCTCACATTTTCTTTTTGAATTAGTTAAAAATGTCATTGAATTTATTTTTAGTTATTTTTTCATTAAAGTTTTAAAACATGAAAACAATATTATTATCTTATACGAAAATCAATGACATAATATCGCATATCATTTATTTTGAGATTAAAATATGTTTATTTCAAAAAATTTAGAAATAAAATTATTTATTTTAGAAAGTATAAAAATTAATTTAAAAAATTTTAATGAACAAAATAATTAAAAAAATTTTTTGTGACATATTTGAATCATTTTAAAAAAGTTTAATAGTAAAAGAAAAACTGACTTTAACCAAAGTAATTATCAAAAGTAAAATGTAAGAAGGACGTCAGTGATTTATGTTTTAAATATTTCCAACTGCGGAGCGGTATCTTTGCTACTTGTTGCTCGTTCACTCTGCCACGTTCCATCATAATCAATGTAAAAGCTTCCTCTTTTAATTTTTGATATTTTGTTTAATTTCTGTTGGGTTCTTTGGATTGAAATGGTTACTTGTATTTGCTTACTGTTTGTTCTCAATTTGAACATGACAATGGAAAATAGTTGAGAATGTGGAGGCTGAAGATAGGCGGCGGAGGCGAGAATCCATGGTTGAGAAGCGCTAACAATTATGTGGGTAGACAAGTTTGGGAGTTTGATCCAGACCTAAGCAAATCTCCTGAAGAGAACTTGGAGATTGAAAATGCTCGTCAAAATTTCTTTAACAATCGTTTCCACATGAAACAGAGTTCAGATTTAATAATGAGAATCCAGGTCTTACATCTTCTTTCTTATATTCAAATTTGTTTGTTTTTTAGCATAGATTTGAACTAATCACACAGTGATTGTAGTTTGCCAAGGAAAATCCAGTGGGTGAAGTTTTTCCACAAATCAAACTCAAACACACAGAAGAAGTGAGTGAAGAGGCAGTGACTACCACTTTGAGAAGGGCTATGAATTATTATTCAAGTATTCAAGCACAGGATGGACATTGGCCTGGGGATTTTGGGGGTCCTACGTTTCTTTTGCCTGGATTGGTATTAGAATTCGATAATTTTAATGGATTGTGTTTTTTTAAATTCATTAATATGTATACTGTGTGGAAAATGATTCAGGTTATAACTTTGTCCATAACTGGAGCTTTAAATACCGTTCTGTCTGAGGAACATAAGCAGGAGATGCGTCGCTACCTATACAATCATCAGGCATGGTTAATTTCTTCCAATATTATTAATTCTGGTGCTATATATTGCTCACAAATTAGAAATAAAATTGTACATAAATTGCAGAACAGAGATGGTGGATGGGGCATACACATCGAGGGGCCGAGCACGATGTTTGGCAGTGTGATGTGCTATGTTAGTTTAAGGTTGCTTGGAGAAGAGATTAATGATGGAGAAGGTGCAATGGAGAGAGGGCGTAAATGGATTCTTGACCATGGTGGTGCCACTGCAGTTTCATCATGGGGGAAAATGTGGCTTTCAGTTCTGTTCTAAATACTTATATATTTTATGGTTTTTTTTTTTGGTCAATTTCACTTATAGTCACTCAACTTATCACTTATCGCACAAAAGTAACCGATCTTTTTTTTTCTTACTTAAATGTCACTGAACTTCTAATATTTTTGCAAAAAAGTCATGTTTACCGGAATCCGGCGAGAACCCTTATCGGATTGATGACATGACATATGGCACGTGGCAACGAATAGTAAATATATGATTTTTTTGCAAAAATGTTAGAAGTTCAGTAATATTTAAGTTGGAAAAAAAAATTGATTACTTTTGCACGATAAATGATAAGTTTAGTGACCGTGAGTGAAATTGATTTAAATGTAGCATTTGTTGTAGATATTGTTAAACGACATGTAGTTTTTGATATGGCATGCCTTGTCATCAATCCGGCGAGGGTTCTCGCCGGATTCCGGTTAAAATGACTTTTTCGAAAAAATGTTAAAAGTTAAGTGACATTTAAGTAAGAAAAAAAAAAGTCGGTTACTTTTGCGCGATAAGTGATAAGTTGAGTGACCGTGAGTGAAATCAACCATTTTTTTTTCTTTAAAAAAAAATCATGTTTTAATTTGTTTAATCTGATGGAGCAGGTGCTTGGAGCATATGAGTGGTGTGGCAATAATCCAATTCTCCCTGAGATGTGGCTTCTTCCATATCTTCTCCCCTTCCATCCAGGTTCTCATTGTCTTCATTTTTTTTAAAATAGTAGAAGGGAGTGGGGTCTTTAACTTAAGACCAATCAATACATTGAAACCTGGGATTTAAATTAGTTCATGCATCATACATAAGGCAGAAAACAAAAAATTTAAATTCATCAAACTAATCATCTTGCTATTAATTAAATTATAGTTCTAACTACTTGAATTTCGAAAATCACCTTTAGAATTGACGGTTGATTTTTGTTGTACTGGATTGTCGTAAACTATGGTATCCAATAGAGAACATCTTCAATGTTAAGTCCACACTAGAGAAAAGCAAAATAACCAAAAAAATCTTGGAGAACAGCAACCGAAAATCCATAATTACTAGAAGTGGATTCCAACTAAAGAAGATAAAAAGGAGGCAGAGAAAATTTTTCCCTAATCCTACCAAACTTAAGATTTATACCCTGGGTTAAAACCATAAGTCTAATAGGTTTAGAATTCTAAAAATTCCGGAGAATTAATTCAAATGGGCTTATCGATTATTTAATAAATTTGGATTTTAATTAAATCCAATCCATGCCCTATTTGAAAAGGCTATGCACAAAAGCCTCTCCATTAAGCTTTTTTTTGTGCGGACTTAAATTTAAATATCCAAATCAATTCCAAATAAACTCAAATTAAATATATGAGGTACATAACTATTATGGAGCATATTTAATTTAACTTGGCACAAAAATTAAGCCTCTAAGGCTTTCTGCATTTGTTATGCGCAGAAGACACTTCCAAAAGGTTTTTGCATAAATCACTTCCCTATTAAGCCCGATTTTAATTTTCTAAGTGATCTAAAATTATCAGCCCAATAACATTTATAATCTAATAATATTTTATTCAGAATCAAAATAGACCATTCTGGCCAATTTCTCCAAACCATGCTAGACTGCTCTAGGAGGTCTTTATGCATGCACAATTAATTAAACTCTTTTAATTAATTGTTTCCATCTTTTTCTTAGCCTATAATAATATCAAATATTATTAATGATGTTATTTTACCAAAATGCCATTTTTTTTATAAGTGTGTGATCCATTGAATTTTCTGGTCTATTTGGCAGTATAATCTTAACAACAACTATGAAATTGCATGATTTAAACTCTTTAAATCATTATAATAATTCTTCAATTAATATTTACACATATGTATATGTATAAATCATGAGAGGTTTCTACTTAAGTATCATGATTACCCAAGTAATAAAGAAGCCAAGTGATTTGACTATACTTTTCCATAAAATAGTTACCGTGCAATTACTCATTTCATCTTATTTTATTTTATTTAGGTTTTGAATATGGACTAATTTCGACTCATATAAACCTAAATATAGTTATTCTAATAATATAACTTTTGTTCCCAAAATGCCCCTTATGGATCTCATCTACCTTGGCAACTCACTTTGGCTAGAGATAATTCCCCAAATAAGGATATTATAAAACATGTGAGATAATTCTCTTAATAAATCTGGGATGATGAATTCTCTATTGATCATTCAACTATTTTCAAGTAGGTCATAATATACCCAATCTCCTAACTATGTTCATTCCTCGATGGAAGTAAACAGTTATGGAGTTAAAGTATATCACTCACTACTTAAGATAATTTCGGCATTCTCAAGTTTGAGAATACTTGCACTATTGCTATGAAGAGATTTGCTCATTGACATAAATTTAATATCCATATGAGAACTCTCTTGGCAGGTCCCCGATGTACTTTTTTGTACTTTTTCTTCTAATAAACATCCATATGTCAGCATTGGTCTTCTTCATGATCATAGTTAAGAGAAACATTGCTTGAACCTTTCAAGAAACATAATATGTGCTAATCTATCAGTATTTACAATGTCATATCTTATTAATACTATGAGTAGAGGTATTAAAGTATTAAAAATTAGTCCAATGTATTTAGCAGGGGTGTACATGATACGGTACAATTCAGGAATTTGCAAATCTGCATATTGTCTTGAATTTTCGGATATTTTAAAAATTTAATATTATTATTGTCTTGAAAATTTGGGACAACTCGGTATAATTCTTATAAAATTCAGTACAAAATAATACAATACAATCAGGTACTTAGGATAATTCAATATTTTTAAAAATTTAGAAAATAAATATATAAAATAATAAATAAAAATACAATTAAAATATCTTGATAAGTATAATTAAAATTTAAGTCAAAGTACAAAATTTGAAAATTAAAATTCGAAAGTCTTTTTCTGTATTTTATTTGCACTTATTTAGGGATCTTGAGTAATATCTAAAAAAATAACAAAAGGAAATAAATAATTAGACCATAAAAAAATCTAAACATTAAATACACAATTTAAAAATTTACATGAATATAATAATTACCTGATTCAAACTTATCAAATTCTTCAGTTGATACCTCTGAAGCCAAAAGTATAGTCGATCTCAACCAGTTTTGGCAATAAATAAAAATTTTGGTTGTAATTGGGATTAAAGAACTTCTAAATTTGTCTAAAATCCTTCCTCCAGTGCTAAAAGCTGATTCAAAAGTTACAATCGAACACTGAACAATCAAGACGTCTCTAGCAACCTTAGCCAAAATTGGATAATTTGACTCATTAATCTTCCCCAACTCAAAATGTCAAAATTAGGAGAATTTTTTCTTTTATTATTTTTAAATGTACAACTAAATTTTTTTTATTATAATAATTATATATAGTTACATTATTAATTTATATATATATATATATATATATATATATATATATATATATATATATTGAGCCAAAAATAAATTAGTACTATTTGAATGACACTAAATGTAAATGAAATTAATTGATAAGGTGATTATATACTCATATAATTACATTAATTGGTAAAATCTCATTATATATAATTACATTATTAATTTACAACTTAATTACTCATATAAGTATTGTACCAAAATAGATAAGTGTTAGATGAGTGATATTAAAAGTAAATAAAATTAATTGGTAAGGTGATTATACACTCATATAGTACATTAAATGGTAAAATTTCATTATTTATAATGACTATATATAATTACATTATTAATTTACATACTGAAGGGGAAAATTATAACAAATATAATTTAATATGCAAGTAACATTAAATAATAGTACCTACTTCTTGTAACGTAAAAGCACATTACGGAAGAGTCGCCTGACTTTTATCCACATACAGGATAACAACAGTTATTCCACAATTTAAAATCCCTTGAAAGATTAAGACAAAAAACTGTGAGTGGAAACGAGTAGCCTTGCGGTGTATACATTTTCTCGTTACCAAATATTGAGATCTCTCATCTATTTATAGAGATCTTAAAAACTAGAGACTTATTTCTAGTATAACACAGACTCGTTCTGAGATAGAATTTGGTAATATTAATCATATTGAATTATTTAATTATATCTAGTTTGGAACTTTATCCAAATTAGAGTCATGGGCGTACCCAAACTCTATCATCTCCCACTCGCACATGACAGAACAAATTTCAGTCTTAATTTTCAGTTATACTGGCAGATAGATTGTGTAACCAGCATACCTTGAGAGCACTAGTGCTATATACCTGTTAGGAATATATAGCGTCTCAAAAAATAAGATCCTCATTTTCATGTATGCCTAACCCTAGATAGCCTTCTCACATTCATTGTTTTAACTCAAGATCTCATAAAATAATTTTCTTGTTTACTATTATGTTTTTACTCATAGAAACTATAATAGGCATGCCGGTGAACCATGAAATAATTGAATGTGATAAAAAAACTATCTTCTCCTCTTACTATATGCCATCCATCATGATTCAACTCGCTTTTCTAACTAGAACCACCAGGCCTAAATTTTGCCAGGACCTCTTGGAGACTAACTAAGCTAGCCACATCGAACCATACTTCAGGGATAAGTTAAGGGTTCTAAGGGTCAAAATATAAATAGAGTTTCACAATAGAAAAAGTTGAGATCAATAATATTATTAAATTCTCATCCCTTGGTCACATAAGCATGCACGGTATAAAACATGTGTTATGGTGTTATTTCCTTCCCTTAAAGGAGTGCATGTCTCACATTTCAAGAATGTGTATATCAAACATCATACAGAAGCGTAAGGTTGCAATGCACCGAAGCACCTAACTTTAGTCCACTTACTTAAGGATTACTTCTGGCTTTTTACACAGAACATGGTAGTTACATTTAACTTACCATCAGATTTCATACAATCCTTATTTGGATCTCAATCCAAAGTATATAATTTTATATATGTCTTTATCTCGCACCTTAATAAGACTAATCTTGTAATTTCTGTAAGACGGCACTTTTATTTTGAACAGGCTCTCGAGCATTCTCAAATGTTCAAAAATCATCTCATCTTAATTTTTTCCAACTCATTAACAAAACTAAGGTAAACACCCTTATGAGTGGGCTACTTCCTTGTCCGACATGCTCAATCTCATACAAATAATAGTAAATGTTTACACATAAACATTCACACTCATGGATTACTAACAATGAACTTTGGTTATTATTCACAAATAATAACATTAAGGGATTATATAAAAATATAATAGTACCAATTAAATTCTACGCAAACCTCGAGATCTAATGTGTTTCTCAAAACACATCTCTCATTACAAGTTTACTCAACGGATCTGCATGCGTATAAAATGTACTGTAAGTTCACTTCTCATTATGCAATATTATCTCTCGTATATTGATACTTAATATTGATGTGCTTAGCTCTACTATAAGCCAATGACTGACTGTCACTGGTACCTCTGAGGCAGTTACTCTTAAATGGCTTACAAACTATTTTAGCCAAATTGTCTCTTGTACTGTAGCTGAGGAAGTGATAAATTCAACTCTCACTATTGATGGGGCTACACAGGTTTATTCCTTATTACTCCATGAGATAACACTCTTGCCAAATAAGAATATGAAACCTGAAGTAGATTTCCTCTCATCCACATCTCCTGCCCAATCAACGTTTCAGTATTCTTTTAATGCAAATCCTTTTATTGATAATAGAGAGAATAGCCTGCAGTACCTTTAAGGTATATAAGAATCATTTTAATTGCTTCCAATGTGCTTTGCCTGGGTAAGATTGATATTTATTTACCATGCCTAACATATATCATGTCTTGTACACAACATTGCTCATATAAGACTACCCAGGGCACTGGCATATAAAACGTTCCGTATACATTCATTTATTCTGGCTTCTTAGGACACACATTTTTGCTAAGAAACATGATTCTTGGCAATGGGGTTATCTATGGGTTTGCAGTTTTGCATGTTAAATCATTCAAGATCTTTGTTGATATATTTCTCTCGAGAAACAGACAACAATCTTCTCAAATAATCTCTTAAAATCTTAACTTCAAGAATATAATATACTTGACCCATATCATTTATCTCAAAGTTGGATGATAACCAATATTTGATTTCATTTACGTACCATTTAGCATTTTCAGCTTTAACTATGTCATCTGCATATAATGCCAAAATGACAAATTTACTTTCAGAACTTTTACTATAAACATAATAATCTTCATCAATCATGTTGAACACATTCGACATGATTGTATGATGAAGTCTCAAGTACCATTGTATTGAAGACTGTTTAAGGCCATAGATTGAACTCATTAATCAGTAAACCTTATGTTTGCTGCCTTTTTCGATGAAACCTATAGGTTATTTCATCCAATTATCTATTGAGAAGAGCAGTCTCCCCATCCATTTGATGAAACTCAAGGTCCATACTCGTCACTATGGCTAGAATCAACCTTATGGACGTAAATCTTACAACAGATGTGAGAAAGACTCCTCATAGTCAATTCCTTCCTGTTGTGTGAACCCCTTAGCGACTCATCGAGCCTTATATCTTTCGATACCTCTTTCAGCCTTTCGCTTTTATTAGAGAATACATTTATTCTCAATTTGTGTCCTTCCAGTAGATCAACTAGTTATCAAAATATGGTTTGATCTCATGGATGACATTTTTTCTTCCATTGCTTTAATCCATTTTTCTTTAGATAGGCATGAAAAAGCATTTTTGAATATTTTTATGCTCTTTCTTGTCTTGTGGGGTAATCAAAAGGGCTTTGTTCAAGCCTTCGATTTTAAATCGTCGGCATGAAATACTTATCCTTTTAGATTTTTGCAGTTTTGAATTTTGATAAACATGTCTCATATATTCATCGTGATTAACAATGCTCCCACTGGGACCATATTCCAAACTCCTACTGGAGTCAGGAATACCATATTCTTTACTCCCACTGGAGTCAAGAATACTCCCACTCGAATTAGGTCTCGAACATCCGGATCATTTGGAGGATGAGGGTCTTAACTTTCTTCCTTTAAATCCCACTCACTCAGATGGAGTGATCCTGATGGTTCCTATTCCTGAGATTAATAGAAAGTGAATTCTTAATTCACTTCGCCCAACTTTGAAAATTTATTCTCTAAGAATATGATGACTCGTGATCTGAATTCTGCCACAGTGTCATTTTCTTGCTTACCCATGAAAATGTATCATTTTGATACTTCAAAATATCTCACATAGATACTCTTTTTACCTCTTGGTCTCAAATTTACCAAATTAAGGTATCATAGATGTAAGCATTATAACCCAAAGGTTGTAAATGGCTTAGATCAGTTTGTTGATCAGTGCGCAACTCATAAGTTGTGGTAATGGCAGATTTGGAGGGCATACAGTTCAAAACATATGTGGCAGTTAAAAAAGCATCTCCCCAATAGGGGATGGGCAAATTTGCCTCTGCCATCATATATCTAATCATATTTAGGAGAGTCTTATTTCTCCTTTCCTCAACATCGTAGATGTTCAATCCTTTTTCATCACATAAAACTTTAAATTTATCTGTACGATATTACCAACCTCTGTCAGTTCTTAAAGCTTTGATCCTTTTGTCTAATTGATTCTCAACTAAACTCATATAAGTCTTGAAGCAACTCAATGCTTATGACTTGTGAGAAATCAAATAGACATGACCATACCTAGTACAGTCATATATAAATGTCATGAAATAGTAGGCCCCATGCCTTACCCTCACATTCATTTGACCACATACGTTAGAATGAACTAACTGCAATGGAAATATGGTTGTAGTACCTTTTTCAAATGATTTTCTAATAGTTTTACTCAAATAGTTATGGTACACATTCATAACAATAAAATCATTCAAGATATAACCAGAACCATAATACAAATCATTCAACTTAAGCGTACACTGTTATCCTCAAAATGTAAATTGAAAAACAAATTTCAATAAAGCAATAACAGAACCTTAATTTCATAACAAAGGCATCTCGATCTCTTGTTATGTGGTCCATTGGTTCTGAATTTATCATCCATAAAAGATAAAATTTAGAACTGGATACATAAATTTCACTCACTCTTGAGTCAGAATAATGTATCTTTTTAGGCACCATGTAATCTCTCGCATAGTGTTATTTCTTTAGGCAATTGAAACATTTCACTCTTGAAAAGTTTACCTTCTTTTTGCCTTTGGACCTATAGTGATTTTGTTTTTCTTTTTATTTTTCAAGCTCTCGAGCCTTTTCCTTATCCCTATTTTGAAGCTTTTCTCTTATTTTGGTAAGAACTCATTCTACCAAAATGGGACTGTGCCATATGCACTATGGCGTTGACCTTCATCGCTGCCAGACGGTCCCTTTTAAGCTCTAGATGACAAGCGACATCCTCAAATGTCTTTATCTTATCCATATGAGTTAGTTGCATCTTCATATGCTCCCAACTCTTGGATAAAGAACGGATAACAGTTCGGACCTGCTACTCATCAGTCAACTTATGACTAAGCTCACTTATTCTTTCCATCTTTCTTAGATGTTTCCGCATCGAATAATCAGATTTTTTCTAATATGTATCAAATTTGATCATTGATGATCGAAACTCAGTTAGAGACACACCTCTGAACGTTTTTTGTAAATCGATCCACAGATCCATTGCATTTTGATACTTGCAGAATTGCTTAGTGATGTCATCATTCTTTCCACTTAATAAGGACAAAACTTTAAAAAATTTTCAAAATATTTTTAAAAATTTTCGAAAGCAAAAAACACATTTTCTACACCTTTATATAATATTTTGAAATTTTAAAAATTAAAATTTAATTTTATGGTGATCAAAAAATTTGAAAAAATGACCAAAAAATCAGAAATAATTTAAAAAATTAATTTATAAAAAAATTGGAGCTGATTTGGTGGCCAAAAAATGCTTCACGTGCCGACGGAATGCGCTTGCACGCGCGTCCACCTAGTTGACTAGCCACATGTCAAAACCATTGCGTACCACGTATCAAGCAACTACTAGTCCACCTGTCGCCCACATGACACCATTAGTCCATGTGTCACGTCATGACACGTGTCAGGACCCTATTGGTCCACCTGGCGCATATGTGGCATTGGGGTGATACATCACCCATGACACGTATCGAACATGTGGCCTGGTCCTATTCGGCCACGTATCAGTGATGTCACGTCATCACCGACATATGGTATGACACGTGGCACAACTTGAGTTATCCACGTGTCACTCCCTGGTTTAGCCACATGTCCCCCCTATATGCCACGTGGTATGGCCTATGCCATCCACGTGGCGCTCAGCCATTAGGCCACGTGTCAGCAGTGACAGAACACTGTTGACATGTGGCATCGCGCGTGTGAGCCACTGCCCACATGCATGCGCCAAGCGTCTGTCGGCGTGTGTAAGCCATGCGCCTCCTTCCTTGCCGAGTCTGATGTACAGGTGTCGTCTGATGGGGGCTTTTTGGGGTCTGTAAATCCAATGGTGAGGTCAAAAATTAAAAATCCTGACTTATAGTTTTGCGTTTTGAACACTCATATTTGTCCCCTTGAATTGCAGTGTACACATACACAATTTTCGAGTCGCAATATATAGCAATAGCTATTCCACAATTTAAAAGCCCCTGAAAGATTAAGACAAAAAACTGTGAGTGGGACGAGCAGCCTTGCGGCATATACGTTTTCTCGTTACTAAATATTGAGATCTCTCATCTATTTATAGAAATCCTAAAAACTAGAGACTTATTTCTAGTATAACTCAAACTTCTTCTGAGATAGAATTTGTTAATATTAATCAGATTAAATTATTATTTAATTCTATCTGGTTTGGAACTTTATCCAAATTAGAGTCATGGGCGTACCCAAACTCTATCATATACTTATATAGGTATTGTACAAAATAGATGAGTACTAGTTGAGTGATACTAAGAGTAAATGAAATTAACTAGTAAAGTGATTATATACTCATAAAATTATATTATTTGGTAAAATTTTATTAATATAACAATTGTATATAATTACATTATTAAAATACATTCTCAATTACTCACATAGATATTGTGCCAAAAAAAGATTAGTGCTGATTGAGTGACGCTAAAAATAAATGAAATTATTGGTAACGTGATTATACACTCATATAATACATTAATTAGTAAAATTTCATTATTTATAATAACTATATATAATTATATTATTAATTTACATATTCATACAAGTATTGTGTCAAAAATATATAAGTACTAGTTGAGTGATACAAAGAGTAAATAAAATTAATTGGTAAGGTGATTATATATTCATATAATTATATTAATTGGTGAATTTTATTATAAATATGGTAATTGTATATAATTACATTATTAATTTACATGCTCAATTATTCATACAGGATTGTGCCAAAAATATTTGAATACTAGTTGAGTGATATTAGAGTAAATGAAATTAATTGATAAGCTAATTATATACTTATATAATTACATTAATTAGTAAAATTTCATTAATATAATAATTATATATAATTACATTATTAAAATACATCCTCAATTACCCACATAGATATTGTATAAAAAATAGATGAGTACTAGTTGAGTGACGTTAAAAATAAATAAAATTATCGGTAAGGTAATTATATACTTATATATTTATATTAATTGGTAAAATTTCATTATAAATAATAACTACATATAATTTATATTTTTAATTTACAAACTTATATAGGTATTATAAAAAAAATAGATGAGTACTAGTTGAGTGACACTAAAATTAAATAAAATTAATTGGTAAAGTGATTATGTAATAAATTGCTCAGTTTGCATATTTATATAAATATTTGTACAAAAAGAAAAATTAAATGGTAGTTAAGTGACATTAAATGTAAATTAAATTAAATACAAATTATTTTAATTGTATATTTATATTAATATAGATATAATAATTATTATAATAATTAAATTTATCTTACTAATAATTATAATATTCATCTTAATTTATTAACTAATTAATTTATCTTAATTTCATGGATTAAAATACTTAATACAAATAATTATGTAGTTAAATTTATATAATAAATATAGAATAGAAATTATAAATAATATTTATATATAAATTATTAGTATTTTATATAATAATCAACAAAAATCTGTTCTTTTTGTCCAACGCGGTTTCAGAATAGTTCAATAGGGTTCTCGGTCCAATTATAAACAAAATATCCAGATTTGTTCTAAATAAAATCAACGGTAAAATTCGGTTTAATTTTAATCAAAAAGTTAAAGGTATAATTCGGTTCTAGATTTTTTGTTTTCAGTATTTCGGTTCGATACAAAAAAAAATTTAGATCCGTTTATACTCATAATATTTAGGGGTCTAAATTCGAACCGTACTCTCTTTTTTTTAAAAAAAAAAAAAAAATTAGTAGTTGATATTGTTGATGATTTTTCAGGGAAGATGTGGTGCCAGTGCAGGATGGTGTTTCTGGCAATGTCATATTTATATGGGAAGAAGTTTGTTGGGCCAATAACAGAAACAGTTTTGTCCTTGAGAAAGGAACTATTTACTGTCCCGTATCACAAAATTGACTGGAATCAAGCACGGAACCAGTGCGCAAAGGTCGGTCATTTAGTATCTTAATCCACTACATATATGTGCTTATTCTTACCTTATTTACGTCAATTTTCTCTTCACTCTTCAGTATTAGATCTATCACATTGGTCTCCAAAGGTTCGAGTGTCAAAACTATGTGATGAAGTCAGTCGTCAAAACTATTTTTCCAGTTTAAACTTTGTAATTTTTGAATATGTTGGACATGAGTTTAATTAAGTTGTTATGGTTTGACTTTATTTTTCACTGTATTTTGGCAATTGAACTGAAAATCTTTAGTGATTTTTATTAATGAGGTCTGTTGGTCTAACTTGGACTAGATTACAAGGAAAAATATATAAACCTACTCGGACCAACAAGCAAATCTTGAAATGCTTGGAGTCGATTTGGTCAGTGTTTTAGTTTGGGAATTAAACTGAAATTTGAGTCATCCTGTGAGAATTTTAAGAATTAACCCTAATCTTTACATTATTTATATATAGAGCAAAATAATTTTAGCACTGGATTTCAGTTATGAAAGAACATAAAATTTGAGAAATTAGTGCTCTTGGTGAAAGTTTGCTGTTTCGTTTAGTTCGTGTTTAACTACGTGCATCCATTAATTGATTGCTGCTATAATATAGAAAATCAATTATGATTAATCATTAAAAATTGATCTAATGGGTAGCACTCGATAAAAAGTATAGAAAAGTTTATCTTTGATATATTAATTAATTTGTATTAGGCATTATGCCTCTCTTCTAATAAAAATATATTCACAAATAGAATTATAAATCAGTTTAGAAAAAAAAAAATAGTTGTATAGTTAAAAGATTGAATCCTTTTAAAAACAAAAAATATTTTAAAAATTCTTATAAAAATATTTGCGATGGGTTTTCCGTCCTTAACGCTAAACGACTTTTGGACGACTCAGTTTGCCTACTTTTAGCGACGGATTAGGCTAAAATGCTAATATCTTGTTCTCTATTATGTAGATTCTCTTTTCTTCTTTGAGATATTAATAAAGAATAAAAGATTATAAGAGAACTTGCAATTTGAAAAGCTGAAACAGTTTTTATGTGGGTGAAATAAATCTAATCAATGCTGGTTGATTCGCCTTGACTCAAGAAATATACTCCGAAAACAGTTTCGATCTGTTTTTTCAACCTTTCAACAATGACTAATAGTTTATTTCTTTTGGTTTGGTAGGAAGACTTGTACTACCCACATCCACTGCTGCAAGATGTGCTTTGGACAGTTCTTTATAAGTTTGCAGAGCCCATCCTAATGCATTGGCCAGGAAAATTGTTGAGAGAAAAGGCTCTTCAGACTGTGATTCAGCACATACATTATGAAGACGAAAATACTCATTATGTATGCATTGGACCTATAAACAAGGTACGGATTTTCAGATGTAACAACATCGCTGACATTTCTTGAAAATTGCATGCACTTATATTTGAAATGATGGGGAAACATTGATCATTTAGAGTGGCAGAAATATTTTAACTGTTCTAAACTCCAATCTGTTTGATTCTTTAGTGTTTAGATTAACTTTTCCACTTCCTAATTTAATTCTTTTTGGTTAGCATCGTCATCCTGTAAATTTGAACTTATGTTAATGTTCATGCAGATATATGATTTGGGTTTCAGTGAATTGCATTTTCTTATTTTACTATCATTACTTTTCTCTGGTGCACAGGTGTTAAATATGCTGTGCTGTTGGGTGGAAGACCCAAACTCTGATGCTTTTAAGCAGCACCTTCCAAGACTTCATGATTACCTATGGCTCGCTGAAGATGGAATGACAGTGAAGGTCTCGAAATTATCATCTATAGCGCGCACTTTGGCATAAAAATTATCATATCTATAATATATATAGTAAATTTGTCGCAGAATTGTGATGGAAGTCAACTATGGGACACTGCTTTTGCAGTTCAGGCAATTGTGTCAACTAATCTTGTTCAAGAATATGGTCCAACTTTAAGAAAAGCACATACATACATCAAGAATTCACAGGTTTTTTTTTTTATTATTTTCTCTCTTCTTAAGTCCGGGGGAAATTTTTTTTGAAAGTAATATATTAGTTTTGACTGCTAAAATATTTGATGCTGTTGGAACTTCTTTTTTCTTTTCCTTCTTTCAAGGTATTGGGAAACTGTCCAGGAGATCTTGATTTTTGGTATCGTCACATATCAAAAGGTGGATGGACTTTTTCAACTGCAGATAACGGTTGGGTCATCTCAGATTGCACAGCAGAGGGATTAAAAGTAATGATTTATTATATTAGAATTGTTCTCTTTGCTTAATTTGTTCCCTATAACATGTAGTTTGTTTACCAGGCCGTTATTTCATTATTCAAATTTCCCTCTGAGATTGTTGGGGATGCTTTAGCTGCAAGCCGGTTATATGATGCTGTCAATGTTATTCTCTCAATGCAGGTAACTTATGCTATTATTCTCTGAACCTGACAAGATGTTGTTCTTTTCTAATAGAAATTCTTCTCATCAATGTTTTTGGGTTTGTCAATTTGAACAAAATTGATGAAATCAATAGCAAACTGAACGTCTTTTATTATTATTATAAAATATCAATACATTAATTCCACAGGCCATGGCTGTGTAGCTCTTCCAAGGTTTGGCCATATATGTAACCCGATTGCCATACTCATATCAATCTCTAGAGAAAAATTTAAAACCCATTATTGTTTTGCTCGTCTAAAGAAATTTTTTGATGCAAATTGTCATGTTATATCTTTACTTTGGCATTTTAAGAGAACTCTTTCAAATCTTTTTTCCTGCCCAGTGCAGAATGCTGATGGTGGCTTTTCTATATATGAGCCTGCAAGATCTTACAGTTGGTTGGAGGTAATATTTATGATGAAATGTTTCTTGCCATTATTATTATTATTTTTTTAAATACATTTACTTAATTTTTAACTTTACATGAAATTTCTTTTGGCATGTGTTCAATAAAAATCACACATTAGAATGGACTTTAGCTCATGCAAGATGTAGTGTTATGGTAGTACATTAATGCCGATCTGTTGAATGTTATTTGAGCTTCCTTATGTGGGTAAAAGTTCCTCATTAGTTTGGTATCAGTGTCATCTCTTTATTTATAAATTGATGAACATAGACAGAGCTGTGATGTTAAACAAGCAATTCAATTGTTTGTGCTTTGCTTTGAAATAAATAAAACAAAGTATCTGCCTTTGCTTTGTCAGATGCTTAACCCTGCCGAAACTTTTGGCGGTATGGCTATTGACTATCCGTAAGTTATCAACACAAAAGTTTCCAACTTTACTTTGTTATTGACATATATGGTTACTGTCAAGCACTAACTTAACATAATCTTTGAAGTTTTGTGGAGTGTACTTCATCTGCAATTCAAGCTTTGACATCATTCACTAAATTACAACCTGAACATCGGCTGGAAGAAATAGAATCTTGTATCACAAAAGCAACCAAGTTCATCGAAAAGAACCAGGCAGCAGATGGCTCATGGTTTTTTCCTATTCCCTAAACACCTACTACTCATTGATCAAGTCAATAATAAACTGATCTTTGAGATGCTCTTACTATTATATTTATATCTCTTTCTAAATCGTAGTTTGTGTATGATTCAATCTTTTCTTTTCCACTGAATTAAATTGTTCACATTTATAGTTATAATTAGGCGATATTCCTTCTCTTGTGATGATTTTAATGGTTACACTATTTTCTTACAAATGTAAAATTGCTGGATAGGTATGGTTCATGGGGTATATGCTTCACCTATGGTACATGGTTCGGAATTAAAGGGTTGGTGGCTGCTGGGAAGAACTATAACAATAGCTCCAGTATTCGTAAAGCTTGTGAATTTCTGCTGTCTAAACAACATCCTTCAGGTGGGTGGGGAGAGAGTTATCTTTCACGTGAAAGAAAGGTAAAACAAGTCATTCATTGTTTGAATTTATTTATGTACTTATCTTCCAAATCTTTAGGTAGTGATTTATGATCATTAGCTGTCTTTTTGAAACTGAAATGTTAGGTAGTGCTAAGAATTTGAGAAACTGAGAATGAAGGCGATGAGATGAGAATTGGAAGAAAATAAATAGGCAGAATGAAAATATAAACAAATTTATTTAATAAAACTTTAATAGAAGGACTATAAATAACATTATGGAATTAAATGTTTAATAACTATAAAAAAACATTTATGGATTTAAACTCGTTTACTCCCATACCTTTCTCAAACCTATTTATCAATATCCCTAGATACCCTGTTGTAAAAATAAGAATCGAATTAAAGCAAAACTGCAGCTAAAATAGAAATAATAAGGAACAAAAGATTTAATGAGCTTCAGCCAATATTGTCTACGTCCTCGAGACTAAGAATATTATTTCACTAAAACTGAAATGTGAAATAATACAAGAGAGAAGAAATATGTTTAACTAATTGACAAACTAAGCAATCAAGGGATGATCAAACCTAAAACTAAGGGGCTATATTTATAGTTACAAAATCCCCCTCCACTATCCTAAAATCCCGATGTGGGATTTGTGTTTAATTTTTTTTTTTTTAGCCAACAATTGTTGGCTTTTAAGTTAGCCAACAATTGTTGACTAACAATAGTCAACAATCTTCCACTTGAAGATTTGATTGAGTATCAATCCCATCTTCGCATTATTCTTTCTCTCTTGCCAATCCCGTTGCTTGTGTATCTGTCAGGCCGCTGGAAGATCGACACCAAACATATTTGTCAGCATTAATTGTTTTCGTCATAAAATCTGCTATATTATCTGTAGTATTTATTTTCTGCATATTCACGGTTCCTTCTTCCACTTTCTCACGAACGAAGTGATACTGAACCCGAATGTGTTTTGTCCTGGAATGAAATGCTGGATTCTTTGCAAGATGTAAAGCACTCTAACTGTCACAAAATAGAGAAACATTCTCTCTTTTATGTCCGAGTTCCTCCAATAACAATTTCAACCATACAGTTTCTTTACTGGCTTGTGCAGCTGCCATATATTCTGCTTTTGTTGTTGACGTAGCCACAACTGATTGCAGTTTTGAAACCCAGCTTATAGCTCCGCCAGCAAGTGTAAACACATATCCTGCAGTGGATTTGCTTTTATCTAAATCTCTAGCATAATTTGAATCAACATATCCTCTGACAATAAAGTCTGATCCTCCATAACACAATGCAACATCTACGATCCCTTTAATGTATCTAAGGACCCTTTTTACTGCGTTCCAATGCTCTCCACCAGGATTCGCCATGCATCGACTAACTGCTCCCACTGCATGTGCAATGTCTGGTCTTGTACAAATCATAGCGAACATTAAACTCCCCACTGTTGATGCATACGGTACTCAAGATATTTTCATCATCTCTTCTTCATTGCTAGGACTCATCTTTGAGGATAACTTGAAATTAACAGGAAGTGGGGTATAAATTGGCTTACAATCTTGCATGTTGAAACGTCGCAAGATTTTCTTCAAATAATTCTTTTGAGAAAGCCAAATCTTCCTATTATTTCTGTCTCGATGAATTTGCATCCCTAGAATCTTGTTTGCTGGTCTCAAGTCCTTCATATCAAATTCCCTAGCCAACTGAGCCTTTAACTCCTGATGCAATCTTTGTTGGGGCCTGCTACCAATATGTCGTCTACATACAACAGCAAGATAATGACATCATTTTCACCAAACCTCTTGAAATATGCACAAGGGTCTGCATTTAGCCTGCTGTATCCAAAGCTCATAATGAAAGAATCAAATCTCTTGTACCAACACCTTGGCGCTTGTTTTAAACCGTACAGAGATTTGTTCAACCTGCAAACCAAGTTATCCTTTCCTTTTTTTTCAAAACCTTTTGGTTGGAGCATCTAAATTTCTTCTTCAAGATCTCCATGAAGAATACAGTTTTCACATCTAATTGCTCAAAATGCAAGTCAGAATTTGCACATATTGCCAGGACTACTCGAATTGTAGTGAGACGAACCACAGGTGAGAAGATTTCATTAAAGACCACCCCTTCTTTCTGAGCATATCCTTTTACCACCAATCTAGCATGATATCCCTCAACTTGATTATCACCATTCCGTTTGATTTTATAGACCCATTTATTGCCTATGGGTTTTCTCCCTTGCGGTAGTGACACCAGTTCCCATGTCTTATTCTTATGAAGAGCTTCAATTTCCTCTTTCATTGCTGCCATCCACTGAGATACATCTGAACTGTTCATTGCTTCTTGGAGAGTTAATGGCTCCCCATCCTCAGTTAGAAGACAATATGCAACATTACCCTCCATAATATAATCTGAGTGCCAATCGGGCGACCTTCTTGTGCGAGTTGATGGCCTATTATTTGAAACTTCAATTTTGACTGGCTCTTCTTCCTCGTACTCTGGTGCAGCTTCAGAAGAATTACTGGTTTCTGATTCTCTTTCTACACATACTTTTGTAGTCTCGGATCTTTCTTCACTTTTTGCTTGCACTGGATCTTTATCTTCTACAAAAATAACTTCTCTGCTTACAACAACCTTGTGGGTAGTGGGATCCCACAAGCGATACCCCTTTACTCCTTCAGCATACCCCAAGAATATACATTTTTTGGATTTTGGATCTAGTTTTATAGTTTCTTGGGCATTAAACATCACATAAGCAGGACTTCCAAATACATGAAGGTTTGAATAATCCACCGGTTTTCCAGCCCACATCTCCATTGGTGTCTTACACTCAATTGCAGTTGATGGAGCTCGATTCACCACATAACAGGCAGTATTGACTGCTTTCGCCCAGAATTTCTTATCTAAGCCTGCAGTTCTCATCATTGCTCTTGTTTTTTCCAACAAAGTTCTGTTCATCCGCTCTGCCACTCCATTTTGTTGAGGAGTGTATGCCGTAGTGAATTGTCTTTTGATGCCTTCTTGTTTACAAAATTCATCAAATTCTTTACTGGTGTATTCTCCTGCATTATTTGTCCTCAAGCACTTGATCTTTTGACCAGATTCAAGTTCCACTCGCGCTTTGTAAGTTTTGAAAACTGGAAACACATATGCTTTCTTTTTGATAGGGAACACCCAACACCTCCTGGAGTAATCATCGACAAACGACACAAAGTAGTTTGCTCCTCCTAAGGATGACACCGGTGATTGCCATACATCAGAATGAACTAATTCCAGAATAGCCTTGCTTCTGAAATTTGATGTGTTGAACTTCAATCGATGCTGCTTGCTTACAATACAATGCTCACAAAAGGGTAGTGAGACCTTTGTGAGACCTGGAAGTAGATTTCTTTCTGCAAGAATTTTCATTTCTTGTTCAGACATATGTCCAAGTTTCTTATGCCAAATCATTGCACATTTTCCACTTGGACTGGTTATGGCAACAAATGCCTCTCCTTTTTGCAAAGTCTCTCTCATTATCATGTATAAATTTACAGCTACCTTTTCTCCCTTCATAAGTACAAGCGCTTCTCTTGATATCTTTAAGATCCCTTTCTCACCATTGAACTTGTACCCTAAATCATCCAATTGTCCTAAAGACAACAGATTTTTCTTTAGGCCCTCTACATGCCGTACATCTTGAATAGTACAAATTATACCATCATACATCTTCAGCTTAATAGTTCCAATACCAACAATCTTCAAAGCATGATCATTGCAGCTGTACACAGATCCTCCAGAGATAGGTTCATATTTATGGAACCATTCTCTTCGAGAAGTCATGTGAAATGTAGCTCCCGAGTCAAGAACCCATATTTCAGCAAATCTTTTTCTGCTTTCATTAGTCGTTGCTGCTTCACAACATAGAGTATCTCCGCTATTGGAACAGCTTGCCACATTTTCTTGAGAATCAGAGCTTTTCTTTAAACTCCAACAATCCTTCTTCAAGTGACCCTTCTTGCCACAATTGTAGCATTTAACATTCTTCTTACTTCTTGATTTTGATCTACCATGATTGTGACTCCCACTTGAGCCACGTTCCGTTAATCGTCCTCTCATCACCGTCAAGGCTTTCACATGCTGTGAACTTGCCTGCCCGTCTTCCTTATTTTTGCGCCGATTTTCTTCTTCTAGAACAGCAGTTGCAACATCATCGAAGACTAGAGTATCCGTATTATTTGTTAAATTGATGATGAGTTGATTATACGAATCTGGTAAACTTTGAAGTAGAATCTCAGCATGTTCTATTGTCTCTATTTTATAACCCAAAGAAATGAGTTGAGAAAATAGAGTATTCAAAGTATTGATGTGCCCCGTCACTGAAGTGGATTCCTCCATACGAAGAGTATAGAGTTTTCTTTTAAGGAAAATTTTATTATGAAGTGATTTGGCCTCGTATAATTTAGTGAGATGATCCCAGACTTCCTTTGCCGTCTTCTTCTCTTCTATGCTTGACAACACCCCATCTGCTAATGCCAGATGAAGATTTGCCATAGCATTTCCATCCATCTCGTTCCACTTATTATTATCTGTGAAATCAGCCGGCCTTTGACTTATAGCCAATAGGCAATTATCTTTTCTCAAGATAGCCTTCATCTTCAATTTTCACAGTGAGAAATTAATCCCGTTGAATTTCTCGATCTCATATTTTGCCACCATTGCTTCTATCACGAATTTTTCTGCTAAAAAATTAGCTCTCACTATTTCACGTGAATAGTAACCGTATACGTGAATAGTAACCATATAGATGAACAGTGACCGTATACGTGAACATTACCGTATACGTGAACAGTATCCAAGGAAAAATCTTTTCTGATGTAGAAGATCAGTCTATGCTGCAATCACAGAGCATACTAAGATAGAATCTCGGCTCTGATACCACTTGTTGTAAAAATAAGGACCGAATTAGAGCAAAACTGCAGCTAAAATAGAAATAATAAGGAACAAAAGATTTAACGAGGTTCGGCCAATATTGCCTACGTTTTCGGGACTAAAAATATTATTTCACTAAAACTGAAATGTGAAATAATACAAAAGAGAAGAAATATGTTTAACTAATTAATAAGCTAAGTAATCAAGGGATGATCAAACCTAAAACTAAGGGGCTATATTTATAGTTACAAAATCTCACTCCACTATCCTAAAATCCCGATGTGGGATTTGTGTTTTTTTTTTTTTTTCAGCCAACAATTGTTGACTAACAATAGTCAACATACCCATACCCTTATAATTACCCATTTAACTAATACATGAATTTATATTAAAAAATATAAATTTTAATGAAATTGGAACTTATAAAAAAACTAGGAAAATAAAAACCTTAATTTAATAAATTTTTAAATCGATATTTAGGTAAAAATTTATATAAACCATTTATGAATTAAAAATTATAAATAAATATCACATAAAATTAAAGTAAAATTTTCAAATTGAAAAAAAAAGTGCATAGTTTAAGTTTAATAAATTTCAACTCTGAGCTTTTAAATTTTTAAGGGTTCAAATTTTTACTTACACCTATAATTTTAGATTATTTTTTAAATGAATGGATTTAAACGGAATGGGTATTCATGAATATCCATTATCCACTACTAACAATATAAAAGGGTCGGTTAGTGGATACCCGAGGTATTAAATCCGTACCCGATCCAACCTGTGATGAGTTTTATTTTTAATATCCAAATCCGTTCTAAACCCATTTATAAATACCCATACTCAATAAATGGGGTGGAGCGGATCGGATACTCTAAAAAACCCGCTACTGTCATTTAAAATTGGTAAAAATTTGCCCCTCTTGTATTATGATGTGTCATGTATCTACTTATTCGATATCACATGTTAAGAAACTATTGAAAAAGTAGCAAAATTTTTCAAATTTTAAAACATGAAAGAAAATATTACACCGACTGAAATATTAGAGATAAAATTTTACTTTTTATTAAAATTAAGGGTAAATTTATAGCTTTGGCCTCCTTTATATATATATATATATATATATATATATTTTGGGTCAATTTCACTGATGGTCACTCAACTTATCACTTATCGCGCAAAAGTAACCGACTTTTTTTTTCTTACTTAAATGTCACTAAACTTTTAACATTATTGCACAAAAGTCATGTTGACCGGAATCCGGCGACGACTCTTGCCGGATTGATAACTTTTTTACAAAAATGTTAAAAGTTCAGTAACATTTAATTTAAAAAAAAAAGTTAATTACTTTTGCGAGATAAATGATAAGTCTAGTGACCGTGAGTGAAATTAATTTAAATGTAGCATTTGTTGAACTTATCAATCCGGCAAGAGTCATCGCTGGATTCCGGTCAACATGACTTTTGTGCAATAATATTAAAAGTTCAGTGACATTTAAGTAAGAAAAAAAAAAATCGGTTACTTTTGCGCGATAAGTGATAAGTTGAGTGACCATGGGTGAAATCAACCCTATTTTTTTTTTCTTTTCTTTTCCTTCTCTTTATAATGATAGTTGTCAATTTATATGCATTTTCAAAATGTACAGGTTTATATAGATCTTGATGGCAACAAGTCTCATTTGGTAAATACTTCGTGGGCTATGTTGGCTCTTATTAGCGCCGGCCAGGTACATTTTGGGTTTCAGTGCTTCATATGGTATTATTGGTCATAGTTTATTCTCAAATTTATTTTGATTGTTTATCATTCGACAGATTTGAAAAAGTAATTTAACTTTTTAAACAAAATCAAATATTTATTTAGTGAAAGGGTCAAATTAATTTGTTGGATTTTAATTGTGAATAGAGGACTATATTAAAAGATTAAAATACTTAATATATTAAGTGAAATTATTACAAGAAATTCTCACATTTGAATACTCACATCATGTCACTTGCACACACTATGCTGTGCATTTTCTACACACACAAAGTGGAGCCCAAGGTTCCTTTTATACATATGTTAAAGCCGGTTATAACCGATATAAAGCCTTCCATTTTATCTTCAATATTCTAGATAATCATTTTCTAGAATATTATGGAATACATATTAATGAGAATATTCTAGAATTAAAGAGAGAGAAAGAGGAAGTCTGTATCCTCTCAACATTTCCCCTCACCAACTACTCTTTCGGTCTTGAAGTCATACTATGTTGCCTTTTAAATTTTTATTCTTTTGAGTCCTTTGGTGAGCAAATCTGCAACTTGTTCTTCTGTATTAGCATACTTCATCTCTATTTGCCCTTGTAGCACTTTTTTTTTAATAAAGTGGTAGTGTACCTTCACATGCTTGGTTCTTGCATAAATTACTGAAATTTTGGCCAAGCATATTACTATTGATTATCACTGTTACATATTGTAATTACCTTATAAATTGATTAAATTGTACAACATATTCCTAAATAGGCCAATTGATTTAGTTTCCATAAGTTCTAGCTTTATACTTGTATATATATCTATGTAATTATTGAGGAACAATACATAGAAAATTATTCTCCTTCTTGCTTTGTTACATGGTATTGTAGCCTAGTTATTTTGGAATTTTTGGGTTTCAATTGAGGATTATGCTCCTTTTGGGTCACCGGTTCATGTGATCGATTTGTCTCACCGCCACCATTGGAAGGTGCGCATGGTTTTCTAGCCTTTTCACCAAATCCGATCACTAGGCTGTCAGCGAGTCAACTACACGTGCCGTCGTACTTTCTATTCCTTCCTTACGTGCTATGCGTGTCTTATTCGATGGTTCTCCAATTTCATCTCTAGCATCATTTTGTTGTTTCCGACATTGATTCGATGTCTATTTGGTCATCGAAATATGCTAAAGAAAGCATCTCTCTCTTCTCTATCTTTGGGTAACATTCTTGTATTTTGTTTTGGCCTTATGGAATCTTGTTGTGGCTTTTTTGAGGTGTCGCTGAAATCTTGTGGCTTTCTTGAGGTGTCACTGCTGTCACCAGTTGAGGTTCTTTAATTTTTGCATCCAATTTTGTTACTGCTTGTGATACTTGATTGGTGGATTTTGCTCATCATTGTGACTTTTTTATTTGGAGTTTTTTTTCGCTTATTAGTGTTGGTTTTTAAAATGGTTGATGAGAACAAGTCTACTGGAGATAGTAAATCCACTATTACTGAAATTATTTCAGTACATACTAATATAACTAAGCATAAATTAAATGGGTGTAATTTCTTAGAGGGGAGTAGAAAAATAAGAGTTTATTTGACAAATGATCATTTATTTGAAAAAACTTTCAATGATAAAACTTGGCTTAGAGATGATGCTCATTTGTTGTTACAAATTACAAACTCCATTGAATGTAATGTGGGGTTTAGTAGATCATTGTGAGTATGTAAAGGAGTTAATGGATAATTAAGCGTTCTTAATTATGTTCTGGTAAAGGAAATATTGTTCACATCTATAATATATGCAAGGCTTTTTACCGTGTTGAAAGAAGAGGCCAAGTCTCTTACAACTCATTTTATGGAGTTCAACAAAACATATGCAGATTTGAATGTTATTTTGCCTCTTAACATAGACATTAAAAGGTTACAAACTCAGAGCGAACAAATAGCTATCATGAGTTTTCTAGCCAATCTCCCTTCAGAATTTGAAATTGTCGAGTCTCAGATTCTTTCTAGCCCTTAACTCACTACTCTTCAAGATGTTTTCAGCAGATTGTTACAAACATAAAAGAATATTCAACCGACTCACCAGTTTAGTGTGCTAGTTGTTAAAGGAGGAAAGAAAATGATGTTGGGAAGAAGAACAATAGGGGAGGAAATGTTGCTAGAAACAATGACTTCATTAATATTGTTTGTTATTACTGCATGGAACCTAGACATACAAAGCGATATTGTAGGAAATTGTAGAATCGCAATAAGAGAGCTCAAACTATCAACATTACTGTATCTAGTTCATCTTTTGAGAAATTTGTCACTATCTTAGCTGATGAATATGCTTGATTTCAGGATCTTCTGAAAGAATCTACTCCACTTGTAGTTATTGTTGATTTAGGTAAAACATGTATTATTTTCTCCTCAATTAAATGGGTTATTGATTTGGGTGCCACGGATCATATTATAGGTAATCCCATACATTCTCTACCTTTCAGTCACATACAGTATCTTATCCCATAATGATAGCTGATGGATTAACTTATAATGTTGAGGCTTCTAGGGTGTTAAACCCACTTCTTCTATCACTTTATCTTTATTGCTAAACTTACCTAGTCTTGCTTTCAATCCGATTTCTATAAGCAAACTCACTAAAGACTTAAATTGTTTTATCTCAATTTTTCTGATCATTTTCTTTTTCAAGTTATAACAAAGAAAATTATTAGTAATGGACATCTATTAGATGGTCTTTACATCCTAGATTCATGGATACTCATTTTGTTGCGTGTTCTATTGTTACTTCTTTTCTTGAAGCATATTGTTAATTGAGACATCTTTTACTACCTAGTATGAAGAAATTATGTCCACAGTTTCTCAATGTTTTGTCATTGGATTATGAGTCTTGTCTTTTTACAAAATATCATCGTAGCTCGTTAGGTACTAGAGTTAATAAACAAGCTGATTTTTTCATTTTGAATTAGTCCATTCGAATCTTTGGGATCCGTGTCCTATTATATCCAAAATAGGGTTAAGATATTTTGTTACTTTTATGGATAATTTTTCTAAAATGACTTGGATATTTACTTAATGAAGAATCGTTCTGAGGTGTTTTTTTTTTATTTTTCTGCTTTTTTGTGCTAAAATTTAAACTCAATTTAAAGCTTTTATACATGTAGTGATAATGCTAAATAATACTTATCAAAATCATTTCAGACGTATATGACTAAACATGGTATTCTCCATCAATCTTCATGTATTGATACAACTTCAAAAAATGGAGTGGCTAAAAGAAATGATAGAGATTTTCTTAAAACTATTTGTGTTATGTTATTTCAAATGAACGTTCCTAAGTAGTTCTTGGCTAATGTTGTATCCACGATATGTTTTCTGATTAATTAGATTCCATCTTTGGTATTTAATAGTACAACCCCTACTATGTTCTCTTTCTTACAAAGCCATTGTTTCCATTAAAGCCATTAGTGTTTGACAATACTTGTTATGTTCGTGATGTACAGCCCCATATTGCAAAATTAGTTCCCAAAGTCTTAAAATGTGTATTTTTGGAAAATTCTCATCTTCAGAAGGGATATCGATGCTACTTTCTAGATCTCATTGGTGTTTAGGTTCAACTAATGTTGTCTTTTAAGAGAAAATGCCATTCTTCTATGTGGTGTCCACTCCTGTGGGTCATGGGGATGAAGATGAATGGCTCATTTACAAATTTATATCAAGCTCTAACAATTAATGGAAAGTTCTAATGAGAAGTCAAATAATGGTGCTTTTCATCATGTTTGGACTTTTATTCTAGACAAGCCACTAATTGTTCAGATTTATTCAAAAAGACCAGTCCCTAATGACACTAGTCTTTTGGTCATCGGATCCACCATCAAGTGACTTTAGTCTTCCCACCAATCTTCGTAAAGGTAAACATCATTATATATCTATTTGTTCCATTGCTAATTTTGTTTCATATGATCACTTATCTCCTCTATCTAGTGCTTTAATTGCTTTTCTAGACTCCATTTCCATACCTCATATAGTTAAAGAAGCTTGATCTCATTCTGGCCAGCATAATGCAATGATAGAAGAGGTAAAGGCTGTGGATGATAATCAAACTTGTGAGTTTATAGATTTACCACAAGGCAAGAAGATTGTTGGATGTAGATGGGTCTTTGCTCTCAAAGTTAATTTGATGGTTCTATGGCTAGACTTAAGCCATGTTTGTGCCTAAAGGATATGCACAGACTTATGGAGTAGATTATTATGATACTTTCTGTCTTATGGTCAAGTTAACTTATATTTGTTTCTTCATATCCATTGCTGCTTCTCAACTTTTGCCATTATATTGGCTGGATATCAAGAATGCTTTTCTCCATGGAGATCTTTAAAAAGAAGTCTATATGGAGCAACCACCTAGTTTTATTGCTTAAGGGGACTATGGGAAGGTTTTCCATATGAAGAAATCTCTATATGGACTAAAGTAAAGTCCTTGTGCTTGTTTTAACAAATTCAATGAGCTGGTCCATGAGTTTCGATTAAAGAAGAGCCAATGTGATCACTCAATTTTCTACAGATAATTAGAAATTGGTATTTTTCTTTTTGTTGTATATGTTTATGACATTGTGATTATAGGAAATGATTATGCAAGTATCTCTTCTCTTAAGTCTTTCATGCATAGTAACTTTCACACCAAATACTTGGGCCTCTTAAAATATTTCTTGGGAGTTGAATTTTTAAGAAGCAAGATGGGAATTCTTTTGTCCCAAAGAAAGTATATTCGTAACCTGGTTGCAAAAACTGAAAAATTAGGAGCCAAGCCATGCAATACTCTTATGATTCCCAATGTGAACTTTACAAAAGATAATGGTGATCCTTTTGATGATCTAGAGAAATACATAAGGTTAGTTGAAAAGCTGAATTATGTCACAGTGACTCATTCAAATATTGCATTTACAATAAGTGTGGTTAGCCAGTCTAATATTGCTCCTACAGTCAAGCATTAGGAAGCTTTAGAGAAAATCTTATATTATTTGAAAGGTGCTCCTAGACTAGGTAAACTATATAGTGATCATGGGCATTCTAGCATTGAGTGTTTTATTGATGTTGATTAGGTAGGATCCAAAAGTTATAAAAGGTCAACTACTGGCTATTGCATTTTTATTAGGGAAAATTTAGTGTCTTGGAGAAGCAAACTGTGAATTTGAATATCGAGATATGTCATAGTTTGCTTGTGAGATCTTATGAATTCATCATTTATTGGTTGAGATTGGTTTGAATCCATCTTCACCATCAAAACTTTGGTGTAATAATTAAGCCGCTCTCCTTATCGCCTCCAATCTAATGTATCATGAATGAACCAAACATATTGAAGTTGACTATCACTTTATTCGCGAAAAGATTCAAGATAGTGTTATTTCAACTGGATATATGAAAATAGAAGAACAATTAGGTGATCTGTTTACAAAAATATTAAATAGACCTCGAATGGAATATCTATGTAACAAGCTAGGCATAATTAATATCTATGCTCCAGCTTGAGGGGGAGTGTTACAGATTGTAATTACCTTGTAAATTGATTAGATTACTTTGTATGACAGATTCCTAATTAGGCTAATTGATTTAATTTCCATAGATGCTAGCTCTATATTTGTATATATATCTATGTAATTCTAGAGGAATAATATACAAAAAAAATCCTTTCTCTTTCTTGTTTTGTTACAATTACAATGCAACTCCATTGGATAGTCAAATGATTAATGAAGATCCACTATTAGCTATTTATCCATTCAACTTCTTGTGCTGCCGTTACTATTGCATGATACTCGGCCTTAGTTGTTGATAAAAGACAATTGGTTGTCTCTTATTACACCAAGAGATTGCTACAGATCCAATCTTGAAGACATATCCATTAGTTGATCTTTAAGTATCATGGTCTCCAGTTTAGTTGTCATCACAATACCTTACCACTTTACATGTGCTCCCCTTTTATATATTATTCCAAAATCAAAAAGTTCCCTTGATGTACCTGAGTATGCATTGAACTGCATCTAAGTGAGGTTTTCTTGGATTTGTCATGAATCGATTAGCCATTCCAACAGCAAATGTTATGTCAGGTAGGGTTATTGTTAGATAAATCAAGCTTCCCACAAGCTGTCGATACATTGTTGAACCTTTTAACTCACGGCCTTCTTTAAAACAAAGTTTAGTGGTCGCCTCCATTATAGTGGAAATTAGTTGCAATCAATCGTTCCAAATTTCTGCTACAAGTTTTTAGCATACTTTCAATTGTACAAGAACAATCCTTGTTTGACTAGTTTTACTTCAATTCTAAGGAAATGTTTTAACTACTCTAGTTCTGTAATACCCTATACCGAAATCACATTATAGACTTCATAAAATTCACTGAATATTACTAACCCGGTATTTAGGCCATTATAATTCTCCCCCACTTATAAAAATTTCGTCCTCGAAATTTTCCTTATATACCACAATCACAGTTCACCACCACAATGCTGTGATAACATTCAGTTCAAGAAATTCATTTACTTTTCATCAGCCATCATATTTTGCATTCTCTTATAATTCTATGAACTTATACTATCCTTATGTCTCCTTCGATATCTTTACTCACTTTTGTCATCAATACCGATTCATGGCATGTATACGTATCACTTCGTCCTTATTACACTATTTCCGATTTTAGGACCGCCTAAACCTTTACTCTAATACCAATAAAATTTGTAACACCCTATACCGGAATCACATTACAGACTCCATAAAATTCACTGAATATTACTAACTCGGTATTTAAGCCATTACAAATTCCTTCATTTGAAAGCGCACCGAGAGATTACTTCAAATTTGTTGAACATTTTTTCTCATCACCAGTGATAATAAGATCATCCACATAGATGAGCATTATTGCCAACTTTCCAATCTCATTTTTTATGAACAAGCATGAGTCTGATAGAGCCATTGTGTAACCACTTTGTGTTAAGAACTCGACAATCTTACCATACCACACCTTCTGTGCTTGCTTTAATCCATAAATGGCCTTCTTTAATTTGCATACATATCTTGGATGAGCTCTATCTTTAAATACTTAAGGCTGCTCCATATATACTTTTCTATCCAATTCTCCATATAAGAAGGCATTCTTGACGTCCATTTACTGAAGCTTCCAATATTTACTAGCTATAAGAGCAAGTGGGATATGTACCATTGTGATCTTTGCCATCAAACTAAATGTTTCATCATAATCTAGTTCACACTTCTAAGAGAATCCTTATGTTACCAATCGAGCCTTATACCTTTTAATTGTTCTATCAGGTCGACTCTTTACCTTGTAAACCCATTTGTATGAGGTGGTCGTGCATTCTTAAGCCTTGGCACTAAGTCCCAAGTTTTATTATCCTTTAATGCTTGGATCTCTTCCTCTAATACTTTCTTCCATTCTAAGCTTTGTGATGCTTCTTCATAACTTCTTGGCTTAACTACTCCATTTTCTTCCAATAATGCTGCATTTGCATACTTGGGATTCAACCTTCTTTTTCCAGTGAACCTGTGTAAAGGAAATTGAAGACCTTTTTGTTCTTCTAGCTCTTTTAATTGACTTGATTTTTCTCCTTCAGGATTTGTATGATGCACTCTATTTTGCCATGGACTTCTTCTTGATGACATGTTGCTAGTCTTTACCAACTCTTCTATTGGTCTTGCTTTTTCAACTTACTTTTATGATTTGTCAAGCTCAGGCGGCTCTTGAACTGGTTCTTGCAGCTTCTCCTTTATTGCTTTAGAATTAAGTAAAAAACTTGCTTGTGGCAACCACCATGACAATGCCTTATTGAAATCACTTTTCTAGAAACAAAGGATCGATTTATTGTTGGATCACAACATCTCCAACCTTTTTATTTGCTATCATATCCCACAAATATGCATCTAATGGCCTTTTATCGAACTTACTCCACAGGTGGTATGATACAAACACATAGCAAACACAACCAAAGACTAAAAAATGACTAACTGTGGATTTGATGCTCCATAGCTTTTTCAAATGGTGAGATATATTGCAATCGAGCTTGAGGCAATCTATTGGTCACATGCGTTACTGTATTCATACACTTGACCCAAAATCTATGTAGTACACTCTTGGCATGTAGCATGCTCGTGCATATTATTGCGAAATGACAATTCTTCCTTTCAGTAACCGCATTCTGCTGTCGAGTGCTCGGACAACTGAACTGTTTACATATTTTATTTTCTCGTAAGTAGTTGAAAAACTCTTTGGATTTGTGCTCTCCCTACTTCTTTTTCCACTCTTTCTTTAAACTCCTTAAATTTGATTAATGCCTCTGCTTTTCCTTCATAACCATACGTACCTTGCATACTTATTATTAAAAGTGACCATGTATTGAAATCCACTGATGGATAGTTGTTTCACCCGTCTGAATATATGAGTGGATCAACTTAAAAGGCATCTTGGTTTTGTATATTGATTTTTCATAAGGGGGTTGATGTGTTTTTTTGGGTCAATTTCACTTATGATCACTAAACTTATCACTTATCGCACAAAAGTAACCGACTTTTTTTTCTGACTTAAATGTAACTGAACTTCTAACATTTTTGCAAAAAAGTCATGTAGACCGTAATCCGGCGAGAACTCTTGCCGGATTGATGACATGGCATATGACACATGGCGACGAATAGTAAATACATGACTTTTTTGTAAAAAATATTAGAAGTTCAGTAACATTTAAGTTGAAAAAAAAAGTTGGTTACTTTTGTGCGATAAATGATAAGTTTAGTGATCGTGAGTGAAATTGATTTAGATGTAGCATTTGTTGGAAATATTGTTAAACGACATGTAGTTTCTGACATGGCATGCCATTTCATCAATCCGGCGAGGGTCCTCGCCGGATTCAGGTCAACATGACTTTTTTGCAAAAATGTGAAAAGTTCAGTGACATTTAAGTCAGGAAAAAAAGTCGGTTACTTTTGCGCGATAAGTGATAAGTTGAGTAATCGTGGGTGGAATCAACCCGTGTTTTTCCATATTGGTAACCAGCACACACTGCATAAAGGCCTTTAAGCAAGGACTTCTTCATCATTTCCTTCAGCTTGTGATAACTCACATGCCTAAGCCGTGCATGCCACAAATCAAGTGTCTCATTTTTCCTTGTCTTATCTACATAATGCCATTTGTGCAAACATAACGTAGATAGACTCCAGTCGTGGACTTCCATGATGGGTGTACTTGTTGGCTTCAAGTTTTAATGCACCTTTACATCTTTTGGACCGAACACTACATAATTTCTTGAAGATATAAGCAGTGAAATAGAGGGTAAATTTTTCTTCATACCTGCTACATGGTATACATTGCTCAAATCTACCTTGTGAGCCTTTTAACATGGCACTATTAGAGTCTGGCCGATGTCAGTGATTGGAAGCTTAGAATTATTTGCAGTAACCATGACCCCATCCTCCATTGTATTATGCTAAGTTGACAATTTGTCTTTATATCTTGTTGTGTGCTTAGAACAACAAAGTCAATAATCCAGTCATCACTATAGCCAATTTGCTCGTCATTTATTTTCTCAAATGCAGACTCTTCTTTTAGCTCAGCCATGCAAGAAGTTGCATTCTCTTCATTCTCTTCTATTACTACATATGCTTAAAGATCTTATTTTTCTTCACAATCTTTATCATTCTAGTTGGAAGTTGTAGCATTGCCTTTAACTCTTTTGAATTGGCAGTCCCTAGCAAAGTGTCCTCTTTTGCTGCAATTATAACATTGGTTCTTTCTTTCTTTCTTTCTCCATTGACCATCTTGTGATCTTCTTGAATTATCATCACCACATCTTGCAGCAATGTTGTCGTTTCTATTATATGCCCTTTATTTAATAAATAAGGCTTTCTCTTCATCTTTTAATGAGACTTTAGACATTTGATTGTCTGAGGTCTCTTGGTTGACAAGAATATTTTCCAACTACGTAAGAATTTGTTCTTTAGCCGAACCACGAGTTGCGATAATAATTGCATTATATTCTAGCCTTAAGCCATGAATAATGATCCTCCTCATTTTAGTCTTCGTAATTGCATTTTGAAGATCTAATTTTTAAATTTTTTTCACAAAGGGAATTAAATTTTGTGACATATTTGCTTACTGACATATTTTGTGGCGAGATTGATAGGAGCTCGTTTTCTAACTATTGAAGCTTAGCAGCCTTTGCTTTAGTGAAAAGCGTTGCCACTTCTTTGGTATTTTTGAATCCTTAATACGCTGTAGCCGGCCATTCTCAACTGTCGCAGATAATACGTTCATAGCTTTGTCGATTTTAATCTTCAATTTTTTTAATTCTTATGCATCTGTGGGTGGTGTGGCATTGTCGCCGCCATTAATAATCCATAAGTGTTCCAAGCAAGTATTATTGCATTCGCAAGCTCCAATTATTATAATTAGAGCTATTAAGTTTTTCCATAGTACTTGTTGAACTCATAATATGTAAGAAAATAATTAAAAAAAAATAGGCAACTTTGACTTTTCAAAATTGCCAGCTGCAATTGCAAAGTGACCGCGTGGACAGCTAATGAATTAGTTGTCCTTACGCGGTGAAGTATGCCTATAAATACGCATTGTTATTTTGTAATTGTAATACTCAAAATTCAAGCAAACATATAGGGTGAGTTTGTTTGTGAGCATAAGAAAATTAGGGAGAGTTTAAGGGTTTATTCAACAATCATTGGGATACTCTCTGGGTAGTTTTCTTGTGTTGAGAGTATAAGAAAAATATTGTATTTGTTATTATGTGGTTGTAACAATTTTTCACATAGTGAATATTTTTCTTGGTTGTCTTTTGACAACGGCAGTGGTTTTTCTCCGATTTGGAGTTTTCCACTATAATTTCTTGTGTTGTGAGTTTCTCCTGATTTATTCCGTATTAATTAGAAGGGTCATTTTTCCCAACAAGTGGTATCAGAGCTTTGGTTCGGCTATTTTTTGACACTGCATCAAGACTGCTGTCCGAGAAAGTAGCGTATTTTGGAAAATAATTATATTGGCAGAAAGAGAAAAATATAAGGAATTTTTCAGTATGATCCGTTTCGAAAATGAGTGTAATACGTGAAATTTGATGAATAGTGGTACTATTCAAAGTGCAAATTTTTGCATTCAAAATTTGCATTGTTTTTGCTTAAAATACTATTTACTGTACGTGGCCCACAAGTACTGTTTAAAATACTGTTCAAAGTACTGTAGCTGGGTACTGTTCATAAGGTATTGTAGCTCGCTACTGTTTATACGGTACTGTTTACGTGCTCTAAGATGTCGGGATTAAAGTTTGAGGTGGAGAAATTTGACGGAAGAATTAATTTTGGCTTGTGGCAAATTCAAGTCAAGGATTTATTGATTCAATCCGGATTACACAAGGCGTTGGATGATAAACGTGGAGCTAGTTCGGCCAATAGCTCCAAAGAACAAGCTGATGTTACCAATGTAGTCTCCCTGCAAGAGGGAGATGATGAATTCTATTAAATATATATGTCCTCATGGCATGATTGCTACCATTGAAAATGCCATGAAAGAGGACATCTGATTGGTAGCATGTCCACGGATTTACACACGGGCATTGGCTGATAATTATGCAAGGTGTGTGGTGCGACAAAAGAATGTCGATGGCTAATGAACTTCCTGGAAAATCAGCATGGAAGTTGCACCATAATTTATTAGCAAGTTTTTCGACATGGGCCGAGGTGAAATTCTTGGAGTTGGTGTTAATTCCAAGTGGGTATACTTTTTATGGTGGAGTATGATAATTCTTGTTTAAGAATTGTAATTGTCGGTGTTAGATAATGTTTTGGTAGCAGATATTTTTTTATTTTTAATTATGGTGGAGATTGTAAGAAAATAATTAAAAAAAAATAGGCAACTTTGACTTTTCAAAGTTGCCAGCTGCAATTGCAAATTGCAAAGTGACCGCGTGGACAGCTAATGAATTAGCTGTCCTTACGCGGTGAAGTATGCCTATAAATACGCATTGTTATTTTGCAATTGTAATACTCGAAATTCAAGCAAACATGTAGGGTGAGTTTGTTTGTGAGCATAAGAAAATTAGGGAGAGTTTAAGGGTTTATTCAACAATCATTGGGATACTCTCTGGGTAATTTTCTTGTGTTGAGAGTATAAGAAAAATATTGTATTTGTTATTATGTGGTTGTAACAATTTTTTACATAGTGAATATTTTTCTTGGTTGTCTTTTGACAACGGCAATGGTTTTTCTCCGATTTGGAGTTTTCCACTATAATTTCTTGTGTTGTGAGTTTCTCCTGATTTATTCCGTATTAATTAGAAGGGTCATTTTTCCCAACACAATAGCTGTCATTTAAACTTGGTGATGCCGATCACTCTACCAAGTTAATTTTGTCCCAAACAACCCAAATTACAATCCTTGACTGTATACGGGTAGAATTTCCACAATGCCCAATATGGCATATCCTCCTCGTATCACTATTTTCAACGTCTTTTAATACTACAGCTTGGTCCCTGACCGACGTGACTCTAATCCAATATTTTTAAAATCGGACCGGATATCGACTCGCTCTACCAATAGAGTTAGGAGTCAGTTGGTTGGATCAAGTTGACCCGGAATTTTTATTTTTTTAAATATAATTATTTATAAAAAAATTAGAAATATAATATATAAAAAATATATTCAAACAACCTATTAATTATCCAAAATTAATATAAAAATAGTAATTTTAAATCCAACAAAGTTTACAAATATAAAAATCAAATAAGTTGTTCAAATATAAAAAAATATATTGCTTATGCAAATTCAAATAAAAAAAAGTAATAAATTTAGGCAAAATAAATTCAATTTTTGAACTTATATCAAATTTAACATTGGCAAGGGAAGTAATAAATGGAGATGAATCCCACATGAAAAGAAATAAATTAAAAAGATAAAACAATTGTCTATAAACAAGGAGAAATAATAAAATGATGTGAATCCCACATTGAAAAAAAGAAACAAGGAAGTCAAAACAGTTGACTATAAATAAGAAAGTACGTGAATCCCACCTTGAAAAAAAAAAAAACAAAAGACAAAACAATTGCCTATAAATAAAAATAGAGGATTAAGTGAGTTTTAATTTTAGAAATTGATGGTTTTTTATAATTAAAAACCAAAATTGAAAAAATTTAAAATTACTAACCATAAACTGTAAAAATTGGTTCGGTTAATTAAAAAACCGGTTTAATTAATTTTTAATTGGTTTTTTCTTTTTTTTCACCAAAACGACATAGTTTTGGTGTTTTTGGACAAAACCGGATTCTTCTCGGTTCAATAGTTGATCGGTTTTTTTCAGCTCAATCCGGTTCAATCAGGTTTTTATATATTTCCGTTTTTATGTGTTTTCAAAACCAGACCACCAATCGGTTCCCAGTTAAACCGGCTGGTCCGGTCCGATTTTCAAAACATTGCTATGATACCATTTATTTTACATTAATAGTGAGTAGAGGACTATATTGAAAGAGTAAAATAATTAATATATTAAGTGAAATTATTACAAGAATTTCTCACACTTCTTCACTTGAGCACTCATACCACATCACTTACACAGACTATACTTTGCTCAATTTATACATGCACAAAGTGGAATATAAGGCTCTTTTTATACATTTGTTAAAGTTAGTTATTAATCGACATAAGGCCTTCCATTTTATCTTCAATATTCTATATAATCTTTTTCTACAATATTATGAAATGTGTGTTAATGAGAAGATTCTAGAAGTGAAGAGAGAGAGGAAGTTGATGTCCTCTCAACAAAATTCGCCCAAAAATATTGAAAATGGTATACATTTATCTTTTAAATATGTTTTGATCCAAATTGCTATTTAAACATTGAATTGCATTTTGCTTAAATTTTCAACTGAAAATAACGAGACTCCAAGTAAGCAAATAAAAATATACATGATAGGCTAATTAAATTCACGTAAACTTGTCACATATACACTTTAAATTGATACCATATTTTAACTCTAAAAAAAGGTTTAAAAATTTTAATGGTAAACTTGTCAAAATAGCTGGATTCAGGTAAGCAAACGGAAATATGTCTTATAGTAAGAAATTTTAAATTTTTCAAGAGTTAAAATATAGTATCAATATATAGCGCACATGTGTTAATTTTATGTAACTTTAATCAGCTTATCATGTATATTTTTATTTGTTTATGTGGAATTCCAATATTTTCAGTGGCAAATCTGAGCCAGTTACATAATAGTAAAGGCAAATATATTTTATTTCAATATTTCAGGAGTATTTTGCCCCAAAACATATTTAAAAAACAAATGTATACAATTTTAATACATTAAAAATTAATTTAACCCTTTTATCCATTTATATATTCACTTTCTGGTTTTAAATGTGGGGTAGGGGGAGATAGATCCTACAGCATTGCACCGTGCAGCAAGATACTTGATAAATTCTCAAATGGAGAATGGAGATTTTCCACAACAGGTAATTTTTATACCGTGGTTTTAGTATCCACTGCCATATTAACTTGATAGAAACATATGTATCCACTAAATATGTATTTTAAATGGTTTTATATTGGTTTTTTTTTTTTTTATTTCTAAAATGTATTAATGTGGAAAACTTGATATCGTTATCATTATTTAATAAATTATCCTTTTAAATTAATCAAATTTTATATTATTCTCTTAAATTTATTTAAAATGTCAAATTATCTACTATAGTAACATGTAACATATCATAAACAACACGTGAAAATCGTGTACATATGGTGTTTGAGCAATGGCAAAGAAAATAATATGACATTTTTTAATAAATTTAATTAAAAGCTATTTCGTATAGTTTTTAATAGTATAGGACGTATTACTTATACTTTGCACATTTAACAAATTAAGGAAGTAATATGATAATTAATTTAGACATATAATATGTTAAACTGTAATAGTTTAAAGTGAAATTTATGACTATCTCTTTTTTTTTTTTCAGGAAATCATAGGAACCTTCAGTAAGCATTGTATGCTGACTTATGCAGCATACAGAAACATTTTTCCCATTTGGGCATTGGGAGAATACAGATGCCAAGTACTGCAAGTTTCTTGAAAAAATAATTATATTTATTTTTGGAACTTGGAATGTTACAATAATACAGTTAAGGACTTTTGTTTTAATATGGTTAGTAATGCACTTCAAAGTACCAAAATTAATGAAAACAATTATTTTTTTTATAGAGCCAAGTTTTTTTTTTAAAAAAAAAAGTTCTTTTGATTTCTTATTATAAAATAATAAAACTATATAAAATATTATAAAAATAAATTATAAGAATAAAGATAAGAAAATAGATTGAATCTAGAAAAAGATGAAAAGAAGGCAAGTTTATTCTTATTGTACACTTGTATGTATTTGATGAAAAAATATAGGCTTATGAATATAATAAGTTGCACAGTAAACATAAATATTTGAGTTACAATAATTAATGAAGTGTGAGTTATAAGTTATAAATTCTAAGTTTTAACTTAAATAATTTATGGGCACCCATCATTATTTAGTTTATTTATAACACTCTCCCTTAGATGTCCATAAAAAAAAAATTATACGTCATTAAAACCTTATTAGAAAAAACTCAGTAGTATACAAATCTAGTGAAGGGAAAAAATAGGGGTGTGCAAAATCGAACCGACACCGAAAACCGAACCGAACAGATTTTGGTCATTCGGTTTGGTTTTCGGTTCTTTCGGTTATAAATCGAAATTAAAGTTCGGGTACTTCGGTTTAGTTCGGTTCTGTAAATTGAAAAACCGAAGGAACCAAACCGACCCAAATATATAAAACACACTGTTTTGCTCTTAGTGTGTGTAGGGGTGAGCATGGTCGGTTAACTGGTACATGAGTCCCAATCCATTAACCAGTCCATTAATATCGGTTTTTTGAAATTTCAGTCCATTAACCAGTCCATTACCATCGTTTAACCAGTCCATCGATTTCGAATTTTCGGATCGGTTATCCAATATTTTTCAGTTACCACTATAATTATAAATATATTCATAAATAAAATTAAAATGTTTAAGATACTTAAAAATTAAAATTTTTTCACTATAATATAACATTATTGTTGTTAAAATAAAATTATTTGGTGGATATAAGCAAATTTATTTTTAAAAATTAATATTTAATAAGTAAATATATTAGCCGATCTATAATCACTTTTAATTAGATAAATTGTTATAAGTATTTTAATTAGATAAATTGTTATACTTACTAATAGCCAATTAAAAAAACTTAAAAACTTTAAAATAATTAGTATAATGAAAAAAAAGTACATGATCACTTTTAATTAGGATAAATTGTTATAAATTATTAAAAAATTAATAAATTAACTAAAAATTCGGTTCCGGTTCGGTTAACCAGTTACATGAGTCAAAAACCATTAACCAGTCCATTAATATCGGTTTTTCCAAAACACTAACCATTAACCAGTCCATTACAATCGGTTAACCAGTCAATCGGTTCGGTTTTGGATTTTTTTTTCGGTTAACCGAGTCCATCGGTTTTTTTGCTCACGCCTAAGTGTGTGTGTGTGTGTGTGTGTGTGTATATATATATATATAACTTAACCTAAATTTGTTTCTTTTTCTTCCTTACCTGCTGTGCAGCCACTGGGTTTCTCTTCTTCTCCTCTTCCTTTGCCAACCCCCAGTGGGTTTATCTTCTTCTCCTCTTCCTTCTATTCTCCATCTCCGTCTCAGTCTAAGCTTCTCGCAGCCATTGTAAGTAAGTTATTAATTATTTAATTTTTTGATGGTTTAGTTTGTTTGGGAGCTTGAATTGATCTTCACTTCTTCCTTCGATTATCCATTTCCATAACTAGGAAATTTGCCTTACTACAGAGCACCAGTAGAAAATTGATTGATGAATGAGATGGGTTCCCTGTCACAAGATTTACAGAAAAATGACTCTTTAAGTTTCTCTTTATGCATCTTTTTCAGATTCGTTTTTATATGTTTGTTCTTTACTCTATTTCTCTCCAACCAAATATTATATTATATACCATCCTCCATTATTTGTTGTACCTGCGGCCACTTATTCTCTTCAATAAACACAACAAAGAAATGCAATATTTGCTTTCTTAATTAACAAGAAGGAATTTTTATTATGGAATTCCCCATTTCATCCAATAATGGGGAGTTTATATTAAATTAAAAAAAAATAAAAAACATTATGATGGTTCTTTTAATATTCAATAACCACTAAATAATATTTTCCTCGCTAAAGAGCACCAGTAGGAAATTTGAATTTCATGCTATGTGGATTTTTAATTTCTGCTATGCTATACCAGTAGGTTATTAATTATTTAATTTTTTGGTGGTTTAGTCTATTTGGGAGCTTGAATTGATCTTCTACTTTTCGTCACTTTTCTATACACTGTCACTCTTTATTATAAATGATAGAGTTTGGGTGCGCACATGACTCTAATTTAGATAAAGGTCTAATTCAGATTAAATTGAGTTATTTAATCTGATTAAAATTACCAAATCTTATCTCAGAAAGATTCTGAGTTAAACTAGAGTTAGGGCTCTAGCCTTTAGGACCTCTATAAATAGAGGTGAGGTCCTCATAATTTGGTAACGAGAAAACGTATATGTCACACCCCATAAGTGGCCTAATTGGATTTAACAATTTTAATTGGACAATTAAGGGTAATTGAGTAATTTACTAGTGAATGAGGATTATATTGCAAGAATTACATGTAATTTAATTGGCAGATTTTGTTCTGGTGAGTAAAAGGTAATTTGACAAGGACTATTTGGTAAAAGAGGAATAAGTGGATTTGTGAAGCTGTGCATGTGTGCCAAGTGGAAGGAGAGTGTGTGCACGTGGTGAGGGAAAGGAGAAGACTGAGAAAATTTAGTTAGTTGGAAACAAAAGACTGAAAGTTCTCTTTTTTTTTTTCTGGTTTTCTCTCGCACGTAAACCACATTCTGTTCTTTCTCTCCATTTGCTGTTCTTTACTACTTGCATGTGTGTTCATCTGTTAAGAGTTAGGGTTTTGAGCATTGAAGGAATTACAGGGTAAGTAGCTACTGGTTTTATATTTGGGTTCTCGTTCTTCATCTTCTTCAGGGATTATTCTGAGTTTTATATAGTGGTTTTCTTGGAATTAACTGGGTATCGTTTTGTCTGTATGCAAGCATCTGAAGTTAAGAGGATAGAGAAGGGAAAAGATAAAGTGGTGGACTAAGAGTACAGTGGGCGTTTTTGAACTTCATTCAGGTTTGGGAGTGTTTCCATTTTCTCATGTTTGGATCCTGTTTGCAGTGATATGAATGTAATTATGTGTGTATATGAAATGTTAAAGTTACGTGTTGCAGTAGACCTTATTACAGTAGAAAAAGAATGATTATGAGTGTGCAAATGAGATGTTTATACATGTATATGAATGTGAAACTCTGGTTTGTGTCTCTCTCTGTTTATTTACTGTGATTATATGATAATGTGAATACTGTGAGTGAAATTGCTGTAATTGTGCCCAGAAGACTTAAAGGTACGTGTTAGCATGATTTTTGCATGAAAATTGGATTTAGACAAATTGGGATTTGAGTTTTGAGTTACACTCTGTTTTTACGATTTCTTTCTGGTTTTTACGTTTTCTGAAATTCTGAGAAGTTGGGAGAAGGAGAAGCAATCTGTGAGAGGAAGATCACGTGACGTGATGGGTCATCACGCCGTGACCTCCCTCCTTTGGGAAGTCACGTGGCGTGATGAAGCATCACGCCGTGACCTTCCTCCCTTTGGGAAGTCGCGACGTGATGGAGCATCACGCCTCGCGACCTCGCCTGTTTCCCTGCGTGTTCTCGTGATTTTTCCCCTCCCCTCTCAAGGCGTCACGGGACGTGACTGATGGTCACGGCGTGACTGCCTTGCTCTTTTGCTTGGCGCTCACGTGAAACCTGCGTCACGAGACACCACTGCTTGGGTGTCTCGTGACCAGCCTTCCCTGCTGTCCTGTTTTATTAAAAACAAAGTTTTAACTTCTATTTTAAGAAGTTTTTGCACTACATGATAAATGTTTGGGTTTAAAATCTGAATTGTAATTAATAATTGCTTAATATTGAGTTGTATACTTGATTAAATAATTAATGTATATAATTTACTAGTTTATATTTTACATGAACATAAATTGTCTTGAATGTGAATTATTTGTACTTCTGCCTCCAATAATTGATACTGGATATATTAAAATGTTTCTGAATTTGATCTAAACACATGTACACGTGAAATATGTATTTGCATTTAGTTGTATTTAATATTTATAGTTACTTTCTTTAAATGTGATCAGTATACGTGTATAAATCAGTATTATTTTCAATTCTCATATTGATATTGGTGCTTGAATTGTTGAGTTGAGTTTTAAGCCTGAATAGTCATAGTAGTGGATAAGTAAGCGCTTACTTAGGTCAGTGTGTGTGTGCAGCTGCTATATGATAAAACGCTATACGTGGGTCCGTTTGGATCCTTGTTTCGATCCTGTATGGGTCTATATGGATTTAATTCGAGACTTCGGTCTCTATATGAAAGATACATGTTTGAGACTCATGTCTCTATATGCTTGGGATACTGTGTTCTATCAGTATCCATTTGACCGTATCCACTTCTAGAGAGTATTTTAGACTAGTCAGGCTATATGTTTAAATGTGTTGCATATGTTGAGATGCACTGTTGACATGATTACAAGTATAAGATGTACATGAATTCCTGCATAACTCTATATTATGCACCTTGAATCTGTATACTTAGAATGATGAGATTTATAAATTGAGTACTTAATTGCTTGTATTGTATATATATATTTATGCTTGTCAAGTAAGGAATTTGGAGATTTGTTTACATGTAATTTTGATGCCTTTGATTTTGAATCATTAGATGTTATAAATATTGTAAATGCATATTGTTCGTTTGTTTTGTTCCTCCCCACTAAGCGTTATCGCTTAGCACGGGCTCTTTTCCCGTGCAGGTGGTGAGTTCGGTTCAGAGTCGGATATCTGCAGGTCGGCCACTAGGAGTCTTTTTGATTGAAGTTATTTGAAGTCTTCCGCTGTAAATTTTTGTACATGGCTTGTTGATAGCTAAATGAATCTTTTGTAAAGGAACAATTATTTTTGTATATGTATTTGCTTCCGAGCCTCTTTTTGTAAAATGATATTGATATATGTTATATGTAAAAAGGATTTACTATTATACGATTAAAAGTTTCTTTACATCTCATCTATTATTTTATTTATTAGTATGTTTTTTTTTTTGGATTCGTATATGTGTTTGCTCGCGTGGCACTCCGGTATCCTTCCAACGGGGATGGCGGGGTGTTACAGTATACGCCGCAAGGCTACTCGTTCCCACTCACAAATTTTTTGTCTTAATTTTCAGGGGCATTTAGATTGTGATTTAGCTGCTCTTACCCTGAGTGGGTAAAAGCCGGAGCAGTGACCAAAAACAAACGAGATCCTAGTAGACCCTTCGGCAACGAGTTTCTGCGCTACAAGAGGTAGGTACCATTATTTAATGTTACCTCCACGTATTAAATTATATATGTTATAATTTTTTCCGTAATCCATCATTGGTATCAGAGCCATTGTTTTTGCGTTCTGGCATGTGGCTAAAAAGATCTAAAAATTTTATGTGTAAAATTATTAGATCTGGGATGCAATAACACAATAAAAAAAATTAATTTTTGTGTGAAAAATATATATGCGTGTATATTTCGGCTCGATTTCGTGTATGTGTACACCGAAACCCGAGTGGATGAACATGAGTGTTCTAAACAGCTAACTAGAAGTTGGAATTTTTGATTTTTGACCTCACCATTAGATTAATAGACCCCACAAACCCCCCACCGGCCGGAACCGGAGCGATAGATTCGGTCGGGAAGGCGGCGTGTGGACTACACGCGCCGCATACGTTCGGCGTATGCGCGTAGGAGGTGGCCCACATGCGCGTCGCCACATGTCAGCAGTATTGCGTCACTGTTGACATGTGGCCCAATAGCCGAGTGCCACCTGGCACAACGTGGGGCGGACACGTGGACAAATCAGAGGATGACACGTGTCTGATTGAGGTCATGCCACGTGCTATGATAACGTGTCAACAAGTGACATGTGGCCCAACCAAGAATCGACACGTGGACCACTGAGGTGCTGCCACGTGTTATGTCGGGTGTTAGTGATGACGTGGTATCACCGACACGTGGCCCAATAGATGTGAGACACGTAGCACACTGTGGTCACGCCACGTGGCTCCGACGTGTCACAGGTGCCACATGGTACAATCATATGTTGACACGTGTCATGCCAGGTGTTAGTGATGACGTGGCGTCACCGACACGTGGCCCAATAGATTTGAGACACGTGGCAGACTGTGGTCATGCCACGTGGCTCCGACGTGTCACAGGTGCCACGTGGTCCAATCATATGTTGACATGTGTCAAACTAAGGTCTACCACGTGTCGTTACGTGTGACACGTGGACCAATGACACATGGCGTTGACTTGCCACGTAAGCACCGGGCGGACCAATAGCATTCGGACACGTGGCTTGATTAGATGTCGACACGTGGCACGCTGTGGTTGTGACACGTGTCTGGTCGAGTGGGAGGCCGCGCGTGAGCGCGTCTTCCTCCATTTGGTCGGCGCGTACGGTGTCCTCCGACCACCATTTTGGCTCCATTTTTTGTGAAATTGATTTTTCAAATTATTTCTGATTTTTTGGTCATGTTTTCAAAATTTTTTAATGACCAGAAAATATATTTTGTAATTTTTGATATTTAAATGTGTTTAATTTAAAAATAAAATATTAAAAATTTGTAGAAAATGTGTTTTCTGCTTTCAAAAATTTTTAAAATATTTTGAAAAATTTTTGAGGTTCTGTCCTTATTTATTAATTGAAATGCATTTTAATCATGTGTATTTATACATGAGTGTATAAATTTTTCCTGTAATATGTTATAGAAATGTTGAATAAGGACAGTCGGTTCTTCCTTAAGAAATGCATAAGTTGCTTTGAGAATTGCAAGAGTGAAAATCAAGAAGCAACATGAGAATGTGAAGGAAGATTTGAGCTGATGACATTGATGCAATCGTGCATCATAAAATACATGTGTGAGAACAAATGCAAGAGTGCATTTGAACTGGTGGTTCGAGTATGAAAATAAAATTTTGGTTTGAGTTACCAAAAGAAAAGTGTTGAAAAGTAACACTAAAATTCTGTGATGGTGTTGAGAAATGGACGGAGCGTGCATTGTCCATGACTTCATCAATGGACTTATGAGTCGCTTGATGAATTGATTAAATCGGTCAAAGATATAATCCTAATAACTAAAAAGATTTTATGAAATCTGGACTTCAATAATAGTTGACATAAGTGTCAATTTGAGTTGGCGTTTGTTGTTATTAAAATAGGATTTATGTTTCCTATTAATATTTGACATGAGTGTCTGATTTTGGGATTATTGGATTTTATTTATTGGTTAAATAAATGCGTTTATTTATTAATTATGATGGCATTTAACTTTATAATAAATGAGTTTATTTTAATTGTTAATTGCCTTGCGATATTTTATGAGTAAAATGATTGCATGCTTATTAAGTAAAGGCTTAATAAAAATTCCCTCATAAGTTTGAGAACTTGATAATCCAATAATTCAGATTTATTATGCATGAAATTTTAACCTATAAGATTGGACATTAGGACTTAGAGGGTAATTGGATACTATAAGTACCCTTTTCGAATTTGAGCCTAATAGAAAATTTTACTAGGTTATTATTTCAGGTGCATAATAAATTGCATGTATTGTCTTATCTCCTTTAAATATGTGCAACAATGTTCCATTTGAGGTCAGAGGATCTTAATGGATGCTGCTTCCAAGTTATAATTATAAAATCTGGAATACAAAGATCCAGTATGTGCTTGAGGAGCAAGAGGCTCTTAAATTTTCAAGTTCGGTTATGGCTGAACTTGAGGATGACACTATAACTCAGCATAAGCAGGACCGAGATGCCTATGTTGCATCATAGTACTAAGCTATTCCGCAAGTATCAAAATGCAATGGATTTGTGGATCGCTTTGCAGGAGAAATTCAGAGATGTGACTCTGAATAAGCTCCGATCATTAAAGATCAAATTTGATACATATCAAAAAAGGTCTGATTACTCAATGCGAAAACATCTAAGAGATGAAAAAGAAAAGCGAGCTTAGTGAACTTAGTCATAAGTGACTGATGAGCAGTAAGTCCAAACCGTTATCCATTCTTTACCCAAGAGTTGGTAGCATGTGAAGATGCAACTAACTCACATGGATAAGCATATAGACATTTGAGGATGTCACTTGTTATTTGAAGCTTAAAAGAGGCCGTCTGACAGTGATTAAGGTCAATGTCATATGGCATAGTCCTGTTCTAATAGAATGAGTTCTCATTAGAATAAGATAATAAGCTTCATCAATAGGGATAAAGAAAAGGCTTGAGAGCCTGAAAAGTAAAACGAATAGAATCACGTAAGGTCCAAAGGCAAAAAGGAGATAAACTTTTCAAGAGTGAAATGTTTCAATTGCCTATAGAAATGATATTATGCCTAAAAAGATACACTATTCTGACTCAAGAGTGAGTGAAATTTATGTATCTAATTCTAAATTTCATCCTTTATGGGTGATAGATTTAGAACCAATGGACCGTGTAACAAGGGATCGAGATACCTTTGTTATGAAATTTAGGTTCTGTTCTTACTTTATTGAAATTTGTTTTCAATTTATATTTTGAGAATGACAATGCACGCTTATGCTTGAATGATTTTATGGTTATGGATGTGGACCATAACTATTTGAGTAAAACTAGTTTGTTATTTTTCACATAGTTATGAGGATAATGTGAAATTATGGCATACTATATTAAACCATATTGGACAAAACTAAATGAGTCGGTTAGTTAAAGAAGGTTTAATAGGCGATTTAAATAACGTTGAATTGCTTACATGAGAGTATTGCCTAAAAAGGAAAAACTAGTTAGACAATCATTCGAATGAGGAACTATAGCCACATTTCTATTGCAGTTAGTCCATTCTGACGAATGTGGTCAAATGAATGTGAGGGTAAGGCATAGGGCCTACTATTTCATCATATTTATATATGACTGTACTAGGTATGGTCATGTCTATTTGATTTCTCACAAGTCAGAAGCATCGGGTTGCTTCAAGACTTATATGAGTATAGTTGAGAATCAATTAGATAAAAAAAAAGATCAAAGTTTTAAGAACTGATAGAGGTCAGTAATATCTTACAGATAAATTTAAAGCTTCATGTGATGAAAATGATTGAACATTAGTTGTTCATTCCTATAAATCCACAACAAAACGGTGTTGAGGAAAGGAGAAATAAGACTCTCCTATATATATGATTAGATCTATAATGATAGAGGCAAATTGCCTATCTCCTATTGGGGAGATATTTTATTGACTGTCACATATGTTCTGAACTACATGCCCTCTAAATCTGTCATTATCATAACTTATGAGTTGTGAACTGGTCACCAAGTTGACCTAAGCCATTTACCTCAATTGTGGCTTGTGATGCTTACGCCCATGATACCTCAATTTGGTAAATTTGAGACCAAGAGTTGAAAAGAGTGTCTATGTGAGATATTCTTAAGTATCAAAAGGATACATTTTCGTACGTCAGTAAGAAAATGGCATAATGACAGAATTTGGATCACTAGATATCATATTCTTAAGAAAATATATTTCCAAAGTTGGGCGAAGTGAATTAAGATTTCACTTTATGTTAATTTCAGGAAGAGACCATCAGGATCACTCCATCCGAGTGGGAGGGAGTTAGAGGAAAAAGGTTAAGACCTTCATCCTCCAAACAATCCGGATGTTCAAGACCTGATTCGAGTGGGAGTATTCTTGACTCCAGTGGGAGAAAAGAATACAGTATTCCTGACTCCAGTGGGAGTACGGAACATGATCCCAGTGGGAGCATTATGAATCACAATGAATATATGAGATATGTTCATCAAGATTCAGAACTGTAAAAATCTAAAAGGATAAGTGTTCCATGCTGATGATTTAAAATCGAAGGCTGGAATGAAGCCCTTTTAGTTATCTCACAAGACAAGAAAGAGCATAATAATATTTAAAAAGCTTTTTCATGCCCATTTAAGAGAAAAATGGACTAAAGCAATGGAAAAGGAAATGGCATCCATGAGATCAAACCATGTTTGAGAACTAGTTGATCTACTGGAAGGACACAAATTGAGAATAAATGTATTCTCAAAGTAAAGTGAAAGGCTGATAGAGGTATCGAAAGATATAAGGCTCAGTTAGTCGCTATGGGGTTCACACAATAGGAAGAGATTGACTATGAGTAGACTTTCTCATCTGTTGTAAAATTTACGTCCATAAGGTTCATTCTAGCCATAGTGGTGAGTTTGAACGTAGAGCTTCATCAAAAGGGTGAAAAGGTTGCTTTTCTCAATGGAGAAATGGATGGAACAATCTATATGTTTCATCGAAAAAGGCAGCAAACATAAGGTTTGCTGATTGATGTGTTCAATCTATTGCCTTAAACAGTCTTCAACACAATGGTGCTTGAGACTTCATCATAGAATCATGTCGAACGTGTTCAGCATGATTGATGAAGATCATTGTGTTTATAGTAAAAGCTCTAAAAATGCATTTATTATTTTGGAATTGTATGTAGACGACATACTCAAAGTTGAAAATAATAAATAGTACGTAAATAAAATCAAAGATTGGTTACCATCCAACTTGGAGACAAAGGATATGAGTCATGCATATTACATTCTTAAAGTTAAGATTTCAAGAGATCATTCGAGAAGATTATTGTTTGTTTCTTGAGAGAAATATGTCAATAAAGATCTTGAGTGATTTAATATGCAAAACTGTAAACTCATACATAACCCAATTGCCAAGAATCAGTTTCTTAGCAAAGATGTGTGTCCTATGAAGTCAAAAAAAATTGAACGTATGAGGAGCGTTCTATATATGACAGTGCCCTGGACAGTCTTATGTATGCAATGTTGTATACAAGAAATGATATATACTATGCAGTGGGCATGGTTAATAAATATCAATCTAACCCAGGAAAAGTACATTGGAAGCAATTGAAAGGATACTTATATACCTTAAAAGTATTGCAGAATATTCTCTCTATTTTCAAGAAAATGATCTGCATTGAGAGAACATAGAGACGTTGATTGGGTAGGAGATGTGGATGAGAGGAAATCCATTCCAGGTTTCATATTCTTGTTTGGCAAGAGTGCTATCTCGTGGAGTAACAAGAATTAAGCCTGCGTAGCCCTATCAATAGTGGAAGTTGAATTTGACACTTCCTCAATTGCAGTATAGGAGACAGTTTGGATGAAATGGTTTATGAGCCATTTAAGAGTAACTGTCTTAAAGGTATTAATGATAGTCTATAGTGACAGTCAGTCATTGATAGCTTATAGTAGAGCTAAGCATATCGACATTAAGTATCAATATGCGAGAGATATTGTTGCACAAGGAGAGATGTGAACTTACAGTACGTTTCTACGCATGCAGATCCATTGAGTAAACCTATAACGAGAGATGTGTCTTGAGAGACACATTAGATCTCGAGGTCTACGTAGAATTTAAATGGTACTGTTATATTTTATATAATCGCTTAACGTTATTATTTGCGAATAATAACTAAAGTTCATTTTTGGCAATACATGAGTGTGAATGTTTATGTGTAAACATTTACTATTATTGATATGAGATTGAGCATGTCGAACAGAGAAGTAGCCCACTCACAAGGGTGTTTACCTTAGTTTTGTCAATGAGTTGGCAAAAACTAAGATGAGGCGATTTTTTAACATATGAGAATGCTCGAGAGCCTGTTCAAAATAAAAGTGCCATCTTGCAGAAATTATAAGATGAGTCTTATTAAGGCGCAAGATAAAAATATACATAAAGTTGTATGCTTTGGATTGAGATCCAAATAAGGATTGTATGGAATCCGATGGTAAGTTATATGTAACTACCATATTCTATCTAAAAAGCCAGAAGTAGTCCTTAAGTAAGCGGACTAAAGTTGGGTGTTTCGGTGCATCGCAACCTTACGCTTCTGTATGGTGTTTGATATACACATTATTGAAATGTGAGATATGTGCTCCTTTAAGGGAAGGAAAGAACACTATAACACATGTTTTATACCGTGTGTGCTTATGTAACCACAGGGATGGGAATTTAATAATATTAATGATCTCAACTTTCCCTATTGTGAGACCCTTATTATATCTTCGACCCTTAGAACCCTTAACTTATCCCTTAAGTATGGTTCAATGTGGTTAGCTTAGTTAGTTTCCAAGAGGTCCGGGAAAAATTTAGTCCTGGCAGATCTAACTAGAAAAGCGAGTTGAATCATGATGGATGGCATACAGTAAGAGGGGAAGATAGCATTTGGATCACTTTCATAATGTTTCGTGGTTCACCGGTATGCCTATTATAGTTTCTATGAGTAGAAAAATAATAGTGAACACGAAAATTGTTTTATGAGATTATAAGTTAAAACATTGAATGTGAGAAGGCAATATAGGGTTAGGCATACATGAAGAAGAGGATCTTATTTTTACGAGACGCTATATATCCCTAACAGGTGTATAGCACTAGTGCTCTCGAGATATGCTGGTCACACAATCTATTTGCCAGTATAACTGAAGATTAAGACTGGAATGCATTCTGTCATGTGCGAGTGGGAGATGACAGAGTTTGGGTGCGCCCATGACTCTAATTTGGATAAAGGTCTAATTCAGATTAAATTGAGTTATTTAATCTGATTAAAATTACCAAATCTTATCTCAGAAAGAGTCTGAGTTAAACTAGAGTTAGGGCTCTAGCCTTTAGGACCTCTATAAATAGAGGTGAGATCCTCATAATTTGGTAATGAGAAAACGTATACGCCGCAAGGCTGCTCGTTCCCACTCACAAGTTTTCTGTCTTAATTTTCAGGGGCATTTAGATTATGATCTAGCTGCTCTTATCCTGAGTGGGTAAAAGCAGGAGCAGTGACCAAAAACAAACGGGATCCTAGTAGACGATTTCGCAACGAGTTTCTGCGCTACAAGAGGTAGGTACCATTATTTAATGTTACCTCCACGCATTAAATTATATATGTTATAATTTTCCCGTAATCCATCAATAAAGAATCTTTATCAATACTTATCCATGGAACAAATAAGTAGATCCATTATTACTTGGTCATCTGCTTAAATTTTAAAGTTTAATTTCTGCTATGTGAATTTTTTTTCGGGTGTTTGTGGTGATTTACTTGCTATGTTTATTTTTGTTTGTAATCCTGAAACTCCTTGTAGTTTTTACTTCTTTGACTGCTTTTTTAGATTTCAAATTTGCTGGTTAGAGTATAGCATATGCATGCTATTTATTTTTATTGTATTTGAGAGGAAAATAGAGTAAATGATGGTCTAATAAGATATTCAAATGTAAAGTTTAATTAATTACCAAATTATGAAATTATCCAATGAAATTTTATATTGTTAATATATATATAAATATACTAGAAATATTTATTTATTACCTATTAAAATTTTATATTCTACAAAACCGCAACAATACACCAACTGCTTGTAGTTATATTGAGTCAATTCATGTAAGGGTCAGCAGAGGGGAATGCCAATATGCGTATTAATGTGAAAAGTCTCATTTGTAAGCTTCTTCTAACAAACAGAATTTTTTAGTGTACTTTGGCTGGTCCAAACTCACTATAAATAACAAAATCCAATTAAGAAAATAGAAAATAAAATCCAATTAATGGTGTGGTGGAAGCTTCAAAAGGATTTTTGAGTGTACTTTGGCTGGTCCATACTCACTATTAATCATTATTTGTTTGTATGGAATGCAGGTTTAAGAGGGCTTAATTGGAGTTGTTGTTGTGTTATGCATATGAAGTTATGCTATATTTATTTACATGTATTTTTTTTAAAATTAAAGGACATTGAATGCATTATTAATTAGAATTTATGTTGTATTTATTTTTAATGTATATTTTTTTAGTATATATTAGGAACATAATATGAAAAATTTATGCATGTTTTTTTCCTTTTAGTTATTTTAAATGGTTTTATTTTGTTGAATGTAAGTTAATTTAATTTATGGATCCATGTAAGTTAAAAATAATAAAAAAATAGCTTATATTTGTGTGAGAACTGATTGGACCGAACCGAACCGACCGAAATTATTTTGGTTTATTCGGTTTTGGTCCTAATAAGTTCGATCCGCGGTTCAGTTCTAAAAAATACTAAATTTCGATTTTCGGTTTGTTCGGTTTCGAACCGACCATTTGCACACCCTTGGGAAAAAGAGTGCACAATATTTATAATACATGTAGTAATTGCCTCATTAAAAACTTTGTTGGGAAGACACAATGTGATAAAACTTTTGCCAAGGAATAAAAGTACAACGTGAATTTTAGTCCCCTTCATAAAGACATCAATATATATCTTTAAATCTACACATTCTAATACTATATCTCAGCTTTTCAAATGTTGCAACGCGTAATGTTTTAGCAAATAAATCAACTAGATTCTCACTGGAAGAAATTTGTTGAACATTTTATTTCACATTTCTTTTGAAGATCATGAGTGAAGAAAATTTTTGGTGAAATATGTTTCGTTTTATCACCTTTGATGTACCATCCTTTTAGTTGAACTATCCATGCTATATTGTCTTCATATACTATAGTTGGAATATTTTCTTCAAAATGCAAGCCACAAATCTCTTAGATATGATAAATCGATGATCTTAGACAAACATATTCTTGACTTGCTTCATATATTGCAATTATTTCTACATGATTTGAAGAAATAGCAACTAAAGTTTGCTTTGTCTATCACCATAATATACTTGTGCTTCATAAGTGAATAGATAGGTTGTTTGTGATCGAGTTTTGTGTAGATCAGATAAATATTCTGCATTTGCATAACCAACTAAATGCGATTTGTGTTGGCTCAAAAGGTTAACACTCAATCTTGGATTTTGATGAATAATAAAACCTTCTAATCAATTAAGTTTTGGGCATTTTAAAGTTTATTTTTTGCAGGTCTAAATTGAATAAAACTGATGATAGATGCTCTATCTGGATTAGAACATACCAGACGTGTTCTACTTCTTTATCAGAATCAACCCTGATGATCTGTGGCATATTTTGATGATCAAGACTCTTTAGGAAATAATTGTGAAATCATTTTTGAAGATTCACACACTCACATACAATCATTCATTGCATTTAAAGATTTTCCAAAATCATATCTTGACATATTTAGATTTAATTTTTTCCAAAACTTAAGTTTTCCATACAAAACATCTTTGAAAAAGGAAAGATAATTTCTGAAATATTTTCTAGTTGTTAGATTTTATCTAAGGAAACGAAATCAAATCTCTTTTATTTATGGAAACATTTTTGAAAATACTTGCACACTCAACAACTATTTTATCTGGGCTATAAATGATTTTCTATTGAAGTGTTCTAATATGTGAGTGAAAATACATTCTCTATTTAAGTTTTAATCTTTTTGTAAGTTTTCATTCCATCATGAAATATCACGTTTAGATCTCCTCAAAATGATTATAGTTTATATTGTAATCATATTAGTAAGGTTTATTAAATACTGAACTAATGTGAGTTTAGGTTGCTAGGACCTAAGAAAATAAAGTAGCAAGTACTTAGGTTCTTTTACTTGGAAAAAAAGGGCTAAGTGTTTGGATCATTTTACTTGAAAAAAAGGGTTAAGTGTTTTAGAGTTTTTTACTTGGTAGAAAATCTTAGGAAGTTTCTTGTAACAAGCTTTTGACTCTTCCCGCTAAATAAAGTCACACTAAAAAGATAAAAACTCTTAAGATGGGTTGTCTTAGAGAGAAAATGTAGGCAATGGTCAAAACTCTATAAATTACGGTATCAAATATCGTTAGCTCTTACTCTTTTTAAATTTGTGCTCTATATATATTTATACTGTGTTGTATATGTCTGTTCTATCTCTGTTACGTGTTTTATATAATATAGTCATATTTTTTCTGTGTTCTATCCCAGGATGAAATTGTATTTTCCCATAAATTATTTTAGCCTGTCTTGATCTGCTTTTGCTCATCAAAAGTTTCGTCCATGCATATGTTTAACATTGGAAAAAACTTGATTAAAAATATCTTAAGTTAAATGCATGAAATGGATTCATTATGATCTTAAAGCTCTACTTCTAAAAATGAGTCTGTTCTAATTTGTTTTACAATTGGTGAAAATTTTGCAATACTCTATTCACCCCCCTCTAGAGTGCATTTTGGACTCACAATTTGGATTTATTAGAATAAAAAAACCCCTTATTGGTTGTTCTTTGGAGATATTTAAAAATATGCTTAATTCCATTCTAATATCTTTTTGTTGGAGAAGAACTAAATATTGCTGATAAGCTTATAGAAAATGCTATATTTGGTCTTATATTATTGGCAAGATACAACAATACACCTATAACATTTAAATATAGTACTTCAAGACCAAGAAGTTTTTCATTCTCTTGAAGATGAAATGGATCTTTATTCATTTCTAATGATCTCATAATCATTGGGTACTCAATGGATGTGACTTATACATCGCTTCAAAATTTTTTTCATATATAAGTTGATTGATAAATAGAAATTTCATCTTTTAAATGCTCAACCTGCAGGCCGACATAAAATTTTATCTTTCCAAAATCTTTCATTTCAAATTATTTTTTATATATAATCTACTACTTTTTTAAGCTCTTCAGAAGTTCCAATGATACTGTTGGGTTTATTAACGGAATAATTCAAAATTATCACACAATGAAAATAAATCTAAACCCAAACATGATTCATGTGATCCAATTGATTCAAAATGAAGATGAAGATTTACCAACCTATTGTTGTGCAGGAACGTTGAATTGTCACTTGGATCTGGTCTGCTTGCTATCTTTCATAATACAAACACACGACTTCTCTAAGTTAAACCAAACTGCAGGTGCTGCTCCAATAGAACGACCACCCTCTATCAATATCCACAAACACAAACGAACGAATGAATCTGCAGAGGAGTGATAGCTTCTTCACGTGCAACTAGATTAAAATATTTTGTACTTTTCTTTCTTAAAGAAAAGATGGACGCTGTAGAAGAAGACAAGAAAAAAAAAACCCTTTTTCTCTTCTCTATTTTTCACAAAATAATGGCAACAGAAAATGATCAGATCATTAGGGCTTATTACTATAACCTATTTATAGTCACATATAAAACGCGGAAAGAGACATAAGGACAAAATATTCCTTATTCCAATAATAATAATATTTCCATATCTCCACATAATTATTTTGAATTTAAAATTTGACATACTTAAATTCAAAATGCTCAAATTAAATCCAATCCATTCATTATGCTCTTGGTATGCAACACAATAGGTTCATATTATGTAAGCAGTAGGCCCATTCCTATAATATGAATACCGATAGTTCGATTTTAACCTAACTAATAGAATATGTTATAATCCTTTTATCATAGGATATGTTGTTTAGTCATAGTCCATGTCAAACTTATATTATTCAAACATACAATTTCTAGATCACTAAGTAGACTAATAAAATCAAATAACATTAATCACATTATCACTTCATTTGAACACGGCCATGCATTTCCCAGTCTTTCTTATCGAGGGGCCTAATAGATATCTCTCTCAAATGAGAGGGATAAATTCCATCTTGATTATTCACTTCCCTTTGCATAATTCTCATTATGCCCAATCATAAACTTTATGATTATCCGATTAATGATAGTGTTTAATTATCTCAAAACATGATGTTCCTTATGTAGAAAATTGTGATAACTTCAAGTCTAAAGATTGATATAACTATTATGTGATCACTTATGACACTAACCCATACAAGGATTCATAGCGGGTTTATTTAGTACCTTATTCTCCAACAAGTACCTACAAGTTTGATTTTTATCACCATATATAATCATCTTATGATTATCAATCAAACCCATACTAGTCTTAATTTATCTTTATACCCTTTAGTGATAAATGACTAGGGATAATAAGAATAATATTAAATATTATTTACAAATTACAATAATGTAACATATCATTAATATTAATGTGGAGAAAATCATTCTATAAATGAAAATATAATCATTGCATCAAGATCCAAATATTTGGCCTAGAGCATAACCACTAACAATTTGAATCAGCAATATATACAACAATTATGACAAATTTTGATCTTGAACTTCTTATAAACACACATGGACAAATTAGATCATTATTGTATTATTCCTTTAACAAAATATTCATCCGGATTGCTTTAATCCATATATTGATTTTTGCAATTTTATTGAACAAATTTCTCAAGAATATTTATATGTTTTAGGCATTTTAAATCCTTTAACAATTTTGATATGAATTTCAGTATCAAGTAAGCCGTATAAATAGGTTGCAACAACATTTATTAGAGGCATGTCAATCATTTTTACAAACTACCAAATAAATCAGATATCTAAAAGTAATTGCATCCACCACTAGAAACATAAATCAATGTTAGGTATTTACAAAAATTATAACGCCCTAAAATTTCGGTGTTGTGTATAGGAACTCGGTAGATCAAAAATTTACCAAAGGTCAACTTTTGACCCAAGAATAGTTAATAGTCGACTTTGACTAAACAATTAAGTCGTAAATAAAGTCAACTAAAGTTGGATCAATATCAATTATGGCTATTATTTAAACAAAAAAATTAAGCAATGGAAATTTATTTTGGCTAAAGGATTAGAGACTCAAAATTTTCTTTGGAATCATCTACATAATTAAATTAATATAACATATACATATAGAAGAATGTAGAGTTCTCTCGGGGGCCTTCAAAAAATCTAGATAAATAATCTTAGCTATATATATATATATATATATATATAAAGGAAGAATAGAAAGATTAGGAAGAAAATGGGAGGAAAAAGAAACCAAAAGAGAAAAGAAAAGAAAAGGAAAGAGGAGGAGAATGAAGATCGAGGAGGAAGAGAGCGTCGATTCTAGAATTCAACCAAGAACGCCAGCCTCCTCTGCCAGTTCTGCTTTGTCATCTCTTTCTATATTCTAATTCGCTTTTCTCTCTCTTACCGAGAGATTTAATGCCATTTTCCATCCAGTTCCGACATCAAATGGAAACACAAGCACCTCAATTAGTTTTTTGGTGATCGGGCAACCCTTTCAATGCCCTAAAATTCTTCTAAATCACCACTGGTGAGGAGATCGAAGTTTAAAGCAATGAGTCTTTTTGGTACATATTCCAACCAAACCAGGTCACACTAAGGCATGTGATTACTCCTAGGAGATTACTGGCAGTCCTAGCTTCGTTTTGGCACTAGTAGTGCTTCTTTAGCGATGCTTTGGTGACCATTGACCAACACTACAGGTTTGACTACAAATTAAACAAGCTGGAATTTGTAGAAATTCAACTACAGATGGTAAGTTCACTACCAAAATTCCTTTTCCTCAATTCTTTTAAGTGAAAATGTGCATATTATGGGTTTTAGTTGAGCCTAAAGTATTATGAAATTTAGGGGATTAACAAACAATTTAGTGTTGTTTAATAGATTAGTAAAGGTTAATTTGGAAATTGGATTTGAAATTTCATGTTCTACCTAAAGTTTGTCGGTGTTATGTATTATGTCTAAATATGTAACTTTCTTTTGAAATGGTTAATATTATGTTAACTTGACATGTATCTATTGAAATGGTTGAATGTGTGTGTTGTGTTTAGGTGCAATTGGTTTACTTGCGGATGAATTAATGTTACTCATAAAATGTTGCAAGGCAATTAACAATTAAACATACACATTTATTAAAATGTTAAAAGCTAACAAATATTAATAATAAATGCATTTATTCAACCAATAAAAAAATCCAATAATCCAAAAACAAGACACTAATGTCAAAAAATAATAGGAAACGTAAATCTCATTTAAGAAAATAAATGTTAACTTAAATTGACACTTATGTCAACTATGCTGTAATGGCATGAATACTGGGCTAGTCATGATCAGTGAAATCTGTAGAGTTTATAGTGTGAATTTCGTATGAAAATATCAGTGATTGAGTCTTAAAAGAAAGCAAAGGAGAAAGGTTAAACATGCTTGAGACATAGCAATTCTAGGATGGGTGACCTACTAGGAAGCAATATAGCTGATAATTGCAGTTGTATGCTAAAAAAAATATTATTTACTTGTTTTGATATGTAGACTGTCATGAGTCTAGTGGTATAATTTGGTGCAAAAATGAGGTCAAATAGGCCCCAAAAAATCCGTCTGAAGTTAGCCACTGGTTCAGTTTGGTTGAACCGAAGTTTGACCAAATTTTTATAAATGATTAGAGTGAATAAAAAGGTCTACTGTGAGAAGTGTACAAGCTCGGAATAATTTTTAGAAATGACAGCATTAGAATTGTATTTTACGGTAGAAATCGACTAAATTGAACCGGGCCGATTTAGGTGAACCGGGCCCCAAATGGAATTCAATTGAGTTAAAATTTTTCATGGAGATTATATTTGATATTTTAAGAATGGTGGAATTGATTAGGAGTGAAAATGAGTTCAAGAACACTCAGTTACCCTTAAAAGTGAAAAATGACCCGAAAATTAAATCTTGAACCAAACCGGTTCGACCACTCCAGTTAGACCTGGTTTGATTCAATTGAACCCTTATAAATACATCTCTTTGGCTGTAAAACCCTAGATAATTCCATTTGGTTGCTGCCTCTCTCCCTCCCTCCTTGGCCGAATTGAACAATCTCACTTCTCCTCTAGTTTTCTTCCATTCTCTCTCCATCTCACCCCATATTCAAGCCTCCCTAACATATTTCAGCTCCTTTAGAATCCATTAGTGGTCATAGGAGTCCATTTGAAGGTTTTCAAATGGGTAAAGTCAAGACTTTTAAGTTAAGGGGTGATTTTGAGGTAAGTTCTATAATTTTATTTAAAAGTTCCTATAGGTACTTTAGGATGTGTAGATCATATTTATAAAGTTATATTGCAAAAAGAAAGTAAAATAATGGTGGTTTCTTTGATGTGAGAATTCGGCCACTTAAGGAATACAAAGGAAATGGTGATGTTTTATGAAGCAAAGCTAAGGAAAGGAAGATCTAAATGTGGAGAGCATGAATATAAGATTAGTGGATACAATATCCTTCTTTTTCCATGTTAAAAGTATGATTTTTAGTTATGTTTAAATATAAGGTATGTGAAATATGCATGTTTAATTGAATCAAACCATGTAGTCATATTTAAGAAGGTTAAAAATGAGATTTTGAATGATTAAAATGAAAAGAAATAAAATATATACCATGGACAACATGTAGGGCGAATGGTGTATGTATGTAAAAATGAGATTTTTATGTGTTTTGATGTGATTTTATGACATGACTACGTTGTTTGACATGTGATCTATCTAATGGTATGTATTGGAGCATGTGAACATGTCATAATGTATGGCATGCATGTATGGCCGAATGGTTATCATGTGTAAAGGTATGATTTTGATGTGTTTTAATGGAAATTAATGGCATGGCTTTGTTATTCAACATGTAAATGACATAAAGAAAGGTTAAAGTTGATAAAAAGAATTAATGGTGAAAAGTTAGTTTGATGGCCGAATTTGTACATATATGTATACATGTGTATCATGACGAATTAATGAGCTTTTATAGCATGTGACGGTATGATGATGATAATCACATGTATAATGATTGAATTATATGAAAAAGAATGGAACGGAATGATGAAATTCCATGAAATGTATGACTGATGACTTGAAAAATGTGAAAAGTGGAATAATGATGCCCTATGTCGTAATCTGGTAGTCAAGTCTAATTCAGAATATGATGGTTAGCCATAGGGATATAAGACCGCGAGTGTGAGCACGACGTCTCACTTATCGTAGGCTAATGACGGTCCTACTTATTGTACTGGAGATTTTACTGTACTAGTGAGGTTTCATTGGAGTGTTTATTGTATTAAAATGTATTTAAAGACAGGGGTGGTCCTTCGAAGTCCCTCTGGTAAAGACTGAAGTGATTTCTAGGGGTCCTTTAGGTTATTCGAGCCTTTAGGAGTTCAAGTCTCGTTTATCCTGGTTAAAGATGTCTGCCAGTTTTATACAGAGGCAAATAGCAAAAAAAAAAAGTTTGATATGATTGTTCTGTGATTAAAATGATATTTAATGATGACCTGTGATTAAAATGATATTTATGTGAAAAATGGATTTAATTGGAATAAATAAAAAGTTTTGAGGACATAATGGTAAATTTAACCATAAAAAGAAACGATTATGTGATAAAGATAAGATTTGCATGTGATAATGTGATAAAAATAAGATTTGCATGTGTGTAGACACCGGGTCCCGAGGCGATTCAAGATCAGAATTATCCGATAATGAAAATGATACTTGCCACAAGTAAAGGTGTCAAAAATGATGTTTACCTTGTCGAAAATTTCCTTCGTTACTCTAAAGATTTTAATTCAAAAATTTGCATTTTTACTCTTTTTTATTTATCTATTTATTTTATTTTATTCCCTTTATTTTTATTTTTATTTTTACTTTTTTATTTCTATTTTGTATTTTTTTATTTTATTTTTTATTTTTTTTTCATGCTGCGCGGGCGGGTCGTGTTTGTGCAGGCGTTGCGGAGGCAACGCGCGTGCCCCTGCCTGCGTGGGCGCTGCGGAGGCAACGCGTGCGCCCCTACCTGCTCGAGCGCTGCCAGGAGGGTGCCCCCCACTGGGGCGCACGTCGCCGAGGGCGTGCTTCGCCAGCGAGGCGCAGGGGCGCACCTCGCCTGCCCCCCCACGTGGCCATTTTTGGCCACGGTCGTTTTCCTCGCTGCCTTTTCTGATTTTTTCAAGTCTGGTTTTTTGCTTGTATCTTTCACCATTTTGTGTAATTTTCGTGCAACCAAAAATAAAAGGGCATTTATCTTTTCCCATTTTGGGACAAAACCAGGCAACAAAATGAAGATTGGTCTTCATTTTGTGGGAGCGGCATATTTTTTCCAAGGAAAAAAGAAGGTTTTTTCTCTCATGTTTCTAGAGCAGCTGAAGGATTTTAAAAAAGGCAAGAAAAAATATTTAGACTTTCAAAGTCTAGTTTTCTCTTCTTCTTTTTTCTTCAAGGCATTTTTCAGTGGGAGATTTATTTCAAGCAAGGAAAATCAATTTCCTTTGTTTTGTATTACCTCTCCAAAAATAGTTTTATTTGTTTAAAACTTGTTTTTTTCTCAAATATTCTTGTATTTTATTATCGAAAAATCGACAAGAAGGACGGATCAAGACATCCTATTTTTCGATCTATAAATTCTGAGGGTAAACATTTTTGGGACTTGTCCTCATTTATTTTTGTATATTATTTATTGTAGTTAATATTTTTATTTTCAGTTGTTATTACCCTATTCTTAATTCATTTCTAGCATTTTTTTTGTGTGTATTGCCGTTGGCATACTATGGTTTCAACTTGAATTCTTATTGTTTTAATTTTGTCATTTTCGTTGTCCATCTCCATTATTATCATCATTATTATTATTGTATTTTGTTGTTATTGTTATCATCAGTAGTGTTATTATTATTATTTGGCTACCATGTTGTTTTCTTCTTCTTCTTCTTCTTCTTATTATTATTATTATTATTATTATTATTGTTATTATTATTATCACCATTATATTATTTAGTTATTATTATATTATATTTATTTGTTTTATATCATTATTATCATTACCATTTTATATTGTTATCATTATATTATGTTGTTGCTATTATTATTCCATGTTTATTCACTGTTGACATTATTATTATTATTATTATTGCTAGCAACTTGGTCATTATTATTATTATCGTTATCATTATCATTATCATTATTTATTATTGTGCCCAATTATTATTTTGTCTTTACTTGATTAATTTTTAAAACTATTACTAATATTTCGATGTTATTTTTCTGTCTGAGATTTACTTTGAGTTGCATTATGTGGGCATTCTTGTGACCTCCCGGATGGGTCACCACGCGTAGAAGACCGCATCGTTTGGTGAGACATTTCCTATTCTTTCTCTTTGTGTTGTGTTTACTTGTACAATAAATATTTTATTTATGCACGCGTGAGATAAAAAGTCACAAAAATATCTTTATAATTAAATTGAAATTTTCACAAATAAAATTGGGACCAATGTCCCTCATTTTAGCCAAACAATGAAAGATACCACAATAAAACAAAGAGTTAGTTTTCTCCAAAAATGGGATCACTCATCCCGATTTTTCAAACTAGCAATCAATTAACTCTTCGATTCCTCTTTAAAATAAGCGCGAAGGAACCAATGTTCCTAAACTAAAAGAATGCCCCGATTTATGTATACTTTTCGTATGTTTGTTTTTGTTTGTTTGTTTAAATTCATGTTCATACATTCACTACAAGAAATTACACCTTTTATGATGCAAAAAATTGTCATAAAAAATTCATTTTTCGTCGCTAAAAAAATAAGGTGACGAATTTTTATCGTCACATAGAACGTAACGGTAGGCGCGTAACATAAAAGTTTACGTGACAATTTAGTTATTTGTCACCGTAAGTATATTTTTTGTGACGAAAATGATTATCGTCGTCTTTATTTCTTACTTTTCATGACAAAAATTATGTCACAAATAAAATTATATTTCTTCACATTATATTGTTTATCGTCACAAAAGATTGGCATTTTTTATGACAAATTTAAATTTCATCACGAAAATAAATATTTTTAATGACAAAACTCTGCTTCTAGTTAAAACCATTAAGTATTGGTTACGTAATTATCATCATAAATAAATATAATTTTCGTCATAAAATATTTAATGTCGTCATTAAATTAATGTATATTAATGATGAATATAAATCGTCATATTATTTTACAAATTAGTGACATAAATACAAACAAAAATAATTGTCACAAAAAATAGTTTTAGTGACAATTTTTTATTGTCATTAAATTATATTTTTTTATTATAATATTAATATCGTAATTGTAAATATTATATCGCCATTTATGAACTAAAAAGTCAACAAATTATGACAAATATACTTGTCATATATGCGTTATATTAAAAATGACACATTTTATATTTAATATTATACAATCAATTAAATTTCTAAAGAAAATCTAATATAATGTATTTATTCAAATAAAAGGTTAATTAAATAAAAACATACTATCTAATGCAAAAAATTAAATTTACATCCTAATCCAGAAATAAATTCAGTTGATACTTCAAAATTTGCATCATGTTCCTACAAAAAAAATCATATATTAGATAAAAAAAACTCAATCATGTAACACCCTTAATCTATACACACACTACGGTTCCAACGATACTGCACAATTACTTGATTGTCTTAAACTACTCTTAAGATTGTTACAAAATCTGGGTAATTATTTTTTGTTTATCCTTTTACTATACCCATCTGCCCTATACCTATTTTGTTTTACTATTCATTCAATAAAAATACAAATATGTCACTTAATTCTACCGAAATTTCGGTAAAATTTCCGATTGCCTATCTCCCTGTAAACAATAAAATCTTTACACTTGAAATAATCATATATTCATTCACCCCTCTTCAATTCAAACTCCAACACAAGTTTGCCCATCCTCCAATTTAAATCCAATCTCACACACACCATGTATTATAATATACTTATATCATCCACTTTCAATACTCAATTCAATTATACTTTGTTGGACATGAGATTTATCTCAAGGCAGAAAAGATAAAAAGCTAAGTCTTGTCTAAAAGAGTTCATAAAAATTTTGGTAACATAAGCAAGAAGAAACACTTGACATAAGATTTATGCATTCATCATGAGCAATTACAATAGTAGTATAATAAAATACAAGATTGCATCCAACGGTCACCTCAAGGTCAACAATCATCTTCCTAAGATGAGAGCTTTGCTCACTCTTTAGAAAAAGCTGTACAAGGTTAAAACTAGAGCAATATAAATGATCATACAGTTAGATCAAACTAGTGACAGCATGCTGGTTAAATTGAAATTTTGCGAGTGCAAAGATGGAAGCAGTCATAAAATACTGCATAACTAAAAATGGAGTCATGGATTCATCTTTATCAGTCTGCCAGACTTCCCGAAGCAGGTCAGTTGGTTCAGAAAGAGAATTATTACCAGGAGCCCTAAAGCGCTTAGAAAAAGAAACCTACAAGTGTCTAAGAAAATGTAATAGATAACTTTAGTCAATTAAAAATGATAGTTCTAAATCTAGAAATGCTACTACTTTCCTTAATTCATAACGAAGCACTGATGTTTGTGCATATTAAATACTAACAAGGCAACTTTAGGTTTACAATTAAAGTAGTATGCCAAGGGAGTGAACAAATAATATAATTCTTATAGAAACACGGAAGTGACTGATATTTGCTATCACTCCACTTGCAACAGTCTGATGACGAGATTCAGACTAAGAATCTAGAAACAAAGAATAAGCATACACTTAGGCATCTCTATATTAAATATGAAAATGGCATCAACATATTAGGATAAACTATTCAATGAATGAAAACAATGCTCAGATATTAACGGAAATTCATTAAACAATGAGTCAACTGCCAGGAGATTAACATGGGGACGTATATTGTCATATTTAACATTCCTCAAATCCACATGAAGTTACTCATATATTAAAATGAAGCTGGATCCTAGACCAAGCAACTGAGTTATAAAATATGAAAGAAAAGTTTTAAAATAAAGAAAACCAAATCCAAAACTATTGACTCATAGAATAACCCAAGACATAAAGTTTGGGTTCCAAATTCCAGTGCCATTTACTTTCCAGAATAAGCATACACTACAAGAAATTATTTTGGCTGCCATTTTTCACCTCCAAATATTTCCTTCAAAACAAACAAAGAAATAAACTTTCTTACATCAACAAATTCGGGTTTATGATTAAAATAAAACCCAAAAATGTGAATGGAATTGGCTAAACAGAGAAAAAATTCTTAGTTTTTTTATTTTTAAAAAAAACAAAAAAATTATCTTTCTTACATAAATGAATTGTATAATTAAAGCAAAACCCAAAAGCATAATTGGAATCTTAATATAATGAAGAAAAGAAATGCAGAAAACAGAGAAAAGATTGTTACCTCTTTTTCTTTTTGGCAAAGTACCCACAAGGAGAGCTCTTTTTCAAGATATTGATAAACTTTTCATGAAGAAATCAATTGATACTGACAAAAACACAAAGCAAATGAAAGGGAAAAAGAAATTAAACCTGAAATTGTATGAAATTTGGTCGGCAAAGACCACGCGGAGGCTTAATCGGTTGCCGTTTAGTCAAAATCCATTGATGGCAGCTCTAGGCTAGAGAAGAATAGAGGTAAGGGGAAGGAAGAAGAATAGAACGAGATCTGCACAATTTTAACTTGGTGTGAACTTCAGAAAAACAAAACTAAAAAATTGACTCGAACCGTAAATTAAAAGCAGAGGTGTTGATTCAAGAGGAACACAAGATTTTAAAGGTAAATGAGACAATAATTTCTATTTATTTACCTGATTTGAAGAACACTTTGGGGTTTTCTCTTTAGACTTGACAGTGAGATTAAGAGAAACGATTCGAAGTCGGCGCTGGATATCGTTGAAAGTTGCCTATGGGTGGGGGACACGGAGGTCTCCAGGGGTGGCAGAGATGAGAGTCGCTGGTGGCTGAGAGAATGAGATGGAGGGTGGTTTTTTCGAGAGACATAAAGATCGGTGATTTGAGAGAGACAGAGATTGATTTTATTAATTAGTGTTGTTTTCGTGATATATTTATTTATCATAAATTTAATTATTTTTTATAATATAATTTATTTTTCTTATATTAAAATAATAATTAATTGTGATATATTATTATTATTATCATAAACTAATTTTACTGGCTATGAAATTGAATTATTTCTTGTCAATAAAAAAATTTATTAAAAGTATTTTTATTAAAATATAATTTAATTATAATATATTTTTATTATAGTGGATTGTGACAATTTAGTGTAGGGGGATAGAGGCGCGAGCACTCACCGGTGGTGAGGCAACGGCTACAGTAGTAGACTGAGGCAAACATATCACAGATCACGAATCAAACAGAGAAAAAAAATTAGGTTTCAATAAAAATCACACCCACCTGATGAGGGCAGTGACGGAGGAGATAATGCAGCAAAAACGGTGGACAAGCACTCGACGGAGGCAAGGGAGATATCGGAGATCGACATGGACAAATGCAGAGAGAAAAAAAAATTGAGATAAGAGGAGATACAAATAGCGAGGGTTCCGTACATCATTTAGGGATTTAACTGAAGTGACCACCATGTAATTAAATGTTGTGTACGCTTCGTTTCTAACATCGGTTATGAATAGATAATTGGCATGTAAAATATAATTTTTATAATTTTTTAATTTATATTTAAAAAAAAGTAGATGATAAATTATTTTTAGTCATTAAAAAATTTATCATGGACATTTTTATTTATAACATAAAATAAATTATTTATAATATGATTTAACTGTAACACATTTTTATTACAGTTGATTGTAATAAAATATTATAGTCGCACAAACTGGTTGTATTATAATAATGAACTTATATTTGGTCACAATATATTCTTTTTTGTGACATATTTGTTTGTCATAAATTCAATTATTTTTTATGACATAATCCAACTGTTACGAAAAATTATTATTGTCATAAATTGATTGTATTGGTGACGAAATTGTGTTTCGTCATATTCCTTTTTTGTGACATATTTATTTGTCATAAAAAATTATCGTGACGAAATAATTTTATCGTCACTAATTCATTAAATTGTGACAAATATAATTCTTGTTACAAAAAATAAGTATTTCATGACGAATTTATGTGTCGCCAATAGTTATTTTTTTCATTATATTTTTTTTCTATCAAAAGAAAAAGGTGAAAATTTTTCTCCATATTAAAGGTGATGAAATTGTACCTCATCACAGTATATTTATTTTTTGTGACATATTTATTTGTCATAAATAAAATTATTTTTTAAACTAAAATTTTTTGAAATAAATAATTAGGAATATTTTTTTATATCGATATCTTATTTGTGATGAAATGATTTTATTGTCACTAATTTATTTAATTATGACAAAATAATTCGTCATAAAAAATAAATATTTTGTGACGATTTTATACGTTGCAATAAGTTATTATTTTGTCCTTAAATTTTTTCCCTAAAAAAAAAAGGTGGAAAATTTTTCCTCCTAAAGAAACCACGACGAAATATATTTTTCGTCACAAAATTATCTATTAGTAACGAAAATTAAAACATAAAATGACACAGGATAATTTTTTCACAGTAATAAATAGTATGGTGATGTTTTAAAAAATTTATCATTGTAAGTTATAATTAGTGATGAAATTTTATGCGTCATTAAAAAATTTGTCACAAAAAGTAAAATTTCTTGTAGTGATTTTGGGCCCTTGTAACTAATTTTTGGGGCAATATTATTTAGCTTTCATTTGGGATTGTATTTTGTCCCTATTTACATTTTTAGTCCTCTTTCATTAGGGGTTGTATTCCGCCTCTATTTCTCTTGTAATTGTGTGCTTGACGTGTTTATTACTTTCTTTTACTTATTTACCGCTTTCTTTATCGCTTTTCTCTATTTTCTTTACGTGCTTATAATGCGCCTTTAATTCAAATGCATACATCGTGTGAGATGAGAGATAGAATTTTAGGAAGTTAAAAACTCATTTATAATTAACCAAAGCATAAACAAGATTGAAGTTCCGAACACCAATCTTTGGTCTAAACCAATAAGAGGTTAGAAACTTTTCCCAATTTCTTATAAATTTGGTGACTCTATGATACCTCAAAGGTACCTAAAGGCGTCGTGGGGCTAGATGTTCCTTTCCAATGTTCTATTGGGAAGGAAGCAACCAAGATGTCTCATGGCGCCCATGATCCAAAAGACGTGAACCAATCTCTTGAATCTTAAAAACGGGTTCAAGCGAGGGCCTGTCTCATGGCGCCCATGATCCAAAAGACGCGAACCAATCTCTCGAATCCTAAAAATGGGTTCAAGCAAGGGCGCTTGCTGGGTTCGACATGCGTAACAATGTGATTATGTGATAAAGATAAGATATGGTAATGATTATGTGATAAAGATAAGATATGGTGATGATTAAAGTGATAAGGATAAGGATAAAGAATAAAGATGGGGTTAAGGGTATAATCGTAATTAATGAAAAGTTTTGAGGGTAGAATGGTAATTTTATACATATGTATGTTAATGATGGTTAATAAGGGTAAAAATGTCATTAAAAGGTTAACTATGAAAATAGGTCACTTTTTAGGGAATAAAATGTAATTTGGCATGGAAATGGTAGTTTAGCGGCCAAAATGTAATTTGTATGTTAAGTAATGTAAATTGGTTTAAAAAAAATGAACTGGTGGCATTTTCATAAATTTAGGTAAAATAAAATGAACTAATGGCATAATTGTAATTTTGGTGAAGTAAAATGAACTAAGGGCAATTTCGTAATTTTGGTAAAGTTTAAGGGTATAATAGTAATTTTGCCATGTTTAAGGACAAGACGGTAATTATGTTCTTTTATGTGTACTAAATGTGTAAATGACCTTTATTATGTGATTTAATGGTAATTTGCTTGTTATGTAATGAATTAAATAATTGATAAGTTAATTTAGTGGCATAATTGTAAATAAGAGAAAGTTATGAGCAAAATCGTATTTTAATAATAGTTAAAGGACCTAAGTGTAAATATGACATAGTTAAAGGACCTAGATGTAAATATGCTATAGTATGAGGACCTAATTGTAATTATATCATAGTTAAGGGATCTAAATGCAAATATAAAATTTTATGTGTGCTATAAATGAGTGATTTAATTGACATTAAAAATATTATTGCATGTTAGATAATAAAATAAGGATAATAATAAGTTAACTAATGGCATTATTGTAAATAAGTAAAAAGCAAAGGGTAAAACTGTAAATTGATGGAAGTCTAGGAACTTAAATGTGAATTTGCCAATAACGAGGTAAATGAGGGATTTTAAAGATAATTGATAAGGAATTTGAATGTTAATTGTATAATTAATTGACAATAAAGAAAATAATGATATTTATGTTAATATTAATAGAAATTTTACTGTTAATGCTAATATCATGGAAATGGAAATAGGATTAAATGTAAGGGAAATAGATGAGTATTATTAGCATTAATAAAAGAATATAAATGTCTCTGGACTAGTAAAGGATTATTATTACTAATCAGAAATAACTGAAATGTAGATTTAAATCTATAATATTAAATTGAAGAAAGATAATGTAATTAAGATAAATAATATATATGTCAGTAACTGATATTGTGCTCAAGTGTAGACTGTAATTGATATATATAAGTGATAAGCAAATAATGAAAAACAAATGAATAAGTTAATAAGATATTTACAAATATTGTTAATATAATTGGTCATAGAAATAACAGACTGAATAAAATAGTATTAATGTTAAAGTTGATTGTACAATTATTGATGATTCTAATAATGGTAGTAGTAATGTTAAAGTATGGTTACTGAATTAATGAAAAAGGAATAAGGTAAGGACTGAAGGAAGAGATCTATCAGGACATTGTAAGTAAGGCATAAGTTACTTAAAAGTCTTAAAAATTAGTGTTCATATGATAGAAATAAAGATATATGCTTGTATGTGCATGCATGATCTTTTAGTGTGGAAAATTTAGGATATGTATCCACTACTGAGCATTTCAATGCTCAGCGCGTAGTGTGATTACTGTGTGTAGGCTATAAAAAGATAGAAAGTTTAAAGTGGCCGAGGATTGATGATGGTCGAGATGGGATTTAAAAGCAAAGGTAAGGAGCTACAAGAATGGCATGTATACGACTGCAATGGATGAACTCGAGGTTATACAGGTTAAGTATAATATTGGTGTGTCAGTGTAATGGTTTGTATGATTGTTATTGTTGAAAAGAAAAAAAAATCACTGAATCTGAGGAGTGAAATACAGTACAGTGTGGCGACATTCGATATCCGTATCATTTGCGGGTATATGGTGTTACAATTTGATTGGTATCAAAGCAAAGATTTAGGCGGTTCTAAGATCGAAAATAGTGTAATGAGGACAAAATGATATGTATACATGCAATAAATAGGTATTGATGACAAAAGTGATTGAAAGTATCTAAGGAGATATAAGGATATTATAGGCTCACAGAATTGAAAGGGAATGTAAGGTATGATGACCGATGAAAGCAAATGGATCTCCTAAATTGAATGTCCCCATAGCATAGTGATTGTGATCCGTGATTGAGACATATAAGGAAAATTTCGGGGACAAAATTTTTATAAGTGCGGGAGAATTGTAATGACCTAAATACTGGGCTAGTCGTGATCAGTGGAATTTGTAGAGTTTATAGTGTGAATTTCGTATGAAAATATTAGTGATTATGACTTAAAAGACATCAAAGGAGAAAGGTTAAATGTGCTTGAGGCATACCAATTGTAGGATGGGTGACATACTGGGAAGCAATATAGCTCATAATTGCAGCTATATGCTAAAAAAATACTATTTGCCTATTTTGATTTGTAGACTGTCAGAAGTCTAGCGGTATAATTTGGCGCAAAAATGAGGTCAAATAGGCCCCCGAAAGTCCGTCTGAAGTTGGCCTCTTGTTTGGTTCAGTTAAACCAAGTTTGACCGAATTTTTATAAATAGTTAGAGTGAATAAAAAGGTCTACTGTGAGAAGTGTACAAGCTCAAAATAATTTTTAGAAATTTTTGACAGCCTTAAAATTGTATTTTACGGTAGAAACCGACTAAATCGAATCGGACCGGCTTAGGTGAACCAGGCCCCAAATGAACTCTGATTGGGCTAAAATTTTGCATGGAGGTTATATTTGATATTTTAAGAATGATAAAATTGATAGGGAGTGAAAATGAGTTCAGGAACACTCAGTTACCCTTAAAAAGTGAAAAATGACCCGAAAATCGAAAATTGAACCAAACCGGTTCGACCACTCCGGTTGGACCTTATCCAATTCAATTGAACCCTTATAAATACATCTCTTTTGTTGTAAAACCCTAGATAATTCAATTTGGTTGCCGCCTCTCTCCCTCCCTCCTTGTCCGAATTGAACAATCTCACTTCTCCTCCAGTTTTCTTTCGTTCTCTCTCCATCTCACCCCATATTCAAGCCTCCCTAACATATTTCAGCTCCTTTAGAATCCATTGGTGGTCATAGAAGTCCATTTGAAGGTTTTAAAGTGGGTAAAGTCAAGACTTTTATGTTAAGGGGTGATTTTGAGGTAAGTTCTATAATTTTATTTAAAGGTTCCTATAGGTACTTTAGGATGTGTAGATCATATTTATGAAGTTATATTGCAAAAAGGAAGTAAAATAATGGTGGTTTCTTTGATGTGAGAATTCGGCCACTTAAGGAATACAAAGGAAATGGTGATGTTTTATGGAGCAAAGCTAAGGAAAGGAAGATCTAAGTGTGGAGAGCTTGAATATAAGATTAGTGGATACAATATCCTTCTTTTTCCATGTTAAAAGTATGATTTTTAGTTATGTTTAAACATAAGGTATGTGAAATATGCATGTTGAATTTAATCAAACCATGTAGTCATATTTAAGAAGGTTAAAAATGAGATTTTGAATGATTAAAATGAAAAGAAATAAAATATATACCATGGATAACATGTAGGCCGAATGGTGTATGCATGTAAAAATGAGATTTTTTTTGTGTTTTGATGTGATTTCATGACATGACTACGTTGTTTGACATGTGATCTATCTAATGGTATGCATTGGTGCATGTGAAGATGTCATAATGTATGGTATGCATGTATGGCCGAATGGTTATCATGTGTAAAGGTATGATTTTGATATTTTTTAATGGAAATTAATGGCATGGCTATGTTATTCAACATGTAAATAACATAAAGAATGTGTACATGTATGTATACATGTGTATCATGATGAATTAATGAGCTTTTATGGCATGTGACGGTGTGATGATGATAATCACATGTATAATGATTGAATTGTATGAAAAAGAATGGAACACAATGATAAAATTCCATGAAATGTATGACTGATGACTTGAAAAATGTAAAAAGTGGAATGCCCTATATAGTAATCTGGTAGTCAAGTCTAGTTCAAGATATGATGGCTAGCCATAGGGACATAAGACTGCGGGTGTGAGCATGACGTCTCAGTTATAGTAGGCTATTGACGGTCCTACTTATTGTATTGAAGAGTTTACTGTACTGGTGAGGTTTTACTAGAGTGTTTACTGTATTAAAATGTATTTAAAGATAGGGGTGGTCCTTCGGGGTCCCTCTGGAAAAGACTGAAGTGATCTCTTGCGGTCCTTCAGGTTATTCGAGCTTTTAGGGGTTAACGTCTCGTTTGTTCTGGTCATAGATGTCTGCCAGTTTTATACAGGGGCAAATGGCAAAAAAAAAAGCATGATATGATTGATTTGTGATTAAAATGATGTTTGAGGTTGATCTGTGATTAAAATGATATTTGTGTGAAAAATGGATTTAATTGGAATAAATACAAAGTTTTGAGGACATAATGTAAATTTGACTAGAAAAAGAAATGATTATGTGATAAAGATAAGATTTGCATGTGATTATGTGATAAAAATAAGATTTGCATGTGATTATGTGATAAACATATGATGTGCGTGTGATAATGTGATAAAGATAAGATTTGCATGTAATTATGTGATAAAGATAAGATATGGTAATGATTATATGATAAAGATAAGATATGATAATGATTAAAGTGATAAGGATAAGGATAAAGAATAAAGATAGGGTTAAGGGTATAATCGTAATTAATGAAAAATTTTGTACATATGCATGCTAATAATGGTTAATAAGGGTAAAAATGTCATTAAATGGTTAAATATGAAAATAGACCACTTTTTAGGGACTAAAATGTAATTTGGCATGAAAATGATAGTTTAAAGACCAAAATATAAGTTGCATGTTAAGTAATGTAAATTAGTTTAAAAAAATGAACTGGTGGCATTTTCATAAATTTAGGTAAAATAAAATGAACTAATGGCATAATTGTAATTTTGGTAAAATAAAATGAACTAAGGGCAATTTCGTAATTTTGGTAAAGTTTAAGGGTATAATAGTAATTTTGCCATGTTTAAGGACAAGATGGTAATTATGGTCTTTTATGTGTACTAAATGTGTAAATGACCTTGATTATGTGATTTAATGGTAATTTACTTGTTATGTAATGAATTAAATAATTGATAAGTTAATTTATTGGCATAAATGTAAATAAGAGAAAGTTAGGGGCAAAATCATAATTTAACAACAGTTAAAGGACCTAAACGTAAATATGGCATAGTTAAAGGACCTGGATGTAAATATGCTATAGTATGAAGACCTAATTGTAATTATAACATAATTAAGGGACCTAAATGCAAATATATAATTTTATGTGTGCTATAAATGTATATGTTCTTAAATGAGTGATTTAATTGACATTAAGAATATTATTGCATGTTAGATAATAAAATAAGGATAATAATAAGTTAATAATGGCATTATTGTAAATAAGTGAAAAGTAAAGGGTAAAACTGTAAATTGATGAAAGTCTAGGAACTTAAATGTGAATTTGTCAATAACGAGGTAAATAAGGGATTTTAAAGATAATTGATAATTAATTTGAATGTTAATTATATAAGTAATTGACAATAGAGAAAATAATGATATTTATGTTAATATTAATAGAAATTTTACTGTTCATGCTAATATCATGAAAATGACAATAGGATTAAATGTAAGAAAAATATATGAGTATTATTAGCATTAATAAAAGAATAGAAATGTCTCTGGACTAGTAAAGGATTATTATTACTGATCAGAAATAACTGAGATGCAGATTTAAATTTGTAATATTAAATTGAAGAAAGATAATGTAATTAAGATAAATAATAGATATGTCAGTAACTGATATTGTGCTCAAGTGTAGACTGTAATTGATATATATAAGTGATAAGCAAATAATGAAAAACAAATGAATAAGTTAATAAGATATTTACAAATATTGTTAATATAACTGGTCATAGAAATAACAACCTGACTAAAATAGTATTAATATTAAAGTTGAAAGTAAAATTATTGATAATTCTGATAACGGTAGTAGTAATGTTAAAGTATGGTTACTTAATTAATGAAAAAGGAATAAGGTAAGGACTGAAGCAAGAGATCTATCAGGACATTGTAAGTAAGGCATAAGTTACTTAAAAGTCTTAAGAATTAATGTTCATATGATAGAAATAAAGATATATGCTTGTATATGCATGCATGATGTTTTAGTGTGAAAAATTTAGGATATGTATCCACCACTGGGTATTTCAATGCTCAGAGCGTAGTCTGATTATTGCGTGCATGCTATAAAAAGATAAAAAGTTTAAAGTGGCCGAGGATTGATGACGGTCGAGATGGGATTTAAAAGCAAAGGTAAGGAGGTACAAGAATGGTATGTTTACGACTGTAATCGATGAACTCGAGGTTATAGTGTGAATTTATAGTGTGAATTTCATATGAAAATATCAGTGATTGTGTCTTAAAAGATAGCAAAGGAGAAAGGTTAAATGTGCTTAAGGCATAGCAATTTTAGGATGGGTGACCTACTGGAAAGTAATATAGCTGACAATTGCAGCTGTATGCTAAAAAAATATTATTTGCCTGTTTTGATTTGTAGACTGTCAGGAGTCTAGTGGTATAATTTGGTGTAAAAATGAGATCAAATAGGCCCCCGAAAGTCCATCTGAAGTTGGCCTCTTTTTCGGTTCGGTTTGACCGAATTTTTATAAATGGTTAGATTGGATAAAAAGGTCTATTGTGGGAAGTGTACAAGATCAGAATAATTTTTAAAAATTTTTGACAGCATTAAAATTGTATTTTACGACAGAAATCGACTAAATTGAATCAGACCGGCTTAGGTGAACCGGGCTCCAAATAGACTCTGATTGAGCTAAAATTTTGCGTGGAGGTTATATTTGATATTTTTAAGAATGATGGAATTTATTGGGAGTGAAAATGAGTTTAGGATGACTCAGTTACCCTTAAAAAGTGAAAAATGACCCGAAATCGAAAATTAAACCAAACCGGTTCGACCACTGCAGTTGGACCTGGTCCGATTCAATTGAACCCTTATAAATACATCTCTTTGGCTGGAAAACCCTAGAGAATTCCATTTGGTTGCGGCCTCTCTCCCTCCCTCCTTTGCCGAATTGAACAATCTCACTTCTCCACCATTTTTCTTCCATTCTCTCTCCATCTCACCCCATATTCAAGCCTCCCTAACATATTTCAGCTCCTTTAGAATCCACTGGTGGTCATAGAAGTCCATTTGAAAGTTTTAAAGTGGGTAAAGTCAAGACTTTTAAATTATGGGGTGATTTTGAGGTAAGTTCTATAATTGTATTTAAAGATTCCTATTGGTACTTTAGGATGTGTAGATCATATTTATGAAGTCATATTGCAAAAAAGGAAGTAAAATAATGGCGGTTTCTTTGATGTGAGAATTCGGTCACTTAAGGAATATAAAGGAAATGGTGATGTTTTATGGAGCAAAGCTAAGGAAAGGAAGATCTAAGTGTGGAGAGCATGAATATAAGGTTAGTGGATATATATAAGTGAAATAGATGGGTACTATTAGCATTAATAAAAGAATAGAAATATCTCAGGACTAGTAATGGATTATTATTACTGATCAGAAATAATTGAGATGTATACTTAAATCTGTAATATTAAATTGAAGAAAGATAATGTAATTAAGATAAATAATAGATATGTCAGTAACAGATATTGTGCTCAAGTGTAGACTGTAATTGATATATATAAGTGATAAGAAAATAATGAAAAACAAATGAATAAGTTAATAAGATATTTACAAATATTGTTAATATAACTAGTCATAGAAATAATAGACTGAATAAAATAGTATTAATGTTAAAGTTGATAGTACAATTATTGATGATTCTGATAACGGTAATAGTAATGTTAAAGTATGGTTACTGAATTAATAAAAAAGGAATAAGGTAAGGACTGAAGCAAGAGATCTATTTGGACATTGTAAGTAAAGCATAAGTTACTTAAAAGTCTTAAGAATTAATGTTCATATGATAAAAATAAAGATATATGCTTATATGTGCATACATGATGTTTTAGTGTGGAAAATTTAGGATATGTATCCATCATTGGGCATTTCAATGCTCAACACGTAGTGTGATTACTGCGTGCAGGCTATAAAAAGATTGAAAGTTTAAAGTGGCCGAGGATTGATGACAGTCGAGATGGGATTTAAAAGCAAAGGTAAAGTGGTACAAGAATGGCATGTATACGACTGCAATGTATGAACTCGAGTTTATATAGGTTAAGTATAATATTGGTGTGTCAGTGTAATTGTTTGTATGATTGTTATTGTTGAAAAGAAAAAAAAAAATTTCACTGAATCTGAGGAGTGCAATACAGTACAGTGTGGCGATATTCGATATCCGTGTCATTTCCGGGTATAGGGTTTTACATATGCTGGAAGTCTGGATACTCAAAATCTTTTGTGTCTTAGGGATTGTTTCTTTGACCATCTTCATCAAATCCTCTTGTAACTCATAAATTTGTTGATAAAGCCATGGACGATGCACACTACATCCACTCCTCAATTCCATCGAAGATTTAAAGTTGCTTCACAACACTTCCCTTTCGGCAACTCTGACTGAAAGGCGAATAATAGATTTTTTATAAAATTTATCTCCTATAAACCAGATAGTTTCCAATAACTCTCCAGTTCTGGATGATATTCGAATGAATCAATCATTACTTTAATTAAGACTCTATCATCCCTTTCTAGATTCAAACTACCAATCCAAATGCACTCTTGCATTTGTTCTTGCATGTGAACTATATGATGCACTATTGCATCAATCTCATCAGCTTAAATCCTCCTATTCATTTTAGTGTTGCAGACTTTTTGTGCTCTTGCTTTAGTCAAAGCAACCCCATGAGGAGTCTGTGGAATCATTGGTGTCAACGACCTCACCATTTCTATTACACATAATAGAAATTAAGGGATTAATACACTCATGTATAAATATTTATGATTGAAATTTTTTTCAATCAAAAAAAGGACAAATCCACATGAAAAGTTATTCAAAAATTTTGAAAAATATTTGAAGGCACAAAACACATTTTCTATAATTTTCCATAAATATTTATGTTGGAAAAATCGAAAAAATATTTTTTGGTCATAAAAAAATTGAAAAAATAATAAAAAAATAAGAAAAAAATATGAAAAATTAATCTTGTAACACCCGATACCCGACCCATTGGAAGTCGAATACCAAAAGTTACCCAAATTGATATAATAATCGATATTCTATATATCCAAACCTATTATTTAATATTAAACTCATATAAATCCAAATCACTTCAGATTTTATAGAAAATCGGATAGAGTTTCCCCTATACGGGTCTCTATCCCCCTGTTAGACAGTAAAAAATTCACTTCTATAACATCATTCACAAATCACAATTCCAACTAAAACCAAATCATCCATAAAAAATATCCCAACCTCCTCAAATACAACACTACACAAGAATAATTACATAACTTAGTTTCTGCACATCCCATAATTAAGAACCAAGGCATCCATTATCTTTTACATGTATATAATTACAATATCCTTCAAATTTTAACAACCGTCAACAAAATGAATTACATTTCATAATTCTAATCTATCACTTCCTATAAAGCCATTCCAAATTTCCAACTTCGATACTTCAAAATAACAAAATAAATAATAATAAGTCTAAGTATCTATTCTTAAGTTAATAACTTTTTCCTGACTTCCTGATAGATCCCCAGCTTGCATTTCATTCTAACATCCTATACCTATGCGTAGAAATAAAATTTCACGCGCTAAGCAATTGCTTAGTGGCAACCACTAAAATTACTTTTCCAAAAATTTCATATCACAAGCTTTAATCAAAATTCATAAACAAGGTATGCATATATATATATATATATATATATATATATATATATAGCAAATACACAATTGATAAAATACAATGCACTATCATAAATAATTAAACATACTAGAATATCTATATCTATATATATATATATATATATATATATATATATATATGTATACATAAATATTACCTTCTTTTTCCATTACTAAAATCCATAAGTCATATTAAGGTAACCTCTTTTCATTATTTAACTCATCATAACTAATTAAATTAAAAAACAAATGCCCATAGTAACTTCATGGAACACATTGAGGGGATATACGGGACTACGAATTGAAGTGGCCAATACCGAGCACTACACTTCAATCCTAACTTGTAGGTTCTCAATAACCTACAACAAAACGACAATATTCACATACTTCATCCAACATATCCATCAAAATTCCACCCTGCACTTTGAATAAAAGCGTTCAAAAATCCATTCGACGTTCCCCATAAATACTCAATTTCCAGCTGACTCTTCACATAAATATTCAATATCCAACCTACACTCTAAAGAAAATACATTCTTATGGTCAGCTAATTATATCCTACCCAAGTTTCCTATCGTTTACCAAGGGCATAAGAACTATTCCTTTCTTTAATCTCAATTATAATATTTATAATATTCTACACACTTATAATCACATTAAAAAGAAATATTCAAATTAAACAAATTGAATACATTTTGTCTTCCTTCCAAGCCAATACACCAACATCAACTTCATAATATTTTTCTCTTTCAACAGCCCAAATCAGTCCCTTTTAATAAATTAAACAAATGGCACATATTCCATTTTTCATTCACATAATCTCATATCGTATTCAAATTCATATAATTGTTGTTATTTACATATTAATTCCTCACAGCATAACAAGCCAAGTCACAAACTTAATAATTCACTTTTATTTTCAAATAACCTTCATAAGTTAACCTCATATTAATATTATTATTATTATCATTATTATTCTACTTAATTTCTATCACATTTACTCATTAGGCTAACTTACATATTAAATTTCACAATCTCCAAAACTATTTCTAACCAAATCTTTTCAAACCAACATTTATTTACTTAATACATAATTTAAAACAGATAAAACAAGTAAGGAAATGTAAATTTTAGTGGTCGCAAACCTTGATATTCAACAAAATAGCTCTAATGGCTTCAATCAACTCCACAAAAATGAACTTAGAGCTCTACTTGTTTTTCTTTCCCTTTATTCCTCACGTTTTCTTCTTCCTCTTCACATATACATATAACAATTCAACTATAAACTCAATAAATCTTAAAAAAAAAAATTAATTTAACTTGACTGTATTACTTAAAAATTAGAAATCTAACTTATTCTAAGCTTAAAACATTAAATTCCTAAAATTAGAATTTTAAATCCCTAAACTCCCAAAATCTGCCCTTAATTATTTTTCCTCAAACCTCTAGATTTCAAGTCAAGATCACTCACTTTAGGGGGGCTAATGGTGCAACCGGTGGCCGGCGACGAGGAGGAGGAGGAGGAGGCATCGAGCGAGGCTACAAATCTCAACTACAAATGCTTGAGGAGGAGGGCAGCAGTTACTGCCATCGTGTGCGAAAGAGGGGGAAAAAGAGGAGGCGACGAAGCCGACTGACAGCGAGGATAGGGGGGTTGGGAGGTGGGGTGCGACGGGGAGGAAAAGCAGATCGGGGGAAGGGGGCTAGAATGTGATCAGGGCAGAGAAGGGAAAAGAAGGAAAACAAAGAAACTAAGAGAAGAGAAGGAAGGGGAAGCCCAAAACGATGTAGTTTTGGGTTTTTTTTATTAAATTACCATTTTATCCTCCCCAACACACACGCACACCAATATTTACCACAAAATTAGACCCCTAAATTTTTAATATTTTACACCCACTCCTTTTTTAAAATTATTCTATTTATTTGCCCAAAATTACCCTCACTTTTCGGGTCTATTATTTTGGGGCGTTACAAATCTATAAAAAATCGGAGCTAATTTGGTGGTCGAAGGAAGCCTCATGTGGCCCAATGGACCAATGGAAGGCATTCAAACGCATCTTGGCAACTAGGTGGACCAACCAGGGACTGCCACGTGTCATGAAAATTTCTGAAATGGCACCGACCCACTGTTTCATGTGTACCCACATGTGTCGCCATGTCAAACATTGTCATGACATGTGGCAGTCCCTGGTTGGTCCACATGTTTGCCACATGGCATATCATTGACACGTAGCATTGCCACAGTCATCCATATGTCAGTTCTTGATTCGAAGATGTGTCAAGATGACACATCATACTGACACGTGGCACGACCACTATTATCCATGTGTCATCCTCCATTAGGCCATATGTCAGAATGATGTATTACTCTAACATGTGGCATGGCGCGTGTAGACCATAGGTCCACTAGCATGCGCTTTGCATATGGAGGCTCATGCATCTCACGTGCTGCCTTGTCGGGAGATTTTTGTGATCGGATTTTGGCCAGTGGGTATTTTCAGGGTTTGTGATCTCAATGGTATGGTAAAAAAAAAAAAAAAAATTAAATCCTTACTTCTAATTCGGCGTTTTAGACACTTATGTCTATACCCCTCAAATCGCAGTGTACATATATATATATATATATATTTATATATATATCATAAACACAAAAAAAAACTAATTTAGTGTTTCATGCATCCTATTTAGTTATACTATTTTACTTATAAAAATTAGACCTAATTTAATGTAACACCCCTTGCAGGCTTCCCATGACCCTGACTGATAACACCGGATTACTTGTAGCAAGATGTCACACCACAAAGTGCAGATACCATAATTTCACTAAAAACTTTTTCTTTAATTTCACACATTCCAAGCATTCATAACCTATCATACACAGATTCATACCTTCCTGTTGAGCTTATACAGATTTATTACATTTACAAGTTAGCAGTTAATTTTTCTTGCATTTTATATTAATAGATACATAATTACAATTATGATATCAAAATGAATATTACATAAACATTGATTTTAGGCCCAAAAAGAAAAACGTACAAAAATACTCTCTTCCTATATCTGAGTTAACCTTCAACCTTGCGAATTGTCCTTGTGAGCGAAACTAATACTAGTACCTACACGGATTAAAAAACCGTGCTAAGTATAAAGCTTAGTGGGAAATTTACAAATAAAGATGACCACTCGCAGTAGTCTTTGAATCAGGCATGCAGTTCATAATATTCATATAAATGCAATAAGCATAATTTAAAATAGAAAAAAGAGAATATTATATTTTAGCATGCATAGCATGTTTGGATAATTTATTCATCACCAGATCATATATCACGATTCAGAATTGCATGGATAGCATATTTATATAATTTATTCATATTATTGTTTATATATTGCTCTACTTACAGGTAAATCATATCCAGAATACAAGAATTCATGTTAACTCATTGTATTGACTTACTCGTTATACATTATATCTTTCGCTTATATTTCATGAATGTGGGTTTCTTACTTATACCCGTTCCTTAATATATAAATTTATATATATATCATCTCATGTGTACTTAAATCTAGACATTTATTATACATAGTGCATACACGTACATATATTTTGGTCTAGTGAATTTAGTTACATGCTTTTCACATATTCATGTTCCAAGTCTATTCCCAGTTAAACTACATGTGAATATGTATATAAACTCATATCTTATAAGTTTTTATCTCATAACCTTATTATGTTCCTTGTTCATTTCTTATATTGTACACAGGTGCTTAAGTTACCATATACTCATGCCGAATAATCATATTATGCCAATCATGTATATTCTTGTTATTTCTATACATTTAATTACCACTTCCATACTTATTAACGAATCATACAAGAGCCACAGTCATAAATATATTCATAGATTAAGATAGAAGCACAATTAAGAGCATAATTCATGTTAACTCAAATACCAACACTACTTATCAAATCGAAGACCATATTATTTGCTAGCAACCAAATCAGATATCATAATTCATAGTATTTCTTGAACATTTAGATTATGTTATATAGCTATTCATTGTTTGTTTTACTAGAAATTGGATAATCGAGAGAATATCAGGATTTTTCGGAGGGGAGTATATTAGAACTGGTGTCCCCGAAGGGTAAATCATATTAAGATCCCCGAAGGGATAAGTATCAAAACAGGAACACATATGCCAATATATATATATATGTATATATATATATATATATATATATATATATATATATATATATACACACACACACACACACACACACAAGTGGCATTAATCATAAATAATATCAAATATAACATTATTCACGTATTTTAACCATGTACCATATAATCATATAGATATCCAGATATAGATTTTTAGAATATACTCATTTTCATATTAGATACTATGACGCACACCGAACATATGTGTTTGCCAGAGGGCTTGCTTTTCAGTGTGCCTGCCCTCTCGTACTAGCAGCCGCAAACCTCCTATTTTTTATTTTGACAAGAAAATCATCACTTCTAATCTTTTTGCTTGTGAACAGACATTAATATTATTAATGGGTAACCTTAGTCTGGGCTGTCTCGGGACCCAGTGTCTACAAATCAAAGTGATATAGCCATAATTCATATACAGATCACTTATACAGATAAGTATTGCATACCTTTCTAAGGGTGTGGATAAGTGGAAGAATAACAGGACTTTCCAAAAGGAAGTAGATCATAACAAAATTATCGTAAGGATAATCATATTAGAATCCCTAAAGGGATGAATATCAAAATCCATAAAGGGATGAATATCAGAATCCTCGAAGGGATAAATATTAGGATGGGTATTCCCATAAGAAAATATATGACATAAGTCTTTACAAAATGACACCGTAGTGTCATAAGTATTTGTTATAGAATAACATTAGCTATGCTAATGGTCAGCTATTATAGCTAGTAGCTGTGCTAATGGTCAGCTATTACAGCTAGTAGATATTCGATGTAGTCAGCTATTACAGCTAGTATAGATGTACTCTTTTTCCTTTCCTTTTGCATATATATATAGGTTGTGTACTCATTGATAATTAATTGAATACAAAATAACAAATTCAATTCCCATTGTATTATTACATAGTATCAGAGCCTTTTAAGCTTGATTTGGTAATTTATCTGAATTTTTTGGGTTTCCTTTAGGTTGGGTAACGTGTTCCAGCTACTGTTTGGATTGGGTAACCTTTTCCGGTGACTATCTTGTCTCACTACTGATATCAGAAGAAGTGCAGGGAGATTTTTGACCTCTCCACAAAATCTCGCGTCCTTCCATTTGGCAAGTAAACTAGACGTGCCACCAAAGCTCCCATATAATGTGTTTCAGCTACTATTTGGGTTGAGTAACCTTTTTCAGTGACTATCTTATCTCACCGCTAGCATCAGAAGAAGCGTAGGGGGATTTTTGGCCTCTTCACAAAATTCGGCGTCCTTCTATTCGACGAGTTATCCACACGAGCCGCCAAAGCTCCTGCCTCTTCTCTCACACGCCGGCACATATAGAGTCTGCTGGCCCTCCTATTTTGTCTTCGACGTCGCTTGGTAATCTCTGGTTAGATCCCGGTGTCACTTTGGCCTGGTTCTCTCTTCTGCTGGTATTCTCGTTTCCAACAAGGTTCTGTCCCTTTTATGTTCCGTGTTTTTAGTTTGTTAAGTTGCTTTGGGCTTTTATTTTGGCTGGGTATTATGAGATTACGTTGCTACTCTGATTGATTTTTTATTCTGTGGATATTGTGGATATTATGGCTGATTGTAAAGGAGTTGTTAGGGAAACTGTTAGTGAAATTATTCCTTTATCTAAGATTACAGAGGAAAAATTAGATGGGTCTAATTACCTTGATTGGAGTAGAACGATTAGAATCTATCTTCACAGTATGGATAAAGATGATCACTTAACTGATGACCTTCCTATCGATAAAACTGAAAAGCAGATTTGGATGAGAAATGGTTCACGGTTACTTTTATAGATTAGGAACTCAATTGAAAGAAATGTACTTGGCTTAGTTTCTCATTGCGAACATGTAAAAGAGTTAATGGATTATTTGTCTTTTTTATATTCTTGAAAAAGAAATGAGTCTCGTATTTATGATGTTTGTAAAGCCTTTTATCGTGCTAAAAAGGAGGCAAAATCACTCACTACTTATTTTATGGAGTTTAAGAAAATTTACGAAGAATTAAACATGCTTCTACCTCTTAGTGCTAATATTAGAGAGCAATAGGCTCAAAGAGAAAAAATGGCAGTGATGAGTTTTTTGGCTGGTTTGCCATTTGAATTTGAGACAGCCAAATCTCATATTCTCTCTGCTTCTGAAATTCCTACACTTGAAGATGTGTTTAGTAGGTTATTGTGTGTTGATAATGCTTTCTCTAGTCAGCTAAATAGTGCTATTGTTGCCAAATAAAGTGGAGGTAATAATGGAAAGAAGAATATGCTGAGGAGGGGAAATAGATCTAATAATAATCGGAATACTGATATTATCTGCTACTATTGTAAAGAACCAGGTCATACGAAGAGCTACTACAAGAAATTGCAGAATCACAATCAGAGAGCACAAGTTGCTAATGTTGCTACTTTTGGTTCATCATCTGAGCATAATATCACTATGTCTGCCGAAGAGTATGCTAAGTACTAGGAAATGTTAAAGGGATCCTCAACTTCGGTCACTACTGAGGCAGGTAACACATGTCTCATCTCCTTTAGCAATAATTGGGTCATTGATTCTGGTGCCATGAATCACATGATAGGTAATCCTGATACTTTCTCTGATTTTCGGTCTCATAAAGCTCCTTTACCTGTTACTATTATTGATGGGACATCATACAACATTGTGGGGTCTGGAACTGTCAAACTAACTCCTTCTATTACTTTACCTTCTATTCTAAATCTGCCTAACATAGCTTTTAATTTGATATCTATGAGTAAACTTACCAAAAAACTCAATTGTTGTGTCTCATTTTTTCCTGATCATTGTCTTTTTTAGAATCTTATGACGAAGCAAATTTTTGGTAAAGGACATGTATCTGGGGGTCTATACATTCTGGATTCTTGGGTACCACGATCTGTTGCTTATTCTAGTGTAGTTTCTCCTTTTAAAGCACATTGTCGGTTGGGACATCTTCCTCTACCTAATTTAAAGAAGTTGTGTCCGTAGTTTTATGATGTATCTTCTTTGGAGTGTGAGTCTTGTCATTTTTCTAAACATCATCATAGCTTATCAGGTCCTAGAATTAATAAATGAGCTGAGTTTTCTTTTCAACTTGTTCATTCAGATATTTGGGGTCCTTGTCCTATTATGTCAAAAACTGGGTACAAATATTTTGTTACTTTTGTGGATGATTTTTCCCGTATGACTTGGATTTATTTTATGAAAAATCATTCTAAAGTTTTTTTCCATTTTTTTTGCTTTTTGTGCTGAACTTAAAACCCAATTTAATGCCTCTGTTAATATATTGCGGAGTGATAATGCTAAGGAATATATGTCAGATTCTTTTCAGCGGTATATGTCTCAACAGGGTATTCTTCATTAGTCCTCTTGTATTGATACCCCTTCTCAAAATGGAGTTGCTGAGAGAAAGAATAGACATTTACTTGAGACAGCTAGAGCTTTATTATTTCAAATGAATGTTCCTAAGTATTTTTGGGTCGATGCTATTTCTATAGCTTAATTTTTTATTAATCGAATGCTGTAGACACCGAGTCCTAAGGCAGGCCAAATCGAAGTTACCCAAAGATGAAAATGATGCATGTTCACAGGCAAAATACAGATCGAAGTGATGGTTTCCTCGAAAAATATGTTTTTCGTTTTTTAATTAAAAAAAAAAAGTTTTAGTGGGCCGTTTCTTGGGGGCCTGGGTAGTGAGGCTCATCTCACTAAGTGAGATGGCAGCCTCACTAATGTGAAGCCCATCTCACTAACGTGAGATGAGGCCTCACGTTAGTAAGGCCTATCTGCTTCTCCCCTCAACATCCCTTCTCCCGTATTTCATGGGGAGTTGGTTTGAAAGGCATGGGTTGCATGTCTGAGAGAAAAAAAAAAAGAGAGATGGGAAAATTATTGAAAAAAGAGGATTGGAAATTATTGGAGAGGGCATTAGAGAGAGCTAAACGGGAAAGGAAAGAAAACACACAGAGAAGGAGAGGAAGAAAAGGATTTTGGTTTTCAAAGCATTATGATTTTCTCTTATCAAACAAAAATCAACAAGGAGACCAGCGTTTCTTTCATTTGCAATCTAACGTAAAAATCTGAGGGTAAATACTGAATAACTGCCTCTCTTATTTATTCTCTTTCTCTTCTTCTTCTTTTTCTTCTTTTTGTTTCTTTTCTTTGTTTTGCTGAGCTAGTAAGCTCTGTTTATTGTATATATGGTATATATTGTATATATTATTACTTGATCTTATTAACCCGTTGATTGTGTGTTTGTGGTTATTATGAATATATTAGCACGTTAGTTGTAGTATTTTGCATGTTTCGATCTTATTTTGTCATATCTGATGGCCTATTCTTCTTCCTCTGTTCACCTCTGTTTTTTCCATTTCTTTGAGTAGTGAGCTTTGTTTTGCTTCGTCTTTGGTTGCTGATCGGATTTTATCTTTGTTTTTGCTTGAATTGTGTTTTTCCAGTCGAATTTTGTGTTTCCCGATCGGATTGAGCCGTTGAATCCCTTCTCCCGATTGGACACATCAGAAAAAAACCTCCGCTTCCCATTTGGATTGCACGAGTCGTGAGTGCATTTCATGACTCGTGAAATGCATTTACGAGTCGTGAATGCCTTTCACGACTCGTGAATGGCATTCACGAGTCGTGTGCCTCCTTGCTTCCTCTTTATTTGTTTCGCCTGTTCTTTTCTGGTTCATCCAAATGTCTGTAGGTAAATGCATGTGAGGTAGTATAATTTTGTCATATTTCCCTTGTGTATTGTTGTCTTAATTTACTTGTTTTTGCCTAATTAATCTCTATTAATAATTGTTAAGGTTATGGTTGGTTGATGTTTCATTTGTATATTTATTTATTGTTCTTATATTAGTTTAATTGATTATTTATTTGATTGATCTATTAATCATTTTAATTAATTATTTTATTCAGTTAATTTATTTATTCATATTAATTAATAATTTACTTTACTAACATTTTATTTCAATTTTATCTTTTATTGTCTCAAAATTATTTGTCTTCGCAAGTCATATTCACGCACGGGTTGGAGAGCCGAGGAACTAGAGACCATCTAATTTAAGGGTTTGCTTTTTAATAGTTGTGTTATTTTTATTATTATTATTATGTGTTGTATGTAAAAATATATTTTATTAATTGCCCGTATTATAAAAAGTCACTTTTTCTTAATAACTAATAACTTGTAAGTTTTATTAATAAAATGGACCAATGTCCTATTTTAACCAATAAAATTTCACTTTCAAATGGAAAATTAGTCTTCATAAAATTGGATCACTCATCCCGATTTTTTTTCAATCAATATCCTAAAAATAGTTCTCCAATTTTTCTAATAAATAAAAAGGAACCAGTGTTCCTAAAATTCATGACCCGATTTATGTATGTTGCATTTTAATTTATTTTATGCGTTTATTTATTTGTTTATTTATATTTTCTTATTTTGGGAGATTGTTCTGTCCCATTTCCTTTTATTTTGGGGGATTGTTCTGTCCCAATTTCTATTTTGAAATTTATTTATTTACTGCTTTATTTATCGCTTTCCTATATGAATGAATGCACTTTAAATTTATTGCATTATCGTGTGAGATGAGAGATGAAATTTTGATTTCTTAAAAACTCATTTATAAACTTAAGTCATTAATAAAAGTGAAGTTCCGAACACCTTCTCTAGTTCAGACCAATAGAGGTTAGAGACCTTTCCCAATTTTTTGTAAATTGGGTGGCGACTCCAAAATACCGCAAAGGTGCCAAAGGCATTATGAGTCTTGATAATCCTTTCCAATGTTCTATTAGGAAGGAGGCATCCAAGATGACTCATGATGCCCAAGATCAAAAAGACACAAACCAATCTCTCGAGCCCCAAAAGGCGGACTCAATGAGGGTCTTACTGGTTCGGCACGCGTCACAGATGCCCTCTACGTTGTTGAATGGTGATGTACCTTATAGTGTTTTATTTCCAAATAAAATACTATTTCCAGTAGAACCACGGATATTTGACAGTACTTGTTATGTTTGCAATGTACGTCTTCATGTTACCAAACTCGATCCTAAGGCATTGAAGTGTGTTTTCTTAGGATACTCGCATCTTTAAAAGGGATATAGATGTTATTCTCCTGATCAACAGCGACATTTAGTTTTAGCTGATGTGGCAAATTCCACTTTTGTTCAACCCAAATAGAACTCATAATTTATATTGCTGAAACTTTGGCAGAATTTTAAGTATAATGTATTTGATAAATTCCATCTAACAAATGACACTTCTGGACAAAAGTCCCTCATAACAAATGTTCTTTTATGTCTTATGGTTGACAGGGCATAAAAATCATCCAATTTGAACATATAACCTAAGAGTTATGCTCATTAGAATAAAACTGCTCCAATAGTGTAACTAGGCAATTTTAAACACTAGATAGAATCTTGAGGCTACTTTAATTAAAGAATTTCACTAAGAAAACGTCATTTTGAACAAAGATATGTTCTACATAAATTTTCTACTATGTATTGTGGTCATTTTCACATAAAATTTATCCAATTTGGACATCGGATCGAAGAGTTATGCCTAAAAGAACACAGACTACTCTATTAAGAGGGACAGAATTCAATTCAAATATTCAACAACTTTTACACACATCTTAGAATAAAAAATAGGTTTCCATTTCTTCTATAAAATTAAAAATAGATGTCTTAAGAATCGATAGCCACTAGAATTAATTCATTTGGAGCCTTATAACTCAAATTATAAGTAAAACACTAAAAGCTACTCATACAAATCCAAAACGGAGTTCCAACCAAACACATACAAAAGCTCATACACTTTCAATATGACCAAATCTTCTCAAACTAATATTTTTCCATCATTTTCATACTCATTAAAAGCTACAAATCTATTCAAAACCAATGACCAAACACTCTAGCACATATAATTAAAATCCTAAACCTGATTTTAAACCAAACTCTTCCTTAAAACTTTGAACTTCAAGTTGCTGCCTCTTTCCCCTTCTTTGATCTTTGGCTTTCTTCAACTAATTTACAATTAATCTCACATTAATGATCATTTTAGTTCCATCTCTACAAAAATTATTTCATCAAAATAAGTGAAGAAGAAGATGGATAGAAGAATTAACTTACCCAAAAAGCTTGAATTACACAACTTCAACTAGCATGCTTAAATTCCTTGAATTTCCTTATCTTATCTCTTATATGAATTGAGAGAATGAAGATGAGGAATTCTAAATTCCTTAATCCCCAAAGTGACTGGCCAAAATAGCTTATAAAGGTCTGTAAACACTGGGTCTTGAGGCTGTTTTGGTCAGAGTTATCTAATGAGGATAAAGTTTGCTAAAAAATAGACAGAGAATGAAAGCACTTTGGCTCTCTTTAGATTGGGGGTTTCAGCAAGGTCTTTTAGGCAAATTTTATTAAATTATCCAAATAAAAAAATAAAAAAATTATAAATTAAATTAAGATTAAATGAATTAACTAATATCGGAGGATAATTAAAATAAACCAAAAATAACTTAAAAGAGAAGATAATAAGAGGTAGGAAAAAAAGGAGAAAATCAAGGAAAAATCAAGGAGAAAATCAAGGGAATAAACCTACCTAAAAGACGAATTCAAATTCAAGATCAGATAAAAAAAGATCCTGCATGAAAATCAGATCAAGTATTATATTTAATCATCAAATGTGCATACCATTATTTTCACAAATCTGCACAAATCAATTTTTATATCAATTCCCAAAATGAATCGATCAATTTTCTACCTGCATAATATTCAGTTCAAAAAATTATGTATGCACATTCAGTCCAAAAACATAGGGTCAATTTCACTCATAGTCACTCAACTTATCACTTATCGCGCAAAAGTAACCGACTTTTTTTTTCTTACTTAAATGTCACTGAACTTTTAACATTATTGCACAAAAGTCATGTTGATCGGAATCCGGCGACGACCCTTGCCGGATTGATGACTTGTTTGCAAAAATTTTAAAAGTTCAGTAACATTTAAATTGAAAAAAAAAAGTTAATTACTTTTGCGAGATAAATGATAAGTCTAGTGACCGTGAATGAAATTAATTTAAATGTAACATTTGTTGAACTTATCAATCCGGCAAGAGTCATCGTCGAATTCCGGTCAACATGACTTTTGTGTAATAATGTTAAAAGTTCAGTGACATTTAAGTAAGAAAAAAAAAGTCGGTTACTTTTGCGCGATAAGTGATAAGTTGAGTGACCATGGGTGAAATCAACCCCAAAAACATAGCTTAAGAAACAAATGCTGCAACTAATTTAAAATATCATCCTTTTTTGAAACATCAGCTGCAATATATTATCACGTGATCAAAATATCAAATGAGCAAAATAAATAGCATATCACATGATAAAAATAAATTAGTAGCAAAAAGATAATCATTTTTCTCCCCCTTTTTGTCATCACAAAATCATAAAGGTTCAACCACTCATAAACCAAAATAGCAAGCAACAAAAATAGTTCCAACCACTAATAAAAGTGATAAACCAGTATCCAGAAAATAGAGTAATTTTCCTAGTAAAAATAAAAGAAACAGTAAAGAGACTTAGAACTCAGTTAATATCTTTGGGATTGGTACTGCTGCCAACTTGACTAGGCTTGGGAGTTGGTTTAAATTTGTGCTTTGCCACAAGATGCATAGACTTCCTCAATTTTGGAGCAGGTATAGGTGAACTAGAGTCACTAAGAGGTGAGGGAGGTGGTGAATCAACTGTTTCTTCAATGATCGTACGTTGAGGTCCAAATTCACTTTCAACAAATCGTGCTTCTGCCCAAGTCATAAGTCAACGTTGAAGCTCCCAAAATTCTACTAATTTCTTAGATTTAGGCTTACAGTCCACCTTAAGTTCCTTCTTAGATTCCGAAACAGACAAAGACTCCAGATGATCCTGTTGTTCCTTTGGGTCCGTAAGAGTTTTCTCAGACTGACTATAACTGTCCCCAAATTTCTCTTCACTGCTTACTACCTTCATCACTATCTCAACTTCCTCATCACCTTCAAATTTCCCAGACTGATCTGATTTTGTTGCTCCAGTTTTAGTACTAATCTTCCTAGTTTGAGACTACTAGATGAAGATGTGTCAACTAAGGTTGGCTTTTCTTGAATAGTCAGATCTTAGTAGGATTAGCTCTTAATCTCCGAATCATTTTCTTGGAGGTATGAGCAACTTTAATTCTTTTTCCCTTGCTCTTTTGAATTACATTCCCACTTATAGGCCTTTTTCCTGACTTTTGTAGGCGAAGATTTGAGATCTTATAAAAATCCTTTCCAATTCGTAGTTTATCATTAAATAACTCACAATCTATTTTCTCCACAGGCAGATTCCAATAAATGAAAATAGCACTGAGTATCATTGCAAAGGGATAACGTTGATTTTCTTTCACAGATATGATTTGGTGAAAAATTAGGTAAGGCAAATTAATAGAATAGCCCCTGTAAATATGCCGCATGATGCCTAAATCAGTGTCTGTGACATGATCTACACTACCAGCTCTAAGCACTAATATCTCAACCAAAACTTTATGAAGAATTCTAAACTCTAAGTTCATATTGGTTGATGGAGGAGTTTTATCTTTTCTTGAGTATTGGTCCATATCAGCTATTTCACTCAAGAAATTGACTTTATTAAATCCCCCAATTTCAATTAGCCTAGTGTTCTTGGCTATTTTAAATCCTTCATTCCGTATGTTAAAGAGAATAGCTATGGTTCCTGGAGTGAGAATTTTATACTACCCTTCTATCTTAACAGCCATTGATTCATCATCTAGCATTTTCATAGTTTGAAAAAAATCTTTAACAAAGGAGGGATAGATTTCAGACTCATATGTTAAAATATCTCTCCATTGAAGTCGTTCAAGCCACGTAGCCACAGATAAGATAGTGCTTTGCAATTCTTCCCAATCGACAGATTTTGGGAAGAGAAATTCGCGAATCTCCTTTACTTTTAGCGTTGATATTTTTCTAGGTGGTGGATAGTGCTCTTGTTCTAATTTCGACGAGTTGGTGGCTGAAGAGGTAACGGGTTCATGTGATGGTGGAGATGAGGGTTTTTTATTTGCTGGGGTTTTCATTCTTGCCATGGTTTGGAGTTTCAGAGAGAGAGATAGTGGAGAGTAGATGAAGGAGAGTGTAAAAATCAAATTTTAAAATCTTTATATAGAGAACTGAAGCAATAAAGAAGGTAGGTGAAAAGTTGTACTTTTAAAGTTGAAAAAGAAAGTTTTTATTAAAAAAGAAAACGGGAAGTTATTTTGAAAAGGAAGATTGACCATATAGAAGAGACAATAACTTCCTCTTTTGAAAATCGAGAATATCTCCATTAAAATAGCACTTTATAATAAAATTAAAAACTTCCATAACTGACATTAAAAAAGAAAAATAGAACACGTTCAGTCTGTAAGAAATATTAGAACATACCATACATATAGAACACAATTAGAGAACATAAAATTATGCAAGCATAGAGTGATCTAAAAATTACTGAAAAATAAGATTACCTGTCAGGATGAATTTTCTAGCATACCTATGCCCAATTCTCTTCTTAATTTGTAAAATTGTTCTTCTTTCAATGGTTTGGTGAAGATATCAGCTAATTGATGTTCAGTTGAGATATAATCCAATGTAATATCTCCTTTTTGAACATGATCTCGTATGAAATGATGTCTTATTTCAATGTGTTTTGTTCTTGAGTGAATCACTGGATTTCTTATGAGATTTATGGCACTGGTGTTATCACAATAAATGGGTATTTCCTTAAGCTCAAAACCATAATCAATCAACTGTTGTTTGATCCAAAGAATTTGTGCAGTACAACTTCCAGCAACTATATATTCTGCTTCTTCAGTTGACAAAGCAACAGAGTGTTGTTTTTTGCTAGACCATGTAATGAGAGATTGTCCTAATAATTGACATGTTCCATACGTGCTTTTTCTCTCAATTCTGCAACCTGCAAAGTTAGCATCTGAAAAACCAACAAGATCAAAACTTGAATCTTTAAAATACCGTAAGCCAATATTTAGAGTTCCTAATAGGTATCTTAGAATTCATTTTACTGCTGATAGATGAGACTCCTTTGGATTTGACTAAAATCGAGCACATAAACATACACTAAAGTGTATATCAGGTCTACTAGCAGTTAAATACAGTAGTGAACCAATCATTCCTCTGTAAAACTTTTGATCCACATTTTTACCTTTCTCATCAGGATCAAGCTTAATTGATGGACTCATTGGTGCACTGACAGTTTTTGCTTCCATCATTTTGAATCTCTTCAGTAATTCTTTTGTGTATTTGACTTGGCTAATAAAGATTCCATCTTTATTCTGATTAATTTGTAGTCCCAAAAAGAAGGTCAATTCTCCCATCATACTCATCTCAAATTCATCTTTCATTAATTTTTTAAATTCCTTGCACATTAAGATGTTAGTAGCACCGAATACAATATCATCCACATATATTTGCACAAGCATGATGTCCGTTTCTTTATGCTTTATAAACAATGTATTATCAACTTTTCCTCTAGCAAAACCATGTTGTATTAAAAAGCTTGAAAGTCTTTCATACCAAACTCTTGGAGCTTGTTTTAAACCATACAAAGCTTTTGTCAGTTTATAAACATGATTTGGAAATTCAATGTTTTCAAAACCAGGTGGTTGTGCAACATATACTTCCTCATTAAGGTATCCATTTAGAAATGCACTTTTGACACCCATTTGATAAAACTTAATTTTCTTAAAACATACAAATGCACATAAGATACGAATAGCTTCTAAATGTGCTACTGGTGCAAATGTTTCATCAAAATCGATACCTTCTTCTTGATTGTACCCTTGAGCCACAAGTCTTGCTTTATTTCTTGTCACATTTCCTTGCTCATCCAGCTTATTCCTGAAGACCCATTTTGTCCCAATGATTGAATGATTTTTCGATTTTGGAACAAGAGACCATACCTTGTTTCTTTCAAATTGATTCAATTCTTCTTGCATTGTAAGTAACCAGTTATTGTCATATTGAGCTTCTTAAATGTTTTTTGGTTCAATTTGAGAAACAAAAGCCATATTGCTGCAGAATTCTCTTAGTTGTCTTCTAGTCATCATCTTAGTTGATGGGCTGCTTAAGGGATCCTCTTTTGAGTGATTTCTATGGACATCCCATTCCTTAGGTGGATCAAGATTCTGTTCTGGTTCCTCATAATTTCTTTCTTCTGTTATTTCATTTGTTCTGTTTTGATCTGTTTGTTCTTCTCCTTTAGTTTCTTCATTCTTGTCACCTGTATCATCATCAGAAATACACCTTTCTCCAGTGCAGACATCAGTTTCATCAAATTTGACATTAATTGATTCTTCAACCATTTGTGTTCTTTTATTGTAAATTCTGTATGCTTTACTTTTAAGTGAATAGCCTAAGAAAATTCCTATATCAGATTTAGCTTTAAATTTTCCTAGATTATTTTTATCATTCAATATAAAACACTTACAACCAAATGTATGAAAATAATTGATGTTTGGCTTCCTTCCTTTCCAAAGCTTATATGGAGTTTTGTTCAGAATTGCTCTAATCAAGACTCTGTTGATGATATAAGTTGTTGTATTTACTGCTTCAGCCCAGAAATATTTAGGCAAGCTATTTTCATTCATCATGGTCCGTGCCATCTCCTGCAATGTTCTATTTTTTTGCTCCACTACTCCATTCTGTTGTGGAGTTTTGAGAAGTTATGTTCAATTCCTTCCTTTGAACAGAAATCATCAAATTCTTTGTTCACAACTTCTCCTCCATTATCACTCCGAATTTTAACAATATGATATCCCTTTTCATTCTATATTTTCTTTGCCAACTTTTTGAATGCCTCAAACATCTCATATTTATATGCAACAAAAATTGTCCATGTGAAATGTGAGTAATCATCAACAATCACAAACACATAACTTTTACCTTTTAGACTAGATGGTGAAATTGGTCCAAATAAATCTATATGCAACTTTTCTAAACATTTTTTAGTTGATATTTCTTTCTTAGATTTAAACGAATTTCTAGTCTGTTTACCTAGTGACATGCTTCACAAACATATTTTTTATCAAATTTGATTTTAGGCAAGCCAATAACTAAGTCATTTTTAGATAATTTTCCAATAGCATAAAAACTTGCATGACCTAGTCTTTATATGCCATATCCAGTTTTAATCATCTTTTTACATTAAACAAGTTGAGTTATTATTTTCATTTTCATCCAAACTTGATAAATATTCCCAGTTCTATAACCAGTAAGGATAGTATTACCTGAATTTGCATCCTCAACTTTGTAGTCCTTTATTTCAAAGATAACTCTATTATTTTTGTCACATAATTGGCTTACACTAAGGAGATTATATTTCAATCCCTTCACTAGTGAAACATCCTTGATACGTGGGTTGGTTCCAACTGTTCCAACTCCATTGATTTTGTCTTTATTTTTGTCACCAAAACTGACAGTCCCTCCAGTTTTCATAGAGAGTTCAGCAAACTTCTTTTTGTCCCATGTCATATGTCTTGAGCAACCACTATCTAGATACCATTTGTTATTCATGTTACTCATTAGACAAACCTGCAAGATAATCATTTCTTTTTTAGGTACCCAATTAATTTTGGGTCCTTGATGGTTAGTTTTCACGGCAAAATTTTTACTTTCAGCTTCATAGTTCTTTTCTTTCCCCTTCTTCTTGTGATAACAATTATTAGTAATATGATCATTTTTTCCACAGAAGATACAGGATACTTTGGGCACAGTTACCCGTTCAGCCCACTTGATTTTCTCAACTTGGTCACCAATTTTGTCAGCTTTAGCGAATTCCTTAAATGCTTCATTTTCCCTTCTTAATTTTTCGATCATGATATTCAGATCAACAATTTTCTTAGAAGTAGACTTTCTTAATTCTTCTTTTTCTCTTCTTAGATTTTCAACTTCCTGTTTTAAATCATCAATTGAGGATTCCATTATTTCTTCATTTTTTCTTCTTAATTTTTCAATATCCTTTTTCAATTCATCAACAACCATCTCAAGCTCCAAATAATCACATGATTTCATGTTAAGCTCATTTTCTAGATCATTCCAATCTTCAATTAACTCCAGATATTTTTTTCGATCTTCTTGAGCATTTCTTAATAACTTTTCAACATTTAACTTCAAGTTTTTATGTGACTCCTCTAAATTTTTATAATCTTCAAACAGTATTTGATAGCTCACCACAATTTCATAATTTCTTTTCTTTATGTTATCATATTTTGTGCAAAGCTCCTCAAAGATTTCATTTAGCTCTACTAGATTTAAGTCAGAATCACTTACTTCATTTTTAGTTTCCTCCTGATTCACCAGTACAGCACCATGTTCAATTTCTTCATTAGACATAGCCATCAAACCAGCATCCTCTGTATTTTGATCTGATTTCGAATCTTCACTAGAGTTATCACTATTGCTCGACGTTGCCATCATTGCTTTCTTATTTGGCTTTCTATCCTTCTTTTTCAGAAGAGGACATTTGGTTTTGATATGTCCAGGCTTATTGCAGTGATAGCATACTGGTTCTCCAGAGTTCTGTTGAGAATTTTTTTATTTATTATTGTTACGTACCTTCTTTTGAAATCTTCCACGTTTTATTTCCTTTCTATAAAATTTCCGAAATTTTCAAGTGATCATAGCAAATTCTTTATCTGAGGTATTTTCGTTTGAATCAGCAGCTAGGGCAATTCTTTTCTGCTTCTCCTCATTTTCCTGACTTTGCATCACAAGTTCATAAGATAGTAAGGATCCTTTAAGATCATCATATGAAAAATTACGCAAATCTCTGTCTAGCAAGACAACCACTTTTTCATGCCAGTTTGAGTTCAGTGATCTGATCAATTTTTTAATTTGCTCTTCCTCACTTACAATCTTTCCAAGACCTTTCATGGAACTGTGATCTTGACAAACCTGTCACTCATTTCAAAAATTATTTCATTAGATTTCATTTTGAATGATTCATAGTCACACATTAAAACATGCAAACGAGAATCCTTCACTTGATTAGTTCCCTCATAGGTTGCCACCAATTTATCCCAGATTTCTTTGGCCGTATCACAAGCTGAAATTCTATTGAGCTCATTAGCATCCAAAGAACAATATAATAAACTCATAGCTTTTGAATTTCTTTAAATGTTTAAAATATTAGTTTCTGAATACTCATTTTCTGCCTTAAGAACTTCAGTTCCATTTTTAACTTTTGTTGGTGGATGGAATCCATTTGTCAACATCTTTCAGCTCTCCATGTCTTGTATTTTGATGAAGTGTCTCATCCTGTCTATCCGCAAAACAAAGGAGGACGTGTTGATGATTGTCCTTCAGCAAAAGTTGTGTTCAAACGATTTGTTCCAGCCATCTTTAGATCTCTCTAGGTTGTTAAACCTGTAAAACAAAAATATGAGACCTACTCTGATACCAAATGAGTCCCAAATATATGATCTAGAGGGGGGTGAATAGATCATTTCATAATTTTTTCGTGATTTGGATATATTAGAATACAGACAATTGATATGCAAATTATCATCATTATAACAAATCCATTTTATGTAATTTACTTAACATAATTTTTTATCATCCTTTACCATTACAAACAACACATATTGATGAAATTATTTATGGGAAAAAATCAGACTTTCATTGGATTAATTAATATAGAAAAATCAAGTTCATCCCTTTTTTCCATAACACCAGTGATTTTTTAACACTGTTCTATAGAACATAGAACAGATATAGAACAGTTAATTTAAGCATGAAAATTCTAGAGTACAAAATAAAAAGAGAGTAAGGGATAGAGAATTTTAACCCCGCGATTTATAGAGGTTCAGCCATTGCCTACATCCTCTCCTTAAGACAATTCGTCTAAAGAGTTTATCTCTTTCTAGTGTGACTCTATTTACGGGCAAGAGTCAAAAGCCTGTTACAAATAGCTATTCCAAGTTTTTCTTCCAAGCGAAAACTCTAAAATACTTAATCATTTTTTTCAAAGTAAAATGATCAAAATACTTAGCCCTTTTTCCCAAGTAAAAGAACCTAAACACTTGCTAGTTTATTTTCCTAAGTTCTAGCAACCTAACCTCACAATTCATCTCATAAATTTGAATAGCCTCACTAATATGATTACAATTGAAACTATAATCATATTGAGGAGATGTGATCATGAATGCACATGAAGGAATGCAAAACTTACAAGATAAAACCCAATTTAGAACAAAAACGTTTTTCACTCTCTTATTGAACACACCAAAAACACTTCTTTTTAGTTGAAAAACATAGTTGTTAGGTGTGAACATTATTTCAAAAATGTTTCTATGTTTGAAGGAATTTTCTATTTTTGTGTTTATTTAGTTAATGAAGACCTGATTGAGAGAGATTTCATCAAATTTTATGTTTCCTAAAATACGAAAAATCATATTCAATTAAAAGACTTTCTTTCCATTTTCAAATGCTATAATTGTGGATTTTTATCTTTTTAATGCATCAAAACCTAAAGATTAGCCCTTTGAGCCAACACGTCCCTATGTCCCAGCGTCCCTCACTAATGCCTTACATATCTCTTTCATGTAAACATCTGCATGTAGTTTCAATTTCATTTTAGTTGTTTGGCTAGACTGTCAACCTTTTACATGGCTTTGCATGCTTTGGCCACTGCTGCATGTTTATTTGCTTTCCTCACTCATTTTATTTATTTATTTATTTTTCTTATTTATTATTATTATTATTATTATTATTATTATTATTATTATTATTATTATTATTATTATTATATCTCATTTTAATTTTGCATGCATGCATTTACGTGGGCCAATGTTCATCTTTTTCATACATTTCATTTCTATTCTTTTATTTTCTTTGATTTATACATACTGCATCTTTTCTCCTCATTTCTTTTATTGATTTTGCATGTGCATCATTTAATCACATTAATATTAAATATATAGTTATTTTCTTTTCTTTTATCCTTATTCATTTTCTCTATTCATATTAACACATTGAATTTAATCCATTTCATTTTCTATTTGTGTATTAATTTTATTTTATTACTTCTTTATGTTATTATTTTTAATTATTTATTTCTTTATAATTGATTTATTTACTTTTATTGCATTACTAACCATGCATTTCCTTTTATTTTGTTGATTTAACGAACCCACACGCATACGAGTGTTTCCCACTGAATGGAGATTTGAAGGCTAGAATGCGTGGGATTAGTTAATTTCTTTTTCTACTTTCTTTATTTTATTTTGCTATTATTTTTGTTTGGATTTACAATAATAATGGTTTCTTCACACATTAACTTAGAAATTCATATAAATATTTTATACAATAATTAATTGGGTTTTTCTAATAAAAATAGGACCAATATTCTAATTTTTTCTCAAAATGTCACCTTAAAATAAGGGTTCTTATTTTCTCCAAAATGGGATCTTACATCCCGATTTTCCTTAACAAAATTAAAAGAACTCTTCGATTTTTGTAAATATGCATGCTGGAACCATTGTTCCCACTTCAAATGAATTCTCCATTTTATGTATGATTTATTTCATTTTATTTATTGGGATTGTATTCTGTCTTTTTCCATTATAAATTAGTATATTTACTGCTTTATTTACTATTTTCTTTACTGCTTTCATTGGATGCTTGAAATGCACTTTAGTTTAATTGCATGAAATCACTAAAAAAAAAAGAGAAATGGAAATTCAACTTGAAAACTCGTTTATAAATATTAACCAAGGTATAAGTAAGAGTAATGTCCCGGATTCTCTTTGGTTTTAGGCTTCACGAGGTCAGACGAACCTTCCTAATATTTTATTATATGGCAACTCCAAAATACCTTTTATTGTCCAAATTAGATGTAAGAACGATGTACTAAACTCTCACTCTAGTCTTAGGCTTCATGAGGCTATATGAACTTTCTCAATATTTTATTAGGTGGGGACTCTTGTTGCTCAAAATAGACGTACTTGTAGTTTGGTCATCAGCAATCGAATAGGGGTGATTCCCCATCCATTGCGAAGTGACCAATCCTCACGAGTTCATTAAACTTTTTCCATACCAAAAAAATGTCCACGGGGGACCATGGGTTCCACGCGTGTCACGAGGCCAAATTCCACCTCCTAACTAAGAGTCCAAATGTCATGTTTTTATTGGCCCAATTCTTAATTAGTAAAGTGCAATTTCATTTAAGTCCCTTAAATATTATTTGGCCCATAATAACCTATAAATAAACTCCATTAATGCTACTAGCCATAATATAATTCTATTTATGCATATTTAACATAATTTTATATTTTACCAATTTATGCATTGTGACGCGCGCCGGACCAGTAAGGCCCTCTTTGAACCCGCTTTTAGGATTCGAGTGATTGGTTCACGTCTTTTTGATCTTGGGTTACACGAGATATTTTGGAATCCCCTACCCAATAGAACATTGGGAGATTCATCTAATCATATGAAACCATCAGGCACCTTTGAGGTATTTTGGAGTCGTCACCCAATTTACAAGAAATTGAGAAAGGTCATCTAACCTCGAGGTCTTAAACCAAAAAAGGTGTTCGGGACTTCCCATTTATTCATACCTTGGTTAAGTTTATAATTGAGCTTTGAATTTAGAATTTTATCCTATTTCTCATTCATTTTAATACAGTTTATTAAAGCGCAGGTTGTCCACTTAAGAAAAGAAATAAATAAAATAGAATACATGAAAGTAAATACAACAAAATTAGGGGCAAAATACAACTCCCATTGTAAATAAAATACAAATCTTGCATAAATCGGGATATTCATTAATGGTGAGGACATTGGTCCTCGCATGCATATTATTATGAAACAATTTTGATGTGATGATTTTGGATGAGGAAAATTGAGACATTGGTCTCATTTTTATTTAGGAAAAAATACCAAGTTAGTTAATAAAAATGGTTTAGTGACTTTCTTTCTAGCGGGCCTAAATAAACAATTTTACAAGAAAATTATATGGCAAAATAAATAAAAAAGCCAAATAAATAAAATATTACAAATAAAGAAAATAAATATATGAACCAAATGAGCCTTCTAGATCTCCCCATGCGCTCGCAAAAAATGCCCAAGTAAAAAATGAGTTTTGACATAAAAACAAAACACAAACAAAATAATGTTAGTAATTAAATCAATTAAATCAATTAAATATATAAAATAATGAATGACAAATTAAAATAAAATAAGATGACATGAAAAGAATGATGATTGAATTAAAATGTTAACAGACCAAAATAAATGGAAAAAATGCAATTATAAATGACAAATTAATTAAATGATGTGAATAAAATAAAATATGACATGTTAATAAAATTAATGTATGAAAAAATGAATATGACAATAATAATAATGAAAGTAAACAACTAATAGAATAAACAAAAAAATATAACATGTAACGAAGACAAAAGAATGATAAAGATTAGTAAATAAGAGAACAATGAAAATAACTAAAATAATGACATGATTAATTGATGTGTTCATAATTAACATAAACCATTTATATGGCAAAAATGATTAACAAAAATAAATTAACTAATTATTTACATGCTAAAAATAATAAGTAATCAAAGTGAAATAAATTATTTACATGTTAAGAATCAAAATAAGTCAAAATTCACATGAATAAAAAATATGATCATATATAAATAATTAAATAAAACCAATATAAAATAAATACAATAAGTAAATAAATGAAAACAATAAATAAATAAATCAAAACAATAAAATATACATGAATAAATTAAATATAAATAAAAAATAAAATAGAAATTGAGCCTAGAATATTTACCCTCAGAGTCGGATTCGATGAAGGTAAAAGATGATTTGATTTCCTTTGTTTGATGATTTGCCATATTAGAGTATAATACGATGAAAATGTTGGAATTTTATTCCAAGAAAAATAGGCTTAAAAAACCTAAAAAAAAACTCTTTGAGAACAAAGAATTAATTTCTTTGCCCAAAGGAATTATTTTTATTGATTAAACAAAAAAAAAACCTTGAAAAAGTTTAATGGAAAAACAAATGAAAAACAAAACTAAATTTTTGAAAGTGAAAATTAATCTCTTATGTTTATGGAGAAAACAAAGAAATTAATTTGAAATAATTAAGAATTGAAAATCAATTTTCAATCTCCATTAATCCTTGTTAATTGAAAGAAGAAATCTGAAATTTTTGGAAGAAAAATCAAAGAAGAAGAGAGGAAACCCTTGAAAAATCTGATGAGAAGAATTATGGAGGCCCCCCCTTTAGGTTTTCATCCTAAAGTATTTAAAGTATGAAAAAAAGTGATGCCCTAATTCAATTAAGGAAAATAATTTTATTTTAACACAAATTCCTTTATTTTTGGGGATAAAATCAAGCTAATTAATTAATTATCAAAAAGAATATTTTAGAATTTTATTTGGACTCAAAAACCTTGATTTAGGGTGAAAAAAATCGGAAAAAGGGATAAAAAATCGTAAAATAGCTGTTCTACGTCCTTTAGCGACGCCAGGAGGAAGGGACGCTCGTCATTATTGAGTGACGGGTATCGCACGCGGCGACGCTGCGCGATTCCGTGAGCAGAGGCTCAGAAACCGCGCGCTCCTGCGCGCGCTTTTAGCGACGCGCAGCATTGGCAACGCTGCGCGTCACCTCTTCGCGGCCAGCGTGCTGGGCGCCTGGACGCCAGCGCGTCGCCGCGCCCGATCCGAATTTTTTTTTTAATTTTAAATTGACTAAAAACACTATAATTTTAAGTCTCCATTTTTCAAAATTAATTTTTTAAAATATATTTTTTTTATTATTTTTCAATTTTTCACTCTAAAATGCAAATTTTCACGGAAATCACCACTTTTAACCTTTTTGCCTGTGACAAGGCAATTATCATCATCGGGTAACTTCGATTTATGCTGACTCAGAACCCGGTGTCTACACGCATCTTTTAAAATGATGACGGTTATGTTCTGTTTTATGCGACAATTACGTAAACATGCATTTTTAGTTACCATTTCACCCTAAATATGTGTTAATACTGGTAGGGTGTATTTTGGGCCTTACATTTAACACATGCTAAGATGCAAAACTAGAGGCTCTGATACCAATGTTAGAAAAAACAACACTATATATAATGCATCGCAAACATGAAATAAGATATAATTATATCAATTAAGAAAAAAAAATATTTACCTCCTGTAGTGCAGAAAATGAAGGATCCCGTTTCACGTTACTGGCTAGGCTAAATTTAATGCCTCTACTGTCTATGAATGGAATATAGATGGTATGTCTGAGTACAACATCCTTAGTCTTCTCCAACAGATGACTATGGCCTCAAATACCTATAAAATCCAAACAAATACACCTGATAAAGCCATTGTTGAACTCCTAGTTTCAGGATTTTTTAGGCAACTGAAAATATGGTGGGACTATCATCTCACTACCCAATAGTAACTAGAAATATTAGGTGCCATTCAAATCACAGAAGAAGGAACACCAATCCTCGATGAGTTACGAAATCCTATACCAGATGCTGTAGCAACGTTAATTAGCTTACACTTCCTATGAGACCCTTCTCATTTAAAAGATAAAAACACATAATTACTTTCAAACCTTAGGTGTAAAAAGCTTTATGATTTTCAAAATTACAAAGACGCTTTCTTAACTAGGGTAATGATTAGGGAAGATTCCATTCAACCATTTTGGAAAGAAAACTTCCTTGCAGGCCTTCCTATCCTTTTAGGAGAAAGAGTTAGAAACAAAATCAAAGAAGCTTAGGGAATAAGTCAAATTCCTTATAACCATTTAACATATGGGGAACCGGTTAGCTTTACACAAAAAGAAGGATTAAAAATTTTCCAAGATTTGAAACTTCAAAAATATTTAAAAAGTGAAATGAAGAAAATTAGGCAAGAACTATGATCGTTTTGCAAACAATTTGAAATTTCCACAGAAAATGAGACAAAAAACTGTGGAGGTTCCTACTCAAAATCCTATAAGAAGCCTTACAAGAGATTTTCTTCAAAACCTAACAAAAATGAGTTTTATAGAAAATCAAAACCTCAAAAACTTTACAAAAAATTACGGTCTTTCAAAAAACCTTCAAACCACAAACATCCAAACAAGTCACTTGTTAAAAGTGTGGCAAGCCTGACCATGTTTTCAAATATTGTAAACTTAACAAGAAACTTCATGAGTTATAGGTTGAGGAAGAAACCATTCAAAAAATTGAAGCAATCATCCTTGAAACTTTTGATAGTGAATCTCAAACAGAATCGACAGAAAATGAAGATTCTTTACAGATTAATGAGTTAGCTACCCTTGATTTCTCTAGCAGTGAGTCAGGTACTAGTTTAAAATCAATTAATGTTTTATCAAAAGATCAAGAATTAATTCTTGATATTATTAAACAAGTGGAAGACTCAAAACTTCAAAAGGATATAATAGAAAAGTTGTTAAAATCCTTTAAACCTAAACCTTTTCAAGCTTCCACATCTTCACTTCTTCTCTTCTTTCGAACAGTACTTATGATCTTACAAAGATTTTAGGTACAAAAACTAAAACTAAAACTCCTGCAACAATTCAATAACTTCAAGAAGGAATTAGAATTGTTAAAAAAGAGCTAAAAACTCTTAAAGGAAAATAGAACAATGATTCAAAACTTCTTTCTTCTTTCACATGATTCGAGTTCAAGTGAAAATAAAAATGAAGAAAAAGAAGAATATAAAACTGCTAATCTAGACTTAGAAGATAAAATTTAAAGTTTAGAACAAGTTCCAGATGATTTCTTGTTTGTTTTACGAGAAATAATTTCAATAAAATATTTGGTCAAAATCACCCTCATTTTTTCAAAAGATTTCAAAATTGATACAATTACTCTTTTTGATATAGGTGCAGATTTAAACTGTTTTAAAAGTTGTATCATTTCAAAAAGATTTTTTGAAAAAACTTTCGAAAACCTTATCGCAGCTAATAACTCCAACATGAAAATTAAAAGAAAAACAGAAGCTTCTATCTAGAATGAAAGTGTCTTGATCAAAACTCCTTTTGTTCTGCTAGAAAATAGTAGTTATACTGTCATTTTAGGGACTCTATTTATCAATATGATTACTACCTATTCTGTCAATCATGATGGCATTTCTTTCAAAACAAACAGAGAAAAAAATTATTTTTCCTTTCATTAAAAAACCCAGAACGAGAAAATTGAATCTTTTAAAAGCTCGTTTTGTTTACAAAAATGAATTGAATTGTATAATTCAAGAAAAACAAAAACATTTATCTTAGCTCAAATAGGATGTATCCTTTTTTAAAATACAAAAACAATTGGAAAATGATTTGGTAAAACAAAAAAAAAAATTATTTTCGCAAACAAATTGAAAATGAGATTTGCTTAGAATTATCAAATGCTTTCTAGAACAGAAAACAGCATATGGTTGATCTACCATATGAGAATGATTTTTTAGAAAAATAAATTCCAACAAAAGCTGGGCCAATTCAAATGAATCAAGAACTCAAAGAACATTTCAAAAAAGAGATTCAAAATTTAGAACAAAAAGGTCTAATTACAAAATCCAGGTCTTCTTGGAGTTGTGCAGCTTTCTATGTCAACAAAAATTCTTAGATAAAAAGAGGCATGCCTAGGCTTGTAATTAATTACAAACTATTAAATAAGGCATTAAAATGGAGTCGGTATTCAACTCCAAGCAAGGCTTTAAGCAAGATTATGTTCATGCATTCTACTCCACCATTCTGTTGTGGTGTCCTTGCACAATTATGGTGTCTCACTTTGCCCTCTTTGCTGCAGAAAACATTGAACTCATAATTGCAAAATTTCAACATACTGTTGGTTCAAAAATGCTTTACTTTTCTTTTTGTCTGCCTTTAAACCATCATTTTTCATTTAACAAATGTTGGAAATGCTCATATTTAGTTTTCAAAAAATACACCTATACCATTCTTAAGTAATCATTAATCAAAGTCATAAAGTACCTAGCACCACTCTTGGACGGAACTCTATTCGGACCCCATAAATTTGGATGTATATAATCCAACTTGTCCATGGTCTTATTTATTACTACATTCTTGCTAAACTTTACTTTGTTTGTTTACCAAAAACATAATACTCATAGAAATTTAAAGCTAGATTTTTGTATCAAACCGGCAAGGTCTACTTGCTTAATAAAGATAATCCCTTCTCACTCATGTGATCAAGATGCAAATGCCATAATTAAGAATAATTTTGATCGCTACTTCTAGAATCTACAACAGTTTCCCCTGCAACTACATTGCCCTAAAGATAATACAATATAAATTGCATCTTACCCTTCATTAGTATCATAAAGCCTGTACATATTTTAAGAATACCATTGTGAATGATACTTGAACCATTTATCATCCAAAGTAGAAAGAGAGATCAAGTTCCTCTTCATTTAAGGAACATGACAACACTAACTGCTTTTGATAACATTATTTAACATTCTCAATCTATTGTGACCAATCTTTTTCTATTGATAATGGATTATCATCTCCCATATAAATAGTTCTATTCATCTATTTATAAGTAGCAAACCAATGCTTATGAGGACACATATGGAAGGTTGCCCCAGAATCAATAACCCATGAATTATGCCTATGACTTGAACTCACAACAAAGATTTCCCCACTTCATCACTATCATCAGAACTTAAACAAGTGTCAACAATGCTTGAAAAATTCTCCTCCTTCTGCTTCCCCTTTTTCTCCATCAACTTTGAACAACCTCTCCTAAAGTGACCCTACTCCCCACACTCAAAATAGTTTAGCTTCTTCATTTTAGACTTCAACTTAGCCTTAGACATCTTTTTAGAAGAATATTTATATTGTGTTCTTTCCCTATTTACTAAACTTTCACACACTATTATGCTTTCTAGAAAGCTTTTTTCTAAATCTTTTGATTTCAATGCATTATTAACATCATCAAGTGAAAATACTATCTTTCCTATACAACAATGTATCAACAAAAGTATCACATGATGGTGTTAATAAACAAAACACAATCAAGGCCTGATCTTCACTATCAATTTTAATATCTATGTTCTTTAGGTCCATTATAATTGAATTAAACTCATCAAGATGAGATTTAATAAGTGTACTTAGATTATTCAAAGTGTATATAACCTATTTTTCATGCAGAGGTGATTTGTTAATGATTTTGCAGAGTATAACTCTTTTATCTTTTTCGATGCATTTGCTTCAAAATCTTTAGCAGTAATATCAGGAAGAACATTGTTTATAACGCTCATGAAAATCACACTCAAAGCCTTCTCCTTCTTATCTAACTTTCCTGATCCTTTAATCGCTTTTAGAAAGTCCTCTTTAATTTCCTTCTATAACCCTTGTAAATTCAAGAATGATCTCATTCTAATCTTCCACAAACTAAAACTAGATCCCTCATCAAATTTCTCTACATCATACTTTGCGAAAGATGAAGATGGCATTAACCATAAATTATGCATAGAAAACCCTAACCTCACTCTGATATTAATTGTTGAGATAAATCATAACTAACTAACACAAAATCACACAAAGATAAGAAAGAAGAAAAAATTGACATGAGAATTTAAAGAGGTTTGGCTAAAATGCCTTCATCCATAGGCAGGAGCAGAGAGCAATATTTTACAATAAAATGAGATGAACTATAATAAATTCCAAAATTTCCAAACCATATAAATCATAAGTGTTTTCCAAAATCAACTAGTCCAAAACACAATAAGCCTCAAACAACAAAAAATATAATAGGTCCCAACCCTTACTACCAATACAAATTTTCATTTTTCTCCAATTTAGGTTGCACCGCTAGTTTCTCAGGTCAGGTTGAAAATTGGATCTATCAAAATTCAAGATACAAAGTTAACATCAATCCATCTTCATTTGTATTTTTCCTTGACTTATGTAATATATGTATCCTAACAACTCAAACAAACTATTTCTTAAGATTGTATAATATGTTCTTTTGAATATGATTATCAATGATAAGCTAAGTTTATGTGATTCCATAAATATTTAAATGGTATCAGAGCCAACTCACTTCATTTATGAATTCCTTTTTTTGAGTTCCTAATATTCTTCTTCTTATTCCATATCTCAACCTAATGTCACTCACTTTCTTTCAATAAAGCTCACATCCAATTATTTGCTATGGAAACATTGACTATGACTCATGCAAAATCTTTTATAGCCTATTTGCTAAAATTTTAGACACAATTTTATAAAGGACATTACAAAGTGAAATTGTTCTAAGATCTTTCAAAGAAGTAGGTTTACTTATTTTTGGAATCAGAACAATTGTTATATTTATTGATGGGGAAATTTCCTTGCTCTAACCATTCTCCTCTACTTGAACCATATCTTTACCGATCATTGAGTAAAATTATTGGAAAATTGTTAGGCTAAAGCCATCAAGTCATGAGGTTTTATCTGGATGCATTTGAAATATTTCTTCTTTAAACTCAATAGCATCAAAAAGAGTTGATAATGCATATTATCTACTGATGTTTTTGTACCTCTACCAAACCTACCACATGCTCATAGTCTCCATACCTATGCCTTGAGTGTGGTAAGCCAATTCATGCGTAGTCTTGGAGATCAACATATGAATGTAGTTTTGTGTATTTGGAGATATTTGAAATATTCTCCAAGGAAGGGAATTTTGATTACAAAAAGTATACTAACTGTCCAAAGCAAAGCTGCTCTTACCATAAAATTCTATTTGAGGGACATATCATAGGTTTACACACCAAATTCCCACAAATATTGCAACTTAAAAATCAACTATTATAAGAAAACATCATTTTTTTTGCTTTGGATTCTTTAGTCCTGGCACAATAACCTTCAACAATATCTATGCCTCAATCATACACATCCATAGTGGCAAATTATATGGAGTTATTATGATCGGGCATGGCGAATATTATTGCCCCGATTGACTAAAAGGTTGGAATCCGTCTGTGCGCAATCCCAACCTAACATTCTGACATTCAGCAGCAAACTCAGGATGGATGTTTATTAAATTGTTTCCATGTGAGTGCATCAGATGGATGGCTTATTATTCCATCTGTTTGCTCATATTCACAATGCCATCTCATATGAGATGCAGTAACTTCGAAAGCATATAATCACTGAAGTTTCAGAGTTAGCAAAAAAATAATACATATGCTTCTAGTGTATTAATTTCTGCTTATTTATACAATTTCTCTGTTTGAACCTAGGTTGACTACATAATTTTCACTCAAGTAAGTCCACATCTTCTCCCCAAAATAACATACATCCCAATCTGCAACAATCAATTTTTTCAACTGGCAAACTCAGTCCTCGAATAAGCTTCTTAATATTGTAAAAATTATCAACCATTTTATGATCAGGTGGCAATTATTCATTATAACAAGCAAGAATTTTATCCAGACTTCGATCATAATTATGACCTTCAGATTTAATGTTCAATATTCTAGCAACTGAAGACAATTGAGTCATATTCTCACAACCTGGCCATAATTCCTTATCAACTGAATTTCATAAGTCAAAGAATTTTCTGGCGTCTGGGTTTGGATCTTCTTCGGCATTGTGTATATTTCTATGAAATGAGTGACCAAAAGCATTATAAACCATTTGGGTAGAAGGATTTTCAGTCCCACAATATTCAATTATGTTAAACTCAAACCCTATAATTATAAATTCACCCACATTTACTGAGGAGTTGACTTTATATCCCCTAGAAGTGGTACAAATTAGTGGTTCCCCATGTCTTGTCCACTCAAAATAATTTGGTACAAAACTCTTTCTCAATAAATGGAGCTGCACTTCATCAATAGGAGAAAAATAAGTGTGTTTGCACTTTTTACATAGACATCTGATTTTAGGATCATCCATGTATGCAGGTTGAGAACGTGCAAATTCAATAAAACTTTCAACTCCTTCAACAAACTCAAATCTTATGTTAATCTTCTATACATCTAAGATCTATCAATGTTACTCATTATAGAAGAACTATTGTTTAAAAAAAGTTATTTCATTAGAATTAACTAGAACTACATTGGTCAACTGAAGGCATGAAGATTAGATCTAGGTACAAATAAGAAACGAAACATTCCATATGAAGCCTCATAGTTGCCAAATATCTCCTCCAGTGCCTTAGTCTCTGCATACCAAGCCTTGCTGTATGATACGTCATAATTGAAACGACTCCTAATTTTATCCATTATAACACTAACTTTTAGATCAAGGACTGCACTAACCATCTCCAAGATGCAATCACAAATGATTTGTGTATCTAATTGTCTATGCTGTTGAGATATAAATGATACAGTACAGTTATGGGATGCCTTGTATATACTGATAATCCAGTAAGGAGATGTCCTTTTTTTCATAGCTCTTAGTCTCCACGAACAACCTGTATCATCGGCTCATGAGCAACACACAACCCAATATGATGGCTTCGATTCTCAGAATCAAAAATTTCTTTACACATGCCTTCACTTCATCGTTTGATGTGAATGCCAAGCCTTTATATAACTCAGATACACCATCCCATTTTAGCATTTTTGACTCATTAGACATGTTAATCTCAGCTTGTGCACTGATGGAAATTAAAATTATGAAATATTATGCTACCCACCCACATCATCTCTGACATCATACATGTTCAGATTCTGAAGGCCTTCTGTCATATGGGTTGAACTACTTGGAACAAATTAGTCATCTCTTCCAATACCGGTTTCCTCAACAACAACATTAAAGTCTATCTCCTCATCTGGTTCTAAACTTGGAGAATTGTACCCGTTATTGGCAAGATTGATATCATGACATGCAATGTCGCTACATTCAACCTTAACCTGAGGCAAAATTCATTTAGTTTTGCCATCTAAACTCTCTTATAGGACTTGCTTTTATAGTTTTCAAATTATCAACCCCTTCACATTGTGCTGGATCGTCAAACTGTGTACCAAAATCGGACAGACTTTCACTTGCAAAATCCAAATTATCACCAAATACATTTCTCTCGTCAACCGTGAGTATGGAATCTCCAGGAACATTGGTACTTAATTGATCAACGTTATTCAACACATTTTATTCATCTCCAATAATAATTTTTTCAGTATCGACAATTAGCTCCGCAACAGTATATCCAGGAAATGTAACAAAATTTTCATAAATTTGATCAATGTCCACTACAAGAAATTGAAGATTTTCCAACGGAAATTCCCGACGAAAAGCCTGGATTTTCCGTCGAAAACTCAATTTACCGATGGAAAGCAATTCCGTCGGCATTGTGAGCATAGCTAAAATTGCCGACGGAAATATTATTCTGTCGGCAATTTTTCCAACGGAATTCGTGGGTATTTTTTATAAAAAAATAAAATAATTGAGAATTTTCCGACGGAGGTAAAATTCCGTCGGGAATTTACCGACGAAATTTAAAAATTTCGTCGGTAATTTTTAACAAAAATAAAAAAAATTCAAAATTTCCCAACAGAAGTAAAATTCCGTCGGGAATTTACCGACGAAATTTAAAAATTCCGTCGGTAATTTTTAACAAAAATAAAAAAAATTCAAAATTTCCCGACGGAAGTAAAATTCCGTCGGTAATTTAAAAAAAATAAAAAAACTTAAATAAAAAATTCTCAAAAATCTCAAAAAAAAATTAATTCTAAAATTTAATTCTTAAAAAAATTAAATTCTCAAAAATCTCAAAAAATTAAATTCTCAATATTCTCAAAAATCTTAACAATCTATCTAATTGAAAAAATGTTTAATTAACATAAATAAATAACAATTATTCTAACAACAATAACATTCCACATTAAAAATAATAATACTAATAAACAACTTAATTTGCCAAATATTATTATTTTATTATTCACCAACAATATTAATACTACTAATATCCTCAAATAAATTATTAAGTTTATTATTTTCTAATGATACTAACAATAATAAATTTTTCATTTCATTATTCAACAATAATCTAACTAATACTAATAACACTACTAATAATTTATTTTAAAAAATTATTCATAGTATTATTTAACATTATAAACATAAATAAATAATAATAATTCTAACTAAAATAACAATTAACACTAATAAATAATTCATATTTTTATTTAACAATATTTAATAATGTTTAATTAACATAATTAAATAAATAATAATAATAATAATAACAATAATAATAAATAATAAATAATAATAACATTTATAAATTAATGAATAAAAAAAGACACACACTTACCTGATATACATGATGCCGCCGGAGGAGGAGGGACTTCACGTCGGAGGAAGAGGGATGGTTGTCCACCACGTCGGAGCAGCAGCCCACGCCGGAAGAGAGGAGGCCACACGGAGGAGGGAGGGGAGAGGGAAAGAGAAGCGGGAAAGGAAGGGGAGAGGGAGGGGAGGGGGGAGGACGTCGGCGGAGGTGGGGTAGGCCGGATCGGCGCCGGAGGGAAGGGGGAGGGCCGGATCTGGCCGGTGGAGGCTCGCCGGAGGTGGGCGGCGGTGGGTAGAGCAGCAAAGATGGGGGAAAACGAGAGAGGGAGGGGAGAGGGAGGAGCGAGAGAGAGAGAGGAGAGAGGGGAGGGAGAGATATTTAATTTGCTTTTAGCGACGGAAGGAATTTTTACTAAATAATATGCATTTAATATTATGTGTTTAATATAATGCGTTTAATATAATGTGACATAATATCATTTGCTTAGTAACATGTGACATCATTTCATTTGGGTGCATTAATAAATTTTTTTAAAGTGTCATAATTTGAACAATGTTTTCACACTAATACAATGGTTCAAATGATACAACAAATTTAGAATCTCCTACTCGTCCGCAAACTACTGGGAGATGAACTAGCGAGCATATGGAATTGAGGATCCGACCCATTTGGGTTTTGCTCCTGTGTCATATGCATGACATCATCATACTCTCCACTGTATAACGGACGATCTTGTAATCCGACTGTAGTACTAACATTAGGACTGTAAAAGAAATCATTAATAAAATCATCAGGATGCACAATCGAATCGACTTGTCCATAAACGTTAGTCGGTGGACGATCACCCTCTGACAAACTCACATTCAAATCAACATTCAATCTAGAAGGGCTAGCTTCAGACTCGTAATAATTGGACGGACCAGCTTGAGTTTCATAAAATTGTTGCTGATCAAATTATTATTGCTGACTCAGACTAGGAATGTTGAATGAACTTAGACTAATAGCTATAAAATATGGCCATGATAAGGGTGGAGGGACCTGGTGGACTACGGGATGAATAGGGATGGATGCGACTGTGGTGCGCCTCTCTGACATTACTCTCCTGCTACGCCTTGTAGATCGAAAATCTTCATATGGAGTTGAGAGGGGTTGAATTTCTACAACATGGGGAACTGGCTGTCAGGAATATTCAACTGATGTCCTTCCTATTTCTCCCAGCGCACCCAAAATACTTTCGGATGTCATACAAATATTTCCAGCCTCATTTGATGACGAAGCATTGCCAGCATGGTAAATCCATTCCACACCATCGGCCTGCATTATAACAAATAACTGTTTAGAAAAAAACAATTCCAATTACTCAAAATTCAGTACAGATAAGTCTCATGCCGTTGATCCCATTGAGGCCCCAATCTGGGTTATCTAGCGTCGAGTCCGTTGATTGTACCATTGCATGTACTGCGACCTTGGATGTAGGGGAGCATTCAACAACTGAGTTTCCACCATTCGATTCCATCTATTTACCCATTCAAAAATAAAACTTGCAAATTTATCTTCCCAATTAACGTCATTGTGCCCTCTCGAATCTATTGAATGCACAGTATCGTTATTTTGAGGAGGATATGGAATCGGTTGTTCCATCCCAAATTGTCGTATGCAGCGATCCGGTTAGTGCCACTCAATAATGTGAAAACAAATTAATGGCACCACCGATCGCCAACTATTAACACTATCTCGACAATACTCGGGCAACAAGTGGATCACATTATTGTAGGGCTCCCATTCCATCTGGAAAAAAAATGAAACATTTCTGATAACTTTGTTAGAGTTTTAGTAGCAATGCTAAATATTAAATCATATTAATTAGCTTAAAAAATAGACAAACCTGATCCGACCGTTGTATGTCTAAATCCAAACAATAATCATTAACATTTTTATTATGAATGTTTCTCAAATCAATGGGAGATCGCCACCTGATAAAAGATGTCAATTTATAAATTATTATATCAAACAATTAATTAAATTATTATTTATATATAATTAAACATATACATATATATACCTTTCTATGTATATATATATATATATATATATATATATATATATATATATATAAACATAGAAATGTATATATTACCTAAAACCATATGGCATGGTCTGATTAAGCACAACATTGTCCAAAAATGTTGGGCGCAACTGAGGATCTTTCCCATGCCCATGACTGAATCAATTGGTGACAACCGCCTAGTCCATTTGCACTTGGACGGGTGGCACGACATAACTCTCTGTACAGCCACGCCAAGCAAGCCGACCCCCAACTATAATCTCCCGCTTGATCTAAATGCTCTAAAAGCGGGAGCCACATTAAGTGGATGTAATTGTTCGACTGTCCAGGATATAACAATCCCCTAATACACTGCAATATCCACGCACGGGCAAAACATTGTACAATGTAATCATTTTCCCCTGCAGGTAACGAACTGAAATTTTGACTTAGCTATGTCATTTTAACTTGATGGCCTTTCAGAACATCTTCTGGTGGAACTTGCCCCAATAGCCGTCCACACACATCTGGCCAATTGTACTGCAAATGTCCTGTGACAGCCATTCCTTCAACAGGTAGACCAGTCAGGTTTCCAACATCCTGAAGTGTTATTGTTGCTTCACCTATAGTAAGATGAAAAGTGTGTGTCTCCGGTCTCCACCTTTCTACAAGTGCAGTTATTAATTGGCAGTCCACATTTATCACCCCAATTTGTGCAACCCCGTAAAATCCTGCCAATCGAAGGTATGACACTATTATTTGATCAATGTTCCTATAGTGGCTCTCTACACTAGATCGGCATGCAAACAGTACTTCATGTTCAACCTGCATAACTAGTAACTTTCAGTGGCACATTCTTCTAACATTATGTACTTTTTTAAAATTAATAATATTTTCAAAAACTGGCAATGTTGCTATACATACATTATTACTCCAAGAAGCATCTGCACGGTGTTTTCCATGCAACTTCAGCAGCTCTCCGACTATTGGACCCGGATTAATATATTGCCGATTTTCAAATTGATTCATTTTTATTAGCCTACGAACAAATGTTACTGCAATTTTCACTTATGTATAAATAAATATTTTAAAACACAAACTATTAATATATTTCATAATTTTTTTTACCAAAATTAAAAAATTATAAATATTTTCACATACGTATTATATATACATATTAGTCTACTTAACTCCATATTAACAAAAAACACTTTTAATTTTATTACATCTAATTTTAATATTTTTATTCAAACAACCATTATTTTCATTTATGATATTTCAACAATTATATATCCAAATAATAATAAACAAAAACAAAATATTATTAATATTATTTGCTAGATATATATTAATTAACCATATTTATATACTATGACAAAATTAATTCTCCAATTGAACATTTGTATACACATAAAATTATTACTACATTACATTACAAAATTAAATATTGCATTAAACACAATAATATAGATAATTGCCTTTTTTACCACGTCCTCATGATATTTGAAAAATTTCTTCTATAACACAAAATAATATAATTAAATATTTTATCACGCATACTATTATTCTCAACCATCGCTGTATTAAACTAATTGTACAAAATTATTTTATTTTTTTTCCGTTCTAACAACTTACTTAGATATATAAAAAAATTACTTCATAACTTTCATAAACATAAACAATAAACATATTTCTCCACACATATTATTCAAAAAAAATTTACTTTACACTAATATAAAACAAGTAAAATACTAATTGTTATAATGCAAGTAAAATACCATTTGTTATTCATGTTTCATATTTTTTATTACATTAATATACTATTTCTGTATTTAACACTAAAAAATATTGCTATTCATCTTAATCCTGTAAATTACTAATTGTTATTCATGTTCCAAAATTAAATTTATTTTTTTTGCTATTCTAACAACTTGCTGGCATAAAAATAATAATTACGTTATAACTTACACAAAAATAAATAATAAATAGATCGTTTCGCACATATTATTTAAAAACCATTACTTTGCCCTTAAAAAATAACAATTACTAATTTTTATTTATGTCGCATAATTTTTTTGACTCGTATTTTTTTCCTATTAAATTTTATTTTACCAATTAAAACTAAAAATAATAACTTACCTTTTGTCGTTTTCGTAACAAATACGCTGAAATAAATGCCTACATAATCAAATATAACACAGTTAAATATTTGATTAAAAATATTATCATATCAATAATAAATAAATAACGTTATAAACTTTTTGCTAAAAAATTATGCTTACCAAATAGAATAGAAAACTTTGGTAAAATTTACACAAAAAAACACTAACTGAACAATGTGTAAAGGAAGAAGAGAGAAATAAATTTTTTCCTGGCTAAGGGCATACACTCACCCCTTATAAAGGGGTCGGATCCTTTAATACTCTCCATTTCTATTTATTTTTGGGACAATGGGATGTCAGTCACGCGTGACGCTGTTCACGCGTGACTAACCCTTTTGCAGCTGCGAAGCTACCCCCTGCACATCATATGTTCAGCTGCGGCATATGACATCAGGACAGCTGTGGCAACTACTGACAATAGATGCCGTAGGTCAACTCTGCGGCATCTAGCGTCACACGTCACTTGCCATAGGTCAATCCTGCGGCATTGACTTAATTAACCCCCCTCCCAGAAATATTTTTCCTTTCACCCAATATCGGTAAATACTTCTACAAAATACCACATTCAAATCTTTGTCCCAAATAATTCTAGCTTATTCTCACTTGTCTGGATAATTCTATACTCCAAAACATCACGAGCTATTTGTTATTATTTCTTTGTTCACTTCAAATATACTTACATTTATTCTATTTCTGTATTTATTTGACTAAAATTAGTTAAATATTTGATTATATAACTTTTAAAGAAAATTTTGGACCTTAAAATTTAAAAATTAACTTTCAACGAATCTATGGATCTACTGAATTCCTATTTCCAACGCTGAATTTTCGACATATCGAATAATTATTAGTAACATTGAAAATTTTGGAGCGTTACACCTCGGGCAAAATGCAGCAGAAAATTTTACCTCTATTTTTAATAACAAAAAATTACTGCCTCGTCTTTCCATAGCCAAACAACTATTTCCCGTTAAATAACAACGGAATATATTTCATTCGGTAAAATGTCGTTGCAAAATTTCATTTTTCTTTTAGTGGAACACGGGTACCTAATAAATTAACCTGAACAATATGCATATATACTAATATTTAGTTAATTAAAACATTCGAAACATAAATTCAAAGTAATAATCATATCTGTAAGGATCGACGGGCTATTTAAACGGTGATTTTATGGCAACAATGAAGAAATAGCCAAAGTAATAAAAATAGAAACACACAAAATTTACGTGGTTCGGCAATATGCCTACGTCCACGGGAGGAGAGGAGCAATAAGTTCACTATCGTAAAATAATATTACAAGTGGAGAAAACTCTCAACCCAAAACCCAATTACACCCGCTCACAAAATACTCTTTTAATTAGAGTATATATTACTCTCTCAAAACTCCCAAAAACTGATGATTTTTTTTCGATACACAAACAAATGAAAGTGGTAAGCCTTTTATAGGCAAAAGAAATATCACTGTACCACTTAATTAAACAAGAATTTCGGTGGCCGAATTCGGTGGCCAAAAATATTGACAATTGGATTTCGGTGCTGCTTTTTCTATTGAAAATGGGAAGAAGACAAATCCAAGAAGACAAATCCTCTTAATTCAAGGCATATCCGACAAATCTCCACCTTGACTTGAATTTTATCAACAGTAAACTTAGCTCCACCTTCTCCAAATAACTTTAAGTTCTACGTACATACACCAATCAAGTCCAAACAATGTTTGAACTTGGTAGTAGAAAGAGACTTTGTCAACATATCTGCTGGGTTATCTGCAGTACCAATCTTTTTAACCATAACATCTCCTTGTGCGATAATATCTCGAACAAAATGGTACCTGATGTCAATGTGCTTTGTTTTTCCATGAAACATCTGGTCTTTGGTCAGATGTATTGCACTTTGACTATCACAGAAAACAACAGTCACTTGATGATCTGAATTTAGCTCATTGTATAAGCCCTTTAACCAAATAGCCTCTTTGATAGCTTCAGTCACTGCCATGTATTCAGCTTCTGTTGTAGACAACGCAACTGTAGGTTGCAATCTAGATTTCCAACTGACAGCACTATTTCCAAAAGTAAATACGTAGCCTGTCAATGATCTCCTTTTGTCGAGATCTCCTGCATAGTCTGAGTCGACATAACCAACCAAACTACTATCACCACTACTGAACCCCAAACAGGTGTCAACTGAGCCTTTTAAGTATCTCAAAATCCATTTAACTGCTTGCCAGTGAACTTTACCAGGATTTGCCATGAATCTGCTTACAACACTAACTGCATGAGAAATATCAGGTCGAGTACATACCATGGCATACATCAGACTGCCTACTGCACTGGAGTATGGAATATGATCCATGTACTTCTGCTCTTCATCTGTTTGTGGTGACTGTATAACTGAAAGCTTGAAATGAGCAGCTAATGGAGTACTTACAGACTTTGCATCTTTCATGCCAAAACGCTCCAGCACTTTCTCAACATATTTCTTTTGAGTGAGGAACAACTTTCCTGCTTTCCTGTCCCTTTGAATCTCCATTCCAAGAATCTTCTTTGCTGCTCCAAGATTTTTCATCTCAAACTCTTTACTTAGCAAGACTTTCAGCTTCTCAACTTCAGAAGTATTCTTTGCAGCAATCAACATATCATCAACATATAACAATAAATATATGAATGATCCATCATCTAAACTTCTGAAGTAAACACAATTATCATAATTACTCCTTGAAAAATTATTACTGGTCATGAAGGAGTCAAACCTCTTATACCACTGCCTGGGTGACTGCTTAAGGCCGTATAGAGATTTCTTCAATAAACAAACATGGTCCTCCTTGCCTTCAACCTTGAAACCTTCTGGCTGTTGCATGTAGATTTGCTCTTCAAGGTCACCATGTAGAAAAGCAGTTTTGACATCTAACTGCTCCAGTTCTAAGTCATACTTAGCCACCATAGCAAGTAACATGCGAATGGAACAATGTTTCACAACTGGGGAGAAGACATCATTGAAATCCACACCTTGAACTTGCTTGAATCCCTTTGCAACTAGGCGAGCTTTGTATCTTGCTTCTTCAATGCCTGGGTTGCCTTCCTTCTTCTTGAAAACCCATTTGCAATCGATAATCTTCTTTCCTTTTGGTGGTCTAACGAGCTCCCAAGTGTCATTCTTATGCAATGACTCCATTTCTTCTTGTATAGCTATCAACCATCTATCTGAGTTGGCTCCTGAAATGGCTTCTGAATATGTGGATGGCTCTTCAACATTGTTGATCTCCTCAGCTGCTGACAAAGCATAAGCCACCAAATCTGCATAATCGGTATATTTTGTTGGCTTCTTTATCTCTCTCCTTTCTCTATCTTTGGCAATAGAGTATGGCTGCTCCTGATCAACTGAGTTAGGATCTGAATCACCTTGCTGAGAGCTGGATGGTTGTGAATCTGACTGCGAAGTTGAATCTTGCTGAGCAGGATAGTCTTCAACATTCATCTCCTGTCTTTGACTGGCCTCCACCTGCTTATTAGAACTGCAAGGTACTAATACTTCATTTTTCGAGTGAAGCATAGAACCTTCATCAAATGTGACATCTCTGCTGATTATAACTTTGGATGATTTGGGACACCAAAGTTTATATCCTTTCACTCCTGATGGATATCCTAGAAAAATGCACTTCTTCGCCCTTGGTGCTAACTTGCCATCATTGACGTGCATGTATGCTGGACAGCCAAATATTCTCAAATTTGAATAATCTGCAGGTTTGCCAGACCAAGCTTCCTCTGGAGTCTTGAAACCAATTGGAACTGATGGAGAGCGATTGACTAAATAGCAAGCAGTTGAGACAGCTTCTGCCCAGAAACTCTTTGGTAATCCAGCATTTGAAAGCATACACCTTGCTTTCTCAATGAGGGTTCTGTTCATCCGTTCAGCAACTCCATTTTGTTGGGGTGTCATTCGAACTGTGTGATGCCTCACAATGCCTTCATTTTTGCAGAAGTCATTGAATTCACCACCACAAAACTCCAGGCCATTATCTGTCCTCAGCCTCTTTATCTGCCTTCCTGTCTGCTTCTCAATCATGGTTTTCCATTGCTTGAATGTGGAAAACACCTGATCCTTGTGTTTAAGAAAGTAAACCCAAACCTTCCTCGAGAAGTCGTCGATGAAGACAAGCATATATCTGGCACCACCTTTTGATGGAACTTGTGATGGCCCCCATAGATCAGAATGGATATAATCCAAAGTACCTTTGGTTGTGTGGGTACCTGTGCTGAAACTGACACGTTTTTGCTTTCCAAAAATACAGTGCTCGCAAAAAATCAAGCTTGCTAGTATTTTGTCCACACAAAAGACCCTTTTTGCTTAACAGGGTTAAGCCTTTCTCGCTCATATGGCCTAATCTCATATGCCATAATTTGGTGACGTCGGTTTCAGACATTTGAGTAGTAATTACAGCAGCAGCTCCTGTAACTGTGGTTCCTTGTAGGAGATAAAGTCTTCCAAACAGTTTAGCCTTCATCACCACCAGAGCACCTTTACTAACTTTCATGACTCCACCTTCGCTTGTGTATTTGCACCCATTAGCATCAAGAGTGCCCAAAGAGATGAGATTTTTCTTCATGTCAGGAGCATGGCGAACGTCTGTCAAAGTTCGTACCACGCCATCATGCAGCTTGATTCGGATTGTGCCCTTGCCAATAACTTTGCAAGCTGCATCGTTGCCCATCAAAACAACTCCACCTGCAAAAGATTCATATGTGGAGAATCAGTCCATATTGGGACATATGTGATAAGAGCAACCTGAATCCATAATCCAATCATCTTTGAACCTGCACCTTTCATTGTTAGTGACTAAAAGAATATCAGATGTGGACTCATCTTCGGCAATACTAGCTTCGGCGGATTTTTCCCTTCTTTCTTCAGTTGATTGTTTATTTTTCAACTTATAACAGTCAGCTTTAATGTGCCCTTTTTTATGACAATAGTTACATGTCAAATTTTTATGTCTAGATTTTGACCTAGACCTGCTACTGCCATAATTCTTATTTTTAGACCTGCCTCTAGCAACAAGGCCTTCTGCTACATTATCATCTTTACTACCGACAATTCCTCTGTCAATTATAATTTTAGAGAGTAAAGCTGTCTTAACCTCCGCCAAAGACACACTATCTTTTCCATAAAACATTGTGTCCCTAAAACTTTTATGTGACGGTGGTAATGAACACAACAATTTCAAAGCAGCATTTTCATCATCAACTTTAGCACCCACATTTTCTAGACTTACTAAAATTGATGTATATTCTTCCAGATAAGTTTTAATTGAAGTACCTTCCTGCATTTGAAATGTGTAGAACCGCGTCATGTGGTACAGCTTGTCGGTCAGGGTTTTGGACATGTACAAGGACTCCAGCTTCGCCCATAAGCCAGCTGCTGTATCTTCATTGATGACCTCCTGAAGAACTTCATTAGACAAACAGAGCTGAATTGTGGAAACTGCCTTGTTGATTATCTCCTCCTTCTTTTCTTCAGTCATTGACTCCGGCATTCTATTCTTCCCCAATAGAGCTTTTTCAAGCCCATTCTGAATTAAGATGGCGCGCATCTTAATCTTCCACAAAGAGAAATTTATATTGCGATCAAATTTCTCAATATCAAATCTTGTAGTTGCCATTCCGTATAAGTGAACAGTGCCGTATAGGTGAACAGTGCCGTATAGGTGAACAGTGCCGTATAGGTGAACAGTACCGTATAGGTGAACAGTGCCGTATGAACAGTACCCTTCTACAGTCCTCCGCACAGTATCTGCTACAGTGCTCTAAACAGTCTCCGCACAGTATCTGCTACAGTCCTCTGAATAGTAATCTGAACAGTACTGATACAGTGTTCTGAATAGTAACGGGTGGCCCACGAAACAGTATTTGAGCGAAAACCATGCAAATGCAAATGCAAAATTTTTCACTTTGAATAGTACCACTATTCACCAAATTTCACGTTTTACACCCATTTTCGAAACGGATCGTACCGAAAAATTCCTTATATTTTTCTCTTCCCGACACTATAATTGTTTCTCCAAAATTCGCTACTTTTCCGGACAGCACTTCCAATGCAGTGTGAAAAATAGCTGAACCAAAGCTCTGATACCAATTTGTAAGGATCGACGGGCTATTTAAACGGTGATTTTATGGCAACAATGAAGAAATAGCCAAAGTAATAAAAATATAAACACACAAAATTTACGTGGTTCGGCAATATGCTTACGTCCACGGGAGGAGAGGAGCAATAAGTTCACTATCGTAAAATAATATTACAAGTGGAGAAAACTCTCAACCCAAAACCCAATTACACCCGCTCACAAAATACTCTTTTAATTAGAGTATATATTACTCTCTCAAAACTCCCAAAAACTGATGATTTTTTTTCGATACACAAACAAATGAAAGTGGTAAGCCTTTTATAGGCAAAAGAAATATCACTGTACCACTTAATTAAACAAGAATTTCGGTGGCCGAATTCGGTGGCCAAAAATATTGACAATTGGATTTCGGTGCTGCTTTTTCTATTGAAAATGGGAAGAAGACAAATCCAAGAAGACAAATCCTCTTAATTCAAGGCATATCCGACAATATCTTTATGGCCGCTACCAAATGAACGATGACTAACTAACTTTAGACAATGAGCATTATTACCAATATGAGGGATACGGACATGGAGAAGCATTTCACATGTTGTCGTCTCTTGGATGACTAAGATGCCATCTTTATCGATCATTCCACTCATCAATTAAAATATAGATTAGTATAAGAGATAATATAAAATATTAGTTTTTAAAATAAAATAGAAAATTAATTTTGTAGTAAACTGAAACGTTAACATACTATTGGATAGATATATACACGGATTTATATCTTTTTGAATCAAATTGAAATACCAAAAAAATATATAGCACTAAATTGTATCATGGATTTTTTGATTGGAACTTAATCGAATTGTATTGACTTTAATTTGAATTAAATTTGGATATTTTTTATCTATAATCGAACTGAAAACTGTATTGAACTGTACCAAATTAGAATATGCATGGCCCTTAATTAGTTGTGCTTGGAATGGTTGAATAAGTGTGCAACAAAGGACAAGCAGGATTAGCCAATTAACACTTCAAATTTTAGTGCTTAAACATTAGTATCTCCTTTTCTGTTCTATCTCTATGATTTTGCCGGCCAGCATATTCAAATAACCTTCATTTACAAAAACAAAATAGCCGTCAACTATAACTTTTTATTAATATTATTATTATTATTATTAAATTCATAAACTTTAAACATTTATTTTGTTATGTTAGACATGAGATCCGAACATATATAGATTTAGTGAAAGAAAAGAAAAATAGTTTAGAAACTAAGTCATATTTGAAAAAGCTTTCTGCCTATATATATATTTACTGAGGTTATATAATGTGAATTTGGTTGCTTGCCCATTCATCATTTCAATATAAATATATTCCGCAAAAACAAGTGAAATTAAATTTAATTAGCTCCCATAAAGAAATCTGAATCATGTGGAGGTTAAAGATTGGTGAAGGAGAAGATAATCCATGGCTGAGAAGTGTTAACAATCATGTTGGTAGGCAAGTTTGGGAGTTCGATCCAAAACTCATGCCACCTCCAGAACTGCATTCACAGCTTGAGAATGCTCGTAGGAATTTCTACAATAATCGTTTCAATATGAAACATAGTTCAGATCTAATCATGAGAATTCAGGTATGGCGTTTTCTTAGAGGGGATGAGGGAGGGATTAGCTCAACCCTAAGATAGCGGGGGCTTCAATTTGAGTTTTTCTAGCTACATTAGAACTAAGTAGGGATGGCAGCAGGTCTGATTTTTTAGGATACCCAATCCGTTCGGCCCTATTTATTGATGGTATAGATATTTGTAAATGGGTTTGAGTATTAAAAATAAAAAAATATGTCACCTGTTTTGGTTGGTATCAATTTAGTACATCAAGTAACTGCTATCCAAACCCGTTTATATATTTAGTAACGGATAATAATTATCCATGCATATATACTCAGTCCGTTTAAAAACTATTTATTTGAAAAAAAAAATCTAAAATTATAAGTGTGAGTGAGGATTTAAACCCTTAAAAAATTAGAAATTCAGAGTTAAAATTTATTGAGTTTTAATTATGTAATTATTTTTTTCAGTTTCAAAGTTCTAGTTTAATATACAGTTTTTTATTTATAAATTATTTATGTAGATTTTTATCATAATATTAGCTTAAAAAATTATTAAAATATAGTTTTTAATCTTCTGGTTATTTTATAAGTTGCAATTTTATTAAAATGTATATCTTTTAATATAAATTCATGTATTAGTTAAACGGGTATGAATATTCGCGAATATTAATAAATGGGTTTGGAACATGTATGGATAGTAAAAAGATAAATTTAAATGGATTTGAGATGGATATGAGTTCACTAAAATTAAACGAAACGGATCGATCACTTTTCAAGATTATCCATTCCACTACCGTCCCTAATTAGAATCAGTATTTACTGTTAATATATACTTCTAAAACTTTTTTTTTTAAGAACTTTTCTTGTTATTATGCAAATATTTTTTTTTTTTTTTTTTTTTACAAAGCTTAAGCTTTTGTAATATGATTGTAGTTTGGTATGGAAAATCCAGTGGAAGGAGTTTTGCCTCAAATCAAACTCAAAGATACTGATGATGTCACTGAAGAGGCAGTTACCGCTACTTTGAGAAAGGCTTTGAATTACTATTCAAGTATTCAAGCACAAGATGGACAATGGGCTGGAGATTATGGGGGTCCTTTGTTTCTCATGCCTGGATTGGTAGGAATCCTTAGATTTTTTTTTTTTTCTTAATACATATACTGATTAATTTATAATTCATTTCAACACATAAATTTTAACTATAATTTATTAAACATCCATATTTATATATTTTAAAAAAAATATAAATTCATATTATTTTTAAAAAATTGAAACACATAACATTTAATCGTACTGATGTGTCATTTGAATCTTTATAATAAAAATATATGTCGCACACGCACAATAAGACTAACAAGAGTTGAAAATGGAACATGTTGACTTTGATAGTGTATGATATCAAATTAACGTGATTGAATATCATGCACATTAATTTTTCAAAAACCTTATAAATTTGTATTCATTATTTACAAATTTGATAAATATGGATATTCATTAAGTTAAAATTTAGATATTTAGGTGAATTATGAAGTAAGACTTAAGTGTTTGTATGTATATATAGATATATATATATATATATATATATATATATTTGTTTCCATTTACCAATGATTCAAATCTACTTTTGACCTATTAGTTTAGACTTAAATCTCACCATTAAAATTTTAGTAATTTTCATATATATATATTTTTTTGTCAATTAGTGACTCATTTTCTTGTTCTTACATTAAAATTTTTATTTTTTAAAAGCATGAGTAAACAAAAATATCTAACTATCCTTCCTTAAATTGTAATTTTTTTTTAAAAAAAAATGTATATTAGTCTGGTATTTTGGAATTACAAGTTTGTAATTAAGAATTAATAAGTGATGACTTGAGAATTGAAAAATATTGAAATAGGATTTGTAAACTTTCGAATTTTTCGAGTTTCTACTATTTAATCTTTAAATTTTTATTTTTTAATATTGAGCCATTCGTTAATAGATTATATGAGCGTAGTTAATACATGTCCTAGATTTTTTCTTCCCTTTAAATATATCTCCATATGATACCAATAATCAATATATATAGTTGGTTGAATTTTAGTAAATATTGAATATAGCAGAAACTGCATTCTTGCAAGAAATCTCACTCAAGTTCTATTTTTAAAAGTATATTATATGCCACTTTAGTTGGAGATAATGATAGTAACATCGCGTGTTAGTCATACTTATAGAATCTGTTAACAGAGAATTCGATGTCAAAAAAATAAAAAATCAAGAATTTGGTGTTAGCTAAATAAATGTAAAGTTAACATATTTAAGTATTTAACAATAAAATTTATGTGTAATATTTAATATGTTGAAAATAATTGATCAGGTTATAGCATTGTCAATCACTGGAGCAACGAATGCCGTTTTATCTGAGGAACATAAACGGGAGATGTGTCGCTACCTTTATTATCATCAGGCATTGTTATTTCTTATCCTCTTTCTCTTTCGCCTCTTTCTAATAATTAATTTCAACAATTATATATATGACCACTTAAGTTTACCTCTTACAACCACTCGTTGGATGTGGGTTTCCTCCACGTGGTGAGGCCCACTTCATTTAAAAGAAAAAAAAAATGGAAAAGGTTTAATGGAAAAGTCAACAAAAGAAGGTTTTCATTTGTTTAATAGTTGCGGCAAAAAATTGAATTTTCAAATTCAATTCTTTCAACTGGTAGGTAGAAGGTAGGTAGCAAACGCGATTTTAACGCATTTTGGAAGGCTTATTAGTTTAGTTTAGAAATCCTTCAGTTTTGTAAATAGAGAGAGAGAAGTATTTTAGAAAAATACTTGATGGCATTTTTTTAATCAATTAAGGCAAAATATAACCTTAATTCAATTCAATTTCCCCAATAAACTTCTATTTAACTGCATAGCACATCATTTATTTATAGTGTTAATCTGGCCATCATTTAGATTTAGTGTCCACTTGATTTAGCTGTTTGTGCTAGCTGTAGTTGATAGTAGTTATTACTCCCTCCGTTCTTTATTATCTGTCACTTTTGAGTAAAATCCAAATTCTATTTATCTGTCACTTTTATATTTCCAATGCAATTTAATTTTCTCTTTCCAATTTAATTTCTATTTTCAATAAAAATTGACCAATTACATTCATTTTTTTTACATTAAATTACTCAATATGTATTGAATCACTCAATTTTTTTCTAAATTCAAGACTAATTAATATTTCTTAATTCTAGTGAAAATAGCAAAAGTGACAATTAAAAAAGAATGGAGGGAGTAATTAATAGTTGATATATATGTAATAAGTGATAGATAAAATATTATAATTGTTTGATACAACAATAGCTAATGTGGACAAGAATCGGCGGTTAATAGCAATGTTACCAAACCTATCTATTGGTATAAAAAAAAAAAAAGCTATTAATTGCTTTAAAAAGTTAAATCAAATGCTCCCTTAAAAGTAGATCTCTAGTGTTAAAATGCATATGTAGCATGAAATGTGGCATTACTGCATTGCATCCAGATTGTAACTTCTTGTGCCACATCTGCACTCTAGAACTAGAGCGCAAAATTTTCAAGTCAAAATTACAGGTCGTTTTTCCAAATAAATTATTTCTTTTAAAGGACTCGTTATAAGGGGTAAACTTTAGTCATCAGGATGAAATTAATCCCTTTTTCAACTTGAGTTTGAACTATTTTTTTTATTACAACTGGAGCTGATTTCTTTTATAAATGTGGAAATGATAAGAAAACTGCAGAACAAAGATGGTGGATGGGGCTTAGACATTGAGGGGCCAAGCACCAATTTTGGTAGTGTGTTGTGCTATGTTACTCTAAGGTTGCTTGGTGAAGGAGCTAATGATGGGGAAGGTGCAATGGAGAAAGGGCGTAAATGGATACTTGACCATGGTGGTGCTACTTGTATCCCATCTTGGGGGAAAATGTGGCTTTCAGTTCTGTTCTAAATGCTTAAATATATTTGATGTTTTTTTTTTGTTTTTAAAATGAAGTTTTCATGTTTTAATTTGATTGTAATTTGTTGAAATTGATGATGGAAAAGGTGCTTGGAGTGTATGAGTGGTGTGGCAACAATCCAATTCTTCCTGAGATGTGGCTTCTTCCATACTTTCTCCCCTTCCATCCAGGTCCTTCTCCAATTCTATTCAAACGAATTCATCTTTTTTTCTTAAAATAATACATAAATCTTTCTAAATTATCACCGTTTAATATATTACTTTCTAAACTAATTGAGTGTATAAGTAATATCTCATATGCTATTAAAAACTATATGAAATATCATTGAAGTTGTTAGAAGTGTCATATTAACTCATATCACTATTCACGCACTCTTCTTTAGATAATCTGACATTTTTAATAAGTCTGACACTGGATTAGCTAAAAATGTAATCTAGTAAATGGTGATTGTTTATGGGATAATATATATATTAATTAGTATAACCATCTATATATTAGAAATTTACTAACTCGGCTAATTCAAATTCATGCCAGTCAGATCTACAAGGAGAGTAAAGTGGTATAAATTATCTATTTTCTTTAAAAATAAATAAATGGTGATATTGTTGATGATGTGCAGGAAGGATGTGGTGCCACTGCAGGATGGTGTTTCTGCCAATGTCATATTTGTACGGGAAGAAGTTTGTTGGGCCTATCACACAAACAGTTTTGTCTTTGAGAAATGAGATATACAATGTTCCTTATAATAAGATTGATTGGAATCAAGCAAGGAATCTATGTGCTAAGGTTGGTAAATTTTATTTATTTATTTTTATGTCAAATGTTTCAATACTTACTAATGGATTTGCAGGAAGACTTGTACTATCCACATCCACTGCTGCAAGATGTAGTTTGGACAGTTCTTCATAAGTTTGCAGAGCCCATTCTAATGCATTGGCCTGGAAATTTGTTGAGAGAAAAAGCTCTTCAGACTGTGATTCAGCACATACATTATGAAGATGAAAATACTCAATATCTATGCATTGGAACTGTAAACAAGGTATCCAATCTATTTCACAGGCTTAAGGTGCAATTTTGTCCTTAATATTTGACAAAACCTACAATTTTATCCTAACGGGCAATCTTACCCTTCATATTTTAAAATTGATGAAAATTTGCTCATTTTTTAATAATTTCCTAACACGCGGTACGCGAACAACCAAACATGTGGCACAACATAGAATAATAGTGGCAATTTTCTCCTAATTTTAAAATATGAAAGATAATATTGCATCAATTGAAATATTAGAGATAAAATTGCACTTTTTGTCAATATATTAAAGGCAAATTTACACCATTTATTTACCAATTTTATATGTAAAAATATTTCATTGTTATTTTATTTTTATTTGCTTCACAGGCCTTAAATATGTTGTGCTGTTGGGTGGAGGACCCAAACTCTGAAGCATTTAAGCTGCATCTTCCAAGAATATTTGACTATCTTTGGCTGGCTGAAGATGGAATGAAAGCTCAGGTCTCCATAATTCTTCAAACATTACACACTCTCGTTCTTCAATATTTACTGCTGAGATGTCCTACTGTGAACAAACATTACACACTGACACTCTCATTCTTTAGTATGTTAATTTCTGTAGATATATACTAATTTTTTTTGCAGAGTTACAATGGAAGTCAACTCTGGGACACAGCTTTTGCAGTTCAGGCAATCCTCTCAACTAATCTTGTTCACGAGTATGGTTCAACTTTAAGAAAAGCACATACATACATTAAGAATTCACAGGTGATTTTTTTTTTTTTTTTCCTTCTTTCGAAAGATTATTCAGTACATTGGATGTATTAAGAGTATTAAATATAGATTATTGAATAAAATATTATTTTTAGTCTATATTCAGTAACGTACTGAATATTTAGTTGATAAATAAATATTTACTTATTTGTTTTTATCTTTGCTTTGAAGATATTGGAAAATAGTCCAGGAGATGCTGAATTTTGGTATCGCCACATATCGAAAGGTGGATGGACTTTTTCAACAGCTGATAATGGTTGGCCTCTCTCGGATTGCACGGCAGAGGGATTAAAAGTAATAATCTATAAAGAATAAAGGATTAATTTTCTCTTTAAAAGTATTAAAAATAGAACATATTTACATTTGAGTATGTTTTAAATCAAAATTGCCCAAGATTACCCTGGTTGTTTTGTAATTAGCTCAAATTTTAGCAATTATATAACGTTAAGGGACAAATATATATCATTTTTAATATTTTGAAAATAATTTTGAGCCAAAATATATTTATAAAAGATAAATGTGTACTATTTTTAATAGTTAAAAAGAAAATTTGACTATGTTCCATCTATAAATCAACTATTTAAAGTCTTATTCTCCTTGATTAATTTGTTGTACATAAATAACTTACATATAGTTTTGTTAATTAGGTTGTTCTTTTATTATCCAAAATTGCATCAGAGGTTGTTGGGGATGCATTAGATGCAAACAAGTTATATGATGCGGTCAATGTTATTCTCTCATTGCAGGTATATATATATATATATATATTATCCTTTTTATTTCAAAGGAAAAATGCATTTTTGGATATCTAAATTTACACTCTTTTTTTTTTTGCTATTGAATATTTAAACTTTATTCAGTCACCTAAGGTTTTAAATTTTTATTTTAATATACATTATATTCAAATAAGAGTTTAGGGACTCAATATATACTAAAATTATACTGCTATTTTATCTAAATTTGGTAACTCTATACTTACGGATGAAAATAAAAGTCCAAGGATCCGACATGACCTAATAAAACTTTAAAGATTCAATTAAAAAAACGTATAAATTCAAAGACCCGGTAAGGCATTTTGCATCGAATATTATACTAAAATGGAACAAATATGCAGAACCAGTGGGTATGGTATCCTTGAAGACTTGTAGAAATTAGACTAACAATTAGCATGAACAACGGCGTCTTTGCAATGTTGATTTTGGTTGTAATTGAGTAGGGATGGCTAAGTCTATGTATCTGAATGTGGGGGTATGTTGGCTCTGGATATCCCAAATATGCTGTGGGTTGATTTGTCGTTTTGTAGATCCTGGGGCAGTTTGCCTCTGTGTACGCTTTTATATATATTATAATGGAACTTCATTGGCTTATCAAAAAAAAAAAAAACCTTTCTAGTTTTTCAAGCATCTGATTTTTTTTTTTCTGCAGAATAGTGATGGTGGGTTTGCTATATATGAGCTCACAAGATCTTTCAATTGGTTGGAGGTAATATTTACCAAATGTTTCTTCCCATTATTTATTTTACTGAGTTTGTTTTTTCTCTTCGAATTGTAGAGATGTGGCAAATTCTGACCTAAAAGAGTAACTCAAATCTAACTATTTTAACCTACAAAAGTGACTTAATCCATTGTGTATATATGATCAGACACATTATTATTATTTGTAATTTTATGACATTTATATATGAATATTATTTTTTTATTTTCAATGAAAAATGTAAATGGTTTTTAAAAAAAAAATAAAAAATAATATTAAAATGACCTGATGACCCATTTAACAATGGCCTAATTGCATAATGATCCACACCTGATCCATTATAATAACCAGTAAAATTTTGATCCATTTATTTATAACCCGTTTCCCACTTATAGAGGTATGAATGCGTAGTCTTTGAGCTTCCATTTTGTGGGTATAAGTTAATTATTGGTTATTGAGAATCAATAGTTCAATGTAATCTAACAAGCAATTTTTCTGCCTTTAATATTTGTTATTCAGTTCTTTAACCCTTCTGAGAACTTTGGGGAAAATGCTATTGACTACTCGTAAGCCATCCAACCGATTACTTAATTTTTATTTTATTTTTCTTTTTAGTATAAAACACTAACTAATTATATAATATGTGAAGTTTTATTGAGTGTACATCTGCTGCCATTCAAGCTTTGTCAACCTTCAAAAAATTACATCCTCAACATAGGCAAGAAGATGTAGAAAGTTGCATCAACAAGGCAACCAAGTTCATTGAGAAGAATCAGGCGCCAGATGGCTCATGGTTTGTTTCTTAATCGACTCTTAAGGTGATTCGACTTAGTGTAAAACCATCATAATGTCACAAAAGAATATTTGGTATTAAAAAAGTACTGAAACTTAGATAATATTGCAAAAAATATCACTTTAACCTAAAAAATGTAATAAAGACACAGAAAGTCCATGTAAACACTCCACATCAGCATTTTTTTTCTAAAAATATCACACTTGCCAAATTATGTTACCAATAGTTATCTTAAAAGTGACATGTCATCTTAACACATAATTATTCCTTAATATTATATGTGACCAGCCACATCACCCATCAATGAGTCATTTTGAATGCGACACGTTAGTTTGTTGCATGGACTTGCACTTGCCTTATCCCATTTTTCCAAGCAAATTGATATTCTTTTACAAAGGATTGTCTAGGTATTTATTTTTATATTAAAAAAAAAAATTGACTTAGCTTTACCATTAGTCGAGTGACGTTTGACGAAATTAACCTCACTGTTAGCAATCATACTATCTTCTGGTGTTGTTTAATGGAGGATGGTTTGAATGCATATGTAAAGGTATGGATCATGGGGTGTTTGCTTCACTTATGGGACATGGTTTGGCATTAAAGCTTTGGTGGCTGCTGGGAAGAACTATAAAAATAGCTCCAGTATTCGTAAAGCTTGTCGATTTCTATTGTCTAAACAATGCCCTTCTGGTGGCTGGGGAGAGAGTTTCCTTTCATTTCAAAACAAGGTAAAAATACCCCTGCTTCTGTACTGGGCCATGAGGGCTTAATTTTATTATATTTTCATTGAGTTTATACCATAATAACAACTCAAATTTATGATTTTTTAACTAAAATAATCTTAATTTTAAAATATTTTTATGAAACAATTTTTTTATCAAATAACTATTAGGATATAAATTCAATTATCAACGTGGATGAAATTAATCTGAATTTTGGAGAACTGTGAGAACCTGAAAATTCAAGAGGTTTTCATAAGTTTTGCATTTTCTTTTTTTCTTTTGATATACAGGTTTATACATATCTTGATGGTAAAAAATCTCATTTGGTAAATACTTCTTGGGCCTTGTTGAGTCTTATCGATGCCGGGCAGGTAGATATTATTAATTATTTGTTTTTATTACAATAGAAATATAATATCTAATTATAAATATGTTATTAAAATAAATTATATTTGAATTTTTTTATATTTTTTATCGATTAACTCCTGGCGGTTGATACTATTAATTATTAATATTTATTTTATAGAATGTTTCATGTTGGTAGGATCTGAAAATTGTGCTAATTATTTTATTTATTTTGAATTATCACGAGAATAATAATAATAATAATAATAATAATAATTAACTATACTTTTTAAAATGTTGGGTAGGGTGAGAGAGATCCCGATCCATTGCATCGTGCAGCAAGATACTTGATAAATTCTCAAATGGAGAATGGAGATTTTCCACAGCAGGTATTTTCCATAATTCTATGTTTATATTGTACCATTATTTCTCTGCATAATTAATGATCGTCCTTCTATTATATTGGAAAATTGCATATCGGTCCCTAAATTTACACATTTTTTATTATTAAATTTTAAACTTTTATTTGGTTATATTAAATTTTTAAATTTTTATTTTAATACAGATCTAAATAGGAATTTAATAAAATAAAAATAAAAATTTAAAAATTAAACTTTATTCAAATTTGATAATTTTAATTTTAATGTGAATAAAAATAAAATTTTAAATATTTAATATGATCAGATAAAAATTTAAAAATTCAATAATAAAAAAATGTGTAAATCTAGGTACTTGATGATGCATTTTGACTGTTATATTTGTCAAGAAAAGGATGTGATTTGATTTTTTTTTTTTTTAATATTTTCAGGAAATCATAGGAACTTTGACAAGGTATTGTACGTTAACATATGCAGCATACAGAAACATATTTCCCATTTGGGCATTGGGAGAATACAGGTGTCGAGTTCTGCAAGTTTCATCACAATAATATTCAAAATGGAATTATCCTCATTAGTACTTGTTTGTCAGAAAAAATATGAAATATAATTATTATTATTATTATTATTATTATTGATAATCGCGTGGAATGATAGAATTTTGATCGAAAAAAAAATGGTTGAACTGTAATTGTTTAAATTATTATTATTATTATTATTATTATTATTATTATTATATGTCTTGTTTAAATTCGAAACTGAGATAATTAAAAATGAATAAAATAAGATGAGAGATAATAGATTGGCAATTATTAGGGGCTTTGAAATATTGGATTTATCTGCTTTGATAATCATACTTCTCATCATGTCTTGTGCTAGATTCAAGGGATAATTTTTGGCTGATTGCTGGTCCAAAATAATCGAATAAATCTTATTTTGAATAAAATATTTTAGGTTTTGCACATAAAAAGCATTATTGTAACTGTTTTTGCTATGATCAATTTGCTCAAAATAATCAAAACCAATGAAGTGGGATTAATTTAACAATCATTTGGGAACTGCAAAACGTTCCCCCTATGAAATTTGAAGTTAATTGTTGTGTTGTACAATGTAATCATCACTTAAACTGGAATCTCCTTCACTGTTTTGTCTTTCCCACATAAAGAAGAATATGAAAAGGAAAAACATGAAATTAACACCAAGTTCACTACTCCTGTAATGGAACAAAATGAGCAAAGTGAAATTACACAACAGAATCAAATGGAACAGCCAAAACTAGTGGCTATCATCCATGGGGTCAGATCAATCACATGACCGTGATGTTAAATCCTTATCATCCTGCCTTGATGATTCCTCTGCTGCCTTTGACACTGATTCTTCCAGCGCCTCTAGAAAAGATGAAACTGTGAACTTAACTGCAATTGCCACAGTTAAAACTACATATTAGCAAACCATACTCTACACTCATTATTTGCCAACCTCTCTATCATTACTTATTATTTACCACCAAAGCCTCCTTCAAGTGGCTCCAAATCCAGTATTAGCCCGTGATCAGAGCAATTTTTCATTTTTCTCGTCTTTTGGTTTGGGTTAAAGTCATTTTTCGCCATAGAAATTTTCGAAATAATTAGAAAATGTCATTAAACTTTTTATTTCTTCTTTTTTTCTTTTAGCCTTTAATTTTCAAAATAGATAATTTTTGCCCATCAAAATGGACATATTTTACCCTCTAAAATTGACACATGGCACTAGGTGATTGGTTACCAAATGAGACAATGGCATTTCCCCTCCATTTTGAAATTTTACAAGTAAAAAACAACTAAAGTTGTATTTGCTAACCATTTGAAAAGTTCGATGGCAAAAAGTAAGCCTTAATTTTCTTCTACCAAATATGTTCTCGCACATTGTTTCAAGGAAACAAAAACATTCTAAAGTTTAAAACTATTTTCCTCTTTTCTGTTGTCCTCTAAATGCCTTCAATCTGTTTTCCATGACCTAATTTTTTTTTTCCAATTTACTTAAATTTACCTGACTATTAATGAAGTAGAACAGCTAGCAAAATTCATATATTTAGGCCTTGTTGATGGCTGGAATTATGAAAATTAGGTTAAAAAAAAGGACTGCTTCAGGATAGAAGCTAAAGAAATAGATCAAGGCTCTATGCATCAGACTAAGAATTAAGCCGCACACAAGGCAACACTTGTATTGCTAGAAATTTTATTAACTAACTAGTCTTTCACAGACTCTAATCAATCCTTGATCTATAAGATAAGACATTTGACTTTTACCAATCCTGATCCTCTAAGGATTTTGATTCCTAAAAGAAACTAAAAGGCAAACAATGCACCTCTAAGTTAACAAGGACTCCTATAAGACTTTTTAATGTAAAAAGATCAACGCCTACACAGATCTTAACTAGTTCCGGCGAGTTGGAAATTTATGCAAACATGTCAAACTAAAAATTAATGACCTTACACGAGTTCCTTGCCATTTGCATAAATTCACTTCATCAATACGAGTAATGAGATGTGCAAAAGAACAGCGGGGTTTCAGAGCACTCACATTTACTAGGGTCGATGCCAAATTGGGATAAATCTACCTGTCCAGTTCTAAGCACCTAAAAACCCAAAAAGAAAAAAGGACTAAATTGATCAGCCAAAAAAACCGGACAGGGTGGCAGGGGTGGTGGAGAACTGAGCAGGTAGAACTGCATTTTCTTACATATGTAAAAGAATCCACTTGTTGACGGAAAGGTGGACTCTGCAGCAGCTCCAAAATATCATGCGGACTCCATTGACCCTGCACCACCAATTACCTCAAAAATACTGCAATGCAAAAGATAAACTCAGAACTTCAAAACAGAAGACCATTTCATACCTCAGGTAAGTATGACACTAGCCTTTCTTGCAATGGCAAAGTATCAATCAATGGCATTATTAGATCAGGCTTCAGAATATCACATAGTCCCAACCCTAGCATGACAAAATAACCAATCATAGAAGTACTTGCATCAAAGAGATGAGGTAATGTACACATTATCATTTACACCCAAGTGCACTATATGCCTGATCTATGAATAGTTATCTTTCTGTTAAAAGCCCAAGGTGATAGTCATTCGGTAACAGTATTTAAGGAAGACTGTAACATTGGTATCTACTATGTCCCTCAACTGATATTTATAACCCAAAACTCCCCCCAACTTAAAATTACATGCATGAAAAGTCCTTAACACCAGTTGCTGCCAGATGATAGCCGACTTGGCAGCCACATAGGATACTGACGCTGGCAATTTCTTGGGTAATTTGTACCCAGAATCTCTGAACCTTTAGCCTTGTATCTATTATATCCTTCAATTTCGATTTATAACCCAAAACTAACTCAATTTCATATTACCTTCTTAAAAATTCTTCGCACTAATTGTTGTGGATAAGATTGTGCAAAACCGACCCAAAACCCAAAATCAACCGAATTGTGCACAATTTGGCCTATTTGGTATGGCTATTCAGTTTTCAGTTTAAATGGTCATGTTGAAATCAATTTTTCTTTCATATTGGCACTACTTGAAAGTTAAAGGATCGAACCTTTTTGCACAACAAAAACAGAAATCGGCTAAACAACTTAAACCGAAAATCAAAAAAATGAACTAAATAGATCAAATTGTGCAGTTTGCGTTTGATTTTCAGTTTGGTTCTGCACAAGCATAATCCACGGTGAGGATTTTTCACGAAGTGTATATGAAGTTGGGTCAGTTTTGATTGACAAATTGAAATTAGAAGACATAATAGATACAAGGCTAGAAGTTTAGGTACTACGAGTGCAAATTAACCAAGAAATTGCTGACATCAGTATCCTACGTGGTTGCCAAGTCTGTCATCAACTGGCAGCAACCAGTGTCAGGGACATTTCGGGTAGGGAATTTTAGATTGGGGGAGTTTTGAGTTCAAATTGGGGGGGTTGAGGGACATAATACGTGTAGAGTTGAAAGTTAAAGGGTGATGCTGCAAATTAACCCTTAAAAGCTCATTCCAAAGTTAAATAATGAATATATGACAAGCTTATTTGCAGGCAATTGCTCATCAAAAACAAAGTTTCAGACCTACCTGCATCTGGATCTTCAGCACCACCTGCAACATAATTTCATGAAATCACACAAAGTTAAAGCCATTTTCTATATTGACAGAGAGAGGCAGGGAGAGGAAAGGTTCCAAGTTCATCTAGAAGTACCTCCGTTCCCAATATTACTCAATATTCTTTGCAGGTCTTCCAATTTTACTGGTCCAGATGAAGAGGATACATCACTAATTACTTCTGTACCCAAGTTCGGTACAACTAAGTTACCAGCCCTGCCAGATATGGATTAAATTACTTTAATCTTAAAGTCAAAAAAGAAGAAAAAAAATCAGCTATATCAATGAAAAATACAAAAATCTTTTTCAGTTGAGATCAATTTAAGGAACAAAATTTGCCTTGATATTTTAATGCAAGTGCTCATAATATATTTAATGAAAAAATGGAGGGGGAGGGGAAAGCAGGAAATGATGTCAAAGATATTAAAAAGAGACTCAGAGTGGGTATCAAAACTGAAAGGAGAATATTTGGGATATGAACAAAAGAGATGGAAAAAGAAGGGACTTCTACATAAATGTGGGACTCATAACTATTTAAAGGTGAGTTACGTCTTTCAGAGACCGAATAAAATATAAAACTTAAATCAGACACTATTTATTCTGTTTTAAGAATTGAAATATGGATGAAAAAGATTGAACACATTTTTTCTTAGAGCTAAAATGCTATGGCCTGTTTCCAATATCCCGCAGCTTGATCAAAACAAGCCTTCACAATTTCATAATCTCTAAACTGGCCTGTTCTCATCAGTCAGAATAAGCAACCATATTCCCCCCATTAGAACCGTACTTGAGGGTTCCCTACCTCATACGGGTCAGCAATCAATTCTTTTGGTGCCCCATTTTTTTTTCTCTCAAGTTGATCACAAAAGGTTAATTATATGAGTTTCAAAGTATTATCCACATTCAAGTATTCATACTGCACATGTTAAGGCTAAATCTCAAATCAGTATAAGATTACAGATCCATGCTCAGTGTATGGAAAAACAAAAAAGAAAAGATATATCACCAACAAAACTGAAAACTAAAGCAGCATAAAATTCAAGCTGGAAAGAGCAAATAGGAAGTGGGTGAGCAGATTGCACAGGAGATAGGTGCAATATGGTGTACAGGGATTTGTGATCAACAAAATACCTTGACGAGATATCATCTTCAACCATATCTTCAGAAACTTGTAAAGGAGCAGAAGCATCAGGCTCTTCCTCACCAAGAAACTCTGCCAGAAAAGAATATAGCTTTTATTTATTATTTTTAAAAGGTAAAAAGAAACTTAATTGAAGCAAGGCAGCATAAGTCCAAACATTTACATGCCTAGAAACATGATTTTATAATATGGAAAATCAATGGAACATACAATGCATTGTCATCAGCAAACACGAGTAAATTTTTAGCCAAAATAAAAATAAATAACAAAAGCAAGATGATTTCTAGTTCTATACAAATCAAAAGTCCCTTTGGAACACAAAATTTTTCCCTATTTGAAGATTGTTGTCAAAATTAATTCTCACTGTAAAATATGCAAATAGAAACAACAGCAACATATCAAGAAATTCTAATAAAATTCAGTCTATACAAGCCACGTTATTAGCTTAAAAATCTTTCATTCCAAGTTCATAATATTTCTAAATATGAAAGATGAGAGTTGAGTTATTTATAAGAATACAAAAGAATCCATTTCGAGCAACAAAGCTCTCTTTGATAGGAAGAGAGCAGGCCAAAGCAAGAATGCTTTGACAAAGAAGTAAAGAAAGCATATCCAAGTTTTAACTCATGTTCATCTTATACACATAATTCCAAAAGGACTCGGAAGCAACATAATGAGAGCAGTACCATTACCTTCAGTTGAAAAGCAAAACAAGATTTCAAAAGATATTGAATTAGGTGATGTGAAAAAGCCAAAAATCATTAAGAAAAAGAGAGAGAGAGAGAGAGAGAGAGAGAGAGAGAAGAAGAAGAAGAAGAAGAAGAAGAAAACCTAATGGTCGGTTGATATAGTAGTTAACAGAGCTACATAACTGCCAGTCATCTTCAGCTTTAGGCTCCTGCAGACAATGTAAATTATAAATTTGTGACCTCCCAAATCATAGAACAGGCAACAAGTCAAGGTTAATGCAATAATAATGTAAAATACATGAAAATGAACTTCACCTGCATCCAGAAGAAAAATTTCCGGTCATCCGTATTGAACTTCAAGATATAAACCCTTCCTGATGCTTGATTAACCTGAGTAAAACAAGAATTATAAAATTAAAATTTTTTATCAAATTTAAAAATGATATAATATTTTAAATTTTACAGTCCATGAGATGAAGATAAGCACCTTTTCAAAAACTGCCTCATCAGGAAATATAATCTGATCCTGTTAATTGAGAGTCAAGAAAAGGCTCAAAGTACACAACTACATATGCATTGGATAATAATAATAAAAAAAAAAAAAAAGACAAGTAATAAATAGGATACATCTTCAACAACATTCCGGACTCGATCAAGCCATTGAAAATGGATCAAACCCTCCTCACCCTATCAAATTCAGATTTTAAAATCAGAAATTCTGGTGGATATGAAACATTACTAATTGAAAACAAATTACAATTATGTGTGTGTCGCAGAGAGCAAGGGAAAAAGAAACAAGTACCCTTGCTATGCGAACAAGTCCTTTACGTGTATCAGGTAGAACCTTTTTATCCTCAAAAAACATTTTACCAGCACGAAACTCCAGCATAATTTCCTGTAAAAAGATAACTGTAGAATTACAATCACTTCATACACACAAATTTAGAGAAGCAAACCGTACAGAAAAATATAGACTTATTTTAACAGATTCAATTACATGAGGCTAAATGGTTTTTTGGAATAATAATAGATAAACAAACCCAAGAGCTCAGTCACAAGATTTGTGTAGTTTGGCAACTAATTGCTACATAACATATTAAAAAGATCCCAAATTCTTCTTCTTGAAAGTGGAAAATTTGCTAACCCTAATTCCTCTTATGCTTGAGCTAAGATGTGTTTAACTGTAATCAAATTGAAATTCAACGGAACAAGCATGAAATAATTTTCAGGTAATAAGACATCAAATAATTATATTACCTGCATTGCTGGTAAGCCTTCAGCTGATGAAGAATCCATAGTTAATCTTCTATGGCCGTTTGCTTATGAGAAAAAAGACAGACGAAACAATTAACAAAGAAAGCAAAACACAAAAACCCTCAAATTAGAGATTGATAGTAACTAAGAATCCAAGTCGTAAACATTCATCAACAAATTGAACTAACCTATATATCTATATCTATATAAACAAATATATAATATATCGAAGTGGATTTTCCCGATACGTAATCTATAATTGGAAGAAAGAATTTTAGGATTTTTAAAATCTCAACAGTGTTGAGTTATTCACTTCTTTTATTATTACCCCAATAGTTTTTATGCTACTATGAAAACACCCCTTAATTTTTTTAAAAATATTAAAATAGGTAATTTTTATCACTAAAAATATATTCAAATGATATTTTTTTTGCCATTAAAAATGCTAAAATGTTAATAACCATAGAGAATTAAGATTTTCAGTGTAACGCTGTTAAATAATGATAATTGGAATAATATGAAAAAAATCCGACAAATTAGATATATAAATGAAATTTATTAAATAATAAATAAAAAGAAAATAATGCCTGAAATAATAGTTATGGATATCAAATATTGCACAATTTAATAATTTTATACAAAATTTCAATTCAAATTCTGATGTAATTATACCTTATTTCAGACATTTTTTTATTTATTAATTAATAAATTTTATTTATATATTTTTAACGTTACTCGAATCATTTTCTCAAAAAAACGTTATTCGATTTCGAATCTTATTCGAATCGTTTTCTCAAAAAAATCGTTATTCGAATCATTATTATTTGAGAGATGGCTATCCATCTCTACGACAAGCGTGTGCTTCGTGCTATTGACAAAAATTTTGGTAAGCTCTTGCGGATTGATTACAATACAGCTCAAGCGGACAGAGGGAAGTTTGCCAAACTGGAAGTGGAGCTAGATCTTTCCAAACCTTTGCGCTCGTATTTTGTCTTTAAGGGGAGGATGCAATCTGTGGTTTATGAAGGCCTACCAATTATCTGTTTCCACTGTGGGCTTGTTGGTCATTTGGTGGAGCATTATCGGGTTAATCCTGCAAATGAAGGTGAATTTGGTGATGGTAATAATAATGAAGTTGGATTTGGGAGTCATAAGTGTTAAGAGTTATTATTATAAGGGTATTTTAGTATTTTCCCTTTTAATGTTATTTTATTATGTTTTGCCTTTTATATAGGTCTGTTGATTGCTCTTTTGTAGTTGAACATTTTCTGCTCTCTTTTGCAATATACTCTAGCTCCTGTTTTTCGTCATTTGCTCTCTTTTTCTTAAGTTATATGGATTGTTAATATTTGAACAATCATCATGGTATCGGCCATGCTTTATAGAGATGAGTTTTGGCAGTTGGGTCAGTCTTGGCAAGGTTAAAGTATCGATTGCAACAACTGGTATGTGATATTTGTGTTCATTATACAATTTGTAAGATTGTAAAATTTGGGATTTTAGGGTTTCATCAGATTGTGAATTTGGGGATTTTTGTTTGAGTTAGCTTTTGGAGGTTTGTTTTGTTTCTGCAATGGCTAGTAATAGAGATGATTCCCTTCAATCCATTAGCGTGAGGTTAGATGGAAAGAATTATTTGTATTGGAGCTATGTAATGAAAAATTTTCTGAAAGGTAAAAAGATGTGGGGTTATGTTTCTGGAATTGCGGTTAAACCCACAAGTGATAAGACTGATTATGCAACTCTGTTAGAAAACTGGGAAGTGGATAATTCAAAAATTATCACCTGGATAAACAATTCTGTAGAGCACTCAATAGGTACCCAATTAGCCAAGTATGAGACAGCGAAAGAAGTGTGGGACCATCTTGCAAGACTGTATACACAGTCTAATTTTGCAAAACAATATCAGTTGGAATCAGATATTAGAGCTCTTGAACAGAAAGATATGAGTATTCAAGAGTTCTATTCAGTTACGACAGATCTTTGGGATCAATTGGCTCTTACCAAATTTACAGAGCTACGAGCTTTTGCACCCTATATTGCTCGTAGGGAGGAACAACGATTGGTTCAATTCTTAATGGCTCTTCGTGATGACTTTGAAGGACTCCGTGGCTCTATTTTGCATCGCACTTCACTTCCTTCGGTTGATTCAGTAGTAAGTGAGTTGTTAGCAAATGAGATTCGTCTTAAGTCTCAAGCAGGAAAAGACATTCTTCCGGTGCCCAATCCTTCTGTTTTGGCTGTTCCCCCTAGGCCTTTTACTCACCAAGAGAATAAACCTCATACAAAGGTTGGGATTGATGAATGCAGTTTTTGCAAACAAAAGGGTCATTGGAAGGCTCAATGTCCTAAGCTATTGAATCGTGCACCTCAGCAACAAAGAAACTAATCCAGACCTCCTCCTCATCATGGTAACCAGCAACAATTTAGTAATCAATCGCCGCATCATGGTAATCAACCGCATCTTGGCAATCAATCATAATATCGACCATACCGTCCTCCACAGTTTAATACTGCTGCTACTATACCTCCATCTGACTCGTATGATTTTGGGGCCTCATCTTCCAACCCTGCACTTACTGCCCTCTCAGAACTGTTTCAAAAGTTTCTTACCATGCAGCCACATGCCATGTCTGCCTCTTTTTCGATAGGTCAGCCCTCCACTAGCACTTCAGGTATGACCTCATCTACATGGATTTTAGATTCTGGAGCTTCACACCATATGTCTCCACATTCAAAAGGTTTTGTTTCTTTGTGTCCTACATCATATGTACCTGTCATGACTGCTGATGGTACTCCCATGCCATTAGCGGGTGTTGGTTCTATTGTCAATCCTCATTTATCGCTTCCTAATGTTTATCATATTCCTAAGCTTTCACTAAACCTTGTATCTGTTGGTCAATTGTGTGATTCTGGTTACTTAGTGACTTTTTCTTCTACTTCTTGTCATGTGCAGGATCCGCAATCTCAGAAGCCGATTGGGACTGGCCATAGGCAGGGGGGTTTATATGTTTTGGATGAGCTGAAATTACCAGTATTTGCAGTTCCTAATGTTGATTTGTCTTCTTTTCATTTGTCTCCTTCATCGTCTAGCTTTTATTTGTGGCACTCACGCCTTGGTCATGTTTTAGCTTCCCGTTTAAGATTCTTAGCTTCTACGGGAACCTTAGGAAATTTGCAAGCTCGTGATATTTCTGATTGTAGTGGCTGTAAACTTGCAAAATTTTCTGCTTTACCTTTCAATAAAAGTATCTCTTGTTCTATTGCACCTTTTGATTTAGTTCATTCCGATGTGTGAGGACCCTCTCCTGTTGCTACAAAAGGAGGGGCTCGATATTATGTTTCTTTTATTGATGATCATACTCGTTTTTGTTAGGTTTTTCTTATGAAATGTCGTTCTAAATACTTTGACATTTACAATAGTTTTCGAGCTCATGTAAAAACTCAACATGCTACTGTTATTAAATGTTTTAGATGTGATCAGGGTGGTGAATATACTTCAAATAAATTCTGTGATTTGCTTGCTTTAGATGGAACTGTGTATCAAACTTCTTGTACAGATACTCCTAAACAAAATGGTGTTACTGAAAGAAAGCATAGGCATATTGTTGAAACTGCTCGTTCTCTTTTGCTGTTATCTTCCGTTCCTAGTCAATTTTGGGGGGAGGCAGTTCTCACTGCGGTCAACCTAATTAATAAGATTTCGTCTTCTATCACTTCAGGTTTGTCTCCTTTTGAAAAACTCTATGGACATATTCCTAATTATTCTTCCTTGAGAATGTTTGGTTCTACTTGCTTTGTTCTTCGTCCTAGTGTAGAGCGTATAAAACTATCGTCACGCTCTGCACTTTGTGTGTTTCTTGGTTATGGTGAAGGTCAAAAAGGATACCGTTGTTTTGATCCTTCTTCTCAAAAATTGTATGTATCTCGTCATGTTGTTTTTCTTGAGCATATACCTTTCTTTTCTATTCCTGGCACTACTCACAACTTGACCAAATCGGATCTTATTCACATTGATCCTTTCTCTGAGCATACAAGTACCTCCTCTCCTCAAGTTCCTAAAATTGTAGAGTCTGAATCTTCTACTGCTCCTATAGTCCCTTTTCCACTTCATTATTCTCGTAGGTCTCGAGTTAATGATACTGGTACTTCGCAGCCTGACATTTCTGATACACCTCCGCCTACAATTGTTCATGATCCTCCTGAGATTGTGGATCCTCCTCGTTATCCTCAGCGCACTCGTAAGTCTACTAAACTACCGCATTTTGTTTATTCGTCTTATTCTACTCCTTTCACTTCATTTTTAGCTTCTATTCATTGTCTCTCTGAGCCTTTGTCCTATAAAGAGGCAGTTACTAACCCCCTTTGGCAGCGTGCTATGCATGAGGAACTTTTAGCTTTGCAAAAGACAAATACTTGGGACTTGGTACCTTTACCTTCTAATAAACGTACAATTGGTTCTCGTTGGGTCTATAAAATCAAAACAAAGTCTGATGGATCTATTGAACGCTACAAGGCTAGATTGGTGGCTAAGGGATTTTCTCAACAGTATGGTATGGATTTTGAGGAAACTTTTGCTCCTGTTGCAAAAATGACTACAGTTCGTACTCTTATAGCAGTTGCATCTGTTCATCATGATTCAGCTCTTTTTGTTAAGTGTGCTGATGCAGGTTGTATTCTCCTTTCCCTATATGTTGATGATATGATCATTACTGGTGATGATTTCAATGGAATTGCAGTGTTAAAGTCTGAATTAGCTTCTCAATTTGAGATGAAGGATTTAGGTCCTCTACGGTATTTTCTGAGTATTGAAGTTGCCTTCTCTCCAAAAGGTTATCTCCTTTCTCAGTCAAAATACACTACTAACATCATTGAGCGTGCCCGTCTTACAGATATGAAAATAGTTGCCACTCCTTCTGAGCTCAATGTTCAGTATTCTCCTTCTGATGGCACTCCCTTAGAGGATCCTACTTTGTATCGCACTATTGTTGGCAGTTTGGTTTACCTCACTATCACTCACCCCGGCATTGCATATGCTGTTCACATTGTTAGTCAATTTGTTGCCTCTCCTACTACTGTTCACTGGGCAGCTGTTCTTCGCATTTTGAGGTATCTTCGGGGTACTACTTTTCAAAGCCTTTTGTTTCCTTCCACCTCTTCCTTGGAGCTGCGTGCATACTATGATGCTGATTATGGTCGTGATCCCATAGATCGCAAGTTTGTTACTGGTTTTTGTATCTTTTTGGGTGATTCTCTCATTTCTTGGAAAAGTAAGAAACAAACTGTTATCTCCCAATCTTCTACTGAAGCAGAGTACCGCGCTATGTCATCTACTACCAAAGAAATTATTTAGTTGAGGTGGTTACTTGCAGATATGGCTGTATGTCATTCTCAACCCACTCCTATGTATTGTGACAATCAAAGCGCCATCTAAATTGCTCACAACTCAGTTTTTCATGAACACACCAAGCATATCGAGATCGACTGTCATTTTACTCGTCACCATTTGAAGCTTGGCACTATCACTTTGCCTTTTGTTTCTTCTTCTTTACAGATTGCTGACCTCTTTACTAAATCGCATTCTATTTCTCGTTTTCATTTTCTAGTAGGCAAACTCTCGATGCTCATTGTTGCCGCATCGTGAGTTTGAGGGGGGGTGTTAAGAGTTATTATTATAAGGGTATTTTAGTATTTTCCCTTTTAATGTTATTTTATTATGTTTTACCTTTTATATAGGCCTGTTGATTGCTCTTTTGTAGTTGAACATTTTCTGCTCTCTTTTGCAATATACTCTAGCTCCTCTTTTTCGTCATTTGCTCTCTTTTTCTTAAGTTATATGGATTGTTAATATTTGAACAATCATCAATAAGGATAGTTTGTTCAGAATTCTCCTTCTGCTTGACCATAAATTTGGTCCTAGATACATGTTCAAAGGAGAGGCCTAAACCGATTCAAAATAAAGGGATAGTAAATTACAAGGAATGGGCTTATCTGGGAATTTTAATTCAGCTACTCAGAATGGTTTACGTTTTGCTGTTTTGGAGAAGGAAAATGGGGATAACGAAGCCTTTGTCAACCCTCTCTACAGTACCCGTTAAGAGAGTCGAGCTCAGCCCGTGGAGCCAACGATGAGCAAGATATGCTGGCAGACAACATTAAAAACATTATTAATGCAGAGGTTAAATAAATAGAGGAGAGGAAGAATAAGACAATAGCCAAGTCGGTTGATGAGCTTGGGCTCTTTGGTCCTTCTTCTTCGTCTGAAGCTTTAGTCCAACATTCCAAAAAGAATTCAAGAAAAGGGAATGAGAACCCGAATACTATGGAAGTAGAACGGATCAAATAGGTCCCTGAAGCTTCTTTTGAAAACAACGTGACCACCAATATTGAGAATGTTGTTTCTCACGTTCTAAATTCCTCATCTCATGATATGACAGTTGTTGTTGCCCCATGAAGGAAAAAAGCCTGTTACCCATGGCTTTATCAAGGATAGAGTTATTCATAAACCTTCCAAGTTAGGAGATGTCGTGACATTAAACTAAAAAAACACTAAGTCTTTGTTTGGATTCATCCAAGTGAGAGTAACTGAAAGTAGGGTAACTGAAATATAATTTACTATTTTTATTTGGATAAAAATGATGAATGCAAAAAAAAATAAGTGAGAGTAAATAAATGATAAATGAGAATAACTTTTATTTCTCTGCAAAATAGAGATAAATGAGAATAAGTGAAAGCAAATATATTAAAGTTTTTTAATCAAAAAAAAGTAAATCAAATTTAGTCTATATTTTAGTAAAAATACAAGGATAAATTTCATTTATTTGATCATTAAAGTAAATTTTATTTCCTTTGGCACCAACTCTCGTCCAAACAAGGGGTAAGTTGAATAACGTAGCAAGGAACAAGTCTTATGCCCCATTTATCTCTTGTTGATGAGGACAAGCAATTATAGATATCTGCCAGTACTGTGAATGATGTTATACATCGAGATGTTGGTGTTGTTGGCTCAAAGGGTGTGTCTCTTCAATGATGCTTTTTCAAAGCAGTGTGCTGCTATTTTTCGTTTTTTTCTCTTATGATGAGTTGCAATATTTTTTCTTGAAATTGCCAGGGGTGCAAATCCCCTAGTATTACTCATTTCTCGAAAGATATGTGTTCTCAATATGCTGTTGGTATTCTGATTTTGTTGGGACTCGCATCAGTGGGAGCTTTACAGATATTGTTATCAAGAATCTGGATTTTTCTCATTCTTTTCGGGTAGAAGCTTGTGGTTATTTAGGAGGAATTTGGGTTCTTTGGCTTAGGAGTGAGCAAAAAAACCGTTGGACTTGGTTAACCAAGAAATCGAACTGAAATTAATCCAAAAAATAGGTTAACCGAACTGATATTTATGGTTAACGGTTAGTGTTTTACAAAAACCGATATTAATATACTGGTTTTCATTTTTTAGCTTATAAATTGTTTAACCGAATCGAAACCGATAAATGAACACTCCTATATTTTATTAATTATATATTCACTCTTTTTTTTATTATAATTTTTTATTTCATTATTTTCATATTTAATTATTTATATCATTTTAATTTTCATTTACTGTAAACTATTTCAATTTCATTTTAATTTTTTAAAGTTATTTTAGTTAATTTATTAATTGTTCAATATGTACATATTTAGTATTTTTTATTATTTCCTGATATATCAATTTTTCATTAATTAAAATCAAAATATATTCAAAAAATTATATAAAATTAATATATTAACTAAAAATTTAAAATAAAATAAAATTTTTAATATATGTGAAAATAATATTTTTGAATATTTTTAGTTTATGTTTGTTGTTTGAATATCATATTTCATTATTATGTTGGATTATGTTTGTTTTTTAATTTTAAGTTTTAAGTATTTTCGACAATTTATTTTTTTTTGTAAATGCATTTTATAATTATAGTGGTTAACCGAAAAATATTGGTTAACCGATCCGAAAATTCGAAACCGATGGACTGGTTAACCGATGGTAATTGACTGATTAATGGACTGAAATTTCAAAAAATCGATATTAATGGACTGATTTTTTTTTTGGTTCATGGACCGGTTCACCCGTACTTTGGCCTGATAGTCTGGAGATTAATGTTTTATCTTATTCTTATCGGATGGTTTCTATGCACATTTCAGGGAGAGGGTTTCCTAACTTTTGTTTGTCTACTGTTTACGCTGATCCAATTGCTTCTTATTGAAAATCCTTATGGGCTAAGATTTTTTCTTTGTCAATTAACAACTCTCTTCATTGGTGTTTCATTGGTGATTTTTAAGGCTTTTCTCTTCTTTCACGAGAAGATTGGAGGTTCTCTAAGAGGAAGTAGACCCTGTTAATTATTTTAGAACTGTATTAATGATTCTCAGTTGATTGGTCTTGGCTTCCAAGGCCCAATTTGGACTTGGCTGAGTGGTAATGCAAGGGAAAGGATTGATAGAGCCTTTAACAACCTGAGTTGGATGCTCATTTTTGATAATGCAGTTGTTCACCATCATTCTCTTGTATTATCTAATCATAAACCTCCTTTTCTATCTCTGAATAATACTCGGCCCAAAGCTGGGCCAGCCCCTTTCCCCTTTATACCTGCATGGCTTCTTTATGTTGATTTCAAAAGTTTTGTTCAAGAACTTTTGGATAACGAATTAGAGATCGATTCTGCTATGCTTGTTTTCTCAGCAAAGGCACAACTCAGAATCGATAAGTTTTTGATAATGTGTTCAAGCGAAAAAAAAAAAGTCATTCTTGCTCACTTAAGAGGAATAGAGAAGGCGTTATCCACCACTACCTTAGCTTCCCTTCCTCGTCTGGAAAATGATCTTCGAGTTGAGTATAAGACTATCCTTAACCAGGAAGAGATGTTCTGGAAGCAAAAGGCTAGAGTAGATTGGTTGGTTTTGGGCGACCACAACATGGCTTATTACCCTGCAAAATTTAAAATTAAGAAACATAAGATGCGGATTAACAGGCTCAAATTGGATAACGGTGAGTGGTGCATTGATGACACTATTTTGTAATCATGCGGTGGATTTTTATCGTTCCTCTACAGTGCAAATTCTGAGTTCCTTCCTCCTCATCCTATTCGGGGTAAATTCACTCAAATTTTTGAGTGTAATTGCAATGCTCTCCTTGCTTCGGTTTTTGAGGTAAAAGTTCATCAGCGGTTGTTTAGCATGAAGCCTTTAAAAGCTCCAGGAGTTGATAAGTTAAATGCAGCTTTTTTCAATCTAAGACATAATTAAGCCTTTTCTTTGCAGATTCATTCAAGATGGTATGAACGATATGGGCTTTAATACTCTTATTGAAGCTGGTTTCCCGGAGTCTCTTATTTCTGTTTTGGTTAGTTCTTGGCACTCTTCGAGTGCAAGCATTCTTTGGAATGGCAGACTTCAGATAGCTTTAAATCAACTAGAGGTGTCCGTGAAGGTGATCTTTTATCTTCTTATCTTTTTGTTCTTTGTATGGAAAGACTAGTGTTGTGGAAACTCGAGCTAATTTTCACCAATTAAATAAATAAAACAATATTGCCCGATAATGGCAAAATGAAAGCTCAAAAAATAAAATAAAGAGAACACCAATATTTAACTAAAATATTGCAAAAAAAATATACTAAAAAAATGAGAGAGGTAAAGTTTTCATGGGACTTAATTCTCCTTGAATGAATGATATAAACAACAAGGGGATGTTTCCTTTTATAAACTGAAAAAACAATCCTAAGTTTCTAATTTCCCGATGTGGGGTTGTGGCAAGTTGAATGAGTCAACTTTGTCAAACAACAAATCTCTACCTTGACGAATGCAATTCCAACCAAAATCTCTCACAAACAAAATAATCTTCAGTAGTGTCTTCAAATGCTTCTAATTTGCATCATTGAGCGCAACTCAACTATGCAGGATATTGATCAAGTCTAAGCAATGTTTAAACTTGGCTTTTGACACCACCTTGGTCATCATATCCACAGGATTCTCCGTAGTCTCTATCTTCTAAAGAAGTATCTCCTCTTCTTCGAGAATTTCCCGCACAAAGTGATAGCAAGTGTCAATGTGCTTCATTCTTGCATGAAAGCCTTGATTCTTTGCTAAGTGAATAGCGTTTTGACTATCACAATATATTTCAATGTGTTTCTAACCAACTCGATCCCAAGTCTTTTAGCAATCCTTGAAACCAAATTGCCTCCTTCACAACTTTTATAATTGCCATATACTTTATCTCTATTATAGACAAAGCAACTGTTGACTGTAAAGTAGACTTCCAACTAATTGGCACTTTGGCTAAAGTGAACAAGTAGCCAGTTGTAGATCGTTGCTTATCCAAGTGATTCAACTGCATAGTCAGAATCACAATATCCAACTGCACATTAACCAAGTGATTCATCCTGCTGAAACACCAAACCAACATCTACGGTGTTCAGAATGTACCGTAAAATCCACTTGATAGCTTGCCAGTATCATTTACCAGGATCATCCACATACCTTCTCACAACCCCAACTGCATGAGAGATTTCGGGTCTTATACATACCATTGCATACATCAAACTACCAATAGCATTTACATATGGGACTCTCGCCATGTATTCTCGTTCTTCATCCATCTTTGGAGATAATAGGCTGCTAAGTTTCAAATTAGGAGCAAGCGGAGTACTTACAGGTTTTGAATCTTCATTCATACCAAAACATTGTAGTACCTTCTTCAAATACTACTTCTGTGTCAGACAAAGCCTGCCTCTCTGTCTGTCCCTGCTTATCTCCATGCCGAGAATCTTCTTGGCTTCTCTCAGATCTTTCATTTCGAACTCTTTGCTCAACTGTGCTTTGAGCTTCTCTATTTCTCCTTTATTTTTTGAGGCTATCAATATATCATTGACATAAAGGAGGAGATAGATGAAAAATCCATCTTGTAGCTTGCACAAATACACACAATAATCGTATTTGCTTATTGTGTACTTCTACCCCAACATGAACTTATCAAATCGCTTGTACCACTGTCTTGGCGATTGCTTCAACCCGTACAAAGATTTGTCAAGTTTGCACACCAAATTTTCCTTTCCAACAACCTTAAACCCTTTTGACTGAGTCATATAGATTTACTCCTCCAAGTCTTCATGTAAAAATGCAGTTTTTACATCCAATTGAACTAGTTTCAAATTCAATTGCACTACCAAGGACAACAAGATTCTGATGGATGAATATTTTACAACTGGAGAAAAGACTTCATTATAGTCAATTTCCCCCATCTGAGCGTAACCTTTGGCCACCAACCTTGCCTTGTAATGAATATTATACTTGTCAGGAAATCCTTCTTTCTTTGTATATACCCCTTTGCATCCAATTGCCTTTTTCCCCTACGGTAGGCTAGCTAGCTTCCATGTCTGATTCTTCTAGAGGGACTGTATTTCTTTATTAACGGCATTCCTCCACCTGTTTTCTTCTGAACTTTGAACTGCTTCTTGAAAAGAGGAAGGAATGTCATCGTTGACAATCACAGATGCCAAAGCCACCATATCATTGAATCGAGCAGTTTTTGTCTAACTCTTTGTGACTTTCATAATGTAATTTGTTCATGTTATTGTGGAGGTTCTTAGGGTTGAACCTCTTCTTCTTCTGACTCCTCTTCTATTATAGGAGTTTCTTCATTTGCATTACTGATTACTGGGCCAACACTATCAAACTCCATCTACTTTGGAGTTTTCTCCACTTGTTTTGGACCACCATTAGTCTGTTGAGCATCATCTTTTGTTACCTTCTTCAAAATGGCAGATTCATCAAAAGTAACATCCCTGATAAAGATTATCTTCTTTGTTTCTAAACACTAGAAACGATATCCTTTCACACCACTAGTGATCCCCATAAAAATGGCTTTCTTTGCTTGACAATCCAACTTTGATTATTTAACATGATAATACGTAGCAAAACCAAATATATGTAAGGAATCATAATCAGTAATAGGTTTACCAGACAAAGCCTCCATAGGTGTCTTACCACCAATAGCAATTGATGGTAACCGGTTGATAAGATGACACACGTATGTTACAGCCTCAGCCCAGAACTATCTACCTAACCCAGCATTAGATAACATACATAGAAATTTCTCTAGTAGGGTTCGATTTATGCGTTCTGCTACCCCATTCTGTTGTGGTGTATTTCTAATTGTGAAGTGTCGCACAATTCCGTTATTTTGACAGACTTTATCATAAGTATCACTTCTATATTCTTCGCCATTGTTTGTACGGAAATATTTGATCTTTCTACTTGTCTGTGACTCCACCATCTTTTTCCACTCAAGGAAACAATTCAACACTTCATCTTTTGACTTCATAGTGTACACCCACACTCTTCTAAAAAAGTCATCAATAAAAGTAACAAAATAGTGTTTACCTCCCATAGAGGCGGTCTTAGAAGGTCCCCACACATCAAAGTGAATATAGTCCAAAATACCCTTGGTATCATGGATAGTGGTGCCAAACTTTACTATTTTCTGCCAGAAGTCTAGCTGTAGGGTTTTGCACCTTTCAATAATCCTTATTTAATTAGAATTTGCAAGGATTTTTCACCTGCATGCCCTAATCGCATATGCCATAACCTTGTAGTATCTGACACTTCACCATCAACATCATTAACCACAATTGTGCCAACTACTGTACTACCATCATAGCAATACAATTTATTCTCCCGGGTCCCTTTCAACATCACCAGAGCTCCAGAGGTAACCTTCAGAACTCCATCTTGCATTGTCACAACAAGTCCTTTAGATTCAAGGACTCCCACAGAGATAAGGTTCTTCCTCATATCCGATACAAAATGAACCTCCTTCAAAACTCTAGTTGATCCATCATGGTTTTTCAAGTAGATTGAACCAACACTAGTTGTTTCACAATACATGTCGTTACCCATATAAATAACTCTACCATCTACTTCTTTAAACTCAGAGAACCACTCTCGGATGTGACAGATATGTTGGTTGCATCCCGAATCAAATAACCATTTGTCAGATTCCCTTGTTGAGGCTGTGGCAACTAGTGAAAAATTTGATTCTTCATCACTGTACTCGGCCACATGAGATTCTGCAATAACTTTGCTTTTATCTTCTTTGCACTTATTTTTCAACTTAGGGCAATCTTTTTTCCAATGTCCCTTTCCTCGACAAAAGGCACATTTATCTTTAACAGGTTTGCCCTTCGAACGAGATCTTCCTTTTCCTCCCTTCTTCTAGCCTTGTGGTCTGCCTCTAGCTATTAAAGCTTTTGCTACCACCTCTGCTTGCTTACTTTCCTCTTGATCTTTCTTCCTTAATTCATGGCTATAAAGAGTACTGCACACCTCACTAAGAGAAACTTTCTCTTTCCCATGAAGCAACATGGCTTCCAAAAATGCATACTCATCAGGGAGGAAAAACAGCAACATCAATGCCAAATCTTCATCTTTAAATGTCTCATCGAGATTCATCAAGTCGGCTACTGCCTTGTTAAAAACAGTAATATGATCATTCATTGTGGTACCGGGTTGGTAACTAAATCGGAATAATTTCTTCTTTATATACAGCTTGTTATGGCCACTCTTCTTAAGAAATTTTTCCTCTAATGCTTTCCATAATTTATTAGCAGAAGTTTCCTTTGAGAAAGAATACTTCTATTCTCTAGAAAGATAATATCGAATTGTACCACGCGCTAGCCGATTGATGGTCTTCCATTCTTCTTTATCTATTTTTTCTGGTTTCTCCTCTTCAATGGCAATATCTAGACCTTGTTGAAAGAGGGCATCTAGAACTTCACCTTGCCGCATGCCGAAATGACTCATATCGTCAAAAATCTCCACTGTAAATCTCGCATTTGGCACAGCTAATCTTGTCAGTATTGGCGATGAAGAAGTTGCCGAAGCTGATGTGGAAACTGAAGTTTTTGGAGTTTTCTCATCTCCATACTTCATTTATGCTCTATTGGATATGTACCCAATAAAGCAAAATTATTAGGAGAACAACCACCAATAGCTTTCAATTGCCGAACAAATACGAGCCCAAGAAACCTTTCTAATGTTAGGCAAATCAGACCTAACAGAGCATACTTAGTTAAAATGAACCGTGACTCTGATACCAATTGTTGTAGAAACTCAAGCTAATTTCCATCAATTAAATAATAAAACAATATTGCCCGATAATGGCAAAATGAAGCTCAAAAAACAAAATAAAGAGAGCATCGGTATTTAAATAAAATACTGCAAAGAAATTATTCTAAAAAAAGAGAGAGAGGTAAAGTTTTCATGGGACTTGTTTGAAAAAGTTGACTTATTCAACTTATCACAATCTCACATCGGGAAATTAGAAACTTAGGATTATTTTTTCAGTTTATAAAAGGAAACCTCTCCTTTTTGTTTATATCATCCCTTCAAGGAGAATTAAGTCCCATGAAGACTTTACCTTTCTCCTTTTTTTTAGTATAATTTCTTTGCAGTATTTTAATTCAAAGAAATTATACTAAAAAAATTGGAGAAGTAAAGTTTTTATGGGACTTAATTTTCTTTAAATGGATGATATAAACAACAAAGGAAGATTTCCTTTTATAAACTGAAAAAATAATCATAAGTTTCTAATTTCCCGATGTGGGAGTGGCAAGTTGAATGAGTTAACTTTGTCAAACAACAACTGGCTCATGACATTTAACATGTGATTCAAGAGGGGCTGTGGAAGCCTATTAAATTGGGAAGAAATGGTCCTGCTCTTTCTCACCTATTTTTCGCAGATGATTTAGTTCTCTTTTGTGAAGCATCAATTGAGCATGTTGATATGGTTTTGAATGTCCTTCAAGATTTTTGTGTTTGTTCGAGAGAGAAGGTAAATGTTAGCAAGACTTCATTTTGCACTTCTTCTAATGTGAGCCGTGAGCTTATCAACCAATTTGCCCATGCATCAGGTTTCAGTTATTCTACTAATTTTGGACACTATCTTGGTGTGCTTTGATCTAAGGCAGAAATCTGAATAATCATTTTCTCTTCTTGGTTGAAAAGGTAAAAAAAGGCTGAGTAATTGGAAAGCTAATTCATTGTCGTTGGCATGCCGAATAACTCTTGTTAATTCGGTGATCTGTGATCATGTCCATTCCTACTTTTGTTCTTCAAGCTTGTGTTATTCCTATGGGCATATGCGAGCAAATAAAGAAACTTTGTCAGGATTTCATCTGGGGCTCTTCAACTTCTAGTGGGAAAATTCATCTTTTGAACTGGGAAAGAGCCTGCCATCCAAAAGAGCAAGGGAGTCTTGGTATTAAACGACTAGTTCTTTTTAATAATTGTTTCATGGCTAAGCTTGGATGGAGAATGCAACTGAACCAGAGTCTCTTTGTGGCCGCAATGGGTTCAATCCCACTCATCCTCCGTTATTTTTGCAAGATAATATGTGTACTGCTATTTGAAAGGTGTATTACCAAGATATGGTCCTTTATCAGAGAAAATTCCTGCTGGTCCCCAGGCAATGGCCAATCAGCTTATTTTTGGTTTGACACTTGGTTAGGTGAGTCTCCTCTCATTAATTTTTTGAATTATGATGCTTGTGAAAAGGTGCTTGATTGGAAAGTGGGAGATGTCCTTTATAATAAGCATTGGAACTCTTCATTATTACGCTTTTATCTGCCTGATCAAGTTGTGGATACTATTGTCGACTGTGGCCTTCCTAATCTAGGGATGAATAAGGATATTTTATATTGGTGTAACACTTCGAATGGGGTTTTTTCTGTTACCTCTGCTTATCAAAAGCTTAACGTGGTGAATGAAGATAATTCTAGAATTATTTGGAAATGCGGATGAAGATTGAATGACCTTCATCGAATACACTCTTTCCTTTGGCTGGTTTCGCACAATAGGCTTTTAACCAATTTTGAAAGGTGCAGGCGCAACTTAAGTTTTGATGATAGGTGTCTTTTATGTCTTTCTCAGCCAAAAACTATTATTCATCTTTTGCGGGATTGTTTGCATGCGAGACCTCTTTGGCAAAAGTTGTTCTCTTCATGACAAAAATACTTTCTTCTCTCTTCCTTTGGAAGAATGGATTCTGCATAATTTAGGAGGAGGTTTTTCTAGCAATTTTTATGGGAATTGGAGTAACATGTTTGGCTTTGCTTGCTGGATCCTGTGTGTTAAGTATAGCAGAAGGGGTAGAATTGCCATTTGAATTTCTGTTAAGTTAGTTAATTCTGTTAAGTTAGTTAAATTGTTATTTTTTAGAATTCTGTTATTTTGGATTGTAAAGGTGAGGATTGCATGTGTAGCTGTCTGTAGTACAGCTGTAATTCCTCTCTTTTTCCTTTATATGTAATGTCCTTTTGGGACCACAGAATCATGGTGGAAATTCTGAATTATTCTTCTCTTTCCTCTCTCACTTTTTCTCTCCCAAATCTCTCTTTTGTCTTACTCTATTCTCTCTTCTTTTTATGTCTTCTACCTATTCTTTTCTGGGTTTAACACTCATAATTCTTCATAAAAACTATTGTTCGGATTTAATCCTAACAACTGGTATCAAAGCAGCCACGTTCCACTGGAAATGTGAGCAAAGGCACTGCTGCCAAGAAGGCTAAGGTAGGAACAACAAAGGAGACTGCAGCAGTAATGGAGGACATGGAAGAGCACCTGAGGACCTTGAACTTAAAACTAGAGGAACAAGGGTCTATGTTTGGGTCTCTAAATTCCAGACTCCAAGAAATGCAGTAGGAACAAGGTGATCTGAGAGCTAAGCAAATAAAGAATCAGATCCCGTATGAAGAGCTCAAACTTGAGAACCAGAGGTTTGTAGCTTATTTGGCCCAACTCATTCAAGGTAACCCACCTACCCACATCCCTTCTACGACTCCCATTCACCATTCCTCACCTGGCAGCAGTAGTGCTAGGGGCAAGGAAACCCAAACTCATACTCCAAACCAAGATGTAGGAAGAGAATTGTTGCCTAGGCCAGTAGATAGAGAAGGGGGTGATTTAGGAGGATTAGGGAGACCTTATTTCAATAAGCTTCTCCCTAAATGTGATTTACCCACCTTTGAAGGAGGGAATGCTGATTCCTGGATTAGCAAATATCGAAAATATTTTCAGATCTATGAGGTGGAAGCTAATAGACAAGTAAATCTAGTTAGTCTCTTCTTGGTGGGAAAGGATGAAGCCTGGTATTTGAACTGGGGAAAGAACCAAGAAAGGGTGACTTGGGAAGAGTTTGCTAGGGCCTTACATGACAGATTTCGAAAAGGAAGAGATCTGGACATAGTAGAAAAATTTCAAAAGTTGAGACAAACCTCCACTGTGGAGGCTTAACAAGACAGATTTGAGGGACTCAAATTAAAGATGGAGAAGATTTTCCCTCAACATACTGACCCTCACTATGTCAGTAGCTTTATTGGTGGATTAAAGGAGGAAATCAAAAGTGTAGTGAGGATGTTTAACCCTATAGACTTGTATACTGCCATTTCTCAAGCCAAACTTCAAGAGAAACACCTCGAAGCCACTAAACCTAAAGCATTGCCTAAACCATTCACCGCCAACAAAGCTTACAACCCACCCCACCCAACAGCCAACCAATATAGCCCAAAAACCACTAACCCCTCCCCAAATATAAATTTCCAAGGCAGTAACCAAGGCTTCAACTCTAGAAGACCCCCTAGAGGTTGCTATAATTGTGGGGAAAAAATACTATCCGGGGCATAGATGTAGTGAGAAGAAGCTGCTAGCCTTACACACTGCAGAGGTAGTAGACATAGAAGAAGAAGAGTGGCAAGAGGTAGAAGAGCCATCCAAAAATGAAGAGGAATCACAGGAGCAAGTTCGACTCTCTATACATGCAGTAGATGGAGGGTTGAGTGACAACACACTCAAGATTAGAGGCCAGCTACAAAAAAGGTCAATTATGATGTTGATTGACAGTGGAAGCACCCACAGCTTTGTGGACTCCAAATTGGTGAGGGACTTGAAGCTAACCATCACAAAAGTGACTCCTGTTGCAGTCACTGTGGCAGATGGCAGAAGGATGACGGTGTAAGACAAGTGCAACCACTGCACTTGGCAAATGCAAGGCTGCTAATTCCAATTCAGCTTCAGGGTCTTTAAGCTAGGAGACTATGACATCATCCTAGGTGTTGACTGGATGAAGGGCTATAATCCAGTCACATTTGACTTTGCCAAACCATCCTTGACCATCATTAAGGATGGAAAGCCACTAGTTTTGGAGGGACTCAATGAACAGGCCTCACTAAGAATGTTGTCGGCTAAATCAGTGGGGAAATTGATGCAGAATGTGTGGCAGGGTTTCACTTCCAAGCTTTTTTGCATCACTGCCACCAACAATCAACCCACAATTCCTAAACTCCTTGAAAATCATCCTCCACCACTCATACAGAAACGCCTTGTACAATACCAAGATGTATTCAACCTACCAACCACCCTACCCCCAAAAAGATCTCATGACCACTCAATTCCACTCAAACCTAACACACAACCTATTAATATCAGACCCTATCGATACTCTCATCACCAAAAGAATGAAATTGAGAGAATGATTGAAGAGATGTTAGCAAACAACATTATCCAGCCTAGATCAAGCCCCTTCTCCTCTCCAGTTCTACTGGTTAAAAAGAAAGATGGCACTTGGAGATTCTGCATTGATTACAGGGAGTTAAACAAAGCCACAGTCAAGGATAAATACCCCATCCCACTAGTAGAGGATCTGTTAGATGAATTATCTGGGGCAACCTTCTTTACTAAGCTGGATTTGAGGTCTGGCTACTGCCAAATTAGAATGAATGATCCTGATGTTCCCAAAACAGCCTTCAAAACCCACTCTGGCCATTATGAATTCTTGGTTATGCCCTTTGGGCTCACCAATGCTCCAGCCAACTTCCAATCCCTTATGAACTCTATCTTCAAAAGTTTGTCCTCGTCTTTTTTGATGATATACTCATCTACAGCCCTAATGAATCACTCCATTTACATCACCTATAGCTTGTCCTAGACCTATTCAAAAGCCATAAACTTTATGCTAAGGAGTCTAAATGTGAGATAGGGCAGAGACAGATTTCTTACTTGGGGCACATAATTTTAGCTGCTGGCGTTGCTACTGACCCTAGCAAGGTAGAGGCCATGAGCAATTGGCCAGTCCCAACAACATTAAAGGGACTTAGAGGAATTCTTAGGCCTCATTGGATACTACCGACGGTTTATTCAAGGGTATGGAGTAGTGAGTCAGCCCTTGACTGCCCTGCTCAAGAAGGACAACTTCCTGTGGGGGCCTGAAGCCCAATCTGCCTTTGACCAACTAAAACAGCTGATGACTCAAGCACCTATTCTGGCCTTACCCAATTTTCAAGAGCCTTTCACTCTGGAGTGTGATGCCAGCAACACTGGATTAGGTGTTGTCCTCCTACAACAAAATAGGCCAATCGCATTTATATCCAAGCCTCTTAGCCCCAGGAATCAGGAGCTTTCTGCTTGTGAGAGAGAGCTATTGGCCATCATTTTTGCTGTCACAAAATGGAGGCACTAATTGGAGTATGGCCCTTTCAATATTAAAACAGATCATGAAAGCATTAAGCACCTACTGCAGCAAAGGTTGCACAACTATGTTCAGATGAAGGGAATTACTAAGTTGCTGGGCCTTGACTACAACATTCACTACAAGAGGGGCATTCACAACAAGGTGGCTGATGCACTCTCTAGGCAGTTTGAGGACCAACCCCTTTCACAACTCCATGCTATTTCTATAATTACCCCTAATTGGATTGACGAAGTCATTCACTCCTGTACTTTTGATGAAAGGGTTCAAAATCTAATCCGACAATTGGCCATTTCTCCTACAATTATTCCCAATTACACTCTACATGGGGGCCTTCTTAGGTATAAAGGCAGGCTGTATGTTGGTTCTAGCACCACATTAAGGCAGCAACTACTCACTATTTGCCATGACTCTCCCTTTGGGGGTCATTCTAGAATTAGAGGCACCTTAACAAGGCTCCAATAGAATTTTTATTGGCCAGCTATGCAAAAACATGTTATGGAATAGGTCTCTAAATGTGACACTTGTCAAAGGTGCAAGTCAGAATCTGTAGCAACCCCTGGATTGCTTCATCCCCTGCCTATTCCTAGCCAGGTTTGGGTCGACATTTCTATGGATTTTATTGAGAGATTGCCTAGATCAGGGGGGTATGATACCATACTAGTCGTGGTGGATCGGTTCTCTAAAATGGGTCATTTAATACCCTTGGCTCATCCTTTCAATGCTGCCACTGTTGCCCAAGTTTTTCTAGATAACATCTTCAAGCTACATGGGATGCCAGCCACTATTGTATCCGACAGGGACAAATTATTTACTGGGGTTTTTTGGCAAGAATTGATGAAGTTATTGGGCATCAAGCTACAATTCACCACTGCCTACCATCCCCAAACAGATGGCCAGACAAAGAGGCTCAATAGGAGCTTGGAATGCTACTTGAGATGCATGACCTTTCACAAGCCAAACAAATGGCTAAGTTTGGCTGAATATTAGTACAACACCAGCTTCCATACAGCCATAAAAATGAGTCCCTTCCAAACTGTTTATGGACAACCCCCTAACCTACCTGCTGTTCCTTCTTTTCCAGCCTCAGTAGCAGCAGTAGAAGAATACCTACAGTCCAGAGAGTCTATGAATTCCTTCCTCAAAGAACAGCTGGCAATCTCCAAGAACAAGATGAAGCAGTATGCCGATAGAGGAAGGACTGGAAGGGAGTTTCAATTGAGGGACATGGTATACCTAAAAATCCAACCCTACAGACAAACTACCCTAGCTGTTAGGAAGTCCCTCAAGTTGACAGCAAAATACTATGGACCCTTCCAGGTATTAGCAAGAATTGGCCCTGTTGCTTACAAACTGAGATTACCCCCCACCTGCAAAATTCACCCTGTCTTCCATGTTTCTCTCCTTAAGAAGAAACTTGGAGACAACCTCCACCCCTTACCCACACTACCACCCCTTATTGATGGTGAATTCTCCCTCCATCCTGACAAAGTCCTAAATACTAGAACTATCCTCACTGGTGGTAACCATATCAGGCAGCTCCTCATCAAATGGCAAGGCCTACCTTCCATCGATTCCACTTGGGAAGATGCCAACTACATCCGGCACCAGTTTCCAAAGTTTTTCACTTTTTGGGACAAGAAGTTTCTCAAGGGGAGGGTATTGTTAAGTATAGCAGAAGGGGTAGAATTGCCATTTGAATTTCTGTTAAGTTAGTTAATTATGTTAAGTTAGTTAAATTATTATTTTTTAGAATTCTGTTATTTTGTATTGTAAAGGTGAGGATTGCATGTGTAGTTGTCTGTAGTACAGCTGTAATTCCTCTCTTTTTCCTTTATATGTAATGTCCTTTTGGGACCACAGAATCATGATGGAAATTCCGAATTATTCTTCTCTTTCCTCTATCACTTTTTCTCTCCCAAATCTCTCTTTTGTCTTGCTCTATTCTCTCTTCTTTTTCTGTCTTCTACCTATTCTTTTCTGGGTTTAACACTCAAAATTCTTCATAAAAACTATTGTTATGATTTAATCCTAACACTATGGCGATGGAGGAATATGAGATTTTCATCTTCCTTTTTCGTCTAAAACTGCTGTTATTATTAGTTCAGCCATATCCAACGATGCCGTTTTTCAGGCTTTCACTATTTTTGGCAAAAATTGTCCATCTCGAGTTGAACCTTTGATCAGTTGAACTCTAACTTCAGGTGCTCTGGTTACTCTCAATACTAATGGGGCACGTAAAAGCCCGCTGTATGTTCCAGGAGGTATCCTTTGCGATTCACATAAGAGGTAGCTAAGTGGTTTTCCTCGTTTTTGCAATGAAACATCAGTACAAAGTCCAGCAACCAGCTGGCTCTGGTGAGGAGGAGCTCAAAACTTCCCATGATCTTTATTGTCAAGTATGACGCTCTCAACAGCTTTCCTGTTGTTATTCTGGTCCTATATTTTTATGTTTTCCTTTTGAAGCCAAGATAAGCATGAAAGTACAAGGCAGTTAAATTAGTCATATTTAAGAGAAAAAATATTTGAACTTTGTGGAAGAGGGAAAAAATAAGTCTCAAGACTTGTATTTTTATTCCCAATACTTGTCAAAACAGAATTGTCAAACTTTGTGCAACTACGAGTACTTTGTAAAACAAAAAGCTTAACAAATTCATGGCCTTCAATTGTGAATGATGATGCCACATGAAAGCTTCTAAAGCATATTTGGGACAACACTAGACCAAAAAGTTGGATAAACAAAACTGAATACATCATGTAACTACAGAGAATTCTTTAGAACTCAGCTGATTAAATCAGCGCTATTTTCTGGAAATACACAACTTAAGAAGAACCCTAAGCATCGAATGCATGCTTTTTAAGTAACAGCGAGCTAATCTCTAAACAACTATATAAAACAAGTGCAAAAGTCTACGACGAACTGCTTGCATTTGCAGGTGAGTGGTTTATGACCAAAGGGGGCCGAAGAGCTCGGTGGTTTGCCTCATTTTGTTTGCGGGCCTTGTACATCTCTTCAGTCTCAACCACAACTAACCTCTTCACCTGAAGGGAAAGAGAATTGAATATAGTTATTTAGCTGGATAACAAAAAAGAATGTGCTGTAAACAATCACATAATTGCAATCAGACTATAAAGACCTGTTGGAGCATTCCCCTAACAGTAGGAGTATTCCACCGCATGACAGTTCGGTTGCATTTGCAGAGACGCAATGCCTCTAAGGTACGCCTGTGTAGTCTTCTGGTTCCAGGAATGCCCCTCACCAAGGTTACATATAAGTTAGGACTCCATGCAACCGGAACTTGTGCTTTGAAAGCCTTGAATGCACTCATGTTTTCAAGTTTACACCTGCATAACCCACTACCACACCTTTAGGTATGTCATTTTATCTGCAAACTAGAGTTGCATCACTGTGAAGAGAGCAGAAGAACAAGATAACATATAAAAGTGGAAATTTGAAGATAAAAGATAACAGTAATCTAAAAATAATTGCCAATGTGCTAAAATACAATGCCAGTCATGATATATGTCAACTAATCATGAACCTCAACAAGAAGCATTTGAAGCCTAAAGAATAAAAATATCACCATTTAATACTTTGTATATATTAACATGAGACCATAATAAAAAATGAAATGCATCAGAACATAATATCTCTTACAAAGTAATATTTTATGAATAATCAAAATATAAGACAGAAGATGAAACTTCCAGCCACTATAATAAAAAAAAAAAAAAAATGCTAGTTTACAGTTCACATCCCCCAGTCCATTTATTTTATTTTTCTCCTTTTAGAATATCTACCAAAAGGACACCTTTGTCCAACATGCACAGGAAATGCAGATGCTTCCTATTGTAGGGTGACCATGGTTCAGGCCACAGATTTCATTTGATTATCTGAACCAAACCAAAATTAGGGGGAATTTAGATATTTGATATCAGAACAGAATCGGAGCATATAAATATTTGGTCATTGGGAACAATTCAATACAATTAGGAGGTTTAATGATTTGTGCATAGCATTAAGGGGAAAAAAATAGTTCAGTTTTAAATCAAAATGAAAATTAGAGCTTGTTTCCATTTACCTGAAGTTTTAAAAAAGAAAGAAAGAAAGAAAGAAAAAGATATCTCCTTTCAACAGATATGCAGACCAAAATGCAATGCTTAAATGGACATTTGGAAAAGAAAAAGGGGCGCATTCTAATATTTTGATTCAGAAGTTGTAGTTCCACTCTTACACTTTCGTATTTCTAATCAGAAGTTACTATTTTCATATCTAAGTCATTGATATAAAATACATCAACCAGAGAAATTAAAATTTCTCAGCATCTTAATCATCAATATTGATGAGAGGATGATCTTCAACAAAGCTTATCATCTAGCACTTAGAAGCCTCTTGAAGCATCAATCTAACAAACAATTGCCAAAATTTTACTTTGACAAACAAATTTGATCCCATGTGGAATTAAAAGAAGAAGCTAATCCATCTGTACAGAGGATTTGATTGTCCTATGCAAACCATACGGCACATCGACTGCAGAAGAAGATTAAAAGAACTTACAGACGATCTCACACTCACAGAAGTAAAAAGAAAATCAAATCAATACAGAGAAAGGGAAAGAAATCCAATACCTGTGGAGCGGTGAGCGTGCTGCAACAGACGTCGGAGTGAGGGCGTCGGCGATAGGATCTGAGTAGGTTTTTACTTTCAATTTTAGTTCTAGGCTACCAAAGGATGGAGAGGATAATATTAATATTTAAGGTCAAAAGAGTAAATTTTTATGTCTTTATCTTTTTTTTTTCTTTGAAGAATTGGAAAAAAAAATCATGAATTTCTAATTTAAACATGATATTGGATTTTCGTATTTTTTAGAAAATTCACCTTAAATTTATTTTATATAAAATTTACAAAATTGAAATCGATGCTTTATTAATCTCATACAAAGTGAATTTAAAATAATTATATGATTCACTAAAATATAAAAAATTAAAAAAAAACTTAACTTTGTATATTTGAAATGATGATGTATTTTTTTATTTTTTTATATTTTAATAGTTCTTCCCGTCAAAGCATTGTATATCACTTGAAATCTAAATGATATTTTTTCCCAGTACATTATATTATAGAATACTTAAAATTTTGTTGAGTTTTTATGACTTCATGTTTAAGTGACAGTTTCTTTGACTGTAAAACCTGCTATAAATTTCTTTTCTTCATTTTTGATGATTATATTGCTACTTTGCATGGATTACTTATGCTGCTTTTTTGCTAGATATGTGTCAGAAGATGAGCATATTTTAGACCTTTGCTGTGTGATAATATTGATTGAGTAATGATAATCATATATAGTATTCTTGCTGATACTGTTAGATTATAATTTTTGGTGGTGTTTCCACCCCTTCCCTTGAGAAAAAAAAACTTGAACGATATTGAACTCACCACTCAATAGTATATTAATGTGCAACAATTGGAGTTCATCCCTTTTTGGGTTGAAGTTGAATCCCTTTTTCTATGAAAAATAAAAGAAATATTTGGGTGCATTTGATTTTTGTTGATGTAATTAATGTTGCTAAATTTAGATAATTTTGACTCAACTGTTCTTGGGATTTCATTTTCCTCTACTGACTTGAATTTCTTGTAATCTGGCGTGGGAATGTGCTGTTTCTTATGTTTATTGGTTTTGTTGGTCTGTCAAGTTTTAGTAGAGATTATGAATGAACACTGTGTCTTTGGGTATTGGTTGTTCCGTTTTTAGTTTGGTCATGCTGGTCTGTCAAGTTTTAATAGGGATCATGTTTGAGCTTCTTTCTTTGGGAATTGTTTGTCCTATTTTCGGTTGTTGGCAGATTTTTTCTAATCTCTTTATGGTCCTGGGTCCTATTAAATTGTAATTCTATTTTTGTTTAATTTTATCAATAATATCAGCAGCTTATTAAGAAAAAGCATACTGTGGCTGTAGTGTTTCTATTTTCTGTATTTATTTTTGTTATTAATGCATACTTTGGCATAACCTTTACCCAAATTTATGCTTCCAATATTTATCTTTCATTGTAATTTCATTTTCCATTTTCTTCTAGTTGATATTCCATTATTAATATCTGAATTCATCCCAAGTGTATTTTTCATTGCATTTGCAGCTCCTTGTGCCATGTTTTTCATTTGCTCTCCTATCTTCACACCCAACATATTTCATATCAATTACTTCTTAACTTCAGATTGATGTAGAAAGTCACGTCAAATTGAAGTATTTATTATTAGTATTATTACCATGTGATGATTTAAATTAATGATAGTAATTATAATCTTGATATCTAAAAAATTAAAATTAGATTCTAAATGACAATCAGGAGATTTATAATAAATAAATAAAAATTAGGGGAATGCCTGTTGAAGAAAGTTGGTGGCCTAATCTTTATAAGAAATGTGTTGGGATTGGTTAACTTGTTGGGATATATGAGATGCATGGTTCGCATAGTCACTCCTCTTCAACTGCAACAACCACATGCGTATTTAATTTATTAAAAAATTCAGTAAATGAGAGATTATTTAAAATTTTATAAGTAAAAAGTTGTAACATTAATTACCACCTAATAAAATAATAGTGTTAAATTATAAGTCTAGCAAATATCCAGCAATCATGTACTAGTGTTAATAGTGTTAAATTATAAGTCTTTTTTTTTTTTAATTAAGATTGTTGTAACTCTTAGATAAATTTTGTCCATATTTTTACCAAATGTTATTTTATATTTCTTCCTGAAAATGCTTTGTGCTGCAACTTATAAAATTGATGTCATTTTTACACTTTGAATTATGTCAAACATACAAAGCATTTTCTACTTTGACAAGTATTGTTCATCATTTACTTTTTGAAGATCTCTCAATTAATTTATGTTGAATCCTTAATGTAATTTTCAAATTTATTTTATACTATTCTAGGATAAATGGAGAATTATCAAATGGGGATCAGCAACCTACCTCAGACCCTTCTGCTATTATGGACAATCACGGTACATCCTAGTTAGTGCTTCAGAATTTATATAGGCTATTTTAGATAATTTTTTTGTATAGTACTGCAAAACTTTATGCACAATGCTGATATTAGTATTATTTGCATACAGTTAGACTATTTTAGATGTTTTTTTGTATAGCACTGCAAAATTACATGTACAATACTGATATTGGTATTGCTTGCATTGCAGTTACAAATATGTAATTTTTTGTACAACTGAAAATATTGTGCACTATACAAATATATTTGCACAACAATTATGATGTCTATTATTTTTGTTATATATTAAAATTATCAATTAATATATATCTTTAATTTAAATTTTAGACTTTTTGTATTTAAGTTATTGTGTTTAATATGGGATTTGCAAACAGGAAATATATTATTTTTGCAAAAAATTATGAAAAAAATTATACAAAAAAATTAATATTACCAACAACTTACCGACGGAATAGTGTCAGATTTGGCACTATATTGATAGTTGGTTGCGAGTTGTTGTGCCAAATGTGCATTCTAGTCGAGAGTGGTGGATGGATTACGGTCAAAATGATTTTTTTGATACATTTTTTTTTAAGTTGAGCTACTTTTCTATTCAAAAATTTTCCTCTATGACTGATTTGTTACAAGTTCTATAATTCAGTGACCGTTGATGAAATTGATTCTAAAAAGACTACTGACTTGAAATTTCTTTCCAATTACTGACGATGACTGGAAGGAGTTCCCAGGTTATATATCACATAATTTGGGCTTATCTAATGGGCCAGACCAAGCTAATAGCATAGATGGGCCTAATGGGGTTGATAATATAAATTTGCCAATACCTAATGAAAATAGGGCTGGGCCAATTAGCTAAGAAGGTGATCATGGGTTAGATGAAGCTATTATTATAGAGGTGGAAAGTCCATTTAGGAAAATTAGTTTAGAGATAGCACTTAATAACAGCAGTTAAGAAAATAGTGAGGAAAGGTTCATAAAAGTGGTGAGTAAGGGGTTCAGAAAAAGGGTGAGGAAATGGTTGATGAAGGAGTACAAGAAGGGGTTCAGAAAGGTGTACAAAAAGGAATTCAGAAAGGTGTACAGAATTTCAAGAAGCTATTCAATAAGAGGTTCAAACAGAATTTCATGAAAAAGGTGAGCAAGGGTGTGGTCTAGCTGTTTCTAAAAGTAGTTTTATTGATTCATATGGGGGTTCTAAGAGTCAAAGTGATTATAGTACTAAAAAAATAAGAATCAATTGAAGTAAAAGCAGTTGGGAGTTAAGAATAGAGCTTAGATTCAAGTGAATATAGTTCTAGTGATGGGAATTCATCAGGACCATAATCTGGTGTTGATGAAACATATTTAGAGGAAGAATATCTTGGGCCTTTTATGAATGAGAGAGATTTTAATATATGGGAGAGAACACAGTTAGATATGATCCAAATGGGGGTAAAGGGTACTCACAAGTGGGTATGACTTTTAGTGATCCAAATGAGGTTAGAGAAGCATTTAAAGCATAATTAGTAACCTATGGCAGAGATGTGAAGTTTGTTAAGAATGAACCTAGAAGATCGAAGGCTGTATGTAGAAATAAAGTATGCCCTTTTGTGTTTTAGGCTTTTAAATATAAGGGGTCATTTAGGCTGAAAATTGAAACTCTTGTGACACAACATAGATGTTGTAGGATTTACAGTAACATTAAAGTGACTATTATTTGGATTGCAAAACATTGGAAAGAAAGAATTCTCAAAAAACTTGCATTTAAGTAAAAAAAAATGCAGGCAAACATTAAAAATGGTATGTCTGTAAATGTTTCTATACACAAATGTAAAAGAGCTAAGAGAATGATTCTGGGTAAGTTGCAAGGGAGTTATAAGGATGAATTTAGTGTACTTGAAGCATATGCAGATGAGTTAAATGTTGGGCACAGCGGATAAATAAAAATAAATTAGCAGAGCAAAATATAGACACCATCAATTTAACGTGGTTCACCCAAAACGTTTGGGTTACGTCCACGAGATAAACTCCGAAAATATTTCTTCCACTAATAAAATTAATGGGTACAAGAGAGAAAGGCAACACAATAATTTTTGAGATAAACCCAAAATAGTGGCACACAAGTATTTCCCAAACTCACTATTTTGTCACTCCCCTTTTAGAAAAATATCCCAATTATTTTTCTAAACAACTTCTCTCTCGCTCTCTCAATCTTTTTTCTTAAGATTGGATTAATTTTAAATTGAAGAACAAATGCCTATTTATAGGCATTTGTGTATGCTGTCTATGCAGCTATCTTTGAAACGTGCTGCAATTGATCTTTGAAAAATGGAGTGCCGGGCTGCAATTGATTTTTGACAAAATCAATTCAGCAACCTACTTTTGTATTTCTTTTGACCTTTCCAATTCATCCCTTTTTTTTTCTTTCTTTCAAATGGAGTAGGCCCCACCATGTGGAGGAAACCCACATCCAACAATTCTCCCCCTTCCGACTACTTGGTGGGGGGTTCTGCTAGTCCTGCAGCTAGCCGACAATAATCAAAATTCTGTCTTGGTAGAGTTTTCGTTAACATGTCTGACCCATTTTCTTCCGTATGGATCTTCTCAAGCTGTATTAGCTTCTTCTCCATCACATCTCTTATCCAATGATATCTCACATCAATATGTTTTGATCTTGATTGGAATGAGGCATTCTTTCCAAGATGAATAACACTCTGACTATCACAGAATAGCTGATATTTGTATTGCTGCAAACCAAGTTCTTTCAAGAACTTCTTCATCCATAGCAACTCTTTACAAGCTTTCGTTGCTGCTATAAACTCCGCTTCAGTGGTAGAAAGTGCAACACACTTCTATAACTTTGATTGCCATGACACAACTCCCCCTGCAAAAGTAATCAGGTAACCAGAAGTGGATTTTCTGGAATCCACATCGCCAGCCATATCTGCATCTGTGTATCCAGCTAACACAGGTTTGTCATTTCCAAAATATAGACATATTTTGGATGTTCCTCGAAGATACCTGAAAATCCATTTTACTGCAGCCCAATGTTCATTTTCAGGATTTGAAAGGAATCTACTCACAACTCCAACTGCATGAGCGATATCCAGCCGTGTGCATACCGTAGCATACATCAAACTTCCAATTGCTGAAACATATAGAACTTTATCCATCTCTTCCTTCTCTTTGTCTGTAGAAGGGCTTTATTCAGAACTCAGCTTAAAGTGAGTAGCAAGAGGACAACTAACTGTTTTAGCCTTATCCATATTAAATCTCTGAAGTACTTTCTCAATGTACCTCTCTTGTGACAACCACAATTTCTTGACGCCTCTGTCTCTGATAATATTCATGCCAAGAATCTGCTTTGCTGGCCCCAAGTCTTTCATAGCAAAAGACTTACTCAACTGCTTCTTCAAATTGTTAATTCTGAAAACATTCTGGCCAGCAATCAACATATCATCCACATAGAGCAAAAGGATAATGAAATCATCATCAGAGAATTTTTGCACAAAAACACAATGGTCTGAAGTAGTCTTTTTGTAGCCTTGCTCCCCCATAACAGACTCAAATTTATTATACCACTGTCTCGGTGCCTGTTTTAAGCCGTAGAGGCTTTTCTTTAACTTGCAAACATAATTCTCTTTTCCTCTTTCTTTGAACCCTTCTGGTTGCTCCATGTATATCTCTTCTTCCAAATCACCATGCAAGAAGGCAGTTTTGACATCCATTTGTTCAACCTCCAGATCAAGACTTGCTGCTAACCCCAGCACAGATCGAATAGATGTCATTTTCACAACTGGTGAGAAAATTTCATCAAAGTCAACTCCTTTTCTTTGACTGAATCCCTTGACAACCAGTCTGGCTTTGTAACGTGGACTGGAACTGTGTTCTTCATGCTTAATCCTGAATACCCATCTATTTTTCAAGGCCCTTCTGCCTTTGGGTAACTTCACCAGTTCAAAGGTTTTGTTCTCATGCAAGGATTTCATCTCATCTTGCATAGCCTCAATCCATTTCTGCTTAGATTCATCATCTATGGCTTCCTGATAACTCTCAGGTTCTCCCCCTTCAGTAATAGTCACATACTGGTCACGAGGATATCTGGAAGATGGTCATCTTGTTCTTTCACTTCTCCTTTGTGGAGGTGGAGAAGCCATAGGTGTTGGTGCTGGAATATCATCTTGATCATCATCATTAGAACCAACTTCTATAGGAGCATCATCATCATCAGGTGGATAAACTTGGTCTTCATCTCCAACTTCTCTTGGCACCGGTATTGGAGGAATTAATTTTAAATCTGATAAGTCGCCATTTGAATCAGGAACATCCTTCTTCATTTTGTCAATGTCTTCAATGGTCTCATCTTCAACAAATACAGCATCATGACTCCTGACAAGTTTCTTTTCAATAGGATCATAAAATCTATAGCCAAATTGATCTTGACCATAGCCAATAAAAATACACTGTCTTGTCTTGGCATCAAGTTTGGACCTCTCATCCTTGGGGATATGAATAAATGTTTTAATGCTAAACACCCGCAGATGATCATAGGAAATATCTTTTCCTGACCATATTCTTTCTGGAACATCCATCTTGAGAGAAGTACAAGGTGAACGATTCAACACATGTGCAACTGTGAGTATAGCTTCACCCCAAAATTTCTTTGGCAACTTTGCATGTGAGAGTATACATCTGACTCTCTCCATCAAAGTTCTGTTCATCCTCTCAGCTAAGCCATTCAACTGCGGTGTCTTTGGAGGTGTCATCTGATGCCGGATACCATGCTCTTTGCAATAAATATGAAATGGCCCAGTGTATTCTCCACCATTGTCTGTCCGGATGCATTTTAACTTTTTCCCAGTCTGTCTCTCAACTGAGACATGAAATTCTTTGAAGACATCTAGCACCTGATCTTTTATCTTCAAAAGATATACCCACGTCTTCCTCAAATGATCATCAATGAAAGTCACAAAATACTGAGCACCACCAAGTGACTTTGGCATTGGTCGACATAAATCTGAGTGAATCAGATCTAACACATTCTTCATTCTGGAAGGAGGGGAACTTTTAAAAGCAACTCTGTTTTGCTTTCCAACTAGACAATCAACACATTTGTCTAAGTGCACTTCATTTATACCGGGCAACATTTTCTTCTTGGCTAAGCTTTTCATTGCTTTTTCACCCATGTGGCCAAGTCTCCTATGCCATCGTTCAATTGCACTGTCTTTCTCCACGACAGCTACTGTGTCGGTGGAGAGTTTTTCTTCCATTACATACAGAGTTGTATGATTTTCACCTCTAGCCACTACTAATGAGCCTTTTGTAAGCTTCCATTTGTCATAAATGAAGGAACTGCAATATCCCTCATTTCCAAGTTTGCGTACAAAGATCAAATTCAGGCGCATATCTGGAATATGCCTGACATCCTTCAGAATTAATCTAGTAACATTCTCTGTTTCCAAGCAAACATCTCCTCTGCCAACAATTTTTGACAGGCCTTCATTTCCCATCCTAACAACACCAAAATCTCCAGGTGTGTATGATGAGAAGAATTCTCTACGGAATGTAGCATGAATGGTAGCACCACTATCAAGTATCCAATTGGATTCCTAAGATACAAGATTGACAACATCTTCATCATAAATGATATTGAATTCATCTACGATATTAGTCTGCTCATCATCACTGCTGTCGTCTTTCTTCATAGCTCTGCTTCGGTTCTCCTGTTCCTTTTTGAACTTTCTACAGAACTTTTTAATGTGGCCCTTCTTTTTACAGTGATGGCATTCAACATTGGCATATTTATTTGACCTCCCTCTGCTCTTGCCTCTAGGGTTTTGTTCCCTAAACTGTCTCCTTCCTCTTGATTCTGCAACCAGAACATCTGATTGTGATGAAGAAGATGAGGCCTGTGATCTCCTTCTCATTTCTTCATTCAGGATATTGCTTTTTACAATCTCCATGTTAACTACACTATTTGGTGCAGTGTTGGTGATAGAGATCTTCAAAGTCTCCCAAGACTGTGGCAGAGAGGCTAATACCAATAAAGCAAATACTTCATCATCCAGCTTTACTCCCATTCTGTTTAACTGATCCTGGATTCCCTCCATCTCATTCAAGTGGTCTGTTAAGGAAGTTCCTTCTCTATATCTTACTTGCACCAACTAGGTCAAGTAAAATAATTTATTATTTCCCGTCTTTGAAGAGTACAATGTCTCCAGCTTACTCCACAGTGTTCTGGCATTTGTCTCATTACAGATATGATTGAACACATTGTCTTCGACAAATTGTCGGATAAAACTGCACACTTGCTCATGGTCAAACTTCCACTCCTCATCGGTTTTACCTTCGGGTTTAGCTGCGGCAAACACCGGCAAATGCATCTTTGTCACAACTAGAAGATCTTTCATCTTTTTACTCCAGATGTGGTAGTTTGAGCCATTTAAGTAGATCATTCTGCTATTTTTTGCCTCCATTTAGATCGGAATTCGATGGACTTCTTCGATCTAAAAAAAATTTCTGACGGTGAATAGTACCCGTACACGTGAATAGTAACCGTATATATGAATAGTACCGTATATATGAACAGTGCCGTATACGTAAATAGTATCCAAGGAAAAATCTTTTCTGATGTGAAAGATCAGTCTACGCTGCAACCACAGAGCATACTAAGAAATAACCTTGGCTCTGATACCAGTTGTTGGGCACAGCGGATAAATAAAAATAGATTAGCAGAGCAAAATATAGACACCAGCAATTTAACGTGGTTCACCCAAAACGTTTGGGTTACGTCCACGAGATAAACTCCGAAAATATTTCTTCCACTAATAAAATTAATGGGTACAAGAGAGAAAGGCAACACAATAATTTTTGAGATAAACCCAAAATAGTGGCACACAAGTATTTCCCAAACTCACTATTTTGTCACTCCCCTTTTAGAAAAATATCCCAATTATTTTTCTAAACAACTTCTCTCTCGCTCTCTCAATCTTTTTTCTTAAGATTGGATTAATTTTAAATTGAAGAACAAATGCCTATTTATAGGCATTTGTGTATGCTGTCTATGCAGCTATCTTTGAAACGTGCTGCAATTGATCTTTGAAAAATGGAGTGCCGAGCTGCAATTGATTTTTGACAAAATCAATTCAGCAACCTACTTTTGTATTTTTTTGACCTTTCCAATTCATCCCTTTTTTTTTCTTTCTTTCAAATGGAGTGGGCCCTACCATGTGGAGGAAACCCACATCCAACATTAAAGACATCCAATCCAGGTAGCCAAGTCATAGTTGAACTTTCTAGGTATGCAATAAGAGAGGGAAAAAGAGTTTTTAAGTAGGAGAATATTTGTGTGTTTTTCAGCTTTAAGAATGGTTGTAAGAGTAGATTTAGACTAATTATTGGACCTGATGGATCCTTTTTGAAAACAAAGACAAAAGGAATTTTGTTAGTTGCCATTGGGGTAGATGCAACGAACAAGATGTTTCCCATTACTTGAGTAGTGATGAATGAAGAAATTACCGCAAATTGGCCTTAGTTCTTGAAGTTATTGGTTGAAGAACTGGAGCTTGATAATGGATCCAATGTTATATTGATGTCAGATATGCAAAAGGTATATCATTTTGTTGATATTTTATGCTTGCTTGTTTGCTTAAAAAAATGACAGATTTGGATATGTGCCTTTGTATAGGGATTGATACCAGCTGCCTTAGAAGTCTTGCCTAACTGTGAACAGATATATGTGGTGTGTAATACACATTTATGCATTAGAATAAAAGATGAAAAGGTGAACATTTGAGAAAAATGTTCTCGATTTGTGCCCAGAGTATATTCCTGAAGATTTTGAAGACAATCTCAAAGCCATTGGTAGACTATCAAAGAAATCTGATCTAAAATACCGGTGCAGGGCCTATTTCAGTAGTAAATCAAAGTCTTTAATGGTTGATAATAACATCAATGAGACTTTTAACTCTTGGATACTATCTGCTAGATTCAAGCCAATCATTTCCATGTTGGATGAGATTAGTGTCCAGGTTCTGAATTTGTTGGTCAATAACAAAAAATAACTCTGTTCATGGATCAATGACTACAACCTGGAATGTATGGAATTATATGAAGATTGGGCTGAAATTGCATCTAGTTATAAAGTAGAGTTTAGTGGAGAATTTGGTTATGAAATCATAGAAGGAGAGGATAGACACATAGTGTTTTTAGATAGATAAATGTGCACATGCAGGGCTTGGGACTTGACTAGAATCCCTTGCCCTCGTGCAATTGCAGCTTGTTATCACCGTGGAAAATATCTTGTCCCATATATTTCTCAATATGACCATATGGATACCTTCAAAAAACCTATCAGGAAAAGATGCAGCCTATTGAAAAAAAAATTGGAAAGTGGACCAATTTGAACCAATCCTTCCACCTTCAATACCTAAGATGCCAGGCAGACCAAAAAAGTCAAGAAAAAAAGACAAATTAGAGCTTAAAAAAGTGAATAAAACTCAAAACAATCAACAAGCTAATAATTCTAACAAGCCAAAAATACGATGAATTTCGAGGAAAGGAAAAGAAATGACATGCAGCAAATGCAAACATATTGGTCACAACAAAAGGTCATGCGAGAAGGTAATTTTGTTTGATTTTCAATTATTCACCTAATATATGACTTGAATTATGTGTGAACCTCATAAAATATGTGAATTGTATTATGTTTTATAAGGATACACACATTGTTAAGCGGGATACTATAAGTGGGGATGTTGTTGAGATAGAGTAAGTGCCTACAGATAATTTAAATGTTGATGAAGTGACTATAAATGTTGAAACAACCCATGGTGAGGGTGAAATAGTAGTTGTAGAAGCCTTTGAAATATAGAAAGATACCCAGCAAAGCCAACCATCACAAAGAGTGCCTAATAATTACAATCAGTCATCTAGGACATCCAAGAGAAAAATTATGAAATCCAAATTACAATTACATAATTTAAGCTCTAATAACAATAATTCCAAAAAAAAAAAACAACTAGTGAGGGGTTTGGAGTAATTTATGGTGATGCAAATAGACCAATGCTTTTTCAGGTATGAATTTGTCATGCCTTTGGGTTTACAATTTGTATGTTGTTATTGTTTGGTGAGATAATTTTCTTCATTTTTTTTTTTTGCAATTGTAGACTACTTTAAGAATTTTCTAAATAAATGTTGCTCCATCACATGAATTAGATAAAGGTGATACAGATCAACCTATGCTACTTGGAAATGATCCTGGTCTACCAAAAAAAATTTCCAACACCATCAGAAAAACCGGGACATTGGTCCCAATTTATTGAGGAAATTCCCAAATTGTTTAATTATGTTCAAATTCTTATATGACCTTTTTTTGACTGGAAGAAAATCTTTTTTAGACTATATAAGCTAAAGAGGACAATTAATAATGCATAATTAGAACTCCACTATTACTATGGCCACATAGCACATAAAGGGGCATATGGACCGAGAATGCAAAAAACAAGAAAAAGGACACAAAAGAAAGATTGAAAAGGGAAAAACTGGATTTTGGGTCGTGACTGGAGAATCATGCCCAAAGATTCAAATCACACACGCGACTTGAAGTCATGACAATGAGTCATAACTCACACCTAAGAGTGTACACGCTTCTGGATCTTCTTTTACCGAACCGAAATACGAAAAAAAAAATTCAGAACTGAATTGTACCGTTAACTTTTTTTACTGGAACTGAACCGAATTGTACTGTTAACTTTTTTATTAGAACCGAACCGAATTGTACTGAAACCGAATCGAGAACCGTATTGAACCATACCGAACTGTTCTGTACTGAATTGGACCGAAATAACCGATATTTATTAATTATTATATATAATATTAGTAATTTATATATAAATATTATTTATAATTTCTATTATATCGTTATTATATAAATTTAACTTCATAATTATTTGTATTTTTTTAAAACTTTTATAATTATTTGTATTAAATATTTTAATGTATGAAATTAATATAATAAATAGTTAATAAATTAAAATAATATTTTGATTATTAATAAGATAAATTTAATTATCATATCTATATGAATGTCCAATTAAAATTACTTGTATTTAATTTAATTTACGCTTAGTGTTACTCAACTACTACATAATTTTTCATTTTGCACAAATATTTGTATACACACACAAATATAATTTTTATATCAATGAAATTTTACTAATTAATATAAGTATATAAGTATATAATCATCTTACCAATTAATTTTATTTACTTTTAATATCGCTCAACTAGTATTTATCTATTGTAAGTCAATAATTTAAGTATATATAATTGAATTTTACTAATTAATATAACTATATAAGTATGTAATCATCTTACTAATTAATTTTATTTATTCTTAGTATCACTCAACTAGCACTCATATATATTTTTTGTACAATACCTGTATGAATAATTGAGTATATAAATTAATAATATAATTATATATAATGAAATTTACCAATTCAATTCATATAATTATATACATATATAATTACCTTACCAATTAATTTCATTTGTTTTTAGTATCACTCAACTATAGGTGGCAAATGGGTGGGTTTAGTGGGTTTGGGTTGAGTTATAAATGGGTTGGGACATAAATGGGTGGGTCATAAATGGGTCAAAAATATATGGGTCATAAATGGGTCAATACCCAAATAGGTTGGGTGGGTTTGGGTCGATCCATTTGATATTTTTTTAATGAAAAATAATTATCGATATAATAACAGGATACTAAAAAATTATTATAAAAATGTTGGTTCAAATGGGTCGGTGGAGATCAAAACGGATCGGGATATCGGTTGAATTATAACTGTCCAATTTACTATTCATTTGGTAAAAATTTTGGCAGTATAATAGCTATATATATAACATACCCTTTCTGCAATTCAAACAATTTATAGTCACACACAGGGGCACAACAACACAATAATTCATAAATCAAGTGACTCTTTTTTCATTTTTAAGCCAATTAATTATGTAATCCTAAATTATTTCACTTACTTTCTAAGCTCAATTTCTCCCAAAATTAATTTTATAATTCTTAAAATATATAAATTAGTTTCCCTGCAAAATTTTCGTTTAAACAGAGTCCGTTTCTCGATCTGGTTTATTTAAATCAGTCTGTTTCGATAATTTTCGGTGTTACCAAAAAATTAATTTTTTACTGTCAAAAATTTCTAAATATTAATCTAAGTCTATATATACCATTAAAACAATTTTTAGAGGTCATTTGCTATTTTTAGAGGTCTAGTCAAATTTTGGTTAAACCGGCTACCTTTTAAAACGAGCCGGGCATCTTTTTTATTTTTGAATTTTGGAGATTTATTTGATCTCATTTTTTCTCCAAATTTTACCGTCGGACTCCTTATGACTAGTATTTTCCGATGGTCAAATAAAATATTTTTTTACCTCCGGGTGTAATTTTTGTTCCCAGTGCACTATTTACCATCAAAAAATACTATTCACGACTAACCCGATAACTTGACCATTACAAATCTAACCAACAAAATATGCATACACATCACACAATAATAATACAGTGGGACAGTATAATAAAAAAATTTTGTTCATTAAGACAAAAATTTTTAATATTCAAGAAATAATGGGAAAAAAACACCCATTGGGTCAAGGAAAAATGACCCAAATGGGTTGTATTTTATGTGGGTAGATTTTGGGTGGGTTTAAATGGGTCAATTTTTTAGTTGGGTTGGATTTGGGACAATTTTTCTTGGGTGAGTTGTTGGGTTTGGGTTAATTTTGACATGTATACACTCAACTAATACTTATCTATTTTGGCACAATACATATTCGAGTAATTGAGTTGTAACTTAATAATTTAATTATATATAATTAAATTTTACTAATTCATATTTAATTTAATTTAACTTTAATGTCACTCAACCACTATTTAATTTTTTTTACAAATATTTATATACACAATCATTTTATCAATTAATTTTATTTACTTTTAATACTACTTTTACATTCACCTTTATAGTTATTAACTATAATATTAATTAATAATCTTTTAACTATTAAGCCAAATTTAATGAAATTGAGTATAATAATTGAGCCAAAATAATATATATGGATGGATTCTAACCATATAATCAGCCGTTGTTGTATATGTACTTACCTTATCAATTAATTTCATTTATATTTAGTGTCACTCAATTAGTAATTATCTATTTTGGCACAATATATATTTAAATAATTGATTTATTTTAATAATTTAATTATATATAAATGAATAATTTATTATATAATCATTTTATCAATTAATTTCATTTGCTTCTAGTGTCACTCGACTAATACTCATATATTTATATCACAATACCTATATGAATATGTAAATTAAAAATAAAATTATTTATAATAAAATTTTAATTTTTTTTATTTTTAGCGTTACTCAACTGATATTCATCTGTATTTAGCACAATATTTATGAAAGTAATTGAAAATATATTTTAATAATAATAATTATATACAATTATTATATTAATAAAATTTTATTAATTAAAATATAATATAATTATATAAGTATATAATTATCTTATTAATTAAATTTTTTTTAGAGCAAATTAAGAATAAAATTTGAAAAATTTTAATAGAAATATTTTTTATTTTAAATTTTGGCGGGAAATGTTAATATTTGGAGGGAATTGAAATATTTGGAGGGAATCTAATGCGGACGAGTTGGATTTTCAGTATTTGGAGCGAGTTGAAGAAGCCAATCGTTATTAATTATTGTTTTTGTTATAACTTTTGCTATAAGTGTCCGTTTGCTTATCATTATATGTTTTCGGAAAGCTCATTTCAAGCCGGTTGACTTTTACAAATTGTAATCTCCCGTAACAGTCCATTTTGTGCCTTAAAAATAAAGTTTGACCTTTCGTTTTTCAATTTGAAGTTTTAGGGGTATTATTGTAATTTTTTATTTTTTTCATATAAATTGTTTGTTACCTTAGTTTGGAGGGGACTTTTCAACTTGGAATAAAATTCTTTCATTTTGAGGTATTTTTGTTGCGTCAGAATCCGACCAGTTTTATATTTTATTATATATATATAAGAAAATAAATTAAAAAAAATCTAAATCGTGCATGCCTTTTTCTTTTCTGTCTCGAAATCGTGTCAAGCCACACAATTTTTTCTATTTTTTCCGTTGGTTTTAACTTCTACTTGCATTCTCTTTTTCTCGTCGCTACCACTGCCATATCCGCGGCTACATTTAAAAGTAAAGATAAGTTACACACAACTTTTGATTTTGTGGTATTCATTAATAGATGTTATTAGTTAGTTAAAAATTTGATCAATAGGCTTGTACATAAGCTTTAATTAGGATAATCATTAGGGATGAATTACCAATTAATTTTATTAAATATTATGATTTTACGAAATTTATTGAATTAATTTATCTCTAATTTAAAATTTCATTTAAAGTAACTATTGTTAAAATATGTTTTTCGTTTTTTATAAAGGAAATGGATAAATTGAAATATTTTCTTAAAATTGAATGCAAAATTATATGTACTGGTTGAGATATTTTAATTATATTTGTATTTATTATTGTGTATATTTATATTGTAAATTTTTAAAAATATTGAATTATCCGAAATACCGTATTGTATTGTCTTGTTTTCACTACAAGAAAACTGACTTTTAACGACCAAAATTTAACGAAGGGATAAAAATCCGGTCGTTAAAATATACAAATAACGAAGGAAAATTAATCCGGTCGTTAGTTCTTAAATTTTATTATTATATAACGAGGGGATTAAATCCGGTCGTTAAAATAATAAAAATCCGGTCGTTAAAATATACAAATAACGAAGGGAAATTAATCCGGTCGTTAAAACTCAAATTTTATTATTATTTAACGATGAAATTATTTTCGGTCGTTAAAAGGTATAAAATCCGGTCGTAAAAATTTATCAGTAGCGAAGGGATATAAAGTCGGTCGTTAATTTTTAAATTTTATTACCATTTAACGAAGGGTTTAAAATCCGGTCGTTGAAACATTATAAATCCGGTCGTTACTAGTCTTAAAAAATTGGCGGTACTTCTTTACAACTTACCTCCAAAATCATTTTTCAATATTTCATTAAAAATTATAACACAAAACTGCCTATCTTCCAACCTAAACTACGATTTTTCACTAAAATAAGGTGAATAACCTCAAAAAACAGCAAACCCAGCAGATGGAAAAATAGCAAAAAAACGCAAAACCATTTTCCTATCTTCCAACCTAAACTTCGATCTATGATTAGGGTTTAATTTTCCTTTTCCTTTTCCTATCTAGGGTTTAATTTGATCTACGATTACAGGTAAGAAACTGAAAAATCGTCTTTCTCTTCTCCCTTGATACCATTATCATTCTATTTATTTCTAATCTTCTCTTGTTCTCGTCGAATAGGAAAATAGGGCATACCAACTCTGAGATGTTTTAAGGAATTACATTTCTACTAAGATAATCGATCTGTTATAATAGGTGAGTTCAATAAATTGGGTATTTTTGATATTCTGATTTTTGATTTCAAAACCGCATTCTGATTCTTGTTCTGTTTTTTATTCCCATTTTGTTTTGATTCCCGATTCTTGTTTCTTGTTTTGATTCCCGTTTTGCTTTTCATTCCCGTTCTGTTTTTTGTTCCTGTTCTGCTTTTAATTCTCGTTCTTCTTTTGTTTTTGTTTCCAGTTCTAATTTTTATTCTCCTTCTTCTTTTGTTTTTTATTCCAGTTCTAATTTTTATTCTCGTTCTGCTATTGTTTTCAGGTTATCAGTCTTCAATTCTTCAAATTTGCAAGGTAAAATTGGGATTTCTTCTTAAATTTTATTCTTTGACTCAACGTTATTGTTAATTTCCTTCTTTTCTGCTCAATTGTCATATTCTGGAAGCATTAATTTTCATGATGTTCATGCTTTCTGTCTGTGGTTTGTCTGTGGTTTATATGCTCAAATATTCACTTTAGTTTAAGTTTAATCTGTTGCCATTTTTTCTGGATATTCACGCTTTCTCCTTAGTTTAAGTTTAAGTTTAAGTTTATATGCTAAAACATTCACTTTAGTTTAAGTTGGCAGTTTCTAGGTACTCAATCTCAAACTCCCTTTCAAACCTTTTCATTGTTATATCAATGAGGAAGGTGCACATTTCTAACATAAGCACTTCAAGTCTCATAGGTTGAAGAAATTTATAAGGTCCTAATATGCATCTATCATCTGGTGTCTAATATGGTATCAAATCATGAATTTTAAGTTTAAGTTTAAGTTTATGTTGTTGCCATTTTTCTCCGGATGTTCATTTATATGCCACTAAACTTCAAACTTAAAAATAAAAGTCTAAACGTTGTTTTTAAGGCCCGAAATGGGCTGTTACGGTGGGCGGTGCCCCCATAAAAGTCGACCGGCTCGGAATGAGCTTTCCGAAAACATATTATAATAAGCAATCGGATACTTGTAGCAAAAGTTATAGCAAAAAGAATATGTACCGTAAAAATAAAAGACATAAAAGGCCAATTTTTTGGATCTTTTTGATATTTTGATTTTTTTTCATTTCAAAATCGTACCTGTTACTTGCTGGTTTTGCATAAATTCTCAGGTTTCGTCTATAAGTAGCGAAGAAGAAATTTTTAGCTTTGCTTTTTGGAGGTTCCACTGATAATCTTCCTGTTGCTGGCTCCAAATCTCAGGTTTTAATATCCTGAATTTGTTATCTGCTCAATCAAGATTGTTTCCTTCCTTTTAATTTTTTTCGTGATCGTATTTAGAAGGAGAACAAGTTTGGGATAGAAGCTGTGTATACTGTTTTTTTCTCTGGATTTGACTATGAAAATATATTGATGAATCAAGCTCAACAAAACATGCTTGCTAAATAATCACATTTATCTGAATACCTATATCAAGAGATGTCCTGGTTTTTAGTTTGGGTTTGATGTGCTGTAACTTTTTATTGACTTGATTGAGTATTGGTGAAAATTATGCTTGGTTTAATGAGCTGTATTTTCTCTTCATGCACACTCTGTTTTCTAGTGCCCTGTAACTATGCTGTTTCTTTCATTTTATTTTACTTGATATGTATCATAACTTATGTTTTTACCTTTTACAACCTTTGCTGAATGATTACAATAAGATTCATATTAATAAGGATTTTGTGATCAGTAAGGATAAGAAAAAAGTGGATGAAGTGGCTCAAAATGGCCATAATTGAAAGCTGCATGCTAATTTAGCCCAAAAATTAATGTCAGAGCAAATTGGCCACCGCCAAAAAGTTTAAGGGCCATTTTTGGTAGTTCTTCCATTAAGATTTTATCATTTGCTTCTGTCAGTTGATGTTTGAAATGTGCACGTCTGTTTGCTAGCTTGTGGAGAAATAAATTTTCTGTCTTTTTCTAATGTGTAAGATCGCTTCTAGTGGTTTTGGCAGATAATTTTCCAATTTTTCCCTGTTTAAGCGTTTTAGGATCTTGACAAGGAACTTGTTGCATGACTACGACTGTTAAAAAGATTTGATCATATGTTGAGGGTTTAGAAGTCTTTAATATTGTAAAGAGATTAGCATAGTCAGGTTGAAGTGCAGGCTGTGCAGCTACTTGTGGAGTAGAAATATGGTCAGAATTGGAGTCCAATGGGAAATATTTTCTGGGACATTATATGTACTTTGCCTCAATATCTTCATTACTTTAACATTTTAGTGTTTTTTCCTTGTCTGCTGAACAAGATTCAAGGAAAAACAAGTGCCTTATTCCTATCTGACTCATGCTGGAATGAGCTACAAATAGCTAAGTTCATTTAGTGATGAAGCAGTGGGAATACTCAAATTTGTTATGCTGGATTATTTTATCATTGTAATGCTATTTAAAGTTATGCTCAGAAAATGTGTTTATACATGGCCTTATGGAGAACAACATTGGCTGAAATTCTATTAACATGCTAGAAAATCACTTTTAAGTACATTTTGCAGGATGGTCGACATTCACACAGGGTTGGCAGTAGAAGGGGTGGGGGACCATTACAGTTTGGTGGCCGGGGAAATGGCAGCCACCACCATGGTTCTGCCCCTCCTTTCCGTGGAAGAGGGCGTGGTCGAGGTAAGGCTCGATCTAGGCACTTCCAAGCACGAGGCATGACATCAACATCTTCACATCCCGAACCTTCTGCTGTCACTGAACACTCGGCAGATGCAACTAAAAATGCAGCTCAATCTGCTCCAACACCAGAAAATGCAGCTCATATTGGTAGGGGACAATATGCATCCTTTTTCTTAAAATTCTAGCGTCATTAATTTTGAAATTTTTGTGACCTTTAGGTGATTTAGAATGTATTTTGTAACGGTACATAAAACATCTTGCTTTCACAATGGCATGGTTAGTGATTATATATCCCTAAACCATTCAAAATAGGTGCACCATATCTATATTTCTTTTTCTTCTTCTTCCATTTATTTTTATTTTTCATTTTATTTTGTTTTTGGATTCAATTGCTGATTTTGGTGGATGCTAGTATTGGAGAATTCTTAAACTTCACATCATAAAGTTATGTTAATTTTCTTAATGTAGCAAACTATTGAACTTTGTAAATTTCATGTCATTAATTTTCGTATATGTCCCATTAACATGAATAAAGAGAATTGAGTATTTTTTTTCAAATATAATTTTGTAATTGAGAAAGAAAACTTTGTGTTGTTAATAAATCAAAAATAGATTAAATAATATTATGTGACATATAGTTTAATTAGCCTACTTATGTTGGATTAGCATTACCAATTAGAAGCTGTTATAGGATAATTAGTCGGCAGAGCATGTTAGAGAATCCTGAGCTAGACCAATAAATGTTAATCAAGTTTGTTAGTCTCTTTTGTATATAAAGACCAGATATTCATTTTTAGTTGTTCCGTTTAAGCTTTCGGTACCTGTTTATTTTCAATGAGTTATTGTATTTTTTTAATTAAAACTATTATTCTATTTTTTTCTTTTTTCTTTTTTAGTAAATGCTAAATAAATCGTTTCAAGTATTTAGATTGTATAATATCTAATCTTTTAACATAATCACTTGTCAATTTTATGGCCACTATGGCACTTCGGAGGTCATTATTTGCTCATACTTTTTATTATTTATATTTTTATGTGATATTTTTTATTTTTGCTTGTGAATATTAATTTTAGCTTTTATTATATATTTTGCAGGTCTTCAAAATTTTGGACACCGAAATTAGGAAGTTTGTTTTTCGCATTTTTTTCAAAAATCTTTTGAATAGAAATTAGTATAGAGAATAGTTGTTTTCTTGAACTTACATGTCATTGATAGTTTTTATTTTATTTGGAGTTGTGTTAAATAGAATGCTATTTAATTTGCAAATTTGACTATACTTTGTAACTTTTCTTTTTTAATATATGAAAAGAATTTATTATATTTTAGTATAAAATATATGTGAATGATATGTACCTACATGTAATATTATAAAATAGTTTATATTTTAAAATATCTTTTGGTATTTATGTAATATCAGTGAAGGGAAATTTTGGTCGCTAAAAGGAACTTTTAACGACCGGAATTTCCTTCGTTAAAAGTAAACACAATCAGCGAAGGGAAAATCCGGTCGTTAAAAGGTATCTTCAACGACCGGAATTCCCTTCGTTAAAAATGAACACAATCAGCGAAGGGAAAATATGGTTGTTAAAAGTTATTTTCAACGACCGGAATTCCCTTCGTTAAAAGTGAACATAATCAGCGAAGGGAAAATCCGGTCGTTAAAAATCAGTATTTAACGACCGGAAATGTTCCGGTCGTTAAAGGCATTAACGACCGGATTCAAAATCCGGTCGTCTATACCTTTAACGAAGGGGCTTTTACCGACCGGATTTTCCGGTCGTTGTTGGTTTTTAACGACCGGATTTCGACTTTTAACGACCGGATTTCCCTTCGTTAAAGGCCATTTTTCTTGTAGTGTTTGTTTTGTACCGAAAGAACCGAATAACTGAACTGAACTGTACTGAAAATTATAAGAACCGTACTGAACTGTACCGAAATTAATAAGAACCAAACTGTACCGAAATTTATAAGAACCGAAATTTCAATACAATACGGAGATTTATAAAGGAGCGAACTGGACCGAACTTACTCACGATCATGCATTGTACGTGTCATCCATGCATCATTCTAACAATCTGAGCCTTTCAACCATCATAGATTCATCCAAGTGGACTAGAGGTTCTGACGATCGGCTAGCAAGGACAAACCTGCTCTTTGAATTGTCAAAATTAGCGCCTGTTTGGGATTCTAAGTCACTCTCAATGACCAGTGAATCATCCTCAATGGCAAAAGAGATCGGAGCTCTAACCACTCAAAACCTTGCCAGGAGACTAGAGGATTTCGAGCAGAAAATATTAGAAATGATGGGCACAATGGCCAAAAGGAATTCTCCTCCACCTGTTGCTCCACAAACCACCGGTAATCCCTCCTCAAGGGTAAGTTGAGCAACCTGTTGGTAAAGAGGCCCCCATTATAGGTAATACTGCTCACTAACCTGTCAATGAGCATAAAACTGTTACGCCCGTTGAGCCAAGACGGGTGAGGAACCCTAATCCTCATGAGGATTTTATGATAGAGGATGAGGTTGAGGAGCTAGTAGCTCATCAAGCTATAAGGGGTAAGGCACCCAGTGTGGAGGATGAGGCTATGAGAGGAATGAAGCAGTAGATTGAGGCAATCACTCGCTTGTTGACAGTTGGGAAGGGAATCAACCCCGAGGATAGAAATTTGGGGGACAAAGAGCTATTGCTCCTAAGGTTTAAGATGCCTGAGCTGCCGAAGTTCGATGGTACTTCAGACCCATCTGCACACATTAAGCAATACACCCTGGTGATAAAGGGCACAGGGCTGACCAAGAAGCAAAACGTGGAATATTTCTGTCTCAGTCTGGTGGGTCCAACATTGGACTGGTATCTTGGGTTGGATAGAAGATCCAAGGAGGACTGGGACCTTTTGACCGATGAATTCATGAAGTAATATGACTGCAGCACTAGAATGGAGGTCACCCTGAAGGACCTCGAGCTTTTACAGCAAATAAGTAACGAGTCATTCCACGAATATCTCACCAGGTGGAGGAATAGGGTCATGAAGATGAAGCAAAAGCCTGACACTACTAGCCCGATCAGGCTATTTATCAGGAACTCTTGCCCTTACTTGAGGGACTTGCTCAGTTTTAAGGGGCTCAGAGATTGGGAGTCACTTAAAGACATTGCTGTAGAGGCTGAGGGGGCTTACCTGGCAAAGAAAGTGAGCCAAAATAACTTTGCTGGGAAAGGCTTTGGGAATTAGTCAGGGTACAGATCAGGTGGTGCTGGAAGCAGTAACAGAAATGGAAAAACGGCCGAGGTTGCAACTACTGAGGCTAGACAGGGTCAGAGGTACTACTCTAACTTAGGTCGCTCTATATCCTGGGTATTTGACTTTGTTTGTTTATTTTAAATTCGTGTTCATATATTTTAGGGCCCTTGTAATTAATTATTTTTGGGACAATATTATTTAGCTTTTATTTGAGATTGTATTCTGTCCCAACTTTCATTTTAGTTTTCTCTTATTTGGGATTGTATTTCGTCCCAATTTCTCTTATAATTGTGTGCTTGGCGTATTTACTGCTTTTTCTATATCGCTTTATTTTTATCATTTTCTTTACCACTTTCATTTATCGCTTTCGAATGCTTATAATGCGCTCTTTAATTTAAATGCATTAATCGTGTGAGAGGAGAGAGAGAATTTTACGAATTTAAAAACTCATTTTTAATTAACCAAAACATAAATAAGAGTGAAGTTTCAGACACCATCTTTGGTTTAAGACCCCCGAAGTTAGAGACCTTTCCCAATTTCTCGTAAATTGGGTGGCGACTCCAAAATATCTTAAAAGTACATAAAGGCATCGTGAGGCTAGATGATCCTTTCCAATGTTCTATTGGGAATGAGGCATCCAAAATATCTCATGATGCCCAAGATCAAAAAGACGCGAACCAATCCCTCGAGCCCTAAAAATGGGTCTCGCTAAGAGGGCCTTTGCTAGGTTCGGTGCGCATCACACATATATCAAAGATGCACTTGATCCCAACCTCTAGAAGTGCAGTCGGAACTCTACTCTTCAAAATTTGACTTTCTCTTTGCCCTTCTCAATCCTCTTGTCCACAGCTTCAAATACAACCAAGAACACATACACATAGTCTCTTAGTCCATCACACAACCAGCTCAAAACTAAGAGTAGAAATTAAGTAGAAGAAGACTAAAACAATTTCTAAACCATACTTACCTTCTTCTTCACACGGAAACCCCTTTACAAACCAACCAAATTGTAGACATTCAACCAAATAAAGAAGAACAAACCTAAAGAAGAAAGGAAAAGAAAAAATCGAGAGAGAGAAAAAGGAACCAAAATTATGCAATTCATTTGAGACGGATTTTTTCACTAAGTGCTCTTTATATTGCATGCAGAAGTCCATATGGCACACTCTCCTTTTGCCACCTAAGCCTCTCTCTTGACAAGTGTCCACTTCCAGCAAATTCCTCTTTTGGTCCGTGACTAATCTCTCTAAAGTCCCTCCACTAAATTCTGCTATACAAAATCTTTATTTACCTCATTCAATTAGGTCCTTAATTACTCATAATCTTATTCTTAGTCCAAATCTTTTTACCCTTACTATATAATTACACCATAAATCTTAATAGGGTGTAATTCGGGATGTTAAATGTGTAGCCGAACTGAGTGATAATCAATAGAATAAATGCTCTAGTGGTAATATTTTCGAGGGAGTTTTGCGATGAATAATAGAACAAATGCTTTGATGACAATATAGCCGAGCCAAGTGATGAATATTAGAATAATCGCGCTGACGACGATATAGCGAACTGTGTCGTTGTCATACTGCACGATTGCTCTATGGAAAAACTACTGAGTAAGAGCAACATTTTGCTGATAACATACTTAATAGAAAACACCATTTTTCCATGAATATACCTCTTTATTGATAATTTAGCTAGTATAATTGCTTGTGTTGCGATACAACCGAGCTATGCCAAATAAAATACTAGCTAAAAATGCTCAAATAGTGATATAGCCGAGTGAGCGGTAAGACTGAAAAAGAACCGAAACTTAAATGAAAGTAGAGCTGATGACAAATTGTCGAGCTGTAGATGTGTACTGATAATAGATCTTCAGGTTGGAGATGTTCCATGAGTAAGGAAGTATCTTCCCAGCGAAATTCTTTAATCTGTATGCTCCACCTCTGACTTCATGAATTATGTAAGAACCTTCCCAGTTAGGATATAACTTTCCAACTCTCGCAAATGACTGGGATGTAACCACCTTCTTAAGAACAAGTTGTCCGATTCTGAATGACCTTGGTTTTATATTTCGATCGTGGTAGGATGACATTTTTTACTTGTAGGCAGCAGATTGCATTTGAGCAAACTCTCTCTATTCCTCTAGCCTGTTCAGTTGACATAGTAAGCTTATATCATTTCTCTTAGCATCAAAACTCAAAGTTCGGATATTTGGCATTCCGATCTCACAAGGAATAACTGCTTCTATCCTATATGTGAGAGAGAAAGGCATCACCCCAGTTGTCGATCTTGGTGAGGTTCGGTAGGCCCATAGGACATTGTTCAGTTCATCTACCCAGAGGCCTTTTGAAGAATAAAGTCTTTTCTTCAATCCTACAAGTATGGTTCGATTAGTTACCTCGGTCATGCCATTTGACTGCGGGTGGTACACAGAGGTAAAGCAAAGTTGGATTTTTAACTCCGAGCAGTAGTCTCTGAATACCACACACTTAAATTGTTTACCGTTGTCAGTAATGATGGCTTATGGGATTCCGAACCTTGTAATGATGGATTTTTGAACAAACTTGATAATGTTCGTCGGTGTGATTGTAGCTCGGGGTTTTGCTTCTACCCACTTGGTGAAATGATCAACTGCCACCACCAAGAACTTTTACTGCCCAGTAGCTAAGGGAAAAGGGCCCAAAATTTCGATACCCCATTGAGCAAATGGCCAGTGATTATGGATTGGAACCTGAGGAGTAGGCTTCTGATGTTTCAAATTATCGAACCTCTGGCATTTATCGCACTTCTAAATGAGCTCCTTAGCATCTTTCTCCATGCAAGGCAAATAATACCCCCTGTAGCAAGGCTTTCCAAGCTATAGCTTGTGCCCCCTCATGTGCCCCACATATGCCTTTATGAAATTTTCTCAACACATAATCACCCTCTTTCGTGCTCAAGCATTTTGCCCAAGGGGCTGAAAAAGGCAGCCTGTACAATTGATCATCTAGTATAGCATAGCGACTGGATTGCCGAACTACTTTTTGAGCTTGAACCTAATCATTAAGAAGAACTCCAATGCTCAAATATTGATAAATCGAAAGTTGCCATCCCTCCATCGGTTCCTGCAAGTGAACCTTATAGGTTTTATGGGTTGGAGCCGATAAGACTGACCAGATGATGTCTGAAGTAGATGTTTGGTTCTAGAGGCAAGCCTGCTTGGCCAATGTGTCTGCCCCTTCATTCTCTGCCCGGGGTATTTGCTCGATGAACCATGTACATCCCACTACAAGAAAAATGCTCTTTAACGAAGGAAAATCCGGTCGTTAAAAGTTAAAATCCGGTCGTTAAAACCCTTTAACGACCGGAAAATCCGGTCGGTAAAAGCCCCTTCGTTAAAGGTATAGACGACCGGATAATGAATCCGGTCGTTAAAATTTTTAACGACCTGAATATTTCCGGTTGTTGAATAGTGATTTTTAACGACTGGATTTTTCCTTTGCTAATTATATTCACTTTTAACAAAGGGATTTCCGGTCGTTAAAAATATATTTTAACGACCGGATTTTCCCTTCGCTAATTATATTCACTTTCAGCGAAGGGATTTTCGGTCGTTAAAAATACATTTTAACGACCGAATTTTCCCTTCGTTAATTATATTCAATTTAAACGAAAGGATTTTCGGTCGTTAAAGATATTTTTTAGCGACCGAATTTTTCTTTCGTTAATTATATTCACTTTTCAACTTTTCCTGTCGTTAAAAATATTATTTTACCGGTCAAATTTTCCATTTGCTAATTTTATTCGTTTTCAATGAAGTAATTTTTGGTTTTTGAAGATAGTTTTTACCATTTTATAATATCACATGTACGATACATATCATTCACATATATTTTATATAAAAATATAATAAACTCTTTTCATATTTTGAAAAAAAAAAGTTACAAAGTATAGTCATATTTACAAAGTATAAAAACTATCAATGACAAGTTCAAGAAAATAACTCCGTTCTGTACTAATTTATATTCAAACGATTTTTAAGAAAAATGTGAAAAATAAACCTCCTAACTTCGCTATCCAAAATTTTAAAGACCTGCAAAATGTAAAATAAAAGCTAAAATTAATATTCATGAGCACAAACAAAAATATCAATAATAGAAAGAGAGAGAGATAGAGAGCGAGTTAGCTACTTCAAAAATACAATAGCATACATCAAAACAGATTAAAGAACCCAACATTATATCAGGAAGAATAGAGGCCCAGTCCCATTCGTTGCAGTATTCACTGCAGCCGAAGAATGCTGCATCCAAACAATTCAATGGTTATGCACAGCAACAGAAATTTCAGGTGCTCTACACAACATGCAAAACTGAATATATAGCAAGATCTACATAAGGCTCCCACATTAGTTCGTGTGACATGACTTCTCAGTCAAAATACGCAGTACAGCGAAAAAAATATTAACCAGCCAATGTGAAGAATGACACAAAAATTAAATCAATATAAACTAATAGAAGCACCATGCCATGATCAAACATTAGCAATTCTATAAACATAACTTACTGCAGAACTGAAATGAAATGAAAGGCAATAAAGATTGAAGTTATTAGAAACTGTATTATACCTTTCTAACATTCTGCAGTTGCAGGTATCGGTCCTTAAATGCAGAATCATGGCCACGGAAATCAAAATCCTAAGCAGAGAAGCAAGAAATTGTTCTGAGTTTCAAAAGCTAAAAGTCAGATTTCTACATATTCATTAAATTAGAGCATAACTTACTATCCAATCTGAGGGATAGTTATAAGAATATCCATCTCGTGAGTCAACAAACGCCCTATAATTCTTCGGTACCTCTACAGAATGCCAAAACATAACAAAGGTGTGATAAGCTGTCATTTGTAAATAAATTAGATAATGCCCAAGAAATCTGCAGATTAAAGTTGTTACTTGAAACATTCCTTCAATTAACTAACTCTAAATGTATCGACTATGTGAATCCAATTTGTGATAAATCAATTAAAACACCAACTACATCATAAATAGAGATAAAACAACATGTGATACCTTCAGCAAAAAGAGGATTTTCCTGAAGTAAACTTGTTGTCAGTGTTCCAACTCCCAACAGGAGCAGTCTTCTTCTGCTATCTACACAATACAATCTTTTGCATCAAAAATCAATAATTATTTGGTCATATAAGTTCAATATCAAAGTAATCATTCTGAAAATTGGTTTCTAGAATATAGAATCTGCCAATTATACCTACCCAAAAAAAAAAAAAAAAAATTACACAGCTTCTGGCATTATTCAAATTCATGAATAATATTCTAATATAAACTGTTATGAACTCAAAATCACAGTCAAAACTGATCTGGGTATCTCTTGAAAAATGATTTATAGCAATAATTCGAGGAAAAAGTAACGAAATTGAAGAGAAAAAAATATCTGGGTTATCTCACTTTCTGCACTGAAGGCTGCTTCTGTGTTGCATGTAACAGAGTTTTTAGCAGCTAATGGAATGGCTCGAGACAATTCATTAGAACAAGGGACATTCAACTGGAATTTTAAATGAGAAAGGAAATTGGTTATCTATAAATTATAGATAAGATAATATTAATGAGAGAAAGAAGAATAAATGTGAACCATTTGGGATGAGGTAGTTGAAACCCAATTATTCTCTTAAGCATGTGCAGATTATCTCAATTATTTAAGTTAATTTTCATTTTTGTGGTATCCTTGTGCCTCGTAGTAAGAAGTAACCAGGAGATCTCAAAACGAGCAAAGACTAGTTGAAGCAGGAATTTTTACAGATAAGATTTTAGCACATAAGGATTTGATTCTTAATATCTTAATGACACTCAAAGTCTGAACTTCAAAAACCAACGAAAGCATTGATAAAGAGAAGATGAACACAATTAGAAAATTACCACATTTTCTTCTTAGATCATACTCAAATCCATAGCAAAAATCCTCAATCTCTAAGTTTATCCATGAATTCTCCTTACCAAAGACATAACACACCATCTACGGAAACATGATCAGGCTTAGGTTCAGCAAATAAATGCTTAACTTCTGTTGTTTCGTCTTCCAATGGAGGAACAGAAGATTCATGTACTTTTTCCTTAAAAAAGTACAAAAGAGAATGTTAAAAATGCCATCTTAGTTCTGAATACTGTTCAAGGGACGAAAGTTTTCATATAATGCCATTTGGAAAGCAGCCTTGACAAATTATAAATATAAGGTAATGTAAATCATATGCCAAAAGGCATTTCCTAAAAAAATTATACAACATTTACACAGTGCACATGAGGGAACTATCAATGAAAAAGCATGCTACATACATCCATTTATCACTAAAAATCACAAGTTTTATAATGTACACAGAATTATACGCATCATGCCAAAATAAAAAACACCTAAGAACAATAATTTCCCAACCACCAATTCATTCAGCAATGATTGGAACCAAAATGAGCGAGGAACAAGACATAATACATGGAAGTAAAGTAAATTCCCCCAGCATTGCAAGATTATTGAGCAAACATGACAAATCAGGGAATTTCAGTGCTTGGTGTAATAATACCACAAAACTCTAGTAACAAAAATTTACTCACCCTTTGACATTTCATATTGGCCAATTTCTTATTTAAATGCGCTTCCCGGTCCATTTCATTTACTTCTCCTAACCTTGAACTTGCATTTCCAAAACATGTGGCACTGTAAGCATTATCTCTGATAAAAAATGACAAGGCAAAGTGAATTGAATAAAACCATTCATTGTTATAAAGCTCAAATATAACGAAGAGCATCTTGTAACTGATTTTCCTTTGGAAATGAAAATGCTAAAACCATTAACATTACTCAAACTTAAATGAACAAATTCGAAGAACCCAGTACAAGCAGGCCACATGAGAAATTTTTGCCAATAACATCCACTCCAGATAAGTGAACCCATTTCGCAATAGAACATGGAAAGATGGGGAAAAAACAGAGAGAGAAAAGTAAAGAAAAGAACGTCAAAATTCATTGTACACTTCGTATGAAATTAAGAAAATAAAAACTGAAAAATTGACCCAAACTCTAAATTGAAAGCAGAGATGTGGATTCAAGAGGAATACAAGATTTTAAAACTAAATGAGATAATAATTTCTATTTACTTACCTGCGACGAGCGATGGCAGCGAACTGACATCGAGCAAGACAGCGGCAGTGGTGAGATAGGATTTGCGATGTCGGAGTGGGGGCGAGCGATGGCCAGGTGGGGGACGACACCGGATTTGGCCCTTGGTGGCTCACGATGGTGGGGGCGACGCGAGAGAGGCATGGAGAGCTGAGGACTTGAAGTTTGCGGAAAATACATTTTGTTATTTTAGGTTATTCTTTTTTTTGATGTAAAATGGTTTATTTTGTTTCAACTTAATAACGACCGGATTTTGAGACATTTTAACGATAAAAATATACCCTTCATTAAATAACAATAAAATTAGAGTTTTAACAACCGGATTAAATCCCTTCGTTAATTTTATCTTTTTACGACCGGATTTTGAAGCTTTTAACAACCGAAAATATACCCCTTGTTAAATAATACTAAAATTTGAGTTTTAACGACCGGATTAAATTCCCTTCGTTGTTTTTATCTTTTTACGACCGGGTTTTTGTCCCTTCGCTAAATTTTGGTCGTTAAAACTCTATTTTCTTGTAGTGTCCTAGTTTCTCTAGTTAAGAGAGGAGAGCGGCTGTAAATTCTTTACATCTAATCATCTTCTGGTCCTTGGCTTTAAACTTCCATAGCATTTGGCTAATAACCAGTTGTGAGTCAGAGAAAATAGCCAATAAGTCTGGTTTTACCTAAATTGCTAGTTGTAAGCCGAAGCTGAGAGCTTTATACTTTGCAATATTATTGGAAGCTTGAAATACTATGTGAGCCATTCCTCAGATAGTGATCTTTCTAGGCCCGATAAGGATCATGTTGGCCTCGACACTCGTGGATGAAGATGCTCCATCTATATACAACTTCCAAGAACACGGGCTCAGTTCTGGTGGAGAGGCATGTAACTCCGCTACAAAATTAGCTAGGACCTGAGCCTTTATTGATGGGTATGCCTCATACCGGACATCAAACTCTCCCAATCGAGCTGCCCATTCAGTAATTCTTCCAAATGCTTTCGACTTCTGGAGCACCTTTCTGAGATTTGAATTTGTTCGAATCGCCACGGTGTGTGCGTGAAAGTAAGGCCGCAGTTTAATGGCTGATGTAACTAATGTGAAGGCGAGTTGTTCTAGTATGGGGTACCTCAGCTCGTCGCCCCTCAAAATCTTACTAGTGTAATAGATGGAGAACTATTGACTGCCCTCTTCTCTGATCAGAATTAAACCAACGACTCTAGATGAAACTGCCAGATACATGTACAAGGTTTCTCCCGACTAAGGTCGACTTAACAATGGTGGAGTGCTGAGAAAAAGTTTCAACTCTTCAAATGCTTTCTGGCAGTCCGGAGTCCACTCAAAAATTTTCACCCTTTTAAAAGCAATATGAAAGGGAAGACAGTGTTTAGCTGAACAAGAAATGAATCTGCCCAGGGCTGTTACCTTTCTATTGAGTTTCTGTACCTCCTTTACTGACTTTGGGGGTTCCATCTCTAGAATAGCTTTGATTTTCACTGGGTTAGCCTCTATTCCCCTCTTTAAGATTATAAAACCTAAGAATTTATCGGATTGCACCCCGAAAACACACTTCTCTGGGTTGAGCTTGAGACCGAACTTTCTCAAGATTATGAAAGTCTTCTCCAGCTCGGTTGGTAAGCTCTCTGCCATCTTGCTCTTGACAATCATGTCATCTATGTAGACTTCCACATTTCTCTCGAGCCGATCGACCAATATCCTATTTATCAGCCTCTGATAAGTTACACCAGCATTCTTGAGCTCGAATGGCATGACTCGATAAAAATAAGTAGCCTGGTGTCTGACAAAGGCAGTTTTTTCCTTATCAGCTTTATTTATGAGGATTTGGTGATATCCCACAAAGGCATCCAAAAATGCATATTCTTTAAATCCCGAAGTGGAGTCAACCAGAAGATCTATGTTGGGCAGCGGGTAGCTATCCTTGGGATAAGACTTTTTAAGATCCGTGAAGTCGACACACATCCTCCACTTTCTGTTGGATTTTCTAACCAGTACCTTATTTGACAACCAGTCCGGATATAGCACTTTCCTTATAAACCCATTATTCAATAGCGTGTCAATCTCCTCCGTCATTGCCAACTGCCTCTCGGGAGAATGGTTCCTCTTCTTCTATTTAACAGGCTTGCAGTTAGGCTACACGTTAAGTGAGTGGCACATTACCTCCGAAGATATACCCTTGATATCTGAAGGTTACCAGGCGAACACATCCATGAACTCTGAGAGTATCGCTACCAGTGCCTCTTTTTCCTTTCCCGTCTTATTAGCAGCGATTTTGATCACTTTTCCCGGTGAGAGCTCCACCTTCTTAAGTGAGTGTAGGGGCTTGGCATTCTGAACTATTGGGATATCCAGTGCATCTAATGGCAAAGCCTGATCAGTCTCTTTTAGCATTGGGACATACGTCTCCCGTGCTGTCTTCTGGTTTTCCTCGAGTATCGCTTTACCTCCTAAAATGGGGATCTTTATTAACAACTTGTGCATGGAAATGTACGCATCCACCTCCACCAAAAGAGGTCGCCCGAATATTACATTGTATGCAAAAGGTATATCCACAACCATAAAATAACTCTTGCAGTGGCAAACAGTCTCATCATTTTTGAGCTTTAGTGCTAATGTGAATGATCCTTCTACCTTGACCGATTGTCCTTATATCCCGATAAGTGGGGCCGACATGGCTTCTAGCATGTTGATAGACATTCCCAGTGCCCTATATGCCTAAAGGGTAATGAGATTAACCATGCTTCCCGCATCTACTAAAATTCTCTGAATTAAGTAATCTTGTATCAGTGCTTCTACTATCAGAGAATCCGTGTGAGGCATCCGGAAATGGGTTTCAACTACCTCAGAGAGCTTTACTTTATAGCCTCTGGCTCTTGGACCAGCCCCCAAGGAAAATACTTCCTTTGCCTTTCGCTTTCTGGAGTCCTCGAAGACATCATAATGTTTACCTCCTAAATAACGTGAATAACCCCAGTTGTAGCCTTCTTACTAGAACTAGCTCTGTTGTCTTGTCTTCAAGGTGATGGGGACCGATCTCTTCCATTCCTATCCTTGCTCTTCACAAACTGACCGAGCTTACCCTTCCGAATGAAAGTCTTAATCTCCCTCTTCAGCTATTGGTAATCATTTGTTTGATGGCCTTTATCTCTATGAAAAGAGTAATAAAGGCTTTGGTCCCTGTTAGGATCCTCCCTCATGGGATACGGCCAATTAACGTCCTCATTTTCTTTTATTCATGCCAAAATCTGAGACCTTGAGGCCTTCAAGTGTGTCAATTTCTCATTTGGCTTATCGCTGGAGTTTGGCCTTATGACAATATAAGCTCGGTTTGAGCTGTTCGATCCCCTATATCTAGAATCATCTCGTCCTCTATTATTCCTGTCCTAGCCCACTCATAAACCTTTATCTGATTGTCTGAGTTGAGAGTTATATCGAAGCCTGCGCACTTCATCAATTCTGATATACTTATGAGCTTGGAATATGAGCTCGGTAAAGTCGCTCAGTGGCTTTTTACTCAGAGAGTCACTGAAGTCCTGACACCTCGTGTTGCGAATAAGGGCATTAATTTCCACTTCTAAATTCAAGTTCTGAATATCCATGGCCACCACATTGAGTCTTTCTACATAGATTCTAAGTGGATCTCCCTTCTCCTGATGAACTATAGTGAGATCGGCCGAGACCTTTGCTGGGCGAATTGCTGCTATGAACTTAGCAATGAACATATCACTGAATTGCTCAAAACTATAAACAGAGTGCTCGAGCAGATTGTGAAACCAGATCTACGCAGACTCTTGAGGGTTTGGGGGAAGATTTTGCATAAGGCAGCATCTTCTGTTGTATGCACTAGCATTGTATGATGAAATTCATCCAAATGAGCCCAAGGATCAGCGCTACCATTATATTTAGGCAAATGCGGCAAACGTATATGGGGGAAAGGAACAACCAAAATATCCCTGGATAGAGGGGATTGAAAGTTTTCCCTGATACTGCAGGGTACTGTAGTTTTGGTACTTTTGCATCCTCTCCTCATACAGCTTTTCAAACTGCTCGATTATCATGGTTATTATTGTGCCCGAGGACAGTGTGCTCGGTAAGGGTGGTGATGTTTGTGCGAAGATTTGAGCAGTTATGGGTGTCTGAACTACGGGTGGAGCCAGAGGAATGGTTATAGGTGCTACAGGTGGTGCCTGAGCTATCATAGCTGATAAGGCAGTCAGGCGTGTTTGAGTTGTTTGAGGAGTTAGGCCTGGGATTATCAGGATGGTGATGGATTGTGGAGTTACTGGTGTATGTATTTATGTTTGTGGGAATAGCTATAGCGCTGATAGTGGGGAGATTTGCTCTGATTGAGCTGGCTGTAAGTGATGGAGGGCTTGGCCAAAGAGGTTAACCAAAGGTTGGGCAGCAGTATTGGGCTGGTTTGCTGATGGAGCAGTAGAGATAGGCAAGTCGGGAAAAAAAATCCATTATTGACTGAAAATCTTTGGAATGTTCCACGCTCACCACACCAAATGATGATAAAGAGACTTCTCGGAGTGTTTTCTTGAGTAGGTCACCTGAAAATACAAGAATACCGACGGATTTTCGACAATGGAGACTTTGACGATCAAGTCAGTAAGTTGACTAAAGTATATCTATTGTGAAAATTTTAGAGAGAGAAGAACCTACATGTTCCTTTCCCTTATATAAAGCTCTTTCCCTAGAGAGAATAGGAAAGAGGATCCTAAATAGGAGAAAATTACTCTGACTCCTTGATTGCTACTTGATTCCATATTTACAAGAATTTATTAAGTGATTCCAGCTAACTTTCTGTTATTGTGAGATTAAGATCTGTTGAATATCTGAAAGATTTCTGTGAATGATGACTTTCCATATGCTGATTTCGAGCTGTTTCAGTAACCTAATTGTTGATGTGGTGGATGTCTGAAAGAGCTTGGTTATCGAACTCTTTGGTAGAGAGTCCGATTATCGGTCAATATGCATGAAAATTTGGAAATTTTAGTCCAACCATTAAGATTTGAGTCTAAGATTTGGGCCTAGAAACTCCCGGAAATAAGGTAAAACTCCATGGAGAAGATTTTTTCTTTTATATATTAGAGGAGGCAAGGAAGCATCGGACACAAAATTTACACAGTGATTTGATGCTATAGATGCAATCTTGCAATAGTTTGTCTATGAGTAAAATTCTCCACTTCAAATAGTTTAGAATAAAGAAAAAAATACAAAAACAAAATTGCATTATTCCAAATAATTTAATAGTAACAATGTGGTTATTCTATTTATTATTGGTTGAATAATGGCAAATGAATTAAAGAGATAAAAAAAATATTTTGCTTCATAAATTATAAATTTCATAATTTTTTTCTTATAAATTTATTTCAGGAATAAGAATTTTCTCAAAAGAAATTAAATTTAAATCTAAATAAAAGAAAAAAGAAATATTTTCATCCCAATTTTTATATAAAAATTTTGGATTACTTTGAGTTAGAGGTGAGCATGCACCGATTAACCGGTCCATGAGTTACAAAAAAATCAGTCTATTAATATCGATTTTTTGAAATTTCAGTCCATTACTATCGGTTAACTAGTCCATCGGTTTCGGATTTTCGGATCGGTTAACCAATATTTTTCGGTTAACCATTATAATTATAAAATGCATTCCTAAAAAAATTAAATTGTTGAAAATACTTAAAATTTAAAATTAGAAAACAAACATAATTCAACATAATAATTAAATATGATATTCAAACAACAAATATAAACTAAAAATATTCAAAAATATTTTTTTCACACATATTAAAAATTTATTTTTTTGAAAATTTTAGTTAATATATTAATTTTATATAATTTTTCGAATATATTTTGATTTTAATTAATGAAAAATCGATATATTAGGAAATAATAAAAAATATTAAATATGTACATATTGAACAATTAATAAATTAACTAAAATGACTTTAAAAAAATTAAAATGAAATTGAAATATTTTAAAGTAAATGAAAATTAAAAGGATATAAATAATTAAATATGAAAATAATAAAATAAAAAATTATAATAAAAATAAAGAAAGAGTGAAATAAAATTAATAAAATATAGGGGTGTTCATATATCGGTTTCGGTTTGGTTAACCGATTTTAAGTTAAAAAATAAAAATCAGTCCATTAATATCGGTTTTTATAAAATACTAACCATTAACCATAAAAATCGGTTCGATTAGCCTAATTTTCAGATCGATTTCGGTTCGATTTATCGGTTAACCAAGTCCAACAGTTTTTTTGCTTACCCCTGCTTTGAGCAATAGAATAAGATTTGTTTATTTCTTTAAAATGACTTTAAAAAAATTTGAATGATGACAAAATTAATTATATAGATATATATACATGCACATGCATGTGTTATAGACTTGCTTAACTCTTGATGATGGTGCAATGGGTAATGTTTGATTTTATTTTTGTCATATACTGTTTGTATATTTCAATTAAATCTATGATATGAATCATTTTGGAAAAGTAATTTTAGTGGCTACCAGTAAATATTTTGCTTAGCGCGTGCAGCTTTATTTCTGCACGTAGGTGCATAGGGTATTTGATCAGAAAAGCTAGTCGGAAATCTACCAAAAAGTTTGGAGAAGTCCTTTAACTTCGAAATAGATACTTAGGTCTAGAATTTAATTTTGTTATTTTGGAAATATTGTAAATTGAAAATATTATATGGCTCACCAAAAGCCTAATTAGAGTTTTGGTCGTAAATTTCTTTGTTGATGTATTTGATAACCAACCCTGAGTATTTAAGGACTCTGTAAATATATGCATGTAAAAAGAGATGGATATTATTTTTTCGTTATTTTGAAAATGTTTGTAAACTAAGGCGGATAAATTCACAACTATTGGTGAATTTATATATCTATATTAATGATTTGAGGAGGATAGGAATTAACGAGATTATAATGGAGTTGAGATATGTGAATGACTTTATAGAAGTGTAATTTGTGATTATTTAGCAGGGGATAGAGACCGTATAATAAAAATTTTGTCCGATTTTCTGTAAAAATAAGATTGGTATGAATTTATATGAATTAAAAATGTAAAAGCGTGCAAGAATTAGAGTTTAGTATTTTGTTATAGAGAAATGAGTTGTGTAACAACATTTGATATCCGTACCTCAGCGGGTCGGGTATTGGGTGTTACAATTTCTGTTTAATCCATTGATAGAGACGGGCAATTGGCGAGGAGACTACAAATTGGAAAAGGGTGTTAGCGCTTTTTCTTGCTGGTAAACTTCAAATGCATAAGAAATAAGAGAGGAGACTAGGAATTTTTGTATAGTTTAAGATGATAAAGGAGGGAATAACGCGATTGATTTTAAGTGAGACACTTATTTTGCCATGTCAGCTTAAAGTGTTTATTATATATAAATTTGAAAAATTAATATGTTCAATGGGTCATTTGTTAATATAAAGTGTTAAAATAAAAAATTGTGTCAAGTTTAAGTGGTAATCGATGTATTTGATCCAATAGTTTTTAAAATAAATAAATAAAAAAAGTATAAAAACAAAATTGCATTATTGCCAATAGTCAAGTCGGAAGAACTTCATTGTATATAACCATATGTGGATTTGCTATTGTTTATAATAAAATATTTGAGCACATTACACTGAAATATTCGTCCAACGAGCAACATCCCTTGCAGGCATTTCATCAAACTGATAACACGCCACCCTTTCTTCAAACAAATGTTCCATGATATGGTATGGAAAGTTCAGATAGAAGTGAGTTTGTTGGGCAGAGATATTTATCTTCTCAATGTTTAACTTAGGGCTGTTCAGATTTCGGGTCAAACCGACCAACCCGACCCAATAAAACCGACCAACCCAGTAAAATACGGTTTTGATGGTTTATGAGTCGGGCTGGCCGGTTATTTTTAAGCTAAAGTCGGGTTATATGGGTTATTAATGAGATAAGTTGGTTATTTGCTAAACCGACCGCATTCATCTTCGTCTTCTCAATCTCGAAATCACTCCGTCTCAATCTCTCTCTCATTCTCGCCCCTTGTCTCGATCTCATTCTCTGTGAATATCGCTCTCGCTCTGGATCTCACCCTCTCTCTGTCTCAATCTCCCTCTCGCTTTGTAGATCTATCACGATCTTGCTCTCTTTCTGTACTAATCTCGCTCTCGCTCTCTGTCTCGATCTCACTCTCCCTCACTCGGTTTTGTGCTATCAACGAGGTATGTGTTTGTGACTGGCATTGGTTTTATCTTTTGCTTTTCTACTGATTCTGCATGATATAATTCCAGATATGTGTGTTTTGCCATTTTCTTCTTGTTTTTTGCCATTTTCAAATCACGTTTCTTTAGTCGAGATCTAAAATTAAAGCCTGATGTTGATTTTTTATGGGTGAAAATTAATTTCTCCCTGATTTAACTTGCTCCCTGATTTAACTTGCATTCGTGTTATGGCTTGCATTTGTTTTGGGTTCCACTTTGTATTGAGCTAGAATATGCATATGTGATGTAAAATTGAGTCAATGCAGTATCATCAATCATTCATTAAGTTGGGTTTATTGGATTTATTCTTGGATAGAATAATTGTGAACAAAATTAAATTTAATGGTTAGCAATCTGCTCTGTTTCTGATCTTAACATTTCTTGATAAGAACAACCCAATTCTACAATCTTATTGTTGTTAGGAACAATGACAGCGCAATCAGGTGCAGGTTTTACATGGTTTTGAATGAAATAAATAATGTCATTGTAAAGGGTTTTCATGTGAGAAAGTTCTGATAAAAGCATGTAATTCTTTCTTCTTAATCTTTGATTATCTTCTGATAAAGCTGTTAAGATGTCGGTTTGTTGTTGTTGGAAGATTTGGGAGATAAGTGATGAAGATTGATCGTCAAAATTATGGTGTTGATTTTGATGATTTTGTGGAGTTTTTCTTCTGTGAATTTCTGATAATAAGTGCTTTTCTCCATTTCTAAAGTACTCATTTGCAAACACACAACTTATCAAGAGCTTCTGTTGTAAAGAAAATCGTGGAATTTACAGCTGAAGCAGTTGGAAATTCATATTATTCTGCAAGTGAATCCGGTTTTAATGACAGAAAAACTGATCTTCTAACAAGAGTTTCCGTCAAGGTAAGAGATTATAATGAATCATTATCTGTTAAAATCCACATTACTATATATAATAATGTTACGTTAAAACACAGAGCGTTAGTGCTCCTAATACATGACAGTGTGGAGTACACTATAAATTTCAAGTATAGTAGCTTTCATAGCTCTGGTTTAAGGTGGATGAATAGCACAATATCCCATTTAGCAATCTATTTTGTGGTAGCTTTCATAGCTCTGGTTTAAGGTGGATGATATAATCATGTACAATCATTTTGTGGTAGCTTGCTTGCTTCTTGTTAATTATGCCTTGTAAATGGTTGGCAGATTGATGGCCATTTGTTTCCAGTTTAACCTTTCAATTTCCAATTTTCACGCAAGATGACGACAATGATGATGGGGAACCAGATGCAGGCATTATGTAGGATGTAGTGAAATATATTAAAAATATGGTTTGTAATAGTAGATTGTATCAAAGTAAATATATTGAAAAAAAAAAGAAAATTTGCAGTTTTTTTTTATATAAAATGCAATTTATAATTTAATATAATTATTATTTTGTTTATTATTTTATTTTATAATAAATTGAAAGGGTTAGAGCTTTGAAAAAAAAATCAGTTAAATATAGTATTTAATTTATTTCAAACCGTTTTGAAACCGCCCCAAACCGTTCAAAGTTTTAATGGATTGGGTTGATTTTTAATAAAAAAACCGTACATTTCACACATATTGGGTTGGGTTGGATTTATTTCATTTTTGAGCCAACCCAACCCATGAACAGCCCTAGTTTAACTATACCTAATGTGAATGGGATCTAAATGATTATTTGTTTAATGCATTGACAATTTGGATTTATTAGTAGTTAAAGGTGCAATTAACTGTCTACAACTAAAGCCTATGTTAATTGATGAAATAAAATGGAATGCTTTCATGAATTGGTCTTCCTTGGAAGTTAAATATGTCATTGTGTTTTTATGTTATAATGTCGGTTAGTTTGAACTTTGAAATAAAAGGTGGGTTAAGCTTTGTATATGCTTGTTTTGGATATATATTTGATTATTATCCTTTTGGAACATCTGTTTTAGCCTTGTTCTCTGCTTGGCCATTTGTTAATTTATAACTACTTTCTTTACTTATTATTACTTGCTCTTATTGATAATCTGCTGGTGTTTCTCAGTCTAAATGATCTTTATCTTTTATCCATTTGATTCTGTAGGCGGGCATTTTTTGATAAGAGGATCTCACAGGATGTCAGCTGAGATGCACTTGGAGAGGTATGTATATGGACTAGCGTTTGGCATATGTTGATGGTTTATGCCTGTTCTGTGTTTATTCATTGTTTTCATCTTATTCTTCTTTAGGAGTTCAAAGGTCTCCTTTACCATACTGTCTTAACACTTTCTACATCCCTGCCAAACATAGTGTTCCTCTGCCATTTCTCTTCAAAAATGGGATTTGGAGCACTAAGAAGCATAGTTCGTCCACTCTCAAGAACCCTAATATCACGGACCATTACTCCCTCTACGTCGTCGTTTTTCTCCCATTCTCCGTCTCCAAAACTTGACTTCCGGTTCGTTCATGGCGGCTTGTTTCCATTTCAATCTCCATGGGCCAGTATTTCACGCCATTTCAGCATCTTCTCTGAATCGAGCCACTCCAATAGCTTGACTGAGACCCGCTTTCCGAAGCGTAGACCCCTTGATAAGCCTCGACGCAAAAGAGCTAGCTTGAAACCTCCAGGTATAATTTTGAAGTGTTTGAAATTAGGGTTTTGGTTTTGGATGTGATTTAGAGCTAAATATATATTTGCTCATTTCCATCTTGCGGGTGTAAGTCCCTAACTGAATTATCACTTCAGGGCCGTATGCTTGGGTTAAGCATGTACCAGGACAACCAATTCAACCCAGTAATCCTAATAAAGGGAGTGTCAAGAGAAGGAATGAGAAAAAGTGCATTAAGCTACACCGCGCCTTTATAAAGGTTTTTTTTTTTTTCTGATACCTGTAGAAATGGTTCTCTTTTTTCTTTTTTCTCCTTAATTTGCCAGCCATTTGATTGATCTTTTTAGCATGTTTTAACTGCCACAACAACAATGAAGTTATTGCTGTTTGATGAAAGATTTGGTATTTTTTTCGTTATATTTGTTGCTGAAGGCATTATATTAGTTTGATTGAACATTCGCTCAATTTTGTTGAAGAGAGAGTTAATAAGATGATATATGGAGTTTGATTAATGGTAGACTGTACTATGAGTAGAATTCACAATCAAAGCTGTGTTGTAGTTGGAATATCTAGAGAGTTTGTGAGCTAGTGAGCTAGTGAGCTAGTGAACTAGTGGATGGATAAAGGAGGTAGATGTGTGCTTGATAAGAAAGTACAATGGGGTTCAGTTTTGCACTAGTGAGAATCAATCAGATTGCAATGTGTCGCATCTTTTGGCTGTAGGTTTATTAACCTTAACAGATGGTGCTTAAGAAACTCACTCTTGGATCCATAATTGGATGAAAATGTTAAAAGACGTCCAAGTTCCCTTTGGCAGCCCTAACTGTTTCATTCCATATGGCTAATTGATCAATTTGCCCAATGCTATCAATTCCAGTGGCACAAATCCAGCAGTTCAAAACTTATTAATTTGGATTGACAAATGCACTGGTTGAATTTAGATAACCTTTAGTTCAAAACTTATTAATTTGGACTCTTAGAAACCACTTTTTTTTATTAATATAAATTCAATGTTATTATTTAGTCGTAGTATTGGGATTATTTTTTATAAAACTTTATCAAGAATCTTTGTTAAGTTTTGTCTGATAACCAATGTGTACCTAACAGGAAATGACAGTAGAAAATTGCATTTTTCTCCAATTAGCATGGCAAATGACATTTTATCGAATTTATTTTATCTTGCTGGAGCTGAAGCGTAATGATTTGTTGGTTCAAGGTCTTATATTCAACATTTTCTGCACCATTATGATATTGATCCATACAATATTGTCAAGGATAAGTGTCTGCTTGTGTCTTGCTGTGTTTTTCTTTCCATTATTGGGAAAATTGCTGTCTTCATTATGAATATTTCTTAACTATTGAGTTGGACTTTGAAAACTGATCTTCATGATATGTCATTTGTATCTAACATGAAATTTAAGTGGGTAAACATTGTTATCTTTGTTTGAAAAGTACGTGAATCCTATACTAATCATTTGAAAATGGGTGAAAGAAGACCTTCTAGTTTGATAATAACTATTTAATTTAATGTAATGAATTCACCTCATTACGAACTGAATGATTTTGAAAGCAAAAGTGGTTCCAAATCTTGGAACTGGTTCTATTTTAGTTTGACCTATGTTTTGTATGTACAGATGTATTTAGTATCAAGAATTGCACTTTTCCTAATTATGTAATTTTCCTCCCTTAAGTTTCATCAATTGCTTTTTTCAATAAAAATATATGATACCACTTAGTCGTTCTAGCAGCATTTAAGTGGAAACATGCAGTAGACCCATTTAATTAGAATTAGAATACCATACTTTACAAGTTTATCACCCCTTGTCATGATATTCTTGAGGCATTCTGAATGAGAAGCTGACATCTCAATTTTGAATTTCTACAGGCAGAGGCAAAGAAGAGGAAGGCTCAGTTACAGGAAGCTAAAAGGAAGAAAATGATCAAGAGAGTTGAGCGTAAGATAGCTGCAGTGGCAAGAGAAAGAGAGTGGGTCCAAAGATTAGTGGACCTGCAGAAGATTGAGGAAGAGAAGAAAAAATCAATGGCATAGCTGTATTCCTTTCCCATCTTTATTTTTGTGTTTAGCTCAACTTTTGGAAGGTTATTTATTTATTTTTTTTTTGTCTACCTTAATGAATTTGATGGTATTTGTTTGTGCAAGAAAATATTGAACTGCAGAAGTTGAGATTAAGAAAAGGAAAAAAAAAGTAATTGCTGCAGCTGGATTAGGTGTCTCTACCGTACCTCTTTCTTAACTCAGTTGCTGTAGACATGACCAGTTTTCTTGCGAAGCAGAGCACGATTTTCTCAGCAAAGCGATAATTGATCCATTTTGTTATTTTTAAATAAGTTTGTATTACACATGCTATGTCAATTGTGGGTCAGAGAAAAAGAAACTAATCCTTTCCAACATCTTTATCGGAAAGTTTCTCCATATGAAAGTGCTCCAGCCAAATAATGAATGGCTCTATTTCTAAGTGATGTTAGATGTGAATTATGATTCATTTGTGATAGTTGTTCAACAAATTGAAGGTGATTCATTTGTAATTAGTTATTAAACTTTATTATTAATAAAAGCAGAATGAAATGTAAAATGAAGGGGAGATTAATGAAGTGAAAATGTAAAAAGATTTAAAAAGGAGTAAATGATGGAAAATGTTATAAATAAAAGTTAAAAATCAAAGTAGGGATATAGAGAGATGAAAAATATATATTCTTTAATAATTTTATTATATTATTTAATAGTTTACAATTAGCATATTTATAAGCATAAGATTATTTATCCGAGTCTATTTTCATCGCCGATCGGAATTCTACAAATAGGAGGGGAGGACCAGAGGGAGTTAGTGTTTCCTTACACACTAGAGAAATATTGTCCCATCGTGAGTAATGTATATTGACAGACTTGTAAGTATTCAAATGTCTGACTTTAAAAATGTCACTCTTTATTCCATTTTGTATTAGCTACTTAGTGCATTAAGAATTTATTAACTGCAATAATTGCAACTCTTGATAATAAGTAAAACGTTTGATTGAATGAAGGATGATGGGTAAAAATTTGTGTAAGGAGTTTGAAATCGATTTTGATGGTGGATAATATAAATGTAAATGTAATTTCTTAATGTTTGAATAGGAGGTTTGTTACATATTTATGGGAAATTTTGCCGAAATTTTATTAAATTATAGATAAGTGTTATTGTGTTAGGAGTTATAATTGCATTTGGTTGACATTAAAATAGTAATACATATATATAAGTACTTTTGTGATTATTATATATTAGATTTGTTACAAATTTACGGAAAAATCTGTCCATTTATTATTAACCTATAAATTATTTACAGGAGTCTACTATGGGCCGGATACCTTATCCTCACGAGTTGTTTTTGCACATCCATACGCGAAATTTATTATTTATTTTGTTATAACTTAATTTCATTTTACTACTACATAACATTCGAATAATTTTTATTACAGGAGCGGGTAGTAGAGAGTCTTCAGAGTTAGCAAGCGGACGGCGATAATGTGGATTATGCTCGAGTATATTATGACGCAGTTGGCGGTAGGGACCGCCATGGACGGGTCTTCGGTTTGGGCTCCTATGCGAATGTTTGCTATTCGCATGTGTCCTCATCCTCTACGGCTACGGCTAGTAGGCTTGCGGCAACTACTAATGAGGTCATTGAGTTTCGCAGCACGGTCGACGTATTAATGAACCGTATTAATAGGTTAGAGGACTTCATTAGTCAAAAATTACCTGATGATATGCAAGCACCGTCTGCTGATCGTCCGCATTCACCTCCACCTTAGTTAGTATTTTTAAATTTTTTACGTACGATTATTTGTAGTGTTACTAAATTTTATATATATTAATACATTATTAAATACATTTTTTAAATCTATTTATTTTTTATTTAATATTTGTTTCATTATATAAATTAAAGGCATTTTTAAATTTAATATTATTTATTATTTTATATATTTAAAAAAAAAACTTTAAAAATTAGAGACGGAAATTTGTTTTTTGTCTCTAAAAATAGAGATGGAAAAATAATTTGTCTCTATTTTTAGAGATGGAAATTACCTTTTCGCCTCTAAAAATAGACTGAACCTATTTTTCCGTCTCTAATAATAGAGATGTAAAGGTAATTTTCGTCTCTAATTTTAGAGACAAAAATTCTCTTTTCGTCTCTAAAATTAGAGACGAAAAATAGTGCTCCTAAACAAAGAAAGCGAATTTCCGTCTCTAAAATTAGAGACGAAAAATTTTCGTCGCTAATTTTAGCAACAGACTAAACAAATACGAAAAATTTTCGTCTCTATTTTTGATTAGAGATGGAATTTATTCTCTATTTTCCTGTATTCTTGTAGTGGCAGATTTTATGACGAAAATAATTAACATTGACAAATTTGTTTGGTGTTGATATTTTAGCGGCCTGACAGAGAAATAAGCAACAGGGATTAGAAGGAAGAAAGAATGGTGTGAATATTGATTGACCCTCAATCAAATTTTCAAGTGCGAGATTATTCTTATTGTAAAAAAAAAAAAAAAAAAGGAGGAACAGGAAAAGCCAAAGTCAATAGTGGAGGCTTGCTTTGTTTTTGAAATTCAAAATTGATGGCCAGGAAATGGCCATAGGTTGGCCATTAGCAGGCCTCAGCTATCCACCGCCCTTAATTGCGGTGGCTCCTGCCTATATAAGGCAGGAGTTTGGCCTCTTTTTTTAGATATAAAGAGAACTCCCAAAAGTTTAGAAAGATTGAGAGTTGTATTTTAAGAGTAAAATTAATTATTTTCTCCTTAAAATAGAGGAAAATTATATTATTGTAACTCATATTTTTCTCATAGTAAAAATTCTTTTATTTTCGTCCATATTTCTTTATTTAATTATTATTTTTTCAAGTTCAAATTAGCTGCGACTTGGCTTTATCCGGATGTCTATTTTCACAACATTTTGTTTTAGAAAAATGAGTTGTATAATATTTGGTATCCGTCCCTCAGCGAGTCGGGTATTGGGTGTTACAATTTCTTTTTAATCCATGGATAGAGATGGGCAATTGGCAAGGAGACAACAAATCGGAAGAGGGTGTTAGCGCTTTTTGTTGGAGGTAAACTTCAAATGCAAAAGAAACAAGAGAGGAGGTTAGGGATTTTTGTACAGTTTAATACGATAAAGGAGGAAATAACGCGCTTGATTCTAAGTGAGACACACTTATTTTGCCATGTCGGCTTAAAGTGTTTATTATATATAAATTTGAAAAATTGATATGTTTAATGAGTCATTTGTTAAGATAATGTTAAATTTCCTAGATGTAGTGATTCAGTGCCGGCCCAAACCCTTTCTTCCATAACCCAAGTGAGATTTCAATCCAAAATCAATTGGTTATGGGTGCAGTAGCCCACTTGTTATTATATATTGGAGGGATTTTTTCTTTCTCAACAATGCGGTGTTTGTTTGTCATCCCAACATTCACTCACTCAAATAAAACTCACAAAATACTTGGTTGTCCCTGAAACTCAACTCATCTCCTCATTTTTTTTTTGCACTGGAAGAATTTTTCAGTAGGAACCCATTATGGCTTTTTTTTTTTTTCCGAAAAGACCTGCCCGTAATTTTTTACTCACGCTACTCCGAATCAGGTTCTAACACCATGTTAAATTTTTCAGATGTAATAATTCACTTCAGGCCCAAACCCTCTCTATCATAATTCAAGTGAAATTTCAACTCAAAATTAATTGACTATGAGTGGAGTAGCTCACTTAATATTATATGTTTGAGAAATTTCTTATAATTTAACAATGTGAGATTTGTTTGTCATCCCAACAGATAAGGTGTTAAAATGAAAAATGGGGTCAAGTTTAAGTGGCGATTGAGCACATTACATTGAAATATTCGTCCAACGAGCAACATCTCTTGCAGGCATTTCATCAAACAGATAACACGCCAACTCAAACCGACTAATATTTAACGTCCCTTTCTTCAAACAAATATTCCATGATATGGTATGTTTACAAGCTATATCACCAAATATTGTCAAAATATCATCAGTAGAACCAAACAATTTACAGTAGAGATCAAGACAACGATTTTCCATTGTAACTTACGGAAGCAAAATACAAAAACCCACAATCGCACACTTCTCTTCAGTGATTCTTTGCTTTCCCAAACATCTTGTTACCTACATTTTTATAATTTGTTTCTTTAAATTTATCAATTAAATTAGGTACATTTTGGCTTTAATTTATGATAAATAAATATTTAAATATAATTTAAATTTATTTTTAATGTTCTTCCTCCCTCTTATTTTGAGTAAAATTCAAATTTCATTTATTTATGTTTTTTTAGATTTTCAATATAAACAATAAAAATGATAAATAATAAGAAATGGAATGAGTATTTAGGTAGTAGTGTGTTTGGGCACCAATATAATATTAAATTGCCGTCAAACTGAAAAATTTGTATTAAATTTGTACGCACACCAAATTACATTCCTATTAGTGGAGTGCCCCGCAAAATATGTTTTTATTTACTACTTTTGAATTTTTATATTAAAACACTCAAAATATAAATTTAGCTAAAATAATTTTTAACGGTTAAAAATAAAGTGTTTCCGATAAAAAATTAGATTATCTCCCGTAACAAATTTCATGAAATATTTAGTAATTAAAATTGGTAACTCAAAATATTATATTTAACGATTCTTTTTGATAGACTATTTAGTAAATTTGATAGAACAATGAAAATGAATTTCTATAAATAACAACGAAACACTTCCACAAAAATAAGAAAACCAATTAAAAGACTCTTAGGGCCTGTTTACTTACAGAAAACAGTTTTCTGTTTTCTGTATTCTATTTTCTTAGAAAATTAGAGTATTTATTTTCTGTAGAAAATTTAGAGAACGCGTTTATTTATCAAAAAATAAAAAATTAGAGTATTTATTTTCTATATATGTGTACGTATGTACATATACATATGCATATGCATATCAATAAATGAAAAATTAGAGTAATTATTTTCTATATATATGTATATGTATGTACATACATACACATAAATATATATACATATGCACATACATATCAATAAATGCTAAATTAGAGTATTTATATTCTATATATATGTGTATATATATATATATATATATATATATATATATATATATGAATAACATGCACATGCATATAAATGTATGTGTTTGTGTGTGTGTATATATATATATATGTATGCGTGTGTATATATATATATATATATATATATATATCTATGCATATGCATGTGCATGTGCATATGTATATATATATGCATATGCATGTGACATGCATGTATGTGTATATGTATATGTATATGCATATGCGCGCGCGCGCGCGCACACACATATATATGCATGTATCTATATGTATAAGTATGTGCATGTACATGTATATGTATGTATATATATACGTATATTTATATACACATATGTATGTGTATGTCTACGTACATGCATATATATGTATATGTATGTATATACATATATATGTATATAAGTACATACATACATATATGTATATGTATGTATGTATGTATGTATGTATATACATACATATGTATATAAGTACATACATACATATATGTATATGTATGTATGTACATGCGTATGCATGTAGATACATACATGTCTATGCATACATATATATATACATATGTATGTATGCACATACATGTATATGTATGTATATATATATATGTGTAAATATATACACATATATATATATGTATTAAAATGATTTAGAAAATTTAGAAAACATCTTTTATTAGTTTTCCAATCTCTTCTTTATTTTAGAAAACTGGAAAATCTATTTTCTATTTTCTATTTTAGAAAATTGACTAAAATAAACATGATCTCTGTTTTCTGTTTTTTGTGAAAAAATTTTCTGGAAAACTGGAGCAGTTTTCTGTAAGTAAAGAGGCCCTTAATGGCCATATTTACATTCACATGGATTTTATAATGATAATTTTATGTTTATTTCTAAATTTACTGGTGAATTAAATATATATATATATATATATTAAGCCTTTTATTATTATTATTATTATTATTATTATTATTATTATTAACCTCCTGAAACATTCTAACCTTAGCTAAGACTTATAAACCCGAAGGTAACTCCACACCAAAACCCTAGAAGCAGAAGGCGACTCTCATTTTGGACGCCGCTTCACTCTAACAGCATGAAGGTTTCAATCTTTGAAATTTTTTCCGGCTTTCAATTGCCAATTACAACAATGAAAACAAACCTCTGAATTCAATTTCATGATTTTTAATCTCATTCTCTTTGCAGTTCAATATCGCCAACCCCACTACGGGATGCCAAAAGAAGCTCGAAATCGACGATGACCAGAAGCTGTAAGTTCTTTTGCTTTTGTCAACTTTTGTTTAGAATGCGTTGAGTCTTCAGCGCCCTGTTTATAGAATAGAGAGCTTGGCCGTTGGCAGAGAGAAGTGAGTTTGTTGGGCAGAGATATTTATCTTTTCAATGTTTAATTATACCTAATGTAAACGGGATCTAAATGATTGTTTGTTTAATGCATTGACAATTTGGATTTATTAGTAGTTGAAGGTGCAATTAACTTTCTGCAACTAAAGCCTATGTTAATTGATGAAATAAAATGGAATGATTTCCGGAATTGCCGTCCTTGGAAGTTAGATATGTCATTGTGTTTTTACGTTATAATGTCGGCTGGTTTGAACTTTGAAATAAAAGGTGGCTTAAGCTTTGTATGCTTGTTTTGGATGTATATTTGATTATTATCCTTTTGGAATATCTGTTTTAGCCTTGTTATCTGCTTGGCCATTTGTTAATTTATAACTACTTTCTTTACTTATTATTACTTGCTCTTATTGATAATCTGCTGGTGTTTCTCAGTCTAAATGTTCTTTATCTTTTATCCATTTGATTCTGTAGGCGGGCATTTTTTGATAAGAGGATCTCACAGGAGGTCAGCGGAGATGCACTTGGAGAGGTATGTATATGGACTAGCGTTTGGCATATGTTGATGCTTTATGCCTGTTCTGTGTTTATTCATTGTTTTCATCTTATTCTTCTTTAGGAGTTCAAAGGTTATGTCTTCAAAATCATGGGAGGTTGTGACAAGCAGGGATTTCCCATGAAGCAGGGAGTGTTGACTCCCGGTCGTGTCCGCCTCTTGCTTCACAGAGGTAGCTTGATACCTATCTTGTGCTTTTCTAAAATTCTTTGGTTGCTCTGCTTGAAGGCAACAGGCTAAACATTTTTGTTTGCACAGGAACCCCTTGTTTCCGTGGATATGGAAGGCGGAATGGAGAGCGAAGGAGGAAGTCTGTACGTGGATGCATTGTTAGCCAGGACCTTTCTGTTTTGAACTTGGTAATTGTGAAGAAGGGTGAGAATGATCTGCCAGGACTCACTGACACTGAGAAGCCAAGAATGAGAGGACCCAAAAGGGCATCAAAGATCCGCAAGCTGTTTAATCTCTCGAAGGAGGATGATGTTAGGAAGTATGTGAACACCTACCGCAGAACATTCACCACAAAATCTGGTTAGCGCCATACATTTCTTTGTCAATAATATGTCATTCGTGAATCCTTTTTGTTTAGTCTGTTGTCATGTGGTTACAAAGTAGGGTACTGTTATTGATATTTCTTTGTGGTGCAGGGAAGAAGGTTAGTAAAGCCCCTAAAATTCAGAGGTTGGTTACTCCACTGACTTTGCAGAGGAAGCGAGCAAGAATTGCTGACAAAAAGAAAAGAATCGCCAAGGCAAAGGCTGATGCTGCTGAGTACCAGAAGCTCCTCGCAACAAGGTTGAAGGAGCAGAGAGATCGGAGAAGTGAGAGCTTAGCCAAGAAAAGGTCCAGGCTCTCTGCAGCTTCTAAGCCATCAGTTGCAGCTTAGATCCATCTTGGCTGTAATATTTGATTTTTGGTGGCAAACATGAAATGTCACCGAGTTTTTTTTTTTCACTTTCTTGAGGTTTTACTTTCGATGGTTATGAGAAGTGCCTTGATGCTTCTTGGTTCATTGGATTACTCAATATTATTATGGAGTTTTTTCTTTATACTTCTGTTGGAATTATTATTATTATTATTATTATTATTATTAAAGTTTTGTGTCATTGAGGATTTCTTTTAAAATTTCAAGCTGCCTGTTACAAACTTTGAATCGCCTTTGCTCTGCTAGGTACTTGGCTCGTATAAAGCCCGAGTATATTGTAGAATTGGAGTCACTTAGATTATACTTGATGAAAAAGCATTCTAATGGTAGAACAGAGAATCTTACGAAACCAATGGTGTTGCAAATAAACAGGTCTAGAAGTGTTAAATACTATTTCTAATTGCCTTCTCTTTTACTTTCTCCACTTTCTTCTATTTGCATGCCATGAGTCCATTTATTTTAGTTCACTTGTACATGTGGGGTGTGTAAAATTTTCCGTAAGGTCTATGATGGCAAAGCTGTTCCTTATTGTGTATTAGAGATTTTGCTCGTTCTGTTATGAACTAGCACCCGATGTGCGTTAAGATCTTACTGTAGCTTTTAACAACCGTCTACGCAATTAGGAGTCAGGTGTACAAGGCATGGGATCTTCTATGTTCCGCAACTGTTAAAAAGTCTGTTGCTGTCTCCACTCGCAATCTATGTAATGCTTGTTTATTGATATCGATCGTCAATTGTAAGCTTCATAATGAGTTGCTTTTTGGGCAAGTATTATGGCTATGAATATATTGAACCTATATTAATCTGGCGATCGTGCTTGGTACTCATTTCACAAGTGCAGTGATGGGTTCTACATCCCGGTTCTGCAACGTGTGCATTCTTCTGAAGTGTTGCTGATTTGAAAGTAATGATGAAAAATCAATCTAAGTTTAGACAATAAAAAGATCTCCTACTGAGCACGATTTCAAAAGATCTCCAAACAGCAGAAAAAAACATACTTATATTTCGCATTTCATGTCAACATTTAAATGTCAAAATAATTTAAATCTAATCATTGCACTGGTCAACTTATTGCCCGTTTAATTTCGAAAAGGGGAAAAAAAATAGTACAATGATCCATTAACCAATCATTGGACAGTTTGTCAAGTTAGTACCTAATTGTTGTTTACGATACCAGTGAATCGTAAAGAATGGTCCACATACCGTAATTCACCCAAATAATATAAAAGCTTATTATACAGTTCAGGCCTTAACGTGCGGCAGTTAGACCAGAATTAGAGGAACAGCAACCTAGCAAGAGAAGCCCTTGTAGTTATTTAGCTCTCCCCACACAGTTAGCTCAACCTCTTCCCATGACTCCGTTGTTCTGAGTTCTTTCCAAATACTGAAAATAGCACACAATATGTTCTTTTCATGCAATATGCAGTAGCACCTGAATGCAACCATCCAAATACTTTACATCGGTTTAAAAGTTAATGCAACATTTTGCAAAACAAGACACCGACCAATGCATTAAAACATTAGATTAGAGCATGCAAAACAGATCACAATATCCGTGGATTTACATTCCTCAAGGAAATAAAGGAAATCATCATATTAACGTGGAGCAGAACAAATTCGGGCACTAAATACACCAGATATGAGGATGCAGGATATCTAAGTTTAGTCAAATTGGATTCTTTTACTATTAGAATAGAAAAGTTTTTGATCTAGTCTATGACAATTAAATCTATCAATAGTAAGAGTAAGATAATCACATTCCGCTTCAAATTTTAAAAAAATGGATAAGGGGTGTTTTTACCCTTAAACTATCAGAAATAGATTGAAAATGCCATCAAAAATTTTTGTCGGTTTTTACCCCTGAAATCACTTAAATAGATAAAAATGCTCTCATTTTGGACGGAAAGTTCAGCTAGCAAATGAAGTTAATGGAACTCAATCACGCATCGACACATGTCAACTTAATTCAAGAGTAAAAACCAATCAAAACAAAATTTGATAGCATTTTCACGCCCTTTTTCATAGTTTGAAAAAAAAAAATCCCTTATAAAGTTGACACATGTACACGGGTGATTAGCTGTCATTAACTCCGTTTGCCAGCTAAATTTTCTATCCATCGCGAGAGTATTTTTCAACCATAAAACTGAGTTCAGGGATAAAAACTGGCAAAAAAAAAAAAAAGGTTTGAGGACACTTTCACTTCATTTCCAATAGTTCGAGAGCATTTTAACCCCTTATTCAAAAAAAAAAAAAATGCAAAAGAGGGGATAAATTGTCAAATAGTCTTTTTACCAATATTCATATTATGACTAGAAATGTGATACAAGTAATTCCCAAAATCTAATAGGTATAAAAAAATAGAAAAAACAAAAAAGAGTTTTTCACAATTTTTCTTTAATTACCAACTAAAATTTTCTTCTTAATTTTTAAAAACTTGATATTGATAAATTTATAAATCTAAAAATTTATTTCAGACAATGAACATTCTAAAACTATTTCTTTTTAAGACCTAAAAATATTTGTGGCAAAATAATTGAGGCCAATAAGAACGGAAGGCCTTAGACATGTAATGGGTCCCCGAACTACTATTTCTACATCCCCTTGACCAAATCCGCTCACATTAGGATTACTTGTTAATGGTTGATAAAGTTTGATGGATTCACCTTCGAAGCAAGAAGTTATAGTCCGGGAGATATAATATCAATCACTTGACGTCTCTTTGATGGATCTCCTATGGTTATTTTGTATCTACCTTTTTATTTTCATATTATTTTGCTTACTATACCTGCTGTTGTGGCATTATAAAGCTTTATTGTTACTTTTGCTCCCATTGGGATAAATCTTATCCCTTCCTCTGTTTTCGCCTACATGTATGGGATATTTTAAAAAGTGAATATCTATCTTAAAGGCAAGGTCCGGAGAAAGAATGGGAAAGGTAATTTGACTATATTTCTAACCAGAAACAAGATCTATCACAAGCTAGAATATATTTGTTTTAGTGGGGCAATAACTCTAAAAAGATAGATTTCCATCTTTTGTTTTTCATCTCCGGTGAAATACAATTAGAAGGGGCTAATTTAAACCCCTCAGATAAAATAACAACCTCCTCTACATTCAAAGCCCCTTGTTTACCATTAGCAAGGACTTGTAGTTGCATATCATAAGGAATTCAAACAACTACTTGAAATACAGTATTAGGATGTACTGCTTGTGGAACCTCAATATCTATGAGTTTATTAGCTAAATAACAATTGGCGCATACAATACGGCCAATTTTTCATGTGGATTTTCACAACTCTGTTGTGCAAAAATGGGAAATGCACTTGAAACGGATTTCCAAGTTATTATATATATCATGATCGATACAGAAATGGAACGAGTAATCTCTTCCTTTATCCAAGAAAAGGACTTTCTAGTTTCCATGATCCAATCATTGATCCTAAAAATTTCTACAACAATACCTAGTATAGTTCCCTATCCATGATACTGAAAATTTTTACTGAAATATAGGAAGAGAATCCTTTGGATTTAAAAAAAAAATAAATTTATTTATATAAAGATCAAGTAAAGTAAAATTTTGAATGTTTTGTTTATGTAAAAAAATAAAAAATATTCTACTTAGATTCATGGATCATTTTTCAGTCATTCATTGAATGATAAATCACTACAAGTGACGGAGATACACAAATTAAATAGTAAAAAATTCAATATTTAAAAATTATATCGAGAATGACTAGAAAAGTGAAAATAAGGCCATATATAATTTGATCATTAAACACAAAATGTTTGTAGATAGAACCAATCATTAGTTTCCAACCGTAGCGTAAATGGAATCCTATATATAAATCTATTAATAAAAGAATGGAAAAAGTTTTTATTGTGTCGCTTAAGTTATATATGAATTGTTGAACCCCAAGAATTAAGTTATTTACTACTTAGAATAGAATAACCAATTAGAATAACAAAAGCGATTATATTTGTCGAGAAGTGCAAAATCGTATGGATATGATCCTCATTGTGCATTTTGATCAATTGGATATTTTGTTTGTTGATTCCGATAAGAAATTTTTGTAGATTTGTTTCCTAGTATTTCTTTATCATTTTGTCCAAGCGAACGAGCTCTTTTAATTCTATTAATTTTTCTAGAATACTTTTTTTCTTAGATATCATTTAAAATACTTATTAATAACTGATGCAGCGAAAGTATCCGAAACGGAAATAATTTTATTCAATACTGAAAAGTCCCCAACAAACAAGGGAAACAAACAATTTATATGAAAAAAATAATAAAGTTACAAAAATGTCACGAAACTTTAAACTGAAAAACGAAAGTTTAAACATTATTTTTAAGACCCGAAATGAGCTATACGGAGGGCAAAGCCTCAATATAAGCAACTGGCTCGAAACGAGTTTTCCTAAAACATATTATAATACGCGATTAGATACTTGTAGCAAAAGTTATAGCCGATTGGTCCGTTCAATTCGCTCTATATACTGAATGCCCAACTCGTCCGCATGAATAAACAAAGATTCAAAACCTTTTTTAAATAAAAAAGAGATCCATCAGGGCAATAAAACCAATGTTGTGAAAACTGGACCGAACCGGCCGGTTGAACCGGTTTAATCGGGAACCGGCTGCTGGTCCGGTTTTCAAAACATCAAAAATCGGAATGCATTTAAAACCGGATTGACCCGGATTAACCGGGAAAGAACCGGTGAACCGGCAAACCGGGAAGAACCGGGTTTTGGTCAAAAGACACCAAACAGTGCCGTCTTGATTGGAAAAAAAAAAGGAAAAAAAAATAAGTTGTGACTTGCGAGGGATTAGTTAGGGCAGAAGAGGTAGAGCAGCGATCACATTTCTCCTTCTTCACCAGCTCACTCCATTTTCCCATTTTCTTCCCTCTGTTTTGCATTTTCTTCGGTCACACCTCATCTCCAAGCCGCACCGCCATCGTCGCACCGCCGCACCCCTGCTGTTCCTCCTTCTTCGAGAGACTCTGGTGATTTTCTTTCTTCAGGTAATGGGATTTACGATTCTTATTAGTAGCTTAATTTGAAGATGTGCTGTTTGGCTTCTGTGTTTATGATTAGTCCTTTGCTTATGGGTCGTGCTTGAACTGTGGGATTCAAACATAGATTAAGTTACTAACTTTATAGAAATGGAAGTCTAGTTGCTGAAATTAAAGGGTGGGATTTGCTGTATATTTGATAATGAAGCAGAGATTCATGGTTTCTTATACAAATTTTAAAGAAATTTTAGTTTATGCATTGATCATACATATATATATATATATATATAAACATTTAATAAATAAATCTGGAAAAGCTAAAAGAATTGGAAAGGTGCTTGATAAAATGTGCAAGTGAGATTCATTTTTGTAAATGTTGTTCACGTAGGGACTTAACTTTAATTTCCTGTAAAAATTGCTGTCTTTTACTATATATTCTGGAATTTGGCATTTAAATTTATATATATATATATATATATATATATATATATATAAATATATATAAAGTTGAAGAAAACGTATACATATATGCTGCTAATCTCCATTTTATAATTTGAGTGTTAGGACCAATATATATATATATATATATATATTGTTGAAGAAACGTATACATATATGCTGCTAATCTCCATTTTATAATTTGAGTGTTAGGACTAATATATATATATATATATATATTTGAAGAAACGCATACATATATGCTGCTAATCTCCATTTTATAATTTGAGTGTTAGGACCAGTATATATTAATCTCTCCATGAAAAGCATAATTTATTTTGTTTGACCACATTTAAATATGTGCATTTATAATAATATTTAAAAAAAAAAATAAAAACTCCGAGTCAACCCGGTCCAACCAGTTGACCCATGACCCAGTTGGTAAGCCGAGTCAATATCCGGTCCGGTTCTGAAAACATTGAATAAAACTATAGATGTAAGATATAGAACCGGAATAATTTTTTTTTTCATTTTTTTCGAATGTACATTTTTAATGAACACACCTCATTTATTGATTCTATATGATCTAATATTTCTGACTATTAAGCATAAGTTCTATAACTCTACTACAAGGCTTCAAACTTATGAATCCATTCCTTTCTTTTTTAAGCCAGTGGTTAGTCCTTGAATTATGAAAGATGAAATAACATAGAAAAATAGCCTAAAAAAGAATGCAAGAATAAAGTGAAAAAGATTTTTTCTAGATATCTTAATTGCTCAAATCCGAAACAATTCCCTCTTTTCTATAAATGCCTTAAAGAGTCACCAAAAACTCGAATTTTGAGATCAAATGAAATAATTTCGTTGTATCAACAAAACAAATATATTGAAAACAAAATGGCCAACTTGCCCATATCCCATAGGAATTATTAAGAAATATTTCTGAAGAATATTGTAATTGTGACGTGATAATAAAAAATGAGTTGCAAAAGCAAAATAAGACAGGAAGGTTATCATTATAAATGGTCCAGCTCTTTGTCCTTTGTTCATTAAAAAAGACAAAAAAAAAAAAAATAAGAAGAAACATCGATTGAGAAAAGAAATGAGAGATAATTTACAATATATGGTCTATGCATACCTAACCTATGGATTTCAAATTTTGAAAATAAAAAGAGAATTTATTTACACTAAATTTGAGTATAAAATGCTTTGTTTTGATCTACGAGATGGGTCTATTATTTAGATTTCTTAATTGTTTTGTTACTGAATCCAGTGAATTTACATGTGCATAAAAAATTGCGGACAAAAGAAAGTTTCACTTTCTAATTGTAATTGTTCAGTATATATAATACGTCTTTTATTAGTTCATTAATATTGTAAGGAAATTTCGGTTAAGTTATGCTATATATATATATATATATAAAAGGATGACTCTTGGAATTCTTTTAGTTCTTGTTAAGAAAATATTCATTTTTCAGCTCATTTCAAAGTCCTTCAATTGGTACATGCAAAAAATAGACCAATTCTGCTCCTTTTTTTCTCAATTTCTCGTGGAGTCAAATTCCTATCAATACGAGTCAAAGGAATAGCCTCCCATCCCTTAATTTCCATATAAAAGACATGCAAAGCATAAATACCTTTTTGACTTTTATTCTAATAGATTAAATATCTTTCATACGAAATCAAAGCAAGATGCGACAATTTTTTATTTTTTTTTTTAAGAAATCCCTAGCAAAAAATACATACTATTCCTTCTTTTTTATTGAATTGATCATAGCCACTACCTACATTCCACAAAATTGTGCAAAAATAAATAAGAACTAATAAATAGACTAGTGATCCCGTAGAAAGACATCACGATTCCTTGTGGAAAAAAAATTATTTGCTGAGATGAAAATAAATTTATCAAATTTTTGCCAAGATAACTTGAAATTCCAACCAATAAGAATGCCAAAGAACCTGAAAAAGAGGATAAAGGCCTAGCACAAATTACTTGTTTTTATCTTTTTTCTACAGAAGTTTAAAATTGAAATTCAAGACAAAAAGGGCCCGAAAACTTAGTTGCGGACCACTTTAGTCGGTTACTGTTGAATGAAAAGCACTGCCAATGAAGGATAAATTTCCTGATAAGCATTTATTTGTGATTAGAAAATTTAGTCCTTGGTATGCTGACTTGGTTAATTATCTGGTGACAGGTATTGTTCTAGGCCATTTATCAAGGTTTGACAGGGATAAGCTGAGGAAAGAGGTAAAATATTATGCTTGGGAAGAACTGTATTTATGGAATTACTGTTTCGACCAAATAATAAGGCGAAGTGCAGTACATAGTGCAATTTTGCCATTCTAAAGCATGTGGCAGACACTTTGGTCCGAAAAGACAGCCTGCAAAGTATTGGAATGTGGGTTGTTTTGGCCTAATATATTTTGTCATGCTTATATTTCCTTTAAGTCATATGAAAATTATCAAAGGACATGTCATTTGGGAAGTAGAGATCAAATGCCACTCATTTCATGGGTCCATTTCCCTTTTTTTTGGCAATTCTTAATTCTACTTGCTGTAGATTATGTATCTAAGTGTGTTGAAGCAAAGCCATGTTGTGAATTTTGTCATGGTTAACATTTTTTGCAGGTTTGGTACACCTAGAGTTCTCATTAATGATAAAGAGACTCATTTCTGCAACAAGATTATGGACGCTCTGCTGAAAAAGTATGGCGTCACCCACCTTTTATCCATTGCCTATCAGCCACAAATAAGTGGCCAAGTTGAAATTTTCAATAAAGAAGTCAAGTCCATCCTAGAGAAGATAGTTAATCCCACTCAAAAAGACTGGAGCTCTAAATTGGATGATGCTCTATGGGCATACAGGATGACATTTAAAACATCTATCGTTATGTCTCCATATCGATTAGTCTATGGGAAGCCTTGCCATTTGCCTATGGAGTTGGAGAAAAAGGCTTTTTGGGCAATTAAACAATACAACATGGAATTGGACAAAGCAAGGAAGCATAAGAAATTACAATTGCATGAGCTGGAAGAGTTGAGAAATGAGGCCAATGAGTTCAAAAATATATAAGGAAAAGACCAAGCAATTCCATGGCAACATGATTTCTAGGAAGGAATTTCAAATTGGAAAAAAAGTTCTACTTTTACATTCATGTTTGAAATTGCTTTCAAGAAAATTAAGTTCTAGATGGATCGGACTTTTTGTGATCACTAACATTTGTTTATGGTGTGGTGGAAATCAGGAGTTTGGAGAACCAAAAAATATTTGAAGTCAATGGACACTGCTCATAACCTTTTTATGAGTGATTCCAAGCTCAAGGAACTAAAGAATTGCAGTTGGCAGTCCCTGGGAGTGAAAACTGAACAGGAAAGTCTGGCCAAAGAAGTTAAAGAGAGGCAATTTTTGGCGGCAACCCATTGCTTAGCCTTGCCCAAGGATAAGCTGTTACTGTTTAGATTTAAATTATTGTTTTTTTTTTTTTAATTGCCTTCTCCTTCCCCACTTAGCTAATTCATTTTTTTTACAGAAGCATAGGCAGGCAACTAGAGGAATAAAGGATTATAAGGGTTGAAATTTTTTATTGGCCATAAAAGCTAATAGTAGATGTATAAGGTTTTTAAATGGGTTATTACCTCCATTTATCCTATTTCACTTAGACCCATTTAAAACATATTTACCTATATACTATTACCTAACTTAAAAAAATAAAACCTCTGCCATCTCTCCCAAACTACCTCTTCCACTCATCCATCTACGCCGCCATGCCTCACCTGAAGTCAAAAGGGCCAAAGCCACCATGGTAAGGACAACCAGTAGCTGCAAGCGAAGCCGACACCGCACCAGCAACACCAGCAAAGTCGACATTGCACTAGCAACCGCCAGTGCAGCTGCCAACAAACTCGACGCTGCTCCATTCGCAGCGTTAACTGGCATTCATGATGAGGAGATCACAGGCATCCACGAAGCGCAAGTTGACGCCCCATATCGCAACCCCAAATGAGTAATTCCAATCTTCCCACCACCGTAAGCGGCAGACCCTCACTCCAACGGTGACAAATGACCAACCCAAAGCCTAAATCACCTACCACCAAACCAAACACAAAGAAAAAAGATCCCGTGACCTATAAATCTAGGAAATCGTGGTTGAGGGATAAAAGCACTGATGAGGAAAAAATCCTATTCTACCATCTCAGCACAAGAAGAGTTGGTTTCTGGTGATCCAGAACCTCCAAGGCCATAGAAGAGAGCCACAATGGGCAAATGGAAGGGCGAATTCCCACCTTCCACACATGAGCTTAAAGGCAATTTAGCCTTTTCTGAATAACAACATCAACAAGGGTATTTTCTCATTGAACACAATGATATCTTACCTACTAGGTCAATTGATGAACCTACTTTGTATGCTTTAAATTTGCATGATGAAGTTTTTGACTTAATTGATGGTATTGGTTGGAGGAAATTTTTTATGCTTAATTATCCTATTTATGATGCCTTGATTAGGGAGTCTTACAGTACATTTTCATTCGATCATCATGGCTCTAATTTCAGTTTGGCAGACCCTTTTGCCATTACTTTTAAGGTGTTTGATGATTTTCAGTTTTTCTATATTACCTTTTAATATTGCATTGGGATTTATTAACGAGTACTCCAAATTACATGAATACCTTGATTTGCTTTGTGATTACCCTGTAACCTTTGATGATATAGAGGTATATAGGAAGTAAACTGGTAACCCTGATATTGCTTTTGTCCCGAGCAAGTCTAAGGCTAACTTGATTAAAAATGTTGCCTTGAGATTCATTCACCATTTTCTGGCTTATAAATATTCTGCTAGGAATGACAACACTATAGTCATTACCAAAGCAAATTATTCTTTTTGTGGTGCATGCTGAAGGGTAGAAAAATAAATTTGGGTTATTGGCTTGCAATTAAAACTGAAAAATTAACACTAAGGCCTAAAAAGTTATTATTTGGGTCTTTAATTACATGCCTAGTTGTCAATGCGGGTAAAGTGCAAATTGAAACGAACAAAATGCACTACAAGAAAATGATGGATTAGCGACGGAAACTTTCATTGAAAACAAGGCCGTTGCTAAATTGAGGGATGGAATTAATTTAGCGATGAAAATTTTTATTCCGTCCTAAATTTTGTGACGGTAACTAAATTTTCAATTTCCGTCTCAAAATTTAGGGACGATACATGCTGTTTTGTTGCAATATTTAGCAGCAGAAGTAGCTTTTCAATCATTATAATGGAATTTTTATTTTTTGTTTATTTTAATTTAATTTTTTTATTTTTAAATGATGTAATTATCAATATTATAAAAATTATAATTGACAAAAATAATATAATTGAAAATGTATTTATTAAAATAAAAAAATGTAACAATAATTTATTATAAACTAAACGTACTACAAATAGTAATTTTTTTTAAAAAAAAAACTCTAAGCATTTGGCGAATCTAAATGATCATACTACTGCAGTGAAGTGTTGAATTTTTGTTGAATGATCTCCTCTATCTATGCCATTCGGTTCATCAGCATTTCTACTATATTCCGAAACTCAACGATTTTATCACTAGATGCTGCCTGTCTACTGGATGTAGCTATACTGGATGAGGAGGATTGCAAATAGCAAGTGTTCGCAAAAGAACCCAAGCCAAAAATTCATGCACGATGGTCCCTACTGCCAACTGCTTCATCAAATGTTTGAGTCTGATCAACATTATCAAAATTCGTTGTCTAACATTGAAGACTCTCTTATACTCGCTCCTGCCATAAAATAAATTCTTTATATTAATTAGTACTAAATTTGAACTAATATGATATATAAAAATAATAGTAACTTGTAAATTTAACATATATGGACTTGTTTAGCTCGGTTGTTGATGAACGTCACACCATCATACTTTCATGTGTGGGTGTGCACAAGCCCCTCATGTGGTGTAGGCTTCATACCCAAAGTTATTTCTTGCAAACAAACTAAGGATTATTAAAAATTTCGGCAGATTTTTTCCTAAATTTGTACCAAATGTCCTGTATAAAATTTAGAAAAACACTTATATATGGGTTATTATCCTGCCATCCAACTCCAATTCAAACTTCTTACACAGTATTTTTTCTATCCTCCTCTATTCAATCAATCATTTTGAGAATTATCACGTGTCGCATTTATTGCAATAAAAGAAAACTCTTAATCATAATAGTAAGATCTTTAAATACTTACAAGTCTATCTGCATGCTACCGGTGGGACAATATTCCTTCAGTATGTAAGGATACACTGACTCCTTCTGGTCCTCTCCGCCTATTAGTAGAATTCTGTTCGGCAATGGAGAAGGTCTCGGCTGATGTCTAGTACTGCTACCCATATGCCCATATTTCTTTGGTTATAAAATGAGGTCATACACCTTTCTTGTGTATGTGGCCTACAAAGTCTCTATAACACTTTACGAATTGTAAGAAATTATATGGTATACACAAATAAATTATAATTATCCATACATATACTTTATAGTTTAAGCAATACATAAGAAAAATTTTTCCTAAGTTCATTCCATGAATTTTTTAAAAACCAAATTAATTGTATATTGATACATTTAATTAATAAACATCAACCCCATCTTGAATCTAAACTTTATTAATAAATTTTATACCCTATACCCGTGTTTCATTTCTTTTTAAAATACTCATATTTCGTGCCCATATAGTTTAACAATATTAGTCATCAAACTATTACCATTATATAACAAAGTTTATTGACGATAATGTCAGTCACATGTATTGCAAGTTGTAAACAATATAATGTCATCATGTTAAAGTGATCACTGCCTCATCATTACATCCTAATTGTGGTAAACTTTGATTTTTTTTTTTCCTATTTTAAAGATCAGGTTTCATAAGGTGATAAATATTACATCTAATTACAAATATCTCTCAATTTATATTACTTAAATCTTGCCATCCAACTTTTAGTTTGGTTGTACACCGCCTTATGCAGTATTCTCAAGGACTCAATTTTGAATTTATGGCCTTCTGTTGAGGATTTAAGATTTAGGAAATTAATATTTTTTCCTTGTTGTGTAATATTTATATGTACATAATGACAAAATTAGGCTCAATCTATATATATCGATTCCTAACATTTTATAATAATTTCTTCAAATTATTTTTTAACATTCTCTAATTTATTTAAATATTAAATCCAACCTTTTATAATAAAAAAATAAATGAAAAAATACAGCAAAATAGCCCATAAATATACACCACAAATAAAAATAATTACTGAAAAAATAAAAATAAATGAAAAAAATACAGCAAAATAGCCCATCAAATTACACTACAATTAAAAAAATTACTGAAAAAAGAAAAAAAAAGCAGAAAATATGTACTGACTATCAAATGAAGTTGACGGTAGCGAAGGGAGGGGGCGATGACGAGCGGAACAGCAGGAAGTGAGCAGCGAGGGGGCAAGACCAGCGTCAGCGGGAGACTGGTGCAGCATAAGGGAGACAGCGTCGCGTGAGGGAGGTGGCAACGCTGGGGTGGGGGGTGAGCGGCGAAAGGTATCGACGGGGGATGGGCCACAGCTGAGTAGATCTAGGTGAGAGAGAGAGGGGGAGAGAGAGAAAGAATGATCTGATATATATATATATATATACATATATATATATATATATATATATATATATATATATATATGTGTGTGATATTTAGCGACGAAAATACCTTTTTCATCGCTAAATTTCACACTTAGCGATGGAAACTCATTTATGTCACTAAGAATGGAATTTAGTGACGGAAATTGTTTTCGTCACTAAATATCCTTCTTTGCGACGGTCAGAAACTTCTGTCGCTAAATTTAGCAATGGATTATTCAATGTCCATCGCAAATTAATATTTTTAGCGACAAACAAATTTTCCGTCACTAATTTCTCAATTTAGCAATGCAAACATAACTTTCATAAATAATTTCGGTAGCTATCTTTGCCATGAATATTTGGTGCCACATTTAGACACGGTTTATGTTTTCCGTTGGTATAAAGTGGCGAGAATATTTAGCGACGGAATTTTTTCGTCTCTAAATAGCGATGGAATATTGTTTCTATCGCTAAATAGAGACGAAATTTTGTTCCATCACTATTTAGTGACGACATTGAATTCCGTCCGTCGCTAATATTTTAAATTCTTGTAGTGATGCATGCTGCTTGTGGTATGCCTCTTATAGATTTAACTTTTTCGGATAAGCTACACTTATTACGCTACCGAAAAAAAGGCTTTATTAACTTGTTAGTGCAGGTAGTCTTGGCTCTTTCAATGAGTGTGTCTTCAAGAAGGATGCGAAGAAGCCAGTTGGTGTTTCCTCTTCACACATTCCAGCCGCCCTTTCTTTGAGTGCTTCTTTGGAGTCTTTGGAGTGCTTGGACAGACTTGAGACATCTATTGCTGCCATTTCCACCATCTTACAGCAGATGCAAGCCGACTCACTCACATATTTTCAGCATGTGGGGTTCACAACACCGCATCCTTCGCAAAACTAACAAAGCTGAGTACCCCTCTCCACCAAGGACAGTTTCTTACACTTACTATATTTATTTTTATTGCCCTCCGCCCCACGATTGTATTTTGTTCCGGATTGAGCACAATGTGAGGAGAAAGTGTAGGGGAGGGGTTTGACTTAGAAGTGCTGATTTTTTTGATGATTTTTGATGATTTGTCTTATGAAAATTGTTGGTTTTGTTGTGGTTTTGCTTTTGAATTTTTCATCTAGTTGGTTAGATTTGTGTATATTTTAATATACTCACTTTTAGGAAGGATTTTAATAATCTTTTGTTGTTGAAATTCTTGGACAAAGCTATGTATATTTTGGTCAGTTGCTGATTTTGGAGCCAATTTTTGGTTATTTGGTGGATTGACATGTTTTGTAGATGTTTTTTTATTGTGCATATAAGCATATACTTGGAGAACAGAAATTCTATCATTTTTTTTTAAGGATTTTGTTATTTGTCCCGTGATTGCTTGTTTATTTGAAATTTATTTTTTGCATTTTTTCTTGCCCTTCAGCATTTGTTAAGTTTCATTTTCAACCCTAGGCAGAATTATGTCTAAGAGATAATTCTTTGACCATTTAGTTTTTGGCTTGATGAGATGTTAGGCATGATTGAGCGGATTCCATAATTGCTTATTTTTTTCGTAAAATTTATGGTAGCCTTGATTTTCTTTTGACTTAGAAATGCCAAAGTTTAATTTTTAAAGTGAAATATAATTTGTGCTTAAATTGGAATCCTTGCATATTAGGAGCTTGTTAAAAACTATTTTGGATACTTGTTTTGTATTGTGTGTTATTGAATTGGGGAATTTAGTTGCCAGGAAAAGAAAAATAAGAAAGTGAAAAAATAAAATAAAATAAAATTATAATAATTTTACTATGTTATCCGCTCAAAATGTGGTCAAGAGTAGAACTAGCAACTGTTTGCAATTGTGTAATGTGAGTAACCGGGTGCATGCATTGGAGAAATGGGTGCCCTTGTATAAAAAGGATTTCTACATTCCAAGTAGCCAACAAATCGGAAATAAGTGGGTTGTCAACTCAAGTTAATCAAATTAACATAAAGAAATGAATTGAAAAGGAACAGTGCATGCAAAGTCAAATATGGCAGCAAACTTCTTCACGTGAAGCAGCTGGAAACCGACAGTACTGTGTGCCAGTTTCTGTCAGTATTTTGACAAAAACCGACACATAGTACTGCCGGTTTCTAGCACTCTAGCCAGTCAGATTGGTGGGAACCACACTGACTGAAACCGGCACATGTTTGTGCCGATTTTTTACACTCTAATTTTTTAATTTTATTTACTGTTACACCACTTTTTCAAATTTTTTTAAAATTAACACCAAAATTAAAAATCTCCTGTTTTATTGCACGAATCTTTGGGGGTGAGTGTATGATTGTCGGGTTCAATGCGAGGAATAAATTTCAAAACCACAGTGGGCCACAGAATTAAAATATGCAGTTTTTATACTTATATTTGAATAAATGTTGGTAACCACATCGTAGTGGTTTTAATTTTAATAAATTATATAATTCCAAATAATTTGCATTATTAAGATGGCAAAGTGGCAACTAAGAATGCTTCATTAGTTTGCCAAACGGCACTCAACCTTGGAATTTAAATTATTGCTTGCATGTGCTAGTTTATTGAAGTTGAATTTATTTAGTAGCATTAGAGGTTAAGGAGAAAATTCTTAACTGCTTGCCAAATTTATAAACCATTAGTTAGAATGTAGTTTCAGTATAAAAATATTGGATATTGCTGGGTCCAATTCCAAGATGCTTATTTATTGTATGATTAATATTATTTTATGAGCTTAAATAAAGGCATAAAGATAAATAATTGATGAATTTTGTTCAAATACTTTTCTGAACACTATTTTGAGAAATCATATTTTACAAAGGAATAAAAAGGGAAAAAATTGATAGACAAATCACTTCGTTTTAACATGTAGCGGCTCTGCTAAAAGTTACGATCCATCAAAGTTAAATTATTTTTTTTGTTCTCGTTTTAAGATAATATTTTCTGTTCAACTATTTAGTTCTATTTTGCTTGATGATAAATTTCTCATGACACTCATAATTGTGATTGCAGCTGATTTAGCTGAAAACCTTAATAAAGTTGAAGGGAGTTGTGAATCATGGAATCATTTTCAAGTTATTAGTATATTTTAGTACAACTTGTATATTGTTTAATTTTATACACTGTATTATTTTAAATGTAAAATATTATTTCTTTTATTTTAATCTGTATATTTACAGTAAATTTTCTATAAATCTAAATTTATTATTTGTATTTTTATTTTAATTAATAAATTTTCAATTATTGTTACGTTTCTTATTTTAATGAATACATATTTAATTATATTATTTTTGTCAATTATAATTTTAATACTATTGATAATTTATAATTTAAAAATTAAAAATTAAAATAAATAAATAAAATTTTATAAATTTAGCGATGGAAAACATGCTTCCGTTACTATTTTTAGTGACGGAAGCCCACTTTCTGTCGCTAAATAGCGACGGAATCTAAATTTAGCAAAGGGCGAAATAGCAACAGTATGTGTCCGTCGCTAAGTTTTTTAGCGACATAATTCTGTCGCTAATTGACTATTTTCTTGTAGTGTTGGGGCAGTATCGTAGCCTTGCCCAAAGTTAAGAGAAAAATCAACAGTGTAGAGTTCTAAGGAGTCAGATTCATGCTCGAGTCTGACTTAGCCGCCAAATTGCCGAAAGCCAAATATATTTCGGCAATTTATTTGAAGATTATTAGCTTATAATGTAGGGATTAGAAGGCAGTAATTTTAGAAATTTTGAATTAAATCCGTTATTCAGTTAAAGAATAATTAAGAAATATTAAGGTTATTCTTGAAAATTTATCCTTTTCCATTATTAATTATTTTTATATAGTAGAACCTTGCATAATTCATTTTCAATTCTTTTCTAAATTCCAATTCAGTGCTTTCCAGAAGCCAGCAATACACTATTGAGATACTCTCCAAGGGCCCAAATGGAAAAGATATTCCTATAATTGGAGTAACTGATCATACAATTCTTGTTGAATACTCCAATGATTTCCTGTACATAAATAAATAAATAAATAAGTAATAACAAAATATGTATTCTCATTCAATATATTAAAAAATAAGAAATATTTAAAACTAGAATATAATATTTACGTACCCAAATTTTTATTTTGATCAAGAATATGTGCATGTGCTATCTAATAATTTCTGCAGTAATAAAATTTTAATTTATTCGATGATTAAAATTATAACTCTTAATTTAGTTTAATCGTTCCATTGACACTACTACAAATTTTATACAAACACTACTATTATCAGCAAGCCACTTTACCGGATTTAAATGAAACAATTGAATCAAACATTAAGATTTCATTTCCAAATTATAACTAAATTTAAGTTAATATGTGTGTATTATTTAAAATAATTCTTTTACTTAGGGGTGGATGCAATATATAGTAAAGATAGGGGCTAAATTTAAATTATAATCGAGGATTAAAAATTTTAAGGATGACCAAACTGTAAGAAATAAGAAGTTACATAGACTAATTTAAAAACTAGTATAATATAAAAATAACAGAAATCTATAAGGATTTAAAAAAAATAAAAAATTGGGGAGCCCCATATTATGTAGGTCAGCGCTGCTTTTTTAGTTGGAAGTAGTAAATTTTGACTCTATCTACGAATTCAATTCAATCCATCCATAATTTTTTTTAATAGATTAAACCTATAAAGTGATTTGATCCGATTCATTCATTATATTATTTAATTTGTTTGTGATCCGTTTATATTTTTTGTAATTTTATAATTATTTTGTTAAGTTATATATACATAATTTTTTAGTATTGCTACAGTATGTGTGTAAAATGTGCAAGAGTACACACTATTAGATCAATATAAAATAATTTTTATATTATTTTTTATCTAATCGGACAATATACACACATGCGCACCATAGTATGCCGTCCATAATTTCTTATTTTTAATGATTTTTAAAATAAAAAATAATTTTATAAAACTTGATCTATTTATGATTTGTTTAACAATTATCAGTTTAAATTATGATCGATTTGGCAAGATCCAAGCTATTTATTAGGGGTGAGCATGGTCGGTTAACCAGTCCATTAATATCGGTTTTTTGAAATTATAGTCCATTAATCAGTCCATTACCATCGATTAATCAGTCCATCGATTTCGAATTTGCGGATCGGTTACCCAATATTTTTCGGTTAACCACTATAATTATAAATATATTCATAAATAAAATTAAAATGTTCAAGATATTTAAAAATTAAATTTTTTTCACTATAATATAACATTATTGTTATTAAAATAAAAATATTTGGTGGATATAAGCAAATTTATTTTTAAAAATTAATATTTAATAAGTAAATATATTAACCTGTTCATAATTACTTTTAATTAAATAAATTATTATACTTACTAATAGCCAATTAAAAAAAGTTAAAAACTTTAAAATAATTAGTATAATAAAAAAAAATACATGATCACTTTTAATTAGAATAAATTGTTATAAATTATTAAAAAATAAATAAATTAACTAAAAATTCGGTTTCGATTCGGTTAACCACTCACATGAGTCAAAAACTATTAACCAGTCCATTAATATCGGTTTTTTCAAAACACTAACCATTAACCAGTCCATTACAATTGGTTAACCAGTCCATTGGTTCGGTTTCGGATTTTTTTTTCCGGTTAACCGAGTCTATCGGTTTTTTTGCTCACCCCTACTATTTATGACTCTCAATATTTTAATTCATTGTAACCCAATCCGTTATAACCCAACCTAAATCAATCCAAACCGTTTACCACCTATACTTGAGTTTTTGATTTAATTCTGCTGTTTGTTAGGCTATTTTTTTTGTTAAATAATAATAATAATAATAACAACATTAACATTGACCTGCTGCGGGAAATCTCCGTTTTCCAACATTGAATTTATCAGCACTTTTGCTGCCCGATGTAAAGGCTCCGGGTCTCTTTGGCCCTAATTTATCAAATTATATAATTAAAAACATATACAGTTGTACAGGGCCAGTGCGCGGATCGGATCAGGCGAGCATATCTGATCTCGCCTGATTCAAAGCAATATGTGCACGCACACTGGATAATGAATTAACGCTATATATATATATATAGTCACACACACAAGCAAAACTATTTTGAGTTATATGAAATGTCCTACCTGCCCAGCTTCAATAAGGGCTAGCATTGCCCATCCAGTATTTACAATGTGGAACTTATAACCTCTTAAATTCGTGTACACCTATTAACAATAATAATTAATATAATAAATAAAATCCAGGAAAATATAAGAAGCAATTTGGCAATTGCATATTTACTACATTACATAATTAAATGGAAAAAAGCATCTTTCTTAAATTTGAACAGAAGGAATTTATAAAATTAAAATGTACGGTTTGTTAATCTCCCATGAGTTTTACTCAAAATGACTGTACGACCGATCAAAATTTTAAAAAATTAAAAAAATATAAAATCATTTCAAACGTCCAAGAAACGATGAGATTACTTTTTATTTTAATTTTTTTTATATTTTAGTATGTTTTACAGTCATTTTAAGTTAATTTCATACGAGATTATAGTATAATGTACATTTCAACTCCATTAATTTCGTTTAAATTAAATCTAAAGTAAGTGAGCTGAAAAGTACAAGAATCCGATGTTAATTTTTAAAAATATAAAAATTTAAGGCAAAAAATTGTTAAAAGTTCAAATATATTGGGATGTGTTTTTCCAAATTAAATTTGAAGTAATAATAATAATAATAATGATTTTTGAACAAATTATGCATAATTTGAATATAAAATATTAAAAATTTAGGACTGACTGACCTTGTTTTGACTTGAAAGATAGCTTTCTCCCCAGCCACCAGAAGGAAGTTGTTTAGATAGTAAGAAGTCACAAGCTTTTCTAATGCAATTATTGTTATAGTAATTGCTTCCATTAGCTACTAAACCCTTTATTCCAAACCATGTTCCATATGTGAAGCAAACTCCCCATGATCCATACCTGAATTCCAATTTTTTTTAATTTTACTTTTTAGTAAATTAATTAATTTAAATATTTTAGGCAACGACTACATGTGTAGCTGAGACACATCCGTTCACTGTCAATGAGTTTAAAGTGATAAAAACATGCTAATTGGATAGTGCGCGGATGTGCTTAGCACAGTGCACTGTCCGATCAGCATAAAGTGATAAAAACATGCTAATCGAACGGTGCATGGTACTCGATAAAACTATGCATGTGCATAGGATGAAAAATAATTTTTTTATACAACAAATTAAATTAAATGTTTTTGAATTAGAAAATTAGTCAAATATGTTATATATTACCATGAGCCGTCAGGTAATTGTATGCTTTCAATGTAATTGGCTGCCTTTGAAGTACATGCTTCAATCTCCTTTTTCCTATGCCATGGGTATTGTTTCTTGAAATAATTCAGGCCTTGAATTGCTGCTGAAGTGCATTCAACATATCTATACATATTTTTCATTTCATTAGTCAAATAATAATTTGTAAAAGTCGGAAGAATTTTACTGTAAAATTCAACTTTTTTGTGGTAATTTCTATTGCAATTTGAATTTAATTAAAGAAACATAAAATAGTTGGTAGAACTGAACTAATAATCAATCTTACTGATAGTCTATCATGATATCTCCAAATAGTTCAGCTGGATTAATCATCTGCAATATAAGCAAATTAATCAAAAATTTGAAGAAATTAACCTCTAATTGACCAATTTGAAGTACAAGTAAAAATAAATTAATTAATTATTCACCTCTAACCACGCATATGATCTAGTCAGCTCGTACGATGCAAAACCTCCATTTGTATTCTGTAATAAATAATATTAGTCACAAATAAATGTCAATTTTCTACTAAACATAATAAATACAAGTTATTAATATGTATAAAATTTGAAAATGTACAAAAATTATGGAACAGAAAATTGAACTCATGTTTATTGTAAAGAGAATATATTTAAAAAATTATATTTAAATATATCACGTTTTCAATTATTTGTGAATGAAAGTTTATCATTTGAATTTCGTTTTTCAAAGCCACATGTCTTAGTTTACAGGTATCAAAAATTTTCTTATTTTACTTTCTTTTCTAATGATAATGATTTGTCCTGGCAATTGGTTTAGATCCGACAGATTTAAATTCGGATCATTTCGAATCGGGTTTTTTTTTTTTTAAACATGACATAAAATAGAATTTAATTGAAAACATCGAGTTATGCGTGCATATCAGAGTTTCAAATATTTTGAGACAGATTTTTTTGTTTCAAATTTGGATTGGATTTGACCATAAATTTTTCAATCCATTTGGTTTTGGGTTCTTGTCATTGTTTTCCGACAAATTCGAGTTGGGTCAAAAATTGCCAATTCAAAAATGATGTATTTATTAATTATTTTTTTTTATATTACTATTATCTAAAAGTCTATAGAGATTCCCAATAAATATTTATTTCCTTAAACAACAAATCAATAAGAATATTTCAACAAATTTTTCTCTTTAATCATTTTTAGATCTCTAGTTTTTATTAATATGAAGAAAGATTCAGAATGTGGGAGTGAGGAGGCCAAAATTTACATACAGGAGATCAGAAAATTTGGAAAGTACAAAAATAATTAAACTATATAACTTAAAATTTCAATAAAAAAAATAAATAATTTCAGTGGTGGAAAAAAATATATAAAAAATGATGATTTTCTGAAATAAAAAAGATACCTGTAATGATAAAAGCAAATTAACAGCATCATATAATTGATCAGCTGGCATCACTTCTCCTCCAACATCTTGAGGCTTTTTGGATAACAAGAGTATTGCCTACAAAGAAGTTGAAAATCATTAATTATCTATGAGGTTTTGCATTTATTTAGCATTTTTTTTTATTTTTATAAAATATTTAATTGTCGAGTAATATATAGTCATGATTATTACTCCCTCCGTCCCACTTTAAAAGGCTATTATCCTTTTTTCACGGTAATTAAAAAAATAATTGAAATACATCAATTTCATAAAAAAAATAATATAAAATGACAAGAATGTCCTTATTTATTATAGTGGGAAAAGAAAAAATAAGTGATATATATTTAATAAATTATATAATAAATAGTGATAAATACGTAAATTTTTTTCTTAAATTGCGAAAAAAACATTTGGAGTGTGACAAATAAAAAAAGAAAAACAGCCTTTTAAAGTGGGACGGAGGGAGTAAAATTGATTCATATTTGATTATTGGACTTGAAAATTATTAACCATTTACTATGATTACAAGATCAATAAATAGTAGGAAAATATGATTGCTCAAAACTAGAAAAACTATTCATGTCGTTTAATAATTTATACTCAAGAGAGGATATGAGAACCAATAAATAATTGATATTATTTTTTTTTAGTTTAAAAGAAGAAAACTAAAAATAATGAAAAAATAATATTACCTTAAGGGCTTCAGCTGTACAATCTGAGACAGGCCAACCATTATCTGGAGTAGAGAAAGGCCATCCTCCCTTTGAAATATGGCGATACCATTGCCTTAAATCACCATTGCTATTCCTTGTAACCTTCTCTCCACTCCCACCAAAATATAAATATAAATATTAATTAATTCCAAAATTATACTTATTGAGTAATAGTCCGGTGCATGCATGCATATCTGAACCGTCTAATAAGTGCACATTACCGATCGGATGGTTACATTCGTACATGTCATATCACATATCGTAATTATTCTTATTATTTATTTAGGAAAAGAAAATGAAAAATTGACATTACTTGTGTTTTTTTAATAAAATTGTGTGCTTTCTTGAGCATAGGACTGTACTCCGCTCCGAGATTGGTAGCAAGAATTGCTTGAACACCAAAGACAACATCCCACAGTTGTGAACCATTATATCCCTGCAATTAAGTATATCTTTTATTTATTTAGAACAAACTCCTTTCAATTAATTCCTCTTTTTTCAAAAAAAAAATTACTATAATATATTTTCAATAGATTTAAGATGCAATTTTACTTCTATTATTTGACAAAAAGTGCAATTTTATTCTTAATATTTCAATTGGTGCGCCACTACCCTTAGTATCTCAAAATTGGAAAAAAAAAATCATAAATTTCATGTTGTGTACTTGAAAAGGTAGATGTGTTAAATGCATCCATGTCTATGAACTTCGGGTCAAATAACCCGTTGTTGATGTCCTTAAAAGTTGGTTTGTAAACCAAAACTCATATAAATCTGAAGCAAAAAGCAACTATTTTATTGCTATACTTTGTAAAAATCGTTAATTTACCCGTCGCCTTCTTTTTAAATCTAAAAATTGCTGTCATCTTGTTATTTTTTTATAAGACTTAATGCATTTTTTTTCCCTTTAAGTTAAATATAAAAATTATTTTCTAAATATTCTTAGTAAATCTATAATTTCATATAGGATATTTAAAAAAAATATTAATATAGAACAATTTAATTTTGATTGGTATTAAAGTCTTGGTAGAAATATTTTAGACTAAATTCATAAGTTTTGGATGTAATTTAAAACGAAATGATAGAGTTGGGATACGCCCATAACTCTAAAATGGATTGAGTTCCAATTCAAATTATATTGAATTATTTAATCTGATAAAAATTACTAAATCTTATCTCAGAAAAAGTCTGATTTAAACTAGAGTTAAGTTTCTAGCCTTTAAAATTTCTATAAATAGGGGTGAGATCCTCATTATTTGGTAACGAGAAAACATACACGCCGCAAAACTGTTCGTTCCCACTCACAAGTTTTCTGTCTTAATTTTCAGGGGCATTTAGATTGTGATCTAGTTGCTCTTACCCCGAGTGGGTAAAAGCCAGACCAGTGAACAAAAACAAACGGGATCTTGGTAAACGCTTCCGCAACGAGTTTCTGCGCTACAAGAGGTAGGTACATCTATTAATGTTACCTCTCCGTTAAATTATATTTGTTATAATTTTCCGTTATCCATCATTGGTATCAGAGCCGTGGTTTTTGCGTCCTGGCATGTAACTAAATAGATCTAAAATTTTATATGTAAAATTATTAGATCTGGGATGCATTCAACACAACAAAAATTTATTTTTTGTGTGAAAAAATATATATGCGTGTATATTTCGGCTCGATTTCGTGTATGTGTACACCAAAACCCAAGGGGATGAATATGAGTGTTCAAAACGGCTAACTAGAAATCGAAATTTTTAATTTTTGACCTCACCATTGGATTCACAGACCCTGAAAACCCCCCACCGGCCGGAATCGGAGCATCAGATTCGGTCAGCATGGCGGCGCATGGACTACACGCGCCAGAATACGTTCGGTGCGTGCGCGTGGGCGGTGGCCCACACGCGTGTCACCACGTGTCAGCAATATTGCGTCACTGCTGACACGTGGCCCAATGGCCGAGCGCCACGTGGATGGCAGAGGCCAAGCCACGTGTCATGATGACGTGTCAACCAGGTGACACGTGGACCAACCAGAGGGTGACACGTGGAAGGCTGTGGTCATGCCACGTGTCCCAATCAGATAGTGCCACGTGGCCCAATCAGGGGCCTCCACGTGTCAGACCGAGGTCTGCCACGTGGCATTGCTGACGTGTCGCGAGTGACACGTGGTCCAATGAGATGCTGCCACGTGGATGACACGTGTCATGCCACGTGGCGATGAGTGTACCCGGGTGCCACATGGGCGCTAAGTGGACCAGTAGGAATTGGACACGTGTCACGCTGTGGTTATGATACGTGTCTAGTCGAGTGGGAGGCCATGCGTGTGGCGCGTGAGCGCGTCTACCTCCCTCTCCTCGGCGCGTGTTGGCGCATGCGGCATTTTTCGACCACCATTTCAGCTCTGATTTTTGTCAAATAATTTTTTTAAATTATTTCTGATTTTTTGGTCATGTTTTCAAAATTTTTTAATGACCAGAAAATAAATTGTGTAATTTTTGATATTTAAATGTGTTTAATTTCAAAATAAAATATTAAAAATTTATAGAAAATATGTTTTCTGCTTTCGAAAATTTTTAAAAAATATTTTGAAAATTTTTTGAGCTTCTGTCCTTACTTATTGATTGAAATGTGTTTCAATCATGTGTATTTATACATGAGTGTATAAAAAATTTTTGTATTATGTTACAGAAATATTGAATAAGGACAGTAGGTCTTCCTTAAATTGCGCATAGGTTGATTTTAGAAATACAAGAGTGCAATCTATAAAGCAACGTGAGAATGCGAAAGAAGATTTGAGCTGATGATATTGATGCTATAGTGCATTATAAAGTACATGTGTGAGAACAAATGCAAGAGTGCATTTGGACTGGTGGTCTGAGTATGAAAATGGAACTTTGGTTCGAGTTGCCAAAAGGAAAGTATTGAAAAGCAACACTAAAATCTGTGATGGTGTTGAGAAATGGACGGAGCGTGCATCGTTCATAACTTCATCAATTGACTTATGAGTTGCTTGATGAATTGATAAAATCAGTCAAAGAAATAATCCTAATAATTAGAAAGATTTTATGAAATCTGGACTTCAATAATAGTTGACATAAGTGTCAATTTAAGTTGGCGTTTATTTTTGTTAAATAGGATTTATGTTTCCTATTGATATTTGACATGAGTGTCTTATTTTTGGGATTATTGGATTTTAATTTATTGGTTAAATAAATGCGTTTATTTATTAATTATGATGGCATTTAACTTTATAATAAATGAGTTTATTTTAATTGTTAATTGCCTTGCGATATTTTATGAATAAAATGATTGCATGCTTATTAAGTAAAGGCTTAATAAAGATCCCCTCATAAGTTTGAGAACTTGATAATCCAATAATTCAGATTTATTATGCATGAAATTTTAACCTGTAAGGTTGGACATTAGGACTTAGAGGGTAATTGGATACTATAAGTAGCCTTTTCGAATTTGAGCCCAATAGAAAATTTTACTAGGTTATTATTTCAGGTGCATAATAAATTGCATGTGTTGCCTTATCTCCCTTAAATATGTGCAATATTGTTCCATTTGAGATCAGAGGATGTTAATGGATGCTGCTTCCAAGTTAAAATTATGAAATCTGGAATACAAAGGTCCGGTATGTGCTTTAAGAGCAAGAGGCTCTTAAATCCTCAAGTTCGGTTATGATTGAACCTGAGAATGACACTATAACCCAGCATAAGTAGGACCGGGATGCCTATGTTGCATCACATCACTAAGCAATTTCGCAAGTATCAAAATGCAATGGATCTGTGGATCGCTTTGTAGGAGAAATTCGGAGATGTGACTCTGAATAAGCTTCGATCATTGAAGATCAAATTTGATACATATCAAAAAAAGTCTGATTATTCGATGCAAAAACATCTAAGAGAGATGAAAAAGGAAAAGTGAACTTAGTCATAAGTGACTGATGAGCAGTAGGTCCAAACTGTTATCCGTTCTTTACCCAAGAGTTTGTAGCATGTGAAGATGCAACTAACTCATATGGATAAGCACAAAGACATTTGAGGATGTCACTTGTCATTTGGAGCTTAAAAGGAACCGTCTGGCAGCGATTAAGGTCAATGTTATAATGTATATGGCACAGTCCCATTCTGGTAGAATGAGTTCTAACTAGAACAACAAAATAAGCTTCAACAATAGGGATAAGGAAAAGGCTTGAGAGCCTAAAAAGTAAAAGGAATAGAATCACAAAAGGTCCTAAGGCAAAAATGAGGTAAACACTTCAACAGTGAAATGTTTCAATTGCCTATAGAAATGACATTATGCAAGAGATGCATTGTGCCTAAAAATATACACTATTCTGACTCAAGAGTGAGTGGAATTTATGTATCTAGTTCTAAATTTCATCATTTGTGGGTGATAGATTTAGAACCAATGGACCGTGTAACAAGAGATCGAGATACCTTTGTTATGAATTTTAGGTTCTGTTCTTGTTTTATTGAAATTTGTTTTCAATTTATATTTTAAGGATGACAGTATATGATTATGCTTGGATGATTTCTATTATGGTTCTAGTTATATTCTGAATGATTTTGTTGTTATGGATGTGGACCATAACTATTTGAGTAAAACTATTTTTTCCTTTAATATATTATTTTTCACATAGTTATGAGGACAATGTGTAACAATCCGATTTGGCCCTAGTAGAATTTCGGAATATTTGTTCGGAAATTCAAGAGTTTGTGTGTATAAGAGAGTGTATTTGAGTAAGTGTCTTGTGTGTGGGTTTCACAAGCACGACAGAATGCGTCACGTGAAGCCTATTTGAGTTGGATTATTTGATGTGTATCGGACACGTGGCAGCGTAGGAGTTTGACAAGTGGCATCGTAGGGAATTGACACATGGCTACAAGGGAGAGTGACACTTGGCATGGGACTTTTTGGATTGAGATGAATTAATGAGGTTAGTGGGCATTAATGTGAATAGTAAATATTGGATTAACATTGACCAACTTCCCATTCTTCTTTCACGTTATTTTTGGCCCTTTTGCTCTTCTTTCTTTATTTTTCTTTGGTCAGCCGTTTTACCTTTCTTCGCCCTCTCTCTTGTTCCTTTCTTCTTCATTTGAGCTATTCTTAAGAGAATCACTTGGTTTGGGATTAAGAGAGTTGGTTTTTGAGAAGAGGTAAGTAGTACTATTATGATAGCATTGGTCTTCTTCTTCTGTTTAATTTCTGTTTTTGATTTAAAGTGGAAATAAGGATTAACTCAAGTGTTTTGGTATGGTTTGTTCAAAGCTGTGGACAAGAGAGTAGATAAAGGCAAAGAGAAGATTGGAGCTGAATAGAGAGCTGAGATCAAGCTTCCTAGAGGTTGGGATCGAGTGTGATTTTATTATTCTTGCATGTGTTTACATGAAATATGTTTGAATAGAGACATGTTTGAATAGAGAGATGCTTGTTGAGCTTTAATTAGCTCAATTGCACTTTTAGAATATATTTGTTAGACGTTCATTTTGATTGATTACGGTGCTTATGATATGTGTATATATGTTTATAAGTATGTAAGTTGATCATTTGAATGTGTGTTGATGTTGTTAGACGGGTTACCATATAGTTGTGATGATAAAGTTTGGTTTTGGCAAATTCTGCTCATTTTTCATCTGACCTTTGTGTAATATTTTTGCTATAAGTAGAGTTTTATATCTCTAAATGGAGTGATTCTTGATCCATTAGCACCATGACTTCTATACCTATAAAAGTCTCAGAAATGACCTTGAGCAAATTCTTACTCTAAGACCCTGAAAATTGGTTAAAAAGGAGGTGTCTCTACTTTGGCCGGTTCATTTGAACAGTTCATATTGTTTAGATCATATCTCAAGTTGTAGATGTCCATTTGACCTGAAACTTATTCCATTTGAAATTAACTTCCTAGGGAACAATTGTTAAGAAGGATGTTTTGTTTAAAAATGACGTTTAGAGGTCAGTTTAGACGATACAAGTTTGAGGTGAGAACCAGTCTCGTGAAGGTTCCTCACGGAGCCTTCTGTCGCGAGCACGACAGAGCAGGTCATAAGAGTGATTTTCCTCTTGATTTAGAGCCCATGGTTGATATGAATCAATTCCCCACCTTTTTCCTCAACTAATTTGTATATTTTTAGGTGTTTCTCTCCCCGAATTGAACCCGTATTACCCCGGAATGTTTCCGTGGTCTATACCATGTAGGGATGATCACGAGGCGGGGATTCCCCGCTCCTCGCCCCCCGCGGGGACCCGACCCGAATGGGGCGGGGAATCCCTGAAATTTTTCCCTGCGGGGGCGGGGAAGGGGGGGAAAAAGTCCCCGCCCTTGAATTCGGGGCGGGGACGGGGAAAGGGGTCCCCGCCCCGCAGGGATCCCCGCCCCGAAAAAAAAAAAAATATATATATATATATATATATATATATTAATAATATATTAATTTATTTATATATATATATATATAAATATTTGTAATGTTTGAATTGTACGGAATATTTATAAATATTTATATTTTAATTGTATAAAATACTTATATATATTTGTATTTAAATTATATGAAATATTTTTAATTTTAAATTATTAATTATTAAATTTTACAAAATAAATTTTATAAAATATTTTTAAATCGGATAAAAAATGTCAATCGGATTGAAATTTTTTATTAAAATTGGACTTTTTTAGCGGGAACGGGGATCCCCGCGGGGGCGGGGAAGGGGACGGGGAATCCCCGCCCCTAGGCGGGGCGGGGACGGGGGAGCCACTCCCCGCCCCGTGATCATCCCTAATACCATGTATGTTTAGGTTTACCAAATGATTACAAGATTAGTTATTTGGCTAAATAATGCCACGGCATAAGAGTTAGTGTTGAACATGACATGCTCTGTGATCTTAATTGTTATATAATGCTTGAGTTATTGTAATGCTTTTGGTATAATTCAGAGAGTCTTTATGCTATCTGGCTTCTATCGCAAGCGCGAATTCTTGTCGCGATCGCGACAGTGAACCTGGCTTCTATTGCGAGCGCGACTTTTTTATCGCGATCGCGACAATGAACCCAAATGTTTACATTATTTTTTATTATTAAGCATGACATGCCATGAGATATTGATTATATAGGATTGGATCATGTTATAATGCTTGAGAGATGTAATGTATATGATATAGCGTATAGAGTCTATATGTACAGCCTGAAAGTCATAGCAGTGGATAGATAAGCATGCTTATAAAGGTTACCACGCAGCTGCTACCGACCGCCCCGTTTGGGTGAAGTGGCCGACCTCCGAGATGGACATATAGATACAGATATAGATATAATACATGTTCTGAGACTTCGGTCTTCTTTTTATATAGCGCCCGTATCCACAACTAAAGGATTTCAGGCTATTCCTATTATATGTTTTGAAGTGTACAAGAGTTGATGTATAAGTCCTATTTTATATATATGCCTTTGCTTGAGAATGAGAATATGAATACATGACCTGTTAATGAATAAAAGTTTATATGCATGTGAATATGAGATTATATATGATCTGTAAATGAATAAGCTAATATGCATGTGAACATAAGATTGTATAGACTATGTGAATACTGATGTTGTATTGAGCATGATAGTATAAATGATGCATGTGATGTGTGTGCGACTTCGGTAGAAGTCCTTTGCTTTACTTTCATCCCCACTAAGCGTTATCGCTTAGCACGGATGTTTGTTTTCGTATAGGTTTACAGGTTTGGACCAGTGAGCGGGCATCTGCGGGTCAAGGCTACTAGGAGTTTTGTTTTGATCTCTTTTTGTATAAGATAGAAATAGAGTTTGTGATGTTTTGAGTAACATCATTATGTGGATAGAAAGTATAGTGTTCATATGTAAATGTTAACTGTATTTGTATATGTACCGAAGGTGTATATGTATATGTATAAAGCTTTTGTAATGTGTACAGTTTATATATATATATAAGAGCAGTATGTTTGGCCAAAATATTCTTATTTGTTTATTGTTATTGCTTCCGCCTTTGTGCATGCATGTGTACGAGTATGTGTGCATTAGAGTCCGCGTAGCGCCCCGATATTCTTTCTCGAGGGTATGAGGGTGTTACACAATGTGAAATTATGGCATGCTAAATTAAACCATATTGGACAAGACTGAATGAGTCGGTTAGTCAAAATAGGTTTAATAAGTGATTTAAATAAGTTTGAATTGCCTACATGTGAGCATTGCCTAAAAGAAAAAATTAGGTAGAAAATCATTCAGAAAAGGAACTAAAGCCAAATTTTCATTGCAGTTAGTCCATTCTGACGAATGTGGTCAAATGAATGTGAGGGTAAGGCATGGAGCCTACTATTTCATCACATTTATATATGAATGTAATAGGTATGGTCATGTTTATCTGATTTCTCGCAAGTCAGAAGCATCGAGTTGCTTCAAGACTTACATGAGTATAGTTGAGAATCAATTAGATAAAAAGATCAAAGCTTTAAGAACTGACAGAGGTCGATAATATCTTACAGATAAACTTAAAGTTTCATGTGATGAAAAAAAGGATTGAACATCAGTTGTTCATTCTTAGAAATCCACAACAAAACGGTATTGAGGAAAGGAGAAATAAGACTCCTATACATATGGTTAGATCTATGATGTCAGAGGTAAATTTGCCTATCTCCTATTGGGGAGATGTTTTATTGACTGCCACATATGTTCTGAACTGTATGCCCTCTAAATCTATCATAACCACAATTTATGAGTTGTGAACGGGTCGACAAGTTGACCTAAGCCATTTACAACCTTTGGGTTATAATACTTACGTCCATGATACCTCAATTTGGTAAATTTGAGACCAAGAGGTGAAAAAAGTGTCTATGTGAGATATTCTTAAGTATCAAGAGGATACATTTTTGTGGGTCAATAAGAAAATGGCATAATGACAGAATTTGAATCACAAGACGTCACATTCTTAAGAGAATGCATTTCCTAAATTGGGCGAAGTGAATTGAGATTTCACTTTATATTTATCTCAGGAAGGGAACTATCAGGATCACTCCATCCGAGTGGGAGGGATTTAGAGGAAGAAGGTTAAGACCTTCATCCTCCAAACGATCCGGATGTTCGAGACCTGATTCGAGTGGGAGTATTCTTGACTCCAGTGGGAGAAAAGAATATGGTATTCCTGACTCCAGTGGGAGTATGGAACATAGTTCTAGTGGGAGTATTATGAATCACGATAAATATACGAGACATGTATCAAGATTCAGAACTGCAAAAATCTAAAAGGATAAGTATTCCATGCTGACGATTTAAAATCGAAGGCTGAAATGAAGCCCTTTTAGTTGTCCCACAAGACAAGAAAAAGCATAAAAATATTCAAAAGGCTTTTTTATGCCCATTTAAGGAAAAATGGATTAAAGCAATGGAAGAAAAAATGGCAACCATGAGATAAAATCAAGTTTAAGAACTAGTTGATCTACTGGATGGACACAAATTGAGAATAAATGTGTTCTCAAAGTAAAGCCAAAGGCTGATAGAGGTATCGAAAGATATAAGGTTCGGCTAGTCGCTATGGGGTTCATACAATAGGAAGAGATTGACTATGAGTAGACTTTCTCATCTGTTGTAAAATTTACGTCCATAAGGTTCATTTTAGCCATAGTGACGAGTTTGAATGTAGAGTTTCATCAAAAGGATGAAAAGACTACTTTTCTCAATGGAGAAATGGATGGAACAACCTTTAGGTTTCATCAGAAAAGGCAGCGAACATAAGATTTGCTGATTGATGAGTTCAATCTATACCCTTAAACAGTCTTCAACACAATGTGACTTAAAAACTTCATCATACAATCATGTCGAATGTGTTTAACATGATTAATGAAGATCATTGTGGTTATAGTAAAAGCTCTGAAAATGAATTTGGCATTTTGGCATTGTATGTATACGACATACTTAAAGTTGAAAATGATAAGTGGTACGTAAATGAAATCAAAGATTGGTTATCATCCAACTTTGATACAAAGCATATGAGTCATGCATATTACATTCTTGAAGTTAAGATTTCAAGAGATCATTCAAGAAGATTGTTGTCTGTTTTTTGAGAGAAATATATCAACAAAGACCTTGAGCGATTTAATATGCTGAACTGCAAACTCATAGATTACCCCATTACCAAGAATCAGTTTCTTAGCAAAGATATGTGTCCTAATAAGCCAGAAGAAAAGAACGTATGAGAAATGTTCTGTATGCCAATGTCGTGGGTAATCTGATGTATGCAGTGTTGTATACAAGACATGATATATGCTATGCAGTGGGCATGGTTAATAAATATCAATCTAACCCAGGCAAAACACATTGGAAGCAATTGAAAGGATACTTATATACCTTAATGGTACTGTAGAATATTCTCTCTATTTTCAAGAAAATGATCTGCACTGAGAGAATAAAGAAACATTGATTGGGCAGGAGAAGTAGATGAGAGATAATCCACCTCAGGTTTTATATTCTTGATTGGCAAGAGTGCCATCTCGTGGAGTAACAAGAATTAAATCTGTGTAGCCCTATCAATCATGAAAGTTGAATTTGTCAATTCCTCAATTGCAGTACAGGAGACAGTTTGGCTGAAATAGTTTGTGAGCCATTTAAGAGTATCTGTCTCAGAGGTATTAGTGACAGTCTATAGTGACAGTCGGTCGTTGATGGCTTATAGTAGAGCTAAGCATATCGGCATTAAGTATCAATATTCGAGATATATTATTGCACGAGAGATGTGAACTGGCAGTACATTTCTACGCATGCAGATCCATTGAGTAAACCTATTACGAGAGATGTGTTTTGAGAGACATATTAGATCTCGAGATTTGCGTAGAATTTAATTAGTACTGTTATTTTTTATATAATCCCTTAACGTTATTATTTGCGAATAATAACTAAAGTTCATTGTTGGCAATACATGAGTGTGAATGTTTATGTGTAAACATTTACTGTTATTAGTATGAGATTGAGCATGTCGGACAGAGAAGTAGCCCACTCACAATGTTGTTTAACTTAGTTTTGTCAATGAGTTGGCAAAGACTAAGATGAGGCAATTTTTGAATATATGAGAATGCTCGAGAGCCTGTTCAAAATAAAAGTGTCGTCTTGCAGAAATTATAAGATGAGTCTTATTAAGGTGCGAGATAAAGTCATACATAAAGTTGTATGCTTTGGATTGAGATCCAAAATAAGGATTGTATGAAATCCGATGGTCAGTTATATGTAACTACCATATTCTGTCTAAAAAGCCAGAAGTAGTCCTTAAGTAAGCGGACTAAAGTTGGGTGCTTTGGTGCATCGCAACCTTACGCTTCTGTATGGTGTTTGATATACACATTATTGAAATGTGGGACATGAGCTCCTTTAAGGGAATGAAGAACACTATAACACATATTTTATACCGTGTGTGCTTATGTGACCACAGGGATGAGAATTTAATTATATTAATGATCTCAACTTTCCCTATTGTGAGACCCTATTTATATTTCGACCCTTAGAACCCTTAACTTATCCCTGAAGTATGGTTCAATGTGGCTAGCTTAGTTAGTTTCCAAGAGGTCTGGAGAAAAATTTAGGCCTGGCGGATCTAACTAGAAAAACAAGTTGAATCATGATAGATGGCATATAGTAAGAGGGGAAGATAGCCTTTTGATCACTTTCATAATGTTTCGTGGTTCACCGGCATGCTTATTATAGTTTCTATGAGTAGAGACATAATAGTGAACACGGAAATTATTTTATGAGATCATGAGTTAAAACAATGAATGTGAGAATGCAATATAGGGTCAGGCATACATGAAAAGATGATCTTATTTTTCGAGACGCTATATATCCCTAACAGGTATATAGCACTAGTGCTCTCGAGGTATGCTGGTCACACAATCTATTTGCCAGTATAACTGAAGATTAAGACTGGAATGCGTTCCGTCATGTGCGAGTGGGAGATGATAGAGTTGGAACACGTCCATGACTCTATAATGGATTGAGTTCCAATTCAAATTAAATTGAGTTATTTAATCTGATAAAAATTATCAAATCTTATCTCAGAAAGAGTCTGAGTTAAACTAGAGTTAAGTTTCTAGCCTTTACGATCTCTATAAATAGGGGCAAGATCCTTATTATTTGGTAACGAGAAAACGTACACGCCGCAAAACTACTCGTTCCCACTCACAAGTTTTCTATCTTAATTTTCAGGGGCATTTAGATTGTGATCTAGCTGATCTTATCCCGAGTGAGTAAAAGCCAGACCAGTGACCAAAAACAAACGGGATCTTGGTAGACATTTTCGCAACAAATTTATGCGCTACAAGAGCTAGGTACATCTATTAATGTTACCTTTCCGTCAAATTATATTTGTTATAATTTTCCGTAATTCATCACGAAAAATAAGTTCTGAAGAAAAAAAATTGAATTGGAGTAAAAATATAAAATTGAAAAATTAAAGGAATAAGGAGGGGTATTTTAGTATGCAACATCAAAATATAGGAGCAAATTAGTTCTAAAATAAATGTTAAGTGTAAATGAGCTCTTTCAACAAAATATTTCAACTTTATGAGCATTAAATATAATAATTATACCTGCATTTTCATGCCATCTTCTGCTATCCACAGATAATCTTTGATTCTGGGTAAATGAGACTTACATGCTTCAGAATTTGGATCCTCTACCCAACAACAAAGCATGTTCAACACCTATTTTTTCATTAATTTTTGACAAATTATGAGAATAATCCATGGCTTTTGTATATAATGCATAAGAATTACTCTCTCCGTCCCATGCTAAAAATCATTTTTGGCTCTTGAATAAATATTAATGCAATCACTGAATTGTCTTAATCTTATTAAAAAAAAAAATACTTCTCAATTAATGCACTAAAATGCTAGGAAGAAATGAAGCTCTATTTTGGCATGAATTTTGTTTTGCTTTTTATTTCTATGGTCTTCTCGATGCCAATAATGACAGGGGTATAATTGCAAAAAAGATTTTGGGTCAGTTTGGCAAAATTTATGAAAACAGTTTTTTCAATTGAAAAAAGTTGTATTCCAAAAATCTGTATGTCGAAAAATAAATGACTGTTTGGTAAATAAAATTCAAAATGACTTATAAAACTAAAAATAGTTGTTAACTGTTTGGTAAATAAATGATTAAAAATGACTTTTTAAAATAAAAAAATAAAAATAAATATAACATAAAAAAAATTAAAAATATATATAATTTTCTTAATTAATCATATATATTATTTTGTATGATAAAAAAAGAGAAGAGAAAAACATAACATAATTATTTTTAACGTCAGATGATTTGGGTGGTAGGATAAAACAAAGAGCAAAAAAAAATTATATTAGATATAATTGTTATTATTAAATAAAATAAGGGATATTTTTGTCTAAAAAAATATTAAATTTGCTGCTCTTAAAAGCTGAAAATCAACTTTTCTGAAAATCTTCAATTTCTAACTTTTTTTAATATGAGGTTTTTTCACTTTTCAGAAAATTAATTTTTCTAAAATTAGCATTTACCAAATATTTATTTTTATCCCATAATCAGCTTTTTATTAAATATGCAGTTTTTTGACCTTCCAAAATCAATGCCAAACAGGTCCTTTGTATGTTAATTTTAAATTTCAATTGTCCTTTCAATTTAAAAACCCCGTTAGTTTTTTTATGTTAAAATTAACAAAAATTTAATTTGTTTTAAGAAAAATTACTTTTTCAGTTTTTTCTATGAATTAATATTATTAATAATAATTTTTTATTACTGTAATTAATGAATGTTTATAATAATTATCTAAAATTTATTAAATTAAAATTAATTAAAAAATTATGACCATATAAGTTTTTCTTTTGTTTAAGCATATTTGAATAAAATTAATTTTTTATTTTTAAAAACAATTCTTATGCAACCCAATAAATTAAATTGTAAACAAAAATACCAATTACTTTTAAAAAAATATTAAATGATCTAGATGCATGGCAAAATACAAAATATTTTTTGTATAATAGGTGGAATGATTTAGTGAAATAACTAACAATAATTTTATAGAAATTCTTAAGTTTAAACTAAAAAATAATAAAATATCAAAATAATTTTTTTATTCAAATATTATTAAAATAAGAAACATTTATATGGTCGTAATTTTTAATTAATCTAAAAATAATATTTATCTTAATGTTCATTTAATTTGTTTTGGGTAACTATTATAAACATTCATTAATTATAACAATAAAAAATTATTATTAATTTTAAAAATATTAACTACTAAAAAAATTGAAAAAATAATTTTGCTTAAAAATTGAATTTCCATTAGTTGTAACAGAAAAATTAACGGAGTCCTTAAATTGAAAGGGCAACTTAAGTTTAAGACTGACATTGCAAGATTTTTTTTTTTTTTTGTTAGTTTGAAACTAAATACTAGTATCTTATAGTTCATGTCTGATTTTGTAATTAATTCAGTTGAAAAACATAGAATTTTTTTTTTCAGTTTTATATCATGACTCATGAGACGAATGGATTACCTATAAATTGCTGCTATAAATTAGGCAGAAAAAAAAATACCTTATTTACAGGGCCAAGGCAGATGTAATTAGTATTGTCATCCTCATAATGAACATGTTTGATAACAGTTTTCAAAGCCAATGATCTTAGCTTGGAGAAGGGCCACATGGTAAGAAGTTGCTCCCCAACATTGTGAAATAAATCCCATATCATATCTTGGATTTGTGGATGGGGATAATACAAATCTTCCTGCAAAAACAATTTTTAGATGTGGCACCTCCTTATTTTAAATGATAAAATATAATAAAAAAATATAGAAAAGAAAAAAATATCGTCAAGCTCCTGAATTTTTTGAATTTTTGTTATCAAGTCCCTATAATTTTATTTTGCAACTTTGAGCCTCTAATTTTTTCTTTTTTTTACACATTAAGCACTCCGTGAATGGAAAATGTGAAATTAAACAATACTTAGCATTTTACGTGCCTTTGGTATATGTATTTTAATCTCAATTTGATGTACCATAGTTAATACTATTATTAATTTGAAATTTAAATACTAATTGAAAATGCCGGTTTAACTTAAAATTGACAAGAAATACATGAAGGAACGTCAAATTGAAGTTCATATATAGATACTAAAAGTGTGTTGAATGGGACATACAGTTTAATTTCATATTTTTCGTCCAATAAGAGCTTAATGTGTAAAAAAAAAGTCTAGGTATTCAATATTATAAAATAAAAATATAAAATTTAATAGCAAAAATTTTAAAAGTTCAAGAATCTAAAAATGTATTTTTCCATATAAAAATTAAGAGGTATTAGAAAAAAATAAAATAAAATAAAATAAAATAAAATAGAAGGGAAAAAAAGAGAGAGAGAGAAATGTAGAAGTACCTTGGCACAAAGAGATCTACAATTGTCCCAATCAATGTGATGATAAGGAAGAACATAAAGCTCCCTTCTAATGGATAAAACGAGTTTTGTAATTGGACCCACAAATCTCTTTCCATATAGATATGACATTGGCAGATATACCATACGACTATGACACCATAATCTCCCTGCATCCCATTATATTATCTTAACCATATAACAATATAACACAATTCGACATTTTTTTTTTAAAAAAATAATAATAATTGAAGCTGATGAATATCATAAAATTTTAATAATAATAATAATTTATTGTTATTATTATTATTAAAATAATAATAAATGTATCACCAAACTCCTAAACTTTTTAACTTTTTGGTAAAGAAAACAAAAATTCAGAAATTTAATGAAAAAAAAAAATTAGAAAGGTGGTGATACATTTTGCCATAAAAACAATAAGAAAAGAAGAGAACCTGGGTGAATAGGAAGCAAGTAAGGAAGTAGCCATATCTCCGGGGGCAATGGATTGTTTCCTCTCCACTCATAAACTCCAAGTATCTAATTATATACATAATATAATTATATACGTAATAATTATCAAATAAAATAATTATAGACATAATATACTTACTGTCTACTAAAAATAGGCTTAGTTTTCTTTTTATTTGTCCCACAATATTGTTTTTTTCTTATCTATTTCTCCAGTAACTTTATAAAATCAGTAAATAATTATTTTTTTTTCAATTTTACCCTTATTGATAAAGCTCAAACTGTTTTTATTTGAAATAGAGAGAGAGCTGGTTGGCTTGTAGTAGAGGATTCGATCGGGTAACTAAGACCTGCAAGAAGAAGTGTCCGGTCAGATCAGACGTGAGCACTCCGAAACTTAAGTCAGTAGCTTTCTAAAGAAAAAAAGTTTAGAGAGAAGGTCTCAGAGTGTCGATACCTAGAGCCACTATTTGTAGGGCTATTTATAAGAGAGGGAAGAGGGGCACTTGAGTGCCTAGGACGTGATAGCTGGCATTCAGAGTAGGTGAGCGGCTCGACAGGGAGCAGTTGAAAGGCGTGGGAGTTGCCTTGTGTCGGCGGACTGATGGGACTAGTTGTCATATCAATCCGATCGGACTGTGGCTGCCTTGACTTTTGGCTCGCTCTTGATGCTCTTCGTTGATTGGTTTTGGGTCCTATCAGGTAGATTGGGCCGACTAGATGGGCCATTTTGTAAATGATACTTACATGGTAACCATGTAAGTATCATTTACAAAATGGCCCATCTAGTCGGCCCAATCTACCTGATAGGACCCAAAACCAATCAACGAAGAGCATCAAGAGCGAGCCAAAAGTCAAGGCAGCCACAGTCCGATCGGATTGATGTGACAACTAGTCCCATCAGTCCGCCGACACAAGGCAACTCCCACGCCTTTCAACTGCTCCCTGTCGAGCCGTCACCTACTCTGAATGCCAGCTATCACGTCCTAAGCAGTCAAGTGCCCCTCTTCCCTCTCTTATAAATAGCTCTACAAATAGTGGCTCCAGTCCAGTTATCAATACTCTGAGACTCTCTCTCTAAACATTCTCTCTCTAGAAAGCTACTGACTTAAGTTTCGGAGTGTTCACACCTGGTCCGACCAGGCACTTCTTCTTGCAGGTTTTAGTCACCCAACTGGATCCTCCACTACAAGCTAACCAGCTCTCTCTCTATTTCAGATAAAGACATTTTGAGCTTTGTCATTTGATGCTTTCGTTGAGAGCAATGATGAACTCAAGATCCAACGAGCACGCATCTTCTAGAGAGCATAACCATAATGGCGATAGCCAGGCCAGACTCAGGCACTCACAAAGACGAGAGAGATCTCCTACACGCCCAGCCAGGGGTAACTTTCTTCCAGTATTCGATGATGTCATCCTACGGCAACCAGAAAACACACCCATCACGGTTCAGGACATGTCCACCCTTCTTAGTGATTTCACTAAGAGCATCGTCCAAACAATAAAGAATGGCAAGATTCCTAGAACCTCCGAAAGAGAGCGTGAAGAGGACTTCATGGACGAAGACTTCGGAATGAGGAGAAACAAAGGGATCTCCATTAACGAGCCACGAGCTCACGATAGCGGGAAACGCGTCGCCAAGACCCCAAGAAGGTACGACAAAGGGAATGGAATAATGTTTTCGAGCAGAGATTCCACTTACTTCCCCACTAAATCTCCTAATTCATCCATAGGAGATGATTTGTCCTTCATGTACACTCCTAGCCACAGCCATTTCAGAAGGCCAAAAAATGAGTCTGTTTCCATGGCCTTGAGCAAGTAGGACAAGTGGTTCAAGCAAAAACTCAAGCAGTTTGGCTTGACAAACTCCAAGAAAGGCATGTTCGAGGGGAACACCTGCAAAAACATAATATCCCCATTTTGCAGAGAAATTATAGAGTCCAAGCTACCTTCAAGGTGGAGAGACGTGGTGATGGACAAGCACACAGGTAAAATCGATCCCACCACTCACTTAGCTGAATATTTGACTAAAGTGCAAGTTTATACCTATGATAAAAGGATCGCCTGCAGAATCTTCCCCATAACTCTAGGAGGAGACTCTCTCAATTGGTTCCATGATCTACCTCAGTAGTCAATTACTTCTTTCTGGTAGCTTAAGGAAATGTTCACCACACGATTTATTATACAGACTCTAGCATCGAAATTGGTGAGTGACTTGTGCAATCTCTATCAAAGAGCCGATGAAAGTCTCAGAGACTATATCGATAGATTCCAAGCCACCATGTCTGAGGTGAGGAATGTTAGTGTGGAGATGGCGACGACTACCCTGGCTGGGGGCACTATTGATTGCCCTCTGTTTGAATTAATAACTATAAGATCTCTGGTCAGTTTCGCTGACCTGATAGAGAGGGCTAGACAACACATCCAGCTAGATGACGCCCTGAGGTCTAGCAGGGAAAGAAAGACCAGCGTCATGCACAGACTGCAGCATCCGGACGGAAGGTCTTTCATTAGAGCTCTAATATCCGAACGGTTGGGGAGAAGCCCAGACAGAACCGCAACCTCGAGATATCTGGGCAAGCGAAAGGAATTCGAACGGGGAAAACTCGATCGCTCAGATGACCTATCGCCTCGAACCTTCACTCCACTTAGTGCCAGCCCAGCAAGGGTTCTGATGTGGATTAAGGAGAAGCATAGGAGAGTCAACTAGCCCAAAAGTATGTCCGATCGGAACAGACACGAGAGGGACCACAGTAAATATTGCGAGTTTCACAGAGACGTCGTTCACACCACTGACAAGTGTTACTCGCTACAAAAGGAGATTGAGCGGCTCATACAAAAGGGGTCCCTTAAAAAATTTATAGGATCGGCTAGAGGGGATAGTCCCTATAGACGGTCGGATGCCAATAAGGATGACTCTGGCTCAAATAATAACGACGAGCATAAAAATCCAAGGAGTGTAGGCCCGAGCAGACCATATGTCGGGGTAATAAATGTGATCACGGGAGGATCATCTTATGCAGAAGATCTTTCTAAGAAGAAAAAAGGAAAGGGCGTCTATCTCTACCATCAGGCCGAGCAGCTTACACCAGTCACCATATCCAGCGGAGACGTGCAAGATGTCATGTTTCCTCATGAGCATACCCTCGTCGTTAGTGCCCAAATTAACAACTTTTGTGTTAAAAGGATTATGGTGGACGATGGTAGCGCTGTTAATGTGCTCACTCTGCAAGCTTACAAACTAATGGGACTACCGACCGAAGAGCTGAAGTCAAATGCCACACCACTGATCGGTCTCGGTAATGCTACTATCCCGGTGGTGGGCTCCATTGAACTCTTTATTGAGCTGGGCCAAGAGGCATTCGCCCACACCTGCAAGGTAACATTTATGGTGATTGATATAGTTTTTGCCTATAATGCCATTTTTAGCAGGCCCCTACTCTTTCAGACTGGAGCCGTCATGAGCATATGCTACATGGTGATGAAAATCCCAACTAGAGACGGCGTAGCCATTCTAAGGGGCGACCAGAAGGCATCATGCGAGGCATATGTCACCTTGATCAGGCAGCAAAAAGAGGCCTCTGGATAGAATGCTTGGGTTAGAGGGCAACGCCCAAAGACGACCCGAAGAAGACAACATCCGAGCGGGTACTCACCCTGAGCTGGAGAAGCGTCAGCGGACAAATGGGTCTTACTCCCTCAAATACTTGTAGTAATGTATCAAAGATTGCACCCTATCAATAAAGGAATTCTTCTTCAAGCTTTTCTCCATCTATATAAAAATTTGTAGGGTACAACTTTTACACTAGGCTTGATGCTCATCCCAAGCCAAAGATGCGAAAGTTAGAACACATTTCTTTGCAGGTAGAATTCATCCATTAGGATCGATGACACTCCCGATCCCAAAATACGGACCAATTCCAAGTCATCCATTAGGATCGATGACTCTCCCGATTCGAAGATACGGAAATCGCCTATCTCCCGTTTTCTCATCCGCTAGGTTCGACACCAATCCCGAACCGAAGATGCGAGAGTCTAACAACTTATCCACTAGGCTTGACGCTCATCCCAAGCCGAAGATGCGAAAGTTGGGGCTCATTTATTTGCCGATACACTTCCTCCGTTAGGATCGATGTTACTCCCGATCCAAAAATACGGAGCGAGTCCGAATCCTCCATTAGGATCAACGCTATTCCCGATCCGAACATAAGGAAGTCACTTAATTTCCATTGGCTTATTCACTAGGTCCGGCGTTAATTTCGAACCGAAAATACGAAGGTCAAACGGAACTGACAGTTTGTCCCGAGCTAAGTGTTGTGCAACGATCACAAACCCAAATGCAAATCAAAACGTTAGCTTGATGTACAAAACTCTTCACTCAATTCAAAGCCAGTGCAAGGCTAAGAAGTCACTTGCTACGATTGACTCTTTGGGACCCAATCCCTGAAAGTCTCATTCATAACTTACGCCAGATGACCGAGTGATTACATTTTTCCAATCAGATCGGATAAATTTATCACTGATTCTAAAAGTTATTGAGCCTGGGATTTCTTTAAATTCATGAAGTATTTACGACTAATCAGTCTAAGTATGTTAGAGAATCATACGTGGTTGTACAAGCTATGGAAAGATGTTAAATTGCAATTGCTTAGACTTGCAGCTGATGGAAACTTGCAGTTTATTAAAAAAATAATGAACTGTACAGTTTACAAGAATTAGTACAAAAATAAAATATACAATGGAAAATCTAATCTAAGTTTCTATGTCTACAATTTCTACATCAGCTGGAGCCGGGACTGAATCAGCAGAAGGCTCTAACGGGCTGAGAGGGATTGGTAACAGGTTGCGGAGCCTCGGCAGCCACCTTAGAGACAGGCCCCGCTGGCAAAGAAGCTACAACTTCGGGATCGGACGACTCTTTAGGAGGAACCTCAGGCGGCGAAGGGTCTCCACTGGGTATTCCCATGGCTGTCTCTTCTCTAGGAGCTTTTTCCTCATCATCACTAGACGGAGGATCGAGTAAAGCTACTGGATCCTCCATCCAGTCAAGCTCAGCATCAGGAAAGCGTTTCCCGGCCTTATAAATTAACCGAGACATCAGCTTTGCCTGAGCCTCACCCAACTGATCAAGAAGCTGCTCCTCCTTAGAGGCGAGTTTCGCAGCAAGCCTTTTTCTCCAGGCCGTCTCCCTATCTTCCAGGGTAGCTCTAAGTGAGTCCCGATTGGCACGAAGCTGGTTACACTCCGCCAAAACTTTGCCTTTCTCCTCATTGGCTTAGGCGTTCTTAACGCCTAGAAGCCTACACTCAGCGTCCAGTTTGGCTGCCTGCTCCTCAAATCTCTTGTACTGAGCGCTATCAGCAGCCAAATGTGAGACTTCTCCTTTAAGCCTATCGGCCTCGCCTATCTGAGCCTTCAGCTCCTGGGCACATTGAGAAGCCTCATTGTTTAGAGTCGATACCTCCGAACGAAGGGCAAAACACTCCTTCTTCAGATCCGCTACCTCTGGGCTAAGGGCAGACGCTTCATTTCGAACGGCCTCACAGCGAGAATCTGCCTCTCCCTTAGCCCTAGCAGCATCTTCAGCCCTTCCCTTCAGGAAGCTAGCCATGCCGTGCATATGAAGACCCCTTTTAGCCAGCTAAAAACCAACAACAAAGACAATGCATCAGCAAAGAAAGATATCATTAATTTCAAGGCAACATAAAATAAGGAAGCCGAATCTCACCTCCAATACTTGCTGATTGAATATGCTGCACTCCCGGGCGAGCAAGCTGGGATCTCCCATATCCTTGAAATTGTTGTCCTGGAGAATATCCCGGTAAAGGTAACCGGCCACTTTGCCGACTGACCAGTCACTGCCAAAGTTCTCTTTCAGAACATCTTTCAAAGGCACAGGTCATCTTTCAGGGGCACCCCTTGTAGCTCACCGAGAAGTCTCGCCTTGCATCGGTGCCTATTCCCTTGCAAAAATCCGAGCGTCAACGGAAGCAATTAAGTCGGCAGCCTTCTTTCGAGCAGACTCTTCTGATTGCCTCTGCGCAGCATCATTCAGTTGTGTCGCCTTCCCTTGCGCCACCTCTCTTAACGACTGAATGTTAAAGGGGTCAGCAACTGGCTGCGCTTCCTCCTCCTCAGATTCATCCAGCAACACATGTGGATGCCTGTGTAGACGCTGATCCTCCGCATCTGGTTAGGGCACTGCAGGGCCTGAGGTGATTAAGATAGGACGAGGGGCTGGGTCAGCAACAACAGCAATTGGGGGAGCGGAGGAAAGAGCATCCGCTGTGCCCTGCAAAGCGCGCACTTCCGAAGCGGGCAAGAGCTTCCTCTTCTTGGACTTCTTCTGCTCTTTTTCTAACCGGTCGTCTTCCCTCTTCGCTCGGGCCAGTTCAAAAAGCCTCTTCTCTATGTCTTCTCCACTAGCCATTGTAGCTGCATTACAAAGATAAGCAAGATAAGTACTCTTTTCAGAACCACTTAATACTCTGTGCAAATGCAATGCATGGTTGACAATTCATGCCACTCCTTCTACTCCGATCCTAATGCTCACGTTTTGCGTTTTTGCCAGCTTCGGAGCTAGAGGAACCAAACAATGTCCCTAGCAAGAAATCGGAGTCGTAGGGCTCTCCTCGTCTCCTTACAGCATCTGTCAGCTTCCTGATGTCAGCCTCGTACAGAGACTGACCGGCGGCCTGATCTCTCAAGATGGTGGCTCCATCCGATCGACCGAGTGGCACGCTAAATCCACTGATCATCCCCACCAGAAAGTACTTCTCCTTGTACCCTTTCATTGAGGAAGGGATAATGAAAAGGTTCCTCTTCGGTCGACTGGTGAAGAAACACTCAGTGCCATCGCTCCGACCCGAGATGTAGAAGAAATGGGTGAAGAGATCCAGAGTCGGGGCCACTCCCTCTATCTTGCACAAGATCTTGAAGCAACCACCGATCTCCACCCGTTCGGATGAAGTTGGTTGGGGGCGATCCCATGGCCCCTCAACACCGCCGCCTCGAAGGCGCCAAAGGGAAACCTCATCCCTGCATCCAGGCTCGACAAATGGCAGATAAACCACTCGTTCTGCTCTTTCCCAAAAGGCCCCTCTGTCATCGCCATGGATTCAGGACAAGGCATCACATGCACACCCTCGGGGAAGCCATATAAGGAAGGGATTTCAGCCACTTCTTTAGGACTTAGCCTAGAAAAAAGATCGACAGCCGGCTTATCCTTGTACTCCTCCATGAAGCTTCTATCTATTGATCGCACACTGCTGGAAGCCATTTTCAATGCACTAACCCTAGTCTCTAATGGGGTGAAGTGAGTTGAATGCAAAGGTGCAATAGAAAGAACAAGAGGAAAACTTGAAGGCAAACGAGAAGGGATTACTTACTTGATTGTAGGTACTTTGGAAATTTTGAGGACAGAAAGCGAGAATCAACATGGTATGGAGGAAACGAAAATCGCCGAAGAGAAAGATGAGAAGAGATTTTGGCAGAATTTCGCTAAGGATTGCTGAAAAGTGATAGAAAGATACCCAAAGGTTACCCATTTATAGGCAAAGGCTTCTCGAAGACGCCAACCGTGTCTCCACAGGATGCTCACCATGTGTCCTCAAGGTATTATTATTGTACGAAGAACGAAGCATCACCCTCGGAGCACGTGCAACGTTAAATAAAGACAGTTGTCTGAGCAGGCGAGCCTCGTCACGTGACCGCCTTTCAAAATTCAAAAATTTTGCCAACGGATGTCTCCCGATCGGATCACCTGTAGTGAATTCCTCTCCGATCGGAACAACTCAAATTAAACTCTCCCGAGCGGAGTAACAAAGGCAAACCTCTGCCCGATCGGCCCTCTTTGAGGGGGGATAAGTGACAACTATGTAAGTATCATTTACAAAATGGCTCATCCAGTCGGCCCAATCTACCTGGCAGGGCCCAAAGCCCATCAACGAAGAGCATCAAGAGTGAGCCAAAAGTCAAGGCAGCCACAATCTAATCGGATTGATGTGACAACTAGTCCCATCAGTCCGCTGACACAAGGCAACTCCCACGCCTTTCAACTGCTCCCTGTCGAGCCGCTTACCTACTCTGAATGCCAGCTATCATGTCCAAGGCACTCAAGTACCCCTCTCCCCTCTCTTATAAATAGCTCTACAAACAGTGGCTCTAGGTATCGACACTCTGAGACTCTCTCTCTAAACATTCTCTCTCTAGAAAGCTACTGATTTAAGTTTTGGAGTGCTCACGTCTGGTCCGACCGGGCACTTCTTCTTGCAGGTCTTAGTCACCCGACCGGATCCTCCACTACAAGCCAACCAGCTCTCTCTCTATTTTAGATAAAAACATTTTGAGCTTTATCACTTATCATTAATAAAGTAAAATAAAAATTAATAGAATTAATGATGGCATTGAAAATCAAAGTATAGAAGAGAAAATTATATATTATATTTAGTATTTTTTTTTTATAAATGAGATAATTCAATCATTATCTCAATATATATGCATATAAGAGGACAAAAAATGACTCTTGTTATGAAACAAAGAAAGTATATTTTAGTGAGAAACGGGTCACGGATGAACAAAATGAGCATTTGATGCAGGCTTTTACTGAAGCAGATGTGAAGGAGGCAGTGTTCAGCATGCACCCCGACAAAGCCCCTGGTCTAGATGGTTTGAATGCTACTTTCTATCAGAAGTGTTGGCATATTATTGGTAAAGACATCTCTCATGAATGTCTCCATGTAATAAACAGTTGCTGTATGCCCCCTAGTATGAAGGAAACGGCTATTGTTTTGATCCCTAAGAAGCAATCGGTTGATCAAATGTCTGACTTAAGGCCTATAGCTCTTTGCAGTGTGTTGTACAAGATCATTGCAAAAATGATAACTAATAGACTCAAATCTATTTTGCCTACTATTGTCTCCCCGAATCAGAGTGCCTTTGTCCCCAATCGGCTTATATCTGACAACTTTCTTGTAGCATATGAAGTGATGCATTATTTAAAGCGGAAAACTCAAGGTAAAGAGGGTATGACGGCGCTTAAACTTGATATGAGTAAAGCATACGACAGGATGGAATGGAATTTCTTGGAGGCTATGTTGATCAAACTAGGCTTTCATGCTCACTGGGTTAACTTGATTAAGATGTGTGTTTCCTCTTTAACTTATTTCATCTCTAATTTACCATGATGCCCTAATACCCATAAATTATAGAAAATAGTTAAAAAGAGTATTATATGTAATTTACAAGTTAATATAAACATAAATACTTTAATGCTTTTAATTTACAAGTTTCTATAGTTGAATATCAATTTCTTTAATCAATTTATGCTTTTTTTTTTTTTTTTTTTTTTTTTTTTTGAAATATCAATTTATGCTTTTAATTTAATGCTTAATTTAAATATTTTTAAACACGATGTGCCATCCATATCAGAAGAGTGATATAGAAATATAAATGAATTGATACCGAGAGCCAGAGCTTGCCCCAAGATGGAATGTAAGTGGCCCCACCACGATCAAGGATCCACCTTCTAGCTTTAATCATAGCACCATCATTGCCGTCCATTTCTTGCCCAAGCAATCTCAGAGTCACATATGATAGAGTAGTGCAAAACATTATACTGCGCCCCTCTATATGTAATCCCCATCCCCCATCTTCATTCTGCATTTGTTTTCCATTCACAAATCTTTCTATCAATTTTGTCCCATATATTTTATATTTATACTTTGATGTTAAATACACTATTTTTAAAGAAAATCAAAATCAAAATAAACAGTCCACCTTGCATTTAAAAGTAATATTATTCCTTCCCAAAACAATAGAAACATTTATTAGATTTTCACATAATTCTAAGAAAATCAATTTTTATTGTTATAAGATATAATTTTACCAATAGTTTATCGATTATGTCATTCATTTATATTATTATTATTATTATTATTATAAAAATTAAAATAATGACTAATATTAATAAATAATGTTGGAAATATAAATTAATTTGACAAGTGGAACTTTTAATGATCTTAAATAAAGTACATAATGTCACATTATTTTAAATTTTACTTGAAAAATAATTTATTGATAATTGAAAAATTAAATAAGAGTATTATAGGTAATTTACAAGTTAATATAAACATAAAAATAACAAATGTGCTATGTTTTGAAAGAGACTTAAAAGGAAAGTGTTGAAACGGATGAAATACTATTTTAACAAATAAATTAGATACAAAATCAGCTATGGAGTCTGCTAGGGGCTTCAGCAAATTTTCATTTCTATGGAGTCTTGCCCTATGTGCTATGTTTTGAGAGAGACTTAAAAGGAAAGTGTTGAAACGGATGAAATACTATTTTAACAAATAAATTAGATACAAAATCAGCTTCAATCAAGTTCTCATTTTCCATTAATAAAATATTAGAGGAAGAATGTGCTATGGAGTCTGCTAGGGGCTTTAGCAAATTTTCATTTCTAATATTAGAGTCCATCCCTCTAAGGGATGTTCTTCTGAATTTTTTAAAATGAAAATTTTACCAAATACACTTTAATGTTTCCTTCAAAAGCTAGTATTAAATTTTCTTCAAATTTTTTATATTATATTTTACCATGAAATTTTATATCTTTTTCTAAAAAAATATTAATATTAATATCCAAAATCATATATAAATTTATTATAATCACTTTAAAATAGATTTTTTCATATAAAAAAATACTTCACATTTATTTTTCGCTCCCCAATATAAATTTTTAGTTTTGCCCTATGTAAGTGGCCTTTGGCTTCTTTTATTGAAATTCGGTTATTGAAAAAAATATATTAAAATTTATACGTAAGATATCGTTTTATCAATTCCCAAAATTATATATATCAATTCCCAAAAAAGTAACCTATGCTTCTTGAAATTTAAAAAGAGACAGTTGAATGAAGTAATAATTATTTTTAAATCGAAAATTTGAAGTGAAATTGAGAGTATTAAAGTAAATTATTATCATCTAATTAATAAATTAATCAAAAGCAAATCAATTCATCTATTTATTTATGGGATAATGCATAATATCCCACTCAAACTATTACCTTTTGACAAATTATCTATTGGAACTAATTAAATATCAAATTAGCCTCGTAAATTAGTTTAAAATGTGAGTAATAATACCCTTATACTATTAAAAATATTACGTTACTCCTGCGAATTGTAAAGTGCTATATGTCCTTATAGGAGATAATATGATATTTTAATAAGTTCACGAAGGTAATTTGATACTCGATTAGTTAGGACATTTTTTTAAATAATGTGTTTTGAAAAAAAAATTTGAAATTTGGGGTGTTTTGATTTTACATAATTAAAATCAAATATAAATAATATTTTAATATTAAAATCTAAAATTAGTAATATTTTGTGCAAATTGTATAAAATATTAATAAAAGGTTACTATATTTATCAAATTGAATAAAATAAAAAAAATATATTAATAAAAGATTGCCATTTATCAAATTGGATAAAAAAAATTTCACATATTAATAAATTTAAAAATTTTTTTCATTAAAAACAAAACAAAATAAATAAAATAAAAAAGTAAAATAAAAAAAAAAGTAAAATGAAAAAAAAAAATAAAAAAGGTGGGGCAGCTTTTTCAAATGGAAAGGCTGCACACAAATAAAAAAATTAAAAAAAAATATATAAGGGCTGCCATTTCCGCACCAGAGTAGTGCTGCGGAAATGGCAGCAACACCCCCTTCTCCCAATTAACTTCTAACATATCCCATATTTCAAATTTTTTTTTCAAAACACATTATTTAAAAAAATGTCCCTGATTAGTTTAGATGTAATATGTTAAAAAATACTCCATTCATTCTTTATTATCTATCACTTTTGAGTAAAATTCAAATTCTATTTATCTGTCATTTTTAGATTTACAATGCAATTTAATTTTTTTTTCCAATTTAATTTTAATTTTCAATAAAAATTGACCAATTAGATTCATTTTTTTTACATTAAATCACTCAATATGCATTGAATCACTCAATTTTTTTCTAAATTCAAGACTAATTAATATTCCCTCCATTTTTTTTATAATTGTCACTTTTGTTATTTTCACTAGAATTAAGAAATATTAATTAGTCTTGAATTTAGAAAAAAATTGAGTAATTCAATGCATATTGAGTGATTTAATGTAAAAAAATAAATTTAATTGGTTAATTTTTATTGAAAATGAAATTTAAATTGGAAAAAGAAAATTAAATTGTATTGAAAATCTAAAAGTGACAAATAAATAGAATTTGTATTTTACTCAAAAGTGACAGATAATAAAAAACGGAGGAAGCATTTCTTAATTCTAGTGAAAATAATAAAAGTGACAATTATAAAAGAATGGAGGGAGTAATAATTTAGAGGAGAATTTATGTATTATTCCATTTATTTAATTAATTTTTCTGATTTGTTTATTCTTATTCCCAGTAGAGATTTTATTATAACTATGGATGTATTTCATTATTTGTATTCTTTTCCAGTCAATATTTGTAAGACATTCCTTTGAGAATTTGCACAGTGGATATATAGCAATGTAATTTGTATTAATAAAAGACACAAAATATTTTATAATTTCGATATTCTTGTTAAATAAAAAAATTATATCTTACTGAAATAATATATAGCAACAAAAATTACCTGGTGATTATAAATATAACGACGAATTTCTTGTTGATATTCTTCAGGCAAAATGGTATTAAGGACACCCATTACGTATAAACTAATCACCTACAACAAAGAAATCAATTAAGGAACCGTAGTGTAATTTGTTTTTTTTAAACAGATTTTAAATATAAAATCAGTGACCAATCATCTAGCTGGTCTACATGTCTGCACCCAATAAAAAGTGTGAGATGTCTGGAGTTCGATTTATCCTCTTAATGTTTTGTTAGATGTGAGCATGAACCGGTACTTAATAATTTTATTAATCTTTTCATTAATTTCGATTAATAGATATATCGGTCTCAGTTTTTAATTAATTTTTTTCGGATTGGTTACTGGTTAACCATTAAAAAATTTTAACATATAAATTCAATAAATTATATAATTTGTAATGTTGTTTTTAATAGTTAAAAATGTTTCAAAAATGAAAAATACAAATCAAATATAATATCTATTAAAAGAATAAAAAAAATTCATAATTAATTATAAGAATTGAATATGTTCAATAAGAAACTAACAATAAAGTCCTAATTATGCATGTATAATGAATAAATAATTGTAATAAAAAGATAATTTTAATGTTTATTTACCTAAAAATATGTATTATAATAATATTTTATAAAGTCATATATTATAATATTTATAAATTACAAAAATATTGAAAAATTTAAGTGTAAAAATTAAAATATAATATATAAAATGTATATAGATCGGTTAACCATTAGTCAACAGTTAACCGCAGGTTTTTTTAAAAATAAAAATCGTAATCCTAAATTTTCGATTTGGTTAATTTAAAATCAGTTTAATTTAAAATCGATTTTTCGGTTAACTAAAATTTTATTTATTTATTTATTTTTTCACCCCTATCTTTTGTATATATAAAAAAAAAATTAAACAAAAAATAGAAAAAAAATAAGATGTTAAATAAAAGTATAAGGAAATTACCAATCCAGGAAGGAGAAACAAAGGGCCACCATAATCAGAAGGCCAAAAGCCATCCTGTGTTTGTAGAGTTGAATAGAAACTGAGTGCCCTTCTCAATGTCCATTTCACCATTTCTTCTGTTATTTCTTCTTCACTTTTTATACTTCTTTGCTTTTCCTCATCAATTTTCTCCTTTGCAAACTGTAATTTTTGGTGGTTATTATTATTATTATTATTTTAGTGTCCAATTGCAGGCGGAAAAGAACATGTCCAATTGCCAAGAACAATCGACCAAAGATTCAGGGGTGTAACCAGAAAATTAAAATAGTGGGATCAAAAAAATAAAAATAAATTATTTAAATATTTTAGTGGGGTCATTTTCAAAAAAAAATTAAGATTATAAAGGTATTTTTTAATTTTTTAATCGGGTCAATTTTATAAAAAAAGTTAAAATTAAAGAATTTTTTTTTAAAATTTTTTTTAGTTGAGTAGGGTCAATTCAGCTACGCCTCCGGAAGCATTTGTCCTTATTATTATCATCATCATTTAGGTAATAGCATCTGCCAATTTCCAAAAAATAAATTCTTGTAGCGTATGAAAAATACTGATAAAATCAATTCGGAATAATTTTTAATTTTTAATATATGTGATAAAAAGACTAAAATATTTAAATTTTAATAAAATGAAGCTAATAATAATAATAATAATAATAATAATAATAATAATAATAATAATAGTAATAATAAAAATAAAAGTCACCTGAAATCTCATGAGCAAATCAGAACTTTGTTTAAATTGAGAGCTATTCTTGGTGAAGTGTTTTCTGAAGTGATCAATTTGAGCCCTTTCTTCATCACTTCCAAGATTTGGATCAAACTCCCAAAATTGTCTTCCAATATTATTGTTTACACTTCTTATCAGATCTTCATTCCCTTCTGATATTTTCAGCTTCCACATTTTTTTATTTTCCTAATTTAAATTAATTATTTTCTCTCTAAGAAAAAGAAAAAATCACAATAAAAATTTATAATCAATGCTACTTCTTCATTTTTGTAATAATAATAATAACAATAACTTATTGAAAACAACACATACCTTATGATAATACCAACTGGGTTTAGTGTGTGAATTCTGGAGAATGGTAAAATAAATGTGAATAAATATTTTCCTAGCTGACAATTAGCACTTTTCTTATGGAAAAAGGAAACAATGCTGCTAAAGGAGTGAGTAACGTAACAATATATATATATATATATATATATATATATATATATATATTCCATTCGTAATACGTAACAATACATAATTTTGAATGGTTTAGAGATAAATTTGGCTTTATCCATTTTTCTTTATGTTACATATAACGTCATTATAAGATGCTTATGGAACTCCTCCAACATATAATTCCAAATATTGTAAAAAAAATTTATATGAATATATACACACAATTATTCTATTCATAAAATTAATTAAATTAATTGATTTTGATTGAAAATTACATTTTTGTTGTCCCCTAAGTCGATTGTTCTATTTTAGTTTCTGATAATAATGGAGTTTTCAATAGCAGGACCACTGTTATCATTATCAATCATTATTCAATTATTTAATAATAATAATAATAATAATAATTTTATTTATTTTTAAAGTATAAGAACAATATTATTACGAGTCAACTTCAATCCATAACTATCTTTTGTTTGATAGAACGTACTAGGTGTATTTAAAAATGAGTTGGATGCGTTATAATCGATTTTTTTATTAAATCTATCTAAAATTTTAAATGAATTGAATCTAATCTAATCTAGTTGGGTTATAAGTTAATTTTTTTATATTGAATTGGTTAGTATATCACTGAATTACATGAAGTATGTTAATTGTCTATCATATATTATAAACATATAAATTATAAATTATTCACATTTATATTTTTCAAGTATAAAATATTAATTTCATTTTTGTAAATATTTTTTTAGATAGCACATGCATCTTTCATTTTTTTAAAAAATATTTTCAAAAAATAAAAAAATTAATAGCATCCTAAAACAGAAAAGTACATATGCATTTTTAAGCTGTGAAATTAATTGATTTAATTATAATCCATAAAAAAATAAAAAAGAAAAATACATATAGAAAAAGGTTTTAAAATTTCAAAATCTTATCAAAATCCAGGAATATATCTGGAAGAATGATATTTTATTTTCCATTGAAATTACAAAAGAAGAAAAATTCAAACATCACCTAAAATGCACCTATATAAGTAATTTTTAATTATGCATGAACAATGGATTAGTTTGTTGGTTATTATACAATAACTTATAATCCATATAGATATTTTTTAAATTTTAGAATAAGTTATGTGGGCTATAATAATCCAATAAAATTATGAAAAAATTAGTTAGATGGATTGAATTAATTAGTTTGGATGGGTTATGTCATATTTGATTAGGCTTAGAACGTACAACATGAGCTAATTAAAACTAGTTATATATATTATCCACGTTTGTTTAAATTAAGATGAATTCAATTTATATTAGTTTCTAGATATTGGTTTATAATTGTATTTGACCTACTTTCAGAACAACTTAATAATTTGAAGCAATAGTTAACACAAAACTCTTTAGATTACCATAAACTTTAGATGGTATTAAAGTCATAAAACGACTAATCGTTATATGATTTTGAGATATATGGTCGAAGATTTGTAGTCCAAGAAAATCTAGACAAATAAGAACGTTGGATTAAACAAGTGACAACTGGTGTAAGATAAGTTGTACTTAAGAGGAAATATTGAAGAGAATTTCATATCGGATGATTAAGTCAATTAGTAATTAAAGGCTTAAAATTGTTGAGCTAATTCTAAAATGACTTGACCTATTTTAGAGTAATAATAAACCTATTCTTATTGAGTCGAGTCTTCAAAGACCCACGCAAACTTTACAGCTGGGAGCAAATTTTAGCCACAATCTGGTGTAGCGGCAATGATAACTTCACTCTCTAAGCCGTGACAGAAGCCATCGACGGCTAGCAAAATCTTTCATGACTTTTTTTACAATGAGAAGTTGATTGGTGAGATGGAGCAACATAAACAGTATTTGCTGCTGGAATTTCATGTTGCATTCTAATTTGACCATAAAGCTTAGAGAAGTGATGTAGATTGGTTCATGGATTAAAATCAATAAAAAATACTATGAGCATCACTTCCAATACTTGGGTAATGTTGAGTTCGTCTATAAGTAGTAATTGACTATTTTTGATAACTTCCATCTAGATTTTCGATAGTTTTTTCCGTGAAAAAAACTTTATATATATTTTGATAGTTTTTACAAAAATCCCTAAACCTATGATTTCATTAAGAAAATACCGGATTTGTTTTACTTATAATCAGCGAACTATTGCTCAAATTACGTAAAATTAATGAAAAAAATTATTTTTTATAAAAATCATTGAATTTATCACTTATATATAGAAAAATTATTTTGGTTGGTTTTTGATAAGGGGCTTACCGAAAAGTCCATGTGGCATTTCCAGCATGATATGTACATGTGGTAGTAGACGTGTTGCCAACTTAGCATACCACATGTCACTTTGTCCACATCAACAGCCACATGGCAAGCAACCCCATCTGCCCAGTACCCGTGTCAGCTAAAATGGCAAATGTGTCACGTGTGATACTGACTTCACACTATATGGCATGCCACGTGTGCAATACATACTGACTGAATATGGTACATGGATTTTTTGGCGAGTTATTTATCAAAAAACAGTCAAAATGATTTATATATATATATGTGTGTGCTAAGTTCAATACTTTTTGCGAAAATAAATTCATGACTTTTGCGTAATTTTAGCAATAATTCGATAATTATAGGTGAAACTAACCTAGAAGATACACCATCTTTCTCTGAAATTAATTGGGTCAAGAAGACTTTAAACCATAGATTTGCAGCGATTTTCTCAGAAGAAAGCAATAGTGGGAGGTAATATAATTTTTCGCATTTGATTCGTTTTCCATATAGGCATGCATGACCTTTTTTTTTTTTAAATCCAAGAGGGAAGAAACTAAACAATTACACACAAATGGACCTAGGGACTAAAAATCCCCTAACATCATGAAGCAACAGTGGCTTAAGGCTGGTGGGAGCCTGATCATGCCAGAATAACCATTGAGCTTGATCACATGCATTGAACTCCTAGAAAATGTCCACAACTTGAACTAATCAATCTTTGTTGATAAGATCTCTAATGCTATTTGTTATGAAAAATAAGGACCGGATTAGAGCAAAACCACAGCTAAAATAGAGATAATAAGGAATAAAAATTTTAACGAGTTCGGCCAATATTGTCTACGTTCTCGGAGACTAAAAATATTATTTCACTAAAACTGAAAAGTGAAATAATATAAGAGAGAAGAAATTAAGTTTGGGATGATATAAAACTAAAGTTAATGGGCTATATTTATAATTACAAAAACCGCTTCCCTTTTGCTAGTTTCCCGATGTGGGATTCCATCTTCTTTTTTTTTTCTTTCTCTTTTTGCCTACAAAAGTTGACTTCAACAATCTCCCACTTGAAAATTTGATTGAGTATCAATCACATCTTCACACTATTCTTTCTCTCTTTATGTTGCTTACGTCTCCATCAGGCCGCAAGAAGATTGACACCATAAAAACTTGTCAGTATTGATTGCTTTCGTCATAAAATTTGCTATATTGTTTGTAGTATGAATTTTTTGCATATCCACGGTTTCTTCTTCCACTTTCTCATGAACAAAGTGATACTAAACCCGAATGTGTTTTGTCCTGGAATGAAATGCCGGATTCTTTGCAAGATGCAAAGCACTATGACTGTCACAAAATAGCGATACATTCTCCCTTTTATGCCCGAGTTCCTCCAATAATAATTTCAACCATACAGCTTCTTTACTGGCTTGTGCAGCTGCCATATATTCTGCTTCTGTTGTTGACGTAGCCACAACTGATTGCAGTTTTAAAACCCAGCTTACAGCTCCGCCAGCAAGTGTAAACACATATCCTATAGTAGATTTACTTTTATCTAAATCTCCAGCATAATCTGAGTCAACATATCCTTTGATAATAAAGTCTGATCCTCCATAACACAATGCAACATCTACGGTCCCTTTAATGTATCTAAGGACCCTCTTTACTGCATTCCAATGCTCTCCACCAGGATTTGCCATGTATCGACTAACTGCTCCCACTTCATGTGCAATGTCTGGTCTTGTACAAATCATAACGAACATTAAACTCTCCACTGCTAATGCATACGGTACTCGAGACATTTTCATCCTCTCTTCTTCATTGCTAGAATTCATCTTTGAAGATAACTTAAAATTAATAGGAAGTGGGGTAGAAATTGGCTTACAATCTTGCATGTTGAAACATCGCAAGATTTTCTTCAAATAATTCTTTTGAGAAAACCAAATCTTCTTATTATTTCTGTCTCGGTGAATTTGCATCCCTAGAATCTTGTTTGCTGGTCCCAAGTCCTTCATATCAAATTCCCTAGCCAACTAAGCCTTTAACTCCTTGATGCGATCTTTGTTGGGGCCTGCTACCAATATGTCATCTACATACAATAGTAAGATAATGACATCACTTTCACAAAACCTCTTGAAATATGCACAAGGGTCTGCATTTAGCCTGCTGTATTCAAGGCTTCCAATGAAAGAATTAAATCTCTTGTACCAACACCTTGGCGCCTGTTTTAGACCGTACAGAGATTTGTTCAACCTGCAAACCAAGTTTTCATTTCCTTTTTTCTTCAAAACCTTCTGGCTGGAGCATATAAATCTCTTCTTCAAGATCTCCATGGAGAAAAGCATTTTTGACATCTAACTGCTCCAAATATAAGTCAAATATAGCACACATTGACAGAATTACTCTGATTATTGTAAGTCTGACCACTGGGTAAAAAATCTCATTGAAATCAATAACTTCTTTCTGAGCATACCCTTTGACAACCAGTCTAGCACGATACCGCTCCACTTGATCATCACTATTACGCTTAATCTTGTAAACCCATTTATTTCCTATGGGCTTTCTTCCTTGTGGTAGCGGAACAAGTTTTATTTTTATGAAGAGCTTCAATTTCTTCTTGCATTGCTGCCATCCACTGAGATGCATCTGAATTACTCATTGCTTCTTGAAAAGTTGATGGCTCTCCATCCTATGTTAGAAGGCAATATGCAACATTACTCTCCATAATATAATCTGAGTACCAACCTGGTTGTTTTGTTAATTTGCTTGATCGACGAATCTCAGGTACTTGAGATTCAACTGGTTGGGACTCCTCTGGCTCATGTTCCTCCTGCTCTGGTTTATCTTCAGAAAAATTTTCTTGATTGGATTCTTTTTCCACCTGTACAGCCATCATCTCTGAACTTCCATTCACCATGTTATCATTTGCTTTTTTTATCTTATCTTCCATAAAGATCACATCTCTACTGACTACAACCTTGTGGGCAGTGGGATCCCACAGGCGATACCCCTTTACTCCGTCAGCATAACCTAGAAATAAATATTTTCTAGATTTAGAATCTAGTTTTGTAGTTTCTTCTGAATTGTACATCATGTACACTAGACTTCCAAATATATGAAGGTTTGAATAATCAGCTGATTTGCCAGTACATATCTCCATCGGTGTCTTCAACTCAATTGTAGTTGAAGGAACCCGATTTATTACATAACAGGCGGTGTTAACTGCTTCTGCCCAAAATTTTTTGTCTAAGCTTGTAGCTCCCAACATTGCTCTTGTTCTCTCTAATAAGGTTCTGTTCATCCGCTCTGCCATCCCATTTTATTGAGGAGTATATGCTACAGTGAACTGTCGTTTGATGCCTTCCTAATTGTAAAAGTCTACAAACTCATTGCTTTTATATTCTCCTCCATTATCAGTCCTCAAACACTTGATCTTCTTTCTAGATTCAAGTTCTACCCGCGCTTTGAATACTTTGAAGAATGGAAACACATTTGCCTTCCTTTTGATAGGATACACCCAACATCTCCTGGAGTAATCGTCAATGAATGATACAAAGAACCTTGCTCCTCATAAGGATGAAACTGGTGCTTGCCACACATCAGAGTGAACTAAGTTTAGAATAGACTTGCTTCTAGAAGTAGATGTGTTGAACTTCAATCTGTGCTGCTTACTTGTAACACAATGCTCACAAAAAGGTAAGGACACCTTAGTGAGACCTAGAAGTAGATTTTGCTTCACAAGTATTTTAATTCCTTGTTGAGAAATATGCCCAAGTTTTTGATGCCACACCATTGCAAAGTTTTCACTTGGACTATTTGAAGCAATTGATGCTTCTACTTCCTGCAAAGTCTCTCACTTCAGTATGTATAAGTTGGCAGCTATCTTTTCTCCCTTCATTAGTACAAGCGCTCCTTTTGCTATCTTTATAATTTCCTTCTCACCACTGAACTTGCATCCAAGGTCATCCAATCTTTCGAAAGACAACAAATTCTTTTTCAGCCCTTCCACATATCGTACTTCCTGAATAGTGTGAACTGTATCATCATACATCTTTAACTTGATGGTTCCAATGCCAACGATTTTTAAGGCATAATCATTACAGCTGTACACTGGTTCTCCCGAGATAGGTTCATAATGATCGAACCATTCTCTTCGAGCAGTCATATGAAATGTAGCTCTCGAATCCATGATCCAGACATCAGCAAATCTCTTCTTGCCTTCATAAGTTATTGCTGCTTCACATGATAGAGCATGTCCATCATCTGAGGTACTAGCCACATTTCCTTGCTAGTTGGAATTTCTTTTATTCAAATTCCAACAGTCCTTCTTCGAGTGACCCTTTTTGCCACAGTTGTAGCATTTCAAGATCTTCTTACTCTTTGATTTCGATCTACCTTGACTTGACTCCCACTTGAGCCACATTCTGTTAATCTCTCTCTCATCATTGTCAATGCCTTTGCTTGCTGAGAACTTGCCAATCTGTCTTCCTTATTTTTGGGCCGATTTTCTTCCTCCAAAATTGCAGCTGCAATATCATCGAAAACTAGATTGTCTGTTTGGACATTGCTTGTCAAGTTAATGATGAGTTGATCATACGAATCAGGAAGACTTTGAAGTAGAAGTTCAGCACGTTCATTTGCCTCTATTTTATAACTTAAAGATGTGAGTTGAGAAAATAGAGTATTTAAAGTGTTTATGTGCTCCGTCACTAAAGTGGATTCTGACATGCGAAGAGTGTAAAGTTTTCTCTTCAGAAAAATTTTGTTGTGGAGTGACTTGGCTTTATACAATTTGGTGAGATGATCCCAAATTTCTTTTGCTGTCTTTTTTTTCCTTTATGCTTGACAATATCTCATCTGCTAATGCTAGATGAAGGTTTGCAATAGCATTTCCATCCATCTTGTTCGACTTATTATCATCTGTGAAATCAGCTGGTTTTTGACTTATAGCCACTAGGTAATTATTTTTTCTCAAGATAGCTTTCATCTTCAATTTTCACAGTGAGAAATTACTCCCGTTGAATTTCTCGATCTCATAATTTATCGCCATTGCTTATATCACAAACTTTTCTGCTCAAAAATCAGCTCCCCCTATTTCACGTAAATAGTAAACGTACACGTAAATAGTAAACGTATACGTAAATAGTGACCGTATACGTAAACAATATCATACGTGAACGGTATCTAAGGAAATGTCTTTTCTGATGTGGAAGACCAGTCTATACTGCAACCACAAAGCATACTAAGACAAAACCAGGCTCTGATACCACTTGTTATGAAAAATAAGAACCGAATTAGAGCAAAATCGCAGCTAAAATAGAGATAATAAGGAACAAAAATTTTAACGAGATTCAGCCAATATTGCCTATGTTCTCGAAAACTAAGAATATTATTTCACTAAAACTGGAAAGTGAAATAATACAAGAGAGAAAAAATCAAGTTTGGGATGATATAAAACTAAAGCTAAGGGGCTATATTTATAATTACAAAAACCCCTTCCCTTTTGCTAGTTTCCTGATGTGGGATTACATCTTTTTTTTTTCTTTCTCTTTTTGCCTACAAAAGTTGACTTCAACACTATTAAGCAAGTCTGCATAAGGCCCCTTTGTGCAAGTATGACTGTTGATCCAAAGCATAACTTCTTGATTGTCTGTTTAAACAACAATTTTCCTCGAATATTTTTATTCCAACCAAACGAGAGCTTTGTTTGATAGCCAACAGTCGAAAAAAAGGGCACCTGCATTATTAAAACGAAGAAAAAATCCTCCCATCCACTTACTGATGTCATCTCTGAAAGACCACTAGCAGTACTCGTGTATGAGCTTAACAGACAAGATCCAGCAGTATTCAGTAAAATCCAACTTATCTCCAAAGCTGTCCATTTAACCTAAATCTCTTTTATTCTGCCCTTGGAACCTTGTAGCAACTTAAGTGAAGAGAAAGCTACTTTGTCTGCCCGAACTTCACTGATAATTATAGCAATTCTTGAATCATTTGAGATATATTTATCACCAAAAATAGCTTCAATACGCCACTTCCAAACACGCCAACAAGTAAAACCGAACATTATATTCCAATCCACTTGAAAGTGGCTAAAAAACTTACCTAGCAAATTCATTTCTAGCCAAACGTTCTCAGAACACTAAAAAAAGAGTTAGAACACTAAATTCTTTAGTTTTTCTTACATTTGGGATCTCAACTTTGCTACTTTATGTCTGCTCTTCCTTTATACATATACCATATTTATCTTTAATCTTTTAAGTCTATCTTGATTATGGTTTATCCAATGTCATGGATCATGTGGATATGAGATTCATAGCATTTTAAAGTTTAAACAATTATTTTTGGTGTAAGATTGGCAAAGTTGTACGATTTTTTCTTTTGAATGCATTAAAATGGGTATATGTTTGGAGGTTGAAGAACATGTTTGATATAAAAAAAAAAGAACTGTTCAGTGTTAGTGAGTTTTAAAACTCACGACAGTTTTTGTAGATATATATATATATATATATATATATATATATATATATATATATATATATATATATATATATATATATATATATATATATAGAATGGCTAATTCTTTGGTTATTGATATTACTCAACAACTTGATGGCATGTATTATAAAAGCATATTATGTTGGCCTTTTTTGTTTTGTTGCGGTATGTGAGTTTTTATTGGTTTCATTAGCCGGTTCCCTTTATTGGCATAAATTATAAAGGGATGAAGGGTTTTTTTACTCTCAAACTATTGAAAATGGAGTGAAAATATCCTCAATTTTTTTTGTTTGTTTTTACCGCTGAATTCAATTTTATGATTGAAAAATATTCTCACGATTGATGGAAAGTTCAGTTGGCAAATAGAGTTAATAGCAGCCAATTATACGCTGATACGTGTCAACTTTTTTTCCTAGTCAGATTGTTGATTTGGACTCTGTAAGGGTTTTTTATCCTCAAACTATAGGAAAGAGTATGAAAATGGCTTTAAATTTTGTTTTAGTCGGTTTTTATCAATAAATTAAATTGATATATGTCGATGTGTGATTGGCTGCCATTAATTTCGTTTATCAACTGAACTTTTCATCCAAAATAAAGTTATTTTCCATTTATTTAAGTGACTTGAGAGATAAAAACCGACTAAAAAAAGTTTGGAGGTATTTTCACCCTATTGCTAATAGTCTGAGGGCAAAAAAACCTCTTATCCTTGTTATAAATGCACATATTTTGTTTTAATTAAGTTCATATTGTTCTTTTTTTATTATTTATTTTTACATGCATATTCGCAATTTGGCATGTAAAAGTCTTTGGCTATAATGTTTTGTAATTCGTACTATTTGATTAAGGAATAGCCACAACATTTTTAATTAAAATATAAATCATATTAAATTAAGAATTATATTATAATTAATTTTTCCAAATAGGATAAAATTTATCAAATAGAAATTTTTATTGTATCTACCACTCTAAGAATTAGGTTTTTCCTTGTAAGCATGTTTTGTTTTACTTTATATGCAGTTACACAACCTAATTTCTTTGATAGTCGTTGTGATACTCTCGATTTAAGAGGTGATAACTATAAGATATGGAAGGAGAAAATCCTTCTCCATTTGGGGTGGATGGACATTTATACTATTAGGAAAGACAAGCCATTGCAATAACTAATACCAGCACTTCAGAACAAATTGCTCTCTATGAATGATGATTGTGATCTAGTCGCCTCGGCGGCATGTTCATATAGACAAGAATATCAGCTGGTATTCATGACTTTGTTGAACAATGATGGGTGTCGAATCCAACAAAAATAAAATTCTACTCTTATAAATATTTATAGCACAGCATGAGTAGAGTTGTCTCCCAAGAGATTGGTCAAATTATTAAATCTGAATTTATGAAGCAAGAAAAAGAAGAAGGGGGGTTTTTGTTTATGAAAAATAAGATTAAAACAAATAAATTGTGCAGCAGAAAATTAAAAAGATTGAATCAAATATTTGAAAACTTCTAGTCAAAGGAATATCTTGGTTATGATTCATTCAAATTGATCATTGAATACAATTGGATAAATTCTTACTTCTTCAAATAAATTGGTTATGAACACTAACAAGCTCTAGTATTCTGCTCTTCCTTAATATTAATTTAAAAGTGATAAGATCAGCTGGTAAATCTTATTTCTCAACAACCACTAAACAAGCTCTTAGGATTTAATTGAGAAATAGCATTAAGAATTAGAAAAGCTACCAATTCCAATCAATAATACACAAGCTCGATTATTTAAATTGGACCAAATAAATTCACCCACACTAAACTCAAAGATTCAATTCAATGAGTGCACAGATTTGCCACTTTGCCAAATTAAATAAACAATTACGGATTTATCAATCTGACTAGCAGTATTTATTCCTTCAAAATCAGACGTCAATAATTTTAATGGAACAAAATATCATTAAGTATAGAAAATATTCAGATATTTGAGAAGAGAAAACAATGAAAACGAATTCTCACAATTTATTCATGAATCATACCTTAATATCCTTGACTAGAAAAGAAAATTCAGCCACTCATGGCTGTAAAACAATCAACTAGAAAATAAAGAAAGCAGTAATTCAAAAGTTTATTTCAAGGTTCAAGATATGATTTCCTTCATCACAAAGATCCTATTTATAGAAAACTTAGACTAGGAATTTGATCATTTTTCTCAAGGACTTTTCAAAGGTCCAATTTTTGCTGCCAAAAGTCGGGTAAAAGATCTGGCTAAATTGATTTCCAATAGCAGCAATTCTTGAAAAATCTGCACTGCATAATTCTGCGCAAGCGACCGTGGGCACGCTTAAGTGTGATTTCATGTTGAAAATGCAGACCTGATACTTTCAGCTTCCATTCTTGACTTCTAATTTTGATTTCTTTGATTCTCAGCTCCATTTCTTGACTTCCAATTAGCTCCAGATTTTATTTGACTTTAAATTCCTACTTTTTGATTTCTTTTTCCCATTGAGCATGAATTCCTACTAAAAGATTAAATAGAAATTAAATCAAATATTTATCTTATTAAATAAGCACAAAATAGGAGTTTTTCATGGAAAATAAATAGGAATATTTTTGCTTCATCAAATTCCCCCACACCAATCCTTTGCTTGTCCTCAAGCAAATCAATTTCCACACCCCATAACCTTGCCATATTCTCCCCTTCAAAATTTCTTTTCAAAACTCAACATGTCTCAAAGAAATAATTCATAAAAATATTCATCAGTTCAAATGATCTTTCAATGTTATCCAAAGATGCAAGACTTAACACCCTCACAAAAGATATCACTCAAATCACTCAAGTATTTAGGCTAAGTATTTAACAATAGAGCACTCCAAGTCACAAAAATAAAAAGGAATTACCATAGGCTTGCCATTCAATCAAATCTCCACCACTAACCATTAATTCATCCAAAAATCAAAGAGTCTTCAATTGGGTTGTAATGGGGCTAAGGTCAAAGGTATGGAAAAAGGGAAAATTTAGGCTTAAATAAGTTGAACATAATAAACAAATGCCTTTTAAAAAAATTTAGAAAGAATTTATGCAATGTAAGGAAGATAGAAACATAGATCATTTTATTAAAGCGGGATCCTTTTATTAAAGTGGCCCAAGCAAATTTTTATTTTATTTTATTTTTTTATTTTATTTTATTTTTTTATTTATTTTTTTTTTGAGAGGAAATTGATTCCCCTAAGGCTTTTGACCTTTATTCATTTTCAAAATCGCCGGCCACAAATGCTTTTCTTTTTTCTTTTTCTTTTTTTTTTTTTTTTTGTATCTTCCTTTTCAAAAATATAACTATGCAGATATTCTTAAAATCATTTATCTATTAGTTCAACAAATAAAGGCTCAAAATTATGGCTTCAATAAACTGGTTCAGGCTAACAATGTTAAGGGTTATTTCCAAGAATATGGTTATAGGCTCAAAATGGTTAACTAATGGATTAAAAGGTAGGATATCAAGAAAAAGGTTTAAAACAAATGGTTATTATCCTAAATGCCCTTATCACTTTAATGAAATAAATTAGGAATGTGATCTCAAAATGAATCTCATGGCAAGTTCTAGAATTCACAATTTATATTGGACACACTCGCAAGAAAAATAAGAACACATATAATGTATGTTCATTTAGGCTCAAAAACTCACAATAAATATTAAGGATTAAAATTGGTGTTTAAATCTTGCAACTTTATCATACAAATCAGAACACTTAAATGATGCGTCAAAACAAAACTTTAAAAACCAAAATTGGAGACATGAGAACCTGTATTTCAATTTTTCCAAGGAGAATAGACTTAGCCAAAGGACATTTCCATTTTTCTGCTCAAAAACACTCAAAGGGGTGCAATTAAAAATATTAAAGCAAATAAAAATATCAAAATAAAGAGCAACTGGAAACAAATATCAAAATAAAAGTGCAGTAATGTGTAAATGCTGTAATGCTAGATTTAATACAGACATAATATCAAAAATTAGTATTCCCCTCCCCCACACCTAAACTTTACATTGTCCCCAATGTAAAGCTAGGATCAAAATACATCAAAAATAAAAATGAAACAAAATTGGGAGGTAAAAATACTGCCCTGAAAAGATCTAGAGAGGGGGTTTGGGTAACCCGAAATGATCAAAAAGTGTATCCATATATTGCTCCAATCTGCCCAATCGACCATCTAATCTGTCAAGTCTAGAGGTCAGCTCACGCCACGGTTGAGATGGGACAGCGTCATCATCGGATTCAGATGGGCGAGCTCGCTTGTTGCGCACAATCCGAGTATAAAAACCAGGACCAGAAGGGGCTGCCCTGTATTGGCCATTGGGTAATTTCTCCACCTCTCCTATCCTGTGCAAACAATCAATGTCCAATGGACCAACCTCACAAGCAATATGCATATCAGTATTGTTGAGATCCAAAACTTCTAACCATTTTTAAATTCTACCCAACAAATATTTGCAAAAACTGGACCCAGAGAATATAATGCAAAACAGGGTAATCGTGTGGCCTGGGCACCTAGCACTTCACAATATAAAATTCCACCAATCAATTGCAACCCAGCATTTTCAATTGAATTTTGCCCAAAGTCCTAAATTACCCAACAATCGCAACAAATCTCATCAGCTCAAAGTTGCCAAATAACCCAAAATAGCCAACATTTCGAACAAACCTGAATAGATCCACAGTTAAAAACAAAGAAAATAAGTCAATTGAAGAGTCAATCTAAATTCAATCTAAAATCAATCACAATTAATCTCAAATTTCGAATCTTATGCAACCATAGATTAACTGTTAACTACCTCAAATCCACCAAATTAAAAAAAAAAAAAACTAACCAAACCCATGTGCAAACTCCGGTGGAGATGGTGATCGGTGAAGTGAACGGTGGAGAAGGGGCTGCTGATTTCCGTTTCTTGTGTGGCGGAGCAAAGGGGAGATCGCTGCTGTGATTTTCATTGATGGTCGGTGAAGTGCTGGTGGAGGAGAGATGGCGAAGAGGTGGCTGCTGATCGGCGCTCGGTGGACAGCGGCTGTGCGACGGCGCTCGTTGGACAGCTGATCGTACTCCGGTGGGCAGCTGGTTGGCGTTTCGACGACAGCAAGAAGAAAGAAAAAAAAATGGTGAGAACAGGGGAAGGTGTCGGCTGGGTGTGAAAAGAAGAAGAGAAGTAACAAAAGTAAAGATTAAAATAAACAAGTAAAAGTGTAATTGTGAAAACAAACCAAAGAATAAAATAAAAAGTAAAAGTAAAAGTCAAATAAAGAGGAAATTATCAAAAATAAAAGAGAATAAAACAAAATAAAACTCAACTCAAAGACTTACCTTATCACATTAACCATTAAAACTCAACCTGTTACCCAGAATTGAAGAAAACACACCAGCTTTTCTCGTTTTTTTTATTATATATATATATATTTTTTTAATTTTTTCTTTCGGAAGGTGAAAATAAATAAAAAAAAAAGTAGAAAAATTAAAAATAAAGATGTTTGAAAAGAAGAAATTATGAGGAAAGATAAATAATAAAAACAAAGAATAAAATAAACAAGTAAAAATAATCATTAAAAGAAAAAGTAAGAGGGAAAGATGAAGATTGAAAGAAAGAATGAAAAATCGTGAACAAATAGAAGTAAGAACAAACAACAAAAAGGCAAAGTAGAAAAACAATTATGAAAAAGTAACAAAGAAAGTTGAAGAGAGGAGAATGGAAAATCGTGAACCAAAGGAACAAACAATAAAAAGACAAAGTACAATTGTTAAAAAGTAACAAGGAAAGAGAAATGAAAAAGCAAAAAATTTAACATAACAAATAGAATAAAAATAAAAGAAAACGTAAAGTTTAGCACATTAACCATTAAAACCAAGCTTCTACCCAGAATTCAAAAAGAACACACCAGCTTTTCTTTTTTTTTTTTTTTTTTTTTTTATATATTTTTTTAAAACGAAAATAAAATAAAAAAAATTTAGAAATTAAAATTAAAGATAAAGATGTTGGGTTGCCTCCCAACCAGCGCCCTTATTTTCTGTCTGAAGGCTAGACATAATGTAGCATCATTCTTCATAGTTTGGAACTTCCAATTGAATTGTTTCAATATTTGTCACTTGAAATCCCTCATAAAACGTTTTTAAACGATGCCCATTGACCTTAAACGTTTTGGCAGTGCTGGGGCTTTGAATTTCTACTGCACCATGAGGAAATATATTAGTAACAATAAAAGGTCCAGTCCAACGTGACCTTAATTTTCCTGGAAAAAGCTTAAGTTTAGAATGAAACAAGAGAACTTTCTGACCAATTTGAAAATTTTTTCTAGAAATATTTTTATCATGAAAAAGTTTAATTTTCTCTTTGTAAATTCTAGAATTCTCATAAGCATCAAGTCTAAGTTCCTCAAGTTCTTGGAGTTGTAACTTCCTTTGTTCACCTGCTTCTTCCATGTTCATGTTACACTGTTTTATTGCCCAATACGCTTTATGCTCTAGTTCAACAGGAAGGTGGCAAGACTTACCAAACAAGAAGCGATATGGAGACATACCAATTGGATTTTTATATGCAGTTCTGTATGCCCATAAAGCATCTTCTAGACGTATGCTCCAATCTTTGCGAGTAGGATTGACAGTTTTTTCCAAAATAGACTTGATTTCTCTATTGGATACCTCTGCTTGACCACTAGTCTGTGGGTGGTAGGCCGTCGAAATTCTGTGAGTCACACCATATTTTCTTAACAGACTTTCAAATGTACGATTGCAAAAATGAGTGCCTCTGTCACTGATGATTGCCCTTGGTACTCCATATCTGCTGAAAATATGACTCTTAACAAAACCTACAACAATCTTAGAATCATTAGTCCTGGTGGCTTTTGCTTCCACCCACTTAGAAATGTAGTCCACAGCTAAAAGAATGTAACAATTACCAAAAGAAGATGGAAATGGACCCATGAAGTCAATTCCCCATATATCAAAAATTTCACAAGCTAAAATAGGAGTAAGAGGCATCTGATCTCTATGTCCTAAATTACCAGTACGTTGACAATTGCTACATGATTTACAAAATAAATAGGCATCACAAAATAAAGTAGGCCAGAACAATCCACATTCCAGCACCTTACGTGCTGTCCTTTTTGGACCAAAATGTCCACCACAGGCATAAGAATGGCAAAATGCTAGAATGGATGGAATTTCACACTCGGAAACACACCTGCGAATTAATTGATCAGAACACTGCTTCCACAAATAAGGGTCATCCCAGATATAATATTTAGACTCACTCTTAATTTTATCTTTTTGTGCTCTAGTCAACTCACTGGGCAATGTTCTAGCTACCAAATAATTTACTATATCAGCATACCATGGTATTGAAGATTTAATCTCAAAGAGATGTTCATCCGGAAATGCATCTTGAAGTGGTTGAGGTTCCTCATTCATGATCAGTCTGCTCAAGTTATCTGCCACTGAATTTTCTGTTCCTTTTTTATCACGAATCTCCAAATCAAATTCTTGTAAGAGCAATATCCATCTTATTAACCTTGGCTTGGACTCTTTTTTGGCAAGCAGGTATTTTAAAGCTGCATGATCAGAAAAAATTATGACTTTAGTACCCAATAAATATGATCAAAATTTTTCTAAAGCAAAAACTACTGCAAGTAACTCCTTTTCTGTAGTAGAGTAGTTTCTCTGAGCATTATCAAGAGTTCTTGAAGCGTAGTAAATAGCATGTGCACTCTTGCCAATTCTTTGACCAAGTACAGCTCCAACGGCATAGTTGCTGGCATCGCACATAATTTCAAAGGGTAGTTCCCAATTTGGGGGCTGGATAATTGGTGCAGATGTCAGCTTGTCTTTTAACTGATCAAATCTATCCTTGCATTCAGTGCTAAAGTCAAATGGAGTGTCTTTTTGTAACAACTTGCAAAGAGGCTGGGTAATCTTCGAAAAATCTTTAATAAACCTTCGGTAAAATCCTGCATGACCAAGAAAAGAGCGTACTTCCCTCACCGAAGTGGGGTAAGGTAAGCATTTAATCAGATCAACCTTAGATTTATCAACTTCTATTCCTCGGGAAGATACTATATGTCCTAATATCAAACCTTGATCGACCATGAAATGACATTTTTCATAATTGAGCACAAGATTAGTTTCAATGCAACGGTTAAGCACTTTAGTCAAATTTTCCAAACAGCCATCAAATGAATCACCATGTACAGTAAAATCGTCCATAAACACTTCAATAATTCTTTCCACATAATCTGAGAAAATACTGACCATACATCGTTGAAACGTTGCTGGGGCATTGCATAAACCAAATGGCATGCGTCGGTAAGCAAATGTTCCAAAGGGACAGGTGAAGGTAGTTTTTTCCTGATCTTCAGGTGCCACAGGGATCTGATTAAAACCTGAAAATCCATCAAGACAACAATAGTGAGAATGCCCAGCCAGCCTTTCAAGCATTTGATCAATAAAAGGTAATGGAAAATGGTCTTTTCTGGTGGAGGCGTTTAATTTTCTATAATCTATGCAAACTCGCCAACCATTTTGCATTCGAACTGGAACTAACTCACCATTATCATTCTCTGTAACTGTAAAACCAGTCTTTTTAGGTACTACATGAACTGGACTTACCCATTTGCTGTCAGAAATTGGAAAGATCATACCTGCATCAAGTAATTTAAGGATGTCCTTCTTGACTACTTCCATCATGGGGGGATTAAGTCTGCGTTGAGCCTCTCTAAATGGTTTGTAGTCTTCTTCCAATAGTATGCGATGCATACAAGTGGAGGGGCTGATTCCTCTTATGTCTGCGATAGTCCATCCTATGGCCTCTTTGTAATCTTTGAGAATGCGAATTAACTTCTCTTCTTCAAGGGGAGTTAATTTGTTGGAAATTATTACTGGTAAAGTCTGATTTTCTCCTAGATAAATATACTTCAAATGACTTGGTAAAATCTTTAATTCCAACGTAGGGGCCTGCAAAATAGATGGAAAAAGTTTGTTGTGAGATACTGGTAAATCAATATAGGAAGAATTATACCTGATTGGTCGTAATGATTCCAGCTCAAAGATGGAGTCTTTCAACTCTTCTTGTATAACGAATTTTTCCTCCAAATTGTCTAATTCCTTAGGATCAAAACTCTTAGTTATTGCTAACTCCAACTCATCCTCTCCAGTTAAATCAAAAACCTGCTGTGTCAATGAATCAATTGTATCAATTCCATAAACACAATCAACATCAGAAGGATACCTCATGGCAGCATAAATATCAAATTTTATTTTCTCTCCATCAAACTCCATGGATAGCGTTCCTTCTGCAACATCTATTTTTGTTCTGGCTGTTTTCAAAAAAGGTCTTCCTAACAAAATAGGAACTGATTTTGAGGAACGTTCTTCCTCCATATCTAACACATAAAAATCAGCCGGAAATACTAGCTTATCAACCTGCACTAAAATATCTTCCAAAATTCCTTCCGGATAAACAATGGACCTGTCTGCTAACTGAATAATAACATTAGTTCCTTTAAGTGGCCCCATATTTAAAGAATGATAAATAGAGCTAGGCATGACATTTATGGATGCTCCTAAGTCTATCAATGATTTTTCAAATTTTGAGCTACCTATTGTACAAGGAATGGTGAACATACCTGGGTCTTTGCACTTGGGAGGTAGTTTCTTTTGAAAGACAGCAGACACATTTTCTCCCATATGAATTTTTTCATCCCCTTTCAGCCTTCTTTTGTTGGTGCATAATTCTTTAAGGAACTTTGCATACCTTGGCACTTGTTTAATGGCATCAAGAAGAGGAATGTTGATCTCTATTTTTCGAAACATATCAAAAATTTCTTTTTCTTGTTGTTCCTTCTTGGATTTGGCCAGTCTACTCGGGAAGGGAGGTGGTATGATCAAAGGTGATTTAATTTGAGATGTTTCTGAGGTATTTGGTGGAGGCAGCTCCATCTCTTTCTCCATGTCATCTTCACCTACGAATTTTGTGGCCCTTTTTGCTGGTTCTTTTAATTCTTTTCCACTCCTTAATGTCATGGCACTCACATTATGTTTAGGATTGATTTCGGGTTGAGATGGCAAGCGACCAGAATTTTGGTTCTCTAATTTGCCCACTGTGGTAGCGAGTTGGCTCATTTGATTTTCCAAATTCAGCATGCTAGCCTTGGTTTCCTGTTGAAATTGTTGCATGTTAGTAGCTAAAGCAGCAACTATATTGTCTAAAGACATACCTGGTTTTGATGGTGGAGGGGCATCAGATTTAAATCCTTGGAATCCTTGTGGAGGTGGAGCAGGGGCTGGTTGTCTCGGTTGATACCCGTATTGATGGTAGTTGTTGGATCTTGCTCCATAGCTCAGATTTGGGTGGTCTCTCCATCCGGGATTGTAAGTGGCAGAAAAGGGGTCGTATTTCCTTTGGTATTGCTGTCCTTGTATAGCATTTAAATGTTCTTCATCTTGAAGAGTTGGACATGTATCCGTAGGATGATCAGAATTTGAACAAATTCCACACGACTTCACTTGTTGCTGATTTCCCACCATAAATTTCTGCATAAGAGAAGTTAAATTGTCAAGTCTCTGTTCAATAGAATTTATACTCACCTCATTAACCCTCTTAATTGGATGATCTTGTCTAGAGCCAAATTGCTGAGAATTGGCAGCTACTTTGGTAATTAATTCCTTAGCTTGATTGAGAGTTTTGTCTACCAAAGCTCCACCACTTGCAGCATCAATCATGTTGCGATCTGACAATAATAATCCTTCATAAAAATATTGTATTAAAAGCTGGTCTGAAATTTGGTGGTGAGGGCAGCTTGCACACAATTGATTGAACCTCTCCCAATATTCATAGAGAGTTTCTCCAGTTTGTTGACGAATCCCACAAATCTCTTTTCTAATGGATGTGGCTCGAGAAGCAGGGAAAAATTTTTCTAAGAATTGCCTTTTCAATTCATTCCATGTCGGTATTGATCCAGGGGGAAGATAATACAGCCAATCTTTAGCTTTTTCTGTCAAAGAAAAAGGAAAGGCTCGCATTTTGATTTGATCAACTGTTACTCCTTGTGGTTTCATGCTGGAACATACTACATGGAATTCCTTGAGATGTTTATGAGGGTCTTCTCCTGCAAGGCCACGAAAAGTAGGTAATAAATGAATCAAACCAGATTTTAATTCAAAATTTACCTCTAAATTAGGGAGCTCAATGCACAAGGGCTGTTGGTTGACATCCGGATTAGCCATTCTTCTCAAAGTTTGTTCTGGTTCAGCCATGATTTCAAGTTCTTTGAAAAATTCTGATAAATCAACAATTGTCTCTGTTTGTGATGAACCAGAAGAGGAAGCTTTTTGTTGTTTAGTTGCCTTTCTCAATCTTCGGGCTGTCTTCTCTATTTCTGAATCAAAATTTAATTCACTTCCACGAGAAGTACGAGTCATAAAGAAATTGCAAATTAAAGTAAAATAAAATTCAGATCAATAATAACACCAATCCCCGGCAATGGCGCCAAAATTTGATGGGTGTCGAATCCAACAAAAATAAAATTCTACTCTTATAAATATTTATAGCACAGCATGAGTAGAGTTGTCTCCCAAGAGATTGGTCAAATTATTAAATCTGAATTTATGAAGCAAGAAAAAGAAGAAGGGGGGTTTTTGTTTATGAAAAATAAGATTAAAACAAATAAATTGTGCAGCAGAAAATTAAAAAGATTGAATCAAATATTTGAAAACTTCTAGTCAAAGGAATATCTTGGTTATGATTCATTCAAATTGATCATTGAATACAATTGGATAAATTCTTACTTCTTCAAATAAATTGGTTATGAACACTAACAAGCTCTAGTATTCTGCTCTTCCTTAATATTAATTTAAAAGTGATAAGATCAGCTGGTAAATCTTATTTCTCAACAACCACTAAACAAGCTCTTAGGATTTAATTGAGAAATAGCATTAAGAATTAGAAAAGCTACCAATTCCAATCAATAATACACAAGCTCGATTATTTAAATTGGACCAAATAAATTCACCCACACTAAACTCAAAGATTCAATTCAATGAGTGCACAGATTTGCCACTTTGCCAAATTAAATAAACAATTACGGATTTATCAATCTGACTAGCAGTATTTATTCCTTCAAAATCAGACGTCAATAATTTTAATGGAACAAAATATCATTAAGTATAGAAAATATTCAGATATTTGAGAAGAGAAAACAATGAAAACGAATTCTCACAATTTATTCATGAATCATACCTTAATATCCTTGACTAGAAAAGAAAATTCAGCCACTCATGGCTGTAAAACAATCCCGTTGGGTGCGAATCCAAGGAAAAGAGTCACTTGGAATCCAATCATTAATAAGTTCCAAAGCAAACTTTCTGGCTGGAAAGGAAGACACCTATCTTTGGCGGGACGCCTCACCTTAATTAAGGCTACTTTGATGAGCCTCCCTATCTACTACATGTCCCTCTTCAAAATGCCGAATAGTGTACTCAAATCACTCCACTCCATCATGAGGAATTTCTTTTGGAATGGGGCTGATGGGAAAAGAGCCTTTTGCAAAATCAGGTGGTCTCTGTTAGAGCAAGATAAAAGAGCTGGTGGGTTGGGGGTCGGATCACTGCAACATAGAAACCAGAGTTTGCTTTTCAAATGGTTTTGGAAGCTTGACCCAAATAACAGATCCCTTTGGCAAGAGCTGGTCTACAGAAAGTACAAGATTAATCACTCTTTAATTCCAGAAGTTATCTCCGATAAACGCTCCTCTATTATGTGGAAAGACATTGACCGAGCTAGAGCCTCTCCTGCTCTCTCAGATAGCCTGGCAATTGATGTTGGAAATGGCCAGGCCTGTCTTTTCTGGCATGATAAATGGCTTTTTGAAGTTCCGATCAAGCTTAAATATCCTCGGCTATATAGTATCTCTTTATTTCCAAATGCCACGATTTCAACATTTGGTCTCTGGGAAGGTGGAAAGTGGGTATGGAATTTACAATGGAGAAGAGCCCTCTTGATCTGGGAATCAAAACTTGTGGAGGATCTCATGCATAATCTTAATCGCTACTCCCTCACCTCCAGGCGTATAGACAGGAAAGTCTGGGTTCATGAACAGGGCGGGACCTTCTCAGTTAAATCGGCATGCAATCTATTGGGCAGAGTGCCCACCCGCTCAGGCTTGTGTGATTTTTCTTTTATCCTTTGGAAGAGGATAGCGCCTCCAAAAGTTGAGATCTTTCTTTGGATGTGTCTAACAAACGCGATCAGCACCAAGTTTTTTCTAGCCAGCCGTGGTATCATACCCCCTCAAGATTCTATCTGTGCTTTATGCAAATCAGACTATGAAAGCTCTGATCATCTGTTAGTTACTTGCCCCTTCTCTTCTTCTCTCTGGTATAAAATTTTTGGATGGTGGGGCATTCAGAGCTGCATCCCAGATAAATTCTCTGATCTAGTTAAACAATGGCAATTTTTTGCCAAAGGTTTTTTGGTGAATAAAGTGTGGAACATCATTATGTTGGCTTGTATATGGTCAATTTGGCTAGAACGTAATGCGGTGGTGTTTTCTAATGCCAAGGTTTTGGACGTTTCCTCTCTTTTCAACCTCTGTCTTGCCAGATCCTTCTTTTGGATTAAGGCACACAAGGATCTAAACTCACTCTCTGGTCAAGATCTTAACCTTGCTACAGAGGGGATCAAAAAGCTGAGAGCTAGACCCAAGTTCAGACCCAAGATTTATTGGCAGCCTCCATCAGCGGATACTCTGAAATGGAATACAGATGGAGCATCTTTTGGCAACCCAGGTCCCTCAGGAATTGGAGGGGTGCTTAGGGACTCCTTAGGAGCAGCTCTCTGTATTTTCTCATGCAATATCGGATTCAGTAATGCAATTATGGCAGAAAGTCTGGCTGTTCTTAGAGCACTCCAAGTCTCCCTCGATTTCTTACTAGAGCAAAATAAACAGGTGCTCTTCGAGGTGGACTCGCAGTCAGTTGTTTCTTGGCTGAATAATCCAGCAGCTGATCGACCTTGGAAGCTGGCCAGCGTGTTTAATGAAATTATCAACCTTTCGAGCAGGTTAACTACTGTAATTTTTTCGCATAAGAACAGAGAGTGCAACTCTTTTGCAGACACCCTAGCTAAACAGGGGACTAATCGGAGGGAGGACTTCATAGCTTGGCTACATTAAATGACCCTAATTTCGTTTACCGCCTGGGAAGCGGTTTTGATTAAAGAATTGGTTGTTGGCTGATGCTATTTGTGGATCGAGGATCCTAAGTCGTTACAGATTTGCAACACTGGGAGTGATCTGAGAGGCTATGACTGCAGGTCTCTGTTGGGTTCTATGTCTGTTTCTATGTATGGGTAACTCGTTTGGTTAATATGTCTTTTTTGGATGGGCCCAGGCTGTTTCATTCTTTGTTCACATCGGGTTGGTAGCCATTTTCGGCTTCTATGTAATTTTGCTACTTTGATACACTCTATAATACCATCAGCTTATCAAAAAAAAAAATAAAACAATCAACTAGAAAATAAAGAAAGCAGTAATTCAAAAGTTTATTTCAAGGTTCAAGATATGATTTCCTTCATCACAAAGATCCTATTTATAGAAAACTTAGACTAGGAATTTGATCATTTTTCTCAAGGACTTTTCAAAGGTCCAATTTTTGCTGCCAAAAGTCGGGTAAAAGATCTGGCTAAATTGATTTCCAATAGCAGCAATTCTTGAAAAATCTGCACTGCATAATTCTGCGCAAGCGACCGTGGGCACGCTTAAGTGTGATTTCATGTTGAAAATGCAGACCTGATACTTTCAGCTTCCATTCTTGACTTCTAATTTTGATTTCTTTGATTCTCAGCTCCATTTCTTGACTTCCAATTAGCTCCAGATTTTATTTGACTTTAAATTCCTACTTTTTTATTTCTTTTTCCCATTGAGCATGAATTCCTACTAAAAGATTAAATAGAAATTAAATCAAATATTTATCTTATTAAATAAGCACAAAATAGGAGTTTTTCATGGAAAATAAATAGGAATATTTTTGCTTCATCAAACAACATGATAAGGCCATAGATTATCAATTCGTCTCTTCTGATAAGGCTCGTTCTAACAACATAATTATGAAGTTTTCATCCTTAAGGCTTCCTACTGCGAGGGGTGGGTGTGCATGAGCACATCATGAAGATATGAGACATTGCAGTGTTGAGAAACATTAGCAACTTTAACCATCTCTAGAATTTCCTAGAAACATATAAATAAAATAAAATAAAAAAAACTAAAAATCCACTCTAGAAAATCAAAAGTCTTCTAACATTGTTCTCGTAGAATTCTAGAATAGTTTAGAAAAAAAAAATAGATGAAGGAAGTAAATTTTATAAACAACCGACTCTAATTAGTATAAAAAGAGCTTTAGGTTCCATTTAGGTGCATGCATAAAGTGTGTGAGAAAAGTGTATGTGCAAGTACAAAGACATGTGCTAGTGTGTGATATGAGTGTGTGCAATATAAAAATTAAATGCGTGAGTGAAAAGTGGATCAGTTATTTAAGAATGCTGAGTGTAAAATATTACAATTAATATAGTAAGTATTGAATTCATTCAATTTAGTCCTTCGTAATAAAACTCAATAATTGGTATCAGAGCAAAATAGATCAAGGATCGAGGTGTGTGATCTTAAGGTCGGACTATAAGTAATCTAGGATCATAGTGGTGCACTGAGAAGGAAAGTCATTATTCGTGCATAGTCTGGGATTGTGGAGCTTATTGGACCAAGCTTACTTGATAAAGCGTGAGGAATTTATTAAGTCATGATGGTAGACTTTCAATTTTTTGGCACAATGAAAAAGTTGAATAATCACAATTATAGTTCGCGGTAAATTATTATACAGTCCCATTTAGAGAGCCAAGCATTATGGGAGATAGTTGGTGGCAGTAAGACTACAACACTTGAAACCACAAGAACACAAGCATCTACTATTGCAGCATAGAAATGGAAGGCCAAAGCCGGAAAGGCACTGTTCGCTCTTAATTTTTTTTTTCAAAGATGATATTTTAAAGTATTAAAAGAAACGAGCACATCGAATGAGGCATGGGATATTCTTGCATCTCGTTATTCAAAGAAAAACAAAATGAGATTATTGTTTTTGGAGAATGAATTAATGGCAATCAAGTAAGAGAAGATTATGATTAGTCAATACTTCTCTAAGGTGAAGTCACTGTGCAATGACATTACAAAATTAGATACAGAGGCTGCAGTAAGTGAGTTCCAAAAAAGAAGAATTATTATCCATGGGATGAACCCCAAATACTAAGGGTTTATAACAGCTATTCCAGGCTAGTTGACTCAACCCACACTGAAAGCATTGCAAAATCTATTGGCCAATAAAGAAAGTTTGGTGGCACAAATGACCAAGGTCTCTGTAAGGATTAAGGAAAAGACACTCTTTAGCATTAAAGGAAAAATACATATCCAAAAGTTTGAGGAGTTCAAAATTCAAATTATCAAGAGGAAATTGAAAGAAAAAGATAGTGGTGATGAAGAAAGCAGTGACAATGAAGACGCAAGAGATAAAAAACATAAAGGAGTAAGGTCATCTCTAGGAAAGCTCGATAACGTCAAGATCAAAAAGAGGATCGAAGTTACAGATCTCATAAGTATAATGTTGAATGTATCAACTGTGGGAAGAAAGGGCATTATGCGTGAGATTGTTGGCACAAGAAAAATTTTAAAAAAGAAAAGAAATAAACTTCATATAGTTTCATAGTAGGTCATGACAGTAAGGAATAATGGGATGCTCCAGCTATAAAAAAGGGAAGAGAAGTGATTGACTTCGATAGTTCTTGGGTTGAGAATGAGTCAAGCTCATATTATATTGAAGAAAAAATAAAGAATGAAGAATGGGACTTGGAGGCATCCGACTTCTTTATAGAATAAGAAATTGAGAAAAATGCTAATGAAAATAATTACACAAAAGGTGATGAAGAGTTGGAGGAAAAAAATCAACTCCTGTAGTGATCATTTGTGAAGAAGTTGATCACAGCGAGGTGAAAGAGATGATTGAAGGAAAAATAGAGAAGCAATTGCAAGAGATCAACGAGCAAGTTAAGAAGCAAATAAGTAGTGATGTCAAGATGCAAGCATAGAAGATTGGAAAGCAATTTCAAGAGAAAATTTCGCAAGTCAAACTGCCTGAGGAATTTTCTATTCGTGCAAATGTTTTTAGAGTAAAAGTGAAGTAAAAAAAAGTTAGATTCAATTAGGAGAATTTTATGATCAAGACGGACATGGGTTACCAAAGAAAGAAGTGGTAAAAGGAAAGCTAGTGACGAGAGAGAGTGTAAATTTTTTTAAGTTTATTTTTATTTGTGCAAATGTTTTTAGAGTGAAGGCGAAGTAAAAAAAAGTTCGATTCAATTAGGAAATTTTATGATCAAGACGGACATGGATTACCAAAGAAGTGGTAGAAGGAAAGCTAGTGACGAAAGAGTGTAATTTTTTTTTAAGTTTATTATTATTATTATTATTATTATTATTATGGTTATGATTATTATTATGATTATTATTATTTTGACTATTAAGATTATTATGATTCTAAATAATATTTGTAAGTAATAAAAGTTAAAATAATAAAAAATTTGATGCGCCATGTTTTGTTTTACTTTAGATTTAGCAATATAAATGGCATAATTAAGTTAAAGTGGCCACAAATTGCCTCAAATAATTGTTGATTGCATCTAGATATAAATAATAGTGGATTAAAGAAGAATTTTATATCTATGTATAAAAATGAATTAGCCATTTGTGGATAAAAAAACTAAAGAATAGAACTTTTGAAACAACTTATCACACTACAAGAAAAACGCATATTAGAGACGGAATTCCGTCTCTAAACAAAAATAGAGACGAAAATATACCGTCTCTATTTTGGCGGTCTCTAAATTTATAAACGAAAAATTTTCATCTTTAATTTTAGAGACGAAATTTTTTTTTCCGTCTCTAAAAATAGAGACAAAAATGTACTTTTCGTCTCTAAAAATAGAGACATAAATGTCATTTCCGTCTCTAATATTAGAGACAAAATTTATTTTTCTGTCTCTAAAATTAGAGATGAAAAGCTATTTTTCGTTTCTAATTAGAGACGGAAGAGAAATTTTCGTCTCTATTTTTAGAGACGGAAAGAAATTTTCCATCTCTAATATTAGAGACAAAAATACCTTTCCGTCTCTATTTTTAGAGATGAAAAAAAAATTTTGTCTCTAATTTTTAATTTTTTTAAATATATTATTATTAACAAATAATAATAAGACTATAATTGCCAAAATTTATATAATGAAACAAGTATTAAATAAAAAATAAGTAAATTTAATAAAAATATAAATAGTAATGTATTAATATATATCTGTAATTTAGTAAGACTACAAATAAAAGTACGTGAAAAAATTAAAAATAATAACTAAGATGGAGGTGAATGTGGGCGATTAGCCGACGGTACTTGCATATCATCAAGTGATTTTTAGCTAATGAAATCCTTTAACCTGTTAATATGGTTCATTAAAATATCGACTGTGCAGCGAAGTTCAATGACCTCATTAGTAGTCGCCGCAAGTCTACTAGCCGTTGCCGTTAGGGGTGAGCAAAAAAATCGATGGACTTGGTTAACCGAAAAAAAAATCCGAAACCGAACCGATGGACTGGTTAACCGATTGTAATGGACTGGTTAATGGTTAGTGTTTTGAAAAAATCGATATTAATGGACTGGTTAATGGTTTTTGACTCATGTGACTGGTTAACCGAACCGAAACCGAATTTTTAGTTAATTTATTAATAATTTATAACAATTTATCCTAATTAAAAGTGATCATGTACTTTTTTTCATTATACTAATTATTTTTAAGTTTTTTAATTGGCTATGTGTAAGTATAACAATTTATCTAATTAAAAGTGATTATGAACTAGTTAATATATTTACTTATTAAATATTAATTTTTAAAAATAAATTTGCTTATATCCACCAAATATTTTTATTTTATCAACAATAATATTATATTATAATGAAAAAAATTTAATTTTTAAGTATCTTGAACATTTTAATTTTATTTATGAATATATTTATAATTATAGTGGTTAACCGAAAAATATTGGGTAACCGATCCGAAAAACCGAAACCGATGGACTGTTTAACCAATGACAATGGACTGGTTAATGGACTGGAATTTCGAAAAACCGACATTAATGGACTGGGGCTTATGAACCGGTTAACCGACCATGCTCACCCCTAGTTGCCGTAGAGGATGAAGAGGCATGCGAATAGCAAGTATTCGCATAAGAGCCCAAACCGAAGACCCATTCATGGCGGTTCCTACCGCCAGCTGCGTCATAATATCCTCTAACATGATTGACATTTTCACCATCTGCCTGCTGACTTTGAAAACTCTAGTACTCGCTCCTTTAATAAAAATTATCCGAATATTATTTAATACTAATCTAAAACTAAGAACATATAGCAAAATAATAGTAAAATTTGAAATTAACATACATAAACTTGTCTAACTCAGTCGCTGATGAATGTGACTCCGTTATGATTTCGCGTATGTGTATGCAAAAATAACTCATGAGTATAAGGTGTTATGCCCATATATACTAGACTCCTGTAAATAAATTATAGGTTAATAACATTTGAACAGAATTTTCCTTAAATTTGTATCAAAACTAATATGCAAAAACCACAAAAATACTTATATATATTATTATTTTAATACCAACCGAAGACAATTCAAACTCAAAACACAATAACATTTGTCTATAAATTAATAAAATTTCTGCAGAGTTTCTTCTAAATTTGTAACTAACCTCCTGTTAAAGAATCATGAAAATGTATTTATAATTGTATTATCCACAATCAAAATCCATTTCAAACTCCTTACACAATATTTTTCCCCTCTTCCTTCATTCAATGAAATATTTGGCCTATTATCAAGAGGTGCATGTATTGCAGTTAAAAAATTCCTAATACACTAAATAGTTGACACACAATTGTAATAAAAAGTAGCATGTATAAATTAAGATATTTGAATACTTACGAGTCTGTCAACATGTTCGCGATTGGACAATGTTCCTCCAGTGTGTAAAAAAAACGCTAACTCGCTCTAGTACTCCCCTCCTATTAGTAGAATTCCGATCGGTAATAGAGAGGGCCTCCGTTGATGATCAGTACTGCATCCAATCTGCCCAAATGTCTTCATTTACATACCGTGGTCGTTCACCTTTGGTGTGTAACTTGTTAAGCAAGTCTTTGTAACGTACATGAACACATTTCTCACATATAGCATAGACTAGGTGATCAATCAACAAAGGAATTCCAATAAAAGTTTTCTAAGAGATTTAAAACAAAAACAAAAAGGTTAAGCATAATGTATGTATTTGTAAAATACGTATAAAATTTAAATAATACATTAATTAAGGTGCAATAATTAAAAATAAATCAATTAATTTAGTTACCTGAAACTCTTGGAAATAAAACATTTTAGTCTCCTGAGAGATATTCTTCTATTAGCCTATTTTACATGTGCTAATTCTGCAAGCATACGGTATACCGAAATAGTACAAAAGATGTCGATCCCACGAGGAATGTGCTACTTATTACACACTATTACTACTCAATTTTAATATTGTTTACAATGATCATAAATTTGTAAGTTAAATCTAAACTACTCTATTATAAAAACTAATTAAACCTAGTTCATGTTAATCAAAGAAGACAAAACATATAATGAAGAATTAATAATTATAAAACTTGATTCCATCATATAATTATAATTTTAATCTCTTAAGCAAGCCAAGTTGGAATAAAGTTCCAATTTACTCTTTCAACATAAATTAGAGTGCCTAAAACATACATATATAATTCTAACTCACAATTTTCATTAATGAATTAGAGGGTTATACATGCAAATTTCAGGAATAATCACCAACCTATAACAACCACCTAATATTACGATCTCTCAAATAATGCTTCAATGATGAACTTCCATTAGATGTAAGTAAGAATTCATCTTTCAATTAAACTCATACTTATAATAATCATGCATCAAATACTAATAGAAAATTCTACATTAAAAGACTATTAATTTAGATGGAAATAGAAAATAACAGAAATAAGATTCAAGTTCTTAAACAATATTCATTTGATTTACAGAGAAGAAATAATAGATAAGAGTAAAGAGAAAGAAATCTTTCAACCCTTTACTCAAACCCTTGTAAACATTATTCTTCTCTTTGGTTTTCTTCTTCAAAACATGAAAACTAACTAAGAACTTTTACAGAAAAAAAAATTAACTTGTAATAGAAATAATCCTAAAAATTACATCCTCTTTAAAATTACATTTGAGATCTAAATTTATAAAAGTCGAAAAGTTGTGTTCCTTCTTTCAAAAGTTGCAAATGTTGGTGAAAATTATGCCTTTTCATGTGACTTTTGAAGAATAATTGTCCCAACGGATAGTTCTGTCGCGCTCGCGATCACTATCGCGCTCGCGGCAGAACACGGATGCCCTTTCTTTCCTCTTCTTTTCTCCCTTGCTTTTCCTCTTCTCTCTGGCCACTCATGACTCGTGATGGTCTTTCACGAGTCGTGAGCCTTGTGTGTGAGTCGTGACTTTGGCTCATGTCTCGTCTTCCTCTTCCCTTTCTTCTTCCTGGACATTTACGACTCGTGATCACTTCTCACGAGTCGTGACTCTTGCTTGAGTCCCGTTCTGCCTTGTTTTGCCTTTGCTCCAGTTAATCCATTTTCTTCCTTTTTCACATAAATTAACCTACAAAGCACATAAACACATAAACTAACACAAATAACATGAAAAATATAAATAATTACATGCTTAACTTCATAATTCACACAAAATATACACTAAATTATACTTCAATTATACACCTATCAAATTCTGCCACACTTAAACCTTGCTTGTCCTCAAGCAAGATAAAAGAGTAAGAAAATTTTAAAGCCAATACACTACATAAATCTTATTATACAGCATTGTTCATCAGGCATACATCATATAAGTGATGGGTGTCGAAAACCAATAAAAATAAAATTCCTGCTCTTAACTAAATTTAACTTGCAAATAGCGATGAGCAGGGTCGAATCCACAGAAATTGGTCGAGTTTTAATTCTTTAAATAACTAGCAATAAACAATAAAAATAAAATTGGGGGTTTTGTAAATTAAGAATGAAAATACAGAATTAAAATAATAACAAATAAAATGCAAAAAGATAAATAAAAATAAAATAAAAGATTAAAAACTCCAGTTAAAGGTATTCACAGCACAGGATTCAATTTACTGATCAGGGATGAAAAGATACTCTAAAATCATGCAATGGATCAGTTATAGCCGTCGGCTTCACGCTCCCGACCGAATCTTTCCGTATTAATGAATCAATCAAGTAAGACTGTAATTAATTCCTAGCCAACAAATAACCCTTAACACGCGCAAGAATTTAATTTATTGATAGCATTAAGAAATAGAAAGACCTGACCTAAGCCAACCGACCTCACGCGAGACCGATTTAAACCAAATCATGCACTTACTCAATGTAATAGCTCTTGTGAGAAAGCTACACTGATTGCCACTTATTATTTATTTTATCAAATAATTACGGATTTGACAATCTCAATTAGATATATGCTATTTAATTAAATGAACAATGGGCCCTTATTGTGTAAATAATAAATATCAATCGAGATATAGTTTTCCTAAATCACAGTAAATAACATGAACATCATATAAATTAAAGAGAAAATTAAGTAAGAACAATCTCACAATAACGAAAAATCCTGACTTCGAATTAAACCTTTAACTAGAATAAAAGTTTAGCCAATCATGGCCAAGAACAAAACAAAAAATAATAATAAGCAAATTCCTAACACAGAGATGAAAGAACAGAGGCGGCGGCGGCGGCGGCTGCCAAAGTTTTATTCACGTTTCTCTCTATCCCTTTTAAAAGAAAACCTAGAAAATTTAGGTAAGTCTTTGATACCTATCCAAACTTGGAAAATAAAATAAAAATATTAAAAGCAATTTAATCTTCCTAAAAATATTGCCTATTATCTTCTAAATTATGGTCTAATTATCCCCAAAAATCTGATGAAGTACAGCTGGCGGCTAGGGTTAATTCGCGCACACAAATCTAATAAATTATCTTACTGTCCCATTTTTCCCTTAGCCTTGGGCAAGGTTAAGGGTTAGATCTGCATCTTTTACCTTATTTGCACCAAAATTGATCCCAAATTCTTCAACTATTCCAAATTAGTCCAATTATGCACAAAATGCTCTTTTCTTACCAATTTAACCCTGAAAGGGTAAAAATTATAAAACAAGTAAAAAGTCTCAAATTGGCTGGAAATTAATGCAGAAAAATAGGAGAAAAGACAAGTAAAAATATGTAAAATTAAGCACTTAACAATAGGATTGAAAAGAATTAAATTCCTCATATACTCAAAATATCAGTTGATCAAAATTTAAAACATGGATTAAAAATTTAACAACCCATCAAACTTTACTAATTCCAACACCAAGATTATAGAGTCCCAAAACTAAACATGTTTCAAAGAGAGAATATTGATCATAAACTTTAAAACTCTAAAGTTACTAGCTGCTTTTAGGACAATTTGTAAGCACACTTTCCCTTAATACAATCTCATTGTATTTTTAGACTTTTCTTTTCTTTTGATTTTTCTTTTTGTTTTGAAAATGGGTATATTTTTTATTTTTATCCATGAATTGCAAGAGAATGTAGTATGGGTGCATTTTACGCTCCATCCCATACTTTTCAATTTTGGATTACATCTTGCTTTTTTCTTCTTTTTATAAACACTGTGGGTGCATTTTATGCTCCATTCCACTTTATTTTTTTTTCTTTTGAGTCCTCATCCATTATTGAAAAGAGAAAAGGGTAGTATTATGGCTATAATTTTCATAGGCAACTAGAAACTTAAAATTTTAAATTAAATGAGCAATTTCTAACTTAAAAATATAGTTAGTAAAAAGACTAAATAATCTATAATGTTGCAAGAAGTAAAAGAAAATAACTTGAAAAAAATAAAACACATGCTAAAAATTTTGAAAAACTAGTAAAATGAGCATAAAAGATAAATGACTTAACAACTTATATAATAGACCAATTGAACAATGCTCTATAATAAAACTCACTAAAAAGCCTAAATGAGAAATAAAATCACACAAACATTATAACATATAAAACATACTAACAAAAACTCATCAGACACAAACAAACTAGTAAACATACTCACTCCCCCATACTTAGAACCAACATTGTCCTCAATGTGAAGAAATGAGATAATAATAAACCACAAAGAAAAAGAGTAAATAAAAGAACAAAAGTGAAGAGAACTCCCCTAGTCACGGTGAAGGTAGAGGTGATGGAACCACATATCCAGATTGAGCAATAAAGTTATCCATCCTATACTCCAATCGCCTTTGACGGTGAGACATAGATGAGAGCTGATCCTGTATAGTGCACTGGTTCTGCAAAATTTGCTCAAACATAGCTGTCACATTGTGGCTAGATGATCCAACATCAGGTGCTGCAGATACCTCATGCATAGATGCATCTCCACGAGGCTCCTCATCATTTTCTGCTTCTTGTTGGGCAGAAGGGCCTGCAATATCCCTCCAACAAGATCTAAGGCGAGGTGGAATTTCCTGAAAATCATTATTGACAACTTCTCCACGTATAAAAAGATGTTTAGTAAAATAAATACAAGGGCGATCTCGATGATAGGCATTAAGATCAATGTCCAAATTTCTAGCAATAATAGTAATAATATGCCCATGTGTGATAGGAGATTCATTTCTACTAACATAATACAACAATTGATTTACAACCTAATAGGACCAACATACATCCTTTCTCTTATGTACACACCACATAAAAAATAGTTCATGTAAAGAAACTCGATTAAATTCAGATCTGTTAAAAATCAAAGATGCAAAAATTTTATGCAAAATCCAATAGTTCAAATTTTTAATAAACATAGACTTAGCATCTCTAACTCTATACGACGTTTGCAAACTAGTTAAAAAGGACCAAAATGCATTAGGTTTAAAAGATTTTGGTGGGTTAAATAAACCAGATTGAGAAAACCCAAACATGCAATTCATCATAAAATAAGTCAAATTGTGTGCTTTTCCATCCAAACGAAAATCTAACCAATATTCATTATCCTCATTCCTTTGCAAAGTGGTATAAAACTCAAGCATTAAATCAGGATAAATATTCTCATGCATGTTGGCAAACCTCAGAAAACACCGTTAGACAACATTTCATTCACAGTATCTAGCATGCCTACCTGCTCTATCAAATCTGATGAAAAATACTTACACTGCGAAAATGGCCTGTCATAAAGGGTAAGAAATTTGCTATCTTCATCCACGAAAAATATTGAAAATCCAGCACCAAATGTAAAAGAGATGTCTCCCTCTTTAGCCTCCTGTCTTGCTTGTTCAATTCTTGAAGAAGATGGATTCTTGGTTCTTACCATTATTGTGTATTAAAACAGAGATTGAAAGAAGACAGAGAGTATTTAATTTTTTTGGTGGGAAAATTACCGAAGGAAACCAAAGTGTGTGGGAATGCCGAAAGAACAAAGTACCGAAAGAAACAAAGAAAAATGAAAAGGAAAGGAAATGAAATAAAATGAAGTACTAACTACTAAGAGAAAAGAACGATGAAGAGAAAACAAAATGCTAAGTTTTAAAAGACAGAAAGTAAAGAGAATTAAAATCACGTAAACCTTAAGAAAGTGGAAGATATAGAAAAGAAACAGAATGCTGGTATGAAGAGAAAGAATAATGGAAAGAAAAACAGAGTGTTAAATTGTGGAAGTGACTTGTGAAAGAAGAAGAAATAAAGTAGATGAAAGGTCAAGTAAGGTGTGCGACTCGTGACCTATAATACAAAAAAGTTACAAATAAGAGGGAAATGTGGAAAGTTAAGTGAAATAAAAATGAAGAGGGAAGAATACTAAAGGTCACGTCGTTTGGTTCCCACTTTTAATTTAGGGATTTGAAAATAAAAATTATCCCTCTTTTAATTTCTAATTTTGTGTTTTAATGGTTTAGGATTAAATTAATTTAAGTTAATTTAAATTAAAACTCCTTAATCTGAGGAAAAAGAAGATTAAACAAATTAGTAGAAATAAATTAAACAAAAGAGAAAAACGTACTTGAATGTTCAGTCACGCTTCACGAGTCGTGAGGCACTTTCATGACTCGTGAAGCTGCCTCCTTACCAAGGCAATCTTCTCACGACTCGTGAATTAACATCACGAGTCACACACCCTGCGAGCATTGCCTTCTTTTGTGATCGCGATGCTTGCCGCGATCACGACAGAGGCCTCAAGCACAATCTTGATACATTCTGTCACGCTAGCGATTGTTATCGCGCGCGCGACAGAATATCATGTCTGCATTTTATTTTATTTTATTTTTTTTTACAGAAAATAAATAACAAGACACATAATTTAACTAAATTTACCTGTAGAACAACAACAAACTTTGTTCGATTATTAAAATTCAAAATATGAAAACATTAATTAACAAATTTGCACAAACTAGTCTAAAACAACACCAAATACATATAGAAAGAAAACCTAATTAAGTAACCTAAATAAAAGACTAGAAAATTTTATGGCTTCATGTGCTCCTTAGGATTCTCTTTTGTGTTATTTGGAAGACATCCTAGGTTCCTAGATGGCAAAGAACTTGCTAATTGGCCCAATTGAACCTCAAGATTATGAATAGATGAAGCATGATTCTTAGTAATTTGGTCAACTTTTGCTTCAAGCTTCTTTTGATTTTCATCTTGAGCACTCATCTTAAAATTTATCTCCTCAATGAATTTATCAATTTTTCCTTAAAAAGCTCCAAACCTATCTTGTGGTTGTTGGTATCCTACACCCCTATTTTGGTTATTGTTATTATTTCCCCATGACAAATTAGGATGGCTCCTCCAACCAGGGTTATAGGTATTAGAATATGGATTACTAATTCCTTGCACTTGGACAAAATTAACTCGTTCCTCCTTATTAGTTATTCCCAAATTGCAACTGCCACTAACATGCCCTTGTTGACGACAAATATTGCATGCATTTGATAAATTACCTCCCATACTTAGGCTATTAACCCTATGAGTTAAAGCTTCAATTTGTGCTTGTAATGCAACCACAGAATCTATTGAATGGACCCCCTAGCATTAGAGTTATTAGATTCCCTTACTCTTTCAGTAGGCCACATACAATTATTCATGGACATTTCTTCCAATAGCTCAAATGCTGCTTCAGTTGTTTTCCTCATAAGGGAACCTCCAGCTGCAGCATCTATGGTACCTCTTGTGGTAGGGTTCACCCCATTGTAAAAGGTTTGCATCAATAGCTCTCTTGAAAGGTTGTGATGTGGACACATTCGCTGTAATTTCTTAAACCTTTCCCATGCTTCATACAAAGACTTATTATCAAATTGAACAAAAGTTGTGATATCTTTAATGATTTTGGCAGTTTTGGCTAGAGAGAAGTATTTTGATAAAAATGCTTGGGCCAATTGATCCCAAGTGGTTATTGATCCTCTAGTTAATGAATTCAACCAAGCTTTGGCTTTATCTTTCAAAGTTAAAGGAAAAAGTCTAAGCTTAATTGCATCATTAGAAAATCCATTAATTTTAAAAGTATCACATATTTCTAGAAAATTTGCCAAATGGGCATTAGGATTTTCATTTGCCAAACCATAAAATTGAATACTATTTTGTATCATTTGCAAAAGAGTTTCATATTAGTTAGCATTTACCGTAGGCCTTACCACACCTTGTTGAGCGCCACTTAATGCGGGTGTAGCAAAATCCATCAACCTTGGTGGATTTTCCTCTTCAGCCATAATTGGTCTCTTATTCTTATTCTTCTTTTTATTGGATTTTCTGTTACTTGACAAATATCTCTCTATTTTAGGATTCAAAGGTTCAAGCTCTTCTTGAGAACTTCTAGTACTAGGCATGAACTTATTAAATCCTATATAAACAACACAAAACAAAAATTAAGTCAATTAAACAAACAAACAAACAAAATAAAATAAGTATTGTAATTCAAAATCATAAATCAAGTTTCACAATGGCAATAAATAAAACATCAATTCCTCGGCAACGGCGCCGAAAACTTATTAGCCTATTTTACATGTGCTAATTCTGCAAGCATACGGTGTATCGAAATAGTACAAAAGATGTCGATCCCACGAGGAATGTGCTACTTATTACACACTATTACTACTCAATTTTAATCTTGTTTACAATGATCATAATTTGTGAGTTAAATCTAAACTACTCTATTATAAAAACTAATTAAACCTAGTTCATGTTAATCAAAGAAGACAAAACATATAATGAAGAATTAATAATTATAAAACTTGATTCCATCATATAATTATAATTTTAATCTCTTAAGCAAGCCAAGTTGGAATAAAGTTCCAATTTACTCTTTCAACATAAATTAGAGTGCCTAAAACATACATATATAATTCTAACTCACAATTTTCATTAATGAATTAGAGGGTTATACATGCAAATTTCAGGAATAATCACCAACCTATAACAACCACCTAACATTAAGATCTCTCAAATAATGCTTCAATGATGAACTTCCATTAGTTGTAAGTAAGAATTCATCTTTCAATTAAACTCATACTTATAATAATCATGCATCAAATACTAATAGAAAATTCTACATTAAAAGACTATTAATTTAGATGGAAATAGAAAATAACAGAAATAAGATTCAAGTTCTTAAATAATATTCATTTGATTTACAGAGAAGAAATAATAGATAAGAGTAATGAGAAAGAAATCTTTTAACCCTTTACTCAAACCCTTGTAAAAATTCTTCTTCTCTTTGGTCTTTTTCTTCAAAACATGAAGACTAACTAAGAACTTTTACAAAAAATAAAATTTAACTTGTAATAGAAATAATCCTAAAAATTACATCCTCTTTAAAATTACATTTGAGATCTATATTTATAGAAGTCCAAAAGCTATGTTACCTCCTTCAAAAGTTGCAAATGTTGGTGAAAAATTATGCCTTTTAATGTGACTTTTTGAAGAATAACTGTCCCAATGGATAGTTCTGTCATGCTCGCAACAGAACACGGATGCCCTTTCTTTCCTCTTCTTTTCTCCCTTGCTTTTCCTCTTCTCTCTAGCCACTCATGACTCGTGATGGTCTTTCACGAGTCGTGAGCCTTGTGTGTGAGTCGTGACTTTGGCTCACGTCTTGTCTTCCTCTTCCCTTTCTTCTTCCTGGACATTCACGACTCATGATCACTTCTCACGAGTCGTGACTCTTGCTTGAGTCCTGTTCTGCCTTGTTCTGCCTCTGCTCCAGTTAATCCATTTTCTTCCTTTTTCACATAAATTAACCTACAAAGCACATAAACACATAAATTAACACAAATAACATGAAAAATATAAATAATTACATGCTTAACTTCATAATTCACACAAAATATACACTAAATTATACTTCAATTATACACCTATCATCTTCCATAAAAAACTATTGAGTTTAAGTCTCTCCTTAAATATGCCAGTCATGGAGCGGGAGCAAGGACTAGTAGCAGAAATCTAATGGACAACAAAAATATCATAAAATGTTTGAATTCAACATAACATAGTAAATATAAATACGAAAATTAATAACTCACTATTGTCCTTCAATGACAATATACATTCGTCCATCCACACCAACCAATCCAGGCAAAGGACCTTCAACTGTTTCAGGATATCTTTGAAATGGTTCAGACGGAGTCTTTGTAGGAGGTGCTTCAGTAGATGACATACCAGCAGGATGTGCTGGGCCTGGATACATCGGGGGCATAGATTCCGTACCCATACGGGGAGGTGCAGATGCAGGAGATGATGATCCCTCCCCTTGACTCACAGCTCCAGATACTGATGAACGCATCCTCACCCTAGGTGGTTAGATAGTACCGGTCTTCCTCTTGTGATTTATTTTTTTTCCTGAAGATATTATTGAACAAGATTATACATCAGGTTATTATTACATAATCATGATTATATGTGACAATAATACAAAATTTTGTCATTTGTGAATTAAATCAAACCAAAAGTAATAAATGATATGTAGCTCATATGGATTTTACTCACATGTGCAAAGAATTATTCGCTATCATCACTTAGATGTAATTTATTATCACTATCGTTTTCATTTTCTGAATAATTAGAATCAAATTTGCTTTCCAATTCAGATGTAGACCTGGATTCCTCATCCGATACAATATCAACCAATTCATTGTTAACATTGTTCAAAGGCTCATTATCTTCATATGACATGCTTTCATTTATTTCATGACCCGCCACTTCATCTTCCTGAAAGGCTTTGCTTTCAATTCATTTATTTTGTCGTGCAGCTTTCATTTCAAATAAGGCCATCAGTTTTACTTTGCAAACTGCCAACCAATCTTTCTTATCTCGTCTTAGGCTAGGAAACAGAAGATAATACACCTGAATCGCTTGCATGACCAGCACAAAAGGTTCAAAATTAGGAAGTCTTCTTCTTTGATTTATCTCAACCAAGTTGTAGCTGCTTTGCACTTTTGCTCCGACATTAAGCGTTGGATCAAACCATTTGCACTTAAATAGCACATAATTTTTTATTGGCAAAGCGGGGTATTTAATTTCCAATATCTTTGTAATTTTGCCATAATAATTCATCAGTTCACCCTGAATGCAAACTCCACTGTTTATAATAGCCTTGTTATGACCATGAGATTGCGTATGATATTTATATCCATTCACGAATAAGCCGGATAAGATTTAACAGTACGCAATGGTCCCTTAGCACCATCAAATATGAAATTATTTTCAATTGTATGCTTTGATGCCTACATAATGTAATTGTATTTCATCATTTAATCAAATCACGAAATATTGAATATGTCTTACATATATTTGAAGTCAACACTTACATATGTCTTGAACCATAAATGGAAGTGCTTTTTGACTTCCTTATTGATGTCATTTTGTGTTTTATGTGGCATAAGCTCCCGTAATCATTCCTCATATAAACTGCATCCGACAACAATATAACTTACATATGATATTAATGGTATTAAATAAATAATCATAATCACGATCAGTTACACTTACTGGACAAATGGTTGATTTTCTTGGCAATTAAGTACGATATAACCATGTGCAGCCTCTAATTCCTCATCTGTAATCATTCTTCTGGTAGCACGTCCGTGTAATCGACTAGGATATGTGAATATAGCTAAATTTCCATCATTTGTACTTGTTTGGCCTCCATCATCATTACGAGGAACCTTGTTGTATCTTGTGCTGACGTGCGGCTCAAAGTACTGAGAACAAAAAGTACTAGCTTCTTCAACCAAGTACGCATTGCATATTGAGCCTTCTACTCATGCTTTATTTTTAACATTTTTTTTCAAGTGATACAAATACCTACATGGCAATTGTGGTTCTAGTTAATGATAACTTAACAAATAATTCGATCGTATATATATATATATATATATATATCAAACATTTGGGTTTACCTTTCAAAAGGATACATCCATCTATATTGAACGGGTCCTGTCAGTTTGGCCTCATGTGCTAAATGTATTGGTAAATGCTCCATAATGTCAAAGAAGTCTGGAGGAAAAATTCCCTCTAATTTGCAAAGTATTACTGTAATTTCATTCTCCAGTTTTTCCATGTCAGTCATCTTTATCTTAGACGAAGTCAAGTTTTTAAAAAATAAACTTAACTCAGTTATAGCTTTCCAAACTCTCTGAGGCAACAACTCGCAAAAAGCAATTGGCATCAACCTTTGCATAAATATATGATAATCATGGCTTCTCATTTCGAACGATTTATACTTCCTCATGTCAACACACCTTGTTAATTTGAAACATAACCGTCTGAAAACTTTATGCTTCTTAACCATTCGCACAAAACTTCCTTTTGTCTTTTGTCCAAAGTGTAACACACTTTTGATACTGGCCCGTTTGAGAATCTATGTCTAATTCACTTCTTTTGCTATACAATTTCAAACCAGCACGTGTTTTTGCATTATCTTTTGTCCTCCCTTCAATATTCATTATCGTGTTGAAGACATTTTTGAAAATATTTTTTCGATATGCATCACGTCCAAATTATGCCGTATCAAATTTGATTTCCAATAAGGCAAATCTCAGAAGATACTATGTTTTCTCCAACCAAAATTTTTAGAAATGCTACCATTGAGTTCTTCAGCTTCAAGTTCTATTACTTTCAGCAACCCTAATTCATCAATCTCATGCAAAATGTCTTCACCCAATCTATTAGGTGGAGGAGGTGTTAGTGTAAGCCCTAGCCCCAATACATTGTAATAAAACACTTTAGTTAATAAATGAGGCATTTTGTTTTATCCATTGTATTCCTGTGCATGTCAATTGATAGAACTATCCAAGAATGTCGTTTCAGTTTAAGTTATCATGTGTGAGGCACATGGTTGTAAGACCTTGAAACAAATGAGACTTCATTCTAAATATCCCTAGTCAGTCATTGTTATGGGAATAACAAATGAATTAAGACTAGTATGCTCTCTCTGATTAGTTGAGTTATGTCTTACGGATCATAAGGACAAAAGTGTCAATCAGAGATCATAGATACATGTTTATAACATGGTATTTGGATACGATCCACACATGAGAACACTACATGGTACAAGTCATAAGTGTTCCTCATATGCAAGTTTTGTATCGGAGTTCTTAGACCTAAAATCTCTATGAAACTCTTTATGAATTACTGTGTACTTTGACATACACCTAACGTGCTCGTAACTGAGTGACAAGTATGGGTATGCTTGGGTATGCATTGATTCATGTTAGAGAGCATGAGAGAAGTGAAGGGATTACCCCTCTCTATAAGAGAGAAAAATATCATCGGCCACTTGATCAGTGAACTGAGAAGTGTATGGCCATACCGAGATGTAATAATGTGCAATCATTATTTATCTGAGAGTTCAGTGTCACTGAAATATCAAGAAAGGAATTAACTTACACATGAGGATGACTTGTTCCATGCCTTATGTTAATTTTGATATTTATGGGTAAGGGAATATACAAAATTGCATAAGGTCACTAAATGCCAATTGCATTTTCATTTAATTTGGAATGCTATAATATCTTGCTAGAGAATATATATAGCCTTTGAATTAATTCTTAATTCATTGCCAATATTAAATGGACCTATAGGATCGCACACAAAGCATTGGGCTTAAAACACTTGAATAAAGTATTGGGCATTAATTTGGGCTTTTAATTTAAGTCAAATTAATGTATATGTAATGGGTATTTAATTGCTAATGGACCTTGGTCCATGAGAGAGGAAATTCGGCCCACATAGGTTTAATTTCAATTAATTAATTATGTTGTATTAATTAATTTAATTGAGTATTAAATCCTAAGATATTTAAGTCAAACTAAATCGCTTAATAATGGGATGACCTAGCCGAAATTCCAAGGATATATACCATGGGAATTTCGGCACATGTTAAATGGTAAGTGATTAGTTTGATTAATACATCTTAAGGTTTTATTTCAAATCAATTTGAATTTTAAATTCAAAAGGGATTGAGCTAATATTTACTACTGATCTTTAGGAAGTGTTTAAGGTTGAATTAACTATCTTAAGGTAGTCAAATTCGGATTAAAGACTTGCCATAAGGAGGGGGTAGATATTAGATAAGAAGAAAACCCTAGAGTGAAAAAAAAGAGGGCGTGAAACTTCTATCTCTCTCTCATTTTTCTTCTTGGCCGAAATACACAAGGAGAAGGATTCTTCCTTGCTTGCTTGTGACTTTGAGCATTCTTTACACATAGTAGAAGGACAAGATCAAGTCTTGTGGCTTCAAACTAATTCCATTACACAATACATATTTAGTAAGCTAGCACTTTCGGTTTTGAGCCGTCTTTGCAAGTGTGTGTGTGAGAATAGAGAGGAGTGGCGAAAAAGGCTGTTCCTTGGCATTGGTGGTGAACATCTAAGGTGGACAAGATCATCTAAGTTGCTGGTCATCATCAAATTCAATTTGAAAGGCATCTAAAGTTGTAAGTTATTAAAACCCTAAAATTGCATGTTTCCGATTCTTGTCATGGAATAGTTTGGCATGTATGATCAAATTTTTTTTGTTTTCCGCTGCGTGATCATCATACACATACCATGACATATTCCATCAGGAGGGACATGGATAACTTTATTCTTAATGAATTTGTGTTTATTTCATCTAAAAGGGTGATTTGGAGGAAGAAATTTTCTATGATTATCAAACCACTATATTTTACACCCATTAGTAAGATAAAATGATTCTGAGTCATTGCCACAGTAAGGACAAGCTAATTTTTCCGCCGTGCTCCAACCTGATAGTATAGCATATGCAGGGAAATCACTCACTGTCCACATCAAAGCTGCTCTCATCAAAAAATTCTGTTTGCGTGACACATCATATATTAGCACACCAAATTTTCGTAATTGTTGCAATTCAGAAATCAATGGTTGGAGGAATACATCAATTTCTGCTTTGGACTCTTCGGGCGCAGCACAATCACTGTTAAAAACATGTAAGCCTCATTTATACACATCCATGGAGGCAAATTATAAGGGAATATTATTATTGGCCATGATGAATATTATTGTCCTGATTGCCCAAAAAGCTGAAAACCATCAGTGTTTAAACCCAATTTAACATTTCGATTATCAGCAGCAAAGTCGGGGTGAATGTCATTAAAATGTTTCCATGAAGTTGCGTCTGATGGATGGCTCATTACTCCATCTATCTATCCATGTTCATTATGCTATCGCATGTGATATTCAGTAACATTGGATGAATGCAGCCTCTAAAGTCTTGGAGTAATAGGAAAGCAATACATCCGTTTTCATGGTATTAATTTTTGCTTCCTATTAGCATTTATCGGCTTGAACCTCGGTTGATTACAAAATTTGTAATCCATTAATTCCACATCATCTCCCCAATAAATCATAATCCGAGCCGATAACAATCAATTTTTTCTATAGGTAAACCCAGACCCCGAAGCAACTTCTTCATCTCATAAAAACTTTCAACCATTTGATTATCCGAAGGCAATGATTCCTTGTACCAAGTTAGGATTTCATTTAAACTCCGATAAAAAATATGACCTTCAGATTTGATGTTCAATATTCGAGCTACTGAGCTTAACTGTGTCATATTATCACATCCTTGCCATAATTCCTGATCAGCAGCATTAAGTAAGTCGAAAATTTTTTTTGCAGTTGGGTTGGGTTCTTCTTCTTCAGTCCCACATAAATTGGATTAAAATGTATTTCTCGCTGCATCATAAACCATTTGGGCATAAGGATTTTCTGTAGCAAAAACATTGCTTGTCATCAAATCTCTCTCCCCCCCCCATGCAACTCAGATTGAACCATCTCTGGTCCAAATTCCAAATTCAATTCAGATTCAACTGTATCTGGTCCAAATTTCAAATTTCTGGATGTGCTATAAATTATTGACTCTCCATGCCTTGTCCATTCAAAATAATTGGACACAAATCCCTTTTTCAGCAAATGTAGATGCACATCCTCCGTAGGAAGATAACACCTATGTTTACACTTTTTGCATGGACATCTAATTTTCAAACCGTCCATGTATATAGGTTGAGAGCTTGCATACTCAATAAAGGATTGAACGCCTTCGGCAAACTCAAGATTAATGTAACCATCAGGCGTTAGTCTTCTATACATCCAACTTCTGTCTAAATTATTCATTATTATTAAACTGTTGTGCAACAATCATAAATACATAATTAGTACCGAAGCGTGTCAATTTTCATAATTAAATTCAATTAAATTCTATATTCTATTTCTTCAAATTAATTCATAATTAGTTATGCAATAAGTTCTCACATTTAATACCCTCTTACAAAATTTTATACATAATAACAAGTATAACTCAAAACAAATACACATAAAATAAATATAGATAAATATAATATGGAAGTAAAACATAAACATTATGCTAGTATATTTAAACAAATTATATATATAATAGAAATTATCAACATCATAAAAATTATATCAACATTTATATGCACAATATAAAATATTAACATGATTAAAACACCTAAATAAAAATCTCATACACATATATACTTATTATTATAAAAACCACTTTGATATCGAAAAACTGACCTTTAGTCTAGATACCAGTCAGACAGGGAGGGTGCAGGGGATCGAAAAGACGCATGCAAGGGAACTAAACTGCGGCGGAGACCGGTAACGGCGGGGGTATATGAAATAAGATATGTAATTTCATTTAAAAAAATTACATTTACACTAACATCTATAAATAATTGAATTTATACATGACAAATTACATTACTTACGAAAATTACAATGCTTAAAATTCTGTGAAAAAACGGACAGAGTTTCCCTTGTACGGGTCCCTATCCTCCTGTTAAACAATAGCAAATTTTATACTTTTATAAAATATCAACACATCTCAACTCCATAAATAAACCAATACAATATCAAAATTTTCCTTCCACCTCAAACATGCAAGTAAAAAGACCGATAGTTGTGAATTTAACCTTTCAAGTCATACAATGTCTAAAAGAAAATACTAAGCACAATTATCTACATACAACTATGACATTTCTAATTTAATTTAATCATCACACTATGGCACTATACGACGTTATTACAGTATCATTTTCGCACAGTCATTACAGTCAAATTACAACATGGTCATGAAATGTATATATACAAAATACATAACAATATATACGTATTATTAACAACTTATTACAAACAATATATACGTATTATTAACAACTTAATTTAAATACATAACGAACTTAATTAGCTCGGGTGAAGCAACTGGTAACAGGCCGAGATTTCGCAAACAGGACAGCTAAATGCAAAACATGTTGTGGCGGAGATGGGTACATGCAATAAAAAATATATATAAATTATAAATCTTAACTATTGGTATAACAACAAACGTAATACACCCTTAAAAAAAATTAAACATAATACAAATTTATACAACACTAAATATAATCAATACAACACATTATACACAATACAAACAATATACTCAAAAAAAAAAAAAAATAAGACATAAACATATATAACACATAATTAAAACAATAGTACATATAATTTTAACAAACATGCCATAAGACAAAAAATAAAAACTATATCAACATAATAAAATCATAAAATTTGATATATACACCAAAATACCAACATAATATATTAACACAAATTTAATATATCTACACAAATTTAATATACCAACATAATATATGTACACAAATTTAATACCAAAATTAAATATTAACAATATGCCATAATTTCAAAAAAATATATAAATATAATAAATAATTTAATACAATATAATATATATACACAAAACATTATGCATTCACAAAAATTTGCAACAAAATTAAAAATGATATCAACATATATAATAACAATTATAATTAAAAATACACACAAAAAATAACTATATACACAAATAAAACAACACATTCAAAAATTATTACACACAAATTTCATAATTTTATAAATATTATCATAATCATAATATAAATAAAATAATATAATACATTTAAAGAAAATACACATACATATAAATAAATAAATAAAAAGAAAATACATATAATAATAAATATACATAATCAATATAAATAAAATAAAAAAACATACACATATATATAATAATAAATTAAAATAATACAAAAAAAAAGAAAATACAGAAAAAAAACTTACCCTTGAAGAACCCACAGGAAAGATGCGAGGATCTGTTGGCGGGAGACACCACACCGAGCAGAGGTTGGAGGCAGAAGGGAAGATTTAGTTGGAGGGGATGGATTCGAGCTTGGGTGGGAGGAAAGTGGGTTGAGTTGCCGGAGAACGAAGGAAGGCGGCGTCGACGTCGCGGGTTCACCATCTGGGCAGCGCCGGAGGAAGGAGGAGGGGGGTGATGGGAGCTGCACAGATCGAGAAGAGGGGAGAGGAGAAGAGGGAGAGAGAAAAAAAGGGTTGATTTATACCTGCAAAATAGAGACACAAATTAATTTTTGTCTCTAAATAGAGACAGAAATTTAACTCCGTCTCTATTTAGAGACGAAAATAAAATTTCATCTCTATATTTAGAGACGAAATTTTGATTTCGTCTCTACTTAGAGATGAAAATTAAATTAAATCTCTAAATAGAGACGGAATAAAATTGCTTAGAGACGGAGTTAAATTTTCGTCTCTATTTAGAGACGGACATCAATTTTCGTCTCTAAATAGAGACGAAATCACGTACCGTCTCTAAATAGAGACAAAAACTGCATTCCGTCTATTTTTAGAGACGGTAACGCGTTACCGTCTCTAAATATGGAGGGAAATTGATCTCGTTATTTTTAGCGACTGAAGTCAAATTTCGTCGCTATTGGTAAGTATTTGAAACGAAACTTAGAGATAGATGGCTTTTTTTTGTCTCTATTTAGAGACGGAAACAATTGTTCGTCTCTATTTAGCGACGAAAACTGTTTTTCGTCTCTATTTAGAGACGGAATTTTTCTGTCTCTAAATTTTCATCTCTATTTAACAATTTTCTTGTAGTGTGCTGATTAAAACAAAAATTAGCTACCTGTAATTGTTTGTCCAAAATTACAAAATACCTTTGAAGCAAGTGCTTAGTATAAAAAGGCTATCAATTACTTTAAAAAATTAAATCAAACATTCACTTAATGTGTTCAGTAATCAATAAAAATAATGATGACAAAATTGACTAAACTCGACCCATAATTTCGAGTCAATTGAGCTAATTATATGTTATTAATGCTCTAAGTAATATAGAGACATATTAAAAAAATGTATTAATTTAATAACATTAACTAATTTTTTCAATGTGTTAAAACAACATCATTTTGAAAAAGAATTTAAATCATGCACTTAAATACTTTTATGGATTTATTAGCATTAATAATGTAATTAACAGTATCCCATGTCCACCGATTTATTTATTAGCATTTATCTGGACATAAATTATTAATAATGTAATTTAGGGATATTGTACTATATTAATGTATTTTAATTTTCAATTTTCAATTTTTAATATATCTATTAGTAGCATATATGTTAGATTATGACTTTCATTATTAACACATTGTATTTTGATTTTCTTAATTGATTGACTCTTATATGTCATTTTTTTTATTCCTATGTAGATATAGTTAATTCTAACTAAAACGTCACTGTGTTTAAATTGCAGTTTTGCAATAATGAGTAATGTTGATAGATATTGGATGTATAGAAGAAAACACCCGATAGTTACATTAATCCTAAATTTGTAAAAGGAGTTTAGTTATTTATAGAATATGCAAGTTCTCAACTTGCATACATGGACGGCCTAAAAAGAAGCCCATGTAAAAAGTGCAAACACATTAGTTATCTTCCCGTTGATGAAGTGTATCTCTATTTGCTAAGAAAAGGATTTGTTCCAAAGTATTTTGAGTAGATATGGCATGGAGATCCATTAGTTTGTAGCACCTCGAGGGGTAATGTGGTTAACATGTTAGTAAATGTAGGTGAAGATCAGGGAGGGGGTGAATTTATGACATATGATGAAGGTGCAACTGATAATCCTTATGCCCAAATAGTTTATGATGTAGCTGGCTGTGAGTTTAGGGAAAATATACTCAAAGAACCCAATGCAAATGTGATAAAGTTCTATAACTTACTAAAATCAGCCGATCAAGAATTATGACTAGGTTGTGATAACATGACTCAGTTATCTTTGGTTGCTCGAATATTGAACATAAAATCTAAAGGTCATATTTCTGATCAAAATTTTGATAAAATTCTTTCTTTTGTACAATAAATTATTATCTCCTGACCATAAAATGGTTGATAACTTCTACAATATGAAGAAAATAATTAGAGGTCTGGGTTTGCCTATTGAGAAAATTAACTGTTACAGGTTGGGATGTATGCTGTTTTAGGGAGATGATATGGATTTATAAGATTGCAAAATTTGTAGTCAACCTAGGTACAAACTAAGAAATTGTAGTAGGAAGCAAAAATTGGTACCTTAGAAATAGATGTATAATTTTCCGTTAACCCCTAAACTACAGAGACTATATGCATCTGATGTTAATGCACCTAACATAAGATGGCATGAAGAACATGAACACACAGATGGAATAATGAGCCATCCATCGAATATAGTCGCATGAAAACATTTCAATAATATCCACCCTGATTTTGCTATTTAACCTCGAAATGTTAGGCTGTGTTTGAGCACTAACGGGTTTTAACTTTTTGGTTAATCAAGCCAAAAATATTCGTCATGGCCAATCATAATTACTCCTTATAATTTGCCCCCATGGATGTGTATGAATGAGTCATATATGTTCTTGATGGTGATTGTTCCAGGGCCTAGGAATTCAAAGTATAAAATTGATATATATTTACAGCCATTGATATCTGAATTACAACAGCTTTTAGATCTCGGTGTCAAAACATATGATGGATCTTTTAAATAGAATTTTATGATGAAAGCAGCATTACTGTGGACAGTTAGTGACTTTTCTGCCTATTTTATGTTGCCTGGTTGGAGCACGGCAAGGAAATTAGCTTGTCTATACTGTGGCGATGATTCAGATGCTTTTTATCTTTAAAATGGGTGCAAAACATTTTAGTTTAACAACCACAAGAAGTTCCTTCCACCGGGTCAACCATTCAAATGCAATAAGTAAAAGTTTATTAAGAATAGTGTAGTATAAGTAACTCCTCCCGATATTATAGGTAGTGATGAAATTTTGCAAGAGATTGATGAATTGGGTTTACTTAAAGTTATAAAACTTGATGTTGAAGAAGTTAATGGCAGAATTAGCAAAAACTTTGGTTGGAGAAAAAAAAATATCTTTTGGGATTTGCCATGTTGGAAATTAATTTGATACAACATAATCTAGATGTGATGCATATAGAAAAAAATATTTTTGACAATCTGTTCAACACAATTATCAACATAGAAGGGAGGACAAAAGACAATGCAAAATCACGAGCAGATTTAAAGTTGTTTTGAAGAAGGCCTAAGTTAGAAAAAGATACTCGAACTGGGAAAATATCCAAAAGCATGCTATATTTTGGACAAAAAAACAAAAGGAAGTCTTGTATGAGTAGTTAAAAAGATTAAAGTTTCCGGATGCTTATGTTTCGAACTTAGCAAGGTGAGTTAACATGAGGAAGTACAAATTATTCAGAATAAAAAATCATGATTGTCACATGTTAATGCAAAGGCTAATCCCAATTGCATTTTGAGAGTTATTACCGACTAAGGTGTGGGAAGTTATAACCGAGCTAAATTTGTTTTTCAAAACCTTAACATCATCTGAGATAAAATTGGCCGACATGGCATGATTTAAATTGAAAATTCCGGTAATCTCATGCAAATTAGAGTCGATTTTCCCATCAATCTACTTTGGCTGTATAGAGCATCTACTCGTGCATTAAGCACATAAGGCAAAACTTGCTGGTCCTATTCAATATTGATAGATGTATCCCTTTGAGAGGTAATTAGCTATAATACGCAATATCTATTAACTTATAATTTGTTATGGTAAGTAGTATGAATCAAAACTGTCATGTAGGTATTTGTTTCACTCGAAAAAAAATATAAAAAACAAAGCTAGAGTTGAAGGTTCAATATGTAATGTGTATTTGGTCGAGGATGCGAGTACATTTTGTTCGTATTATTTTGAGCCACATGCACACAAGATAGAGGAAACTACCTCGTAATGATGATGGGGGTGAAACAAGTGATAACGACGTAAACTTATATATATTTACGTATCATGCGCGTTTACATGGACATTCAACAAGGAGAATGCTATTAGAGGAAGAACCAGAAGCTGCCCATAGTTACATTTTATTGAATTGCCAAGAGGTTCAACCTTTAGTGCAGTAAATATAATTTATATTTCAAATTGACAATTTAATTTACTAGGTGAAGGGTTTAATATCAATTTATATGGTGATTATTGGTGGTTATAGATTATTTGAGGAATGATTACGGGAGCTAATGTGATGGGTGTCGAATCCAACAAAAATAAAATTCTACTCTATAAATATTTATAGCAAAGCATGAGTAGAGTTGTCTCCCAAGAGATTGATCGAATTATTAAATCTGAGTTTTGCTTATGAAAAAAGAAAAAGAAGAAGAGGATTTTTGTTTATGAAAAATAAAATTAAAACAAATAAATCATAAAGTAGAAAATTAAATAGAGTAAATCAGATATTAAAAACTTCTAGTCAAAGAAATATCTTAGTTATGATTCATTCAAACTGATCATTGAATACAATTGGATAAATTCCCACTTCTTCAAATAAATTGGTTATAAATACTAACAAGCTCTAGTATTCTGCTCTTCCTTAATATTAATTTAAAAGTGATAAGATCAGCTGATAAATCTTTTTTCTCAACAACCACTAAACAAGCTCTTAGGATTTAATTGAGAAATAGCATTAAGAATTAAAAAAGCTACCAATTCCAATCAATAATACACAAGCTCGATTATTTAGATTGGACCAAATAAATTCACCCACACTAAACTCAAAGATTCAATTCAATGAGTGCACAGATCTGTTACTTCGCCAAATCAAATAAACAATTACGGATTTACAAATTTGATTAGCAATATTTATTCAATCAAAATCAGACGTCAATAATTTTAATTGAACAAAATATCATTAAGTATAGAAAATATTCAGATATTTGAGAAGAGAAGATAATGAAAACAAATCCTCACAATTTATTCATGAATCATACCTTAATATCCTTGACTAGAAAAGAAAATTCAGCCACTCATGGCTTGCAAAAACTATCAATTAAAAATAAATAAAGCTAAATTCAAAGTATCACTAACATTCAAGATATCCTTTCCTTCATCACAAGATCCTATTTATAGAAAACTTAGACTAGGAAATTGATCATTTTCCGGGTTAATTTCACCCATGGTCACTGAACTTATACTCAAATAATACTAATATAATGAAATAATTTTTGTTCTCATGAAAATCATCAAACTTAAAACATGTTTACAGAAAAATCACTTTAATTGTTTTCTGACGATTTTTTCGCCGAAAAGTTCAACCGGCTCGTACACTGAGCATCTCCATGCACACATGGCTTGACACGTGGCATATCACATGGAAAAAATGACATATGAGCATGGCATGTGGCATGCCGCATGAACATTTTGACAAGTTAGTTTGCCATGTGGCATACTTACATGTCATTTTTTCCATAAGATATACCACGCGTCAAGCCATTTATGCATGAGGTGCTGAGTGTACGTACCGGCTGGATTTTTGGGCGAAATAATCGTCAAAAAACGATTAAAATGATTTTTCTGTAAACATGTTTTAAGTTCAATGATTTTTATGAGAACAAAATTCTTTCATTATATTAGTGTTATTTGAGTATAAGTTCAGTGACCATGCGTGAAATTAACCCTCATTTTCCTCAGAAACTTTTTCAGAGGTCCAATTTTGCTGCCAAAAGTCGGGTAGAATATCTAGATAAATTGATTTCCAATAACAACAATTCTTGAAAAATCTGCACTGCATAATTTCTGCGCAAGCAACCGTGGGCACGCTTAAGTTTAATTTCATGTTGAAAATATAGCTCTGATTGTATTTTGACTTTCAGCTTCCATTTTTGACTTCCAATTTTGATTTTTTTGATTCTTAGCTCCATTTCTTGACTTCCTATCAGCTCCAATTTTTGACTTTAAATTCCTACTTTTTGATTTCTTTTTCCGATTGAGCATGAGTTCCTACTAAAAGATTGAATATGAATTAAATCAAATATTTATTTTATCAAATAAGCACCAAATAGGAATTTTTTATGGAAAATAAATAGGAATATTTTGCTTCATCATAATGCCTAAAATAACAAAAAGTAACATCAATAAAGAAGTCAAAAAACACTTTTATCAATGATTCAAGACATATGTAAGTTTTGTCTTCCAATATACAACATCAATTATGCAATATTCGTTTAAATGATGTTAGAGTATTTCATTATGTAGGTATCAGCAAATTCAATTGAAAACAAGTACATCTCAAATCTTGCAAAAGGTCCTTTGCGAATTGTTAAATCGTATTCGGTATATTTCGTTAATGGATACAAATTTCATACACAAAATTATGGTCATAACAAGCCAACAGTAAATAATGGGGTTTGCATACAAGGGAATTGATGGATTATCATGGGCAAATTATTGAGATACTTGAAGTTGAGTACCCGCATTACCGATAAAATGTTGTATCATATTTAAGTATGAATGGTTTAATCAAACTATTAATGTTGGAACAAAACTATATAGCAGATACAATTTAGTTGATATCAACTAGCGGAGAAAATTTAGTAATTTCACTACAAAAAAAATAAGGAATTAGCGACGGCAATTTCCATCGCTAATCCCTCAAATTCCATCGCTAATTAATTTTAGCTATGAAATGACTAACCGTCGCAAGGAAATTTGTGACCAAAATGTAAACAGTCGCTAAAAATAGCGACAAAGTTTTTCATCGCTAAAAACTGTAAATCAGTCGCTATCCTTAAAATTTGTCGCATAAGAGTTAAAAAAATTATTAGCGACGGATTTTTTCGTCGTTAAATTCCGTCACAAATTTTTAAAATGCCATAAAAGGGAATTAGCGATTGAAAATTCCATCGCTAATTGTGCAAACCGTCGCTAATTTAAGTTTAATATTTAGTTACAATAATAATAATAATAATTATATATATTATTATTTTTACAATTTAATTTTGTTATTATTATTATTATTATTACAAAATGTATCCCAAGCATTACTCCTATTTTCAAACTATAATATTTAAATTTCGACAGAAAAAAATATATATGAAAATGTATCCCATTTAACAACTTAATTACAGGACGTACAACACTGTTAAGAAATACAATAATTATTTCAGCACCAAATACCAACCACAAAATCATATATGATATTGGAGTTAATTTCACCCATGGTCACTGAACTTATACTCAAATAACACTAATATAATAAAAAAAATTTTGTTCTCATAAAAATCATTAAACTTAAAACATATTTACAGAAAAATCACTTTAATCGTTTTTCAATGATTTTTTTGGCCAAAAAATCCAACTGGTACGTACACTCAGCACTTTATACATAAATAGCTTGACACGTGATATATCTTGTGGAAAAAATGACATGTAAGTATGCCACACGGTAAACTGACTTGTCGAAATGTCCATGCGACATGGCACATGGCATGCTCATATATCATTTTTTCCATATGGTATGACACGTGTCAAGCCATGTGTGATCGGGAATACTAAGTGTACGCGCCGGCTAAACTTTTCGGTGAAATAATCGTCAAAAAACGATTAAAGTGATTTTTCTGTAAATATGTTTTAAGTTCGATGATTTTTATGAGCACAAAAATTCTTTTATTATATTAGTGTTATTTGAGTATAAGTTCAGTGATCATAGATGAAATTAACCTACGTGACATGGGAAATCCCTAAAATGAGAATAGTAAGAAGCTCGAAATTGAATACAAAAAGAAAAAAAAATTGGGAAATATATAATTGACACAAGAGAAGAGACCTACAAGGATGAAAGATAAACAAAAAGGAAGTTTAACTAATCAATATGAGACGTCTGAGTCTGTATGCCTATGATTGGCAACTGGGGCTGAAGACGGCTGATCGATTTCTCTTCGAGATGCTTCCTAAAGCTGTTATTCTATGCTCAATTTCCTCAGCTATAACATAGCTCGCTCAACTGCAACATTGACTCAAGTTAAAAGTCTACACATTACAAATGTATCTTCAGAAATAAGATGCAAATAACATTCTAGCAGCAAATCTTTCAGCATCAGTCATCTTTAGTTTAGTACATGGTGAATCTATAAATTTTTTAACAACTCATCCTTCTCTAATATAATTTTTAAAGTATCTTCACGGCTATTAATATGGACAAAAAATTTTCGAGCATTTCAATGATTTATAAAGATTTTATGGCCACAATGATGAGTGGACAATACACTAGATAACATTAGTCCCAGAGAACAATATGATATGATTCACCTACATGGCATCCATAGATGCAGACACATGCACACACCCTATTATGTGTTCAATATATGTTAGATAATTCAACCGTGCACAGTAAAAGATAATAAAGAAGATTACAAACAATTAACAAATGCATACTTTGTGTCAAGAGACACATTAGAAAATTTATTCAATTTTAAAATAGTAAAATAATAATTAACTTGCAACTTATTTATTGGGTTGGTGCATATACATATGTTTATTGAAAGAAGTTAAAGTTAAGATACGCAGTTGGCAAGCCTATATATGTATGTATGTATATATATATATATATATATATATGTGTGTGTGTGTGTGTGTGTGTGTATATATATATATATATATATATATATATGTATATATATATATATAATTAAGCAGGGTAGTGTTTTTGTAACAAAAAAAAGGAGGAAAGAATTTGTTATCTTAAATTTGTCTCCAACTTGCAAGCCTATTCCAATCAATCGTCCTCACCTTCACATTCTGGGCTCATCATCAATCCATTTTATCTAACGTATCTTTGCTTAGCACTAAAAAAATACATTCAGATCTTCTTTCTTTGTGTACACAGATTACATTACTATTCAAAATTGTTTAATTGTATATAATAAAAACTCTTAAACTTATTCAAAAATCAAAATATGTCACTTGCCATTTAGGAGATAAAGAGTTCATTTTAACAAAATTTAGTGGGTTGCCGAAAAATTTAAATAGGTAATAAATTTTTCTTAACAAGTTCAAAAGTTTTTGTGATATATATATATATATATGTGTGTGTGTGTGTGGAGCAGAATCCAAAGCTTAGAAAATTAACCAAAGAAAAATAGTATTACTAAAATAATGAATAAGCTAGTAGTTAATTTTTGCCCCCAAAACATATATTTGGAGGTTAAGATCCTGATCACGGATATAAATCCATCACTCTCATGCATAATCTCCATATTAAAACAAATTAACAATAATATCATATTTATTATTAGGAGAAATGTCAAATGTAAAAGCTTTGTAATTGTAAGAAAATGTTCAAACACCATCGCATCAGAAAGAGAAAAAGCATCTCAACAGAAAGTAAATTATATATAAGATGAAATAGATTACGTGATATGTACAGGGGAAGGCAACTTTAGTAGGGAAGATATTCAGCTACAATGTAGAAGACAATGACAGATAGGATTATGCCTCTCACCAAATGCCTCTAAAAACTTGGGATCAACTAATGATCTCAAACCTAAAAAACCATACAACAAGGAAAGGTAAATATCACCTTAGTGGATATGGAGTATAAACTTCTTTTGATGCTCCATAACCAAAGGAGATTTTTCAAAATTGCATGCAATCTCGAAATAAAATTAAATCTCAAAGCTCAAAACAACTTCACAAGCAATTTTACTAAATAGTTCAAGACATATATGTCAGATGGCAAAATCATAGAATAAATAAAGCAGATGCAGACAAAAAGCAAAGCACATAACTTTGACAAAAAAGAAATTCGAATGAACCAAATTGATGATCAGGACACAAAAGAACCTATAGATGGCACAAGATAAATCGGAGATAGGTTGCTAAACCATACTTGGTCGTCTGCGTTTAGCTAGAGCCTGTGCAACGGCATCTTCAACCTAAAAGCAGGGGTAGAAAAGACAAGATACAAATATACTAGATACTTTCTTTCAGAATTCAGCATACGAAATAATCTACAAGGCAAAGAGTAAATAATCACGAAATAATCACAGAAATAGGCCACAAAAAGCTTCTATTCAGTCCTTGAAAATTAATAATAAGCTAATACTAAAAAGTAAAATATAATCTAAAAAATACTATCACCATTCTACCAGATAAAGCAGCCAATATTTAAAAAAATTACTGCAAAAATAAAATAAAAAACAGAAAACACTCACTGTAGACTTAAGTGAAAGAGACGGCGGCGAGGGAAAGGGTCACGGCGAGCGGAGCGGAGCAGATCCACGCGATGTGGTGGCAATAACGAATGGCGGGATTGAAGCAACGATAGGGGGCACGACTAAGAGAGAGACAACGCGTGAGGAAGAGGGGAAGAGCAGCACGAGGGGAAGAAAGGGAGAGCAGCGGGGGCATCCGATCTGGGCGGGCGGCATGGCAGCGGTGCAGATCTGTGCTCAGCCAAGTGACCGACAGAGGGTGGGGGGAGGGAGGGAGAGGGAGAGGGAGAGGGAGAGAGGGAAAGGGGAGATAAGCATAATGCCACCCCCAGTGGGACCCTCAGTACGGTGCCTCCTAAGTGGCACCCAACGTGGAGACATTACCTAGGAGGTAGCTTGGTGGCCATTTAAGTATAAAGTAGCGCCCCTACCAACAGGATATCCTTTTGTAGGATGGTAAAAGCCTTATCTGGTATCAGAACCAACCAGGGTTCGAGCCATGGGGGAGAAAGGAAAGGGGAGATGAGCATAATGCCACCCCAAGTGGGACCCTCAGTACGGTGCCTCCTAAGTGGCACCCGACGTGGAGACGTTACCTGGGAGGTAGCCTGTGGCCATTTAAGTATAAAGTAGCGCCCCTACCAATAGGGTATCCTTTTAGTAGGATGGTAAGCGCTTTATCTGAAGGCCCAAGACTTGATTTCTGTAGTAGATGAGGCTGCTACAGGTTTTGAATCAATAGTCGAAGAAGATGAGGAGTCCTTCTTAAACAGCCCCAAGTCCAACAATGGATTGAGACTCTTTCAAAACAGCCAGAACTTGGCTTAATTTTTAAAATTCCTCCATAACCTATGTGTGATGCATCAGTTTCGACAATTTTAGGTGCTAGAGGGTTATAGCTAAATGAAGACAAGGAATTTCTTTAACCTGTTTTTTTATCTGTTGAACAACTTGGGTGTGTTCTTCTGACCAAGCTATAGGGTTAGCTTCATTCTGCATTTATCTTTTCAAATTTTGATTTAAAATCAGAATTTTGGCAAATTCAGATTGATCCAAAAGATCGTTATAAAACTGCTTTCATGGTTCCCTTCGAACAATATGAGTGGACTGTAATACTATTTGGATTATGCATCCGTTTCGACAATTTTAGATGTTAGAGGGTCAGCTAAATGAAGACAGGAAATTTTTTTAACCTGTTTTTTAATATAGTCTCAATCCATTATTAGATTTGGGACTGTTTAAGAAGGGTCTCCTCATCTTCTTCGACTATTTAGGCCAAAGACTTAATTTCTGTAGCAGATGAGGCTACTACAAGTTATATATATATATATATATATATATATATATATATATATATATATATATATATATATATATATATATGAGATATTTAGCGACGGATATGGCATTCCGTCGCTAAATTAGAACATATTCGTCACTAAGAATGAATGTTAGTGACGGAACAATGTCTCCATCGCTAAATTTAGCGACTGACAAACGTTTCATCACAAAAAAAAGGCACCATCCATTGCCGCTAAAATTTAGCAATGGTTTTTTTTTTTCGCCGCTAAAGTTGCCACCAAATTGCAAAATTGGATTTTTACGGCCTAATCTGAAAGCCGTCGCTAATTAGCAATGAAAATACGTCCGTCGCTAATTTGTGTTTTTTTGTATTGTTTTTAATCTTTTGTAGTGGCAATGCAAGTGATCCAGATGTATTATGTCACTTATCCCAGCTTAAAACGAGATAAATCGGATTAGTTGTCAGCTTGCAAAGTAAAATCTAGAGGCATTTTTTACAACAACTGTACTTAATTAACTTGACCCAAAAAAAAACTTTACTCATCTAAAAAAAATTCATTATGTATCAACGTAAGAACAAACTACTAAAAAAATAAGAATAATACAAGATCATAACATTAGCCTCTACTCTCCCCTTCCTTCTATCTAAAATTAAATAATTAATAGTTAATTGTTGAATTAGCCAATGAAATACAGTCTAACAAGAAAATTATCACATAAACTTAATTAATAATTGATATACACTCAAGCGAGATGAATTTTATCTTATAAAAATGAAATTTATTATCAAAATTAATTTTTCATAAGACAATCAATTATCCATTGATCTTGTATAAATGAATATATAAAATAAAGATCATACAAGAGTTTTTTTTATTATTATTATTTAAAAAGACCAGAAAAGTTTAACACTTATTTAAACAAATAATTGAATCTTATGCCTTGGTTCCTAAACTTATCCTTCATAATATCATTTTTAGTTGGCTAGAATTGTAATTAACTGATCAAATCATACTCATGAATTATTATAACTAAAATACTTTGATACCATAAAGGTTAAGAAATGAAAAGAAAATCCAAATTTTAAAAGGATGCCTGAATATTTTTTTTTCTTTCTATAATATACCTATCAGAAATAAAATTCTCAATGAAAATGGTTGAACGAAGACAATAGAATTATTGTATTTTGAAGACAATTAAATAGATTGTTGACTATTAAATACAAGAGTGTATACAGTATGATACATTTCGAGAATTTGGAAATCTCTGTATTATCTTGAAATTTTGGATATTTTAAAAATTAAATATTGTTATTGGCTTGAAAATTCGAGATCGTTAGGTATAATTCTTATAAAATTCAGTATAATTTAGTTCGGTTATTCAGTTATTTCGGTAAAAAATAATACAATATAATCCTTATCCAGTACTTCGGATAATTCAATTTGTTTAAAAATTTACAAAATAAATATGCACAATAATATATATAAATACAATTAAAATATATCAATAAGTGCAATTAAAATTTAAGTCAAAGTACAAAATTTGAAAATTAACATTCGACAATTTTTCTATGTTTGTACTGACTTGAGAATTTTGAGCAATATCTAAAAAAATAACAAAAAAATTAAATAATTAGAACGCAACAAAATCTAAATATTAAATACACAATTTAAAAATTTACGCGAATATAATAATTATCTAACCCGAACATTTCAAGTTCTTTAGTTGATACATCTAGGGGTGAGCATGGTCAGTTAACCGGTCCATGAGCCTCAGTCCATTAATATCGATTTTTTGAAATTCCAGTCCATTAACCACTCCATTACCATCGGTTAATCAGTCTATCGGTTTCGGATTTTCGGATCGGTTACCCAATATTTTTTGGTTAACCACTATAATTATAAATATATTCATAAATAAAATTAAAATATTCAAGATACTTAAAAATTATTTTCACTATAATATAACATTATTGTTGTTAAAATAAAAATATTTGGTGGATATAAGCAAATTTATTTTTAAAAATTAATATTTAATAAGTAAATATACTAACCGGTCCATAATCACTTTTAATTAGATAAATTGTTATACTTACTAATAACCAATTAAAAAAACTTAAAAACTTTAAAATAATTAGTATAATGAAAAAAAAGTACATGATCACCTTTAATTAGGATAAATTGTTATAAATTATTAATAAATTAATAAATTAATTAAAAATTCGATTTCGGTTCAGTTAACCAGTCACATGAGTCAAAAATCATTAAGCAGTCCATTAATATCGGTTTTTTCAAAACACTAACCATTAAGCAGTCCATTACAATCGGTTAACCAGTCCATTGGTTCGGTTTCGAATTTTTTTTCGGTTAACCGAGTCCATCGATTTTTTTGCTCACCCCTAGATACATCTGAAGCCAAAAGTGCAGCCGATCTCAGCCAACAAATAAGAATTTCGGCTATAATAGGTTTTAAAGAACTTTTAAAAATTATCAATTCTTTAAATTCAATTTTTAATTTCCTCCTAAAACTCAAAATAAAAAAATATTTCCGCCTAAAAATTTTTAAATTTAATTCTTAATTCACTCTAAAAGATTTTAATTTTTTCTTTTATCGTTTTTAAGTGTTCAACTAAAATTTCATTATGCATAATAATTATATATATAATTATATTATTAATTTACATATTCATATACGTATTGAGCCAAAAATAAATTAGTAATATTTGAGTGACACTTAATGTAAATGAAATTAATTGATAAAGTGATTATGTACTCATATGATTATATTAATTGGTAAAATTTCATTATACATAATTAAATTATTAATTTACAATTCAATTACTAGTGAAACTAAAAGTAAATGAAATTAACTAAATGTGATTATTCACTTATATAATACATTAATTGGTAAAATTTCATGATTTATAATAGCTATATATAATTATATTATTAATTACCTGCCGGTAATGACTTGCTTGTCTCTAGTTCTCGTCGTCTTCCTTCATGTTCTTCTTGTAGATTAGGAAAATTAGCTTAACTTTCTTTTGCTTCTACTAATCATTATGGTCGAAAATCTTTTGATATTATTCATTCGGATGTTTGGAGGGTCCGTCCCTTGGGCTTAGCAACTTAGGATTTAAATATTTTTTCTTTTTTGTTGAAGATTATTCTCGTTTCATTTTGTTATTTATTTTACGTAATAAAAGTGATGTTTTTGCTACATTTAAGACCTTTGAATCCTATGTTAAGCTTCAATTTAATACATCTATTCATGCTTTTCATTCAAACTAGGGTGGTGAGTATCAAAAATTGCATCAATATTTTAAACAACATGGAATTATCCACCGTATTGCATGTCTTTACACTTATGAAAAAAACGGACTTTCTGAAAGTAAAATAAGACATATTGTGGATACTAGATTAGCTTTGCTTGCTCATGCTTCAGTTACCTTTTGTTTTTGGCCTTATGCATTTTCACAAGCTGTCAATAATATTAATTACCTGCGAAGTTCCAATATTCAAAATAAAATCCCTTACTTTTTGTTATATGGACGTGATCCTCCCTTTATGGATTCTAAAATTTTTAGTTATATGGTTTATACTTATCTTTATCCCTATAACTTACATAAATTTTCTTTTCGCAGTAAGCTTTGTATCTATCTTAGTCAGTCTTTTAACCATCATGGGATTCTTTGTTTGGACATTGCTATTAATTGCATTTACATTATTCGTTATGCTTTGTTTGATAAGAGTCAGTTTCCTTTTAAATTGCTTCTCTCTTATCCCTCTTCTTTTATTATAGGTTCAGTTTCACCTTTTCCATGGCTCACGATGCATGCTCCCTTACTTCTACCCTGCCAATAGGTATGTCTCCATCTCCTTCCTTTTCATCATCTTTTTTTTCACCTTCTACTCCTGTTCCCACCCCTGCTCCTTCATCTTCGCCTGATTTTGTTGTTTCTCGGTCTCCCTTTCCTTTAGCATGCTATTCTTTAACCCAACCTGGTTTAAATTTAATTGTTGATTTTACAAACTATCCTATTGCCCCAATAGCCTCTCCCTCTTCTCCTCCTTGCACCCATAACATGAATCTTCGTCCCTCTACTATGGACAAACGTGCTCATCTCTCTGCCAAATCAAAACCACCTATCAATTTTCTTGAACATGAACCTACAACCTTTCATCAAGCTAGTCAATTTAGTGAATGGAAGTCTGCTATGTCAGATGATATTTCTTCTTTGATATCCATTGAAACTTTGGACTAAGTTCCTAAACCATTACATGCTAATATTGTTTCAAATAAGTGTGTGTATAGGATTAAAAGGAGAGCATATGGTTCCATTAAGTGGTACAAAACTCATCTCATTGCAAAGAGGTTTACCCAACAAGAGGGTGTTGATTACAAGGAGACTTTTAGCCTTGTTATTAAGGCTACTACTATTCGTATTGTGCTTTCTATTGCCTGCATACAGAATTGGCTGGTTCGACAGATTGACATCTCTAATGCTTTTCTCTATGGACGTTTGAAGGAGATAATTTATATGGCACAACCTCCTGGCTTTATGGATGCCCTTCGCCCTCTATATTTTTGCATGTTAAAATGCTCCTTATATGGTCTGAAACAGGCTCCTCATGCTTGGTTTTCACGACTTACAACCTTTATTTAACTCTATAGGTTTATTCCTTCAATGACAAACTCCTCTCTCTTTATTTTTCGAAAGAATTTTAATGTTATTTTTCTTTTGGTATATGTTGATGACATAATTATCACTGGTTCATCAATGAGTTTACATGATCATATTCTCTTTGTTTTGTGTAATGAATTTCTCATCAAGGACATTGGTGACTTGAATTATTTTCTTGATATAGAGGTGTCTCGTGCTTCTGCTGGTATGCTGCTCTCTCAATCCAAATATATTCATGATATTATTAACAAAGTTGGTTTGGATAAAGATCATGCTCTATCACCAGTTAATTAAGGGCTTGCAGTATGTCATGTTAACACATCCGGACATTTCTTTTAGTGTTAACAAGCTGTGTTATTTATGCATTTGCTTACTGATGTTCATTGGAATGCATTAAAATGGTTGATTCTTTATCTAAAAGGTTCCCCTACCACTTTTTGAGATAGGATTTGGTAATCTTATTCAGATTGAATTACTAAATTCTATCTGGATTGAAACTTTATCCAAATTAAAGTCATAGGCGTACCCAAACTTTCTCATCTCCCAGTCACACATGACGAAACAAATTCATGTCATAATCTCCAATTATGCAAGCAAATGAATTGTGTGACCAGCATGCATCTAGAGCACTAGTGCTATTCACCTGTTAGGGATATATGGCATCTCGAAAAATAAGATCATCTTTTTCACGTATGCCTAACCCAAGATGGCCTTCTCATATTCACTGTTTTAACAATTTTCGTGTTCATTATTATGTCTTTACTCATAAAAACTATAATATATGTGTCGATGAACTATGAAACAATTGAATGTGATCAAAAGGTTATATTTTTGATCTGCCAAGCCTATATTTTTCCCGAACCTCTTGGAGACTAACTAAGCTAGTCACATTGAACTATATCTAAAGGATAAGTTAAGGGTTCTAAGGGTCAATATATAAATAGGGTTTCACAATAGAAAAAGTTGAGACCAAAAATATTAAATTCCCATCCCTTGGTCACATAAGCACACAAGGTATAAAACATATATTATGGTGTTCTTTCCTTTCCTTAAAAGAGTGCATGTCTTACATTTTTTTTAAATGTATATATATAACACCATACAGAAGTGTAAGGTTGTGATGCACTGAAGCATCCAACTTTAGTCTGTTTACTTAGGGACTACTTCTAACTTTTTAGATAGAACACGATAGTTACGTTTAACTTACCATCGGATTCCATACGATCCTTATTTAGATCTCAATCCAAAGCATACAACCTTATATATGACTTTATCTTGCACCTTAACAAGACTAATCTTATAATTTATGTAAGACGGCACGTTTATTTTAAATAAGCTTTTGAGCAATCTTATAAGTTCAAAATTTGCCTCATCTTATTATTTGCTAACTCATCGACAAAACTAAGATAAACACCCTTATGAGTGGGCTACTTCTCTATCTAACATGATCAATCTCATTCAAATAACAGTAAATATTTACACATAAATATTCACACTCATGTATTGTCAATAATAAACTTGGTTATTATTCATAAATAACAATGTTAAGGTATTACATTAAATATAATAGTACCAATTAAATTCTATACAAACCTTGAGATCTAATATATCCCTCGAAACACATCTCTCATTATAGGTTTTCTCAATGGATCCGCATGTGTAGAAACATACTGTAAGTTCACTTCTCCTCGTGTAATAGTATCTCTTGTGTTTTAATACTTAATATCGATGTGCTTAGCTCTACTATAAGCTATCGATGATTGACTGTCACTACAAACCATCACTGGTTCCTCTGAGATCGTTACTTTCAAATGGCTCACAAACCATGTTAGCCAAACTATCTCTTGTACTGTAACTGAGAAAGCGACAAATTTAACTTCCATTATTGATTGGGCTATATAGGTTTGTTTCTTATTACTCTATGCGATGGCATTCTTGCCAAGAAAAAATAAGAAACCAGAAGTAGATTTCCTCTCACCCATGTCTCCTGCCTAATCAACATCCTTATATTCTCCCAATTGCAGATCCTTGCCTTAATAACATAGAGAATAGTCTGCTGTACCTTGGATATATTTAAGTATCCTTTTTAACTTTTTTCTAATGTACGTTGCCTGGGTTAGATTGATATTCACTTACTATGCCCATTGCATAGCATATATCAGGTTTTATACACAATATTGCATGCATAAAACTATTCACGGCACTGACATATGAAACGTTCCTCATACGTTCCATTTCTTCTGACATCTTAGGACATATATCTTTGCTAAAAAAACTAATTCTTGGCAATGGAATTATTCTATTGATTTTTAATTTTTGCATATTAAATCATTTAAGGACTTTGTTGTTATATGTCTCTTGAGAAAAAGACAACAACCTTCTTGAATGACCTCTTGAAATCTTAACTTCAATAATTTAATATGCTTGACCTATATTTTCATCTCAAAGTTGGATAATAACCAATCTTTGATTTCATTTATGTACCTATTGTCATTTCTAACTTTAAGTATATCATATATACAATGTCAAAATGACAAAATTATTTTCAGAGTTTTAAGGATGCCATTTTTTCTTCCATTGCTTTAATACATTTTTCTTTAGCTGGGCATGAAAGAGGCTCTTGAATATTTTTAGGCTCTTTCTTGTCTTGTGGTGTAACCAAAAAGCTTTTGTCCAAGCCTTCGATTTGAAATCATCGACATGGAACCCTTATCCTTCTAGATTTTTTGAGATTTCGAATCTTGATAAACATGTCTTATATGTTCATTATAATTTAGAATACTCCCACTGGGACCATATTTCATACTCCCACTGGAGTCAAGAATAATATATTCTTTACTCCCATTGGAGTCAAGAATATTCCCACTAAAAATAGGGTCACGAACATTCGAATCGTTTAAAAGATGAAGGCCTTGACCTTTTTCCTCTAATTCCTTCCCACTCGGATAGATTGATCCTAATGGTTCCTCTTCCTAAGTTTCATAGAAAGTAAAATCTTGATTCTCCTTGCCCAACTTTGAAAATTCATTCTCTAAGAATATGACATTTCATGATTCAAATTCTGTCACTGTACCATTCTCTTACTCACCCATGAAAATGTATTCTTTTGATACTTTAGAATATCTCATATAGATACTCTTTTTACCTTTTGGTGTTAATTTACCAAATTTACATGAGGTATCATGGACGTAAGCAGCACAACCTTAAGGTTATAAATGGCTTAGGTTAGCTTATCATTAAATCCACAACTCATAAGGTGTGGAAGTGATAGATTTGGAGGGCATATGTTTTAGAACATATGTGGCAGTCAATAGAATATCTCCCCAATAGGAGATAGGCAAATTTGCCTCTGTCATTATAAATCTAAACATATCTAGGAGAGTCTTATTTCTCATTTCTGCAACATTGTTTTGTTGTGGAGTTTTGGGAATGGACAACTGATGTTTAATCCATTTTCATCACATAAAACTTTAAATTTATCTAAAATATATTCCTGACCTCGGTCAGTTCTTAAATCTCTAATCTTTTTTGTCTAATTGATTTTCAACTAAGTTTATATAATTCTTGAAGCAACTCAATGCTTCTAATTTGTGAGAAATCAAATAAACATGACCATATCCAATATAGTCATCTGTAAATGTGATAAAATAATAGGCCCTATGCCTCACCCTCATATCATTTGATCATACACGTCAGAATAAATCAATTGTAGTTAAAATTTAGCTCTAGTTCCTTTTCCAAATGATTTTCTAACTGGTTTTTTTTTAGGCAATGGTCATACTTAGGCAATCCAATCTCATTTAAATAACCTAATAAACTTACTTTGGCTAACCGATTCATTTGGCTTTGCCCAATTTGGTTTAATCTAGCATACCATATTTTCACATCGTTCTCATAACTATGTGAAAAAGAAGGAATTAATGGAAAAACTAGTTTTCTTCAAATAGTCATGATGCACATGCATAACAATAAAATCATTCAGCACATAATCAGAGCCATATTAAATATCATTAAAGTATAAACGTACACCGTCATCCTTAAAATGTAAATTGAACCTAAATTTCAATAAAACAAGAATAGCACCTAAATTCCTAACAAATTATCTCAATCCCTTGTTACATGGTCCATTTGTCTTGAATCTATCACCCACAAAGGATAAAATTCAGCATTAGATATACATATTTCACTCACCCTTGAGTCAATATAGTGTACCTTTTTAGGCATAGTGCATTCTCTTACATAATGCCCTTTTCATTAGTAGTTGAAACAGTTCACTCTTGAAACGTTTACCTTATTTTTTCCTTTGGATCTATAATGATTCTATTTTACCTTTTCTTTACCCTTACTTTTGAAACTTCCTTTCTTATTCTGATTCGAACTCATTCTATTAGAACGAGACTCTTCCCTATGCACTATGGCATTCAAGTTTATCGCTACTAGACGGTCCCTTTCAAGCTATAAATGACAAGCCACATCCTCAAATGTCTTTATACTGTCTATATGAGTTAGTTGCATTTACATATGCTTCTAACTCTTGGGTAACGAACGGATAATAGCTTAGGCTTACTGTTCGTCAGTCAACTTATGATGAACCTCACTAAGCTCACTTGTCTTTTTTTATCTCTCTCAGATGTTTTTGCATTGAATGATTAGACTTTTTTTGATATGCATCAAATTTAGTCAGAGTCACACCTTTGAAACATTTCTTACAAAAGCGGTCCACATATCTATTACATTTTGATACTTGCGGAACTGCTTAGTGATATCACCATCCATTGCACTGAGCAAAATTATTCGAGCAGTGGAATTCTTCTTTTTTTTTGTGTCACATAGGTATCTCGGTCCCATCTATGCTGGGCTGTAGTGCCATCCTCAGCTTCAGCCATAACCAAACTTAAGGGTTTAAGAGTCTCTTGCTCTTCAAGTACATACTGAATTCTCACACTCCAAATTTCATAATTGTCACCATTCAGCTTAATATTTTTATTAAGCTCGACAATAATTGACTTGAAATTAGTATTCATTTGAATCATTTGACTCCAAATGGAACATTTTTGCACATTTTTAAGGGAGATAGGGGAATACATGTTATTTACTACATATCTAAAAATAATAACCTAGTAAAGTTTTCTATTAGGCTCAAATTCAAAAATGCTACTTATAGTATCCAATTACCCTCTAAGTCCTAATATCTAACGTTACAGGTTAAAATTTCATGCATAGTAAATCTAAATTATTAAGATTTCAAACTTATGAGGGCAATTTTATCAGTTTTATTTTATTAAGACTTTACTTAATAAATATACAATTATTTTACTCATAAAATATTGTAAGGCAATTAACAATTAAAATAAATATATTTATTATAAAGTAAAATGATAAGAATAAACACATGCATTCAACTAATAAATAAAATCCAATTAGATACACATATTTCACTCACTCTTGAGTCAATATAGTGTACCTTTTTAGGCATAGTGCATTCTCTTGCATAATGCCCCTTTTATTAGCAGTTGAAATATTTTACTCTTGAAACGTTTATCTTCTTTTTTCCTTTGGATCTTTCATGATTCTATTTTATCTTTTGCTTTTTAGGCTATCGAGCCTTTTCTTTATCCTTAATTTTGAAACTTTTTTTCTTATTTTGATTAGAACTCATTCTATCAGAATAAAACTGTTCCATATGCAGTATGGCATTGACCTTTATTGCTACTAAACGGTCCCCTTCAAGCTATAAATGACAAGCCACATCCTCAAATATCTTTATGCTGTCTATATGAGTTAGTTGTATTTTAATATGCTTCTTACTCTTGGGTAAGAAACGGATAATAGCTTAGACCTACTTCTCGTCAGTTAACTTATGACCAACCTCACTAAGTTCACTTGTCTTTTTTCTATCTCTCTTAGATATTTTTGCATCGAATGATCAGACTATTTCTGATATGTATCAAATTTAATTAGGGTCACACCTCCGAACATTTATTGCAAAAGCGGTCCACATGTCCATTGCATTTTTTATACTTACGAAACTGCTTAGTGATGTCACCATCCATTGCACTGAGCAAAATGATTCGAGCAGTGGAGTTCTTCTTTTTTCATGTCATATAGGTATCTCGATCCCGCCTATATTAGGCTGTAGTGCTATCCTTAAGTTCAGCCATAACCGAACTTAAGATTTTAAGAGCCTCTTGCTCTTCAAGCATATATTGGATTCTCACACTCTATATTTCATAATTGTCACCATTCAACTTAATATTTTTATTAAGTTCGGCAATAATTGACTTGAAATCAGTATTCATTTGAATCCTTTGACTTCAAATGGAACAATGTTGCACATTTTTAAGGGAGATAGGGAAATACATGTTATTTACTACACATCTGAAAATAATAACCTAGTAAAATTTTCTATTAGTCTCAAATTCAAAAATGCTACTTATAGTATCCAATTACCCTCTAAATCCTAATATTTAACCTTACAGGTTAAAATTTCATGCATAACAAATATGAATTATTAAGTTCTCAAACTTATGAGGATAATTTTTTTAGTTTTGTTTTATTAAGTCTTTGCTTAATAAATATGCAATCATTTTACTCATAAAATATTGTAAGGTAATTAACAATTTAAAATAAACACATTTATGATAAAGTAAAATGATAAGAATGAACACATTTATTCAACCAATAAATAAAATCCAATAGTTCAAAAATAAGACACTTATGTCAATAATAATAGGAAACATAAATTCTATTTAATAAAAATAAATGCCAAGTCTAATTGACACTTATGCCAACTATTTTAAACGTTTAGATTCTATAAAAATTCTTTTTGCTATTGGGATTATTTCTTTGATCAACTTCATCAATTAATCAGTCAACTCATAAGTTCGTTGATGAAGCCACGAATGATGCACACTACGTCTATTTCTTAATATTGTCATAGATTTTTAGTGTTGCTCCTCAACACTTCCCTTTTTGGCAACTCTAACAAAAAATTGAAAATATATTTTCTATAAACTCTATCTCATATGAACTAGGTAGTTTCTAATAAATATCTCAGTTTTGGATGATGTTCAAAGGAGTCAATTAACACTTTAATCAAGATTTTATCATTCCTTCCATACTCGGGCCACTAATCCAAATGCATTCATGTACTTGTACAATATAATGCACTATTGCATCAATATCATTGGCTCAAATCTTCCTTTGCGTTCTTATTTTGCTTATTGATTGCATTCTTGCATTTTTCAAAGCAACCCATTCGTAGTTTAAGGAAGAATTTATGTCCTTATTGAACACTTTTGTAACATGTTACAAAAAATTTTATACACACACATGTATAAAATTTTTTGTAATATGTTACAAAAGTTTTCAATAAGGACATAAATTCTTCCTTAAACTACGAATGGGTTGCTTTGAAAAATGCAAGAATGCAATCAATAAGCAAAATAATTAAATCATATGTATAAATACATATGATTAAAACACATTTTAATCAATAAGTAAGGATAGAACCTCAAAATTTTTTAAAATATTTTTAAAAATATCCAAAGGCAAAAAACACATTTTCTATAATATTTTATAATATTTTTAATAATTAAAAAATAAAAATTTATTTTCTAATCAATAAAAAATTTTTAAAAAATGACCAAAAAATTTAAAAAAAAATAAGAAAAATTTATTTGTCAAAAACGAAGCTCATTTAGTGGTCGGAGGATGCGACCACCTGCCAACAGAGGGAGGAAAGATGAGCCACAACACTCTTCTCCCACTATCCTGCCACGTGTCCACATTTCATTGTGCCACGTTGCGACATGTCAGACTTATATCATGACACGTGTCAAGACCCTGTTGGTCCACTTAGAGCCCACGTGGCACTAGGATGACACATCAGCACCACGTGGAGCGCCCCCCCCCCCCCCCCCCCACACACACACGGCACAGTACCATTGGATCACATGTCGATGATGAATGTCATCACATACACATGGTATGACATGTGTCACGACCATAGTCATCCACGTGTCACTACCTCATTATGCCACCTGGTGCCACGTGGCACTAGGGTGACCTATCACTACCATATGGCATGGCCGCTGCTATCCATGTGGCGTGCTCCCATTAGGCCACGTGTCAATAATGACGCATCATTATTGACATATGTCCCGCACATGTGCGCCCAATGTGTGAAGGCGCGTGCACTCCATGCGCTGTCTTTTCGGCAGATTTTAATGTCTAAATTTCGGCTAGTGAGGGATTTTTGGGGTCTATGATTCCAAAGGTTAGGTCAAAAATTTTAAATCACAACTTTTTGTTTTCATTTTGTTTACTCGTGGTCGTCCCCTCGAATCATAGTGTACATATACACAAATTTTGAGCCTTAATATGTGGTTACTAGTTTGTCTTTTACCTACGTGCGGAATAATAGCGGTTATTTCACAATCTAAAAGCCTCCTGAAAAATTAAGAGGAAAAACGAGTGTGAGTATGAACGAACAGTCTTGCGGCGTATACTTTTTTTTTATTATCAAAATATGAGATCACCCATCTATTTATAAAGATTCCAAAAACTAGAGATCTATCTCTAGTATAATTCAGACTATTTCTGAAATAGGATTTGGTAATTTCGTTCAGATTGAATTACTAAATACTATATAGAGTGGATTTTTATCCAAATTAAAGTCATGGATATACCCAAATTCTATCATACATAATTATTCTTTGCATAAAATTAACTAAATTAATTGATCTTGATTGAAAATTACATTTTCGTTGTCCCCTAAATCGATTATTCCATTTTAGTTTCTAATAATCGAGTTTTGAATAGTAGGATCACTATTATCATTATTATCAATAATTATTCAATTATTTAATAACAATAAAAATATGTTTTCATTTATTTTTAAAGTCTAAGAACAATATTATTACGAGTTAACTTCAATCCATCACAATCATTTGTTTGATAGAACGTTAAACATGTGGTAATTAAAACTAGCTAGTTATATATATATTATTCTCGTTTGTTTAAATTAAGATGAATTCAATTTATATTAGTTTCTAGATATTGGTTTATAATTGTATTTGAACTACTTTTAGAACAACTTAATAATTTGAAGCAATAGTTAACACAACTCTTTAGCTTACCATAAACTTTGCATGGTATTAAAGTCATAAAACGTCTAATCGTTATATGATTTTGGGATATATGGTCGAAGATTTATAGTCCAAGAGAAAAAAGCTCGAAAATCTAGACAAATAAGAACGTTGGATTAAACAAGTGACAACTGGTGTAAGATAAGTTGTGCTTAAGAGTAAATATTGAAGAGAATTTCACATCGGATGATTAAGTCAATTAGTAATTAAAGGCTTAAAATTGTTCATTGAGCTAATTCTAAAATGACTTGAGCTATTTTAGAGTAATAATAAACCTATTATTATTGAGTCGAGTCTTTAAAGACCCACATAAACTTTACAAACACTATTTTATAATATTTTAATAATTAAAAAATAAAACTTTATTTTATGATCATTAAAAAATTTTGAAAAAATAACCAAAAGATCAAAAATATTATGAAAAAATTATTTGTAAAAAAATAAGATGCCACCACGCGCCAACAGAGGGAGGAAAGACGCACCACAACACACTTCTTCCACTTTCCTGCCACATGTCCATATTTCATTGTGCCACATGGCGACATGTCAGACTTGCATCATAACCGTGTCAAGACCCTATTGGTCCACATAGAGCCAACGTGGCACCAGGATAACACATCAGCGCCACGTGGAGCGGCCCTCCACACATGGCACAGTACCATTGGACCACGTGTCAATGATGATACGTCATCATATACATGTGGTACGACATGTGTCACGACCTTAGTCGTCCACGTGTCACCACCTCATTAGGTCACCTAGCGCCCACGTGGTACCAGGGTGTCCTGTCACTGCCATGTGGCATGGCCGCTGCTATTCACGTGGCATGCTCACATTGGGCCACGTGTCAATAATGATGCATTATTATTGACATGTGCCCCGCACATGTGGGCCACTGTCCACTCCATACGCCCAATGTGTGGAGGCGCGTGCACTCCACATGTTGCTTTCCCGACAGATTTTGATGTCCGAATTACGGCTAATGGGGGTTTGGGGTTTGTGATTCTAATTGTGAGGTCAAAAATTTTAAATCCCAACTTTTTGTTTTGCATTTTGTTTACTCATGTTTGTCCTCTCGAATCATAGTGTACATATACACAATTTTCAAGCCGTAATATGTACACATATATATTATTAACAAAAAAAAATAAATTTATTGTGTTTCATACATCCTAGATCTCCCAATTTTAGGCATAAAATTTTAGATCAATTTTAAGTCACATGTTAGGGCGCAAAAACGACGGCTCTGATACTAATAAATGGAAAATATCAATCATATATAAGAGGTAACATTAATAATGATACTTATCTCTTGTAGCGCAGAAAATATTGCGGAAGCATCTACAAAAATTCCGTTTGTTTTTTGTCACTAGTCCGGCTTTTATTTACGTGCGAGATAATGGCAGTTATTTCACAATCTAAAAACTCCTGAAAAATTAAGAGGAAAAACGAGTGTGAGTGTGAACGAGCAGTTATGTGGCGTATACTTTTTTTCGTTACCAAAATGTGAGATATCTCATCTATTTATAGAGATTTTAAAAATTACAGATTTATCTCTAGTATACGTCAGACTTTTTCTGATATAGAATTTGGTAATTTAATTCAGATTGAATTACTAAATACTATATGGAGTGGATGTTTATCAAAATTAAAGTTATGAGTGTACCCAAATTCTATCGTACATAATTATTCTCTGCATAAAATTAATTAAATTAATTGATCTTGATTGAAAATTACATTTTTGTGGTCCCCTAAATCGATTGTTCTATTTTAGTTTCTAATAATGGAGTTTTGAATAGCAGGATCACTATTATCATTATTATCAATAATTATTCAATTATTTAATAACAATAAAAATATGTTTTCATTTATTTTTAAAGTCTAAGAACAATATTATTACGAGTTAACTTCAATCCATCACAATCTTTTGTTTGATAGAACGTTAAACATGTGGTAATTAAAACTAGCTAGTTATATATATATATTATTCTCGTTTTTTTAAATTAAGATGAATTCAATTTATATTAGTTTCTAGATATTGGTTTATAATTGTATTTGAACTACGTTGAGAACAACTTGATAATTTGAAGCAATAGTTAACACACAACTCTTTAGATTACCATAAACTTTGCATGGTATTAAAGTCATAAAATGACTAATCGTTATATGATTTTGGGATATAGGGTCGAAGATTTGTAGTCCAAGAAAAAAAAGCATGGATGATCACGGGGCGGGGCGGGGGGCGGGGAGTGGCTCCCCACCTACCCACCCAGGGGTGGGGATTCCCCATCCCCGTCCCCGCTGGAGATGCGGAGAAAAAATCTCCCCCGTTTTCGAACCTGCGGGAATTTTCGTCCCCAATAAAACTACCCAATTCTAATGAAAATTTTCAATTCCGATAGAAATTTTTGACCCAAATAAAAAATATTTCAGAATATTTACTTTGCAAAATTTAATAATTCATGACTTAAAATTAAAAATATCTCATACAATTTAAATGTAAATATTTATAAACATTTTATACAATTAAAATACAAATATTTGTAAATATTTCATACAATTTAAATATTAATAATATCATTTGAACAATTTATACACTTAATTTAATATATATATATATATATATATATATATATATAATAAAATGTTAATTTTTTTTTCGAGGCGGGGATCTCGTTCCCCTCCGCCCCGAATTCAAGGGCAGGAATTTTTTTTTCCCTTCCCCACCCCCGCCCATGCGAGAAAAAAATTCGGAGATTTCTCGCCCCGTTCGGATCGGGTCCCCGCCGGGGACGGAAAATCTCCGCCCCATGATCGTCCCTAAAAAGCCCGAAAATCTAGACAAATAAGAACGTTGGATTAAACAAGTGACAACTGGTGTAAGATAAGTTGTACTTATGAGGAAATATTGAAGAGAATTTCATATCGGATGATTAAGTCAATTAGTAATTAAAGGCTTAAAATTGAAGAGAATTTCATATCGGATGATTAAGAGAATTTTTGCTCCTGATATTTATCAAAATAGACAATTTTGCCACTAAGGTTTCATTTGGGACAAAATTGCCTCTCATATTTGGAAAATAAGAAATTTTTACCCCTACTGTTACATTCTATTAATGTTGATAATTTTGCAGTCTGTTGACTGCTGACATGGACGAATAGATGACACGTGTCAATCAACCACCGGACACGTTAGATTACACGTAACACACATGCATGTCACGTGTAATATGGCCAAATGTGCATTTTTGCTCATAATATTTTCATATTGTGCAATTTTTACTTCCATATTTGGAAATTTGGTGATTTGTGCCACTCACATAACAATCAACTATATAATTAAATTATAAATTAAAACATAAGCAAATCTTTCATGCATTAATGGAATATTATTCATTAAAATACAAGAAAATAAAAAGATGAAATAAAGCATTTTTCAAAATGAAATATATACAAATTCAGTCATAACTACTCATCTGCTAATTTTTCCAGTATCCAAGAGACATCCCAAAGCTAAATTAAGCCTTAATTTGTTGTGAGGTTTTAAACTTGAGTCCCCACTCTCTCTCCATCTCCATACAAGAAATAACGCTTTTTTTTTTTTTTTCCTCAGATACCACATTTTTATGTATTTTATTTATTTATTTATTTATTTACATTCATAATCACATAATACATATATCAGAACAAGAACAAAAATGGAAAAAAAATGTGAAAGCAGATAGTATATTACAAGAAGCAAACAGCAGGTAAGAGTAAAAACTTGTTCATAAAAGCTAATTAACTCCCAATACAAGAACTTATTCGTGGGAGATTATTCTGCTCTATGAAAACTAATTACGTTTGTATTTCAATTTAAGAAAAATGTAATAAGATGAGATGCGAAAGCACTTTAGTGATTAAAATATGGGCACATTACATAACTACTGATATATATATACGTTTTTTTTTTTTTGATAAATCGGGTAATCATTGAAAAGAAAAAGATACAGCCACAAGATACCCAGGCCCAAAAACCTAACGGGCAAGCAGCGAAAATAACCAAAATCCAAAAGCCTAAAAACATCAAATTAAATCTCCCATTAAGTTTGGATTTCCAACTCTGCAAAGGAATATGACTGCTACTTGCTGGAAATGAATATCTCAAAACCGAAGACAGTCCACCATCAGCGATATATTAGTCTGGCCACCTTGATCAACCTGACTCCAAAACTGCAGCATAGCAACAGAGCAATCCCAAGATATCCACAGCAAAAAACCCAGTTACCAGAACAGACAACTGGAACATGTCATCCTTAGCTGCCCTTCCAGCCCACCAAACAACCCAAATTCAAGACAACATCAATGATATATATATACGTTGAGCAATCACAATCCAAAAAGGAAATCGAAATTAAAATAAAAAAATAAAAAGGAAAGAAAATAATAAAAAAGATATATTATTAAAATAGGTAGCTCATGACTGTAACCGTAGTATTCAATTGAGTCTTGCTATTGCACATGTTCTATACGTTTATTGTAAATTATTATTATTTTACAAATTGTATATTATTCTAAAAGAAAAATTAAATTAGTTATAACAAATTAACAACGATTTTGTTTCAATTGTTATATATATATATATATATATATATATATATATTTATGAATTTATTTGATATTTGAAACTCATTGGTCCAACTAATTAAGCCATGTGAGTCTCAAATAAATACTCTAGAAGGAGGTGAATATAGTATTACAAAATTTTCATGAACTAAAACAAATTAGAACAAAAGCAGTTTTAGAAGTAGAGCACCAAGATCATAATAAATCCATTTTATGCACTTATCTTATGATATTTTTAACCAATCTTTTTCCAATGTTAAACATATGCATGGATGAAACTTTTAATAGGCAAAAATCAGATTAAAACTTGCCAAAGTAATTTATGCAAAAATTCAATTTCATCTCATGGTAGAATATAGACTTATTTTTTTCTCTGTTCTGTAGACACGTAATAAATATAAAACAGGCAGATTCAGTAAAACATAATTTTTGGAAACAAATAAATTTAAATAAGTCAAGATATAATTTTGAAAAAACTTTAAATGCAGTGAATGATTTATGTGACTGTGTTAATATTTAGAAATGATTTTACAATTATTTATTAAGGAGTCTTGATCTCCAGAGCACGCCATAGATCATAAGGTCTGATACTTATACGAAGGCATAACACGTCCAAATTGTTTTGAATTGAATACAACACCTGTCATTAGATTTGATTAAAATGAACCCGCAAGATATGGACTTTACAAGATCTAAAACTTAATTGATTAGAAAGTTTTGTTAATAATCAAAATCCAATATTGAGTGTTAGCTTTTTGAGCCTAACAATCTATATTTTGCATCGAATAGATCCATGAAAGGAAGCAAAATGCTTTCTTCCAAATATTTGAAAATGTTTAATTTCCAAAATTCGAATATGAGATATCTAGTAAGGGAAACTTAGTATTTCATCTCATTTCTTGATACTTATATTTTTAATATTTCTAAACAAATAAGACAAACTTTTTTGTTTAAATAAAAAAAAAAGGAGATAGGATAAACATTTAATTGTTATAAAACCGTTAACTAGGCAAAAATATTGAGTCATTACCTGCTAGTTATAAATTTTAGGTTATTAATTTGACAAACTGTTAGCTGTGGAGAAGGCCCTAAAAATCTCTTGTGAGCACTTACTGGGTAATGTGAATGGATCAGGCATCATTATCGAATTAGATTCAATGGTGGTGAATCAGTGGTTATGTCTTGATGTACATCATAGGCCATGGAAACTTTCTTTTATCTTCAACAGAATTGACAATTATTTGCTTTCTCTAGGTAATGTGATTTTTCAACAGAGACCAAGAGAATGCAATTTTGTAGCTGATCACCTTGCTAAGCGAGGTGCCTCTAACAAGTCGGATCTCTTCGCTTGGCTGCTTTGATATGCACTTGTTCAGTCTTCTATAATCTTGTGGCTTTGCTGGTGGCCTCAGCCTTTCATCTTTGGCTTTGGTCATTTATTCTGCTCGGTGTAATTGGGTCCACCTTCTCTGTTTCTTCTCTGCCCTAAGTTTTATGCTCTGTGATTGTTTGGTTGATCTCTTTCAGTTTGTTCGCTGTTCACATTAGAGGATCAAGAGGGAAGTCTCTGATATAGAAAGGCTGGAGTTAGGCTTGTAAGGGTCTGCATGCTCTTTTTTGCTGGATTGCAGTGCTGGGTATTCATTTTGGGTTGAATTTGTGTGGAGGAAAAGGCTCTAATCACCTTCTTCGATTCTCTTCTATTTCAGTCAAAAATACTATTTTGAACTGGATCAATCTAATGTGGTGGCTGGAAGCTGCTTAGCAATTTTAACGTTATTAGTCAGAATGCTCTGCTTTCTTTAGGGAGTCTCTTTCATCCATTAATCTTGGGAATGCTTTTTTTCGTTGTCTCTTTGGTGATGCAAGGAGTAGGATCAGTGAGTATGGTGTCCTTGAAGACCTGCAGAATTTATCTAATAGTTAGTCTGAACGGCGGCTCCTCTCCAATGTAGATTTTGATATTTTTATAGGGTAGTGTTGTCTAAGTAGGCTTCTGATTGTGGGGGTATGTTTGGTTCTGGATTTGCCATATATGCTGTTGGCTGGGTTGTTTGTTTCTTGTGGATTGTTTGGCAGTTTTGTCACTATGTACTCTTTCTAATTTAATTGAAATCCTTTGGCTTATAAAAAAAAAAACAGTAACATTTGAATTATTCCAATAGATAATAACTGTCACACATTAATTTTTGCATGAAATTTACATCGTTTATAGATGGTAGCTAATTTATGTGATTTTTATCTTTTTAAATTAATCATCAGTTAGAGGTGGCAAATGGGCGGGTTGGACGGGTTTGGGTTGGGTCATAAATGGGTGGGTTATAAATGGGTGGGTCGTAAATGGGTAAAAAATAGTTGGGTCTTAAGTGAGTCAATTACCCAAATGAGTTGGGTGGATTTGGGTCGACCCATTTTGACCCAAATGGGTCGAGTGTTCCAAATCGGTCGGTGAAGGCCTAAATCGGGGGAAACGTGAATTGACTCATTTGATACATTTTTTTATCAAAAAATAATTCTCAATAACGAAATAATAAAAAAATTAAAAAAATAATACTCAATAACGAAATACTAAAAAAATTAAGTTAACAATACTAAAAAGTATTAGATATACAAATAGTAAATAATATACTAATCTATTTTTTTACTTTAAATGAAAATTACTTCATATTTTGATTTGGTTTTGAAAATTTAATATATTTTCCAATGTGGTCTTGAGATGCATCCTCAACTGCAATAATAATAAATATTCTTAATACGCAAAACAACCTATATACATACACTACAAAAAAAATCTAAATTAGCGACGAAAATTTTGCCGTCGCTAATTAGCGACTATTTTGCGACAGAATTAAGAATTAGTCGTGAAAGACTATTTTTTTCAAATTTAGCGACGGAATAGCGACGAAAAAAAGAAATAGTCGCTGATTTATGGCGGTAATTTTTGGCGCCTTTTTTGCGACTAATTTAGCGACTAAATAATCCGTCACTAATTTTTGCGACTAATTTAGTGACCAAAATTTAGTCGCTAAAATAGCGACGGAATATATCTGTCGCTAAATTTGTAGCGCTTTAATTTGCGACGGATTTAGCGACGAATAATTGTCGCTAAACACACTCGAATTAGCGATGGAATAGCGACCGATATTTCAGTCGCTAAAAGTTTTAATATTTTCTACATGTGGAAGTAATTTTTGGAAATTAAAGTAATATGTTACCGACGGAATACTCCGTCGCTATTTCGTCGGTAAAATTAATTATAATATTAATAAAAGCATGCATGCATACCCATAGTTATTAATTATTTTTAATATTTTCGTTTTACACTTGAATTTTAATTTATCTAAAATAATTTTTTTATTATTCAATTATTTAAAAATTTAATAAAAATATTATATGAGTGAATTGAAATGAATATTAATGAATAAATTTATTAAAGAATATGTGTTGATACTATTTTTAGATTTTGAATTAATAACTTTGACTAAATGATTAAACTCAAAATTATATAATTAAAAAAACTCTAAGAAAAATTTATTTCAGTGAAATAAAATAAATAAAAATAAATGCATGTATATTTGAATAAACAAGTAAATATTAAAAATAGGTAAAAATATATATATGTGTATTAGATAAGTAAATAAATAATAGTAATAATACACAAATTTTAAGAATTTAGATTTATTGTAACATTCTGAAATACCCATTACTAGAAATCATGAAAGTTTAAAATTTATTTAATTAATAAATAAAAATAAAAATATTGTCTAAAATAATAATAGGTATAATTAGAAAAAAAAAGCCCTAAGGACCCTGTCTTCTTTCTCTCTTCCTTTCTTTTTCTTCCCTCGTTTTTCCTTTCTTCTTCCCGTTGAACCAGTCCCCTATTCGCTGTTCCCCGTTTGCGTCGCCGTCTCAGCCATCACCGCCCCCTTCGTCCGCCAATGCTGTCGCCGGTCCTCTCTCTTCGCGACGGCAGCAGCTCTTCTCCTCCTCCCTGCGTGTTTTCATTCGGATTGCAGCCTCCAACCCGATGCCTCCTCTCACTGCCGACCACCTGACACACGGCTAGCTCCCTCCTCTTCAATCGACGGCTGTAGGTAAGTTACAATAGCTACTAACCCGAAATTTAGGAGAAATGTATTAGGGGGGCAGATTCAAAAAAAAATTAGGGATTTCAAAATTCAGTTTTAGGAATTTGGGTTTTGTTGTGTGTGTAATACTGCTCTCTGTTTTTTGGGTTTTGTTTGAATGAATGTTGTTATGGAAGTTCTGTCTTTCTGAAGTTGGTGGTTGGAATTAGATTGTGTATGCCTGCTTTTGCTATTAATTCAAACCAAATTTTCATTTTGGCATAATGAGTATAGTATAACAATAGAAACTTGATAAAACTGAACTGATAAAAGCTATGTGTGTATAGTATAATATAGTCTGTGATAAAACTGAACTGATAAAAACTGAACTGAAATTCCTTTTTTTTTTCTCGCTGGCAGGTATGATCACTCACTTTTTTCCTTAATTATTCTATATTCCTCTGTTGTAATTCGAATGATAGCTTTATTTTTGTTTGTGCACCATGTGAGCACCTGACAAGAGAAAGGTTAAGTGAATTTTGAGTGTCAGCTTGTCTAGACTTGAGAAAAAATCAAGAAAGTTTCAGGAATCTTAGGGTAGTGCTTGAGGAATTGAAAAAGAAACAAAATCACAGAATTAGTATTCTGATTTTTTTTTAAAAAAAAAAAGCTATTGGATGGTGGAAATTATATGCAATTCATTGTACATCTCTCAGGCTTGAGCTAATGATGTTCCCAATTGTAGTTCCCACGCATAGAAACCAAAAGAATTAAGAAAAGTAAATATCAAAGAAATAGGCATAAGAAGAAATTGTAAGACAAATAATTCTGAAATACAGAACAGAGTTGTAGTTATCGTCAATTTAGCAAATGGATAAACAGAACTTTTTTCTAGTATGAAGCAACCATCCTTCTCTTTTCTATTTTTTTTTTTGAAATCAAACGGTATGTTTTGAACATGGAATTTTATTTCTATTGGCCAATATAAAGTCAATTGCAATTAGTTTGTTTCTTTTCTTTAATTTGTTTGGATGTGCTCAAACTCTGATACCCTATATTTGGTGGGATAAACAGTACGACGTCTAGAGTTTTAACTTTTTTTCCAATTATATTTTGAGCTATGATCTGTTACTTGACCAAAGTTAAGTGCTGGGAAACTGTAATTACATTTATGGTTAATTCTTTTGGTCAATTCTCAAGATTTAGCAAAGCTACCGGTATCCACTGGCCTTTCCCCAACAAGGTCTCTACCCTTCCTCATTTGATGTCTTTTAAGGTTGCTCAGGATGATAAGAACAAAAGGATTTTATCTGATTCCTTGGTGTCCCCTGGATTGTTGTCTTTGTCAACTGCCGATGCATTTGAGACTGGCCAAAAGCCACAGATCGCCGAAACTCAGGTATTTAACTGTTCTGTGTGAAATTGCTTTCATATTTGGTTCATTTGAAAATTTAAACATTGTCATTGAACTGTGTTATATAAATAATGCTATTTCTTCAGGTTTTCAATTGAGTAAAATATGAGGTCTAAAACTTTGTATTTAATCAAAATATGTCACACCCCGTTTACCCCCTAGTAGTATGAGCCATGTATATATGTACAATTGTATTTATTTTGATATGTAATAAGGGTATTTTGAGTATATTGCATGTTATAAGGGTTATATTAACATGTGGGTGCATATATGTTATTAGGGTGTGAATTAGTTGGGAAATACTTATGTGTGCATGCATATACCATAGTAGGATGTGAGTAAGGGAGTAGTGTTTGTGTGTGGTGAGTGTAGCATAGTAGAGGGAATCTAAGTGAGATATTATTGTGTGGGGATACTCATACCTATGTAGAGTGCATTATTAGGGTGTTTTATTGGGTGTTTTACTCACACACTAGTAGGGTGTGTTAAGTGAGAATGTGTTGAGTGTGTGTAAGAGTATAATTGTTGGGTGTGAGTGATTGGTTTGCACCAATGAGGAGTTGACATGTGGGAAAGGGTAGGAAAAGAGAGTGAAGTGGAGAGGGATGTGTATGTATTCCCGTAAACTTAATTCTTCATCCTATTCTTCATCTTCTTCTTCACCTTCTTCATCCTTTTCTTCTTCAATTTCTTCACATCTAAAAATCCTAACTTAAATCTAAGAAATTGTGAGTAAAAATCAATAAATCTTGCATTAATTTAGTAAGATCAACTCCTAATTTTATCTTAATTATCCAATTTCTTTTATTTTTGTTGGATTTTAATTTAGGTTATGTGTTTTGTGTATTTTTGGTGAATTGATGATTAGTTGAGCCTCCTCTAAATTCTAAAGGCAAGGAAAAGGTTGGATCTAGTGGGATCAAGTGAAAAAAATTCAGGTTTGCGATTTTGTTTGGAAATTATTTGTGATTTGTTTGGGAATTTGATTGTTAATTTATGTGTTTTGATGGTTTGGATTAAAATTGGTGAATTGATGATGTAAAATGGGTTGATTTGAAGTTGTTGAATTTCAAAGGGTAAATCTGTTTTTGAGGGACAGATTGACCTTTGCTCATTGTTTTTATCATAAATCGAGTTTTACAACTCTAAATTGCATGATTCCAGTTGGGTTAGAACCATAACATCTGTGGCTAAAATTTTGTAGAAGAAACCATAATTTAATTCGGACTCTAACCATTTTAAAATCGCCCATTACAGTAGAGAAAATTGTCAGGTGTGTCAGTGGAGCAGGGTAGAAACATTTGAGTATATCTCTCTGAATTCAGCTCCAAACGATCTGAAATTTTGTCCATATAAAGTTAACATCTTGAGGATTAATTTTTATGAAAACCATTTGGTTTAAAAATGTCGTTTACTTGTTCAAAAATGCATGTAAAGTCAGTAAACGGATTCTGCCCTGTGTCTGGGGACTGGTTGGAAAGAAATGTTACTTATTTTATAATTAGGTAATGAGGTTATGTAATTAAATTAACCGTGAATTAAATAAATTATTATAATGAAGAATTAATAAATATGATAATTAATTTATGCATGTTAAATTCAATAGTTATTCTTATTGAACAAATGTGTAACTAAATGTGAATTGTGTTATGCATGACCTGCGAGAGTCAGTCTAGTGGATAGTTAGGCATGCCTAATAGAGTCTTTTAGCTGCAGTCCTTTTGAATGTATTGGACCCTGATCAAGTCCCCGTATGGTTCCTCGCGAACCCTTTTTAAATGTGTTTGAATCCTTGCGATTCCTTTTAATATGTTTGGATCTTGTTTAAGGTCCCCCTTTAAATGTTTTGTAAATATTAAATAAAATGATTTTCGATTCGTACCCGTAAGGTATCGCTATGCGTATACTCGTTATCCACTATTATGAGTCAACAGGATCTTTATGTGATATGTGATTTGTTTTGTTCTAAGTTGACTATGCGAAGGTAATATTTGAATAAGATAAAATGGATATGGATATAACATGAGATGCAGAATGTATGGTTGTAAATTAGTGCCTATATTGGTACATATTATGTTATGAATTATTGCATATGCCATTATGAATGTGTTATACTTTGACGACCATTGTGAGTGGCCGTCCATATTATATGTGTGTATCCCCACTAAGCGTATATCGCTTAGCACGGTGTTTTACCCGTGCAGGTACATGAGAAGTTTTGTTTTGAGTGAGTTGCCGCAGTCAAGCCAACACAGCAAGATTTAGAGTTTGGAGTTTATAAAATAAAACAATAAACTCCAAACTCTAAACCTTACTGTGTTGGCTTGACTGCGGCAACTCACTCAAAACAAAACTTCTTATGTACCTGCACGGGTAAAACACCGTGCTAAGCAATATACGCTTAGTGGGGATACACACATATAATATGGACGGCCACTCACAATGGTCGTCAAAGTATAACACATTCATAATGGCATATGCAATAATTCATAACATAATATGTACCAATATAGGCACTAATTTACAACCATACATTCTGCATCTCATGTTATATCCATATCCATTTTATCTTATTCAAATATTACCTTCGCATAGTCAACTTAGAACAAAACAAATCACATATCACATAAAGATCCTGCTGACTCATAATAGTGGATAACGAGTATACGCATAGCGATACCTTACGGGTACGAATCGACGCATAGCGATACCTTACGGGTACGAATCGTCGCATAGCGATACCTTACGGGTACGAATCGAAAATCATTTTATTTAATATTTACAAAACATTTAAAGGGGGACCTTAAACAAGATCCAAACATATTAAAAGGAATCGCGAGGATTCAAACACATTTAAAAAGGGTTCGCAAGGAACCATACGGGGACTTGATCAGGGTCCAATACATTCAAAAGGACTGCAGCTAAAAGACTCTATTAGGCATGCCTAACTATCCACTAGACTGACTCTCGCAGGTCAAGCATAACACAATTCACATTTAGTTACACATTTGTTCAATAAGAATAACTATTGAATTTAACATGCATAAATTAATTATCATATTTATTAATTCTTCATTATAATAATTTATTTAATTCACGGTTAATTTAATTACATAACCTCATTACCTAATTATAAAATAAGTAACATTTCTTTCCAACCAGTCCCCAGACACAGGGCAGAATCTGTTTACTGACTTTACATGCATTTTTGAACAAGTAAACGACATTTTTAAACCAAATGGTTTCATAACAATTAATCCTCAAGATGTTAACTTTATATGGACAAAATTTCAGATCATTTGGAGCTGAATTCAGAGAGATATACTCAAATGTTTCTACCCTGCTCCACTGACACACCTGACAATTTTCGCTACTGTAATGGGCGATTTTAAAATGGTTAGAGTCCGAATTAAATTATGGTTTCTTCTACAAACTTTTAGCCACAGATGTTATGGTTCTAACCCAACTAGAATCATGCAATTTAGAGTTGTAAAACTCGATTTATGCTAAAAACAATGAGCAAAGGTCAATCTGTCCCTCAAAAACAGATTTACCCTTTGAAATTCAACAACTTCAAATCAACCCATTTTACACCATCAATTCACCAATTTTAATCCAAACCATCAAAACACATAAATTAACAATCAAATTCCCAAACAAATCACAAATAATTTCCAAACAAAATCCCAAACCTGAATTTTTTTCACTTGATCCCACTAGATCCAACCTTTTCCTTGCCTTTAGAATTTGGAGGAGGCTCAACTAATCATCAATTCACCAAAAATACACAAAACACATAACCTAAATTAAAATCCAACAAAAATAAAAGAAATTGGATAATTAAGATAAAATTAGGAGTTGATCTTACTAAATTAATGCAAGATTTATTGATTTTTACTCACAATTTCTTAGATTTAAGCTAGGATTTTTAGATGTGAAGAAATTGAAGAAGAAAAGGATGAAGAAGGTGAAGATGAAGGAAATGAAGAATAAGATGAAGAATTAAGTTTACGGGAATACATACACATCCCTCTCCACTTCACTCTCTTTTCCTACCCTTTCCCACATGTCAACTCCTCATTGGTGCAAACCAATCACTCACACCCAACAATTATACTCTTACACACACTCAACACATTCTCACTTAACACACCCTGCTTGTGTGTGAGTTAATGCATGACCAGCTTCGCTTCTCAAGATAAGTTTTTAATTTACCCGTGTTTTTGTATAAATGTATGCTTCCGCTTTAAGTATGTGTGCTTATGTGCGAGTGAGTGTCGGTAGCACACCCGAGTCCTTCTAACAGGGACGTAGGGGGTGTTACAAAATATGTCTAAGTTTGGAGGAAAGTCTAACTTTATTTTTTATTCTCTTAATTTGTATGTTTCAATTTAAATGAAAAATAATTCTATGATAGTTAAATTTGGATACATGAATTGGTAGCTCATGCCTTGGAATATATGAATTACAATCAATCTTTTTTATTTCGATTTTTAATTCATTAATTTTTGTATATATTAATTTAAAAATTTTATTGGTAACTTGTAGGTACCGGAACTGGATGGAATGCTGCTAAATATAATAAGAGCATGTACTTTCAATTTAAGTATTGTATAATTTAATATACTTTTATTATATTTGAATTATTGTAAATTTATTGTACAAAATTATTATAAACGTCTGTATATTGCTAAATAGCACAATTTAATTTGAATTGGTATTTTTTAAATATTATATAGTTTAATTTATTTTTTGATATTATATTTTTTAAATTAATAGTAATATTTAAAATTATTATTTACATAAATTAAATTAAATTTTGGATGTAATAATAATAATAATAAAAAATTTTAATTAAAAATCAAAAATTATAATTAAAAATTAAATTAAAAATAATATTAAAAAATATAATAGCGACGAATTATCTGTCGCTAATAAATATTTATACGACTAATTTTAAGATTATTTAGCGACCGAAATTTTATTTTTAGCGACGGAATTTTTCGTCGCTAATTTTAGCGACTGTTTTATGGATTAGTCGCAAAATTTTTGCGACGGCGCTAATAGCGACATTTAGTCACCGCGTCGCTAAAGGTCATTAGCGACTGAAAAAGCCCAATTAACGACGGAATTTTCCGTCGCGAATTGGGCTTTTTTTTGTAGTGATATATTCAAAGAAATAAATGCATTTATTTTACCTTTAAATCCAAATAACTAACTGCGAATGGTAATCAAAGCCTCCGCATTTTCAGGTAACATAGATGCCCTCCATTTATTTAGAATTCTTCCTCCCATATTAAATGCTGACTCTGAAGCAACTGTAGTAATAGGGATTGTCATAATATCTCTAGCTATTATAGAAAGAATGGGATATTTTGCCTCATTATCCTTCCACCAAGACAACACATCAAACTGAGAAGTTCTACCCAATCTTGGATCATTCAAATATATATCTAACTCAGATTTATCTTCAAAACTACTGCCAAGACTTTAAATGCAGTGAATGATTTATGTGAGTGTGTTAATATTTAGAAATGATTTTACAATTATTTATTAAGGAGTCTTGATCTCCAGAGCACGCCATAGATCATAAGGTCTGATACTTATACGAAGGCAGAACACGTCCAAATTGTTTTAAACTGAAAACAACACCTGTCATTAGATTTGATTAAAATGAACCCGCAAGATATGAACTTTACAAGATCTAAAACTTAATTGATTAGAAAGTTTTGTTAATAATCAAAATCCAATATTGAGTGTTAGCTTTCTGAGCCTAACAATTTATTTTTTGCATCAAATAGATTCACGAAAGTAAGCAAAATGCTGTCTTCCAAATATTTGAAAATGTTTAATTTCCAAAATTCGAATATGAGATATCTAGTAAGGGAAACTTAGTATTTCATCTCATTTCTTGATAATTATATTTTTAATATTTCTAAACAAATAAGACAAACTTTTCTCTTTAAATAATAAAAAAAAGAGATAGGATAAACATTTAATTGTTATAAAACCGTTAACTAGGCAAAAATATTGAGTTATTGCCTCCTAGTTATAAATTTTAGGTTATTTGACGAACAGTAACATTTGAATTATTCCAATAGATAATAACTGTCACACATTAATTTTTGCATGAATATGTTGATTTACATCGTTTATAGATGGTAGCTAATTTATGTGATTTTTATCTTTTTAAATTAATCATCTATGTTTTTTTTGGTAGAACAATAAACATCTCTTTAAGGATTAATAATATTATAAAAAGATATAAAGGTAAATTTAATTATTTAAATTAACCCTAATTAATTTATGTGATTTTTATCTTTTTAAATTAATCATCTATGTTTTTTTTTTGGTAGACCAATAAACATCTCTTTAAGGATTAATATATTATAAAAAATATATAAAGGTAAATTGATTTATTTAAATTAAACCTAATTAATTTATGTGATTTTTATCTTTTTTTAATTAATCATCTATGTTTTTTTTGGTAGACCAATATACATCTCTTTAAGGATTAATAATATTATAACAAAAATCAAGGTAAATTGAATTATTTAAATTAAACCTAATTAATTTATGTGATTTTTATCTTTTTTAATTAATCATCTATGTTTTTTTTTGGTAGACCAATAAACATCTCTTTAACGATTAATAATATTATAAAAAGATATAAAGGTAAATTTAATTATTTAAATTAACCCTAATTAATTTATGTGATTTTTTTCTTTTTTAATTAATCATCTATGTTTTTTTTGGTAGACCAATAAACATCTCTTTAAGGATTAATATATTATAAAAAAAAATATAAAGGTAAATTGAATTATTTAAATTAAACCTAATTAAGAAAGGCTAGTAATTCTAACTTTAAAAAATGAATGTTGTCTAGACTGGACTCATGAACAAATTTATGGATCAAGCCAATAAAAAATTAATACAAAATAAAATAATTGAAAAAGTTTTTCAAAAATAATGGATGTGTTGTTATTAATCCTATGGGTTAATACACTACTAATATTCTATAAGGTTGAATTGACAAAATTAACCTTTTCTTCATTCCTTAATTTCACTTCAGTATTATCGTCTTTACTTTGTTACAAGCCCTAACATTATAAATAAGTTTTCCACAAATCTCCTCACTCGTATCAACCAACCCTAAGGTACCGCATCTAACTTACCAAACATATCATGTTTTCACCAATTCTTTATGAGCTAAATATTATACAGTTTTCTAAGCATTTTGTGAAGTATATGGTTTTTTGGTGATTAAATGAGAACTGATAATGAGCATTTTGAGTTGTTTTTACAGGAGAGGAAATAATGGAAGCAAAACTGATGTTATGGATTTGCACGGCAGCTTGCTTCTGGTGGAGCACCACGTCTTCTTCGATCAAAAGTTTAGACCATTTTCCTTCCTTTTTAAGAAAGATCGTCAGTGAAGAAGATCTAACGGTACCAATAAGCGGTCCAAATGGTTATTGTGTTGATGTAATAGTTGACGAATACCCCAACAATCCAGTATTCTTAGGGTCATGTGAACCTAGGCTAGGCGCGAATACACTATGGACATTCATGCGAGATGGTACAATTCGATCGGGTGCTAAGTGCTTGACCTCTGACTCACTTTCTCAGGGAAGTAACATAACGACCGACCACTGCCCTCCTGAAGTCACAGACCGAACCCTTTGGAGCTTACGAGATGATGGAGAAATTCTAAATCCAAAGAGTGGACTCGTCTTAACTTCACTTCCAGCGACAGAGGGCACCGTACTCACTCTGGAGCAAAACATATCTTCCTCTTTTCAAACATGGCGTGCAGACAACAATACTGGACCGTATGGGGTGAGAATTGTTGGGTATGAAGATCTTTGCATGCTAATAAGGAATAACACAGTGTGGGCTGCAAAATGTCCATACGGCCCACTAGAAAAACCGTGGTATCTGTTTTCAGACGGAACTATACGGCCTGAACAAGACAAAACTAGTTGCCTTGGCTATGATAATCTAATTCATGCAAGAGTTGTGACAATGTCTTGTGGATTAGGACCATCTAGCGAACGCTGGTTATTCAGGCGCCAACACACTTTACCCCCGAGTTACACCATTTTGAATCCCAGAACTGGCTTAGTCTTGACTGTGAGGGACTCCGAGTCAGAACTCAAGGAAATCGTAGTTTCTCCTCCTACGGGAGGCGCTAATCAGACGTGGAATCTAGACCCTGATGATCTGCCTGAAGGCTTGTCAAAACCTAAATAAATAATTAAATAATATGACGGAAATCCAAGAGGAGGGAGTGTCTCGCCTTGTCTTTGGGTTAGTCATCCAAAATCTAGTGTTTCAGTGTCTGTGTATGAAACTATTAAGTAAATAATCTCTCCTCTTTGAGTGTGTTCTATGTAAAATAAAGGTGCAGTACTTTGGTCCATATAGACTTTGGCCCAAAGTCTATTGCACGTATGTATGATGAATGAAATATATTCTTTTGTTTTATAGTATGGAATTAAGTTGCTATTCTGAAAACCAATTTTCAAAAGCTCAACCAAAAGCACCGAAGACTTGAAATTTGATATTAAGATAATAATTTGAAATGTGTATTTTGGAATTATAATATAACAGTGGGTTAATTCGGTAGAAATCTCAAGTAGTAGAATTTGAATTATACAAGTGATATAATTAGAATTAAGTGTGCCTCAAAATTCTATAACTCATCGGCTTGGCGTTCTGACATATTTTGTTAACTTTTTAATTTAGACGAAACAAAATATTTTAGAAAAAACTTTCAAAAAATATCATAAAAAAGAAATGGACAAATGTGCATTTTGCCACAGATATAAGCAAATATTTTATACATTAATATTAGGATAGATAAAATGCAAATACTTGAACATCACTAAATCAAAAAGAGCAACCAAAAGAAGAGAGGCTATTTAAAGTTTAAAGTAGTTTTTATTTGAGCCTTGTAAATTGGTTTTTTTTGGGGGGTTAATTTTGTTAAAAATTAGAAATATGTTGCTATATGAAACTTATTTGGGAAAATAAGGTATCTGAAACCGGTAACTTATTTACCGTTTTCTGTTAGGTGGAGCCCACTTGCCACTAGGGGTGAGCAAAAAAACCGATGAACTTGGTTAACCGAAAAAAAATCCGAAACCGAATCCGATGGACCGGTTAACCGATTGTAATGGACTGGTTAATGGTTAGTGTTTTGAAAAAACCGATATTAATGGACTGGTTAATGGTTTTTGACTCATGTGACTGGTTAACCGAACCGAAACCGAATTTTTAGTTAATTTATTAATTTTTAATAATTTATAACAATTTATATAACAATTTATCCTAATTAAAGGCGATCATGTATTTTTTTCATTATACTAATTATTTTAAAGTTTTTAAGTTTTTTAAATTAGCTATTAGTAAGTATAACAATTTATCTAATTAAAAGTTATTATGGACCGGTTAATATATTTACTTATTAATTATTAATTTTTCAAAACAAATTTGCTTATATCCACCAAATATTTTTATTTTAACAACAATAATGTTATATTATAGTGAAAAATTTGTAATTTTTAAGTACCTTGAACATTTTAATTTTATTTATGAATATATTTATAATTATAATGGTTAACCGAAAAATATTGGATAACCGATCCGAAAATCCGAAACCGATGGACTGGTTAACCGATGGTAATGGACTGGTTAATGGACTGAAATTTCAAAAAACCGATATTAATGGACTGGTTAATGGACCGGGCCTTATGGACCGGTTAACCGATCATGCTCACCCCTACTTGCCACAGTGTGTTTTTTGGCTTAAAAACCGCCACTAGCCAAAACGACACCGTTTTGGCGAGAAATATCAAAACTGGGAAGTAAACCCCCGTCGGACGGAAAATAGCACAAACTTTGCCGTTTTCTAATTTTTTTTTTTAATATTTTTGTTTTGGCTTTCGGTTTGGACCCCTTCCTACCAAAAAAAACTAAAAATAAACTAAAAATAAATAAAAGATAAACATGGACTGTAATATTTGAATTTCCAACATCCGATTTCTCCTTTCTTTTATTCAAATAATAGTAACAATAAACAAATGATTAAACAATCTCTCAAGCAAAGAAGTTTGATCTGTTTACAAATATACAAATGTACCAATTGATTTATGCCCCCCAAAAATTGGTTAGTGGAAGATGATGGAATAATTTTTTGTTCGCAAAACTGACAAAAATAATAATAATAATAATAACAGTTTAAGTAAAGGAAACGTCCAGGTTTATCTTTTATTTTTTTTTTATTTATTTTTTAGTTTTTTGGTAGGAAGGGGGTCCAAACCCCAAAGCCAAAACAAAAATATTAAGAAAAAAAAAAAGGCAAAGTTTGTGCCGTTTTCGTCAGACCAGAACCCACTCTCTAGTTCTGATATTCCCAGCCAAAACGACGGTGTTTTGGCTAGTGTTTTTAAGCCAAAAAATGCACTGTGGTAGATGGGCTCCACCTAACAGAAAACGGCAATTAAGTTGCTGTTTTTTGATACACTATTTTCCCAAATAAATTTATTGTGACACCAGATTTCTAATTTTTAACAAAATTAACTTAAAAAAAAAAACCTATAAATTGCTATTAATGAAAGTTTATATTTCTATTGGAATCGTCTGATGTCGTGACTGACCAAAACTTTGCCTACAGAGACCATTTTTTTTCTTTTTTTTCATTTACATATCGTATAGTGGATAAAGTGAAACTCAAATCGAAAATCGAATAAAAACCATATAGTTAGTTCAATTTTTTGATTTGTTGTTTACTTTTAAACACACACACACACACACACACATATATATATATCTTTCATTCCAAATATGTGAGATAAAATTGTACTATATAAAAATATTAAGGGCAAATTTATCGTTTTTGGCAAATATCAAGGGCAAAATTGCATATTTGACTAGATTACACGTGACATGCACATGTCCCATGTTTAATTTGACGTGTCTAATGGCGGATTGACACGTGTCGCCCTTTGTCCATGTCATCGAACAACAAATAGCAGCATATCAATGTTAACGGAATGTAATAGTATGGGTATAAATCTTTCATTTTTCAAACATGAGGGGCAATTTTGCGGGATTTTTTTGAAAATTATGTAATTTTTTAAAATATTTTGAAATTTGAGGCTACAGTAAAAATAATTAAAATTTTGGAGTATCGAAAACTGGCACAATAAGGCCGTAGAAATTAACTTTTCAGTGTAAAAAATCGGCACATGTGATACCGATCTCTGTCAGAACTCTCACAAAAATCGTCACCCGTGGTGCCTATTTCGATGACACTAAAAGAGATTTTGTACAAGGATAGAATTTTTAGCTTCATAGCATAAAGTCCTTAGTTCAAGTAAAATTTTAAGCTAATTGTGAAATTCGAGGTGTTCTTGTAGAAACCATTGTTTTGAAAACCGGACCGACTTGTTGAATCAGTTCAACTGTAAATCGGCTAGAAAATTGATTCGATCCAATATGAAAATCGGTGTGACGCTCATCGGACCCAACCGATTCCCAGGACGCTTGCTTTTAGGGGCCCGAGAGGGTTTGCATCTTTTGATCTTGGACAGTATGAGATATTTTGAAATCTCTACCCAATAGAATATTGAAAAAGTTTATCTAATACCATGAAACCTTTAGGCACTTTTGAGGTATTTCGGAGTCGCCACCCAGTTTATAAGAAATTGGGAAAGTTCGTCTAATCTAAGGGTCTAAACCAGAGAACGATTCGGAATTTTACTCTTATTAATGCCTTGGTTAATTATAAATGGGTTTTTAATTTTTAAAAATTTCATCTCTCTTCTCACGCTGTTATGCATTAAAAAAACGCAAATCAAGTACCGAAAAAAAGCGAGAAAATAATAAAGCAAACTAAAGAAAGATAATAATTGGGACAAATACAATCTCCCAAAATAAAAAAAGATATTTAAAATGTGCGACAAAAATACAATCCCCCAAATAAAATCAAACAAAACATAAGCAAATAACAAATTCAAATAAATAAATAAACATTCATAAATCGGGATATTATTTAAGATAAGAACATTGGTTCCTTTATATTCACTTAGAAAATTAAAGAGTTATTTTTATGCATTATCGATAAAACCGGGATAAGTGATTCTATTTTGAGAAAGTCAACCCTTCTTTTTAAAGGTGAGTTTTTATGAGTTAAAACTAAGACATTGGTCCCATTTTATTAGAAAAAATTTCAATTTATTAATATAAACTTTTTGTGATTTTTAATTAACATGCATAAAAATAAATAAATTTATTACAAATTACATAATAACAACAAATAAAATCAAAATAATGAGAAATAATAAAAATACTAAAAAATGACATTTTAATCAAAATGGTGTCATCAAATCTCCATGAGCTCTCGCTTACCATTGGAAAAACTCACACATAAAAAATAAGTAATGAAATAAAAAAAATATAAATAAAATTGATGTTAGTAATAAAAATGAATTTAAACATATAACATATGAAAATGAATAATGCATTATGAATGACGACGACGACGACGACGACAACAACAACAACAATAATAATAATAATAATAATAAAGATGAACAATCAAGTAAGCAAAAAATAAATAAAATAAATAAAACATATTAAATCTATGAACAAAATCACACAAAGATAAAAAAAAATAATAGATTTAAAAATCTACATGGTTGCTAATTAATTATAAACAAAAATTAAATTAAAAAATCAAAACCAGAATACTTACTATCAGAATTTGATTTGATGAATGAAAGTAGATGATCAATTTTTTTGTCTTGATTTTGCAAAAAAATTAGAAAAAAAAATAAAATATATAAGAAAATTTTTATTTCAAGAACAAAAAATTAATTTTTTTGTCTCAAAGGAAAAAATTGTTAAAAAAGAAGAAGAAAATTCTCAAGAACAAAGAATTGTTCTGTTTGTCTCAAAAATTAACTTAGAAAAAATACTTAGAATATTAGGAGAATTTTTCTTGAAGAAGAAGAAGAAGAAGATGAAGAAAATATTTTTCTTAAAAAAATACTGATGGGTGTCGAATCCAACAAAAATAAAATTCTACTCTTATAAATATTTATAGCACAGCATGAGTAGAGTTGTCTCCCAAGAGATTGGTCAAATTATTAAATCTGAATTTATGAAGCAAGAAAAAGAAGAAGGGGGGTTTTTGTTTATGAAAAATAAGATTAAAACAAATAAATTGTGCAGCAGAAAATTAAAAAGATTGAATCAAATATTTGAAAACTTCTAGTCAAAGGAATATCTTGGTTATGATTCATTCAAATTGATCATTGAATACAATTGGATAAATTCTTACTTCTTCAAATAAATTGGTTATGAACACTAACAAGCTCTAGTATTCTGCTCTTCCTTAATATTAATTTAAAAGTGATAAGATCAGCTGGTAAATCTTATTTCTCAACAACCACTAAACAAGCTCTTAGGATTTAATTGAGAAATAGCATTAAGAATTAGAAAAGCTACCAATTCCAATCAATAATACACAAGCTCGATTATTTAAATTGGACCAAATAAATTCACCCACACTAAACTCAAAGATTCAATTCAATGAGTGCACAGATTTGCCACTTTGCCAAATTAAATAAACAATTACGGATTTATCAATCTGACTAGCAGTATTTATTCCTTCAAAATCAGACGTCAATAATTTTAATGGAACAAAATATCATTAAGTATAGAAAATATTCAGATATTTGAGAAGAGAAAACAATGAAAACGAATTCTCACAATTTATTCATGAATCATACCTTAATATCCTTGACTAGAAAAGAAAATTCAGCCACTCATGGCTGTAAAACAATCAACTAGAAAATAAAGAAAGCAGTAATTCAAAAGTTTATTTCAAGGTTCAAGATATCATTTCCTTCATCACAAAGATCCTATTTATAGAAAACTTAGACTAGGAATTTGATCATTTTTCTCAAGGACTTTTCAAAGGTCCAATTTTTGCTGCCAAAAGTCGGGTAAAAGATCTGGCTAAATTGATTTCCAATAGCAGCAATTCTTGAAAAATCTGCACTGCATAATTCTGCGCAAGCGACCGTGGGCACGCTTAAGTGTGATTTCATGTTGAAAATGCAGACCTGATACTTTCAGCTTCCATTCTTGACTTCTAATTTTGATTTCTTTGATTCTCAGCTCCATTTCTTGACTTCCAATTAGCTCCAGATTTTATTTGACTTTAAATTCCTACTTTTTGATTTCTTTTTCCCATTGAGCATGAATTCCTACTAAAAGATTAAATAGAAATTAAATCAAATATTTATCTTATTAAATAAGCACAAAATAGGAGTTTTTCATGGAAAATAAATAGGAATATTTTTGCTTCATCAAATTCCCCCACACCAATCCTTTGCTTGTCCTCAAGCAAATCAATTTCCACACCCCATAACCTTGCCATATTCTCCCCTTCAAAATTTCTTTTCAAAACTCAACATGTCTCAAAGAAATAATTCATAAAAATATTCATCAGTTCAAATGATCTTTCAATGTTATCCAAAGATGCAAGACTTAACACCCTCACAAAAGATATCACTCAAATCACTCAAGTATTTAGGCTAAGTATTTAACAATAGAGCACTCCAAGTCACAAAAATAAAAAGGAATTACCATAGGCTTGCCATTCAATCAAATCTCCACCACTAACCATTAATTCATCCAAAAATCAAAGGGTCTTCAATTGGGTTGTAATGGGGCTAAGGTCAAAGGTATGGAAAAAGGAAAAATTTAGGCTTAAATAAGTTGAACATAATAAACAAATGCCTTTTAAAAAAATTTAGAAAGAATTTATGCAATGTAAGGAAGATAGAAACATAGATCATTTTATTAAAGCGGGATCCTTTTATTAAAGTGGCCCAAGCAAATTTTTATTTTATTTTATTTTTTTTTTATTTTTTTTTTTTTATTTTTTTTTGAGAGGAAATTGATTCCCCTAAGGCTTTTGACCTTTATTCATTTTCAAAATCGCCGGCCACAAATGCTTTTCTTTTTTCTTTTTTTTTTTTTTTTTTTTTTTGTATCTTCCTTTTCAAAAATATAACTATGCAGATATTCTTAAAATCATTTATCTATTAGTTCAACAAATAAAGGCTCAAAATTATGGCTTCAATAAACTGGTTCAGGCTAACAATGTTAAGGGTTATTTCCAAGAATATGGTTATAGGCTCAAAATGGTTAACTAATGGATTAAAAGGTAGGATATCAAGAAAAAGGTTTAAAACAAATGGTTATTATCCTAAATGCCCTTATCACTTTAATGAAATAAATTAGGAATGTGATCTCAAAATGAATCTCATGGCAAGTTCTAGAATTCACAATTTATATTGGACACACTCGCAAGAAAAATAAGAACACATATAATGTATGTTCATTTAGGCTCAAAAACTCACAATAAATATTAAGGATTAAAATTGGTGTTTAAATCTTGCAACTTTATCATACAAATCAGAACACTTAAATGATGCGTCAAAACAAAACTTTAAAAACCAAAATTGGAGACATGAGAACCTGTATTTCAATTTTTCCAAGGAGAATAGACTTAGCCAAAGGACATTTCCATTTTTCTGCTCAAAAACACTCAAAGGGGTGCAATTAAAAATATTAAAGCAAATAAAAATATCAAAATAAAGAGCAACTGGAAACAAATATCAAAATAAAAGTGCAGTAATGTGTAAATGCTGTAATGCTAGATTTAATACAGACATAATATCAAAAATTAGTATTCCCCTCCCCCACACCTAAACTTTACATTGTCCCCAATGTAAAGCTAGGATCAAAATACATCAAAAATAAAAATGAAACAAAATTGGGAGGTAAAAATACTGCCCTGAAAAGATCTAGAGAGGGGGTTTGGGTAACCCGAAATGATCAAAAAGTGTATCCATATATTGCTCCAATCTGCCCAATCGACCATCTAATCTGTCAAGTCTAGAGGTCAGCTCACGCCACGGTTGAGATGGGACAGCGTCATCATCGGATTCAGATGGGCGAGCTCGCTTGTTGCGCACAATCCGAGTATAAAAACCAGGACCAGAAGGGGCTGCCCTGTATTGGCCATTGGGTAATTTCTCCACCTCTCCTATCCTGTGCAAACAATCAATGTCCAATGGACCAACCTCACAAGCAATATGCATATCAGTATTGTTGAGATCCAAAACTTCTAACCATTTTTAAATTCTACCCAACAAATATTTGCAAAAACTGGACCCAGAGAATATAATGCAAAACAGGGTAATCGTGTGGCCTGGGCACCTAGCACTTCACAATATAAAATTCCACCAATCAATTGCAACCCAGCATTTTCAATTGAATTTTGCCCAAAGTCCTAAATTACCCAACAATCGCAACAAATCTCATCAGCTCAAAGTTGCCAAATAACCCAAAATAGCCAACATTTCGAACAAACCCGAATAGATCCACAGTTAAAAACAAAGAAAATAAGTCAATTGAAGAGTCAATCTAAATTCAATCTAAAATCAATCACAATTAATCTCAAATTTCGAATCTTATGCAACCATAGATTAACTGTTAACTACCTCAAATCCACCAAATTAAAAAAAAAAAAACTAACCAAACCCATGTGCAAACTCCGGTGGAGATGGTGATCGGTGAAGTGAACGGTGGAGAAGGGGCTGCTGATTTCCGTTTCTTGTGTGGCGGAGCAAAGGGGAGATCGCTGCTGTGATTTTCATTGATGGTCGGTGAAGTGCTGGTGGAGGAGAGATGGCGAAGAGGTGGCTGCTGATCGGCGCTCGGTGGACAGCGGCTGTGCGACGGCGCTCGTTGGACAGCTGATCGTACTCCGGTGGGCAGCTGGTTGGCGTTTCGACGACAGCAAGAAGAAAGAAAAAAAAATGGTGAGAACAGGGGAAGGTGTCGGCTGGGTGTGAAAAGAAGAAGAGAAGTAACAAAAGTAAAGATTAAAATAAACAAGTAAAAGTGTAATTGTGAAAACAAACCAAAGAATAAAATAAAAAGTAAAAGTAAAAGTCAAATAAAGAGGAAATTATCAAAAATAAAAGAGAATAAAACAAAATAAAACTCAACTCAAAGACTTACCTTATCACATTAACCATTAAAACTCAACCTGTTACCCAGAATTGAAGAAAACACACCAGCTTTTCTCATTTTTTTTATTATATATATATATTTTTTTTTTAATTTTTTTCTTTCGGAAGGTGAAAATAAATAAAAAAAAAGTAGAAAAATTAAAAATAAAGATGTTTGAAAAGAAGAAATTATGAGGAAAGATAAATAATAAAAACAAAGAATAAAATAAACAAGTAAAAATAATCATTAAAAGAAAAAGTAAGAGGGAAAGATGAAGATTGAAAGAAAGAATGAAAAATCGTGAACAAATAGAAGTAAGAACAAACAACAAAAAGGCAAAGTAGAAAAACAATTATGAAAAAGTAACAAAGAAAGTTGAAGAGAGGAGAATGGAAAATCGTGAACCAAAGGAACAAACAATAAAAAGACAAAGTACAATTGTTAAAAAGTAACAAGGAAAGAGAAATGAAAAAGCAAAAAATTTAACATAACAAATAGAATAAAAATAAAAGAAAACGTAAAGTTTAGCACATTAACCATTAAAACCAAGCTTCTACCCAGAATTCAAAAAGAACACACCAGCTTTTCTTTTTTTTTTTTCTTTTTTTTTATATATTTTTTTAAAACGAAAATAAAATAAAAAAAATTTAGAAATTAAAATTAAAGATAAAGATGTTGGGTTGCCTCCCAACCAGCGCCCTTATTTTCTGTCTGAAGGCTAGACATAATGTAGCATCATTCTTCATAGTTTGGAACTTCCAATTGAATTGTTTCAATATTTGTCACTTGAAATCCCTCATAAAAAGTTTTTAAACGATGCCCATTGACCTTAAACGTTTTGGCAGTGCTGGGGCTTTGAATTTCTACTGCACCATGAGGAAATATATTAGTAACAATAAAAGGTCCAGTCCAACGTGACCTTAATTTTCCTGGAAAAAGCTTAAGTTTAGAATGAAACAAGAGAACTTTCTGACCAATTTGAAAATTTTTTCTAGAAATATTTTTATCATGAAAAAGTTTAATTTTCTCTTTGTAAATTCTAGAATTCTCATAAGCATCAAGTCTAAGTTCCTCAAGTTCTTGGAGTTGTAACTTCCTTTGTTCACCTGCTTCTTCCATGTTCATGTTACACTGTTTTATTGCCCAATACGCTTTATGCTCTAGTTCAACAGGAAGGTGGCAAGACTTACCAAACAAGAAGCGATATGGAGACATACCAATTGGATTTTTATATGCAGTTCTGTATGCCCATAAAGCATCTTCTAGACGTATGCTCCAATCTTTGCGAGTAGGATTGACAGTTTTTTCCAAAATAGACTTGATTTCTCTATTGGATACCTCTGCTTGACCACTAGTCTGTGGGTGGTAGGCCGTCGAAATTCTGTGAGTCACACCATATTTTCTTAACAGACTTTCAAATGTACGATTGCAAAAATGAGTGCCTCTGTCACTGATGATTGCCCTTGGTACTCCATATCTGCTGAAAATATGACTCTTAACAAAACCTACAACAATCTTAGAATCATTAGTCCTGGTGGCTTTTGCTTCCACCCACTTAGAAATGTAGTCCACAGCTAAAAGAATGTAACAATTACCAAAAGAAGATGGAAATGGACCCATGAAGTCAATTCCCCATATATCAAAAATTTCACAAGCTAAAATAGGAGTAAGAGGCATCTGATCTCTATGTCCTAAATTACCAGTACGTTGATAATTGCTACATGATTTACAAAATAAATAGGCATCACGAAATAAAGTAGGCCAGAACAATCCACATTCCAGCACCTTACGTGCTGTCCTTTTTGGACCAAAATGTCCACCACAGGCATAAGAATGGCAAAATGCTAGAATGGATGGAATTTCACACTCGGAAACACACCTGCGAATTAATTGATCAGAACACTGCTTCCACAAATAAGGGTCATCCCAGATATAATATTTAGACTCACTCTTAATTTTATCTTTTTGTGCTCTAGTCAACTCACTGGGCAATGTTCTAGCTACCAAATAATTTACTATATCAGCATACCATGGTATTGAAGATTTAATCTCAAAGAGATGTTCATCCGGAAATGCATCTTGAAGTGGTTGAGGTTCCTCATTCATGATCAGTCTGCTCAAGTTATCTGCCACTGAATTTTCTGTTCCTTTTTTATCACGAATCTCCAAATCAAATTCTTGTAAGAGCAATATCCATCTTATTAACCTTGGCTTGGACTCTTTTTTGGCAAGCAGGTATTTTAAAGCTGCATGATCAGAAAAAAATTATGACTTTAGAACCCAATAAATATGATCTAAATTTTTCTAAAGCAAAAACTACTGCAAGTAACTCCTTTTCTGTAGTAGAGTAGTTTCTCTGAGCATTATCAAGAGTTCTTGAAGCGTAGTAAATAGCATGTGCACTCTTGCCAATTCTTTGACCAAGTACAGCTCCAACGGCATAGTTGCTGGCATCGCACATAATTTCAAAGGGTAGTTCCCAATTTGGGGGCTGGATAATTGGTGCAGATGTCAGCTTGTCTTTTAACTGATCAAATCTATCCTTGCATTCAGTGCTAAAGTCAAATGGAGTGTCTTTTTGTAACAACTTGCAAAGAGGCTGGGTAATCTTCGAAAAATCTTTAATAAACCTTCGGTAAAATCCTGCATGACCAAGAAAAGAGCGTACTTCCCTCACCGAAGTGGGGTAAGGTAAGCATTTAATCAGATCAACCTTAGATTTATCAACTTCTATTCCTCGGGAAGATACTATATGTCCTAATATCAAACCTTGATCGACCATGAAATGACATTTTTCATAATTGAGCACAAGATTAGTTTCAATGCAACGGTTAAGCACTTTAGTCAAATTTTCCAAACAGCCATCAAATGAATCACCATGTACAGTAAAATCGTCCATAAACACTTCAATAATTCTTTCCACATAATCTGAGAAAATACTGACCATACATCGTTGAAACGTTGCTGGGGCATTGCATAAACCAAATGGCATGCGTCGGTAAGCAAATGTTCCAAAGGGACAGGTGAAGGTAGTTTTTTCCTGATCTTCAGGTGCCACAGGGATCTGATTAAAACCTGAAAATCCATCAAGACAACAATAGTGAGAATGCCCAGCCAGCCTTTCAAGCATTTGATCAATAAAAGGTAATGGAAAATGGTCTTTTCTGGTGGAGGCGTTTAATTTTCTATAATCTATGCAAACTCGCCAACCATTTTGCATTCGAACTGGAACTAACTCACCATTATCATTCTCTGTAACTGTAAAACCAGTCTTTTTAGGTACTACATGAACTGGACTTACCCATTTGCTGTCAGAAATTGGAAAGATCATACCTGCATCAAGTAATTTAAGGATGTCCTTCTTGACTACTTCCATCATGGGGGGATTAAGTCTGCGTTGAGCCTCTCTAAATGGTTTGTAGTCTTCTTCCAATAGTATGCGATGCATACAAGTGGAGGGGCTGATTCCTCTTATGTCTGCGATAGTCCATCCTATGGCCTCTTTGTAATCTTTGAGAATGCGAATTAACTTCTCTTCTTCAAGGGGAGTTAATTTGTTGGAAATTATTACTGGTAAAGTCTGATTTTCTCCTAGATAAATATACTTCAAATGACTTGGTAAAATCTTTAATTCCAACGTAGGGGCCTGCAAAATAGATGGAAAAAGTTTGTTGTGAGATACTGGTAAATCAATATAGGAAGAATTATACCTGATTGGTCGTAATGATTCCAGCTCAAAGATGGAGTCTTTCAACTCTTCTTGTATAACGAATTTTTCCTCCAAATTGTCTAATTCCTTAGGATCAAAACTCTTAGTTATTGCTAACTCCAACTCATCCTCTCCAGTTAAATCAAAAACCTGCTGTGTCAATGAATCAATTGTATCAATTCCATAAACACAATCAACATCAGAAGGATACCTCATGGCAGCATAAATATCAAATTTTATTTTCTCTCCATCAAACTCCATGGATAGCGTTCCTTCTGCAACATCTATTTTTGTTCTGGCTGTTTTCAAAAAAGGTCTTCCTAACAAAATAGGAACTGATTTTGAGGAACGTTCTTCCTCCATATCTAACACATAAAAATCAGCCGGAAATACTAGCTTATCAACCTGCACTAAAATATCTTCCAAAATTCCTTCCGGATAAACAATGGACCTGTCTGCTAACTGAATAATAACATTAGTTCCTTTAAGTGGCCCCATATTTAAAGAATGATAAATAGAGCTAGGCATGACATTTATGGATGCTCCTAAGTCTATCAATGATTTTTCAAATTTTGAGCTACCTATTGTACAAGGAATGGTGAACATACCTGGGTCTTTGCACTTGGGAGGTAGTTTCTTTTGAAAGACAGCAGACACATTTTCTCCCATATGAATTTTTTCATCCCCTTTCAGCCTTCTTTTGTTGGTGCATAATTCTTTAAGGAACTTTGCATACCTTGGCACTTGTTTAATGGCATCAAGAAGAGGAATGTTGATCTCTATTTTTCGAAACATATCAAAAATTTCTTTTTCTTGTTGTTCCTTCTTGGATTTGGCCAGTCTACTCGGGAAGGGAGGTGGTATGATCAAAGGTGATTTAATTTGAGATGTTTCTGAGGTATTTGGTGGAGGCAGCTCCATCTCTTTCTCCATGTCATCTTCACCTACGAATTTTGTGGCCCTTTTTGCTGGTTCTTTTAATTCTTTTCCACTCCTTAATGTTATGGCACTCACATTCTGTTTAGGATTGATTTCGGGTTGAGATGGCAAGCGACCAGAATTTTGGTTCTCTAATTTGCCCACTGTGGTAGCGAGTTGGCTCATTTGATTTTCCAAATTCAGCATGCTAGCCTTGGTTTCCTGTTGAAATTGTTGCATGTTAGTAGCTAAAGCAGCAACTATATTGTCTAAAGACATACCTGGTTTTGATGGTGGAGGGGCATCAGATTTAAATCCTTGGAATCCTTGTGGAGGTGGAGCAGGGGCTGGTTGTCTCGGTTGATACCCGTATTGATGGTAGTTGTTGGATCTTGCTCCATAGCTCAGATTTGGGTGGTCTCTCCATCCGGGATTGTAAGTGGCAGAAAAGGGGTCGTATTTCCTTTGGTATTGCTGTCCTTGTATAGCATTTAAATGTTCTTCATCTTGAAGAGTTGGACATGTATCCGTAGGATGATCAGAATTTGAACAAATTCCACACGACTTCACTTGTTGCTGATTTCCCACCATAAATTTCTGCATAAGAGAAGTTAAATTGTCAAGTCTCTGTTCAATAGAATTTATACTCACCTCATTAACCCTCTTAATTGGATGATCTTGTCTAGAGCCAAATTGCTGAGAATTGGCAGCTACTTTGGTAATTAATTCCTTAGCTTGATTGAGAGTTTTGTCTACCAAAGCTCCACCACTTGCAGCATCAATCATGTTGCGATCTGACAATAATAATCCTTCATAAAAATATTGTATTAAAAGCTGGTCTGAAATTTGGTGGTGAGGGCAGCTTGCACACAATTGATTGAACCTCTCCCAATATTCATAGAGAGTTTCTCCAGTTTGTTGACGAATCCCACAAATCTCTTTTCTAATGGATGTGGCTCGAGAAGCAGGGAAAAATTTTTCTAAGAATTGCCTTTTCAATTCATTCCATGTCGGTATTGATCCAGGGGGAAGATAATACAGCCAATCTTTAGCTTTTTCTATCAAAGAAAAAGGAAAGGCTCGCATTTTGATTTGATCAACTATTACTCCTTGTGGTTTCATGCTGGAACATACTACATGGAATTCCTTGAGATGTTTATGAGGGTCTTCTCCTGCAAGGCCACGAAAAGTAGGTAATAAATGAATCAAACCAGATTTTAATTCAAAATTTACCTCTAAATTAGGGAGCTCAATGCACAAGGGCTGTTGGTTGACATCCGGATTAGCCATTCTTCTCAAAGTTTGTTCTGGTTCAGCCATGATTTCAAGTTCTTTGAAAAATTCTGATAAATCAACAATTGTCTCTGTTTGTGATGAACCAGAAGAGGAAGCTTTTTGTTGTTTAGTTGCCTTTCTCAATCTTCGGGCTGTCTTCTCTATTTCTGAATCAAAATTTAATTCACTTCCACGAGAAGTACGAGTCATAAAGAAATTGCAAATTAAAGTAAAATAAAATTCAGATCAATAATAACACCAATCCCCGGCAACGGCGCCAAAATTTGATGGGTGTCGAATCCAACAAAAATAAAATTCTACTCTTATAAATATTTATAGCACAGCATGAGTAGAGTTGTCTCCCAAGAGATTGGTCAAATTATTAAATCTGAATTTATGAAGCAAGAAAAAGAAGAACGGGGGTTTTTGTTTATGAAAAATAAGATTAAAACAAATAAATTGTGCAGCAGAAAATTAAAAAGATTGAATCAAATATTTGAAAACTTCTAGTCAAAGGAATATCTTGGTTATGATTCATTCAAATTGATCATTGAATACAATTGGATAAATTCTTACTTCTTCAAATAAATTGGTTATGAACACTAACAAGCTCTAGTATTCTGCTCTTCCTTAATATTAATTTAAAAGTGATAAGATCAGCTGGTAAATCTTATTTCTCAACAACCACTAAACAAGCTCTTAGGATTTAATTGAGAAATAGCATTAAGAATTAGAAAAACTACCAATTCCAATCAATAATACACAAGCTCGATTATTTAAATTGGACCAAATAAATTCACCCACACTAAACTCAAAGATTCAATTCAATGAGTGCACAGATTTGCCACTTTGCCAAATTAAATAAACAATTACGGATTTATCAATCTGACTAGCAGTATTTATTCCTTCAAAATCAGACGTCAATAATTTTAATGGAACAAAATATCATTAAGTATAGAAAATATTCAGATATTTGAGAAGAGAAAACAATGAAAACGAATTCTCACAATTTATTCATGAATCATACCTTAATATCCTTGACTAGAAAAGAAAATTCAGCCACTCATGGCTGTAAAACAATCAACTAGAAAATAAAGAAAGCAGTAATTCAAAAGTTTATTTCAAGGTTCAAGATATCATTTCCTTCATCACAAAGATCCTATTTATAGAAAACTTAGACTAGGAATTTGATCATTTTTCTCAAGGACTTTTCAAAGGTCCAATTTTTGCTGCCAAAAGTCGGGTAAAAGATCTGGCTAAATTGATTTCCAATAGCAGCAATTCTTGAAAAATCTGCACTGCATAATTCTGCGCAAGCGACCGTGGGCACGCTTAAGTGTGATTTCATGTTGAAAATGCAGACCTGATACTTTCAGCTTCCATTCTTGACTTCTAATTTTGATTTCTTTGATTCTCAGCTCCATTTCTTGACTTCCAATTAGCTCCAGATTTTATTTGACTTTAAATTCCTACTTTTTGATTTCTTTTTCCCATTGAGCATGAATTCCTACTAAAAGATTAAATAGAAATTAAATCAAATATTTATCTTATTAAATAAGCACAAAATAGGAGTTTTTCATGGAAAATAAATAGAAATATTTTTGCTTCATCAAATACCCCCCAATTCTATCTCCAAAAAATCATTTTATACCCCCCAAAAATTAGATTTTTTGTTGAATAAATTAAATCAAATTAATTCCCATTAAACAAAAAAAAAACTGAAGAATTTGAAAGGTTAGAAGACAAAAAAGTTTTAAAAATTAAATTCTACAAAAAAATTGGAAGAAAAAACATAAATTTGGCCAAAAAAATGCACATGGGGGCTGCTAGGGGCGCTGGACGCTCGGAAGGGGCGAGCGACGCCCGTCGGCGCACGAGACGCCCAGCGCGTCGCTCAGGCGCGCTGCGGGTGACGCCCCGAGCGCGCTGCCGATGCGCACCGAAAGCGTGCTGAAGGCTGAATTTTTTTTTTTAAATTTAAATTTTGACAAAAACACTATCATTTTCAAACTCCTTTTTTATTTCAAAATAATTTTTGAAATTTTTTTATTTATTTTTAAAAGCAAACTACTTAACAAGGAAATTATCACTTTCATCCTTCTTTTTGCCTATAAACAGGCACAATTAATTTTATCATTTGGTAACCCTAATCTGAACTGTCTTGGCATCCGGTGTCTACAATCGGACTGTGCAAAAAGTCGGATTGAACAGTGAAAAAACTAGGTTGGACTAGAAAAATCTGGTTGGACCGAAAAAATACAATATACCCTAAATTATATTTTATATTTTTATAAAATATATTTTAATAATCCGAGTTAATAGCCGTTGGATATTGTTCAACCAAAAATTTATATTTGACGATAAAATCAATTCATATTAATATTAGACTTGATAAAATTGAAAATTATGTGAAATTGTTTACACTATATTTTTATTTTATATTTTTTTAGATATTGAATAACTACATAATTTAAATGTAATGAAATATTAAGAAGAAAATGAAGATAAACATGATAATTATAAAAATAATATCTTTAGCTAACGCCATAAAAAATAAATTTTATAATTAAAATTAAAATTTAGAAATTTAGAAATTTAAAAATGTATTTTTCTTATAAATTCAAATATTTAATAGAAATTTAATAGAGAAATCCAGCTATAGTGTTAAATATTTTACTATTATTATTAAAAAAATAGTAAAATAAATTAAATAAAGAAAAATTAATATATTGATATTTGATAAATAATAGGTTGTTTAAATGTGTCTTTTATATATCATATTTTTAATTTTTTATAAATAATTATATTTTTTTGAAAAAAAAGATAAAAATTTCGAATCAATCCTGTCCAACCAGTTAACTCTTAACTCAATTGACAAGCCGAATCGATGTCCGGTCCAATTTTAAGCATATTGTTAGAAACCAAAAAGTTTTTCAAGAGGAATCTTTGAATAAATAATATTAATTTTTTTAGTACTAACACCTTATGCCTTTCTATACCTGCTACTATGTTCCTGTTAATCCGATGAGGAAGGCCATTAAACTTTGTAAAAAAAAAAAAAAGAAGAAAAAGATAAAACTTTAAAAGTTAAAAAAAAAAGGACGCAGGTGAGGCACTGACACACTACCCCTCAAATCTATCTAAGCTTTCAATAAAAATTTTGACAATTTTAATTAAAAAATAAATTCTGAACATATAAAAAAATTTTCAGGTCATGGTGCCGGTTTTTGTCGGAGTTCTAACATAAAAAGGCATCACATGTGCCGATTTCTGACATTAAAAAGTTAATTTTTGCAAGTCTCATTCTATCACAAATCGGCACCACGTGTGCCGATTTTCGACACCTTAAAATTCTAATTATTTTTACTGTAACCCTAAATTTCAAAATATTTTTAAAAACTATACAATTAAAAAAAAAACTTTCAATTTTGTCCCAAATAAAACATTAAAGGTAAATTTACTATTTTTGGTAAACATTAGTGGAAAAAATGCACTTTTGATCTTTTGACATTTTTGAAAAAAAATCCCTAAACCTTTGATTTCATTTAGAAAATACACCATCTATCTCCAAAATTAATTGGGTCGCGAAGGCTTTAAACTATAGATTTGCAGTGATTTTTTAAGATGAAAGCAATGGTGGAAGGTAATTTATTTCTAATTTTCTGCATTTGATTCGTATGCCATATAGGCATGTATGACTTTCATTTTTTATTTTTAGAAAAAATCCAAGAATGAAGAAACTAAACAATTACACACAGATGAACCTAGGGACTCAAAATCCCCTAACATTATAAAGCAATAGTGGCTTAAGGCTATTGGGAGCCTACTCATTTTAGAATAACCATCCGTGGCCAACATATCAGCAACTATATTGGACTCCCTGAAAATGATCACAACTTGAACCAACTGACCTCTGTTGATAAGATCTCTGTTGAAGGTAATGCAGAAATTAGTAAGTCACGTGTTTCTCTTTTTTCACACGTTTTTCTTGAATAAGTCAATTAGCTATCCTATTTTGATGGGTAGTTGATATATGTCATGATTTTAGGAGATTAATAATTTAGTTGCTTAATTTGTGAAAAGTCAGTTGTATTTTGCACTTTTTAAATGTTTTTGGCTGAATGAATAAAATAAAGTTTCACGTGATCTTTATGTGTTGCTCTTGCCCACAATCTGTTTGATTAATTGTCCAAGTGAATTCATTTCTTCAGTTGCTCTGCCTCTCTTCATTTTGCAATTAAGCAGAGAAGTTCCTACTGTTTGTTTATAACCAGATCATAAAATTAACATCTAACATCTGGTATCAGAGCTTAGGTTATAGAAAATGGCAAACAACACATTGGGTATAAATTCAACATTACTATTAATTCCTTTGTTTAAAGAGTGTGACTATGAAGTGTGGAGCATCGAAATGAAGACTCTCTTCATTTTGTCGAACTTGTGGGAGTTAGTTGAAAATGGTTACGGTGAAACAGGGGTTTCGGCTGAAGCTTTTAAAGAGTCCACAAAGAAAGATGCTAAAGCTCTCTTTTTCATTCAACAAGCTATTGATGATAGTATCTTTCCAAGAATTGCAGTATCAGCAAAGTCGTGAGATGCATGGAATGCACTAAAATTGAGCTATCAAGGGACAGCCAAAATTTAATCCGTCAAGTTACAGACATTGCAGAGACACTTTGAAGAGTTTTTCATGAGGGATGGTGAGACTATGGAGACCTATTTTTGCAAAGTGCTGGAAGTTAATCAGATTCGCAAGTATGGAGATCAGTTGCCGGAACAAACTGTTGTTGAAAAAATATTGAGAAGTCTTCCACAAAAATATGATCATATGGTAGCAGCAATAGAAGAATCGAAGGACCTGTGTCAGTTCACAACGGCAGAATTACTTGGTTCACTCCAATCTCAGAACCATCTCATGAGGACGGGTTAAAAAAATGAGAAGAAAGTAACCCCAAAAATGCATTTCACACTAAGATGCATTTTGCTAAATCAAACTCAAATGAGTCATGCAGCAAGCAAGGGTATGGAGGATTTATTGGCCATGGACCTAAAAGGAAGAGAAATGGACGAGGAGGAGGTCGTGGAAGCTATCATCGAAATAAACATTTTGGGAGCAGGGGTGAATCTCAAAATCAAAAGCCACAATGCTTTTACTGTAAGAAACCAGATCACATTGCAAAATTCTGACGACTTAAAGCTGAACATGCAAAGTTTACAGAAGAAAAAGGAAATGAAGATAAGTTTAAAAGCTTATTTATGGCATGTGTTACTGGAAATGGGTGCTTTTCAGATGTTTTCTATATGGACAGTGGATGTAGCAATCATATGACAACAAATTTAAGTGTCTTCATCATCTTAGACAAGTCAATCAGGAAGCGGGTGAAGATGGGAAATGGTACGGTTCGTGAAGCAATAGGAAAAGGAGTTGTAAAGATTAAATCTAATGGTTCCAGCAGCATCAAAAATGTTCTATATGTACCTGATTTAGATACCAACTTGTTGAGTGTGGGGTAATTTTTGAGAGAAGGGTATGCTCTTGTGTTTGAGGATATGTCATGCACTGTTTTTTCAGACAGAACCAAGAAACGCATGTTGTTCAAAGTATATATGGCTGATAACAACATGTTTCCTCTCTCGCTGGAGTATAAAGATCAAGCCCTTGTATCCTCTTTGGATGACAAAAGCTGGTTATGGCACCACAGGTATGGGCACTTAAACTTCAATAGCTTGAAATCCCAATCTGATCAAGCTTTGGTGGATGGTTTGCCTTTGATTCAGCATGAAAACGACATATGTGAAAGTTGTATGTTTGGAAAGCAACATCGAGGGGCGTTCCCAAAAGGATCTGCAAGGAGAGCAGTAAGTCCCATAGAGCTAGTTCATGCAGATTTATGTGGGCCAATGAAAACTCCTTCTTTGAATAATAGCTTGTATTTTGTTTTGTTTGTTGATGATTATAGCAGGATGACTTGGGTATATTTTGTGAAAGAAAAATCTGCAACATTTCTGATTTTTAAGAAGTTAAAGAACTATGCTGAGAAACAAAGTGGGGCTGCATTGAAGGTCTTGAGAACTGATCGAGGAGGAGAATTCACTTCAGCTGAGTTCACTAATTTTTGTGAAGAATGTGGCATCAAGAGGCAATTGACTGCTAGATACACACCCCAACAAAACGGTTTACCAGAGCAAAAGAATAGAAGTCTAGTAGAAATGGCGAAATGTATGCTGAATGCGAAAGGCCTTCCAAAATGTTTTTGGGCAGAAGCTGTTCACACAGCTGCTTATCTTTTCAATCGAAGTCCAACATCAGCCCTACACAATCAAACACCTTTTGAAGCATGAAAGGGTGGAAACCAAAAGTAACTCACTTCAAAGTCTTTGGTTCTATTTCTTATGTGCATGTTCCTTATCAAAAAAGACACAAGCTTGATGACAACAGTGTCAAATGCATATTTTTGGGTTATAGTGATGAAACTAAAGGGTATCGTTTTTATGACCCTATAACTAAAAAGCTTGTTGTTAGTCATGATGCTGTGTTTGATGAGAAAAGTCAATGGAAGTGGGATGAGAAACAATGTTGTCCAGAATTATTTAAAGCAAGTAATGATGTTGTTAACACTCTTGAGAACCCTGCGGAAGGTGATGGTAATGATTCAAATCCTTTAAATCTATCCAGCCATACAACACATCAACAAAATCTTCAAGCTTAAGTGATACACCTCTTAGGAAGCTTGGATCTTTGAAAGAGATTTATCAAAGAACAGAATGCTGCAGAATTGCACAAATTCAAGAGCCAAGTTGCTTCAATGATGTTGTTAATTCAAAGGAATGGTGTGATGCCATGGATGAAGAAATGAAGGCCTTGGAAAAAAACAACACATGGGGGCTTGTTGATTTACCAAAAGAAAAAGAGGTGGTTGGACTAAAATGGGTTTACAAACTAAAATACAAACCGGATGGCTTAATTCAAAAATATAAAGCGCGGCTAGTTGCTCGTGGTTATATGCAGTGTGAAGGTGTTGATTTTGAACAAACGTTTGCTCTGGTTGCCAGGTTTGACACCATAAGAGTTGTTTTGGCTATAGCTGCCCATTGTAAGTGGAATGTTTATCAATTTGATGTAAAATCAACTTTTTTAAATGGTTTTTTGGAAGAAGATGTCTTTGTCGAACAACCACCGGGTTATGAAGTGAGTGGTCAATAGATTAAGGTATGCAAGCTGAAAAAGGCTTTATATGGTCTCAAGCAAGCTCCAAAGGCCTGGTATGAGAGAATTGACCAACATTTCAGTAAGAATGGTTTTCAAAAAAGTGCTAGTGAACCTACTTTGTACGTGAAAGTAGGTGGAGCTAATGAGGTACTTATTGTTTGTCTAGATGTAGATGATTTAATTTACACTAGGAATAGTCCATCTTTATTGGCTGATTTTAAAAGACTTATGGTTGAAGAGTTTGAGATGACTTATTTGGGTTTAATGAGCTATTTTTTGGGGCTAGAAGTGTATCAAAGTGGTGCAGGTTTTTTCACTTCCCAACAAAGGTATGTAAAGGATCTTCTTTGCAAGTTCAAGTTACAGGATTGTAACCCAGTAAAGACTCCCATAGTAACAAATCCGAAGTTCAGTACTATAGATGGAGAAGAACAAATTGAGGCTACAGTTTATCGAAGCTTGGTGGGCAGCTTACTCACAAACACTCATCCAGATATCTTGCACGCTACTAGTCTTTTGTCCAGATTTATGCAAAAACCAAGCAAGATGCATTATGGAGCCGCAAAAAAAGGTGTTAAGATACTTGAAGGGAACAATGTCATATGGTTTTTTTTATGGAACCAATAATCTGAACTTGTTTGGTTACTCTAATAGTGACTAGGCAGGTTGTGTTGATGATCGTAAAAGCACAACAAGGTATTTCTTCAATTTGGGATCAAGTGCCATCTGTTGGAGCTTAAAGAAGCAAGCATCTATAGCTTTATCATCATATGAGGTAGAATATATGGTTGTAACATCAACAGCTTGCCAGACAGTTTGGTTGCAAAGAATTTTGGAGGATATGAAGCAGAAGCAAAGGGCAACTGTTATCTATTGTGATAATCAATCCACTATTGCTATGACTAAGAATCCAGTATTTCATAGCCGCACAAGGCATATTGAGACTCGGCATCATTTTATTAGAGAATTAGTCGCAAAAGGAAGCATTCAAATTGTCTATTGCAACACAAATGATCGGCTTGCTGATATGTTTACAAAACCACTTTCATCAGTAAAGTTTGAATATTTTAGGCAAATGATTGGTGTTGTAAATTTCTGCATTATGGGAGAGTGTTGAATGTAATGCAAAAATTAGTAAGTCACGTGTTTCTCTTTTTTCACACGTTTTTCTTGAATAAGTCAATTAGCTATCCTATTTTGATGGGTAGTTGATATGTGTCATGATTTTAGGAGATTGATCATTTAGTTGCTTAATTTGTGGAAAGTCAGTTGTATTTTGCACTTTTTAAATGTTTTTGGCTGAATGAATAAAATAGAGTTTTACGTGATCTTCATGTGTTGTTCTTGCCCACAATCTGTTTGATTAATTGTCTAAGTGAATTCATTTTTAGTCGCTCTGCCTCTCTTGTTTTTGCAGTCAAGCAGAGAAGTTCCTACTATTTGTTTATAACCAGATCACAAGATTAACTTCTAACAATCTCTAATGCTATTAAGCAAGTCTACATAAGGCCCCTCTGTGCGAGTATTACTGTTGATTCGAAGCACAACTTCTTGATTGACACGCCAACAAGTAAAACTGAACATTAAATTCCAATCTACTTGAAAGTGACTGAAAAACTGTTAAGTGCTTAATTTTACATATTTTTACTTGGTTTTCTTCCATTTTTCTGCGTTAATTTGTAGACTATTTTGGTACTTTTCACTTGTTTTGTGACTTTTATCGTTATAGGACCAAAGTGGTAAGAAGGGAGCAAATTTGAGCTAAATGGACTGAATTTGGAGCAACTTATTTGGAAGCAAAATAGTTGAATTTGGAAGTTTGCCTTGCCCAAGGCTAAGAGGCAAGGGTAAGCAGTTACCTTGCCCAAGGCTAACAGCCAAGACGCGACAGCAGAGTGCAGATTTATGTTTTTAATTCAAAAGAAGCCCTAGCCGCCAACTATACTTCATTAGATTTTTAGGGATAATTAGACCATAATTTAGGAGATAATAGGCAGTATTTTAGTAGGATAATATTACATTTAATATTTTTATTTTATTTTCCAAGTTTGGATAGGAATCAAAGATTTACCTAAATTTTCTATGTTTTCTTTTAAAAAGGGATAGAGAGAAACGTAAATAGAAACTTTGGCAGCCGTCGCCGCCTCTATTCTTTCATCTCTGTGTTAGAAATTTGCTTAATTTTATTTTGTTTTTGTTCTTGGTCATGTGTGGCTAAACTTTCTTCTAGTTAAAGGTTTAATTCAAAGCCAGGATTCTTCGTTACTGTGAGATTATTCTTGCTTAATTTTCTTCTTAATTTATATGATGTTCATGTTATTTACTGTGATTTAGGGAAACTCCATCTCGATTGTTATTTATTATTTGCACAATAAGGGCCCATTGTTCATTTAATCAAATAGCATATAGCTAATTGAGATTGTCAAATCCGTAATTGTTTGATAAAATCAATAACAAGTGGCAATCAGTGTAGCTTCCTCACAAGAGCTGTTACATTGAGTAAATGCATGATTAGGTCTGAATCGGTCTCGCGTGAGGTCGGTTGACTTAGGTTAGTTCTTTTTATTCCTTAATGCTGTCAATAAATTAAACTCTTGCGCTTGTTAAGGGTTGTTTGTTGGCTAGGAATTAATTATAGTCTTACTTGATTGATTCATTAATACGAAAAGATTAGGTCGAAAGCGCGAAGCCGACAAATATAACTGATATATTGCATGATTTTAGAGTACCTTTTTGTCCGTGATCAATAAATTGAATCATGTGCCGCGAATACCTTTAACTGGAATTTATCATCTTTTATTTAATTTTTTATTTATTTTCTGCATTTTATTTGTTATTATTTTAATTCTGTATTTCTCATTCTTTATTTATAAAACCCGCCTTTTTATTTTAATTATTTTTTTCTGGCTATTTAAAGAATTAAAACTCGACCAATCCCTGTAGATTCGACCCTACTCATCGCTATTTACAAGTTAAATTTAGTTAAGAGTAGGAATTTAATTTTTGGTAGCTTAGACACCCATCAAATTTACCTACCAAATTCATTTCTAGCAAAACGTTCTCAGAACACTAAAAAAAGAGTTATAACACTGAATTCTTTAGTTTTTCTTACATATGGGATCACAACCTTGCTGTTTTATCTCCACTTTTCCTCCATAATATGCCATATTTGTCTTTAATCTTTAAGTTTATCTTGATTATGATTTGTCTGATGTCATGGATCATGTCGGTATGAGATTCATGGCATTTTAAAGTTTAAACAATTATTTTTGGTGTAAGATTGGCAAAGTTGTATGATTTTTCCTTTTGAATGCATTAAAATGGGTATATGTTGGGAGGTTGAAGATAATGTTTGATATAAAAAAAATTGTTGTCAATGTTGGTGAGTTTTAAAACTCGCGGCAGTTTTTGTAGATATTTTTTGGGTCATTATGTGGTTATATATATATATATATATATATATATATATATAATGGCTAATTCTTTGATTATTGATATTACTCTCCAACTTGATGGCATGTATTATAAAAGAATATCAGCCGGTATTCATGACTCTGTCGAACAACATGACAATGACAAGGTCTGTGATTTGCTAAAGGTCATAGATAATCAATTCATCTCTTCGGATAATGCTCGTGCTAACACCTTAATTATGAAGTTTTCATCCTTAAGGCTCACTACTGTGAGGAGTGTGTGCAAGTATATCATGAAGATATGAGACATTGCAGTGTTGAGAAACATCACCAACTTTAACCAACTCTAGAATTTTCTAGAAACATATAAAGAAAATAAAATAAATAACTAAACATCCACTCTAGAAAATCTAGAGTCTTTTCACATTGTTCTTGAATTAGTATAACAATAGCTTTAGGCCCTGTTTAGGTGCATGCATAAAGTGTGTGTTCAAGTAGAAAGACATGTGCTAGTGTGTGATATGAGTGTGTGCAATATAAAAATTAAATGTGTGTGTGAAAAGTGGGTCAAGTGTATGTAATTATTTGAGAATGGTGAGCATAAAATATTACAATTAATATTCTAAGTTTGAGTTCATTCAATTTAGTCCTTCACACTTCCTAATAAACTCAACAAGGTGTCAGAGCCAAATCGGTCAGGGACCGAAGTGTGTGATCTTAAGGTTGGTGAAGGTTGGTCATCATGGTAAGATTATAAACATTGCAAATTCAGATTCATGGAGACAACACTTAGAGAACTTCAAGAAGGCTTAGAGATGGTTGAATCAATATTTGGCTTTGATGCGTGCACAAGGGGGTCATCATGGCAAGATCATAAACATTGCAAGTTCGGATTCATGGAGACCAAACTTGGAAAAGTTCAAGAAGGCTTGAAAATGATTTATTGAATCTAAGAAGAAGCCTAACCAAAGAGAGATTTTGAAGAGAGGCATGTGCAATTCATGTGACACCTTGACATATGCAAGTCATGTGACATTGGCATGTGCCACCCATGTGCTTTGACATATGCTAGACATATGCCATGCATGTGCCTTATGCATGTGCACATCATGTGACACATTACATGTGCATTGCATGTATTTTATAATGGACTTAAGGGACTATTTGGTTTGGGCTTTTAGTTAGGGCTTTATTTATTATTTTTAGTTGATTATTTGTAATAATTTGGACCTTTTAAGACTTGGGCACATGCCATCTTCATTGGCAGCCCATCATTAATATCAAGTCGGTTTTTGCCTTTTTAATTAGTTGGGGTTTCTTTATTATAGAAGGCTATAAATACCTCATTAAACGATGTAAAAATCAGATTTTCAGACTTTTGACATCAAATTGTACTTGGCTAAATTTCCTTTAGGAGAGAGTATTATTTGCTTGTCTTTTTCTTTTGCATTAAGAATAAATTCTTATCAAGGTATTTACTTGTGGCGAATTCTATTCTTGTTTTTAAATCAACCTTATTATATGTGTTTCTATTCATAAATTGATTGGGAGTTCATTAGCGTTGGGAATTTGTTTTTATTCTTATTCATGTTCATGCCATATTGTGTGTTTAAGGGGTTTTGGGATTCTTTAGCCTTGAAGTTCTGCATCATTTGGTATCAAAGCTTGGATTAGGATAAATTCTTATTTAGCTTGTGTTTATTTGCTATTTTAGTTTATTTTTCATCAATTTCGTTAGGTTCTTAAATTTTAGGAGCCTTTGTTTTTAGAGCTTTTTTGCTTGTTTCTTCATTCTTTGAGTTTATTTATTGTTCTAGTTATATTTATTCATATATATACAAAAAAATGAGAAAAGAAAAGAAAATAAATCAGTAGCCGAATTATAAAAAAAAATAAAGTGAAAATTGTAGCTGTGAGGTGAAAAACACAAATTAGGTTATTTGTTCTAAGTTCGGTGGCATGAATGAGGCTGCATCATTTAAGGGCAAATTTGTGATATTATAAAAAAAAATGAAAGTGAAAGTTGATGCAAGTTGAGAAAAGCATAAATAAAGAAATACAAAATTGGTTAATTCATTTGGTGAGTAGCGTGACTCAGGGCTGTACTTGTAGGATAGAATTAATGTTATTTAGTAAATTGAAAATTAAAATTAGATAAGCACAAAAGTAGTATTTCAATTTGGGTTTAATTTGGTTGGCTTGAACAATTAGGATTATATTTGTTTAAAATAGAATTGTTATTATCTAATTAGTTAGAGATAATCCCAAAAAAAAATTGGATTAGGACAACTTAATTTTGGACATTAAACTAGATAAGTTAAATTGTTGTCTTAGTTTAGATATTTGGGTTTCTATTTTGTCTTAGACATAATAGTTTCCTTAACTTGTTTTGGGCATTTTAGTTTCCTTATTTTATTAGCTTTGTGTCATTACATATCTTTGCATCAAGTTGATTTTTCCAATAGAGAAATTTCAATTTCTGCATTTATGCGTTAGTTTTGTCATTTCTTTCATTCTTAAGTTGCTAACTTTGGTGTCTATAACTTTTGCTTCCATTTACACCATAATTAACAAATTGTTTATTGTTAATTCACTTTTGTATATTCGGACAGCATATATTTCTTCTTCTTGTATGTTCATTTTAACTTTTTTCATTTTGGTCTTTTGTTTCTAGTACCGTGCCTATCTTTTTGTTAAGTATTTTTATTGCATTCCTCATTTTAATTTATTGTTTATGAATCATTTTGACTTGAAATTGAATTCTAAAGTGTAATTAAAGTCAAAAAACTTGAGTGGAAAAGGCTTGAGTGTGTGAGCTTAAAAGAGAGTAAAAGCCAAAGTAAAGTGAAACACGAGTGGAGTACCATCTTTTGAATGAAACACATAAGGGAGTGCTATATGAGGTTGTTTTATCTAATATCTTTGCAGGTGTACATAATGACTAAGGAATCCAGTAAGAAAGGATGGTTCCAAAAGGAGCTAACCTTTGCTATACAAGCAATGCAAAGTACATTAGAGAAGTTTAGAAGGGTCATGGGGAGCGTAAATGATAGATTAGAGAGGTTGGAAGTGATCACATCTAATACTACCAAAAGGGCAATAAAGAGTTCAATGAGAATAAGGGCATTGATCATGATGAAGTGGAGGAGGTACGATTGGTAAATAGAAATTATGAGAGAAAAGAGAAAAGAAAAGAAAAGAAGAGGAAGTTATGGTAGAAGAAATAATTATTTGTGCAGTTGAAGGGGACACTATAGATTTATTTGATGGTGAGGTTACAATTGATGAAAAATGATTGAAAGTAAAGATTTTGTCAATTGTTTGAGTGAAAAGGAGGAAGTTTGTCTAGCTGAGTTGAAAGATCATAATGTTACTATTTCTCCTTTGTTACTTAAGGAGGTTGAGTTAGACATGAAAAATGAAGTGAAACATAGTCATAATCATAATCCAAATCTAAAGGTTGCCCATGATGAGTTATTTTCTGAAAAAGCATTCATTTTATTTCCACCTATTCAGAATATCATCTATAAAGATGAATTTATTCCACAAGCTTTAATTTCTAACTTGAACAAGATGGAGATTCGGGGATGAATCTTTTCTAAAGAGAGAGGGAATGATGCATACACAGGGGGTCATCATTGCAAGATCATAAACATTGCAAGTTCGATTCATAGAGACCAAACTTAGAAAAGTTTAAGAAGGCTTGAAGATGGTTTACTAAATCTAAGAAGAAGCCGAATAAAAGAGAGACTTTGAAAAAGAGGCATGTGCAAGTCATGTGACCTTGGCATGTGCCATCTATGTGCTTTCACATGTGCTAGACATGTACCATATCATATGATATACATGTGCTTTATGCATGTGCACATCATGTGACATATTACATGTGCATTGCATGTGCTTTATAATGGACTTAAGGGGTTGTTTGGTTTGGGCTTTTAGTTAGGCCTTTATTTATTATTTTTAGTTAATTATTTGTAATAATTTGGACCTTTTAAAACTTAGGCACACTCTATCTTCATTGGTTGCCCATCATTATGGGTTTTAATCTTATTATGTCAATTAGGTTTAGACCTTTTTAATTAGTTAGGGTTTCTTTTTTTAGGAGGCTATAAATACCTTATTAAACAATGTAAAAATCAGATTTTCATATTTTTGACATCAATTTATGGCTTGGCTGATTTTTCTCTAGGAGAAAGCATTATTTGCTTGTCTTTTTCTTTTGCCTCAACGATAAATTTTTATCAAGGTATGTACTTGTGACGAATTATATTCTTATTTTTAAGTCACCCTTATTATATGCGTTTTCATTCATAAATTGATTGGGGGTTCATTAGGGTTGAAAATTTATTCTTGTTCATGTTCATGCCATATTATGTGTTTAAGGGATTTCGGGTTCTTTATCCTTGGGGTTCCACGTCAGCCTTTGAAGGAAGTCCATAGGCAGAACCTATGAAGAGCTGAATCAAAGAGAGGCTTCAAATAGAGGCATGTGCAAGTCATGTGACCTTGACATGTGTTAAGCATATGCTAGACATGTGCCATCTATATGCCTTATGTATGTGCACATCATGTGAGCTAAAATATATGCATTGCATGCGCCAATTAATGGAATTAAGGGGCTATTTAGATTGGGCTTTTATTTATTATTTTTATTTGATTATTTGTAATATTTAGGCCTTTTAGATATAGGTACACACCAACTTTAATTGACAGCCTATTCATTTGGGTTTCTTTATATTTATTTAGATTTTAATACTATTATTTCAATTAAGTTTAGGCCTTTTTAATTAATTAATTATTATTTAGGTTATTTGAGAGGGTATAAATACCTCATTAAACACATTGTAGATAAGATTTTTGAGATTTTACGTGAGTTACATTAGCTTGGCCGAATTTCCTCTAAGAGAGAGCATTATTTGCTTCTCTTATTCTTTTGAATCAAGAACTTTATTCTTATCAAGGTATTTTCTTATGCGAATTCTATTCTTTTTTTTTAAATCAACCTTATTATATGTGTTTTCATTTATCTAATTGATTAGGGGTTCATTAGGGTTGAAAACTTATTCTTATTCATGTTCATGCCATATTTTATGTTTGAAGGGTTTCGGGTTTTTTAGCCTTGGGGTTCCGCATCATTTGGTATTAGAGCTTGGATTATGATTAACTCTTATTTATCCTTATTTATTTGCTGATTTCGTATTCATTAGAATTGTTTTCTTAGGGTCCTAAATTTTAGGAAGCCTTGATTGTGGCATTTTTCTTCTTGTTTGTTCTTGATTTTTAGATTTTTTTTTGCTATTCTAGTTATTATATTTCTATTTATATATAAAAAAATAAAATCAGTAGTAGAATTAAAAAAAAAAAACAAAGCGAATTTTGAGTTGCAGCTATAAAAGAGAAAGAAAGACAAAAGTGAGGTATATTCTTTTAGGATAGTGACGTGACATTAGGGCTACAATCTCGGGTAGATTTGTGGTAAAAAAAATAAAAAAGTTGAAATTTGTGTGTTATGGCTAGATATTTAAAAGCCCAAAAGGGGGGTTTTTATTTGGTGAGTGGCATTAGCTTTGAGGCTACATTCTAGGGCAAATTGGTGACATTTAAATAAAAAAAAGGAGGAAATTGAGTTGGTGACGCAAATTGAAGGATAAAGCACAAAGGTAGTATTTCAATTTGGGTTACTTTAGGTTGGCGTGAATAGTGGGTTGCACATGCTGGGGTAGAATTATTATTATTTAATAAGTTAGAAATAATCCAAACATTAGGATTAAGACATAATTTTAATTTGGGAATTAAAAATAGATAAGTCAAAATTGGTTTCCTTATTTTGTCTTAGCTTAGACATATTAGTTTCTGTATTGTGTCTTAGTTTAGACATATTAGTTTCCTTATTTTATCTTAGTATCATTATATATTTTTGGATCAAAGTTGACTTTTCTAGTAGGAAAAATCAATTTCTGCATTTATGCATTAGTTTTGTTATTTTCTTTCATTATTAGTTTTTATTTTTGGTATCTTGAATTCTTTGCTTCCATTTACACCATAATTAACAAATTAATTCTTGTTAATTTACTTTTGTATAGTCGGGCAACATACATATCTTCCTTTTATATGCTCATTTTATTTATTTTTTTTTCATTTTGGTCTTTTGCTTCCAGTATTGTGCCTGACTTCTTTGTTAAGTATTTTTTATTACTTTCTTCATTTTAATTTGTTGTTTGTCAATCATCTTGACTTGGAATTGAATTCTGAAGTGCAATTAAAGACAATAAGCTTGAGTGAAAAAGGCTTGAGTGTGTGAGCTTAAAAGATGGTAAAAGCCAAATTGAGTGAAACACGAGTGGAGTGCCATCTTTTGAGTAAAACACATGAGGGAGTGAAGTGTGAGGTTTTTGTTTCTCTTTAATGTTTATTTATAGCTTATAAAGGCCATATCAAGAAGGGAAGAAAATGAGACAATGCATGAGAAGGAGCATGAAAGCGTACCTAATGTGAAAATGATGTATAAGGCATTCATAAGTGAGTTTAAGAAGTTGAATACTAGGATGGATAGGTTGGAAGAGAGAGCTAATAAGTCTACTAGAATCCAAAATTGAAGTAGATTAATTAACAGTCATAGGAATAGGGAAGACCCTAAAGATGTGAAATTGCGATTTAAACAACTTTTTAGACAAATAAATAAATGTGTAAAAAATGAGAAAAAAAAGAAAGAGGAAGTTATCATCAAAGAAATTATTTGTGAATCTATAAGGGATATTTATAGGTTTATATGATGATGAGTTTGTAAATGAGGAAAAAATAAGTGGAAGTGAAGATGTTGTCTTGAGTGAAAAAGAAGAAAATTGTAAAAAGGAAAATGCATGTGTAATTAAAATGGAAGATCAATATGTTACGATCGATCCTTTATTATTTAAGGAGGTTGAATTGAACATGGAGAAAGAAGGGAACCACAATTAGAACGAAATGGTTGTATTGACTAACCTTATTTTGCCTAATTTTCTTGTTAATTTACAGGAACATAATGAGTCCTCAACTGAAGAACAATTCATTTTATTTACACCTATTCGGAAGATCATCTATGAAGATCAATTTATTCCATAAGCTTTAATTTCTAACTTGAACAAGATGAAGATTTTGAGGACAAATCTTTTCTAAAAAAGTAGGGAATGATGCTTGCACAAAGGGTCATCATGTTAAGATTATAAACATTGCAAGTTTGGATTCATAAAGACCACACTTAGGGAACTTCAAGAAGGCTTAAAGATGGTTGAATCAATATTGGGCCTTAAAGGAAATCCATGGGCAGAACCTATGAAGAGCGGAATCAAAGAGAGGCATGTGCAAGTCATATGACACTTTGACATGTGCAAGTCATGTGACATTGACATGTGCCAAGCATATACTTTGACATATTCTAGATATATGCCATGCCATGTGCCTTATGCATGTGCAAATAATGTGATCTAAAACATATGCATTGCATGTGCCAATTAATGGACTTAAAGGGCTGTTTGGATTGGACTTTTAGTTAAAGCTTTTATTTAATTATTTGTAATATTTAGGCCTTTTAGATATGGGTACACGCCAACTTCAATTGGTAGCCCATTCATTTGGGTTTCTTTTTATTTATTTGGGTTTTAATAGTATTATTTCAATTAGGTTTAAGCCTTTTTAATTAATTAGGATTTTGGTTATTTGGGAGGGTATAAATACCTCATTAAATACCTTGTAAATCAGATTTTGAGATTTTACGTGAGTTACATTATCTTGGCCGAATTTCCTCTAGGAGAGAGCATTATTTGCTTATCTTTTTATTTTGCATCATGAACTTTATTCTTATCAAGGTATTTGCTTGTGGTGAATGTTGTTCTTGTTTTTAAATCAACCTTATTGTATGCGTTCCATTTATCTAATTGATTAGGGGTTTATTAGGGTTGGGGATTTGTTCTTATTAATGGTTATGTTATACTGTATGTCTAAGGGGTTTCAGGTTCTTTAGCCTTGGGGTTCCATATTAGTTAGAGTATAAGTGATTTAAGATTGCAGTGGTGCACTGAGAACAAAAGTCATTATTCGTGCACAGTATAAGATTATGAAGCTTATTGGACCAAGCTTACTTTGTAACAACCCGGATTACACCCTAGTAGGAATAGTGGTGTTAATTGCTTTGTAAGTGGATTTAGGGTTTAAATAAAGACTTAATTGAAAGAAAAGTAAAGATTATGTAAAGCAGATTTTGATGGAGGGATTTAAGAGAGATTTGCCATGGACTAATTGGGGAAGTTGGCTTGAGAAGGACACTTGTCAAGAGAGGCTTATGTGACAAAAGGAGAGAGTGCCACCACACATGCAATAAATAGGGGTGAGTGGAGTCAAATCTGCCCCCACTCATTGCATGTGATCCAGCCGGCCACCTCTCCCTCTCTCTTGGTTCTTTTGTTCTTCATTTCAGCATTTTGAATTTTTATTCTTCTTCTCCATTTGGTTTACTTTGGTTGTGATTTGAATTGGATGGTTTGAATTGGTTTTTCGTATGAACAAAAAGGTAAGTGTAATTTGATTTATTGTGGTCTTCTCCTACTCCATTCTTCTTTTGTGTTTTAAGTTAGTTATTTTATGGACTAAGAGTGCATGTGTTCTTGGATTATGCAAGAAGTTTCGGACAAAAGGAATGAGAAAGGCGAGGAGAAGGTGTGACTTTGAGGTGAAGAGTTTAGAGCTGCACTTTTGAGGTTGAGATCGAGTGCCTTGTAATTAGTTGCATGTGTTGTGTTTGAGTTAGTAGTTATAAATTGTGGTATTTGCAAGTTGAGTTTATATACTTCTTGTGCAATGCATGTATTGCTAGTGAGATAAGGTTATTTGAAATTCTGTCATTAGATGCATACTTTGATTGGATGGTAAATTGGTATGCTTGATTTAGTGTTAGAATTCAATTGACAGTTATAATCAACTTTGCATGTTCATATGTTTAGATTTTGGCATGTTGAGCACTTGTTATGATCATTATGTTTATTTGCTATTTTGATTGACACTAGTATTTGAATTGTGTTTATCATTAAAATAGTGTTTAGGAGTGTTTATGGCATGATTTTGAAGATTATGCATGTGAATTTAGGAGGGGTTTGTGAAGGTTATGCATGAGTGGTTTGAGTAGCTTAGAGTTGAACAATTAGTTCGATTCTGTCGTGAGCACGACATAACACTCCTTGGCGAGTCTACCTGCAGTGCATCGCCACGCATTGCTAAGCTTTCTCGCGCATTGCAGAGCTGTACCGAGCTTGGTCGCGAGCGCGAACTCCATCGCGGGCGCTACAGAAGCCACTTTGGCATTCTATAGCGAGAGAGACGAGGTCCGCGTGCACAACATTTGTGTATGTTGTGTTCTGTCAAGGGCTCAATAAGGGTCGCGAGCGCGACACTATGTAGTGTTGTAAGGGTGAGTCTTTTATTCTCAATTGCGTGTGGTATTGCATTGGAATGTGATATATGCTAGTATGAATCATATGCTTAATGGAATGTTTAGCTTGTTCATGAATTGAGTGAAATGTGATCGTGGTTGGATACATGAATATGTGGTATAGTGATTAGGGTTATTTGTAAGCCTGAACGGTTAAGGTAGTGGATAGATAAGCATACTTATAAAGGATTAGAGTTGTAGCTGCTAGTGTTGGCCCGTTTAGGTCTAGTGTTCGTACCTTCAGGTATCTGAGAATTTTTAAACTTTAAGTCTTCTGATATTTAAAGATCTAGACTTCCGTCTTTTAATACTGCTAGTCGGTATTCTGAACACTCGTATCCACCATCGAAGTGATTTCAGGCTTTAGTTATTATATGATTATGAATTTATAAGTTAAAATGTATATGTTATATGTATGTGTTTATCCTTGTTAATCAGTGCTTAGTATTGCTTACCTTATATGAATTATGATAAGGTATCTATCTTATGTACTCAGATTTGTGTATTGGTAACTATACATATAGTGGAGCATGGGCATGTTTATAATTATTTTTACCAATATATGTATATGTTCAAGTTAGTGTTGTACGATGCAAGTTTGTATGCTATTTTGATGTATATTATTATGTTTTGTGACTTTATTAGAAGTCATTTGCTTCTGTATATCCCCACTAAGCGTTATCGCTTAGCACAGATATTTTGTCTCTGTGTAGGTATGCAAGACCGGTTTAATTTTTGGGAGTCGTACATCTGCTGGCCACTTTGGATAGTGTAAATTTTATATTAGATTCTTTTGTATAGAAATTTTATAAAGTGTATATGATACGAGAATGCTTTGTACTATTATATGTATGTAGTTTTAATCATGTAATGTAAGAATGATTATATTTTTGTAATATGAATATTCTAAGAGTTTATTAATACAAGTATGTTTCTAATCTATATTGTGATGCTTTTGCTTATAGTATGATTGTTTTAGTATGTTTCCGTTATTATTTATGCTCGTGTGATAGATATGTATGTTTTGTGTGTGTAGCAACCCGATATTCTTCCCGAGGGGTATTGGGGTGTTATACTTGATAAAGTGTGAGGAATTTACTAAGTCATGATAGTAGACTTTCAATTTTTGGGCGCAATGAAAAAGTTGAATGATCACAATTATAGTTCATGATAAATTATTATTCAGTCCTATTTGAAGGCCAGGAATTATGGGAGATAGTTGGTGGCAGCGAAACTGTAACACCTGAAGCCATAGGAACACAAGCAACTGTAACATAAAAATAAAAAGCCAAAGCCAGAAAGGCACTATTCGTTCTTAAATTGAGCACATCGAATGAGGCATGGGATATTCTTGCATCTCATTATTCAAAGAAAAATGAAATGAGGCTACAGTTTTTGGAGAATGAATTAATGGCACTCAAGCAAGGGAAAATGATGATTAGTCAATACTTCTCTAAGGTGAAGTCACTTTGCAATTAAATTGCAAAATTGGATTTAAAGGTTGCGGTAAGCGAGTTGTAAAAAAGAAAAATTATTATTTATAGGTTGAATCCCGAATATCAAGTGTTTATAAGAACTATTCAAGGCCGGTAAACTCAACCAATGCTAAAAGCTTTAGAAAATCTATTAGCCAATAAAGACAGTTTGGCAGCACAAATAGCCAAGGTCTTTGTAAGGAATAAGGAAAAGACACCCTTTAGCGGTAAAGGAAAATATAGATCCAAAAGTTCTAAGAGTTCAAAATTCAAATCTTTAAAAAAAAAGATTGAAAGAAAAAGATAGTGGTGATGAAAAAAGTAGTGACAATAAACACACTATAGATAAAAAACGTAAAGGAGTAAGGTCATCTTTAGGGGGAGCTCGACAACATTAAGATCAAGAAAAGGATCAAAGTTACAAATCTCATAAGTATAATATTGACAGTTGATACTGTGGGAAGAAAGGGCATTACATGTGAGATTATTGGCACAAGAAAAATTTTAAAGAAGGAAAGAAAGAAACTTCAAATAGTTGCATAGTAGGTCATGATAATGAGGAAGAATGGGATGCTCTAGCCATGAGTGCATTGCTTAGGTCAATGGAAGAAAGAGAAAAAGAAGTGATTGACTTCCATAGTTCTTGGGTTGAGAATGAGTCATGATTATATTATATAGAAGAATTTAAGGTTAATGGATACATAATCTATTATTTTCCATTTAATTCAAGTATGTTCAAGTGTATGTGTGAGTGAGATATTGTGATATATGCATGTTTAATGTGATATGAATATAGAAATGTGTTATTTAGCATGAAAAATAATGGAATACATGGTAAATATGAAAAGAATGAAATTAAATTAAAAATCCTAGTGTTGGTCGAATTGTACCCTTGAATTATTTTGATGATTTAATGACTATAATGCATGGAAGAGAAAATAAAAATAAGTCTATAATAATTTATTGGAAATTTTTAGAATTTAATTGAATATATTTTAGTTTAGGCAAGTATTATGTCTAAGGTGATTAATATGGAAAATATTCATTTTAAGTGAAATAGTAGTTTATAGTTAAATGAGAAATAATAATTAAGGGTATAATGTCATAATAAGTGGAAGAAAAATAAATTGGAAGATGAGAGTGTATGATGGCCGAATAAGATAATGGATGAGAAATAATAATATGACATGTTTCTAGTTAGGAAAATATGAAAATGATGTGGTATGTAATGCATAAAGTGGATGATGCTAATTGAAAAGGTAAAGAACAAGAAAATAAAATGTGACATGAAAAGAGTGTACTTAATGTAAATGTGGAAAATAAGAAAAAAAGGTAAAGGTGTTCATAAAAACCGTTAGACTTGGTTAACATAGAAACCGAACCGACCGATCCGAAAAATATGTTAATCGAACCTATTTTTATGATTAAAAGTTAGTATTTTGCAAAAATCGATATTAATGAACTGGTTTTATTTTTAGCCCACGAAATGGTTAACCGAACCGAAACCGATACATAAATACTTCTATAGTTTATTAATTTTGTTTCACTCTTTCTTTCTTTTTATTATAATTTTTTATTTCATTATTTTCATATTTAATTATTTGTATTCCTTTAATTTTCATTTACTTTAAAACATTTCAATTCCATTTTAGGTTTTTTAAAGACATTTTAGTTAATTTATTAATTGTTCAATATGTCCATATTTAGCATTTCTTATTATTCCTAATATATCAATTTTTCATTAGTTAAAATCAAAATATATTCGAAAAGTTATATAATATTAATATATTAACAAAAAATTTCAAAAAAAAAATAAAATTTTTAATATATGTGAAAATAATGTGTGTCAAGTTAAAAAATAAATAAATAGTTGTTAGCATTGGATGGATTTATTTTAATAATTTTTGATTTTTTAAGCATTTTTGCTACACTTTTTTCATTATTCTAATTATTTTAAAGTTTTTAATTTTTTTAATTGGCGATTAGTAAGTATAACCGTTAATCTAATTAGGGTGATCATTGACCGGTTAATTTATTTACTTATTAAGTCTTAATTCTTAAAAATAAAGTTGCTTATATTCACTAAAAAAATTTTATTTTAACAACAATGATATTATATTATAGAGGAGAAATTTTAATTTTTAAATATCTTAAACATTTTAATTTTATTTATGAATGCATCTTATAATTGCATTGGTTAACCAAAAAATATTGATTAATTGATATGAAAAATCGAAATTGATGGACTGGTTAACCGATTGTAACGGACTGATTAATGGTTAGCGTTTTAAAAAAATCAATATTAATGGACTGATTTTTTTGGCTCATGGACCGGTTGAGAAAATAAGATTAAATAAGAGAAAATAAAGTGAAAAGGACAAAAAAAAAAGAAAGAATTAGATGTTAGAGGGGTAAAATAATAATTATACAAGATTTAGGGTAAAAAGGGTAAATATGAAGAAATAAGAAAATTAAATGATAAAATAAGTTAAAAGTGTAAAATGATAGCTAAAAGTATAATGAACATAAAAATAGGGTTTAAGGATGAAAGTGGATATTTTACATGTAAAATAATAAATTAATAATGGAAAATAGAAAAGTAGTGGCAAAAAAATGAAGGGCTAATTCGAAAATTAGGGGAAATTGAGGGACCAAAGAGTAAATTGACCATATTAGTTTAAAAGCGGGACTAAATTGTAAATTGAATAAGAGTATGGACAAAAATTGAAATTTTAGAATACAAATGGGCATAATAATAATAATAATAATAATGAGATAGTAGGAATAATGCGTGCAAACAATAGTATCAGGTGCATGTTAAAGTCTTTCACAGGTGCATGTTAAAGTCTTTCACGTGTGCATGTAGAGGAATAAGCATGGAAATGCAAACTTATGGTGAATAGTTAAAAATCAAAAAATTTAAAGTATAATAATAATAATAATAATAATAATAATAATAATAATAATCCGAGTAGTACTATTAATGAAAATGACAAGAATAATGTTACTAATAATAGGAAAAATAGGTATAATAAGCATAAAATAATAGTGATAACGATAGCCTAAGTAAATATGATAAGTGGGATTAATAAATATAAGCATATGAATAGGATAAGAGTGGGATATATACATATATGTCCATATGTACGCAATTGTAAAATAAGAGTAATACAAGGAATAATAATTGATAACACAGCAAATACCATTTGCTCTAAGGCCCATTCAGCCGGCCCACTCAACTGGCAAGACCCAAGGCCTATCAACCAAAGGTAGCAGACACGAGCTCCTAGGCAGTGCACAAGCCCGATCGGCTGATGTGACCGCCAGTCCCATCAGCCGCCTGACACAAGGCAGCGCCCATACCTACCATCTGCTCCTTGTCATGTCGCCGAATACCTACTCTGACAGCCAGTAATCACACCCCAGGCACTCAAGTGTCCCTCAACTATCTCATATAAATAGCTCAGCCAACGATGGCTCCAGGTATTGAATCCAAGACTTTCTATCTCTAAAGCACTTTCTCTCTCTAAGCTACTAACTTAAGCTTCGGGGTGCTAAAGTCTGGTCCGACCGAGCTCCTCTTATTGCAGGTTTCTCTCATCCGATCGGATCGCCTTCTCTTCTACAGATAAAGACTTTCTCGGCTTTATCAATAATAATAATAAAAATAATAATAATAATGGTATTAAGAATAATACTAATAAAAGTAGTAAGAGAAATAATATTAATAATGATGTTAATGACAATAGTAATCGAAATAAAGAACAATAGATATGCAAATAGCAATGAGAAAATGCATAATATATATATGGCCATATGTATGGGGAATTATGATAAATGAATAATATAGAGATTATGGAATAAATTGTACACTAATTAGATGACAAATGCAGTGCTAATGTGCTAATATATAGTGATTAGACTTAAAAATATATGAAGGTCGTGTACATGTTAATATGTACAATAAGAATGGTAATTTATGTGTATGCAATACGTATATGAGTAAATGGTTATGTAAGTGTAATAATGAACATGAAATGCATGTGTGTATATTATTAATGAATGAACATGAGACAAGACATATGAATATGTTACAAGTATAAAAATATGAAAGTGTTCGTGTATAAATACGGGCGATGTGAAGTGAGTGACAAGTACCAAAAGAATTACATAATTGGTAATTATAGTTAGAGTGGCACTAAAAATAAGATGATCATGATAACTAAGCAAGTAATTGAAAGTGGCATTAATTAAATGTTTATTGCCCTTAGTAGTCTGGTAGTCAGATCTAACTCAGGCTATAATTGGCTAGTTATATGAACACTTATACTGCAGTGCGAGTTTTGGCGACTCGTTTGAGTATACTAATGGTGGTTTACCATAGTGACTTAGTGTATATAATGCTCAGTGATATTAGTGATTCAGTGTTTACAATGCTCAGTGATCAGTGCAGTGATTTGAGTGGTTTTTTAGGGTCACTCTTCAATGTTTTGGAGTTGAGGGGTCTACATCCCGTGTATCCGGTTCAGAAATTTCTACAAGATATTACTAGAGGTAAAAATAGTGATATGAGATAATGAACAAATTAGTGATTAAATTAGTGGCTAATTAGGAGAATTTAAATAAGAAGGTAAATAATAAGTTTAAATAATAAAGAATGTATATATATAAATATAGATGAATAATTAAGAGGACGTATAGTGAAAATATAAGAAATAAGTGAAATATGGTTTAAGGATAAATAGACAAGAAAATGAAAATAGGAATTAAAAGGTAATAATTGATAAATTTGAAACCATTTGATGAAAAATGACAATTTAAGGATTAAAAAAGTAAGTGTACAAGAAAGTGAATAATAACAGTGAATACAAAATAAGTAGATTTACATAGTAATATACGTAATGTAAACAATAAGAACAAGCGTAAGAATAAAAGGATAATAATAATAATGATGACAAATGTATTAATACTAATAGGGAGAATGAGCAGAGTATGAGCAAAATATCTTTGAATATATATATAATATTGTACTAAAAGATTAATGTGGGAGTTTATAGAATAAATAAAAAGAATTTTAATAGGTAACTAGAATGGATAATAGTACATATAATATATGGATTTAAACATTGATGAATGTATACTTGTATGTGTGTATAGTTGGATGAAAAATATTATATATATCCATCATCGAGCATTGTATGCTTAGCGCATAGTATTTTACTGCGTGCAGGTTAAATAAGGTTATTAGAGTTTGATGTGATAGAGATTTTGCTAATAATCAAGAAGAGTGGATGGAAACAAGTCTAGAGATATGGATGGTCATGGCATGTATATGTTCATGTCCGATATCCGTATCAATTATGGGTATAGGGTGTTACAAAATTAGTTATGGATACAAATCAGTAGAAGGATCACTGATAGCTATTTTTTATCTATGAATTCAATCCCTCATTAAAATTTAGCGATGCAATCCATTTCTAAATAAAGGCCAGAATTGCTCTTATAGTTTTCATTCCTTACAGACAGATACTTCCATCTCAATTTCAGTGCTAAGTTATGTAATTATTTTATTAATTTATTTTAACAATCGAAATATTCGTCGCTATGATTTTTGTATAATTAAATGTATTAAATTTAGCTACGGATTAATCCGTGGCCAAATCAATAAAGGTCCGTCCCTATTTACAATTAAATTTACAATATATCCACACAATTTTCTACCAAAACTTCAGTCACTAATAAACCTGAAAAATCATGCATGCTATTGACAATTCTATGAATTTCCATTACAAAACAAATTCTTGTACTGAAATACTGTAATAATGAAATCACGTATAGCCTACAACAAAATCAAATCCATTCATATATATACATATCCAAGTTCCAACAACATTTTAAAAACAAACACTAAATATTCTACAACATTATATCTAAGTTGAGCAATAATGAAAATTAAGCTGTAATTCAGTATCAACCATCAAATATCCATGTAAGAAATGTACCAAACTAACATGTTCAAGAGACATGAAAAGAAATAAGGATTTGAAGGGTTAGTGCATTTTGTTGATGGGTGCCATGACTCATTATGGGTAGCACAATGGTCATCATTAACATGCATGGAAGCACCAGCTCCATCAGCATCTCCTATAGTTCTGCACAATTCTTCCTGCACAACTTTCAAATTTTGCTCAATTATGATGATTTTTGAATCCATTCAAGCCATAAATTGCTTTATACTTTGTAGATCAATGATGGGACTTCGAGCATGAGAAGGACCAGTCAACCTAGCATAAGAACCAATAGAGTCACAAAGATCCGGTCCCTAGAAGTGTCCTCCATTAGACCCGCTGTGCATCATTCGGGTTCAGGTCAACCCGACCAACCCGAAACCCGAGGAATACACCTCATTCCCCCTTACACAGACCCTTATTATGACTAGGGGCTTGAACCAACCAACCCGACTTTTTTCGGGCCCCGACCCGAAAGACCCGACCAACCCGAATTATATATATAAAAAAACAAAAATTAAATATAATATAATTAAAATTAATTAACATATAATTAACATTAAGTAACATATAATTTAAAACTCATCGGAAGGCCAATTGTAAAACCGGAGTAAGATCTATATTTAATGAAGTTAATAATGTACAACAGTAGTAACCTCTCATCAGCTCAAGCAATTCTAGCTCCATTTTAAGGTGCATCAGCAAGCAGAGTAGCCAAAGGAACAACTGTGATTGTGAGGTGTTAATAATGGGACATGGGTGTTAGGTGCTAAAAACGCTAACTCCGTAAGTGCACAATTAATCGCTCATAGTACTTAAAATGTCGATCCCACAGAGAATGTAGATTAAATATCACTCACTATTACTACTTGATTTTATCTTGTTTACAATATTCAATAATTTGTAAGTTAATTCTATACTACTCGTGTCATGCAAATTAATTAAACTTAGTTAATGATGATCAAAGAAGACAGTGTAGATGATGAAGAACTAGTGATTGTGAAACTTGATTCCATCTTTTAATTATAATTATAATCTTATCAGCAAGCCAAATTGGAATACTATTCTAATTCACTCTCTCGACATGAACTAGAGTGCCTACAATATGCAATTACAATGCTAATCCTTAACTCTCATTAATGAACTAGAGCTAATTCTAATTACATATTCTAAGATTAATTACCAACTTATAGCAATTATCTTGACATACTAATCTCTCAAGTTATGTTTTGATAATGAAGTTTTATTAGTTGTAAGATAAAGTGAATCTCTCAACTCTACTTTAACTTATAATGATCTTGCAAATATACCAATAGAGAATCCTGCATTCAAAGACTATTAACATTGATGGAAATAGAAATAACACTAATATCATTCAAGTTTCTTAAATAACATTCATTTAATGTTTACAAAGAAGAAGTAAAAGATTAGAAATAGAAGAAGGAGATCTCTCAACCCTTTTTCCTTTCACAAAGTATGATCTTCTTCCTTGCAATTACCTTCTCTTCAAAACATAAAAGCTAACTTAGAACTTCAACTAAAGAAATTGTTCTCTCTCAAACTTACAGAAAAATACTTAGTTAAAATTCCATTATTTCCAAATTACAGTTGAATTCAATATATATAATGTTCTAAAGGTTATGTCCCTTAATAAGCTTCTTCAAAAGGTTGCACAAGTTGGTGAGAAAGCATGACCCTTCAAGTGACTTTTTGAAAATAACTACCCAAAGGATCTCTCTATCGCGATCGCGATGCCTGTCGCGCTCGTGACAGAGCACAACCTTCTCTCCCTTGCTTTTCCTACAATCGCGTTAGCTGCTCCTCTTTCCTTTGCGTCCCGTCGTGCTCGCGAAAGTGCACGCTTTTCTCCCCTTTACTATTTCTTCTTCTCTTTTCTCTCCTCTTCATTGACACCTGTTGCGCTCGCGACAAAATGCTTCTTTCCTTGGTCAATTCTGCTCTTTTCTCCACAATTTCTCCCTTTTCTCTTACAAACACAAAAACATAAAACACACCTAATTCTAACACATTGAATCATAACTAAACATAATTTTAACTACAAAACATAAGCTAAATATGAGCTATTTAAGCTCCTATCAAGCCCCCACACTTAAACATTTGCTTGTCCCCAAGCAAAACTTAACAAATAAACACAACACACATAAAACAAAACACATTCACACAATTTTGGAGCTGCATCTATATTTGACAAACATTTGGAAACAACATGAATAAGCTTTCATCTCTTCACACATTAGTCTAACTATGCAAATTCTCAAACAATATCATTGTCCATTAAACTCCAACAACCATGTACATTTGGAAAATTATGAAGTTGCAAAACACAAGAATATTTGAACTCAAGAAATTGAATATTTTAACACATGTATAGATTATTTCACACAAAGCATTGCCTAAAGTAATTCTCACTCAAACACTATATTCTTAAATCCCTCAATGTGTTTATGGTTAGTGTTTCTCTCTCTCCTTAAATATGCCATTGCATTCCATAAGCTTGTAATGGGTAAACCTCTCCACTACTAGTATAAGGTAGTACATGAAATCAAAAGATCTTATTAAAGGTTATATCTTGGCTAAGGTTAAGGTAGGATAATTTGGTTTAAGTAGCTCATAATGTGTAGAGAAAAAATATCACCATATCATAAGAGACTTAAAATCTAAACATAGCATGATCTCATGACAATTTAACTTACTATTCTAATTCCCTTCTTAATGGCCACATTTTCTACTAGTTTCTTTTTTTTCACATTTTTGCTTTTCTTTTTCTTGTCTTTTCTTTTCTTTCTTTTTTTATGAATATTGTGGGTGCATTTTGTGCTCTATCCCACTTTATTCTTTCTTTCTTTTTTTTTTTTTTAGAAACTAGCCTTTTTTCTAATATTGGACTTTGAGAATAAGGGAATTTAACTAACAATTCAACTAACATCATGCTTACACTAAACAAGATGTGTCTCTAATGATAGCAATCCTAATTCTCTCCACAAAAAGGGTAACAAAGTAAAGGATTTAGGCTAATTAAGTGCTTCACAACAAAAATGGATTTAAGGCTCAAAATTGGCTACCTAAAGTCAAAAAGGGTAAGTTGTTTTAAGCAAGCTAAAATGGTTTAATCTAAGTGCCCTTATCATCTTTCATGCACATCTTATACTAAATGTAATCTCAAAATTTACCCAAAATAAGTTCTAGAGGATATGGCATATCAAGGTGCTCATACAAAGAAAAATGTCAATGTACAAGGCTCAAAAGCTCACTTTAACTATAGGTCAAACTACCCTAAGCAAGGATTTGCCAAAATGATCTTATTTACATGTGAAAAGATAAGCAACTTAAAAAGAACCTACACTAAAGTGCTTTGCTAAGTCATGACCCTCACTATGCACATTAAATTGTCAAAATAAAATAAACCATAACATTTCTCAAGAATTTGCCTAACTAGACCAAAATAAAAAAAAATAAACTCAAACTATAATGTGTATATGTTTCCAAATATGTATCAAATACAAAAGCTCCAAAATTAAACAAACTCACAAAACAACCTAACACATAAACCTATGACACAAATTCACTAACAATCATGCATAAAACAACATTCACTTATATACAAATCAAACTCAACACACCTAATACTAACATCTCATGCATATCCACAAGCCACACTAAACATACAAAGATATATACATGAACATAACACATATTTCACATTCCCCCACACTCAAAGGACACAATGTCCTCATTATGTAAGAAAATCAATCACAACCTAACACATACTATAAAAACAATCAAAACACAACATAAATAAAATAAACATAAAAAAATAAAAAGATAAAAAGTTAAAAGATAGGGAGAAAACTAATCTCAAAAAGTTCCACTAGGGGAACTTGGTGGAGAAGGAGAATATTTCACATTCTGTTTGCGGAAAAAAGACAGAAACTTGCGACTAAGGCTCTTTTGGCTCTTATGCACCTCTTGCATGGAGGCTTCCATCGAGTCCATACGAGCAGCCATACTTTGGTTGGCTGCCTCCATGCCATCCATTTTCTGCAGCAATTGCTGGTTAGCAGCCTTCATGGAATCCAAACGAGTGAGCACCTGCTGCCCACCAGCCGAATTGCCTCCCATACCAGCTCCAGCACCCAAATTTGGCTCTTCCTCATCTGAATCATCTTCAGAGTCTTCTTCAGTCGCAGCGGCAGTAGAGGTTGACGGCCCTTTTCCCTTATCCACAAGTGTGCCTTGAACCTGCACATTACGTTCAATAAACCTTGGAGGCCAACCACCTCTTGTTAAAAGGTTATAATTGCGTAAATAAGTTATATCCAACATGGCAACACACTCATGCTCATCCATTACAAAACTATCTAAATCCCCTAAACAACCCAACACAATTCCTGTCACTAGATGGCCCATACCTATGGTTTTAGTTTTGGCAATGGAAGCATGATATAAACCATCAAAAATAAAATCGATTGAACAAGGGGTTTTCTTAGATTGCAACAGATTTAACACAAAAAGATCTTAGCCTACACTTTACTACTCTCTACATGACCAAACAATGCATGGCATATATACTTATGAAAGAGCAATAAGAAATCATCTCCAAATTGCCTATTTGTTGAATTCTTAGGATTAAAATGATCTAATCCTGTCAATTTATTCCACACAGCAGAGGGGTTAAAAGCGTGAGGCTCAAATCTTTAGCCATTGAGAGGGAAACCAAACCACTCATGTATCTCATCAAAGCCAAAAGTATATTCATGTCCCTGATATCTAAATTTAAAATTGATTTTTCTCTTATCAATATATTCTAAAGTCACAAAAAATTTTAGAGCCCACTATTTTCTCACAGGTAGATTCATATTCACAAATTGTCCCCATTTCATATATTTTAAATATTTTTCAAATTGCTCAGTTATGCCTAAGTCATTTAACAAAGAGAAATCAACATGCCACATGCCTACATAAGTTTTTTTAGTAAAGAACACAAACTTCTCACCCTCTTCATCTGAATAATTCGGGAAAGGACAATCATACCTGTGTTGGAAAGTAGGAGCATCAAGGGCTTGGGCACTAGACTCTCCAGTTGCCTTCTTCTCTTTTCCTTTGTTAGCTAAAGTCTTAGTATGCACCATGTTGAAAATTGCAGCAAAACTACCAAGAAATCTACCAAACCAGAGAAACAAGAAGAAACAAAAAGTAAATAGAAAGGAAAAATCCTAGAAAATTGAAGGAAAAATCAAAGAGAAAGAAAAAAATAGAGAGAAAACGGGATGGAAAGGGAGAGAAAACTGAAAATAAGAGTGGGAATGGAAAATTAGGGCTCAAAAAGTATATATAGGGGCATTAAAATTTGGGTCCAATGGTTAGATTTCCAAAAATTTTTCAAATCCCGAGTTCTGTCGCGCTCGTGACAAAACAACTTCCGCACTCCATCACGCTTTGCGACACAATCGCGCTTGCAATAGAATGCCTTCTCAATCATTACCCTCTGCTGTCGCGCTCATGACAATAAGCAAAATTTTCCTTCCAGCGCACTCGCGACACCCACCAACTGCGCGACAAAGAGGAAAAAACACAAAAATTTATTCTTTAAAGAAGGAGAAGTGCAATATTTAAACCAGACTAACATACTTAAGTACTAAGGTAACCTGTAGAACAAAAATAACCTACATTAGTAATATTATAATTTAAAAGTCACACTAAAATCTAATTAACAACATACAAAACAACTTAAAAATAATACAATAAGTACAAAATAAAAAGAATGTGTAAATAACCTTCAACCCAATTGTAAAGAGATACTTGAAACCTCTCTACCATGAAAAGTTCCATCCAAATATATCTTACATCTTTGACTACTGGCTTTAAATAATTCTCCTTTATTATTTTTAAGTTCCAAATAACCATGGTCAAATATTTGTATCACCTCAAAATGTCCACTCCACCTAAATCTCAATTTTTCAGGAAATAATTTCAATTTAGAATTAAATAAAAGAACTTTGTCTCCTACCTTAAAGCTCTTATACCTAATGTGAGCATCATGCTATTTCTTAGCTCTCTCTTTATAGATCCTTGCATTTTCATATGAAGTAAGACATAATTCATCAAGTTCATTCAATTGTAACATCTTTTCACACTAGCCTCCTTAATGTCATAATTCAATACCTTAATGGCCCAATAAGCTCTATATTCTAACTCAATAGGCAAATGGCATGCTTTTCCATACACTAACCTATATGGTGACATCCCAATAGGTGTTTTGAATGCAGTGCGGTATGCCCAAAGTGCATCATCTAATTTGTGTGTCCAATCTTTTCTAGAGTTAGAAACTATTTTTTTTAGTATCCACTTAAGTTCTCTATTGAAAACCTCTACTTGACCACTTGTTTGTGGATGGTAAGGAGTAGCTACCCTATGATGCACACCATATTTAAGCAACAGTAAAGCAAATGAACGATTAATGAAATGCGTACCTCCATCACTTATAATAGCTCTTGCACTCTAAACCTTGAAAAGAGTTTCTTCAAAAATTTTATCACCACCTTTGAATCATTGGTTGGCAATGCTTTAGCTTCAACCCATTTTGATACATAGTCCACCCCAACCAATATATAATTTTGCCCAAAAGATGTAGGAAAAGGACCCATGAAGTCTATCCCCCACACATCAAATATTTCAACCTCTAAAATGCTATTCAAAGGCATCTCATATCTCTTCCCAATATTATCAACCCTTTGACAACGATCACATTGAGCTACAAAAGTCATAGCATCATGAAATAGAGTAGGCCAATAAAAACCACACTCAAACGAGAGGCAGTTTTTGTACTACCATTATGGCCCGAATACAAAGAAGAATGGCAATGTGTCAAAATGTTCACATACTCTTCATCACTTATACATCTTCGAATTACACCATCCCCACCTATCTTAAACAAATAAGGCTCCTCCTAAAGGTAATTCTTGACATCACTAAAAAACTTTTTCCTTTGTTGCCATGTCAAACCATGAGGTACAATCCCTGCAGCAAGAAAGTTAGCAAAATCTGCATACCATGGCACATGCTCTTATTCAATGGACATTAAAGACTCATCCGAAAAGGATTCATTTATTTCATTGTTATCCCCTATAGGTCCTTCATCATTTTCCAACCTTGACAAATGATCAACCACTAAGTTTTTAGAACCCTTGTTATCCTTAATCTCAAGATCAAATTCTTGTAACAAAAGAACCTAATGTATGAGATGAGGCTTAGCATCTTTCTTAGCAAATAAGTACCTTAAGGCTGCATGATTCGTATAGATTATGACTTTAGATCCTAACAAGTAAGATCGAAATTTATCACATGCATAAACAACAACTAACATTTCTTTTTCAGTTGTTGTGTAATTCACTTGATGTGGTGACAATGTATGGCTATCATAATAAATGACATGCAAATGCTTACCTTGACGTTGTCCTAACACACATCCTATTGCAAGGTCACTTGCATAACATATGATTTCAAAAGGTAAATCCCAAGTAGGAGAAGTGATTATAGGTGTACTAATAAGAGCTTCTTCAATTGCTCAAAAGCATCCATACATGCATTAAAAAAGTCAAAAGGCACATCTTTAACTAATAAATTAGTTAAAGGCTTAGCAATCGAAGAAAAATCCTTTATGAATCTCTTATAGATCCAACATGCCTTAAAAAGGATCTAGCACCCCTTAAGTGTAGTAGGTGGAGGTAATTTCTCTATCAATTCAGTTTTAGCTCTAGCTACCTCTATCCCTCTACTTGAAATCTTATGGCCTAGCACTATCCCTTCTTCTACCATGAAGTGGCATTTTTCCTAATTAAGTACCAAGTTAGTCTCGTCACATCTAGCTAAGACTCTATCTAGGTTACTCAAGCACAACTCAAAAGAGTCACCATAAATTGAAAAATCATCCATAAATACTTATATTATTTCTTCTATTGGGTCCCCAAAAATTAAAGTCATGCATCTTTGAAAAGTGGCTGGTGCATTACATAGCCCAAAAGGCATTCTCCTGTAGGCAAAGGTCCCATAGGGACACGTGAATGTGGTTTTTTCTTGGTCACTAGGGTATATGAATATTTGAAAGTATCTCGAAAAACCATCTAGGAAATAATAATGAGAATGGCCAGCTATCCTGTGACGCGCGCCAAACCCCGTGAGGACCCCGAACTGCCCACTTTTAGGGCTTTCGAGATGAGATTCATTGAAACTTGCAAGTGAAATTGCAAGGGCGTCTATTTTGGGCAACAAGGAGGTTTTTTGGAGTCGCTACCCAATAAAACATTGGGAAAGGTCGTCTAGCCTCAATGAGCCTAAGACAACGCATCTGTGTCTATTTTGGGCAAGCCAGAGATATTTTGGAGACCCCATTCCCTATTCCAATAAAATATTGAGATGGTCCTCTAACCTCATGGAGCCTAAGATAATGCAAATTGGGCCTATTTTGGACAACAAGAGATATTTTGGAGGCCCCATCCCAATGAGACATTGAGATGGTCCTCTAACCTCGTTGAACCCAAGACCAGAGATGGTTCGTGACTTTTCATTTATTCATACCTTGGTTAAGATTACAATTGAGTTTTGAATTTAAGATTTCATCCATTTTCTCATTCATTTAAATGCAAGAATTAGAGCGCATATCAATCACATAATAAAACGATAAATAAAAGCAAGATTAAAATAAGGTAAATAAAAATACAATAAATTACAACAAAACTAGGGGCGGAATACAACCCCCAATATGAAATAAATGTAAATCATACATAAAACGAGGTATTTATTAACAGTGAAGACATTGGTCATCGCATGCATAATTAAAGAAAATGATTTTAAAGTGACAATTTATTTGGATGAAAAACTAGGACATTAGTCCCATTTTATTAGAAAAATCCAATTTATTTATAAAATATTTTTGTGTGATTTTTAATTAAACGTACATAAAATAAATGATTTTATTAATAATTACATGACAAATAAATTAAATAAATACAAATAAGGAAAAATAACACAAAAATGGTAAATCAACCAAAATCCCCGGATCTTCTCCTTCGCATGCAAATGTACTCAAGCATGACAAAAATAAGTATTAAACCAAAAAAACACAAATAAATTAATATTAATAATCAAATCAAGAAAATCAATTAAACACATAAAACAATAAATAATAGAATATAATGAATAAAACATGCATTATGGATGACAAAAACAATAACTAATATAATGAAACAAATAAATTAGCATATTAACAAATTAACACAAATAATAATAATAACACAAATTATTATTAACAACTTAACACAAAAAAAAAAAAAATAATAATAATAATAATAATAATAATAATAATAATAATAATGATGATGATGATGATGATGATGATGATGATGATGATGATGATGATGATGACAATAATAATAATAATACTAATAATAACACAAGAAAAGATAAAAAAATGTGAATAAAAAAGGAATAAGAAATTAAATCTATGACAAATATCACATAAAATAAATAAAAACACAATAAATCTAAAGATCTACATTATTACCAATTAAATATGAACAAAAATAAATAATAAAATAATAAAATTAAGAGATCGGGCCTAAAATATTTACTCTCAGATTTTATATTTTGATGGAGAAAGAATATGATTGATTTTTCTTGCTTTGATTCGCAAAAGAGAAATAAAAAATAATAAAATTGAAATTTTATTCCAAAAGAAAATTGCTTAAAAAAATAATAGAAGAAAAAAAATTAATTCTTAAGAATAAAGAATTGATTTTTTTATCCCAAGAATGATTATAATTGATAAAAAAAAATTGAAGAAAAGAAATCTAATTTTCAAGAACAAATAATTATTTTATTTGTCTCAAAAAATTATAATTGATGAAAAAATACTAATTTCAATAACAACGAATGATTTTCTTTGTTTTAAGAAAAATTATTGGTTAAAAATTGAATTTTTTCCCTTAAGAATTTTATTTGGAGAAGAAAATAAAAATGAATGTAGAGAGAATTCTTAGAGAAGAAGAAGAAAAGAAAAATAAAGATTTTTGATGCAAAAATGAATTCCCCCCTTTTCTTTCCCAAATTTTCTATTTAAATGAATAAAAATGGAAAAAATCATTATTTAAGGAAGAAAGTAGGATTTTTATCAAATTTCCCTTAATTTGAGTGCAAAAAATAAAATTATCATTAAAAATCCCAAAAAAAAATGTGAAAAAGTCAAAAAAATATCAAAAAATTCCAAAAAATGGGCCAAAAATGCGATTTCGGCGGATCAGGGGCGCCCGGCGCCCGTCGGTGCGTGCGCACTCGCCCAACGCGCAGCAGCGTGCGGAGCGACGCCCTGCACGTCGCTCGCGCTGCGCCATATGCTGGCGCTTGCCGCAGCTTGCCGAAGCAGCTCGACGTCCGAATTTTTTTTTTAAATTTCAAATTTAACAAAAATACTAAAATTTTTAAACTCCATTTTGGAAATCTAATTTTTAAAATATTTTTTTAATATTTTTTATTGTAAAATGAAAATTTGACAAGAAAATCATCATTTTCAATCTTTTTATGTAACACCCCTTACCCGTACGTAGGCGAACCCATCCGGAACGGAGTAGGAACCCGTGCGAGCAGGGGTGTCACCGGACGGAAGCGGAACTGAACATACATTCACGCATCACAAGTATAAGTAAACAAGGGAGAATTAAAAACTTTGAGAAGCAAAAGCTGGTCATGCATCAATTTACACATACGAAGGCACTAGCGGAAGCATACATACATACATGCATGCAATTATTCAGCAGAAACTTAAAACAGTCGATACAACAACAGAATAACTTAATACATAACTATGAACAACTATTACATTATCCAAAGACTGACACAATAAGAGCTTTACATAATAATTACATATACAAAAGCTACAAACTACAGAAGCTGAATACACAATAACAAAACTTCCAACTCCAACGTGGCCAACCCTGCAGATACGCGACTCCAATTGCACTCCGACCTGCCACCTGCACGGGAAAAGAGCCCGTGTTAAGCGATAACACTTAGTGGGGAGGAAAAACATAAAATATAACAGGGACGACCATTCACAATGGTCGTCAGAGCATAAACACGCGACATGGCATAGGCAGACATTCATAACACATATAGAAATATACTAGCATATTAAAAGCATACTTTCAGAAGATCACATCAACATCCTTATAATCTTATTAAAGCAAATCACTCAGACAGTATACTGTACAAGGTATAAATGTTAGCACGTATAGATATTTACCTACTCAAATGCATAACCTTACCGAGTTCATAGAAGTACCAGTTATCACAAAGCGTATCTTTTATAGCCATATAATATTTCGACATGCAGATAACCTGCCAAAATATCCAAAATCTGATACACACAACTATCATGCAATTATCATACAATTTGCACATACATGCTACCTGAGAACTAATGAACAAGGTCTAACCATCACACTTCCACTGCGCGACACTATTGCATTCAAAACTGTCATGCCATAAAACGTAAACTTATAACATTACCATATAAAGATGCAATATTCATAATATACCAATCATAATCACTAATCATCATAATCACTAATCATCATACACGAACAAAATATGCATACACAAGGATAGTCTGAACTCTTTTTAGTCGCAAAGACTGGCATAATATATTTATATGCATACATGTATTCATAGCATTATTAATTTAAGATCATACTCGCATACATGTTGCTTCACATATCTTTAACTATAGCTGATCAGCATCATATGCTTTAAATCACACCATAGTAAACCATATACCTGCTGACTCATAATAGTGGATAACGAGTAACAAACTGTACCTTACGGGTACGAATCGAACACATAGGTACCTTACGGGTACCAATCGAAAAGCAACATCATTTTCTTTTTCCACTATCAAAAACATTTCACTGAAAATGACCTTAAACAAGATCCATACACTATAAGGGGTTCACGAGGAACCAATCGGGAACCTGATCAGGGTCCAAATCGTTCAAAGGGCGCTGCAGCTACACAGACTCTATTAGGCATGCCTAACTATCCACTTACTTGACTCTAGCAGGCCATGCATAATCAAATCATGTTTCGAACTACACAATATATAACATGCTTAATCCAGAATAGGATAAACATACGAATGAGCTCATAATGTCTATCATGCGTAATATAGTTTATATCACAAATTATATATATATTGGAATACAATCACTACACTTAAATAGTATTCACTACTCTAAAACATATCAAAATCAAGTATAGAAATTCTGTTAAGCTTACAATTATCAATACAAAATCCTAATTTTGCAATAACTCACTTCATGTTAAATATAACATATCATTTGAATGGAAGAATGATAAGTCAAAATATGCATATCACCTTTCACACTTTAACATAACATGCTCATCAATAAACAGCTATGAATTTGGTATTTATATTATACTCGTATCCAAAACGCGATAAACGATAAAATTCACCATAAAATTCACCATAACTAACATAAACAAATTGATCATACAATCCAAATCAAACAAGGATCATCATTTCCAAATATATCATCGTCAAGTATTAACATACCATCATTTTACCATCACTCATTTTAGGATAAGCATACAGACATTAATTAGACAAAATATGTCCCATACAATAATTAAAAATGATGCAAAGTAAAAGAAAAGGGTCATTTTTCAAAAACAGGGCAGAAAACAGGATAGGTGGGTCAAAGTTCTGTTGCGATTGCGACATGAAGTCGCACTCGCGACAGAGGCCTGCAATAGGCAGCCAAGAAGGAGGGGAGCACGACTCGTGCTCCATAAGCACGAGTAGTGTTCAATAAGCACGTCTCGTCCTCTCCCATAGAAGAAGAAGGAAATCAGAGGAAGGGATAACCAACAGCACGTTTCGTGCTTCAAGAGCACGACTCGTGCTCCATGAGCACGACTCGTGCTCCTGGAGCACGTCTCGTGCTCAGTTGCTGAACGGCCAAATGAGAGAAAAAGAAATCAGGGGAAAGGAAAGATCAGCACGTCTCGTGCTTCAAGAGCACGACTCGTGTTCTTGGAGCACGTCTCATGCTTACCTGCAGAGGAGAAGGGAGAGCTAGGGAAGCATCACGACTCATGCTTCAAGAGCACGACTCGTGCTCTTGAGCACGAGTAGTGTTCTTGAGCATGCCTTGTGCTTGTCCTCCGAGAAACATCAAACTGTGAGGGGAGGAGCATGACTCGTGCTCTTCCTCTCTCCAGTGCACAAACATCTCTGTCGCGATTGCGATAGAGGCTCGTCTCCTTCCTCCAGCAAAAACGCAGAACTCCATTTTCTTACCCAAAAACCTTTCAAAACCTTTCAAAAATCACTCAATCATGCACAAACTCTTACCTTAACACACAAATGCATTACACAACATACTCATGATCAAATTACACTCAATTAACACCAAATTCAACAATCAAATCAAAGAAAAACACAGAAATTGCAGATCAAACACAGCAAGAACATATTTTACCCTCAACATGAAATTTCACTACCAAAACTCACATATTTTCAAAGCAATCACTATCATGCCTTATTAACACAATTGCCCAAATAATTACATGCCAAGACACTCAAAATTCCATAATTCAAACATAAATACACAAACACACAAACTTGATCCTAAAATCAAAAAAGAGCAGAGACAACTCCCAAACCTGAAAATTGAAGCCCAACCAAGTTGCTCTTCACTTTTCTACCTTCTCTTTTCCTTTAATCTTCTTCTTGACACCAATCACTTGCACAATAAACCCAGAAAATCACTCAATCCAAACTTTAACATATCCAAATCAAAAGCAAATAAAGGAGGAGAAGAACCACACACACACACACACACACACACACAAGCCAAGCTAACTCTTACCTCTTCAATCTTGCTCTAATACTCTCCCAAAATCACCTCTAAACAAGCACCAATTCCAGCCAAAAAGAGAAGCAAGGAGGAAGAGCAAAGAATGAGAAAAGGAAGAAGAAGAGGAGGACGTGAGAGAGGGAGAACGGGAATTTCCAATTCCTGTGTTCTCTCTCTCTCTTTCCTCTTTCCTTTCCCATTAATTGCTTCCTATCCAAATCCACATGTCCACTTCCCATTGGTCCAAATAATTCACTTTGACTTCTCTATTCAAGGCACCATACACACCCACACACTAAATCACTTCTCATAAAAAAAAATCCTACATCTTTAGTTCCATACCCATAATCCACTAGATAATTATTTCTCTTAACATTTTCATTAATCTTTGCAGTTAAATCCTTGTTATCCCAAATTTTCTCATGCGCAAATTACTGAAATACCCTTAATTTTTCGACTTTACTTGCCAAATTCGACTAGGCCCATTTTGGGGTGTTACATTTTGCCTGTAAACTGGCATCTAATCATCATTGGATAACTCCGATCTAGGATGACTCAAGACCTGGTGTCTACATATCCTCTCTAACATTTGATCAATGAATGGCAAAGGAAAATGATCTTTCCTAGTAGCTGAAATTAACTTTCTATAGTTAATACATACCCTCCAACCTGTGGTGATTCTAGTAGGAATCAAATCCCCATTCTCATTTCTAACCACAGTCATTCCCCCTTTCTTAGGTACACAATGTATAAGACTCACCCATGCACTATCCGAAATCGGATGGATAATCCCTGCATCTAATAACTTTATGACTTCTTTTTTAACTACCTCTTTCATATTTGGGTTAAGCCTTCTTTTTCTATCAGCTTTAGGTTGACAGTCATCTACCATGTTAATCCTATGTATCACTACATTAGGACTAATTCCCTTTAAATCAAAAATTTGCCAACCTATACTCTTAATCCTCTTTCTAACAACCTCTAACAACAAAGACTCTTGCTTACTAGTGAGCTTATTAGAAACAATGATAGGTAAAGTACTATTTGAACCAAGAAATGCATACCTCAAATGGTTTGGTAGTTCTTTTAAATTCCACATTAGGAGGACTTACAATGAAAGGTGGCAAAGGTACCTCATTTCTATACAAAAGTTTTGGCTTTGAGCTCTTTTGCTCCTCATCCTCATTAACTTCTTCCTCAATATTGACCTACTCTTGACCTACATCATCCAATACTTTCAAAACACAAGCATTAATGATATCAATTTTCATGCACACATTCTCATCCATGGGGTATTTGAGTGCTTTATACATGTGATACTCTACAGTATCCTCCCCCACTCTTAAAACCAATGTTTCTTCTTAGACATCAACTAAAGCCCTACCAGTTCTCATGAAAGGTCTTCCTAAAATCAATGGGCATTTAACATCATAAGCAAAGTCTAAAATAATAAAATTAGCAGGCAAAATGAATTTATCCACTTTAACTAGCACATCATTTACTATGCCATATGGTTTCTTAATTGATTGGTCAGCCAATTGCAATACCATTGATGTAGGTTTAACATAATCTAAACCTAACTTCTTAAATATAGAAAATGGCATAAGATTAATGCTTGCCCTCAAATCACATAAACACTTAGGAAATTCAATATCTCCCAAAGTACAAGGAATAGTGAAACTCCCATTATTTTTAAGTTTAGTAGGCACATTATTAGTGATTACTGAACTACATGCTTCAGTCAACTCAACTGTAGACACATCTTCCCAACTTTTCTTCTTAAAAATCAAATCTTTTAAGAACTTAGCATAGTTAGGAATTTGAGTAATAGCCTCAATAAAATTCAAATTGATATGTAAATGCTTCAATTTATCAATAAAAGTTTGAAATTGCTTATCATGGTTTTGCTGCTTTAGGCTGCGAAAACGGTGGATGAGGTTGGAAGACTTTTGGAAAGTTAGCCTTGGTTGCCCCTTCTGTCGCGCCCGCGACAGAAGACTCTTCCTCCACTGGTGCACTCGCAAAGGGGATCGCGCTCGCAATACTGGCCGGCTTACCCTCTGTCGCAATCGCGACAGGCGTTGCGCTCGCAATAAAAGGCTCATCTTCCTTCTTCATTTCCTTTTCCTTCAAAACTTCACCCTTGTTAATAGAAACAAATTCATGGTTATAAGATTTACCTGATCTCAGTGTGATTGCCTTCAAGTGCTCCCTAGGATTATCTTTCGTATTACTTGGAAGGCATCCTTGTAACCTTGAAGATAATGCATTGGCAATTTGCCCTAATTAAACTTCCAAGTTATGAATGGATGAAGCTTGATTCTTAGCTATTTGATCAAACTTTGACTGCAGCCTCTTATGATTCTCCTTTTGTGAATTGAACTTCAAATTAATTCCCTCCAAGAATCTGTCCATTTTAACTTCTAAAACTCCAAATCTATCTTGTGGTGGTTGAAATCCTACACCTCCTCTATGCTGATTATTGTTATTCCTCCATGAAAAATTTGGATGGTTACTCCATCCAGGGTTATAAGTGTTAGAATAGGGATTCCCATACCCTTGAACTTGAATAAAACTCACTTGCTTTTCAGTACTTGCCATCCCCAAATTACAACCTTCACTTGCATGGCCTTGTTGCCCACAAATCGTACATACACTGTTCCTCCCATGTTCATATTTTCTATCTTATGGGTCAATGCTGCTACTTGTGCTTGCAAAGCAGCAACCTGATCAATTGAATGTAAACCTTTAATAAGGGGAGAATTTGATACCTTAGCCATTTCAATTGGCCACATGCAATTGTTTATGGACATTTCCTCGAGCAATTCAAATGCTGCATCCGTTGTCTTTCTCATAAGAGAACCACCCACAGCAGCATCAATAGTATCTCTAGTGGTGGGGTTTACCCCATTATAGAAGGTTTACATCAGCAACTCCTTTAGAAGATTGTGATGGGGACAACTCCTTTGTAATTCCTTAAACCTTTCCCAAGCCTCATACAAAGATTCATTGTCATATTGTACAAAGGTAGTGATATCTTTAATAATCTTGGCAGTTTTAGCTAGGGAAAAATACTTAGACAAAAATGCTTGAGCCAATTGGTCTTAAATTGTTATGGATCCTCTAGCAAGTGAATTCAACCAAGCTTTTGCTTTATCCTTTAACGTGAAAGGAAATAGCCTAAGTTTGATTGCATCCGCTGAAACTCCATTGATTTTAAAAGTATCACATATTTCTAAGAAATTTGCCAAATGAGCATTTGGATCCTCATTTGCCAAACCATAGAATTGAATACTATTTTGAATCATTTGTAAAAGAGATGGCTTAATTTTGAATTGATTGGAATTTACCGTATTACTTACCACTCCTTGTTAAGCCCCGCTCAACGCTGGCGTAGCAAAATCCATCAATCTTAATGGATTTCCTTCCTCAGCCATAATTGGTCTCCTATTCTTATTCTTCTTTTTATTGGATTTTCAGTTACTTAAAAGAAATCTTTCTATTTCTGGATTCAATGGTTCAAGTTCTTCTTGAGAACTCCTTGTACTAGGCATAAACTTGAACTATCCAATCCTGTAAAAACAAAACAAAGCAAACACATAAAACTAATTAAGTATTGTAATCCAAAATCATAAATCAAGATTTACAATGGCAATAAATTCAATCATACACTCCCTGGCAACGGCGCTAAAAACTTGTTAGGTGCTAAAAACGCTAACTCAGCAAGTGCATGGTTAATCGTTCATAGTACTTAAGATGTCGATCCCACAGAGAATGTAGATTAAATATCACTCACTATTACTACTTGATTTTATCTTGTTTACAATATTCAATAATTTGTAAGTTAATTCTATACTACTTGTGTCATGCAAATTAATTAAACCTAGTTAATGATGATCAAAGAAGACAATATAGATGATAAAAAAACTAATGATTATGAAACTTGATTCCATCTTTTAATTATAATTATAATCTTATCAGCAAGCCAAATTGGAATAATATTCTAATTCACTCTCTCGACATGAACTAGAGTGCCTAAAACATGCAATTACAATGCTAATCTTTAACTCTTATTAATGAACTAGTTAATTCTAATTACATATTCTAAGAATAGTTACCAACTTATAGCAATTATATTCTTGACATACTAATCTTTCAAGTAATGTTTTGATAATGAAGTTCTATTAGTTGTAAGATAAAGTGAATCTTTCAACTCTACTTTAACTTATAATGATCTTGCAAATATACCAATAGAGAATTTTGTATTCAAAGACTATTAACATTGATGGAAATAGAAATAACACTAATATCATTCAAGTTTCTTAAATAACATTCATTTAGTGTTTACAAAGAAGAAGTAAAAGATTAAAAATAGAAGAAGAAAATCTCTCAACCCTTTTTTCCTTTCACAAATTATGATCTTCTTTCTTGCAATTGCCTTCTCTTCAAAACATAAAAACTAACTTAGAACTTCAACTAAAGAAATTGTTCTCTCTCAAACTTACAGAAAAATACTTTGTTAAAATTCCATTATTTTAAAATTACAGTTGAATTCAATATATATAATGTTCTAAAGGTCATGTCCCTTGATAAGCTTCTTCAAAAGGTTGCACAAGTTAGTGAGAAAGCATGACCTTTCAAGTGACTTTTTGAAAATAACTACCCAACGGATCTCTTTGTCACGATCGCGATGCCTATCACGTTTGCGACAGAGCACGGCCCTCTCTCCCTTGCTTCTCCTACAATTGCATTAGCTGCTCCTCTTTCCTCCATGTCTCGTCGTGCTCGTGACAGTGCACGCTTTTCTCCCCTTTACTCTTTCTTCTTCTCTTTTCTCTCCTCTTCATTGGTGCCTTCTGTCGAGCTCGCGACAGAATGCTTCTTTCCTTGGTTAATTCTGCTCTTTTCTCCACAATTTCTCCCTTTTCTCCTACAAACACAAAACCTAACACAAAAACATAAAACACACCTAATTCTAACACATTTAACCATAACTAAACATAATTTTAACTACAAAACATAAGCTAAATATGAGCTATTTAAGCTCCTATCAATGGGATTATTAATACAAATTCATACAAAGAAATCGCAACCCAACAAAATCATACAAAGCATTAAGGTAGAAGCTATTTGAGAGTTAATACAAAGCATTAACGGCAAGAAGATGAGAGGAAAAATAAAAATCATACAAAGAAATCCCAAAAAATTGCAACCCAATAAAATCGCAACACAAAATCAAGATGAAAAAGTAAACACAGTGAGGCAATAGGTGATGGAGAGGAGCGCCGGCGACCGGTGGTGGCGAGAAGCGGTGGTGATAGACGGCGGTAGCGCTAGGGCAGAAGGTATTTGGGAGTTAGAGATTTTGAGAGAAATCGGGAAAGAGGAGGAGTCAAAAAGAAGGAAACTGATTTGGGATTTTTTTGGTTTATATAGTATTTAATCCGGTCGGGTCGGGTTTATAGTGGTTTTACCCCGACCCGAATCCGAGCCACTCCTATTTCTCACACCCGACCCGACCCGTACCCCCCGAACAACCCTACCCGAATTGGTTTTTCGGGTCGGGTGTTGCGCCGAGACCATACACCCATCTTTTCTTCTCTCCCACAACAACTTCATAAAACAATTGAGTTTCTTTGATGACCCATTTAGTTTTCAAGTACCGCCCGCACAATTTCTCAAATTGTTCCCAAAAAAGAAAATAAAACAAGAACTTTTGAAGCTTTAATATACAATGCTTTTAGGGCATGTTTGGTATGATGTAATCAATTGTAATGTAATGGATTAAGAAATGTAATATAATGGAATGTAATTATAATTATATTACTATATTTGGTTGTATTAGTAATATAATTTAAATATTAATACATTTCTATATTTGATTAGATTATATACATGTATTGAAATATAATTATATTTATAATTATCAACTAATTTTTTATATGATTATTTTATATATTTATTATATTATGACCTCATATAAAAATACAATTATACTAAATTGTAATATTGTTTTCCACAACTAAATTGTATTGATTTATATTAAGTTTTAAATTTAATATTTAAAGTAAAATTAATATAGCAATAGTAAGACAGTCAAGTATGATAGACAGTAAATCAGATATTTCTGTATGTATTAAAACACGAGAAGAAATATGAACTGTATTCAAACTAAAAAATGTAAAGATGCCCCATTTACATCCTAATTTAGATAGAGAGATAAATTACAGTAACCACATCCAGTGTTTTCCCAATTTAAAAGCTGCCTATATAATAATAATAATAATAATAATACAACTTTAGAAAAGCAAGTTGTTATTGCCAATACTGCATTATCACTTGCAATTAGCAAGTCTAGTGAAATAAGATGTAATGATAAATACAATGCCAATTTTAAAGATTAAAAAATACATTAGTAAAGGTATTCACCAATATGTATTTGGCATTATATTACAATATAAAAAACTTTAGATTAACAAATAAGGAATTAATTACACTTTCAATTACATTATATTACATATTTTCATACCAAACATACACTTAAGTCTTTGAGTTAACTTACTTTACGAAATTATAACTTACATTCACAATTCGTGCTCTGTTTGCAACAAAAGTTTTGCCATCATTCTTGTGCATGTGCAAATGCACATGAAACTCGGTGGGTGTTGGCTCCTAGCCCCATCTTTTCCATTTGTATACAAAAATATTACGAGTTTACAGCATCATAAATTAAACAAGTGATCATATGAGCACAAAATCACAAAAGCCAACTAGATCCCAATAACCCTTTGAATAAATAATAGACTAGTTTATAAATAATAGACGCATTTCAATCCTTTGAATCTAATATCAAACAATTTCCTAAATAGGTTTCCTAGAAATAAATCATATGTAACAGCTTCTTCCTATGATCACCAAAGCTAATGGAACCGCCTACATGAGTTCCCAATTTTTCAGAATAAGTAGCAGAATGTCGATCTTTTTTGTAGTTTTTGACTTTTTAATGACATTTGGCTTGGCTTTCCCAAATTTCTTCCTGCATATAACTTAGGCTTTTCCCTTCTCTCTTTCTACTGGAAACAAAATTACTATACCGACCTATTGCCTTAACCCAAGCTTCTTTCACCTTTCTTTCAATGGCCGCATCCTAATATAACCTTATTCTAAAGAAAAAAATGAAAAACATAAATACCTAATAATTCACAAATGGATGAAGACATTTTACATAATTCACATTTTAATGTCATAATTGCCTAATAATTCACAAATAGTTGAAAACATTTTACGTAATTCACATTTTAAGGAATGATTATCTTGAACTCCCTCCAGTAGAAGTCCTTCATCTCAACACTAATGCTCTTCCAATTGATTCCATTAGATTCGAGTTCGTGCTTAAAACCCTTGGTTATTGCAAATGAACATCTCCTTGAAGGTTTCAGCCTACATACTTTTGCATTTACAGTTAAAATGAGTATGCATTCTAACATATTCAACTATTTAGATAGCATAAATGGAGCAACTCACAATTTGTTTTGCAAAGCGACAACAAATGGACTACCATCATCTTCATCATCACCCCCTATGGGGTCAGTAATATCATTTGTAGCTGCTAACTCCGATGGGTCATTCGATACCAGCTTTGACACATTATTATCTCCTAACGATATATTATCACTAGTGTTTTCCGGAGGTGCTGGTGGAGACACTTTTGGCATTGGAGGCATATTCGTAGATGTGGGATCTGCTGCACTAATTCTACTCGATCTTGATTTGCCTCCACGTAAAGCAAGACCGTTCTACCATTAAGCATTCCTGGACGATGTATATTGCAATGTTAATAATATTGAGGAAATAATTAAGAAATATTACCTTAAACACTGGCACAATTTAGTATCATACATTTCAAATTACGAAAACACTAAACAGTTGCATAATTTAATATCATACGTTTCAAATTACTAAATCCAAAAATTGAATGTTTTTCCAACTTCCACAACAAAAAATACCAAGCATAATTCTAATTTAAACAATACATAATTCTTGATAATCCAAAATATAATAGCTATTTGTATCTCCTTCAAAGTTACCTAATCTTCAGAGGATTCATACTTATCAGTGTCATAATCTGTAGTCAAATCTTCTTCAAATTCTTACTCCTCTTGCTGTATATCAATGGATTTATCAAGCTCAATCACCTCACCCGTTGGATCGTGTATAATTGTACATTCTTATCTGCCCTTATGTTAGTTTCTTTATCTTGGTCTTCAACGTGAGCTATTTGGAATGCGATATTAGGTTCAGATGTTTGTGCCAATTCATTTTCAGGTATCTGCACCATCTCCCTTAGTTTCACTTTTAACACCGCAAACCAATCTTCCATGTCAAGTTTCATGCTAGGGTACCTAGCATAGTAAACTTGGGATGCTTGCGTTCGTAAAACAAATGGTTCATACTTATTGAATTGATGACGTTGATTAATGTCAACCAACCCATATTGCCTATGCTCCCTGGGTTGCCAATGACACTTGAACAAAACTGTCCATTTGATCGGTAACTCGGGGTATTCTAATTCCACAATCTCCAAAATGCATCCATAATAGATAGAGGTGTTCAAAAAACATATGGACTTGGTTAATCAATAAACCGAACCGAAACAGATTCAAAAATAGTTTAATCGAACCAATTTTTATAATTTATGGTTAGTAGTTTAATTAAATTTTGGTTTTTGATTCTAAAAAGCCGTCAGTTTCAGTTAACCGACCGATTTTATATAATTATATATATATTTCGGTTTCGGTTTTCAGTTTCAGTTAACCGATCGGTTTTATATAATTTTTCACATGTATTTTCGGTTTTCGTTTTCGGTTAACCGACCGGTTTTATATATATATATATATAAACCCTAAATTATATATATATATATATATATATATATATAATATGTGTGAAATTTTTTATTTAAATAGTTGGATCATTATATTTTCAGTTTGTAATTTTAATTTTCAAATATTTTGAATATTTTTAGTTTATAATTGTAGTTTGAACATTATATTTAATTACTATATTGAATTATATTTGTTTTCTAATTTTAATTTTGAACTTGAATATTTTAATTTTTTATAAATATATTTTATAATTATAGTGGTTAACCGAAAAATATTGGTTAACCGTTCAGAAATCGATAACCGATAGTAATGGACTAATTAATGTTTAGTATTTTCAAAAAATCGAATTTAATATACTAATTTTTTTTTTCATCATGAACCGGTTAATCGATACATAAACACTCCTAATAATAGTCACCAATGCTTGAACTGTAGTTAGACCCAGTGATGCACACTCTGCTGTTCATAGAGTCTTGTGCCCTTCAATGAGATTCGATTTGAAATTTGTAGCCATTCACAAAATACACTGAATAACACTTGACTGTTTTCAAAGGTCCATGGGCAAGACAACGTAAATAATAATTTTTTAAAGTGGTTGTGTCGTGCCTAATTTAAAAAAAAAATGGTACAATTAATTTAATTCTCTTCAACGAAATTATGAATGTAGATGGCCGACTTACATATTCCTCGAACCATTGAGCGAACCACTTTTTAAGGTTTGCTTCTATTTGGTCTTCTGTTAAATCCATGTATTTCTCATTTAATAGTAGCATGTGAATTCTGAATTGTAATGAAAAATGAAAAGTACCGGTCAACATAACCAACAATAATAAGTTTAACACAGCAAATATCATTTGCTCTAAGACCCATTCAGCCGGCCCACTCAACTGGCAAGGTCTAAGGCCTAACAACCAAGAGTAGCAGACACGAGCTCCTAGGCAGCGCACACGCCCGATCGGCTGATATGACCGCCAGTCCCATCAGCCGCCTGACACAAAGCAGCGCCCATGCCTACCACCTCCTCCCTTTCATGTCGCCGAATACCTACTCTGACAGCCAGTAATCACTCTCCAGGCACTCAAGTGCCCCTCAATCATCTCATATAAATAGCTCAGCCAACGATGGCACCAAGTATTGAATCCCCAACATTCTATCTCTAAAAGCACTTTTTCTCTCTAAGTTACTAACTTAAGGTTCGGAGTGCTTACGCTTGGTCCGACCGGGCACTTCTCATTGCAGGGTTTTCTCATCCGATCGGCTCGCCCTCTCTTTCTCTGATAAAGGCATCTCAGGCTTTATCATTTGGTGCTTTCGTTGAGAGCATGGCGAACTCACGATCCAACGAGAACACGACCCCTATGGACCTTGATCATGACGACAATGTTCGTGCCAGATCAGGCACCTCGAGAAGGAGGGAAGGGCCCATCAGGTCCCCTACGAGGACCAACCTCCTTCTCGAATTCAATAATGCCACTATGAGGCAACCTGAGGATACCCCTGTCACCGTGAGAGACATGCGCGCTATCCTCAGCGATTTCACCAAGAGCATCGTCCAAACGCTCAAGAAAGGTAAGATGCCGGCTACTTCTGAAAGAGCTCAGGAGGAATACCTCGTGGGCGAAGACTTCAGGAGGGATAGAAACAAGGGCATCATCATTAATGAGCCTCGAGCTCAGGGAACTCGAAGGGGTGAGGTCAGAACCCCGGGAAGGTATGATAAGGGGAAGCAGTGTCCACAAACAGGGGCTCCCCTTACTCCAGCAGGTCCGCCACTCCCTCCATAAGGGACGACTTGTCCTATATGTGCACTCCGAGCCCCAGCCACATGAGAAAGCACAAAGACGAGTCCATCGCTACGACCCTGAGCAAAGAGGATCAATGGCTCAAGCAGAAACTCAAGCAGCTTGGCTTTCTTGCGCCCAAAAAAGGAAGGGAACACATGTGGGAATACTGCCTCCCCATTCTGCAGAGAAATCACTGACGCTGAGCCCCCTCCCAGGTGGAGAGATGTGGTCATGGAAAGGTACACAGTTAAGACCGATCCTACCACTCACTTGGCTGAGTATTTGACCAAGGTTCAGGTTTACACCTATGATGAAAGGATAGCATGTAGGGTTTTCCCCACCACTTTGGGAGGGGATGCATTGACATGGTTCCACGAGCTACCTTTGGGATCCATTACGTCGTTCAGACAGCTAAAGGAGCTGTTCACCACGAGGTTCATCGTACAAACGCATGCGCCTAAGACTGTGAACGACTTGTGTAACCTTTACCAAAGGACAGATGAAAGTCTACGAGACTACATCGATAGGTTTCAAGCTACCATGTCCAAGGTGAGTCAGTGTGGAGATGGCGACTAACGCCTTAACAGGGGGCATCACTGACCGCCTACTGTTCGAATCACTCACAACAAGACCCCCATCCAGCTTCGCTGAACTCATGGAGAGGGCTAGACAACACATCCAATTGGATGACGCCCTTAGGTCCAACAGGGGAAGAAGGACCAGCGTATTAGACTTCTTGCAATATCCGGACGGTCGCTCTTCCCATAGAGCTTCCGCCTCCAATCGGACAACTAGAGGCCAAGACGGAGCTACCAGTTCCAAAAATTCAGGCCAGATGAAAGGGTCGAGACGAGACCGGTCTACACGTCCAGACGATCGGCCTGAAAGAATATACATCACCCTCAATGCTACCCCGACCGTGGTGCTAATATGGATAAAGGAGAAGCACCGCCAAGTCAACTGGCCCAGGGACCTGTCTGAAAGAAGCAGGGCTACGAGGGATCAAAATAAATACTACGAATTCCATAGAGATGTCGGTCATTTAACCGACGAGTGCACTTCGCTCAAAAAGGAGATTGAAAGGCTAATATGTCGTGGAGCCCTCAAAAAGTTTATAGGCCCAGCCAGAGGGGATGAGCCCTGTAGACAACCGAAGCCTTGTAGGGACGATCCTGACTCAGACGATACCCGAGTAGGCCATATGCCGGGGTAATAAATGTGATCACCGGAGGGTCATCTTACGGAGAGGATCTCTCCAGAAAAAAGAAGGGGAAAGGGGTCTACCTCTCTCACCAGGCCGAGCAGCCTACCTCAATCACTATATCCAGTGAAGACGCACGAGATGTCATGTTTCCCCACGAGGATGCTCTCGTTGTAAGAGCCCGGATTAATAACTTCAACGTCAAAAGAATTCTGGTGGACAATGGCAGCGCTGTTAATCTCCTAACTCTCCAGGCTTACCGAGCGATGGGACTCCCGATCGGAGAGCTGAAGCCGAACGCCACGCCACTAATTGGGCTGGGCAACGCCACTATCCCGGTAGCGAGATCGGTAGAGCTCTTTGTTGAGCTAGGCCAAGAGGCAATTGCTCACGCATGTAAAGTAATTTTCATGGTTATCGATATGACGTTTGCCTATAATGCCATCTTTGGCAGGCCATTACTTTTTCAGACCGGAGCCGTTACCTCCATCCGCTACATGGTAATGAAGATCCCCACCACAGGAGGGGTCGCCATCTTGAGAGGCGACCAAAAGGCATCCCGAGAGGCTTATATAACCATGATAAAGCAACAGCGGGAAGCAATGGTCGTAGAGCCTGGCCTCAATCAGCCAGAGCAGGCGGAAAGGCCCAGGTTGGACCCTGCCGAGGAGACAAAAACGAGGGCGCTAAATAAAGGGAAAAATGTCCAAGTCGGGACCAGCATGGATAAAGACACGGAAGAAGCCATCATGCAGGTCTTGACGATAAATCAAGCGACCTTCGCCTGGAAGCCAGAGGACATCCCTGGCATATACCCCAAGGTGATCACCCACAAGTTGAATGTGGACCCAAATTATCCTCCGGTCCGACAAAAGCTAAGGAGGCATGCACCCGACCGGAGGAAGTTCATTTCTGAAGAGGTGGATAGGCTACTTAAGACCGAAATAATTCGAGAGGTAGACTATCCCGAGTGGCTGGCTAACGTGGTTCTGGTCAAGAAAAAGTCAGGCAAGCTGCGGATGTGCGTAGACTTTACTGACCTCAATAAGGCATGTCCCAAGGACAGCTATCCCCTGCCCAGCATAGACTAATTGGTGGACACCACCGCCGGCCACGCCATCTACTCTCTTCTCGACGCATACGCTGGCTACCACCAAATCCTGATGTGGCTCCTGGATCAGGAGAAAACCAGCTTCATTACAGATGACGGGACCTTTTGCTATAAAGTGATACCGTTCGGCCTGAAGAATGCTGGGGCCATGTATCAGCGTCTTATGAACAAGATCTTCAAAGACTAGATCGGGCAGAATGTCGAGGTCTACGTAGATGACATGATCGTTAAAAGCCGAAGCCCCGAGCAACATCCCGCCGATCTGGTGAAAGTTTTTGACACTCTGAATAAATTCCAGATGAAACTCAATCCCGAGAAGTGCGTCTTTGGGGTACCATCAGGAAAATTTTTAGGATTCCTAGTCTCCCAGAGAGGGATTGAGGCTAATCCGAAAAAAATCAGGGCTATCCTCGAGATACAATCCCCCAGGAACATAAAAAGATGTCCAGAAGCTGAACGAAAGAATAACAGTTTTGGGACGATTCATCTCCTCCTCAGCCAAACGCTGCACTCCTTTCTTCAAAAAGCTGAGGAAGAGTGGAACTTTCGTCTGGGGGGAAGACTGCCAGCAAGCCTTCGAAGAACTGAAGGCGTTCCTCACCAACCCACCGCTGCTTAGCCGGCCAATACCAGGTGAAAATCTATACCTTTATTTAGCCACCTCTAAGGAAGCTGTTGCAGGTGCCTTGGTCCGAGTGGAAAGAACTCAACAACTGCCTGTGTATTACGTCAGTGAAGTACTTAAAGGTGCAGATTTAAGGAAGGGACCGGTTGAGCAGCTGATTATCGCCCTCATGATGTGTGCAAGAAAGCTGAGACCGTATTTTGAGGCGCACACAATTGTCGTCCGATCGGGTCACCCGTTTAGAAGGATTCTCCAGACCCCCGATCTGGAAGGCAAAATGGTGGGATAGGCAATTAAACTACAGTCTTGGGATGTAAGATACGAGCCCAGAAAGGCAATAAAGGCCCAAGCTTTGGCAGATTTCATCGCTGAATTCGCAGGTGAGAAACCACAGAGTCAGCCCAAGCTACAAAATTGGGAAATGACGGTGGATGGTGTAGCAAATGACACTCGAGGAGGTGTAGGGATAGTAATAAAAGGCCCCCCTGGCATCACAATAAGGTACGCAATAAAGCTCAATTTTAAAGCTTCCAATAATGTAGCAGAGTACGAGGCGCTCCTTCAAGGGTTGAGACTGCTCCACGCAATCCGACCGGAGTCAGTAGCCATCAGGAGTGACTCCCAGCTGGTAACCAGTCAGGTCCTGGGCACCTTTGAAGCCAGAGAAGCCACCATGATCCAGTACCTAGCCAAGGTCAAAGCTGCCTTCGCAAAACTAGAGGAAACTGGGTCAGAATGGGCCCTCCAGAAAGTGCCAAGAGACCAAACAGCAGAAGACGATCGGCTAGCAAAGATGTCTGCCTCTGAACAAAGTGTTATAGAGGAAAATATTGTCGTTACCGACCAGACTTCCTCCTCCCTAGACGGGCCAGAGATGATGGAGATCAACCAAGAGGATGAAACCTGGATGAGCCCAATCAAGCAGTACCTCCAGACAGGTCGGCTGCCCGAGGACAAAAATGAAGCTCGAAAGGTATCACGGAAATCCCTTAATTACTCCATCATTAACGGTGATTTGAACAAGAAAGCTTTCAGCCACCCTTGGCTCAAATGCGTGATGGAGGAAGAGGGAGATTACATCCTCCGAGAACTCCACGGAGGTATATTCGGAGCACACGAGGCAAGCAGAGCTATGGCGAGAAAAGCCCTCCAGACGGTATACTACTGGCCCAGCATGCTCAAAGATGCCCAAGAAAAAGTGAGAAGGTGCCCGCAATGCCAGGTACATGGGAGGATCATAAGGCAACATGGTGCAGACCAACAGCCGATCGGAATTGCTTGGCCTTTCGATCAGTGGGGGCTGGACATCCTAGGACCTTTTCCCCAAGGCAAAAAGCAGATGAAGTTTCTCATAGTAGCGGTAGACCACTTCTCCAAATGGATTGAGGCTGAACCTGTAGCCACTATCACAGCCGAGAGGGTCAAGAGCTTCACTTGGAAAAACATCATCTGCAGGTATGGCTTACCCAATGTTTTTATTGCAAATAATGGCAAACAGTTCGACAGCTCCACTTTTAGAAACTTTTGCCAAGGCTTAAACATCAAATTAAAGTTCACATCGGTCGCTCATCCCCAAAGCAACGGAATGACTGAGGTCTCCAATCGGACCATCCTAGAAGGATTAAAAAAGCGACTGGGTGAAGCAAAAGGCAACCGGACTGAAGAACTGCAGAGTGTCCTGTGGACATACAGAACTTCGCCCAGGACAGGCACTCATCAAACGCCATTCTCCCTCGTTTACGGCTCCGAAGCAATAATACCTGTAGTGGTCGGCCTTCCCTCTTACCGATCGGCGCTCTAATCCGAACAGAAGAATGCTCAAGAAAGATGCCAAGATTTAGATCTGATAGAAGGAAAGAGGGAGGATGCCTACACCAAGATCGCCGCCTATAAGCAAAGAGTTGCCAGGTACCACAATGCTAAAGTGGGGTCAAGAACTTTCAACGTCGGTGATCTGGTGCTCAGAAAGGCAGACTTAGGCTCCGGAAATGCCGGGGTGTGCAAGCTAATGCCAAATTGGGAAGGGCCCTACGAGGTCTCCAAAGTCTTAAGCACGAGCACTTATAGGCTCCGAACCATAGAAGGGCAAGATGTCCCCAGAAGCTGGAATGTTGAAGTACTCAAAAAATACCATCTCTAATAATGTATTAGAACTTGGCAATTGCCTGATTAATAAAGAAGTTCTTTCTTTCACCCCTGTTAAAATTACGCATGATATACAACTTATACGATACGCTTGACGTCCATCCCAAGCTGAAAAAGCAAAAGTCGCTGGTCGTCCATTTGCAAGATGAAGATCTCTGTTAGGATCGACTAGGAGGATCTTACCTCCCTAAATGTTTGCATTATGGAGGATCTTACCTCCCCAAGTGTTTGCATTATGGAGGATCTTACCTCCCCAAGTGTTTGCATTACGGAGGATTTCACCTTCCTAGCTCGGTTATGCAATTTTTTATGCAGTTTTATGAGTATTATTTAGCTCGGTTATGCAATTCTTATGCAGCTTTACGAGTATTATTTAGCTCAGTTATGCAACCTTTATGCAGCTTTACGAGTATCACTCAGCCCAATTATGCAATTTTTACGCAACCCGAAGGGCTCATGCACCAGGTTTGACACCCGCTCCGAACCAATAACGCGAAGGTCGGTTGGCTTATCTGCCAAGACGGATGCCCCGATCCGAAAATGCGCGGACCATCCCGATCCGACAGGGTCGACGATGCTCCCAATCCAAATTGAGCCAAGCGGCCACTGGACTTGAAGATCACTCCAATTCAGGAAGTACCCAGGTTTATTGAATTATTTCACAATAGCAAGTTATATGCGCTTTAGTGAACTTTGAAAATTTCATGCAACATTTTCAAAGATTTGCGAATGCACGGTCAAAATTGCAACTTACGCGAAATAAATATAAACAACAAAGAATATATTATTCATCGAAAAAGAAAAACAAAACGTCATACAATTTGTATACATATACAACTCCTAATCTAAGTCTCTATATCTACAATCTCTATTGCGTCAGGAGGCTCGGAAGGTGTCTCTACATTTTGAGCGGGTAAGGCCTGGGAAAGCTCGGCGGTAGACTGAGAAGGCTCAGCTACCCCTTCGGAGACAACCTCGGCAGGCGGAGGCACGTTGACTTCGGCCTCGGCCACCTCTCCTCTCGCCTTCCCAGCCTCCCTCGCCCTGGCCTCAGTAAGGCCACCGATGCCATGTAGGCGCTAGCCCCTTCTAATAAGCTGCAAAAGGGAAAGAACAATTTCAAGCTAGAGAAGAATTTGCCATAAGAGGCAACAACAATCAGGTTGGCCAAATCTCACCTCCAAAACTTGCTGATTGAACATACTCCACTCCCGAGCGAGTGAATTAGGGTCTCCCATGGCTTTGTAGTCCTCCTCTTGGAGAATACCCCGGCAGAGATAACTGGCAACTGTTTTGTTGCTCGTTGACCAGTCATTGCCAAAGTTCTCCTTCAAGAAGTCCTGCAATGGCGCGGGTCGCCTATCCGTTCGTCGAGGTGGATCGCTCGACACGACGGCTTTGCCCTTGTTGGCTGCAACGGCTTGTCTCTTGGAGGCCTCCTCAGCCTGCCTCCTCTCAGCCTCGAAAGATCGGGTCTGCCCCTCCTGAGCCGTTTCCCTCAAAACTGGCAGGTCGGGAAGAGAGACGTCCCCAGACCCTTCCTCCTCCTCCTCCGGCTCGTTCCCAAGTATAACTCTCCGTCAGCGGGGGGGGGGGGGGGGGGGGGGGGGGGTGATTTACCACTTTAGGACCCATAACCGGAGGAGCTATTCCGACTAGAGGTTGGCAGTTCGATGTCGCAGCGGCTGTTGAGGGAGGAGCGACAGAGATTGGGATGGCGACGATCGGGAGGCCAGACGAAACAGTCTGCCACAGTTTCTGCACTTCAGAGGCAGGCAAGAGCTTCCACCTTTTTCGCTTCTCTTTGGCTTTCCGCTCAGCTTCCCTTTTAGCAACAGCCCGGCCAAGGATGCGCTGGGACATGTCATTTCCACCAGCCATTTCAGCTGCAAACAGACAATAAATAAGATAAGTCTCTCAGACCAAAAATTCGCATAAATCAAATGCAATGAATGATTGATGCATGGTAGCAATATTATCTCCCCGATCCTAATTCTCACGTTCTGCATTCTCAGCCTCTTCGGAGCTGGAAGAGCCAAACAGCGTGGTCAGGAGAAAGCTGAACTCATAGGACTCTCCATGCCTGCTCACGACATCCATTAGCTTCTTAATATTGCCCTCATACGTGGGCTGACTGGCTGCCAGGTCTTTCAAGATGCCGGCTCTATCCGATCGGGTGAGGCGCACCCCAAATTCACCCTTCATCCCGACCAGAAAGTATCGCTCCTTGTACCCCTTCATCGACGTGGGGATGAACATTAGTTTCTTCTTCGGGAGGCTGGTGAAGAAGTATTCCCTCCCATCGCTCCGACCCGATATGTCGAAGAAATGGGTGAAAAGTTCGAGAGTTGGCGCCACCCCCTCTATTTTGCAGAGGATTTTAAAGCACGCCACCGACCTCCACCCGTTCGAATGCAACTGATTAGGGGCGATCCCATACCCCTCCAATATCGTCATCTCGAAGGCGCCTAGTGGAAACCTCAGGCCTGCATCTAAGCTCCAGAGGTGACAAATGAACCACTCGTTGTTATTCCTGCCAAAAGGTCCATCTGTCACCGCCATCGATTCGGGGCAGGCCGCCACGGATACGTCATCGGGAAAGCCGTACTTAGAGGGGATTTCAGCCACCTCCACAGCGGTCAATCGAGAGTGTAGCTCGACGGCTGGTTTGTTCTCATACCCACCCAAAAAACTTTTGTTTAGCACCTCACCACTGCTGGAAGCCATCTTCAACAAGAAAAAATGGAGGAAAGGTGCAATTATCTAACTTATAAATGGAGTGGATGCAGAAAGAAAGTGAAAGGCGAAATGAAGCAAAACGCAAAGAGGAAAAATTACTTACTTGATAAAATGGACTTAAGAAATTTGAAGAAGCAAGGGATAATTGCGGAAATCTGGGAGTTAAGAAGGAATTTTGGTAGAGTTTCGCTAGGGATTGCAAAAGTAAAGAGGAAATTCTTTCGAAATCTCCTATTTATAAGCCAGAGCTTCCAGAGCACGCCAACCGTCGCGCCACGTGTCAAAAGGCATTATGGATGTACGCAGAACGAAGCGTCACCCTTGGAGTACGCGCGACATTAAATGAAAACAGTTGTCCAAGCAGGTGCGTCTCTTCAGAAAAAGTGCCTCCCAGTTTCAAAAATCCTGCCAACGCGCGTTTTTGAATCGAAAAAATTCAGAATTGATTCCATCCGAACGGACCTACGAAAGGCAAATTCATGCCCGATCGGACCTGTTGAGGGGGGACAAGTGATAACACAGCAAATATCATTTGCTCTAAGGCCCATTCAGCCGGCCCACTCAACTGGCAAGGCCCAAGGCCTAACAACCAAGAGTAGCAGACACGAGCTCCTAGGCAGCGCACACACCCGATCGGCTGATATGACCGCCAGTCCCATCAGCCGCCTGACACAAGGCAGCGCCCATGCCTACCACCTGCTCCCTTTCATGTCGCCGAATACCTACTCTGACAGCCAGTAATCACTCCCCAAGCACTCAAGTGCCCCTCAATCATCTCATATAAATAGCTCAGCCAACGATGGCACCAGGTATTGAATCTCCAACATTCTATCTCTAAAAGCACTTTCTCTCTCTAAGTTACTAACTTAAGCTTCGGAGTGCTTACGCTTGGTCCGACCGGGCACTTCTCATTGCAGGGTTTTCTCATCCGATCGGCTCGCCCTCTCTTTCTCTGATAAAGACATCTCAGGCTTTATCAGATACCAATCTTTATGTTTGTGCGGCCTTATATTCATCATTTGATAACAATCTTTCTGTTTGTCACCTAGATGCTCGGCCAGGGTAGGTGAAAATTGATAAATTTCCGTCAACATTTTCAACACAGTCCCCATCATCATTTCGAGGTAAATTCCGACTTCGTGTGATGACACGGTCCTCAAAATAATGCAAAAAGAATTGTGTTGCTTCTTCCATTAATTATGCTTCGGATATAGATACCTCGACACTTGCTTTATTGCCGATCATCTTTTTAAAAGTTCAAAGGTACCTAAACCAAACTCATATGATTTAATCATTAAGTTAATCAACTAGGTATGTAAAATTTGCATTCATGATGATAAAAATCACTCTCAAACAGGTACATCTATCGATATTGTACTAGCCTAGCTAAATTGGTCTCATATGGTAGATGGACATGCCAATGTTCTATGGAGTAGAAGAAACCAGGTGGAAATATGCGCTCTAACTTGCATAAGATTTGAGATATTTCAGACTCCAACCTTTCCATTTCTTGAACTCTAATAGTATCGAAGCCACCAAAAATAATTTTTAACTTTTTCTAGCCATGTAAATTGCAAATAGGATGAAAAATGGCCAAGATTAGTTTTAATTTAATTTAAGACAACCATAAAATAAATAAGGGATTTTATGAATCAAAAATCTAAAAGATATAATTAAAATAAAAATAAAAATAATTAAAAATAGAATTAATTATGAAAAATTCCAGTTAAATGCATTCACGGCACATGATTCAATTTTACTGATCATGAATGAAAAGATAACTCTAAAATCATGTATTGAACCAGTATAGTTGTTGGCTTAGCATCTTCGACCAATTTTTCTGTATTAATAGACTATATATAACCAAGTAAAACTATAATTAACTGCTAACCAATAAACAACCTTTTACAAGCAAAAAAATAAATAAATTTATTAACAGCTTTAGAAAATAGAAAGATTCGATCTAAGCCAACCGATCTAAGCCAATCAACATACAACCGAAATTGATTCAAATCAAATCATGTATTTACTTAATTTAACAATACTTCTCAGTATTGTTACACTAATTACCACTTGTTATTGAATCTATCAAACAATCATGAATTTGATATTTCCAATTATTTATATGTTATTTAATTTAATGAATAACGGCGTCTCATTGATTACAAAATAAATAACAATGGAGATGAATTTTTTTCTAAATTACAATAAATGATATGAATAATAAGGAAAATTAAAGATAAAAATAAGTGCGAACAATCTCACAGTAAAGGAAAGAATGAACTTTCCAAAAGAGTGGGAAGCATTAATGATTCCGGAAAACAACCGCAACACCACCACCATTTACCTTGAGAAAGTTGAAAGGAGGTGGTTTCCAATTCAAAAGAGCAGGAGAAGGTCGCTGAGTAGGGGTAAATGCTGGATTAGAAGCATGCTAAAATTCTTGAAAGTATTGAGATGGTTTCCTAAATGGCAATAGTGTTGGACTTCTTCTGTCCCATGAGGAGAGAGTCCAAATATTGGCCCTTGTATCAGATTTATAAAAGATATAAATACAGATGAGTGGTTTGAAAATGTGTGTGTGAAAGTGTGAAAGAAAGAAAGAAAATTGGCAGAGAGAGAATTGAAGAAAAGAAAAAGAAAAATCTGATTTTTCTTCTACACAAATCAGTCCCACGAGTTCTTTGTTTTCCGGAGATTCAGCCATTGGATCGAGCTGAAATTTGGAGAAAAGATTACTCACATGTCAATCTTCATTCTCAATTGTTAAGATTGGATTCTGAACTCCGGAGGTTATTTCGTGGTTGAGAAAACAGAATTTTCTTCTACACAAACCAGTCCCACGAATTCTTTATTTCCCCGTGATTGAACCGTTGGATTGAGCTATATTTTGGACAGCATCTTCCTCACATCTTGATCTTCATTATCAACGGTGAAGAACGGAATCTGTCATCCGGAGGTCAGTTCGTGGCTGGCACAAAATTCAATTTCTGGTATCTTTGATTTATTCCATATATCTTGATATTTATTCCAAGATTATGATGATGATGATGATGATGATTATATGCCTCTAGTTTTGTCTAAAAAAGATTTACTGTAATAGACATAATATATGTTGTATTTACCCATTATTTGATAGTGAAAGATTTAAGAGGTCTAAGAGTCCCGTGATTTTTACTCCTTACATCGAGGAGATTTTTCACGTAAAAATTTTGCGTGTTCTTGTGTTATTTGTGGCTGTAGAGTTCAGAACTTGTTGCTGCTATATTTGTTTTGGATATTACTTTACTTGTTAGTTTACCTATAAGGTTTATTCAAGTAGAGAAAGATAAACAACGAAAATTCATTCCGCACATTTAGTATTTCCGTTGTTGGTCATTTTTTTCATCAAATAGCATCAAGCAGAACTTGCTAGAAGATAAGCTTATTGCAGGCCTTCCAAGTTCCCTGTAAAACATGAATTAGAAGAGGGGGAATGGAGAGATCAATATTTTGCTGCGAGGACTTTGGGACAAAATTCCAAATCTGTTGAAGCTCACCATGGTTATGCATAAAGAACTTTCCAAACATAAAGAGAGACCAAACCTGTTGAGTTAGCAAATAGTGGAAGAAGAAATGCTCCAAGGATTCAAAGTGACCACAAAATGCACACACATCGGAAGATTGAGCCAAGCACTGACTTAGGTTTTAACCAACTTGTAAGCCATTAAAACCCAATTTCAAATAAATAAGAGTTTAAGCTTATATCACTACAAAAAAACAGTCAATTAGCGACGGCAAATTCCGTCGCTAATTGGACTTTTTCAGTCGCTAATAGCCTTTAGCGACGTGGCGACTAAATGTCGCTATTAGAGCCGTCGCAAAAATTTTGCGACCAATCCATAGAACAGTCGCTAAAATTAGAGACGAAAAATTCCGTCGCTAAGAATAAAATTTCAGTCGCTAAATAATTTTAAACTTAGTCGTATAAATATTTATTAGCGACGGATAATTCGTCGCTAATCCGTCGCTATTGTATTTTTTAATATTATTTTTAATTTAATTTTTAATTACAATTTATGATTTTTAATTAAAATTTTTGATTTAATTTATTATTATTATAATTATTATTATTATAATTATTATTATTATTATTACATCCAAAATTTAATTTAATTTATGTAAATAATAATTATACAATATTACTATTAATTTAAAAAATATAATATCAAAAAGTAAATTAAACTATATAATATTTAAAAAATACCAATTCAAATTAAATTGTGCTATTTAGCAATATACAGACATTTACAATAACTTTGTACAATAAATTAACAATAATTCAAATATAATAAAAGTATATTAAATTATATAATACTTAAATTAAAAGTACATGCTTTTATTATATTTAGCAGCATTTCATCCAGTTCCGGTACCTACAAGTTACCAATAAAATTTTCAAATTAATATATACCAAAATTAATGAATTAAAAATTGAAATAAAAAAGATTGATTGTAATTCATATATTACAAGGTATGAGCTACCAATTCATGTATACCTCAAATAGAGCAAGTTCATCCGGGGTCGCTAGAGATTCCTTGGTGTAAAGAAGAGGAAACATCTTCAGTAAAGGAGCTAAATTTCTTTCTGAATTGTAAATTTTCCCGGAAGCTAAATAAATTGTTGTATTGTTGTCAAATCCCATACCACATAGCATCATCCCAACCTATGCTGACAGTAAATCATCAAACAAAAAGAGTCATGTTTTGCCAATTGCCAAACAAGGCAAGCATGTTGGCTAGGTGTAATCACAACAGATCATAAATTTAACCAGCTTGCTTGCAAAATATTAATCCACATGAAGCATGCATTCCATGGGCCATAAAATAGCATCAAAGTTGCTATTTGTATATTATGACGTGGTGTAGTTTATGAATGGCATAAATCAAACAAGAAAAAATGACATAGATATCAATAAGCCAGGAGCCTAGAGAAAAGTTATGTTTCGTTCTTTGAAGCTGTGATAGTATTACACATGTGACAGAAGCAATCAACAACCAAAACAAAACATATTGAAACAGTAAAAGCAAAAATTAAAAACCTGACACCAAACAAGAATCCATATCAATCCTAATTGTTTGAATTGTCCACCAAACTACAAGCCTCAATGTCAGTTTCGGTGCCCATAGCATGCAAACGGCAACTTGAAATAAATAATTTACTCTACAAGGAAAAACTGGACCAGAGAATTGAGGCTGTCAATAGAGCACAAAACAACTGCTTTCAGAATGCACAAGTTAGAAAAAAGCTGGAAGTTTATTTCTACAAATTTTAGGTTAAACAGTATAGTTATCGAAACTAATGAACAGATTAAGACCAAAGTAGCAAGACATAGATTGTCAACCCCAAAGCATTTGTGCATTTCTGCCTCAGTACCACTAAGATTGACATTTTAATTACATAAGGCAACATTCTAGTTCAGCACAAAGATATCAAAACATACTGTTGATATTGTCACACAATATCAGATTTGGCATGACCTAATACTACTGGCATAGAATATAGACAAAAACTAGCAGGTGACTGATATCAAAGGCACAAACATACCGCAGAAACGAGTACCGCCAAAGAAAGCTTCACGAGGCGAAAGTAGTAGTCTCTGCTTCAATTCAGTCAAACATGCAGAATTCACCAAACATCAACCAATTAATTACACAGCAAATTAATCAATTTTACAAACAATTTTATCACACAATTCACCAAAAATCAACCAATTTTGCCATTCCAGGACTCAATTCACCAAATTCCAACCAAAAACACATATTTAGTAACCATCCAAATCCAACCTAAATCTATGTCAGTTTAACAGATACAAAGAAAAAGAGAGACTACCGAGGATAAAGGTGGCGGAGGGAGGAGGACGACGAGGGGCGAAGGACGGCTGGAAAGAGTTGCCGGCGTGGGAGATCTGCAGATCTGCAGGGTCCAGCGGTTGGGACGCGCAGGGGAAGAAGGCGGATTGAGTGTGAGGGCCACAGTGCGCGATGGTTCGACAACTTCTATCTCCTTGTCGGCGACGACAAACGGCGGCGGCTAAGCGACGGCAGGAGGCGCGACCAAGAGAGACAGCGTGCGATGAAGGGGGAGAGTGGCGCGCGGGGAAGAGAGATAAAGCAGAGACACGGCGGCGGGGGAGCGAGAGACGGCGGCGGGGACATTGGATCCGGGTGGGTGGCATGGCGGCGGTGAGAGGGTGAGAGGGTGAGAGAGACAGAGGGTGGGGGGAGGGAGGGAGAGGGTGAGAGACCGAAATTTGAAGGATTATTATATAAATAAATATATATATATAGCGACTGAAATTTCAGTCGCAATGTTTTTATTTCTATTTAGCGACTAAAATTTAGTCGCAAATATTTAGCGACTAAAATTTCAGTCGCTATTTTAGTCGCAAAAAAATGCGCGTTTTCTTACCGCCAATTTTTAGCGACTAATTTCATATTTAGTAGCTATTTAGTCGCTAAATTGCTATTTATATCAAATAAATACGATTTCGCGACTAAATTCTTATTTAGTCGCAATTTAGTCGCAAATTAGCGACTATATTTTGTAGTCGCTAAATTGCAGTTTTTTTGTAGTGTATGGAAGACATGATTCCCATAAATGCATGTAGAGCTAGGTCCACTTTGAGGTTCATGAATTTGAAAGCCATATGATATCCTTGCTAGATATAAAGCAAATATATATATATATATGGACAGAAATTGAAAAAATTGAAAATTGAGAAAATTAATGGACAGAAATTGAGAAAATTAAGTACACATAAAATTTGTGTGCTTCGGCATAATGCCTACGTACACGGGCAAACAAGAGCAAATAAATCTCATCATCTCACGAAATAAACCAAATAAATCTCACAGAATTATAAACCTCACAGAATTACAATTAAATAAACCTCACCATCTCACATAACAAGGTTCACTACACACACCAAATGCTAGCATATTGGGCTCACTCCTTCATAATTACATTATCATAAAAGATACATCACTAATGGGTATTTTTAGAGTCTATGTTTCAAGTGGACAAGAATTCTAGAGAACCAATATATATACTTCCTATTCAATATATCAATATGAAAGTCTTTACTTGCACTTCAAGCCAAAAACAAAACTGTCCACAAAGAAACAATTACTCAATGTACTAATTATGAGAAATTCACATGTGATAAAAATATATACTGAATTCAAGTCACATACTCAACAATCTCCACCTTTACTTGAATTCATGCTGACCAACAATTTTTCAACTTGACTTTAATTCCCTTATAACCAAATCCAAATTCTTTCCACCTTCTCCACAACAAACTATAAGTGAATGCCAAACAAATCTAAATAAACTTGAACTTATTTTTTTTCTCTAATTTGAAAAACATGTGTGCTAATCGCAGTAACTGATCCAAATAAATATTAAATAGCCGTTATGTTTTTGATACTGCTTGTTAGAATTGAAAGCCACACCTATGAGACAAAAATACTTGTACATGGCTAAAGAGCTCGATAAATAAAATAATAACAAATGAAAATTGAGAAAAATAGAGAGACTCAAACAAAATTAAAGTAAAAAATATTTAACAGGCGACGTCAAACAGTATAAGCCACCAACAAGGGACAGGGGCAGGGACAAAATTAAGGACTTGTTTTCCGTTCGTACATAAATTAGACCCCCCTCCAATGGCCGGCTGGAGCAATTAAAAGTGGTAGGACTTGGCATTTGTTCATGTGGACAAGAATCAAACTCCAAGAGGGAACTTCAAATTGGATAAAGTCACATTTATTTTATTTTCATAACTGTATTGGTCCCTTCCTGCTCTTTAATTTCATTTATTTATAGTTCATCAGTAATTTTAGAATTCATAGTTATTCAAGGAGGACTTGCTGTTGTGATCTTATTAGACCAGACCAACCTACTCTTATTATCCAATTATTAAAAGTTTTTAACATAATTTCAACGTCAACAGACAAAGGGACAATTTTTTTTCTTAAAAGGAAAAATCAAGTTGAATTTAAGGGGAAACAGTTCGGTAACTAACTATTGTTAGGTACTGTCCGATCAAATAATTATCACATATTGATTATTTTGATAATTTGAGCACATAATATCTAGATCATGACGTATTTACGCACTATACGCTAAATTAATACTCGAATTAAAAAGTGGTAATTCAATATATATACATTTAGGGTGCGTTTGCTTTCCCGTATAATATACGGGATAGCATTACATAATACCAAGTAAAGATGTTTGAAATTTTTGTATTCATTGGTTTTTTGGATTATGTTTAAAATAATAATGATAAAATTTATTTATTTTGATATGTTATTGGATCATGTATAAAATTATTAATTGTAGCACATTTGTTAATAAATTTCAATTATGTAATTGAATGTTATTAATTAAATTGGTTGTTTGATTATTAATTTATCTACTAATATATATTTATGATTCAATAAATTTGTGCACTTTCTTTTAAATAAATGTGATGTATATATGAAAAATATATTTTACGATATTTTTTTTGTCTAAATTTGTAATATTAAAAATCATTTAAAATTGTATATTTTTTAATTTTATTTAAAAATAATACAGTACACTATTGTACACCAAACACCGTATAAAATATTACAGGCTAATACAATATTATACCAAATATTGTATGCTATAATACAGACTAATACTATACAGGCTAATACTGTACAGACTAATACTGTACAACCTAATACTATACAGACTAATATAATACAGCGAACCAAACGTATCCGATCGGATACGATATCCGTGTACTGTATCCATTAAAAAATGGGACTGAAATATATATATAAATGAAAAAAAAAAAAAACAGAAAGGTCGTTAATTTCTAAACAAGAAGGTGTTTATGCCATTTTGTTTCGAAAATAAAAACTAGTGGCTGAAATTGATACGGGAAAACAGTTGGATGATGTGGAATTGACTATTTTATCCTTCAAAAAACCAATCTTTTCTTTCTCGTCCTTATCTCACCTTCCTACCTATTTCATCCTTAAAAGGAAAAAATAATGGCAGTTACCAAAATAATTTTGTTCAAATCAACCAAAGATTGCCTGTTAATGATTGTTAAAACCTGTACTTACGAAGTGAATCGAATTAACTCTATAATTTATTTAAATATTTATATTTTTTAAAAATAATAAATATAAATTAATATTATTTTTTAAAATTAGAATACGTGACATTCAATTATATTAATTTAATATTTAAACTGATATATTATATATATACGGTAAAATTAACGAATATTAAAAATATAATAAATTTATTTTTTAATATATTTTGATAAATTTTTTTATTGATTTGATATTATGTAATATCAATTAGTGTAGTTGACTAAACGTGAATTTATATTTGTTATTTATAAAATAAATAAATATAAATGATCAATAAATAACTAAGTATTCAAATAAAAAATTATTAACTCAAGTTCAGGTGGTTATTAATTAAAATATATTATAAATAAAAAAATTATGAGTTTTGTTACTTTGATATTATTAGTAAGAGAAAATATAAATTTGCATATTTGTAATAATAAAACCCTTTATGAGGCATGGATTGCAAATGGTGTTTTGTTTAATTACGGCACTCAAAAAAAAAAAAAAAAAGCACGCGCATGTCACTGTGCACCCAATTTTTTGTCCGTCTTTTTTCTTTTCTTTTTAAATTAAATTATTATTATTATTTAAATTCAATCTCTTCCATTCCAAACTGAGCTGCGTGTATCTGTCACCTTCAATCAACAGAGAGAAAAAAAATGTAATCATTTTCACTTTTCTGCATGCAATTATTTTGTGATTTTTTGTTTCTGCATTTTCCAATTCGAGGTAGTTACGTTGTTTGTTTGTTGTATTTTGATTGCATTGCTGTGAAAGATCAGAATGTGGAGGTTAAAGATTGGTGAAGGAGGAGATAATCCATGGCTGAGAAGTGTTAACAATCATGTTGGTAGGCAAGTTTGGGAGTTCGACCCAAAACTTGTGCCTTCTCCAGAACTGCATTCACAGATTGAGAATGCTCGTCGAAATTTCTACAGTAATCGTTTCAATATGAAACATAGTTCAGATCTAATGATGAGAATTCAGGTATGGCTTTTCTTTTTACGATGCAAAATTCGATTTTTTTTTTTTTAAGCTTAATATGCATTGGTTTTGTAAAATGATTGTAGTTTGGTAAAGAAAATCCACTGGGAGAAGTTTTGCCTCAAATCAAACTCAAAGATACTGATGATGTTACTGAAGAGGCAGTTACAACTACTTTGAAGAGGGCTTTGAATTACTATTCAAGTATTCAGGCACACGATGGGCATTGGGCTGGGGATTATGGTGGCCCTATGTTTCTTCTGCCCGGATTGGTAATTGCATCTTAATTTCTTTTTCTTCAGGAGGAATGCTGCAACTTATCATCCGCATCCAACGTTTTGTGAGAAAATAATGGAGTACTAATTTTGTATGTATATTTTTGTTTTCGTGTTGGGAAATGAATAATTCATCAGGTTATAACTTTGTCTGTCACTGGGGCATTGAATGCCATATTGTCTGAGGAACATAAGCGGGAGATGTGTCGCTACCTATATAATCATCAGGCATGGTTGCTTTTCCTGGTTTATCATTATTTCCCTGCTTCTATTTTGGTCCTTTTTGCTCTGTGTTTCAATTTTGTTTCTACCGATTATACTGCTTATAAATGGACTTGAAGTTTTTATAAATGTGGAAATATAATTGCAGAACAGAGATGGTGGATGGGGCTTACACATTGAGGGACCCAGCACAATGTTTGGTAGTGTACTTTGCTATGTTACTTTAAGGTTGCTTGGTGAAGGAGCTAATGACGGAGAAGGTGCAATGGAGAGAGGGCGTAAATGGATTCTGGACCATGGTGGTGCTACTGCAATTACATCATGGGGAAAAATGTGGCTCTCAGTTCAGTTCTTAAGGCTCAATCCTGATGATTTTGGCACTGTTTCAAGTTTTCTACTTTCTTATTGGAGTTTGTTTGATTCTTTGTTGAACCCGACCAGGTGCTTGGAGCATTTGAGTGGTCTGGAAATAATCCCCTTCCCCCTGAGATATGGCTTCTTCCTTATATTCTCCCATTCCATCCAGGTTCCTGTCCATTTATATCCTTCTACTAATGGTTATATTTCTTTTCGTAATATGTGTATCTGTGCATCTGTGTTAACATACATCACATTAGCAAAGTGAATATGCAACTCTAATACTGCATGCTAGATTATGCCATCATGTAATATCAGAGTTCTGATTTATTGGACTTCTTGGCAATTGCTAGCAGATATGTGCCAGTCTTATTGAGATCATCCACTGTGTGTGCCCTTAGGTTTTGGTCATTAAAATTCAAGCTATGGGAATGGCTATCTTACGGACTGTCTGCAAAGAATGGCTTCAAGAAGCCAGTAGCAGAATTGAAAAATGCGCCATGTTTGGTTGGATGCATGGTGCAAGAATAACCTGGTTCTGAAAGAACTCAAATTCAGAAATTTGTTCAAAAGATGGGGGGACCTGAAATTTTTGTCAAGCCATTCAAAAACAGAATGAGAAAACAAAATAAAAAATAAAATTAACGAGAAAAAGAGAGAGAGAGAGATATAGACAAAGATTCAATGAAACTCCCAAGCAAACTTATGAATCATCAAAAGGCGATCTAAAATGCATTGCATCAGAGGTTGACTCAGGTAAGTTGTATGCTGGATTCACTAGGTTCCTTCACTGCAGGCCTAGTCATGCTCTTATGTAAAGCTTTGCCCTGATAAGGAGCAATACTTTTGTCCTTAACACATGCAAGTCAAATGTTGTTCTAGGGGGCTGGGAAACTGCATAGGGTACTGGATCCTTTTGGCAAAAGTAATACTAATTTTCAGAGGAAAAGGCTAGCCATATTATGAGAAGCTAGGATAAAATAGTTTCCATAATCTAGAGTATTGCTGCAACTGTTATCGGATAAACTAGTTTTTCTTAGAGAGAAGGGTCTTCTAGTTATTTTTCTCTTCTTCCTTCATTAGCAGAATCATTCTCTGCTATCTGAAATAAAAATTAATGAAGCATTTGCATCCTAGTTATTTTTCATTGTGTGATGAAATTTTGCTTGGTTAATTAAGATTTTGAATTTATTATGGGCAAATATTCAAAAAAATTAACATTGTAGATGCTGTTGTATGTTGGATTCAATGTATGGGAAAGGAAAAACTGAAGAAGCAATAGCATTTTAGACTGGAAATTTGTTTTGGTATTCATACTTATTGGCTGCTGCTGTCAAATAATTGTCATAATTATGCGTCATATTGTTAGGGGAAGATTTGAGCCAAATTGTTCCACACATGTGATCTTCATTAGTCACTTGTATGATCGTTTTCAGTATCTTGTATGGCTGTTTGGAAATTAATTGAAAGACATAATTTAAAATGCCCAATTGTAGAAGTGGGTAAGTTCTTGCACAGGTGTGGTTCACTGCTTGGGAGAAGATAAAAATGATATTTTCTGTTCTCTGCAGGGAGGATGTGGTGCCACTGCCGTATGGTCTATCTGCCCATGTCATATTTATATGGGAAGAGGTTTGTTGGCCCAATAACACCAACTGTTTTGTCTTTGAGAAAGGAGCTATTTGCCGTCCCATATCATGAAATAGACTGGAATGCAGCACGCAGCCAATGTGCGAAGGTTAGTAATTTATTGTCTTTATCCTTTCAAAGCCCAAGTTCTATATACTTACTACTATGGTATTTACATCCTTTTTACTTCCCTCTTCGCTATTGATGGCAGAACTTGAATATTTCTATAGAATGATTGGCCTGTGGTTGTTTAAAAGACCTAGATTTGTAAGTAAAATGCCACTATTTCCTTTTAAGATGGAAAACAATAGAATAAAATTTGGAGTCAATCTAATCAGAATAAAGTTTTCTCTTCAATTATTTTTGTTCAGTAGTAATTCTAATGCAACTTCTCATGAGATTATTTGGTTATAAATGCTGGAACTGTAATCAGTATAATGCATTAGTAATGGAACATAATATACCAGTTAATTAAAATGTTATCATTATAAATTTCCATTGTACATCTAGTATATCTTTATTAGACATAATGATATAATATTTTTCAAATTATATGTGAGAAGGTATACAATTGAAGTTTTATTTATTCATTTGTAAATTTTCATTCGCTTTTCAAATTTTATTGAAATTATATAATTTTATTGCTTATTACTCATTTTAAATTTTAATATTTATAAATTATTGAAGTTGAAATGCCAAGTGTCATGCTCTTCTTTATGCAAAAGTTTAATTAAAAATTACTATAATATTACTTATTTTTTATAAATATATTTTGTTGTTTAAACTTTTAAATGCCATTTGTCATCATGTCAGCTGTCAAAAGTATCTTTTTTATATAATATTATCTACTTTTTAAATTTTAAAAGTTGGATCTCTTAAATTGAAGTGCCATGTGTCGATTCTTGTTAGTTTGATAAATGAGTTATAGTTTGACATTATTCCCTTAGGAGCAAGAATATGCCCTAGGAGAAGGGGGGAACCAGGGACTCCCTCCTTTGGGGTTATGGCATGTTGATTCCATGCCTTGATACAAATGAATGAAGAAAAATGTATTATGATTCGAAGATTCTAGTTAAAAAATCAGTATCATAAAAAAGTAAAGAGAATTTGTTTTTAAAGCAACTAAAGTTAATAAATAAAAGTAAGGGCAATCCTTCACCCCTTCCTAAGTTACCCCTCGTTGACTTATGGTTCAATTGAAAGAACCATGAAAATCAAAGAGGGAATGCCTCACTAGTTAAATCCAAGGAATAACTAGAATAATGAAACTGAGGAAAAATAGTGAAATAACAAAAATATTATTTGTTCATTGGCTTGGCCACTATGTGGCATTTAAAACTAAGAACTTGATAAGAAGAAAATTGATTAAACTTAGATATGAAATAAGAAAGTACTATTCAGAAAAGGTCAAATACACAAAATGTACTTAAACTCATGCAAATGTTCTGTTGGCATCCCAAACTGTTTTTTGGATCCATTACACACCTAAACTTGTTTATTATACACCTGTTACACATCTCAACTGATACTTTTCATTATTTAAACACTTATTGCACGATTTTCACCCTTTCCTAAGTTGCCTTCGACAACTTATTGTTCTAGTGAAAGAACCATGGAATCAAAGAGTGAATGCTTCAGTAGTTAAATCAAAGGAGTAACTAGGATAAAGAAACTCATGAAAATAGTGAAATACTCTCTCCATCCCACCAAATTGTTACTTATTACACACACTAATATTAATCATTGGTTTTGCTAAATTTTATATGAAAGTATATTGAATAGACTAAAATGGCCTCTCTTAATTTAGATTATCATAGTAAAGTGCATAAAAAAAAAAGAAAAATATTAATTAAGGTATTAAATGTTTTGTTGACATTATATGAGAGTAATGTTAGAAATAATGCATTAAATGTTATCATGAATTTATCAAAGTGACAATTTGGTGAGACAAATTTTTTTTTTCTTAAAAGTGACAATTTGATGGAATGGAGGGAGTAACAAAATATTATTTGTTCATTGGTGATCCTAATGCAACATTTAAGATTAAGAAATTGTGAAGTAAATTGATTAAAATCAGACATGAAATAAAAAGCAGTATTCAGTAAAGGGCAGGGATATAAAATGTACTTGAACTTATTCAGCTTTGTCAACATCTCAATAATGACTTAAAGCTTATTGCCTTCGGTTTTGTAGGAAGACTTGTACTATCCACATCCACTGTTACAAGATGTACTTTGGACAGCTCTTGATAAGTTGGCTGAACCCATTCTAATGTGTTGGCCTGGAAAAAAATTGAGAGAAAAGGCTCTTCAGACTGCAATTCAGCACATACATTATGAAGATGAAAATACTCGTTACATATGCATCGGACCAGTAAACAAGGTATGGATTTCAGATATCACAACGTTTCTAACTTTTGCTGAAAATTGCCTGCACTTAATTTGAAATTGTGGAAATATTGATCATTTAGAGTGACAAAAATTTTATTTGGTCCAAAAAGTCCAATAAGTTTGATACTTTTGATACTTTATTGATTCCTTTGATACTTGTTTTGGATTATTCTAGTTTCTATTTTAGTTCTTTTTAGCCTTTATTGTCATCCAGTAGATGTGATTTTATTGGTCAACATCCATGCTGTTGTCTTGCTGATATGCCTGTCAGATCACAAAAAGTTCTTTTCTCTTTTTTTCTGGTGTGCAGGTGTTAAATATGCTCTGCTGTTGGGTGGAAGACCCAAACTCTGAAGCTTTCAAGTTGCATCTTCCAAGATTATATGATTACCTTTGGCTTGCTGAAGATGGAATGAAAATGCAGGTCCGATAAATGTACCAGTAGCAGATGAATAGTTTGGGGCATAAGCACCATGTTTGGAAAGTTAGCAAGGTTTTAGGCGTAGGAGTTAATTATTTAATTGCTGAATTGGTTTAGATTGCTATGAAATCATGTTAAATTTGCAGCTGTTTCTACTTTCATCATGTACCAGCAACTAGGTCTATTAGCAATGTTGAGAATTGTAGTGAGGTGCACGAGTTCTTAGTAACAAAATTATCACCTCTAATAGTTACAGTAAATCTGTTGCAGGGTTACAATGGAAGTCAGCTGTGGGACACAGCTTTTGCAGTTCAAGCAATTGTGTCTACTAATCTTGTCGAGGAATATGGTCCAACTTTAAAAAAAGCACATACCTTTGTTAAAAATTCACAGGTGTTCTTTTCTCTCTTCCAAAGATGGGGAAGGAGTTTTTTTTTTTTTTTTGAATCAATTATTACTCAATAAAATATTTGACCCCATTGAACCAATCTTTGCTTTGAAGGTCCTGGAAGATTGTCCAGGAGATCTTGATTTTTGGTATCGTCACATATCAAAAGGTGCATGGCCTTTTTCAACAGCAGATCATGGTTGGCCCATCTCAGATTGCACAGCAGAGGGATTAAAAGTAACGGTTTATCACATAAGAAGTGTTTTCCTTATCGTAATTTATTCCAGATAACTTACATATAGTCTGTTTACCAGGCTGCTCTCTTGTTATCCAAAATTCCTTCCGAGATTGTTGGAGATGCATTAGATGTAAACCGCTTCTATGATGCAGTCAATGTTATTCTCTCATTGCAGGTAACTTATGCTGTGGTATTCTGAAATTTACAAACTATAGTTGTTTGCTAATAGAAGTCCCTTTCATCAATGATATAAATTTTGATGGTTTAGACGTTAAAGATATTGCCTCAAGAAATTCCAAAACATTTTATGTCTATTTTTTTTTTTTTTTTGCATTGTGTTCTTTCTGTTTGGTGGACTATGAGGATGTTCTTTTAGCAATTATTTATGATCCTTATGAAATTGTCTTGAGGAAGTTTGAGCGTACCACAGAGCAGAACCACTTGATATAACAAAATTTATAATGACAATACATTTGCTCAATTAGAGAACTAGAATAGCTTTTAGAAAATAAAGGGGCTTGTGAGCACAGCCTAAGTTCATGTGGAGTCCCTGCACCTTTTACGCCTTAGGAAGGTGTTCTTTGGGAATGTTAATTAAGCCATAAAAATATGCAAAAAGGAATAAAATAAGAATATTTCTTATTCACGCACAAATAACATATACATCATCCATATTTATATCAGATAAAGGATAAAAAAATTTAGGGCCTAATTAAATCAAAATATACCCTTTTCTATATTGTAACTTTGACTAAATGTTTTCACCTGTAATGTCTCAAGTATTTTGGCCACATTGTGAAGGAAATTCCTCTTTCTTACTCCCCCTCAAGCTGGCATTGAATGCGTCTTCCATGGCTAGCTTGCTAATTAAGAAGGCAGGCTGCCTTTTCTGTAGTCCCTTTGTGAGAATATATACAACCTGATATACAGTGGGTATGCGAGTCATGCAAATCAATCCCTTCTTAAGCTTTTCTGTGATAAAGTGCTTGTCAACTTCCATGTGCTCAGTTCTATCCTGAAGAACAGGATTATGAGCAGTTACAATTGTCACAATTCACTTTCATTGGTAGTAGGCTTGGAATTTTTATATCTTCCAGTTATCTCTTGATCCACATAGCTTTACATTTTCCATCAAATGCTGATCTAAACTCAGCTTCATCACTACTACTAGCCACCATATTCTGTTTTTTACTTGGCTAAGTAACCAAAATTCGTCCAATGAAGGCACAACAACCTGAAGTAGATTTTCCATCATTCAGTTGAGCATAATAGGACAATCCCACTGAAATTGATCGATATTTCATCATGGAAAAGCTTACTATTGGAATTCTGGATATGTTTTATGTGTCTTCTGAATATCATCAGGCTGATTGTCTTGCTAAGGGACTTGGGCTATAAGCCTTTCCATGTTTTGGTTTGCATGATTGGCATGCAAGGTATCTGGGCACCACCTTGAGGTGGATTGTTGGCAGCTGTATGGTTGCATGAATTTAGGGATTTATGCAGGATGATTTTAGTCATTTGTTGTATATTTACGTTATTTGTCTTGTATTATTAGTTCTGTTTACAGCATATGTTATAGCTTCTATTACTTTTTTTTTCAGTGATCTTCCTATTTTAGAAACTTCTATGTATATGACATAGGATAAATATCTAGAAAATTATGTTCTTCCTCTTCATGCACTACCTCTCTACACCTGTAATGCTGTTTTCACAATTGATTCATCTTTATTGCCATATCTTCGCTTTAAGGATTTAAAAACCAAATGTTATTTTGCCCCTCCATCTGATTTTTCCGATAAAAATTGGAAGAAAACAATATTTCTTTTCTTTTTCACATAACTATTTAATTGCTGGTGTTTGATCCTCCACCTGTTCTTGAAATTGTCTTGCTAATATATTATTTATGATGTACCTGTAAAAAAACTTATGGTTATAGAAAAGCAATAAGCTAAATATATTTAGATAAGTTTATTCAACTTCTGAAGGGTTGGTAAGCCAGTACTTTTGGAATTTTTCATATGCCAATTATGATTTGCTTTATTGTCCTGTTATAATGTAAATACAGGTTTGAATAGCCAACTCACAAGAGTTTGATTGTAGGAATTGGGACTGATTTTCATTTCCTTTTAGTCTCCTAATCTTTATATAAGCATATGTAACTACAAACAAAAATATTCCATTTCTAACACAGCATCAGATTTTGCCCTGGAATGGTGAGCGATGTTTAGTTTCTAGGTCACCCCTGTGGGTGACATTCAGTGTTTTGGTACCTTTGTTCTCTATATTGATACTATTCCGAAGATGTTTTGGCTTCTTTGGTAATTCCTGATTGATTTCTGGCTTTCTCTTTGTTCACACGGAATCTTAGTTGAAAGATTTCAATCTTTCTTGGAGGCTTAATATTTTCTGTGGTAGCAGCTATGGACTTCTTTGCTCAGGAAATCTGGACGCTTATTTTTAGCTGGTTGTGTGGTGTTCTGCTGATTAGTCTCTCTTTCAGTATATTATATATGCTATTGGATTTTGTATATGGCTGATTACCAAAGAATTTTGAAGAAAGATTTTATATCTTCTCAATTGTGTACAAAAACTACACAAAGAAAGTATTTATACACAAAACCTATAGCCTAACTAGGAAGTTTTATAAAGCCAATTTTACAAGTCAAATCGGGCCACTAAAATCAAGAGCAGAATTATCTGTCAAATCACACTAGTCAACAATTAAATTTGTTCAAGCTAGGCATGATCAACATCTATGCTCCATCTTGAGGGGGAGTGTCACAATGTAAAAGCAAGTTTTAAGTCTTGTAATTAGCTAATTCACAGGAGCTTGATTGTAGGAATTAGGATTGATTTTCCTTTCCTTTTCTAGTTGATTCTTCTTTCCATTGTTTATAGTCTTTTGATTTGTATACAAGCATATGTAACCAATGGATAAAAGTATGGCATTTTTCTCTCCAAAATTGTGTTAACAGTCCTGTTATATCTTGACATTAGCAAATTAAGGACTCTTTCTGAATTCACGTATCTTTGTCTTGCACTCTGCAGAATGGTGATGGCGGCTTTGCTACATATGAGCTCACAAGATCATACAATTGGTTGGAGGTAAATATTTATGAAATGTTTCTCATCATTTTTTTGGTCTTCATTCTTTTCTTTTTTCTCTGCATTAATGAAATTTTTATAGATTGAACAAAAACCATGAAATCATGTTCTAGAATGATATCTAGCACACTTAAGATTTGGCGTCATGATATATGCATGTGTTATGGGCTGAATTTTTATCATATCATACTAATGTGGGTACTGCACTTTTCATGAAATTGTTATTGGTATTGGTTCAACAAAAACCATGTTCTAGAGTGATCTCTAGGACATGTAAGATTTAGAGTTGTGATATATGCATGCATCAGTTGGAGCTGCTTTGAGCATTCTACGGACGTTACTGATTGTTAAAACAGCAATGACATCTGAAAAGAAGAAGAAAAAAAGAAAAAAAGAATAACTCTTCTTTTTTACTTTTTCATCGGACTTGTTTGGTATGTATTATGTACTTGTGTGTTTTGACAATGAGTTAGTGACTTTAGTAGACATCAAAACACCACAAGTTGGCTTATTTCAACTATATTGTCAACCTCTTACAAACTGAAGTTGTTTTTAGAAGCAGCATAAACACGGAAATCTTAGTTATTTCACTTCTTCACTGAAGACGCAACATTCAAAGTTATATTTGATGCATTTTCATGCTAAATGATTATGAGTGCTTGATTATTTAGTTGTCAACAGCAAGTTTGCAGCTTTGGGGTACAGACAAAGCAAGTTCTTAGTTGTTCATGCTCTATTTTCCCAATGAGCCACTTGAACTTAGCTTGAGCTCAGTCTAAATATGCCTACAGCCCAAGGATGGCCATCTACAAGTAAAAAGTGCATCAGAAATGGGGGGGCATTTTTAAATAAACAGGAACAAGAGCTGGTGCATTTTCACCTTGCTCTAGAGATAGAGATAAACCTGCTTTTACCGCTTTTTCCTTTTTCCTCATTTGTCCAGATTTTCTTGCTCACTTAACATTGTTTAGTTGTACTGCAGTATCTTTGTTTAGAAGCCAAATTTCAATGTAGTAAACTTTTGTTAGGCTTTAACTGCAGTAATGAAACATAGTTGAACATAGGCAAGCCTATTTGCATACATAACTGAGTGAAGCTCACCTATTAATGGACATAAGTTGTCTGAGTTCACTTGTGTTTTAAATGCTATATTAAGTGAAATTAAAAAAAAATATGTTCAAATTCATTGTGTTGTCTAAATGGGACAAACACAAAAAGAGCTTGCATATTGGACATTGTATTATTGTTAAGATAAATTTTATTATATATGCTTTGCTTTGAAGTATATTATATGGAGCAATTAATTTATGCTTTTGCCTTTATCATTACAATGAGTCTCACAACCTCAAATTTGCTTCTTCAGTTTATCAACCCTGCTGAAACTTTTGGTGATATTGTTATTGACTATCCGTAAGTTATCTGAACAACTAATTCAATCTTCTTCTTTTTTCATTGTTAATGTCAAAAGCTAACTTTTATAATTTCTGAAGTTATGTTGAGTGTACTTCAGCTGCTATTCAAGCTCTGACATCATTTCGTACATTACATCCTCAACATCGGAGGGAAGAAATAGAATCTTGCATCTCAAAGGCAACTAAGTTCCTTGAAACTATTCAGGCAGCAGACGGCTCATGGTTTGTTCCTTTTGCCGTAAAGAACTATTATGTGGATGACCATTTGATCAAGTCAATAAAAACTAGATTTTGGCTTCCTATTGTCTGGCTATTGAGAGTCATCTCTATTATTGTCTTTAAAATTCGTATTGATTCTTTGCTTCAATTGAGCCTTCCGTTCTTTGTCACACATTTCTTTAACCTTAATTTTTGCCGGACAGGTATGGTTCATGGGGTGTTTGCTTCACCTATGGGACATGGTTTGGCATAAAAGGGTTGGTGGCTGCTGGAAAGAACTTTAACAATTCCTCCAATATCCGTAAAGCTTGTGAATTTCTGCTGTCTAAGCAGTGCCCTTCAGGTGGTTGGGGCGAGAGTTATGTTTCATGCCAAAAGGAGGTAAAGCATCATGTTTCTTGTTATATTATATAAATAAATCTTCCTAATCTTGGCAATGAATGGATGTGTGAATGTGTGATTTATTATTGTTTGTTGTCTTTTGAAAACAGACAATGGAGTTTAAGCTATAAGCTCTCCACCTTCTTACTAGGGAGTATTCCTAGGCATATTTTAGAATGTCTCTAAGCATATTCTACATTCATTTCAAGTTCACACGCTTATATCTCGTTACATATGCAAAGTTATTAAGAAATTTCATTAGCTAGGTAAGGCTGATATCACCATTGCTCTAATTAGTGATCATAAATTTCATTTGTGCACCTTTATAATTGTTGTAGGTAACTACAGATTGCCTGCTAATGTTTGGCGAAATAGATACTTTTGTTCTCATCCTTACTTTTAGTTGTTTTGTTGAAAAAATTGTTTGCCTTCTTGTTTTGTTACGAGTTCAATACATAGTCTACATATAGATTTATATGCTAATATGTGCAATTTTTGTTTGCACAGGTTTATTCAAATCTTGATGGTAATAAGTCTCATTTGGTAAATACTTCTTGGGCTATGTTGAGCCTTATTGATGCCGGGCAGGTAGATATTGAATTTTACTTTCATACGGAATTATTTGTCAGAATCAGTTCATTGCTTCTACTTATTTGTAATTGAGTGATAATGAATTTTGATAAGAACTGAGTCTATGGTCATTACATTTGACTTGATTCATTTTGTATATCCTTAGTTTTTTTTTTTTTTTTTTTCTGAAAATTAAAAGATTATCACTATGCAATTTTAAATGTTGATAGGCTGAGAGAGACCCAACACCGTTGCACCGTGCAGCAAGATACTTGATAAATTCTCAGACGGAGAATGGAGATTTTCTACAGCAGGTGAGTTTCTGCATTTTTATGCATTGTGTACTTGGTAGCCATTGCTATATGTCCGCATCATTAATTGAAATGCTTTAGGTCGTCAATTTGACAAAAAAAAACATGGATCCAGCAAATGTGCAAAATGTTTGATACCTGCATATGAACTAAATACATAGTGGGAAAATCTTACCGGCATCAAATCTATGTCCTTGTTTTGGTCATATTTAGAGTTAGTTCCATATGCGATAACTCAACTATATTCTTAGTAATATTATGGTCGCTATATTTTTATGCACCCCAATGAAATCATCCAGGTATAATTAAGCATCAATAGAGTCAAACACGCAAAAACTTAAAGAATCCGGTCAATGGTGCATGCTGAATTTGCGAAATCAGCTTTTTATCTTTCCACGTCAGCTTGGAAATGAATAATACCACATGGCAGAAAGGAAAAATGAATTAAAATAAATTAAAATAAAAAAAAAAAAGAAAAAATTCTCTCTAAAAATGGCGGGGTTTTTAGCATAGAGAAAAGAATTTCTTTTTATTTTTTTTCTTTCTGCCACGTAGCATTCATATCCAAGCTGAGCTTGAAAGACAATCAAGCTAACTCAGCAAATTCAGTACACATCATTGACCAGATTCTCGAATTTCCGGCGTATTTGATTTTATTGATATTTAATTATACTTAGGTTGATTTTATTGGGATGAATCCAAAAATACTAACTACAGCGTTAATAGGAGTATAATTGAATGACCAAATATGAAATTAACCCTCCTATTTGGTTCAATGTTCAAGTTTGGATCTCTAGGAAGTTCTTTGTAAATGTGTATATCTTATCCTTGACGTGGTTTGAGTAGTTTGAACTTAAGTTAACATGGTGTTTGAAACATTTTACAGGAAATAATGGGAGTGTTCAATAAGAATTGTATGATAACATATGCAGCATACAGAGACATATTTCCCATATGGGCATTAGGAGAATATCGATGCCGGGTGCTGCAACTGCAACAAGCTTCATAACAAAATTATGGAATTTCATTTCTCTGTTCATGGGATGATCACGATGTTCTTCACATTTCCCTTCTCTCCATGTGTGAGATTCATGTTATTCTCAGCCTAAAATTTAGAAAAATATTAATTAATCACATATAATCTTCAATGCAGTAGTAGATAGATTTGCCCTAAAAGATTATAACCCATACATACTTAAATGCAAATGCTACTACAATTTTGGAAAGTATATATTCGTTAAATCGTATAGACCGTGTGTTAATGAATATAAATATTTAAATTAAAAATAATATTTTAATTATATTTCACATTCGTAGATATGCCAAATCATTTCTCAATTTTGGCTTTGTAGTACTCTCCATAAGAGGAAAATGCAAAAAACTCCATCGTCAAATGGGGTAGCTTAAAACCCAAATCATCTTGATTATGAGTCAAGCCATTCAAGCATTGTTACTAATTTCTTATAAGATTTTTTTTTTTGAAACTATTTCCTATAAAAGACTTAAGCCGTAAATTTACTCATATTTTTGAAAAGGTTAAGTTTATTTCTAATATTTTAATTGATATAATGTTATTTTTCGTATTTTAAAATTTAAAAAATTTATTTGTTCTGTATTGCATGTTAAGAGATTGATAAGATATAAGTTAATATTTTTTTAATTTTAAAATATGAAGTTTAATATTATATTAATATTTTATTGGATGTAAAATTTAATGAGAAGAAATTTGCACTTTAACATTAGTTTTACTAATATTTTTATTGTAGGAATCGGAGAAAATTTGAGAATACTATTGATTGAGGGAAAAATGGACGTACAACCAGTTTAGAAAATGTACAAGACATCCTTATTCATTCTATTTACGGGGAACGGGATTGAAGATTTAGGATTTTATGCTTGCGGAATATTCGTAGTGTTTCTCGTGCCCTGATTTGGGCCTAAGCAACCCATTAATGGGCCTCGTAAATAAGGGCCTGTTTGACAATATTCCTTATCGGTTTTCATATTTCTTTTCGTTTTTCTCTATTTTTTTTCTTAACTATCTATATTTCGGTATAACTATAAATTTCCATCATACAATTAATTACATAGGTTAGCAACTAAAAAAAGATTGATACAATTTTTATTTTCTTCCTTCTCTAAAGTTCAAGAGAGATGCTAAACCTAATTAGTAATTACAAAATAATAACCCTTTTTTTTATAATTATATATTTGGAGGCGAGAGATGATGGAATTTGAATTCTAATCAATTAAAAAAGTAGTTAAATTTTCAACCATTTCTACAAAATAATAATTACTAATAATTATATGATGCCTGTGAACAGAACTTTCTCAAAAAAAATTGCAAGTATTTGTATAATATGGGCAAAAACTCATCCTCTTCTTAACTCTACACTATCTTATACAGTGTGTTATCTTGTTGTGATTCATAACTTCCCATATAATCTTTGTAACAAGTTTTAAAAGGCGGTAGATAAGCTTAAGCTTTGCATTTTGTTGATTTTCTGAAATGATTGTAACTGAGAAAAGAAAAGGATGAAGCTTGCTTAGACATGAACTGGTTTTGAATTTCTAAGCTTTCTCTATACAACTTTATTTATATTATCCTCTCTCTCTCTCTTTATTCTAACCAATGTTATTAAAATTGGACTGTTTTGTTGGATACGTTTAACGGAAAATTGATACTTAATTTGGTTCTATTCACTATATAAAATTGGACTGGCAAAAACTGGACATAACCGGTTTGAATTAGGAAAAAATAACTTTAATATATAAAATGTATATTACATCCTTTGTTCAGCTTTGGGTAGCAATTCAACAATTGCTTGTACAACTCCTTGCAAAATATTTAATAAAATCAGAAGTGCATAAAATTTCCGAGAAAATTAAATATAAGAAAGAATATGAGTTTAACAAAATATGCCTTCGTCATATCAACCATAATTGTAGGGGTGTGCAAATGGTCGGTTCGGTTCGGTTTTGGACCGAACCGAACAAACCGAAAACCGGAGTTGCGGAATTTTTAGAACCGAACCGCGGACCGAAATTTTTTGAACCGAAACCGAATAAACCGAAATAATTTTGGTCGGTTCGGTTCGGTCCAATCGGTTCTTCACAAATATAGATTTTTTTAAAAAAATTTTTAACTTATATGCATCCATAAATTAAATTAACTTATATTCAATAAAATAAAACCATTTAAAATAACTAAAAAAATTATACATAAATTTTTCATATTATTTTTCTAATAAATTAACAAAATTACACTAAAAAAATATATTAAAAATAAATACAATATAAGTTCTTATTAATAATATATTTAATATACTTCAATTAAAAAAAAACATATATGTAAATAAATATAACTATAGTGTATATTTAGATTTAGGTTTTATATATATATATATATATATATATATAAGTAAAATGGTGAATTTTAAAAATTTCGGTCGGTTCGGTTCTTTCGGTTTTACAATTTTAAGAACCGAACCGAAATAACCGAAATTTAATTTCGGTTTAGAACCGAAGAAACCGAACCCAATGGACCAAAATCTATTCGGTTCGGTTCGGTTTTCGGTTCCGGTTCGGTTTTGCACAGCCCTACATAATTGTAAGTCCTTTTCCTTCATTTTCAACCAAGTTCAAATCCATCATCAAACATCTTAGAAACCAGCTCCCAAGTATCCTTTGATTCTTTATCAATAACAGCTCAAATAACATGATACATTTGATTATTGCCATCTTTTTTGACACACAACTAAGAATTTCTCCTTGGCAAACTCCTTTCATAAGTGCACCATCTAATCCTATAAATTTTCTGCACTCCTTAAGCCATCCATTCTTTAATGCACCCAAACAAACATAAATAGTTACAAAAACTACCTTACCAGGCTGTATATCTTTTAATGTCCTGATAATTACAGTGCTGCCTGAATTTCCATACGTAATCATGTTAGCATAATCATAAAGCCTTGAAAATTCTTCCCTATAATCCCCCATGAATTCATCAATTGTCTTTAACTTGGCTCTGTGACAGACACTCTTACTTACATACACACCATAATCATTCTTAACCAAGTCTTGAATTTTTCAAATTCTGATCTCAGATTGGCACAAGTTCCTCTCCTTGTACTTTTTTTTTAGCTATCCAATTAGTGTTACAGGCCTACAAGGCCTACAAGGACACTACAAGAAAATTATCAAATAGCAACGGAAATTCGCAACCGAATTTGTTGAATTTCCGTTGCTAATTAAAAATAGTAACGGAAAATTCGGTTGCAAATTTGACAGTTGCTAAATTTAGCAACGAAATTCTCTTTCCGTTGCTAAATATAGCAACGGAATTTATATTCTGTTGCTAATTTTTAACATTATAAATTGTAAAATTTTAATCAAATTTTTTATTTGTAAATAAATATAATCCAAATTTATAATAAAATTCAAAAAAAAATCTTATTGATAATATAAATGGAACAATATATAACTTAGAATTTCATAAATAAATAAGTGCCAATTACAATTGTGCCAAAAATATACATATATAAATATTCATTTCGATTAAAAGAATAAAAATGTGACTTTGAACACTCTCTTCACCGCCTAAAATGACTAATCATAATTACAAATATTTGCATTCTTCGATAAGCATGCAGTTAAAATTGCAGCAATGAGTTTCACAGCAGTGATAGATACTGATCTAATTAATTGAGTACCTGCTCAAATATAAATAGAATAACATGAATATTCACATAAAACAAACATCATCACATTTCCTCAAAGAAACCTACAATTCACGCAATTATAAATTAATTTATAAATATTGATGAGAAAACAGTAAAAGGGTAATAAATTTGCACCCATTAGCCATATATAATCATATGAGGTAAACCAACAAATAGACATATAACTGTGCAACGAGGTGCAATAAATAAGAAAAGTACACCAATGTAACTCTTGAACAAAAAATTCCGAAGCCTATTAATTTGAACTCACCAAGTGACACAGACTCACAAAATTAGGGGTGAGCAAAAAAACCGATGGATTTTGTTTACAAAAAAAAAAATTCGAAACCGAATCGATGGACTGGCTAACCGATTGTAATAGACTGGTTAATGGTTAGTATTTTGAAAAAATCGATATTAATAGACTGATTAATGGTTTTTGACTTATGTGACTGGTTAACCGAACCGAAACCGAATATTTAGTTAATTTATTAATTTTTTAATAAATTATAATAATTTATATAACAATTTATCCTAATTAAAGGTGATCATTTATTTTTTTTTATTATACTAATTATTTTTAAGTTTTTAAGTTTTTTTAATTGGCTATTAGTAAGTATAACAATTTATCTAATTAAAAGTGATTATGGACCGGTTAATATATTTACTTATTAAATATTAATTTTTAAAAACAAATTTGCTTATATTTACCAAATATTTTTATTTTAACAACAATAATGTTATATTATAGTGAAAAAATTTTAATTTTTAAGTATCTTGAACATTTTAATTTTATTTATGAATATATTTATAATTATAGTGGTTAACCGAAAAATATTGGGTAACCGATCCGAAAATTCGAAACCGATGGACTGGTTAACCGATGGTAATGGACTGGTTAATGGACTGAAATTTCAAAAAACCGATATTAATGAACTGGTACTCATGGACCGGTTAACCGACCATGCTCACCCCTACACAAAACTATACAAAATTGCTTAATTTGATATGGCATATACAATGATTTATCATAATAACATTTTCTCTTAGTATATAATTTTTATGTTATAAATTATAAAATTCAGAATTCTAGACAATAATATTATTGTGGAAATGCGACAAACTGCCACTCATACTTTAACAATAATGTTATAATCAAACAACAACGGATTAAATTAAAAGTTCAAATTAAATTATCAAAGCATAACATTATACTTGATCATAGATCACATATGTTTGCCATAAGTTGTTCAAACCTGATTATAAATGAACATACTAGATAAAAGAACAGCTAAGGAGAATATTTGCGTGCTGTATGTCCCCTGCAAAAGAAAAAAAAAATAAAAAAAAAAACTGGAATTAAAGTAGAATAGCAGCAAAGCATAACATTATACTTATATCCAGAAGTTAACCGTAAAAAATTGATAATAAATGATTTATAAAATTTTCAAATATAAATTGTTGGAAATTGGCAAACTGATTCAAATTTACTAATTTGTAAGTAAATTTCTTAAACCGTAGGAAATAGTGTTAATATGTATGGACCAAGTCTTGGTAATACTGTGAGAGCCACTTAGCAATAATCTTGAGTTCTCTTTTCCTCACTTCTTTAAGCCATTTTGGGTCTTCACTACTTGCAAATCTCAAGTCCACGTGATGAGCCCCTGTAAATTTAATTAATTACAATAAATTCCCATTTAAACAAAAATTAATACTCTTTAATCCAATCATTTATTAGAATTTGGTTTTATTAATTTTCAATTTGAAGATTTTGTCTACCCAGTACTCACCTTCTTTTGCTACTATAGCAATTAAGCTCTTTGATATATCTTTTAGAACCTTGTCATAGCCAACATATACGCATACCAAATTGAGAAAATATTTTATGCAACAATCTATAATTAATTTTCGGGTTAATTTAACTAACGGTCACTCAACTTATCACTTATCGCGCAAAATTAACTGACTTTTTTTTTCTTACTTAAATATCACTGAACTTTTAACATTTTTGCAAAAAAATCATATTGACCGGAATTCGGTGAGAACTATCGCCGGATTGATGATATGGCATGTCATGTCAGAAACTACATGTCGTTTAACAACATTTCCAACAAATGATACATCTAAATCAATTTTACTCACGGTCACTAAACTTATCATTTATCGCACAAAAGTAACCAATTTTCTTTTTTTCCAACTTAAATGTTACTGAACTTCTAACATTTTTACAAAAAAATCATATATTTACTATTCGTTGCCACGTGTCATATGCCATGTCATCAATCCGACAAGGGTTCTCGCCTGATTCCGGTCAACATGACTTTTTTGAAAAAATGTTAGAAGTTCAGTGACATTTAACATAGAAAAAAAAAGTCGGTTACTTTTGTGCGATAAGTGATAAGTTGAGTGACCATGAGTGAAATTGACCCTTAATTTTCAGCAATTCAATTTTAAAAATAAATTGAGAAGGAAAAAGAAAATAAACTTACCCTCCTCCACTCCAAGGGTCTCTTAAGCCATTAAAGAAAATAATATTACTTCCAAATCTTTTCAACACCCTCTGAATATCCTGTTCAAAATAATTTTAATCAGCTAAATAATCATATAACCAACTTATTTTTCATAAAATGAATTATATCTTGTAAATTTCAATGTGATTAAAATTCAAATATCGACAACAAAACTTTATCCACTGCTCCTCCAAAACAAACGAACCTTCATTTGATTTGGGAGCCATGGATGATAGTGAAAATGAGGTGCTGGATAATGATTATCTGTCACTTAATGACAATGTTAATGGTGAGCCTGCAAATATGAGTTCAGAAAGTGATGAATCTGAGTTTGGTGATGCGTATTTTAATACACAAGATGCTAGTCCTTTAGCCTCACTGCATCCTTGTGAAAGAACAAACGACGCAATCTTCAACTTTCCTTCCGAACATTATGTAAATATCGACTTTGATGCAGCACAAGTTGACCTGTCAGAAAGTGTTCACTTTCAGACATGGGATGGTGTATCAGAGTTATCAGTGGGTTTGGTTTTCAACAGCGGGGAAAAAGTTAAATCTTGTGTCAAAAAGTTTTCGATAATACGAAATGTTGACTTTAGAGTTGTTGAATCCAAACAGAAATACTGGGTTGTGCGATGTGCAAAGTTTGAAGATGGCTGCATGTGGTGGCACAGAGTAGTAATAAAAGGAAATATTCCTTTTTGGAAAATAACAAGGTATGGTGATCCACACTCCTGCCTTTCTGCTAATCTTACAAAGGATCATAGACAATTAGGGTCGAAGGTCATTCAAAATTGAATAATGGGAATGGTTAGTAAAAATCCTACCCTGCCTGTTGATGTGATTATTGCTGCTATTAAACAACAATTTAAGTTTGAGGTATCATACAAAAAATCATGGTACGGGAAGGTGGCTGCAATTGAGGCAATATTTGGAAATTATATTGACTCATTTGAGAGATTACCAGAATTTTTGAATGCGCTACAAACTTACAATCCTGGAACTGTGTACGAGTTCAAGGTGCAAGATACACAGAACCCACATGTGAAGCAATTTGAAAGGGTATTTTGGAGTTTTAAACCGGCCATTGATTGGTTTTCTCATTGTAAACCGATTTTGTTGATTGATGGTACGTTCTTAACGGGTAAATTCCAACATACACTTCTTATTTCCAGCTCTATCGATGCAAATAACATGTTGTTTCCAATTACATTTGCCGTTATGGAATCTGAGAATAAGTCTAGTTGGGCTTGGTTCATGGGCTTAATTAGAAAACATGTGACTCAACGTCTCGGTATTATAGTTATTTCTGACATACATGCAGATATAATTGCAGTGTTTCGTGATGAAAGAGGTGGATGGAAGGAACCGATATCATTTCACAGGGTATGCTTGCGCCACTTTGTCAGCAATTACAATACTTATCACTGAAATAAAATAATAAAAGATCTGCTTTATAAGGCTGGTAAGCAAATAATTACTTACTAATATATTTAAATAAATTTAATTGCATATGTTATGTTGTTATGAGATTTGTATTACAATAATATTATTCATTCACTATTATGGTTTAGGCACGCAATCTCATAAGTGAAAGTTCACTAAGCATATGGACAAAATAAAAGAGCTTGACGAGGAATCGTTCAACTGGGCGATGCGGGTTCCGCTTGAACGATGGACATTTTCTAAGGATGGGGGATATAGGTATGGGCATGCGACGACAAATATTGCGGAAAGTGTAAATAATGCTCTTAAAGGCGTTCTCATGATACCTATCACAGCGATAGTTGAACACGTTTTTTGCCAGTTGGTTAAGTTTTATGACCAAAGGAGGGGAATGTATATGAGCAAAATGGCTGAAGGGTTCCGGTTCACTCCAAAATGTGTTGAAGTTATGACAAAGCATGCTATCAGTGCGTGCGGACACATGGTCATAAATTATGATACTCAGTATGAACTATTTAGCGTCATAGCAAGTATTGCACTAGAAAATGACGTAGAAGTTGATACTTATGTATTAAGTCTTGACAAGCATTAATGTGAGTGCGAAAAGTTTCAAGGAACCAAAATTCCATATTATCACGCCATTGTTGTATGCATGCATAGACATATTGACATGTACACTTATATCGATCAATGTTACAGTATAACCGAGGCATTTAAATGTTATGTGGGTGAATTCCAACCGATGGCACATAAAGTGTATTGGCCGAAATATTATGGTCCTCAATTAGTACCTGACATGGAACTACAGAGGAAGAAGGGACGGTCCAAAATAACACGAATACGAAACGAGATGGATAGACAGGAGAGGGCCAATGTTGTTCATTGCAGCAAGTGCGGGAATACTGGTCACAATAAGAAAACATGTAAGAGTGGAGCAAGAACATCCAATCAATTCTTCAATAGTTAACATTGTAAATGTTAGCCTTGTGTATAAGATTACATAGTTAATAAATATTGAACATATTCAGCGTGCTATATTTTTGCTTATGAGATGAGATGGGTATTTAAGTGTGCATTAAATAATTAAATCAAATATGAGATGAAAATATTTTTGGCCATAAATTCACCATTTCCACCAATACAACATATTTAAATTCTCCTATTACTACTACTATGACTTGAGCTATTTTATGTATGGAATTGCTAATCGGTCTCACTTGGGTTCAAATCATGTGGAATATGCATTACATCATGGTATTCTCCACTGTACAGTGGTTGATCGGCTAGACCTATTATTGTACCGAGATGAGAATAATTTAATAGCTCATTTAGAAAATCATCATGTTGTAATGTAGGCTGAGAATCTCCATATGTGTTTTGTCGTGGACGATCTACTTTAGATAAACTTATGTTTAAATCAACATTCTATCTGGAAGGACTAGCTTCATTATGCATAAATTGTTGTTGAACGAATTATTTCTAACTAGCAGAAGGAATACAAAATGAACTTGAAGCTGGGTCGAGAAGATATGGCCATGACATCGGTGGGGGGACCTGGTGGACTCCGGGTTAAAAAGAAATAGCTTCAACAGTTAAATGTCTTTCTCGCATTCCTCTCCTGCTAAGAGTGGATGAACGAAAATTTTCGTATGGAGTTGACATCGGTTGAATCGCCATAGGATTTGGAACTGGCTGACGAGGATATACATTTGACGTCCTTCCAATTGCACCAACTGCGCTGAGAATGTTTTTGGATGTCAAACGAATATTACCTGCTTCATTCGATGACGAAGCTATGTCTGTATGGTAAATTCGTTCAGCACCATCGGCCTGCATGAAAATATTTGGCTTTTTAGAATACAATAAAAACTTTATTTTAAAATGAAAATTGCTTTAACAATATATCAGACCGCTGCACCCATTGAAGTACCACATAGAGTTATCCAGCGTCGGTTCCGTCGAATATACCACTGTAGGTATTGTGATCTCGGATATAAGGGAGCATGCAAGTACTGAGTTGTTACAACCCGATTCCATCTGTTGCCCCGCTCATGAATAAAACTAGAGAATTTATCTTCCCAATTGACATCATTGTGGCCTTGCAAGTCAATGGAATGAACTGTATCGTTATTATGTGGTGGGTATGGAATGGGTTGGTCCATCCCAAATTGTCTCAAACACCGATCTGGTTGGTGCCACTCGATTACATGAAAACAAACTAATGGCACAACTGATCTCCAATTGTTTACACCACTTGTACAGTAATAAGGCAACAAGTGAATTACATTGTTGTACGGCTCTCATTCAATCTGATACAATTTTAAACTATGAGTTAATATGTTGTCAATTTTTTTTGGGACGATTAAGATTAAAAAAAAATAAATGGAATGAAAATAAATACAAACCTGATCATGATGCTGAATGTCCAACTCCATACGGTAATCAATAACATTTTTGTTATGATTATTTCTTAAATTAATAGGAGATCTCCACCTGTGATGCAAAAATTAATATTATGATTAGCATTTTATTCAAATACTTAAATAATTATAACCCAAAAGAGGACATAATAAAAAATAAATTCACCTATACGCATATGGCATGGTTTGATTTAACACAACAACTTGCAAAAAAGGCGGCCTAAATTGTGATAGTCTTTCCCACACCTATATTTGTATTAACTGATGATAGCCCCCCAATCCATTTGTACTCGGATGAATGGCACGACATAACTCTCTGTACAACCATGCCAAACAAGCTGAACCCCAACTATAATACCCCACCTGATCTAAAAACTCTAATAGTGGTAGCCACATTAAATGAATATAATTATTGGACTATGACAGACATAACAATCCACCAATACAACGCAATTTCCAAGCACGGGCAAAACATTGTATAATGTACTCGGAAGCATCTGCCAGTAAGGAACTAAAGTTTCTTATTAACCATGTCATTTTAACACTGTGGCCTCGTATAACATCTTGTGGGGGAAATTAACCCAAAAGCCGACCGCACAACTCAGACCAATCATATTGCAAATGTCCTGTCACAACTTGCCCTTCAATGGGCAGACCTGTTAGGATCCCCACATCCTGAAGAGTAATTGATGCTTCACCAACAGTAAGGTGAAATGTATGTGTCTCCGGTCTCCATCGCTCCATCAGTGTAGTAATTAAGTTGCAATCAACATTTATAGCACCAATCTGCGATACACCATAAAATCCAGCTATTCTCAAGTACAGTATTATCTTTGGATCGATGTTAATATAATGACTATCTACACTTGCCCTATGTGCAAACAATACGTCATGTTCCACTTGTAAATTAAATATTATCAGATATATATACTTGTCTGTGTGTGTGTATTTTTATAAACCCATATATAAAATATTTAATTATAGCGTTCAAATATACATACATTATTATTCCAAACTGCATCTGCTCGGTGTCTGCCTCTCAAGTTCAACAGATCATCCTCTATTGGACTCGGATTAATATATTGTTCATTTCCAAACCGGTTCATTTTATGATATCTTAAGTATTAATATAAGAACATTTGTTAATCACATATCATAATATTTTTCAAAACATTAACCAAAAGTTTAATTTAATGATATTATGCATTCCCAATATATCCCAATATTATATAATTCAAAAAAATAAATATGAATAATAAAAAATATACAACGTTTTTCTACATTATAAATCTCCATCAGTTTAAATATAATTGTACGATTTTATTTCGAATACTCACTAATTTGCAATTTCAAAATTTATATTACTTTTTTTCCAAAAACAAACTCATGCAAATGAAATTTATATACATATTACAAATATACAATATATGTCCACAAATCTAGAGAACGAATTTTCAACTGCAACAATTAATTTATATTAATATCATTATTTCGCCCATGACTCTAATTTGGATAAAGGTCCAATCCAGATTAAATTGAGTAATTTAATCTAATTAAAATTACCAAATCTTATCTCAGAAAGAGTCTGAGTCAAACTAGAGTTAGGTCTCTAGCCTATAGGACCTCTATAAATAGAGGTGAGGTCCTCATAATTTGGTAACGAGAAAACGTATACGCCGCAAGGCTGCTCGTTCCCACTCATAGTTTTTTGTCTTATTTTCAGGGGCATTTAGATTGTGATCTAGCTGCTCTTACCCCGAGTGGGTAAAAGCCAGACCAGTGACCAAAAATAAACGGGATCTTGGTAGACGATTCCGCAACGAGTTTCTGCGCTACAAGAGGTAGGTACATTTATTTAATGTTACCTCCGCATGTTAATTATATATGTATAAATTTCCCATCATTGGTATCAGAGGCGTCGTTTTTGCGTCCTAGCATGTGGCTAAACAAATCTAAAATTTTATGTGTAAAATTATTAGATCTGGGATGCATAAAACACAACAAAATTCAATTTTTGTGTGAAAAATATATATGCGTGTATATTTCGGCTCGATTCCGTGTATGTGTACACTGAAACCCGATGGGATGAACATGAGTGTTCTAAACGGATAACTAGAAGTCGGGATTTTTTATTTTTGACCTCACCATTGAATTCATGGACCCTGAAAACCCTCCACCGGCCGGAACCGGTGAGTCAGAATCGGTCGGCAAGGCGGCGCGTGGACAACACGCGCCGCAACTCGTTCGGCGCGTGCGCGTGGGCGGTGGCCCACACGCGCGTGCCACGTATCAACAATATTGCGTCACTGCTAACACGTGGCCCAATGGCCGAGCGCCACGTGGATGGCAGAGGCCATGCCACGTGGCACAACGTGGGGCGGACACGTGGGCAAATTAGAGGACGACACGTGGCTGACCGAGGTCGTGCCACGTGTCATGATGACGTGTCATACAGCTGACACGTGGCCCAACCAAGGAGTGACACGTGGACCAATGAGGCGGTGCCACGTGTCATGCCATGTGTTATTGATGACGTGGCATCAATGACACGTGGCCCTATCAGGGGTCGCCACGTGTCAGACCGAGGTCTGCCACGTGGCAATGCTGACGTGTCATGCATGACACGTGGACCAATGAGACACCGCTACGTGGCACCAGCTGGACCAATAGCTTTCAGACACGTGGCATGACTGGATGAAGACACGTGGCACGTTGTGGCTGTGACACGTGTCTGGTCGAGTGGGAGGCCGCGCGTGGGGCGCCTGAAGGCGCGTGGGCACGTCAATCTCCCTCTGGTCGGCGCGTGTGGGCGCGTGCGGTGTCTTCCGACCACTATTTCAGCTCCGATTTTTGTCAAATTTATTTTTCAAATTATTTCTGATTTTTTGGTCATGTTTTCAAAATTTTTTGATGACCAGAAAATATATTTTGTAATTTTTGATATTTAAATGTGTTTAATTTCAAAAATAAAATATTAAAAATTTGTAGAAAATGTGTTTTCTGCTTTCGGAAATTTTTAAAAATATTTTGAAATTTTTTTTGAGGTTCTGTCCTTATTTATTGATTGAAATGAGTTTTAATCATGTGTATTTATACATGAGTGTATAATTTTTTCCTGTAATATGTTACAGAAATGTTAAATAAGGGCACCAGTTCTTCCTTTAGAAACGCATAAGTTGCTTTAAGAATTGAAAGAGTGCAATCAATAAGCAACATGATAATGCAAAGGAAGATTTGAGCTGATAACATTGATGCAATAGTGCATCATAAAGTAAATATGTGAGAACAAATGCAAGAGTGCATTTGAACTGGTGGTCTGAGTATGAAAATAAAATTTTGGTTCGAGTTACCAAAAGGGCAAGTGTTGAAAAGTAACACTAAAATTCTGTGATGGTGTTGAGAAATGGACAGAGCGTGCATTGTCCATGACTTCATCAATGGACTTATGAGTCACTTGATGAATTGATTAAAACGGTCAAAGATATAATCCTAACAACTAAAAGATTTAATGAAATCTGGACTTCAATAATAGTTGACATAAGTGTCAATTTGAGTTGGCATTTGTTATTATTAAAATAGGATTTATGTTTCCTATTAATATTTGACATGAGTGTCTAATTTTGGAATTATTGGATTTTAATTATTGGTTAAATAAATGTGTTTATTTACTTATTATGATGGCATTTAACTTTATAATAAATGAGTTTATTTTAATTGTTAATTGCCTTGCGATATTTTATGAGTAAAATTATTGCATGCTTATTAAGTAAAGACTTAATAAAGATCCCCTCATAAATTTGAGAACTTGATAATCCAATAATTCAGATTTATTATGCATGAAATTTTAACCTATAAGGTTGGAAATTAGGACTTAGAGGGTAATTGGATACTATAAGTAGCCTTTTCGAATTTGAGCCTAATAGAAAATTTTACTAGGTTACTATTTCAGGTGCATAATAAATTGCATGTGTTGCTTTATCTTCTTTAAAAATGTGCAAAATTGATCCATTTGAGATCAGATGATCCTAATGGATGCTGCTTCTAAGTTATAATTATGAAATCTGGAATACAAAGATCCAGTATGTGCTTGAAGAGCAAGAGGCTCTTAAATCCTCAAGTTCGGTTATGGCTGAACCTGAGGATGACGCTATATCCCAGCATAAGCAGGACCAAGATGCCTATGTCGAATCACATCACTAAGCAATTTCGTAAGTATCAAAATGCAATTGATTTGTGGATCATTTTGTAGGAGAAGTTCAGAGATGTGACTCTGAATAAACTCCGATCATTGTAAATCAAATTTGATACATATTAGAAAATTCTGATTATTCGATGCGAAAACATCTAAAAGAGATGAAAAAGAAAAGTGAGTAAAGTGAGCTTAGTAGTCATAAGTGACTGATAAGTATAAGGTCCAAACTGTTGTCCGTTCTTTACCCAAGAGTTGGTAGCATGTGAGAATGCAACTAACTCACATAGATAAGCATAAAGACATTTGAGGATGTCGCTTGTCATTTGAAGCTTAAAAGGGACTGTCTGACAATGATTAAGGTCAATGTTATAGTGCATATGGCACAGTCCTGTTCTAATAGAATGAGTTCTCATTAGAACAATAAAATAAGCTTCAACAATAGAGGTAAGAAAAAGGCTTGAGAGCCTGAAAAGCAAAATGAATAGAATCACAAAAGGTCCAAAGGCAAATGGGTGGTAAACAATTCAAGAGTGAAATGTTTCAATTGCCTAAAAGGATACTATGCAAAGAGACTGCATTGTGTCTTTAAAGATACACTATTCTGACTCAAGAGTGAGTGGAATTTATATATCTAGTTCTAAATTTCATCCTTTGTGGGTGATAGATTTAGAACCAATGGACTATATAACAAGGGATTGAGATACCTTTGTTATGAAATTTAGGTTCTGTTCTTGATTTATTGAAATTTGTTTTCAATTTATTTTTGAGGATAACAGTGTATACTTATGCTTGAATGATTTCTATTATGGATGTGGACCATGACTATTTTCCTTTAATTTATTATTTTTCGCATTGTTATGAGAACAATGTGAAATTATGGTATGCTAAATTAAACCATATTGGACAGGACCGAATGAGTCGGTTAGTCAAAAGAGGTTTAATAAGTAATTTAAATAAGGTTGAATTACTTACATGTAAGCATTGCCTAAAAGGAAAAACTAGTTAGAAAATCATTCGAATAAGGAATAATAGCCAATTTTCATTGCAATTAGTCCATTATGACGAATATGGTCAAATGAATGTGAGGATAAGGCATGGGGCCTACTATTTCATCACATTAATATATGACTATACTAGGTATAGTCATGTCTATTTGAATTCTCACAAGTCAGAAGCATTGAGTTGCTTCACGACTTATATGAGTATAGCTGAGAATCAATTAGATAAAAAGATCAAAACTTTAAGAACTGACAGAGGTCAGTAATATCTTACAGATAAACTTAAAGTTTTATGTGATGAAAAAGGATTGAATATCAGTTGTTCATTCCTTGAAATCCACAACAAAATGGTGTTGAGGAAAGGAGAAATAAGACTCTCCTATATATATGGTTAGATCTATGATGGCAAAGGCAAATTTGCCTATCTCCTATTGGGGATATGCTTTGTTGACTGCCACATATGTTCTGAACTGTATGCCCTCTAAATCTGTCATTACCACAACTTATGAGTTGTGAACTGGACGACAAGTTGACCTAAGCCATTTATAACTTTTGGGTTATAATGCTTACGTCCATGATACCTCAATTTGGTAAATTTGAGACTAAGAGGCAGAAGAGTATCTATGTGAGATATTCTGAAGTATCAAAAGGATACATTTTCGTGGGTAAGTAAGAAAATGGCATAATGATAAAATTTGAATCACTAGACGTCACATTCTTAAGAGAATGAATTTTCTAAGTTGGGCGAAGTGAATTGAGATTTCACTTTCTATTAATTTCAGGTAGAGGAACGATCAGGATCACTCCATCCGAGTGGGAGGGAGTTAGAGGAAGAAGGTTAAGACCTTCATCCTCTAGACGATTCGGATGTTCGAGACCTAATTCGAATGGGAGCATTCTTGACTCCAATGGGAGGAAAGAATATAGTATTCCTAACTCCAGTGGGAGTATGGAATATGATCCCAGTGGGAGCATTGTGAATCACGATAAATATATGAGTTGTTTATCAAGATTCAGAACTGCAAAAATCTAAAAGGATAAGTGTTTCATGCCGACAATTTAAAATTTAAGGCCTGAACGAAGCCCTTTTGGTTATCCCACAAGACTAGAAAGAGTATAAAACCTATTCAAAATGCTTTTTCATGCCCATCTAAGAAAAAAAAATGGACTAAAGCAATAGAAGAAAAATTGGCATCCATGAGATCAAACCATGTTTGAGAACTAGTTGATCTACTGGAAGGACATAAATTGAGAATAAATGTATTCTCGAAGTAAAGCGAAAGGCTGAAAGAGGTATCGAAAGATATAAGGCTCGGCTAGTCGCTAAGGGGTTCATACAATAGAAAGAGATTGACTATGAGTAGATTTTCTCATCTGTTGTAAAATTTACGTACATAAGGTTCATTCTAGCCACAGTGGCGAGTTTGAACGTAGAGTTTCATCAAAAGGATGAAAAGACTACTTTTCTCAATGGAGAAATTGATGAAACAATCTACACGTTTCATCGAAAAAGGCAACAAACATAAGATTTGCTGATTGATGAGTTCAATCTGTGGCCTTAAACAGTCTTCAACACAATAGTGCTTGAGACTTCATCATATAATCATGTCGAATGTGTTCAACATGATTGATGAAGATCATTGTGTTTAAAGTAAAAGCTCTGAAAGTGAATTCATCATTTTGGCATTGTGTGTAGACGACATACTGAAAGCTGAAAATGATAAATGGTACGTAAATAAAATCAAAGATTGGTTATCGTCCAACTTTGAGACAAAGAATATGAGTTGTGCATATTACATTCTTGAAGTTAAGATTTCAAGAGATCATTCAAGAAGATTGTTGTCTATTTCTTGAGAGAAATATATCAACAAAGACCTTGAGCGATTTAATATGCAATACTGCAAACTCATAGATTACCCCATTGCCAAGAATCAGTTTCTTAGCAAAGATGTGTGTCCTATGAGGTCAGAAAAATTGCACGTATGAGGAGCGTTCAATATATATGACAGTGCCATGGGTAGTGTTATGTATGCAGTGTTGTATACAAGGCATGATATATGTTATGCAGTGGGCATGGTAAATAGATATCAATCTAACCCAGGCAAAGCACATTGGAAGCAATTTAATGGATACTTATATACCTTAGAGGTACTGAAGCCTATTCTCTCTATTATTAATAAAATGATCTGCATTGAGAGAATACAGAGACGTTGATTGGGCAGGAGATGTGGATGAGAAGGCATCCACCTCTGGTTTAAATTCTTGTTTGGCAAGAGTGCCATCTCGAGGAGTAACAAGAATTAAACCCGTGTAGCCCTATCAATAGTGGAAGTTGAATTTGTCACTTCCTCAATTGCAGTACAGGAGACAGTTTGGCTGAAATGGTCTATGAGCCATTTAAGAGTAACTGTCTTAGAGGTATTAATGATAGTCTTTAGTGACAGTCAGTCGTTGATAGCTTATAGTGGAGCTAAGCGTATCGGCATTAAGTATCAATACGCGAGAGATATTGTTGCACAAGGAGAGATGTGAACCTACAGTACGTTTCTACGCACGCAGATCCGTTGAGTAAACCTATGACGAGAGATGTGTTTTGAGAGACACATTAGATCTCGAGGTTTGCGTAGAATTTAATTGGTATTGTTATATTTTATATAATCCCTTAACGTTATTATTTGCGAATAATAACTAAAGTTCATTGTTGGCAATACATGAGTGTGAATGTTTATGTGTAAACATTTACTGTTATTGATATGAGATTGAGCATGTCGGACAGAGAAGTAGCCCACTCACAAGAGTGTTTACCTTAGTTTTGTCAATGAGTTGGCAAAGACTAAGATGAGGCGATTTTTGAACATATGAGAATGCTCGAGAGCCTGTTCAAAATAAAAGTGCCGTCTAGCAGAAATTACAAGATGAGTCTTGTTAAGGTGTGAGATAAAGACATACATAAGGTGGTATGCTTTGGATTGAGATCCAAATAAGGATTGTACGAAATCCGATGGTAAGTTAAATGTAACTACCATATTCTGTCTAAAAAGCCAGAAGTAGTCCTTAAGTAAGCGGACTAAAGTTGGGTGCTTCGGTGCATCGCAACCTTACGCTTCTGTATGGTGTCAAATATACACATTATCAAAATGTGAGACATGCGCTCCTTTAAGGGAAGGAAAGAACACCATAACACATGTTTTATACCGTGTGTGCTTATGTGACCACAGGGATGGGAATTTAATAACATTACTGATCTCAACTTTCCCTATTGTGAGACCCTATATATATTTATATTACGACCCTCAGAACCCTTAACTTATCCCTGAAGTATGGTTCAATGTGGCTAGCTTAGTTAGTTTCCAAGAGGTCCGGGAAAAATTTAGGCCTGGCGGATCTAACTAGAAAAGTGAGTTGAATCATGATGGATGGCATACAGTAAGAGGGGAAGATAGCCTTCTGATCACTTTCATAAGGTTTCGTGGTTCACTGACCGGTCTATTATAGTTTCTATGAGTAGAAATATAATAGTGAACACGAAAATTGTTTTATGAGATCATGAGTTAAAACAGTGAATGTGAGAAGGCAATCTAGGGTTAGGCATACGTGAAGAAGAGGATCTTGTTTTCCGAGACGCTATATATCCCTAACAGGTGTATAACACTAGTGCTCTCGAGGTATGCTGGTCACACAATCTATTTGCCAGTATAACTGAAGATTAAGACTGGAATGCGTTCCGTCATGTGCGAGTGGGAGATGATAGAGTTTGGGTTCGCCCATGACTCTAATTTGGATAAAGGTCCAATCCAGATTAAATTAAGTAATTTAATCTAATTAAAATTACCAAATCTTATCTCAGAAAGAGTCTGAGTCAAACTAGAGTTAGGTCTCTAGCCTATAGGACCTCTATAAATAGAGGTGATGTCCTCATAATTTGGTAACGAGAAAACGTATACGCCGCAAGGCTGCTCGTTCCCACTCACAGTTTTTTGTCTTATTTTCAGGGGCATTTAGATTGTGATCTAGCTGCTCTTATCCCGATGGGTAAAAGCCAAACCAGTGACAAAAAACAAACGGGATCTTGGTAGACGCTTCCGCAACGAGTTTCTGCGCTACAAGAGGTAGGTACATTTATTTAATGTTACCTCCGCATGTTAATTATATATGTATAAATTTCCCATCAATATTGTATCTTTAATTCAAAATATAGTAAATTACCTTATTTTGTCTCACTACATCAAATTATTAAATACAATTTCACCTACAAAACAAACAATAAAAAAATTAAATATACTATCAAAATAATATTTTCGATGACTTTCTTATAAAAATATTTATATCATAAATGTTTTTTTAAAATTTTATTAAAAAATACAAAAAATCATGATATCAAATTACAAGAAAAAAAATATCTACAAAAATTTTACACAAAAATATAACTTCACATGTCTATTATACATTAAATTTTTCAACACCAGTCCAAACATATCATGTTATAATAGTATGTAAATTAACAAAAAAAATTATAATTTACGTTAATCAAAATTTTTTTTCACACATTACATTTTTTTCGTACTCTACATCATAAAATGCAAACATATACACCAACTTGCCTTTTTTTTGTTTGACTCACCAACAAAATATCTGCAAAATTTACACAATAATAATATAATTTAATTTTTTATAAAACGTATTAACATATAAATAATTATAAAAAAATAAATACATTTTACATACCGATATTTTGCGCAAATAACTGAAGAATTACTGCAAATTTAAAATATAATAAGCAAATTACACAACAACGAATAACAAAGTTAAAAGCTAAAATAAAATTATCAAGATGTGTTTAACGTTGGTATTGAATGAAAAAAAATTATTGTATCAACCACAATCTCAGCTCTTTTATAACCACGGAACTCAAACAAAAATTAATTGCGTTTTTTCCTTTCTTCATTTTTTCTGTTCTTCGTTACTCGGTCATGCGTGACTGAGCAGCCTTACATGCATGCAGCCTTTTCATGCATGCAAGGGGATAGTCACCTGATACCGCAGCTGACGGCTGCTGTATCTTACGTCACATACCGCAGCCGTCAGCTGCGGTATCAGGCTGAGGTGACTTCACCCTGCCCCGTCTCACGCAATACCGTAGGTCTCTCCTGCAGTATTGACTAAAATACCCCCTGCCATAAATATTTTTACAAACACACCAAACCTAAAAATATTTTCCTCAAATACACCAAATAAATCTTTGTCCTAACAAAGAATTGTTTTTTTTTGTCTGAAGATGGAAAAATTCTCTTGAAAAAGAAGAAAATTCCAAAAAAAATCAACCCAAAAAGTTCTCTTAAAGAAGAAAAGAAAATAAAAGAAAAGAAGAAATTTTTTCCCTAAAAAATATCTCTCTATTTTCTCTTAAGTTTTCTTATTTATATCATTAAAAAAGAAAAACCTAGTTAATCAGGGAAAGAAACCTTAATTAATCAAAATATTCCTTATTTAAATTTAAAATCCAAAATTATCTCTATCAAATCTCATAAAATTAGCCTTAAAATCCTTTTTAAAGGTCAAAAAAATCTGATTTTTGAGGAAAAAACGAAAAAAAAAAAGGTGCAGGTGACAAGGGGCAGGTAGGCCGCCCCTTGCCACTTGAGGGGCGGGTGGGCCGCCCCTCAATTTTTTTTTTTCAAATGCAAATTTGACAAGAAAATATCACTTCCAACCTTGTTGCCTGTAAACAAACATATAATTTTGATCATTGGGTAATCCTGATTTTGGCTGTTTCAGGACCCGGTGTTTACAATCCCATTTTTCTAAAATATTTTTTTATTGGATATCATTTAACGATGCAGAGAGAATTGTGCAAATACCTTTTGAATTGTTAAGAATGATGAAGAAGACAAAATTGAGAAGAATTAAAAATTGTCATTTTCTAGAATGTGAAGATTTAAGAGGGAATCATGAGAGAGAAATGAGAGAAAGAGAAGGTAAAATGGGAAAGAGAGAAATGGTAAATTTTTTCAACCCTATTTCCACATGTCATTATTTTATTCATTCAGAGGACTGACTAAGCCACATAGCGCGAATGTACAACACACGCTTACTCTAAACGCAAACTGTTGAAAATTGTATTTATAATTATGGATTTAAGTTCGAGTGTTTAATTCGGAAAACCAAAATCTCATTATATACCTCCAATTCGTTCATTAATTACACAAAATTAGATAAATAAAAGCATCTACTTATAAAATTACATCTCCCAACGTATGAGAAACCTTGTTGCCTGCACTCTTGATGTAAAGCCCCAATGTACCTTAGGAGGAAACTGGGTGTACTACCCTATACTTACACTGTCATTTAATCAATTAGCCTAATCAATATACAATTATCAGAAATCAATTCTTCATAGTACAACTTTTCACAACTAGTATGTTTATCAAAATATCAATTAAACATTACTATCCTCAACATTCTTGTAATCAAAATCATGCACAATCTTACCTCAGGATTCTTCATATCACTACATAAAACATTATGCATTAATCGATACATCATAATTTAATATAAATACAAACACTTATGTGAGATTAAAATTTAAAATACATTATTAGTTTCCAATGATTTGGTTCGGACTTGGAATAAAATTTCAACATGTATGCCATTATTTTGGGAATTAGAACCACGTAGTTCTACATGCATTAATTCATTATATGTTATTAGTGACATATTCAAATTAACACATAACCTAATATCAACAACACATTTATAATTCGAAAACATACTTCATAAACGTTAATTCATTTCTATATGCATATATATATATTAACAATTCCACAATCCACGTAATAGCAATTCATTACCACTTATCCACTTCATTACCATACTTATAACCGCCTGAATACTCATTAAGGTGGATAACGGGAACACTGGATACCACTCGGGTATCAATCACTAGATACTGGGGAAGAACAGTATCAACACTAGAGATATGCAAATCTCAAATCACTAGATGCCAAACGGGCATCAACACTAGATACCAAACGAATATCAACACTAGCAGCTGCGAACAATAACCCTTATAGGCATGCCTATCTATCCATTTCTATGAATAATTTAAGCTTAACATAAAAACTTCATTCACTGTTCCATATACATTACACTTACTCAATTATCTTTTTAAACTACTTACTGCTCATTCAATTCAAATCATATATCAATTATGTATAACTATGAACATATATACATATTCTCTTATCAATTATACCAAAACAATATCTATTTGACAAGCTCATATTCATTCAATATGTTCATATATTATACACAAATATCTTAAATTCATGTTGCTCACTAAGCATACAAAATCCCATCAAATCATATCATTCATATACTCACTTATCACATTTATAATTTCCCAATGCTTAATCATTCATAAGCTAATACAATATTTCACACAAAATAGAACATTTATCATGCATTCATAATTCTTAGTCATTTCGCGCAAAAACGAAAGGGCCATTTCTATAGCAATTATAGACATAGATATTAGGATTCCAATCCAATTGACCACACACAAATTAAAGTTATAAAATTCATCTTATAATACAAATAACTCAAATAGGTCAAAATGACCTCAAACCCAGTTTTACACTATCAAGTTCATCAAGATTGAAATCAACTAAATTGGCATAGCCAATTCTCCAAACTCAATCTAAACTACCGATACACATGCATGGACACTTCAGGACATTCAATTTCACAATAGACTTTCATTAATTCTAAGATTACGCAACCATTACTCAAGTCTCCTGAAAATAGGGTTTCATGCTTATAATTCAATAAACTTCTTAACAATCAACTTAGCATAACAAACTCATATCTTCAATTCAATTTAGCACACAACATATTTTCATATTTCAGATATATAACAATCAATTTAATACACAACACTTAGTTTCCTAAACCTCAATTCCTTTGCTCCAAAAGGGCTCACTTGGCACTTTGATCACCAGTCTTCTCCATTCTTTTATCTTTTCTTATTTCTTGATTAGCCAAGAACTTAACACAGCTCACAAATCATTCAAGAACTCATTGGACTACAACTAAGGATAAAAAAGAAGAACAAGAACAAGAAGAACAGAAATGAAGAATAAAAGATGGTCGGACCAAAAGGAAATGCCAAGGACAAAATCTGCCTCCTCCACCCTTTATATTTGCATGTGAGAGCTGAGTTGGCAAAGCCAACACATGCCATATGGAAAGCACTCACATCCTTAATCATGATTAGCTTTAAGCTAAACTCACATAACATTTAATTTATTCTTCCCTTAATCAATCATGCTCAATTACACTTTAGTCACTCAACTTATTTATTTTATGCAATAAAGTCCTTCTCTGCACTTTCAATTAAGTCCCTCCTGATCTTCAATTAACTCTTGTTAATATTTTAACCCACTAATAATCACGCACATTCGATTCCCAATTCACCCTAAACATGCCTTAATACTATTATGGTGTATTTTGGGTCATTACGCTTGATAAGTTAAGATCATAGCCATTGCCCAATAGAAAAAGATACCTCAGACATTAACTTAGCTCCTCTTCTCTTCACATCGAGCTGAGATACATTAGTAAATCTACTTCTTATTGAGCTAAACTACAATGATGAATAAGAATTATCTAGGTTTTTAATAATTGAAATTCAAGCTCAATGCAATTTTCCTCATTACATCTCAAAGCATCTGCAAAATGACCTCCTTCCTTGATTGTAGCCTAACAAAGAATGTAATTTCCCTCAGCATCAATGGTTCAGTTGATAACTATGGAAATGGATATCTATAAACTCACCTCTACAAGTGTAACTATATAATAGCCATCATATGCGACCACTTGCCAAAAACCTACAAGACCTCCTTTCCATTTATGTCGTACCTTTCCTTTTGCAACTTTACATATGAGAGAGACTATTAGATGTGAGAAATTATAGGGTAACCACTATTGATACTCATAATTGCAATATTGTTGTGCACACCTACGGGGTGTAGACAAAAACACCTCCCTAAATTAGTATAATAATTTATTTTCTTAAATTTATTCAAAATAAACACAAATTTAGGGAAATTTTTATTAATAATGTTTTTTTTAAATAATTATAAAAATAGGGCTTGTCAGAAATTATTTGGATAGATGGTGTTTTTTACAAAAATGCAGAAAAATGCTGTGTTATCGAGTCAATTTGGCGTCGGGGGGACAGAGTGCCTGTTCCGTATGAAAACGCAACAGGTCGCTGTGTTTTCAGATGAGATAGATACTCTGTCCCCCTGGCGTGACATAGAGGGGGACAGAATTCCTGTCCAGACTGAAAATATAGCAACTTGCTGCATTTTCAGGCAGGACAGGCACTTTGTCCCTTTCACATGACATTGACTCTGCATAGTGTCACGTCTAATCAATTTGACCACAGTCATTTTATTATTATTTTTATATTATGTAAACTCTTTCTTCTTCCTTTTTTCATTTTCACTTTCACTCATTTTCACTTTCATGGTCTCCATCCATTTTATCTTCCATTTCTTTGTCTTCCTATCACAAAATTTGCTATATTTTATTTATTTTTTGTTTAAGTTGAACATCTAATACTATAGGTTTAAAAGTTAATATTTAGTTTATTACAGAAAGTAAAGGTTAGTAAATTTTATTATAATTTTTTATATAAAATTTATAAATATTTAATTATATTATTATGTAATTTGCAGGTATTTTTTATTCATTAGTTTGGAAACGTGAAAAAAAGGCAAGTTATCACTTGTAATATTATTTTTTGATATAAAATATTTGATAATGTTAAATGTTAGGATAATAGATTTATATAATATGAAAAAATTTATGTTAGCATTAATTAAAATTTTTGAACCAGTTTTATTATATTATATGTTGACATATAGAAACAATAGTATAAAATTTGAAGATATTATTAAGATATTTGTGACGCGGGAAAAGAAGATTAATTATTTTATTTATAATCAGGTGAAAATAATATCAAATAACATAAACGATTAAATAATAAGATAATATATACGAATTATTTTGTTAGTATAAGTTGAAAATTTAATTTTATTTACATATTATTATAATTGAAATATAATTATGGTAAAGTATAAAATATGAAAGTATTATAGAAATATAGATATATTTTTTATATATATTTTTGAAATATGTATTTATTTTTAAAGTAAAGTAATATTATTAAATGATATATACTTTTATTTGTTGGCTAAATACGTGTTAGATTTATTAGTTATTTAATTGTTTACTTTATAAAAGGCATATATTTAGCTTATATTATAACACTACTCATTTTTTTGAAATATTTTATATCGGTGGAAAAAAGTTAGTGTAAAAAGAAAGTGAATATTTTACAATTAAAATATTAAATTTGAAAAATAATAGTAGTCTGTACTAAAATGATATTAGTATTGTATCATTTTTAATTATAGTATATTTTTTTTTTTACATATATAGTTAATTATTACAAATTATTTTTTTACATGTATATGTAACACATGTTATTGTATTTGCTCTTAGGTTAAAAGAATAGAATATTATAGAAGTCAAGAATTTATTAATTCGAAACTGATCGTTGATGAGCTACTGACTTTGCATGGTAAGCACCGAGCTGATACGATTTGGAGCGAGACTATAATTATATTTCCACACTATATAATTAAGTATTATAATATTTTGAATAAAATATATTATATATATTCATCTGATAATTTATTTATTTTTAGGTCGAGCACAATATTTTGTTTGCACGGAGAGCAAGTGTTAATAGTCATTATAGAAATATCGATCATCAAATCATACCTTACCTGAGATTGTCAAGATTTTATGGCGTGTCGCAAATCGGTGTAATGCATGTTAATGTTGACTTGATAGCTGCTCTTGTTGAGAGGTGGAGATCAAAAACACATACTTTCCACCTTCCTATTGGTGAAACAACAATAACACTGGAATATATACAGATACTCACTCGGTTGCCTATCGAATGACGTGCTGTGACTGGACATTTTTAGCATGACTGGACGAATCTTTGTGCTCGGCTTTTGGGGCAAGTTACCCCACAAGACGTCATCAGAGGACTTAAATTAAAAATGACATGGTTGACTCAAAATTTTAGTCATTTACCAGGTGATGCGATGGATTACCATATACAATGCTCTGCCCGTGCTTGGATATTGCGTTGTATCAGTAGACTACTATATCTACGACAGAAAAATAATTACATAGATATGATGTGACTCCCGTTATTAGAGAATTTAGCTGAAGCCGGTGAGTATAGCTGGGAATCGGCATGCCTAGCATGGCTATACAGAGAGTTATTTTGTGCTACTCGACATAGTGCAAATGGACTTGGTGGCTATCACCAGTTAATTCAAATATGGGCATGGGAAAGACTTCCTCAATTTCGGCCGCCCTTTATCCACACTTTTGTTCTAAATCAGACCAGGCCTTATGGTTATAGGTAAATTTAATTCATTATGTTTCACGTCGAGATATTTTTAGTTTTATTTATTAAAAAAATATGCTGACAAGTTAATTAATTGTTGTGTTTTAGGTGGTGATCTACATTAGATTTAAGAAATAATAATAGTAAAGATATGTCAAAATAACGTGAAGATTTAGACTTATAACGACTCAATCAGGTTTATATTAATTTTTAAACTCATAGTAAATTATTGAATGTTGATAATTACAAAATATTTATTTATAAAAAATTTTCGTCTGATTTTTTTATTTTGTTGTAGATGGAATGGGAGCCATACAAGAATGTGATACACTTATTGCCACATTTTTGTACAAGTGGCATGCAAGTTGGCGATCTGTTGTGCCACTAATATGTTTTCATATTATCGAGTGGCACCAACCCGATAGATGTCTAAGGCAATTTCGGATGGACCAACCAATTCCATCCGCCCCACAAAACAATGATGCAGTACATTCTATCAGTCTGAGGGGCCACACTGATCAAAATTAGGAAATGAAATTTTCAAATTTCATTTTTGAGTGGATCAATCGACATAACCGATTTGTTACAGGTCCATTTCTCAATGCATCATTACATCCGAGGTCACAATATATGCAATGGTATATATCGCGCACAAAACAGTGGATAAGCTTTGTATAAATGTTATTGATGATTTTTAATAAATTTATTTATTTGCTTGTAGGCCGTTGGTGCTGAACGAATATTACATAGTAACATTGCTTCATTATCAAATGAAGGACTTAGTATTCGTTTGACATCATAAGGCATTTTAGGTGTTATAGGTGCATTTGATAGGACGTCAACTGATTATCCTCGTCAGCTCATACCTAATCCTGTACTGATACCACCGCTCTTAACACCGTATGAAGATTTTCGTCGTTCTACACATATCAGGAGAGGGATGGTAGAAAGATGGACAATAGTTGCATCTATTACTATTTATCCTGGACTGCACTCAGTCCCTCAACCTTTACAATGGCCATATATTGTTGAAGAACCATCCAGTTCATTTGGTATGGGTCTAGTTGATTAGCAACAATTTTATGATCCTGCAATTGGTCCTTCTAGATGTTATGACTTTAAAGCTTGGCCTTCTGAATTAAACGTTGATTTGAATGTAAGCTTCTCTTAAGGAAATGCACCACCATAAAACATTTATGGACAAACGAGCAACACCATACAACAAGATGATTTGTTTAATGAACTTTTTAGTGGTCCAAATGCTGTCGGTACACAGGGATTACTTGATCAACCACTATATAGTGGAGATGGATTACCAAACCCATACAAGTTGGATTACCAAAACCCTACAAGTAGTTCGACATCTCGTAATAAGAGATTTTGGTTATGTTGTTTTGGTTTTTTATTTAAATATATGGCCATGCATGATGTAATCTTATTGTAGTTTAATTTTTTTTATATATAAATATCAAGAAAATCCATGCTTTGTTTCTTAAAGTTATTAAAGCACAATATATATATTATTAAATATATTTAATGTACAATATTTACAATGATGAGAATTTCAACCTCTATAATATTGAGTGGATGGTCCAGCGGCACTGCTGCATGTCTTTTTATTATGACCTATGTTTTCGCACCTGCTGCAATGCGTTACATGGCCCCATTCACCCGTATCCATGTTATTACAAATGCGACTTATTCTTGGTCAACCTTTCTTCCTCAGTAATTCCATATTAGGTTTAATTTTTAGACTGTAATATTGTGGCTAATATGCTTTATGTGCCATCGGTTGAAATTGCCCATTATAGCATTTAAGTGCCTCTGTTATGCTATAATAGTTCTCGACAAATTGAAACATATCTAGTTACTTGTTCATGCATGCTGTGATGGCATGTGAATAAGGCATTTTTGTTCCTTGGAACTTACCATACTCACATTCATGCTTTTCGAGACTCAATATATAAGTGTCTGGCGCAACAGTCACCTTCGATGCATGGCAATCTATCACACTGAACAATTTAAACTGACTATCATAGCTAATAACAACGTGTGCTAGAGCCTTGTTAGCCCACTCAATCATAGCTTCAATGCATTTAGGTGTGAAGAGTACTCCGTGTGCCATTTTAGTCGTGTCCCCTCCTTTGCTCGTAATATTTGACCAACCTTCCAAAAGTATGCTTAACAATCGCAGTGATCGGCATCATGTGGACACCTTTAAGGGCACTATTAACACTTTCAGTAATATTTGTTGTGGTGTGACCATATCTATACCCACCATTCTCGGATCATGTCCATTTGTCTAACGATATCCGCATCGCCCAATTGTAGAAATCTTGGTTAAGGTCTTTGATTTCATCCATTTTTTGCTACAACTGACGCCTTTCAAATTGTACACCTACACCAATATGTTAACATTATATTATCATCTAATAAATTTGAATAAATAATTTTAGAATTTTGTTTACTTACCAGCTTTATAAAGTAAATCTTTTATTGTTGAATTCCTGTGGTACGTGTTGTAGTTACTTACAAAATGGCGCAAAATCTGTGAAAGCTTAGAGGTTCCTTCCAACCACTCCTTTCATCCTGAAATAATGCCATTATACCAGCATGTTGGTTTGATATAACTGTAATGCTGACACATATAGTTACATACTTCCTAATCATCGACATGAACCAAGCCCAACTTGATTTGTTCTCTGATTCCACAACCGCAAATGCAATTGGAAACAACACGTCATTTCTATCGACAGAGCTGGCTATCAAAAGTGTCTGTTGGAATTTTCCATTCAAAAAAGTGCCATCGATCAATAGAATCGACTTACAGTGAGCTAACCCATCAATGGCAGGTTTGAAACTCCAAAAAACTCGTTAAAACTACTTCCTATTTGGGTCTTAGCTATCGTGTAGCACAAACTCATAGACAGTTCCGGTACCGTGTATCACAAACTCATATTCTTGCAAAGTAATTAAAAAACCCGGTAACCTCTCAAATAACTCAACATAATTGCCAAATATAGACTCTATGGCTTTCTCCCCGTACTATGACTTATTGTATGATACATCAAACTTAAATTGCTTCTTAATAGCAACAATAATAACATCAATAGAAAGGGTGGGTTTTTTACTTACTACATAATTTTTGATACCAATTGTCTGTGATCCATTGAAAAATTGCCAACTGGGCATGAATGTGGTCTTTTAAACCTTATGATTATCCATAATGGACTAAATCCTTTCCTTTTTGCTCTTAACTTCCACTTGCCCACCTTCAGACTGTGTGCACCTCACAACCCAGTAGTTTGGCTTCGATTTAATAACTCAAAAGTCAATATTTCTCAGGATTGAGTATGTTTTTACACAAGATTTGACTTCATCCTTGCTATTGAAAACCAACCTAATCGATAACCCAGAGCAACCATCCCAAGTATGCTATTGAACTCCTTCCAATATATCAACCTGGGATGGATCAAAGTTAATATTTGTATAGTTCTCAGATTAAAACATAAAATTAACCTGGCCTGTATCACCGCTTGGATGCATTGATACTAATGGACTGGCGTATTGAGTATGATCAGACTCGTCACCATCACTGGATTTAGAGCTATCACTTCCTACGATCATGTTTGTATTTTCAGCCTTTGGATCATCATTAGGCGATAGATAATCATTGGTATGTGCAACTTCTTCATCATCGTCCTCATCATCCAAATTAATTGATGGTTTATTTCCATCATTTACACCAGTAGGATATTAAAAGGCCCCTTATTTACATCCAAATTTGCAGTGTTGCTAGATATGCGATCTCCAAGTAAATCACCATCTTGTCTATAGACAGACAGCTAAGGTTGACTAAGAGTTGTATCTGTAATCTAAGAAAAAGAATGATGTTGATTGACATATTCGATCTGCGAAACAAAACTTCTATGTTTGACATCTGGGATATGGGAACAAAACTTCTCTATCTGATATCTAGGATATGGGAAATAGAATGTCGTTGACTGTTGTTTTCAATACTTTGACTTGGCTCTGCACCTATTCCCTCAACAAAATTCCTGTATCTTGAACGACTTCCAGATCTTATTCAAAAAATGGATTTGCTTAGAAAATTACCAAACCTTCGACTCAATGACTGCTTAGGTTGATTCATACAAGCAGCAGGAATCTGGCTTATTAATGTGGGTAAATAACCATGCCCTAAATCGACAGATGCCTCCCTTCCAATCAAGTTACTTTCCCATTGACTGACAGATTATCTTGCTTGATTGGGATGGCTATGTCTTTCGTAGATATATGATCGTTGTTGTCGACTTTCCTCCATATTTTGTATTATAGCTCCACCAAATTGAGAGAACATTTCAATGTCTTGTCGACTTAAAGACTGACTTGGCTGACTAGGACCTACATCATTTACGTAGAATTGTTGAGGTGCCTCATTATTTTCCATTTGCACTGCTTCATTTGTAATTTGATAATCGTAAGGATGAGTATGTAGACTAGCTCCTGCATCACCATCTGCAACTACACTGACTAATTCAACCACATTATAATTATCATATCTCCTTAAACTATCAAATATTGCATCTATGTCATCGTGTTCTACTAAATCCACCGAAGTCCAACGTAATGATCTTCGGTTGTACATTGGTCTCTTGTATATAATTATAGAAATCACGTCGTTCATACCTAAGCCAAATTTAACGTGGATTTTAGAAACCAATTCAGAAAGAGTTCGCTTATTTTTCAGTCTCAATCTCCTTGTAATAGCATTCAGATCAGATATGTCATATTGAAAATCTGTCGCTCCATAACTTATTTTTCCTCTGGTGTACAAATAAAATTTGGTGTATGTTGACATCTTCTAACTACCCATAAGTCAAAATAATTTTTTTATAATTTTTCTAAACCATTTGTTCACAATTTTATGTTTCATCCAAAAAATAATATTTGACTATTATATGTAATAATACACTAATATTATTATTAAAAAATATGCTTAATTTACAAATTATTGTTACACTTTACTATCAAGCATGAATAAATTACATAATATTATTACATAATATTTTTGCATAATATATTTTTTGCTAACCTCTAATAAACATAATATTTAGGCAATTTATTATAATTGTTCCAACTACAATAAGTTTTTTGATCTACTGGCATAATATCTCTAATTTTTAATAAATTTTCTTCACTAACTTTAATTACATCTTTCAAAAATATTATAACCAATTCCTCATATTTTTTTACAAGCTCACTATTCCAAATTTCTATTATAGAATTCAAATAAATAATTGGAAATGTCATGTAAAGAGCGTTCACCATTTTTGCTTCTATCATCCGATATCCCCTCATTATAATATCTTGTAACTTTTTATTTATTGTAATAATATGGTCGGACATTGTTATGCTATTTCTGATTATACAGCTGTATAGATCATCCCATTTTTGGGATATTATTTTTCTTACAATATCACTTATCATGTCTTTTGGAGCAAGTATGTGTGCACCATCTACCATATATAAATAAAAAAGTATATGTTATTTTAAATTTCAATTCGTACATTTTTTTTATATTTACATTATCAAAATAAATTTAACCAATATTATTTTTAAAATTTAATAGACAAATTAAATTTAATAACACTATCAAAAATAAATAAATATACTTTAAAAAATAATTTCTCATTTAAACTAAGATAATAAAATAATATATGACGATAAATAAACATATTAAAATTGATACAATACCTAGCTTCAATAGCTAGTTTGAACTCATTCTAGTTAATTTATTGATTTACAAATTACTTCTGTTTTTAAATAAACAAAACAAAAATAAATAAATAAATAAAAGTAATTATAGCACAAATAATAATTACATATATTAAATTATAAATAATTAATTATAAATATTACCGATTTTAAATAATAACATTGTAAAAATAATAAAATTTATATGGACACAAAATTTGTGATTGAATTTTTTTTTTCGATGAACAACCAACAAATGAAGACTGAATTTATATAGGCATCAAAGATTTTAATTTTCAACGGGTGCATTATGGGAATGTAGAAGTGGAGTCTGACACATATGAAAATACAACACAATGTTGCATTTTCAGGTCCGAAAACGTAACCGGTAGTTGCGTTTTCACTTCGAAAAATCTGCGTGTTTAGCGGATCTCACTTCTAAAATCGCAAATAGTACCTGCGTTTTCAAAAAAATTATACTTTTTTAAATAGTTTCTGACAAATAATATTTTTCTATTTTTTTTAAAAAAATAATATTAAAAAAATTCCCCCAAATTTACCTCCAAAACTTTTTTATATTTTTAACCCCGCACTACTTAGAATTACATTTTTCAGTTTTGTTTAGGTTGATTTGGATTTTGCTCATCCCAATTAATACAATAAATGAAAAAATATCTAATATAATAGGACAGTACACGTGGCAATGATCCAACGGTTAAACGGGACTCACGTGGCCAAAACGCTCCCCAAATTCGAAACTCAAGTAGTAAGCGCGAAATTTAAAGACAAAAGCAAAGGGCTCTCTCCCTCTCTCTGTCTCTCAGTACATAAAAGAAAGAAATTGAATTTATCGAAACCAAAACTGTGAGATTCGTTCCTTCCCTTTCTTTTCTTTATTATTATTTTTTGAAATTCTCTCTTCCAATTCTGTCTTTACCTGAGTTTCTTCTTTCTGTGTTGTTGTGTTTGGTTTCTCAGAAAACGGAGGAAAAGGAGATGGAAACTAACATTTTTAAAATGGTATTCTTTTATTCGCATTTTGTCTATTTTTATTTTTTGTATCACTTCGTTTTCCTGGTTCTAATTACTAAATTTCGATGATTTTACTTCAGTTTTGGTTGGTTTTCTGTTTGGCTACTGGGCAAATTTGAGGGGAGACAAAGGACAAATGGGAGCCAATGAAGATGGAAAATTCATGGTTATTTTGAGTTTAAAGCTGTTTTAGATTACCACAATTGTTTTGTTGTGGTTAATGTACGTCTTCTTCTTCCTCTTCGAATGGTAATGAGATATGAGTGCTTCAATTCTTTCTTTTCTAATTTTCTAGCTTTGTCTTTTTTACTAGGGTTTTTCATTTTCCCTTTTTAAGTTGTAAGAAACTGAGTAGATTCTGATGGCATTTAGAAAATGTCAACTTTGAAGGTCACATCGTTAGGAATTTTCGAAGAAAAGAAAAACTACGTTATCATTTAGAATGAAGTCATATGCACAAATGAAAGCTAAAGGACCTTCTAGGTTTAATGCTCAACAAGCGATTTTTGAGCTGAAACAGAAAGTGGTTCTTGCACTAAACAAGCTTGCAGATCGAGATACTTGCCAAATAGGTGTTGATGAGCTTGAGAAAATAGCCCAATCTTTAACCCCAGATGGGATTGCCCCATTCCTATCTTGCATATTGGACACAGACAAGGAGCAAAAGAGTGCAGTTAGAAAGGAATGCATTAAGCTATTGGGTGTATTGGTGAACTTTCACCAGAGTCTTGTTGGCCCATATGTGACTAAGATGGTTGCTACCATTGTCAAGAGGCTTAGAGATCCAGACTCCATTGTCAGAGATGCTTGCGTTGAAACAATGGGGGTTTTGGCTTCTAAATTGATTAGTTATGGAGAAGAAAATGGTGGAGTCTTTGTTTCACTGGTCAGACCGCTTTTTGAAGCTTTGGGCGAACAGAATAAGCAGATGCAGTCAGGTTCAGCGTTGTGCCTGGCAAGGATCATTGATAATACCCATTATCCTCCTGTTCCTATTTTGCAGCGAATGTTGACTCGGACCATAAAATTGCTTAAGAATCCACACTTCATGGCGAAACCAGCAGTGATTGAGTTGAATAGAAGTGTCATTCAGGTTTTTATTTTTTCAACCTTGACATAGTTTATTTTCATTCTGCTTGTATTTTTCGTTACGTTTCAAATTGGCACAATTTGCTTCAGCAGTAATGAATATCCTGGGCATCTATAGTTTGAATATATGCATCCTTTAAGTGGAAATTACTAAGTGGCCTGTAGAATTATGTACAACTTTCCTGAGTTTTTCAAAATGGCATATAAGGTGAATGTAGTCTCTATGATTCTAAAAATGGGTTAGATCTAAAGCCACTGGACTATGGTGGCTTGTCACTGGTTCAATATTTTATATAGACTTTGGTAAAAATTTGTAGAATTCACACTATCCATTTACCTTCATTGAATTTTGCAACTTAGAACAGGTTAGATCATGCAGTAATCCGGAGTTTGAAAATTTCATCCTTAGTGGAAAATTATGAATTAAATAGCAGGCCAGTTTCACTGTGAATCCAATGCTATTAATGTTTCCGTTTCAGCTAAATAAGCCAATTTCATCATGAATCCAATGCTATTAATGTTTCTGTTTCAGCTAAATAAACACAATGATTCATTGGTTAATTGATACTATTCATCTTTTAATTGATTAATTGTGCATTTAATGTTAAAGAAATGGTCAATATATTGCCAACTGCCCTATATGTCAGTAGTAGCTTGTATAAAATTTGGGCAGATGTTAATTGTTTATTCCTCTAGTTACTTCATATCTTTCAAAACTCTTAGAAAAAGTAAATAGAGGTGTTTCATTTGGTTGGTTACAGGTTGTTTGATCATCATTGGAGATTCCAAATAGTTAAGGTTCAAAAGATTCAATTATTCATGCATTAGTTTAACTTCACATAATGCAACCACTTTTGGCATTCTGCTTAAAAAATTGGTTTGGTGCTCATTTCGAACTCAACTTGGTAATGGCATAGCTTCATTCTTTATTTCAGGCAGGAGGTGCTCCATCAGACAATGTTCTAACTGCTGCAATGTCTAGTATACAAGAAGCACTTAAAAGTAGTGACTGGACAACTCGGAAAGCAGCTTCTGCAGCATTAGCAGAAATTGCGTCATGTGGTGGATCTTGGTTGGGAGTATTCAAGTCTTCCTGCATCACTTCTCTTGAATCATGCCGATTTGACAAGGTTGATGTTATTAAAGACTAATATTTGGAGAATTTACATTGTTTACATGATTGTGTTGCAATGAGTCAGACACTGCTCGGGTTTCTTATAGGTCAAACCAGTTAGAGACACAGTAGTGCATGCACTCCAGTGCTGGAAAACTCTTCCAGGGTCTGATACTCCTGAAGCTTCAGAAACTGGATCTTCAGTAAAAGGTACTTGTTCCATGCCTAGTTTTGATACAGTTATCTCTTTAATAGGATATCATGAAATATGTGCACTTTTGTCTTTTTGCACTGCAATTAGCATTTTCCTTTTTGTTCAATGAATCCCATAGGTTTAGGCTCACTTATATGTTTTTGGCAATGCACAACTGCTAGTAATCTCAACTGAAATTGTGAATGCAGGTCAACCATAATGAAACCTGAAATCCAATTAGTACTCATTGATGTTGAGTTAGGACACAAGTAAATACTTTGAAAGTTACTTCAAAATTATACTACCAATTTAAGTGGGGTATGATGGGCTACAATCCTAATAACATTAATGTAAAAGCAATATAGTATTTTTCCAGAATTAAGGAAAAAAAGGAAAAAAAAGGAAATTGGGCCATGGGGCAATTTTTGGCAAATATCTAAGTGCTTGATCATTTTGTGAAGTTTATTCATTGAAAGAAAAATGCCAAAAGTGAGAAGACCACCTATAACTTCTCTATCGTTTCTGTTGTCTCGAGATGAATTTTAATCTCGACATGGTGCACGAAAAGAGCATAGCTTCTTGAAAGCTTCTGCAATTTTTCCAGAACCTGTTTTGGTTTCTCGGATGTACATTGGTTTGCTTTATTAATCTGGTATTGCAATAAATGGTGTGGTGCTATGAGCCCATAAAATTGGTAGAAATTTAGATGATTCAACTATATTTTCACTTCTTTTGCAATTTTATTTAATCCTTATAATTTTGACAATTTAAGGTTGATTTCAAACATTTGTTGGAATTTTATCCAAACATTAAAATTAGTTTAATACTCAAGAATTAAAAACGTTTATCAAAATAATTACTGAATTTTATTGCTTGAATAAAATTGCAACTAACTGCTGAATTCTATATGAAATTGCTAACTGTAAAAGGTTTGGTTAAAATTGCAGAAATATTGAGGGACATTTAAATATTTTGCATTATTAGGTCAGAAAAGGAATTTTTTGCTTGAGCCTTAGAGCGTCTTGATGCATTTTTGGTTCACTTTTAAATTGTTTCCTACCCTTATTAGTGATTGTAATCTACATTCATGAACATAATAAAAGAAAATTAATTTAGAACTCATCAAGTAACTTAAATTGAAAAAAAAAAAAAATCTAAATACAGTCATGCTTCCTTTTATTGAGCTTCACCATGACTTGTGGTTCAATCTTTTACCTGGTTGGTAAAGCGGTAATTTCTGGTAGAAGTATCTTGTATGTTCTGGCAGTTAGTTCAGAATTGTGTTTCTGATGCTATGTTCATATGCATGTTTTTTCTGTTATTGCAAATTATTTCCACCAGCTTATCATATACTCCACGCAGAAAATTTTTGTAGAGGCGACTACTGTGATATCAGTAGCACCAGTCACTCAACGAGGAAGGATGTCACACCGAAAAAAGCTGTTTCAAACTTAGCTAAAAGAAGAATTCCTTTATCTGTTAAGAAAACATGTCAAAACTTTCTGGATTCTCAGCATTCCAAAGCAGATGACTGGCAAATTGAAATTGCAGTGCCAAAAAACCATAGTTTTTCTTTAGCAGATCTTCACAATGAGGAATCTGAGGGTAGCTCTGTTACTAAGACATTGGAAAGGTTTAACTCTGACATTACAAGTTCACCATATATGGGGTGTGAATATGTACCAGTGGATGACAAGCAAGATTGCTCATCAGTGTCCAATGTAGTTGCTGACAATTTTGAGACTAAGTTTGTGACAGTTTCTCATGACCCACTTCAAGATGGCGGTTTGCTGAACTCAACAGAAAGAAATCAACAGTTGAATAATATTGACGAACAGATGTACTCGGGAAAGGTACGAGATCGTGTGAGTCTTGATTCTACAGTGACAGAAAGTAGTTTCCAACCTCCCCATGGATGTTGTTCACAAGTTGCCAGTGAAATGGCTTGCATTCAGAAGCAACTTATGGAGATTGAAAACAAACAATCAAACTTAATGGAATTGCTACAGGTAAATATGTTTATGAGTTGGAAATTTTTCAGGTGAATACGGAAATTATGGAGTTTGATATTGTGGCTTTGATTTAGTTAGATACTTCTATATTTACTAGAGATTAGATACTTGCAGATTGTTTCGCCTCAATTTTATGCCAAATTTATAACATATTCTAATGATATATACAGGTGTTCTCAACTGGTATAATGGATAGTATGTCCATGTTAAGGTCAAAGGTATCTGTTTTAGAGCATGAAGTTAATCGAATATCTCATGCCTTTCTAAATGGGGCAAGACATTCTGATTCGGCAATCTCCAAACTTATGAAGCAGAACCAAAGTGGTTCCTCGCCCAGACTTTCAACATACACACCAAGGCCATCTGTAGATATTTGCAACAGACAACCTTCATCATTTTCTGAAAAAAATTCTGACATTTGGGAGGATAAAACATTTGGCAGAAGCAGATCAATCAGTTCTACCAAACAGGGTATGGAGAGGTTGATTAAGCCTGCTGCAAAGACTAATAGGAATGCTGTGATGAAGGACGTGCAAATCTCTGGAGATAGAGCACCAACCACACGTTCAAGAAGTAAAGTTGATGCTGCCCCAGAGAACAATGATTGCATGTGGCAACGTGTGAAACATTTTCTATGTGAAGGCAACTTGGAGTCTGCATATGTAGAAGCTCTATGTTCTGCTGATGAACTTGTTCTTATTGAACTTCTTGACAGAACAGGCCCTGTACTGGAAAATTTATCCCGCAAGACTGTCAGTGACCTCCTCAGCACTTTAGCATCTTACTTGTTAGAACAAAGATTTACAAACTCTATAATCCCTTGGTTGCAACAGGCAAGTACTTCACTTCTTATTTCAATCATACTTTTCACTGCTTACATGTAATGTTGTTCATTATATTTTTGCTCTCATGAGTCACCATATCTGCTAGACTCCGTTAAAAAATTGGTTTTTCTTTTAATCTTTAACTGAATGTTACAGGAACTAGCGATAACATTACGAATATGTTGTATATTAGTTGATGAATATGTCTGGGAGCATCCTTGTTGTTGGTCAAGTTGCCAGTTAGCTACGTCTGTCTATGAAAACTACATTGTTCTGGTTTGTACGAAGCTTCTTTATAGAGTTTCATAATTGCTTGTGACTAGCTTGCTAATCTAAGTTCAGTTGGACAACAGTATTTTTTTCTTAGACTATTGTTTGTTCACTTAGTTGATTTTTAATGTCTGGTTGATAGATAACATTGCTTAATGAATGCAAACAAATGTATAATTAATGACATCAAACTTTTAAGAAACAAAAAGAAAAAAAAAAAGAAAAAGAAAAACATTTAGACAAAGGACGAATAAACTGAAAAAAAGTGTGTTACAATTGTTTTCACTCCATGAGTGTGTTATAATTATTTTTTTATGGGCTAATTGTTGGATTAATGCATTACACGTGTAACTTTGCTGTCAACCCATAGATATAAGATATCTAATGGACTTGAAATTTCATATGAATTCATTAATGTTCTAAATGAAAACCATAAACATCTCGTATTTAGGTGGTGGACTTAAGCACAGTTCATGGACCAGATTATTTGGTTGTCTCTGCAAAGGCAAGAAGAGAATTCTTGTCTGCAATTCAGGAGGCTCATAGCATGGAACATTCTAATCCTGCAGAGAGAAGATGTATCACTCAAGTTGCAATGAGATTGTGTCACGTATGGGGTAAGCCAACTTAATGTGCAGATCTTGATTTTGTGGACATATTTTAACCCAAAATGGTATTTTTTGAATTTTATTTTTTATTTTTTTCTTAAATAAAATGAGCGGTAAGATTGTTAGGCTTTCTGGAAAAGCCACAAGGAATCAAGAATGTCTCTTGTTCATTCATATTCATTCCTATTGGCAGTGTCTCAGCAATCGTGCATTTGTCTTTTGGATTGTTTTATTAACTAGTGCTTTTTGTAGGTAAATAGCTGCCAATAATTCAGGCCATCAATGCAACTGTTGCTGAATGCTTTGGAGTTGTGTTTTTCATCTCTTCCCTTTTCCTGCCTGTGTTTTGAGTAGCCTTGCTATGAAACTCTTAGTTGATTGCTTATGATACATTGGCATTAGTCTCTCCCCCTGCAATTCTTAAATCTGGATTATGATAAGTTGGCTTCCTATGTAGGACTTACAGGCCATGTATGATCTAATCCAGTGACCGAAATTGTTTTTTTTTTCCGTACTCAAAAGTTGTGTCTAACAACTTTAATATGGCAAAAGATAGATCAACGGTCAACTTCTCTTAAAATTCCACCAGAACATTGCCTATTCCACTGCGTGTAAAAGATGTGCATCACATTTAACGTCTAAGGACCTTATTGAATAAACTAAATGCAATTTTATTGAATATTCTAAAAGAATTCTCAATGAAGTTAAATTATGAAGGAGAAATAACATGGAATTTGTATATAGAAAAGAGATACCACAAAAAGGGAATTCTCTATGGAGTTAATTTCTTTAAAAACTAGTGGCCAAAATTCTTTAAAAGCTAGTGGCCAACTGATTGTCAATGGTTAATTTATATAAATTATATATTTTATATTTTTATTTTTATACTTAAAATTTTTATTTTTTTTAATTCATAAATATTATGATATTTGATTTTCTAAAATGTTATTATAATATACATTTTTAGTAAATAAATATTAAAATTATTTTTTTATTATGTGTGCATAATGGACATTTTATTGCTAGTTACATGTTGCATTTATTCAATTCTTCCAATTATGAAATTTTATTTTTCTTTTGATTTTTTTTAATGAATTTTATATTTAAATTGTATTTTGCATTTTTGAAGCATTTTTAATCATTAAAATAAAATTACAATTAAATTTTATTTTTAATTTTTAACTAATAAATTAGTTTAAGAAATTAATTAAAAGTTGAAAATGATATAACGATTAATTAAATTTAATAGACTGATTAATAAAATTAATAAATATAAGAGTATCAACAAGCTAGACCATTTGAGCTGTAGGTAGAGGGCTTGGCTGAGAGGGACTGTTGTAGTTGGCTTGCATGGGGGAAAAGAAAATGGAAAGATTAGCGGTGCTTATCCCGTCAATTGTTGCCAGAGATGGATTCTTTGTTTCTTGTGGGGTAAGAAGTCTCCCTTCGATCTTGTCGGGTCTTTGTGGGTTGTGTCGTTGTTTTTTAAGTTGAGAAATGATTGTTTTTCACTCGTTTTTCACGTAAAGATGGCGCCAAATGATGTATGACGAGTTCGTACACACTGGAATTTCTCCACCTCAAGCTTGTTTGGTTTCCTTGAAAATGAAGGAAAATGTCAGAACAAGGTAGGGAGTATTTCCCTACCTTATGTCTTCGAAGTTTCAGTCAAACTATACAAAAGATGATAGTCTATATGTAGAATGCAATTCACATAATAATAAGAATAGAAACAAAATGGTTACCTAGGTCCCACGTCTAATCCTGGCTGTCGAGAATCGATAACCATCTATAGGAGTGCTAAGAAGTATTAGGTTTAATCGACCAGTTTGCTATGCAGTCTATTGGTTGGTCTTTTGCACGTCTCACACATGATACCATTTGGGTCACTCCAGAGCAGGTTTCCAACAGATCATGGCTTTAGATCTAGCAATGGCTGAATCTTTCTTTGATGGCACTTAAGCTTTGAATAGCCGAATCACTTGCACAAACTGCACTAATAATGGCATTAATCTTGGAGCCAAAGGCCACACGTTGGTTGTCAAAAGGCAACAAGTTAAGCCATTTCCATAGCATCCAAGTAGCAAAACCACACAGAGACCTCCAATTAGATTGTAAATTGTTGCGAAACTAACCCTCTAAATTGCACTTCAGCCAATCAGATAAAGGACGAGAAGAAGGTATCTTTGTCCCTTGCAATCAGGAGCTTATACCAGACAGGTTTAACAAAAATACAATCCCTTAATATATGAAAAGTAGACTATGAACTCGTAGCACAGAGAAGGCAAATATCATCAGCACTGAGATGACGTTTGTATCTCTCCATGTTCGTAAGAAGCCGACCATGGCCAGTAAGCCATAAAAATGTGCGAACTCGTTCCGGACCTTCCCACTGCCAAATGCTCCTCCATAAATTGCTCGCCATGATACCGGTGGTATCCTAAAACTCTTCATATGCAAAGGCATCAGAGAACGCACCATTGGAGGTATGTCGCCAAAAACATAAATCAGGACCCAGCTCTTGATTAGGACTGCAACAATTCAAGATCTGATCCACCTTATCTGCAGATAAATAGAAAGCTAGAAGGGATTGATTCCATTCACCATTAGCCATAGTAACATCATGAATCTTCCAATCAAGGACTTCCTAGCAAGCATTGGTATCAAGGAAATTAATTAAAGGGTTCTTCCCCAGCCAATTATCAAACCAGAAGGAAGCCACTTTACCATTCCTTAGGGACTAGCTGCTGCCATTTTTAACAAACTCCCACATGTGACAAACCCCCTTCCAACGAGAAGAGCATCTACCAGAAATCAAGGAAAAATGGGGATCTAGAGTATTAAACCCATACTTTCAACCAAGAAAACGAACCCACAGAGAATCTGGTTCGGTCAAGATCCTCCAACAGAGCTTAGACATAAAAGCTTTAGTCAACAAATGTAAACTCTTGATCCTAAGGCCACCAAGATGTTTAGGACGACAACATTACCCCAGCTAATTAAATGGATTTTTCTATCAGTGGAAGAAGATCCCCAAATGAAGTCACTACAAATGAAACATTATGAGATTTCTAGGTACTCGGAACTTTCTTAGGATGGCTCTGTTTACTGGTATTTCTTGGGTTGTGGGTTTCTCCTTTCATCTGAACTAACATCCACGGACCATAAATAACTAACCCCAAGACCAACATCATTTTGTTTATCTGCATCAAACTTGCCTGCATTTGCTGGATTTTTACAACACCAGTCAACTGAATGGCCTGCTAATCCACAGTGAAAACATACAGTAATTGGTAATCCCTCATAAATAACTATCTGCATTCTCCCCTTAAACACAAAATAGGATTGCAAAGGTTTAGTTAAATCAAGTTCAACTGCGAGTCTGACATATATTCCCCTCTTTGCCTGTGTAATATTGTAATCAATCCGCAAAGGACACGTTTGTATCGAGATTGATGGTCATATTAGGAAGTCCAGGCAGCAATCGTCTTGATTTTGTCATCTTCAACGTTAAAATCAGGGCTCCAGGGTTGCACAATTAAATACCTTCCAAGCATCATCTAGGGTCCATCAAGGAGGGCATTGGAGCGATCATCAAAATTGTCAAACTGCACCAGAAAATGGTAGTTCTCAAGATCAATGAGTCTGTAACCACCTTTAGGTTTCCAAACCGATTCAATTCTATCACAAAGAGCTCTATAGCTGATTGATCTTCCCATCAATTTGGCCACAACTACAGTTCTCCATGGTTTAGCAATACGAGATTCAAACTCCTCAGAAATTTTCAACTCAAAAGTATCAGCATGATCCTTATCATTCTGTTCAGGGTTTCCATCATTAGAATCAGATATTATTTATTTGCACATCCAACTTCTATAATAATAATAATAATTGATTTTCTAATATTGATAGACCAAATCTATTGTCATCATAATTTTGTAAAAATAATAAAAATTATTAAAATAACTATAAGATGTCTCATACAAAGGTCACCATTAGAATAATTGAAAAACTTGATGTACCAAAACATTAAAAAAAAAAAAGAAAAAGGAAAAGAACTTGACTGGAAGACTTTTCAATTAGCTCGTCTAAGCATTTTAAAATTTTTAACTCAACAGCTGCTAATTATGATCATAGATCTGCTTGGCTTGAATCCATCTGCTATCAATCATCAATTACAGGAAAAAAGAAAACTCTCACATAAAGATTGATATCTGTGTGCCAAGACATGGTGGGATGTCTCCAATTCCATTTCTTCTAAGATATCGATTTCAAAACAGCGATTTTTGATACAACTGAAGATGCATTTTCTTACAGTTTCAATTTTCCACCTATACTGATACAAATTACCGTAGAGTTGCTAGTTTCTCATCGAACTGGATAGTACAACATTCGAGGAAGTGTCATAAAGATTGTTGCATTCGTTAGGGGGCTCACTTTTGCTTCTCGCATTTCCTTGTTTGCTCCTTCCATTACTTGAATCTTGATTTCTTCTCTGAGGAGTGTATGGTGAAAGCCCCGAATCATAAAGAGTTATACCTTTTTCGCCCTGAAAAATTTCATCTCCATCCTGCGTCTGAACACTTTCAAGTAATTCAACCGCCTGGTTCATCAGAGGTCTCCCTTTTGGATTTTGGCTTAAACATTGGTATGCCAGAGTAGCTACTTTCATTGCAGTTCTAACCGAATATTGCCCTTCCATTCTAGGGTCTAAGATCCTAAGAACCTTCTTATTGTTGTTTAGAAGTGGACGAGCCCACTCAACCAGGTTGTGTTCTCGGCTGGGTCTGCCCTTGTCCAATGCCCTCCTTCCAAGAAGCAACTCGAGCAGCACTACTCCAAAACCATAAACATCACTTCTTGCGGTTAAATGCCCTGCTCAGATTAACTGTACCTTAGAGTTGATCCCCAAGCAGTTAAATGAAAAATCTCAACAAGAATTTAACTGACAAGGATGAAAAGGCTAAAACAATGGAAAATAGGTGTTGACATCCTGTCAATGTAGAGGAATTATAATAATTGTGATGCTTGAGTCAATGCAGAGTGCAAGATTCATTATTTTCCTTTGTTGGCCAAAAGAAATAAATGTGTCATACAAGAAAGATTTATTTTTTGTGTTAAAACATATAAAATAGAATGGACAAATTTGGAGCACTTTGTTAATAGGTACTCACCAGTCATTACATACTCAGGTGCGGCATATCCATATGTACCCATCACCCGTGTCGAAACGTGTGTCTGGTCTCCCTTTGGTCCATCCTTTGCAAGCCCAAAATCTGAAAGCTTTGCATTGAAGTTCTGCACATTGCAATAATTCAGCAAACAAAAGGAATCAATTAAAAAAATTCCTCAAGGACACTAACTAAAATTTAAATTGCTATCCTCATTAGTCAAAAGATAATGCTCAGTGCCACGAAAAATCTAAACAGTTCTTAATTGTAGAACCTTCCCTCTCTCTCTCTCTCTCTCTATATATATATATATATATATATATATATTTGCCCCTTCTTCTCTCTCTCTCTCTCTCTCTCTCTCTCTATGTATATATATATATATATATTTGCCCCTTCTTTTCAGTGGGCATCTATTCAACAATTTGACACTCATTCTGGAGGGGTATACTGAAAGAAATTGGCTATTGCAAGTCTAATTACAAGATCCAACATGAAATTTTCTTTGGGACGGATGATTAGAGAAAGCATGATGAGATGGGATAAGGACCAGCAATTTATGGGATAAGGACCAGCAATTTATCCACCTTCCCTCTTCTTACCACCCAAAAATAAATAAATAAACAAAGAAAGAAATTCAGAAGGAGAAAGAAATTACATTTTTATTAACAAAAAGTAAATGAATAAAGAAATAAAGAAATTGCCAATAGGAGATGGAAAGCCAGTAATGTTTTTGCATTTCGAAACAAGAAAGAAACCCCCTAAATGGTTAATCAAGGAATAAGCTAACAGGACAATGAGAAGTGCCCTAATAACAATAACAATGATAATTGATTGCAATTTACAAATACAAGCCAATCACAACAAACCTCATCCAGTAGGATGTTGGATGTCTTGAAATCACGGTAGATAATAGATCTTTCTGCACCATGAAGAAAAGCAAGTCCTCTTGCTGCATCCAAAGCAATCTTCATTCTTTTTGACCAAGTCAAAGTGCAACCCACTCCTAATACCAACAAACAAATAGAATATTATAAAAATGTTTCTTCCTTGAGCTTAATTTTATAAGAAACATATGATTCCTGTACTGTCCAGCACTTTTCTGTTGAAAATCATACTCAACACTGTCTTTCAAAAGGTTGAAGCCTGGGAAGATAAAAATTAATGAGATTTGGAAAAGCTTCATGCTTCTCCTTGTTTTGGAAAGATGTGAAAATGGGTAGAAAAGATTCTCCCATTGGGACAAATAAAATTTCCTCCATGGGATGATAACAAGGTTAAAATGAGCTTCAGTCAATAAAAATTTTGCTTCAGAAAAGAACGTTAATGTTGTTTTAGCATTATTAATAATACGCATTCTTCCAATTACCATTCATCTCGACTTTCCCCTGCATTTCCTTTCTGCTTATTTACTACCCCCACCCTCAAGGGGATCAGTCACTTTGTTAGAAATTTTACTGGACGAGAGTTTTTCATTAATTGTTCAAAGAGAAGCAGTTTTCCCATGCTTATAAGCATCTTAAGATTCCATATGTCTGGAATATTTTGCCTTGCTTGCTGGGAATCAGAATCCCAGTTTCAAGATTGAGGGCAAAAGGAATTGGATGGAAATCTAATGGATTAAGCAACAGATAGCTAAAAGGATCATGATGTGGGAAATAAAATTTGAATGGCTAGAGTGATCTGTAAGAAGAACATCAAACTGGGGGACCATCATCCATAATGCGACTATTTCAGCTTTAGGTTGTTTGGAGACTGGAAATAGGAAACAAGTGTAAGCGATATTGATATACTACAGCTCAAAGTGGATTAGCCAGTAGAATTGGACAAGATTTGTCGTACGTGAAAATGAAATCCTAATTGGAAACAGCATGCTACCATCTGCACCATTAGTATGGAGATCAAAAGTCTTGCACTTGTATGACCTCTTTCAAGATTTAATCAATAGACATGAAGTCACCCGGATAAATATACACTTGTAAGTGAAAAGAATCAAGGACAAATGCTGGTGGCAGCTGTTGTATGGTGCAATCCTGTGCTGCAGTGGTGGCAGAAAGCTTTCACTTGGCAGTTACTCCAAGATGAAAAAAGAGTGGATTTGTGATTCTGAGGGAACTAAGCAACAGGTATTTCCTCTTATCAATTTTTCAGCTGTATAGAAGGGTCGAGTTCTTTCAAAGTGGGCTTTCTATTGAAGTTGCCTCTTTAAAGATTGGTTTGCACACCCTTACTTTCAGCGTAGGAAACTATACAGTTCATGATGGAAACATTTATTCACCTAAGCTACAAAAATGGGCAGGTAAATGCAAAGGTTTTGAGTGGGCACAGTTTACAAGACAATTACTTGTGTAGATAAAGGAATACTGAAAGTACTTACAGAGCTAGTGTTGAAGGTCTTTAAACTATGAAGGTCTTTAAACTAAGGATTGTTAACAAAAGATAATACCGCATGCAAGTCCTGAATTTGCATCAGTTGCTAGTCATATGTTGAAAGCAAAATTTCAGTGCAGATATTTGAACATTATAACATAGTAGCTATAGTTGCAGTTCTCTTCATTGTGTTTCTCTAACAGAACCAACATCATGCATGATGACATCAATGAGTATAAATGGAACTTTTTTAGGGGATATCAAACAGAGTGAAATGTGGTTAACCATTTTATTGTGAAAGCTCATGAGATAGAGGACAAGCATGGACGCTTCATGAGCCACAGTGCCACAGTCCAAGAAAAGTACCTGATGAGTTGAGTATTTTCATTGTATTGAGTTTGATTGCACCAGGAAAGGAGTCCAAAACTATTATAGTTCAGAGAGCTATTACTCATAAGATTAATTGAGATGCAAGGGATCTTCATTCTGTCAGCCTAAATAACTGTACTAAATTAAGAACGGCAATAGTAAAAGTCCATGGTGGATGAAAAAGAGTCTAAAGGAACTTTGATGACTTTTAAGATTCAGACATGACATTAGGGCCACAAGACAGGCTAAATTGATGAGAAATTTGCAACTGTAGCATTTAAACTAACCTTCTTGGAGTTTTTGCAGTGATAAAGGACACCATTACAGGTTCTGTGAATAAAAGTGGCCCAACAATCATTTTCATAACTAACAATGCCCTAAAACCAATACACAACACAAAGATGCCAACACCTTCCAACTAGCTGCATCAGCATGTATCCCCATTTAAATCATGCCACATGTGACATAAGATAATAAACACCAGCAATAAATAAAAACCTTTCTATGAGATGTTTCGCCAAAAGTACATAATAAATCAATAACGCTGACATTTTTTGTTGTAAAAATCCTTTAGTGAATGGCCAGCAATAAATAAAAACCTATCTATGAGATGTTTCGCCAAAAGTACATAATAAATCAATAACGCTGACATTTTTTGTTGTAAAAATCCTTCAGTGAATGGAAAGATAGACAAACACCATTAAATGGTGGCTTCCCTAATTTTATAAGGTCTTTAAGTGAGCGGAACCATCATTCAATTAATATACTTACTGGTAGAAGTGCCCTAGTCAGACACAATTAGAATTATGTGCTCTTGATATAGTTCACCAAATGTTAAAAGGTCTTTGATTCTCTTTTTTCTTTTTAATTTAATATTTGTGCAAAACAATTACTTCTTCAAAACAGATCAAAACTGGCTCTATCAACTTTACCACCTAAAATAAATTGCCGACTTATTCAAACTAGGATGGCTCTCTTGAATAATATTGTGAAATAAAATGACACTTATATGCACTAAGATATGCTACATGTAAAACATTTTTCCATATAATATATATATATATATAAGTTGCATGAGCCACTTACTACGAAAAAGATGCTTCTCCAAGCTCCCACTTGCCATGTACTCGTATACCAATAGTCTGTGCTCACCTTCACAGCAATACCCAATAAGCCTCACAAGATTTGGGTGACTGAGTTGACCTAAATAGTTGACTTCAGCCTGCAGAAAAGACAAAGAATTACGCAAGCAAACAACAATAGCTCCTTAATATACTAATAGTTTTAAACAGAAAAAACAAAGAAAGATTATTATCTTATAAAGCTTATAGATTGATGCCATTTTCTTTAATGTTAAATTAGTATTTTTCTTAGCATTTTCTTCACTCTAAATACAAATGATTTTTCATTTGAAAAAATTGAAATCACTTGCAAAATCTAGAAAAGACAATACCAGATTCCTTTATCCTAAAAATAATTAATGATAATATTTCTCACATACCAAAATAACCAAACAATGTCACGTTTGCTTTCATTAAATCATAATTTCTTAATAATTATACTTCCCTATCATCATTTAAGTTAAGCAAAGCCAGTATCATCTATAGACTTCAAACTGCAGGACTTAAAGAGGAAAATATGCACCACAATCTTAACAATGTAAAGGGCAAATGAGGCAAAGTACTACTGAATTGCCTAAAGGACTGGCTAAGTGACAAGTTCTGTTACATGCCCACATCAAATATAAAATTAAAATGGTACAACTGAAAAGATAAGCACAATAAAGTGTTCTAAAACGAAAACATCTTTGCCACGCTAGCACAAAATTGCAATTAGATCAATTATGATTCTGATAAGAAGCACAAGCAGCTAAAGAAAGCATTTTTAAGATTGTGCAGTGATAACACAAAGTACTGCAGCAGATGAATTGAAATCCAATGCCAACTAAACAAGAAATGATTTAATTCTGCAGAGATAAAACCAGAAACAATTAAGGACAAATGGAAAAGACATTGTATAAGATGCTCTGAGTAGTTGCACCATAAATGTCTTACTGCAGTGGTGCAAAGCAAAGACTGAAGTAGCAGAAAAGAACAATAAAGGGTAGACCTAAAAGGTGTGACAGAAAGTGGTAAAGAAGAATTTAATATCTCAATATATGATCAATCTGATACACCTCTATTCCAAAATAACTCTATTAAACTAGTTTACAGGTCAATTTGGCAGTGGCCTTGATAACATAACATTTTTTCCCCACAAAAATGTCCTGTCCTCAGGACATAGGTCTCTCCTTTTCTCTATTCCCCTCGCTCCAAAATCACTCTATTCCCCTCTATCATTGTCCCCAACCTAGAATGATATAGAAATTTACCTACAAAAGATCTAAGAGAAACAATATACCATGAGTTAGTGACCGAAAGAAAATTAAATCGAAGTCAGTAAGCTTTTAATTCTTGAAAATAGCTACCAAGTAATGGAAAATATAGAAATTGTAGGTGACATATCGAAAATTGGATCTATGACATGAGCTCTCCTTTGATATGCCACTTCATTAGTTAATGAGATAGATTTGCTTTATTGTGAAAATCAATGAAAACGGATTCTAGCATCACAAAAAAAAAAATTTGCAAGTAGAATAGCTTTGTTGCAGAAGAGAGAGCTAAAAGGAAAATTGAGGAATAGCTTTTAGGTCTACCGACAACATGAACATGGCTCTTGAGTTTAATAGTATAATTCTAATATATTTCATACATCTTCATTCCCCCAATAAATTCAAAGCTTCATGAGGAATCTTCCTAGGGTCATTACTTAAAGCAACTATAGTTTATACACAAAACATGCATGGAGAGAAAAATATGTTAAAAGGCAAATACCAGCCATTCTCTGTCACCTTGTAACCCGTCAGGATTAAGCTCTTTTATGGCAACAATGATGGTGTTATATCCAGGCCTTACATTTTCATCTAGGAAACCCTTGTAAACAACTCCAAATCCACCCTCACCCAGAATATAATCTGGCCGGAAATGCTTTGTGGCCACTGTCATTTCCTCATATGTAAAGATGTCGACATTACAATATCCAGGACTCTGGCGAAGATCAGTTACATTCTTGGGGACCAGTGGAACATTGCTATTGCTTTTGGCCCCAAACGAGTCTGGCTTATCCAATTTATTTGAAGTTTGATGAAAGTCTTCTCCACCTCCTGCATTAGATGTCAGCAGAAACGTTAATAAACATATAATCAAACAATACTCACAATTCGCATATGTCTGCATTCTTTTCACATTTACTAAATCACTTTAAGTAGGTTTCATAAACACGAGACAAAAACTAATTATCAAAAAGTCCAACTTGCTCAGTTTGTTGCTCTTCAAATTGATATAAATACCATTTGAAACTTGCCACTTTTTCTCACAATGATATCATTTTCCTTCACATCTTGGGAAAAGAAAATCTTGGTAGCACATGATAAGTTATAAAATGTTAGGCCTTGCGGTACATTTCCATTTTCAGTTTCGTGTGTGTTATATGTTTAAATCAAACTATCCGATTCATTAACTAATGCCCAACATTAAAATAGTCAAACACATCAACCAAATCCTCTAGACTCTACAACCAATCATAACCTCTCTCATTTTAGCGTTTCAAACCCTGCAGCATTAAAACCTACATATAACTGAAACCCATTTCTTAAATTGACCAAAATGTAAGGGAAATAGTGACAAAGATTATCCGTTTACTTTTTGGGGGAAAGACAAAACAGAAACCATGCATTAAATTACAAGAATTGAACGAATAAAGAAAATGTAGATGACTTGAAATACCTTTCTTAGGAGACTGTAGTTCTTGAGATAATTTCTCCTCATCAATACTAAAACAAATCCCCATAATTCTGCACTTTAAACAACACCTCGATCTACAGCATTTCATCTTCCCATTAATCAAAATTACAACTTTATTTTCCCAACAAAATAACAATTTTAAAATCAAGATGGGTTTTTTCTTTAAAATCGACCGTAAACGAAAAGGGAAACGGATCTGCTTCAAACCAAATCCCAAATGGGCGGCCAGAAATCTTAAAAATGTCTCCGGCGAGGAACCATTAATTGACTCTGTCAAAGAAGCAGTATCCTGAGGATTTGAAGCGAAGAGAGAGAAATTTAATCCTTTTTTTTTTTAACTTAGAGAGAGAAAAAGAATGATTGGTTTTGATTTTGCAAAAATTACCATCAACTAAATGTCTTTGTTTTCTGAGATCGAAGCTTTGGAAGAACAGCCGCCAAAAGCGCCAAACGGGACGGGCCCCACATGTCTTTTCCCAACTGATGTTTAATTTTCGGTTTTGCCATTTCCAATTTTTGAGGGAACCGACCGGTCCTCTCTAGGTAAACCGGTAATTATTTTACTTTTGTTTTGTAACGGATCAAATTTTCTTATTTTATGGTTCACTGGAATTGGATCAAGTTCAGTGTCTTATATGCTTTTCCTTTCATCAAAGTTTAGGGATTTTGATTGACGTAACTGTTAAACTATTTGTGTGATTTGAAGCTCTAAACTGCTTGCTATTGAATTTGTTCATTGATTAAGTGCAGCTGCAGAAATGGTTCTTTTCTTTTCTTCTTTAAATTGCATAAAAAAAAAAAAAACTTTAAACCAATAATAAAAATTGCATTTAAATCGGTTTATACATTAATCAATCCATTCTGCATTTTCTTTATTATAATTTGCTTTTAAATCTTTTATTAAGAAATCTTTATCTATTTGAAAATTTGACATCTTTATTGATTAATTTGTGAAAAAGCTTGCATTTGTGATCTAGTAGGACTAATAAAAGAATTTTTTTCTCTTTTTTTAATATAAATTGGACGAGGAATATTTTCACTAAAATCTACACCTCTTATTTCTAGATTTTTAGCCGAATTAGCTCAAGGAAGTGAATTAACAGAGTTTACTAAAGGTCTATTATTAAAATAGGTTGAGATTCGAGCATATTGATAAATTTCTTGTGAAAAATTTATTTTTACTGGTTCATCACTATGTTCTATTATTCTTGATAATTGATTATTAATGATAAAGCCTAGGAAATCTTTATCTGAAAAAGAGAAAACGAGCCGATCGGATAAGAAAATTCTGCAGTAAGAGGTGCCCGGTCGGATCAGGCGTAAACACTCCAAAACTTAAGTTAGTAGCTTAGATACAGAAAGTATTTTTAGAGATAAAATGTTGGAGATTCAATACCTGGTGCCATCGTTGGCTGGGCTATTTATATGAGATGATTTGGGGGCACTTGAGTGCCTGAAAAGTGATTACTGACTGTCAGAGTAGGTATTCGGCGACGTGAAAGGGAGCAGGTGGTAGGCATGGGCGCTGCCTTGTGTCAGGCTGCTGATGGGACTAGCGGTCACATCAGCCGATCAGGCGTGTGCGCTACCTAGGAGCTTGTGTCTGCTACTCTTAGTTGTTGGGTCTTGGGCCTTGCCAGTTGAGTGGGCCGACTGGATGGGTCTTATAGCAAATGATATTTGCTGTGTTATCACTTGTCCCCCCCTCAACAGGTCCGATCGGGCATGAATTTGCCTTTTATTGGGCCGTTCGGATGGAATCAGTTCTGAATTTTTCCGATCCAAAGATGCGCGTTGGCGGGATTTTTGAACTTGGGAGGCGCTTTTTCTGAAGAGACACGCCTGCTTGGACAACTATTTTTATTTAATGTCGCGCGTACTCCAAGGGTGACGCTTCGTTCTACGTACAGCCATAATGCCTTTTGACACGTGGCGCTCTTCTAGTGGAGCGACGGTTAGCGTGCTCCGGAAGCTTTGGCTTATAAAAAGGGGATTTCAAAAGAATTTCCTCTTTACTTTTGCAATCCCTTGCGAAACTCTGCCAAAAATATTTCTCAACTCCCAGATTTTCGCAATCATCCCTTGCTTCTTCTTCAAATTTTTTAAGTCCCTTTTATCAAGTAAGTAATTTTTCCTCTTTGCTTTCTGCTTCATTTCGCCTTTCACTTTCTTTCTTTCTGCATCCACTCCATTTAGAAGTTAGATAATTGCACCTTTCATCTCTTCTCGCTTGTTGAATATGGCTTCCAGCAGTGGTGAGGTGCTTGACAGAAGTTTTTTGGATGGGTATGAGAACAAACCAGCCGTTGAGCTACACTCTCGATTGATCGCTGGGGAGGTGGCTAAAATTCCCTCCAAATATGGCTTTCCTGATGACGTATCCGTGGCGGCCTGCCCAAAATCGATGGCGGTAATAGAAGGGCCTTTTGGCAAAGATAACAACGAGTGGTTCATTTGCATTCTCTGGAGCTTAGATGCAGGCCTGAGGTTCCCTTTAGGCGCCTTCGAGATGGCGATATTGGAGGAGTATGGGATCGCCCCCAATCAGTTACATCTGAACGGGTGGAGATCGGTGGCGTGCTTCAAGATCCTCTGCAAAATAAAGGGGGTGGCGCCAACTCTAGACCTTTTCACCCATTTCTTCTACATATCGGGTTGGAGCGATGGGACTGAATACTTCTTCACTAGCCGCCCGAAGAAGAAGCTAATGTTCATCCCCACCTCGATAAAAGGGTACAAGGAGAGATACTTCTTGGTCGGGATGAAGGGCGGATTCGGGGTGCGCCTCACCCGATCGGCTAGGGCCGAAATCTTGAAGGACCTAGCAGCGGGTCAGCCCATGTATGAGGGCGATATAAAGAAGCTGATGGATGCCGTGAGTAGGCATGGAGAGCCCTATCAGTCCAGCTTTCTCCTAACCACGCTGTTTGGCTCTTCCAGCTCTGAAGACACTGAGGATGCAGAACGTGAGCATTAGGATCGGGAAGAAAACATTATCATCATGCATCAGTCATGCATTGCATTTTATTTACATTTAATTGCTGAATTTTTGGTGTGAGAAACTTATCTTGTTTATTGTCTGTTTGCAGCTGAAATGGCTGGCGGAGATGACATGTCCCAGCGCATCCTTGGCCGGGCTGTTGCCAAGAGGGAGGCCGAGCGGAAAGGCAAAGAGGAGAGGAAAAGTCGAAAGCTCTTGCCTGCCTCTGAAGTGCAAAAACTGCGGCAGAGCGTTGCTTCCGGTGTCCCGCTCGTCGCCGTCCCAATCTTTGTCGCTTCTCCCTCAATAGCCGCTGCGACCTCAAACCGGCAACCTCAAGTCAGTACCGCTCCTCCGTTCGGTGGTCCTAAAGTAGTAGATCAACCCCCCCCCCCCCCCCCCCCGCCGATGGAGAGTTATTCTTGGGAACGAGCCGGAGGAGGAGGAGGAAGGGTCTGGGGACGTCTCTCTTCCCGATCTGCAAGTTTTGAGGGAGACGGCCCAAGAGGAGGTAACTCGATCGTCTAAGGCCGAGAGGAGGCAGGCCGAGGAGGCATCCAGAAAACAAGCTGGTGTAGCCAACAAAGGCAAGGCTATCATGCCCAACGATCCACCTCGACGAACGGACAGGCGACCTATGCCATTGCAGGACTTCTTGAAGGAGAACTTTGGCAATGACTGGTCAATGAGCAACAAAACACTTGCCAGTTATCTCTGCCGGGGTATTCTCCAAGAGGACAACTACAAGGCTATGGGAGACCCTGGTTCACTCACTCGAGAGTGGAGTATGTTCAATCAGCAAGTTTTGGAGGTAAGATTTGGCCAGCCTGATTGTTGTTGCCTCTTGTGGCAAATTTTTCTCTTGGTTGAGGCTGTTCTTTCCCTTTTGCAGCTGATTAGAAGGGGTCAACGCCTACATAACATCGGTGGCCTTGCTAAGGCCAGGGCGAGGGAGGCTGGGAAAGCAAGAGGAGAGGCTGCCGCTCAATGGGACTCCGCCGATTAAGAGAACTCCACACTTCGCCTGGAGGTGGCAGGTCTTCAAAAGGAGGTCTCTGGCCTTCGGGAGGAGGTAGTGGTCGCGAGGAGAGAGGCCAGTCGCCATACCGAAGAGCTAAAGTCGAGGCTTGTTGAGTCCGATCGCCTGAAGGGTGAAGTGGCATGCCTAACAGCCGATAGTGCTCAGTGCCAAAAATTTTAGGTAGAGGCGACAAGGTTGGGCGGCGAGTGTAAGACTCTAAGTGCTGAGAAGGCTAAGGCTCTGGAGGAGAGAGATCGAGCTGTGGTGGAGTGCGATCGTCTTCGCGCCACTCTGGTGAACAAGGAGGCCACCTGGGGGAGGAAGTTTGAAGAGGGACTCGCCTCTCGAGAGGAGCAGTTGCTTGATCAAATGGGAGAGGCTCAGGCGAAATTGCTGTCGCGGTTGATCCATGAAGCGGGGAGACGCTTCCCTGATGCCGATCTCAACTGGATGGAGGACCCTACATCTTTGCCCGATCCGCCGTCCAGTGACGATGAAGGATATGCTCCTAGAGAGGGAGCTTCAGAGCAAGTCTCTTCGCCCCAGGCGCAGAGGGACGCGCCACCCGAGGCTGAAGTCAGTGTGCCTCCGCCTGCCAAGGTTGTCTCTGAAGGGGCAGCCAAGCCTTCTCAGTCTACTGCTGAGCTTTCTCAGGCCTTACCCGCTTAAAATGTAGAGACACCTTCCAAGCCTCCTGACTCAATAGAGATTGTAGATATAGAGACTTAGATTAGAAGTTGTATACGTGTACAAATTGTATGACGTTTTTATTTTTTCCTTTTCAATGAATAATATATTCTTCGCCATTTACCTTTGTTTTGCGTAAGTTGTGATTTTGACCGTGCATTCATAAATCTCTTAAAAAATTGTATGAAATTTGCAAAGTTCACTAAAGTGCATATAACTTACTATTGTGAAATAATTCAATAAAGCTGGGTACTTCCTGAATCGGAATAACCTTCAAGTCCAGTAACCACTTGGCTCAATCTGGATTGGGAGCATCGTCAACCCTATCGGATCGGGACGGTCCGAGTAATTTCGGATCGGGGCGTCCAACTTAGCGGATAAGTTACCCGACCCTCGTGTTTTGCATTTTTGGTTCGGAGCGGATGTCGAACCTGGTGCATGAGCCCTTTAGGTTGCATAAAAATTGCATAATCGGGCTGAGCGATACTCGTAAAGTTGCATGAAAATTGCATAATCGGGCTAAGCGATACTCGTAGAGTTGCATGAAAATTGCATGATCGAGTTAGACAATACTTGTAAAGTTGCTTAAAGGTTGCATAATCGAGCTAGGTGATGCTCGTAAAGCTGCATAAAAATTGCATAATCGAGCTAGGTCATGCTCGTAAAGCTGCATAAAAATTGCACAATCGAGCTAGGGAGGTAAGATCCTCCATAATGCAAACATTCGGGGAGGTAAGATCCTCCATCATGACATATTTAGGGAGGTGAGATCCTCCATAATGCAAACACTTTGGCTTTTTCTGCTTGGGATGGACGTCAAGCCTAGCGTATAAGTTGTATATCATGCATAATTTGAACAAGGGTAAAAGAAAGAACCTCTTTATTAATCAGGCAATTGCCAAGTTCTAATACATTATTAGAGATGATACTTTTTGAGTACTTCCACATTCCAGCTTCTGGGGATATCTTGGCCTTCTACAGTTCGGAGCCTATAAGTGCTCGGGCTTAAGATTTTGGAGACCTCGTAGGGTCCCTCCCAATTTGGCATCAGCTTGCCCACCCCGGCATTTCCTGAGCCTAGGTCTGCCTTTCTGAGCACCAGATCACCGACGTTGAAAGTTCTTGACCTTACTTTAGCATTGTGGTATCTAGCAACTCTTTGCTTATAGGCGGCGATCTTGGTGTAGGCGTCCTCCCTCTTTCCTTCTATCAGATCTAAGTCTTGGCGTCTTTCTTTAGCATTCTTCTATTCGGAGTAGAGCGCCGATCGATAAGAGGGAAGGCCGACCTCTGCAGGTATCATTGCTTCAGAGCCATAGACGAGGGAGAATGGCATTTAATGAGTGCCTGTCCTCGGAGAAGTTCTATACGTCTACAGGACACTCTACAGTTCTTCAGTCCAGTTGCCTTTTGCTTTACCCAGTCGCTTTTTAACCCTTCCAGGACGGTCCGATTGGAGACCTCATTCATTCCATTGCTTTGGGGATGAGCAACTGATGTGAACTTTAATTTGATGTTTAGGCCTTTGCAAAAGTTTCTGAAAATGGAGCTGTCGAACTGCTTACCATTATCTGCAATAAAGACATTGGGTAAGCCATACCTGCAGATGGTATTTTTCCAAGTGAAGCTCTTAACCCTCTTGGCTGTGATAGTGGCTACAGGTTCAGCCTCAATCCATTTGGAGAAGTGGTTTACCGCTACTATGAGGAACTTCATATGCTTTTTGCCTTGGGAAAAAGGTCCTAAGATGTCGAGCCCCCATTGATCGAACGGCCAAGCAATCCCGATCGGTTGCTGGTCTGCCCCGTGTTGCCTTATGATCCTCCCATGCACCTGGCATTGCGAGCACCTTCTCACTTTTTCTTGGGCATCTTTGAGCATGCTAGGCCAGTAGCACCCCGTCTGGAGGGCTTTTCTTGCCATAGCTCTGCTTGCCTCGTGTGCTCCGCATATGCCTTCGTGGAGTTCTCTGAGGATGTAATCTCCCTCTTCCTCCGTCACACATTTGAGCCAAGGGTGGCTAAAAGCTTTCTTGTACAAGTCACCGTTAATGATGGAGTAATTAAGGAATTTTCATGATACCTTTCGAGCTTCATCTCTGTCCTCGAGCAGCCGACCTGTTTGGAGGTACTGCTTGATTAGGCTCATCCAGATTTTATCCTCTTGGTTGATCTCCATCATCTCTGGCTCGTCTAGGGAGGAGGAAGTCTGGTTGACAACGGCAATGTTTTCCTCAATAACACTAAGTTCAGAGGCAGACATCTTTGCTAGCCGATCGGCTTCTGATGTTTGGTCCCTCGGCACTTTCTGGAGCGCCCATTCTGACCCAGTTTTCTCGAGCTTTGCAAAGGCAGCTTTGACTTTGGCGAGCTACTGGATCATGGTGGGTTCTCTGGCTTTGAACGTCCCCAGAACCTGACAGGTTTCCAGCTGGGAGTCACTCCTGATGGCTACTGACTCCGGTCGGATTGCATGGAGCAGTCTCAGCCCTTGAAGGAGCGCCTCATACTCTGCTACATTATTGAAAGCTTTAAAATTAAGCTTTATTGCGTACCTTATTGTGATGCCCAGGGGGCCTTTTATTACTATGCCGACACCTCCTCGAGTGTCATTTGCTGTGCTGTCCACCGTCATTTCCAAATTTTGTGGCCTGGGCTGACTCCGTGGTTCCTCACCTGCAAATTCAGCGACGAAATCTGCCAAAGCCTGAGCCTTTATTGCCTTTCTGGGCTCATATCTCACATCCCAGGACTGTAGCTTAATTGTCCATCCCACCATTTTGCTTTCCAAATTGGGGGTCTGGAGAATTCTTCTGAGCGGATGACCCGATCGGACGACTATTGTGTGCGCCTCAAAGTACGGTCTCAGCTTTCTTGCGTACATCATGAGAGCGATAATGAGCTGCTCAACCGGTCCCTTCCTTAAATTCGCACCTCTAAGTACTTCACTGACGTAGTACACAGGCAGCTATTGAGTTTCTTTCTCTCGGACCAAGACACCTGCAACAGCTTCCTTAGAGATGGCTAAATAAAGGTATAGATTTTCACCTGGTATTGGCCGGCTAAGCAGCGGTGGGTTAGTGAGGAACGCCTTCAACTCTTCGAAGGCTTGTTGGCAGTCTTCCCCCCAGACGAAGTGTAACAACCCAAAAAGGGCCTAGTCGGAATCTGTGTGGTAAGTCGGTAATTAAGGGTATTTTCATAATTTTGGCAAGAGAAAATTTTGGATAATAAGGAATTATTTGTTAAGGAATTTATTAATTAAGTAATAAGTTAAGTGAAGGAAATGTTATGATGTGCTTGTAGTGTATGGTAGTAGGATATAAGTGGGCTAAGAGATTTTATTGAGTGATTTTTGTGCATGGTGCCTTGGATGAAAAGTGATTTATAAGAAATAATATGGTGTGAGTTGAGTTTGGTGCATTGGAGATATTTTTGTAAGAGAAGCTTGTGTGTGTTTAGTGTATGGTGCCTAGAGTGGATAAGTCAAAGTGGATGGTTTGATTCTCTAGGATTGTGACAAGTGGCAAGGGTAGGTGAGTATTAATGGTAAAGTAGGAGAGAGGGAAGGGAGGGGCAGAAATCTGCCTAGCTTCCCGTGGAAGCTAATTCTTCCCTTTTCTCCTTCTTTCCCGTCCTCTCTCTCTCTCTCTTGCTACCATTTTCTGCTCTCAATCTTTCCCTCTTGTGTTTTCTTGGAGTTTTTGAGCTGAGTTCTTGAAGATTTGTAAGAGGTAAGTGGCTGGGTTTTTTTTTGGGTCCTTTTCTTCTTCTCCTTCTTCGGTTTTGATTGGGTTTATAAATGTTTGTTTTTGGGTTATTGGAGTAATTGATTTAATTTGGTTTGTGCAAGAATCGGAAGAGAGAAGGAAGAGCAAAGGTAAAGATAAAGTGGGATTGTGAGGAGCCCGGTTTGAAGCTGCAATTTCAGGTTTGGGAGCTTAATTGATTGTGTTTGGGAGTTTGATCCTTGTTGTGATAAGTTTTGAGTTGTGCCCTAGTTCTCAATTGGATTTTATGTGTAATTGTATTTTCAAATTCTTGGTGTCTTGAGTGTTTTGTTTGGGTAAATGCATGTGACTAATTTTTGAGGAATTGTTAATGAAATGTTAGTGATATAGTGAGCATGGTATGTGTTTTTGGAACATGAACATGTTATGTTAATGAAATGTTGAGTTTAGTTTTGATGGCATTCATGATGAATTGATGGTTGATTATTGTATTAAAATGTGTTTATGTGGCTTTGAGAATGATGCGGTGATGTGCTAGAGGCTTGAGGTAAGTGTTTGTGCATGGTAGAATGAATGTTCGAAGGGTTGTGTTGCGAAGAGAGTAGGAAAAGTGCAGATCTGGGCAATTCTGGGTTCTGTCGCGAGTGCGACACTGTCGCGATCGCGACAGAATGCTGATTTGGCCTGGTTCTTTGAGAGCCCTCTGTCGCAACCGCGACAGAGAGCTCGATAGCCGAGTCCTCCCAGCGAGCATGTTGTCGAGAGTGCGCGCGAGGAGGAAGGAACTGGTCTCTATCGCGAGCGCGACAGAGCTTGGTTGTGCGAATCTGCCTAGCGTGCTTCGTCGCTAGCAGGCCTTCTGGCGCGAGCTCGCGAGGAGGTGCCCCGTGCTCTGTCGCGAGTGCGACACTATCGCGATCGCGACAGAGGCCCTTCCTGCTTGCCCTATTTTCTGAATGTGTTTCTTTTGTTCCACTTTGCACGATTTCTCACTATTGCATGGAATATGTTTGTGCCTATGACCCGTGATATCATTGTACTAGTGTCTTAGTTATGAATTTAATTGATGTTAGAGTCTTGTGTCGAACTTTATTTTGATTTTGTATTGTCGTGTTAGAGAATGAGTTGTCAAGCCTGAAGTGTCAAGGTATTGGATAATTAAGCATGCTTAAGAAGGGTCTGAGTACAGCTGTTCTGTCCGGCCCATTTGGGCAAAGCGGTCGACCTCCGAGATGGTCATCTTCCGTATAGCGATAAAATGTTTTGAGACTCCGGTCTCCCGCGTTACCTTCGGGTATTAAAACTGTTTTTGAGGCTTTGCTCTCCCGCGCCGTGTTCCCGTATCCTCCACCATTGAATTCAGGCTATTGTGTTCAAGTGTCTGGTATGGATTAGTGAAGTGTTTTGATTATAGCGTGATCGTGTTTATGGTAGTTGCTTCGTGCTTTCTGTCCTAAATTCTGATCTTGTATAGTGATTCTTGATATCTTAATATATTTCTATTCTCTGGTGCTTTATGAATTCTGAATATTATGCTCAATATCTTGTATAGTGTTCTGTTATGTTTGTTTCTCCCCACTAAGCGTTATCGCTTAAAACGGGTTCTTTCCCATGTAGGTGGCAAGGTTTTGAGTTCCTGTTCGAGTTTCGAGTCGCGCATCTGCAGGCTGGCCACATAGGAGTAGAGTTGTTTTTGTTATCTCCTCCTGTAATTCTTTTGTATGTAATATTTTGTATAGTGGCTCTTATAACTATTTGTTAAGTTTATGATGTAATATTTTGGATGTTGTATCAAAATCTTTATTTTGATTATATGAGATTCATGTTCTGCCTTTATTATTATTCTTAGTGAATGCTTCCGCTTAGCGCATTATGTATGTATGTATGTATGTATGTTGTGAGTGAGCGTCGGGTAGCGCTTCCGCCGACGCCCTCCCAACAGGGGCGGCGGTGGGGGTGTTACACGGAGGTTTCACTTTTTCTCAGCTTCTTGAAGAAGGGAGTACAGCGCTTGGCTGAGGAAGAGATGAATCGTCCTAAAGCTGTTATTCTTCCATTCAGCTTTTGGACGTCTTTTATGTTCCTGGGGGGTTGCATCTCGAGGATAGCCCTGATTTTTTTCGGATTAGCCTCAATCCCTCTCTGGGAGACTAGGAATCCTAAAAATTTTCCTGATGACACCCCAAAGACGCACTTCTCGGGATTGAGTTTCATCTGGAATTTGTTCAAAGTGTTAAAAACTTTCGCCAGATCAGCGGGGTGTTGCTCAGGGCTTCGGCTTTTGACGATCATGTCATCTACATAGACCTCGACATTCTGCCTGATCTGGTCTTTGAAGATCTTGTTCATTAGACCATGATACGTGGCCCCAGCATTCTTCAGGCCGAACGGCATCACTTTGTAGCAAAAGGTTTCGTCATCCGTAATAAAGCTGGTTTTCTCCTGATCCAGGAGCCACATCAGGATCTAGTGATAGCCGGTGTATGCATCGAGAAGAGAGTAGATGGCGTGGCCTGCGGTGGCGTCCACCAATTGGTCTATGCTGGGCAGGGGATAGCTGTCCTTGGGACATGCCTTATTAAGGTCAGTAAAATCTACGCACATCCGCAGCATACCTGACTTTTTCTTAACCAGAACCAAATTAGCCAGCCACTCGGGATAGTCTACCTCTCGGATCGTTCCGGTCTTAAGTAGCCTATCCACCTCTTCAGAAATGAACTTCCTCCGGTCGGGTGCATGCCTCCTTAGCTTTTGTCGGACCGGAGGATGATTTGGGTCCACATTCAACTTGTGGGTGATCACTTTGGGGTCTATGCCAGGGATGTCTTCTGGGGTCCAGGCGAAGGTCGCTTCATTTATCGTCAAGACCCGCATGATGGCTTCTTCCGTCTCTTTATCCATGCCGGTCCCGACTTGAACATTTTTTCCTTTATTTAGTGCCCTCGTTTTTGTCTCCTCGACAGGGTCCATCCTGGGCCTTTTCGCCTGCTCTGGCTGCTCGAGGCCGGGCTCTATAACCATTGCTTCCCGCTGTTGTTTTATCATGGTTATATAAGCCTCTCGGGATGCCTTCTGGTCGCCTCTCAAGATGGCGACGCCTCCTGTGGTTGGGATCTTCATCACTATGTAGCGGATAGAGGTAACGGCTCTGGTCTGGAAGAGCAAAGGCCTGCCAAAGATGGCATTATAGGTAAATGTCATATCGATAACCATAAAAGTTACCTTACATACTTGAGCAATTGCCTCTTGGCCTAGCTCGACAAAGAGCTCTACCGATCCCGCTACTGGGATAGTGGCGTTGCCCAGCCCAATCAGTGGCGTGGCATTCGGCTTCAGCTCCCCGATTGGGAGTCCCATCGCTCGGTAAGCCTGGAGAGTTAGTACATTAACAGCACTGCCATTGTCCACCAGAATTCTTTTGACGTTGAAGTTATTAATCCGAGCTCTTACAACGAGAGCATCCTCATGGGAAAACATGACGTCTCGTGCATCTTCACTGGATATGGTGATTGAGGCAGGCTGCTCAGCCTAGTGGGAGAGGTAGACACCTTTCCCCTTCCTTTTTCTGGAGAGATCCTCTCCGTAAGATGACCCTCCTGTGATCACATTTATTACCCCGGCGTATGGCCTGCTCGGGTTAGCGTTTCTTGGATTCCTGCGCTCATCGTTGTCTGAGTCAGGATCATCCCTGCGAGGCTTCGGCTGTCTACAGGGCTCATCCCCTCTGGCCGGGCCTATGAACTTCTTGAGGGCTCCGCGGTGTATTAGCCTTTCAATCTCCTTTTTGAGCGAAGTGCACTCGTTCTTGAGGGCTCCGCGGCGTATTAGCCTTTCAATCTCCTTTTTGAGCGAAGTGCACTCGTCTGTTAAATGACCGACGTCTCTATGGAATTCGCAGTACTTATTTTGATCCCTCGCAGCCCTGCTTCTTTCGGACAGGTCCCTAGGCCAGTTGACTTGGCGGTGCTTCTCCTTTATCCATATGAGCACCGCGGTCGGGGTAGCATTGAGTGTGGTATATGTTCTTTCGGGCTGATCATTTGAACGCGTAGACCGGTCTCGTCCCGACCCTTTCATCTGGCCCGAATTTTTGGAACTGGCAGCTCCGTCTTGGCTTCTAGCTGTCCGATCGGGGGCGGAAGCTCTGTGAGAAGAGCGACCGTCCGGGTATTACAGCCGGTCCAATACGCTGGTCCTTCTTCCCCTGTTGGACCGGAGGGCGTCATCCAATTGGATGTGCTGCCTAGCCTTCTCCATGAGTTCGGTGAAGCTGGATGGTGGTCTTATCGTAAGTGATTCGAACAGCGGTCGATCAGTGATGCCCCCTGTTAAGGCGTTAGTCGCCATCTCTACATTGACGTTTCTTACCTCGGACATGGTAGCCTGAAACCTGTCGATGTAGTCTCGCAGACTTTCATCGGTTCTTTAGTAAAGGTTACACAAGTCGTTCACCGTCTTAGGTGCGCGTGTTTGCACGATGAACCTCGTGGTGAACAGCTCCTTTAGCTGTCTGAACGATGTAATGGATCCTAGAGGCAGCTCGTGGAACCATGTCAACGCATCTCCTCCCAAGGTGGTGGGAAAAACCCTGTAGGCTATCCTTTCATCGTAGGTGTAGACCTGGACCTTGGTCAAATACTCAGCCAAGTGGGTGGTAGGATCGGTCTTACCCGTGTACCTTTCCATGGCTATATCTCTCCACCTGGGAGGGAGCTCAGCGTCAGTAATTTCTCTGTAAAATGGGGAGCCAGTATTCCCGCAAGTGTTACCTTCGAAGGCATCTTTCTTAGACGCGAGAAAGCCAAGCTATTTGAGTTTCTGCTTGAGCCATTGATCCTCTTTACTCAGGGTCGTGGTGGTGGACTCGTCTTTGTGCTTTTTCATGTGGCTGCGGCTTGGAGTGCACATGTAGAACAAGTCGTCCCTTATGGAAGGAGTGGCAGACCTGTTAGTGTAAGGGGAGCCCTTGTTCGTGGACATCATCTGCTACCCCTTGTCATACCTCCCCGGGGTTCTGATCGCGCCCCTTCGAGCTTGTAGACACCGGGTCTCGAGGCGGTTCAAGATCAGAATTACCCAATGATGAAAATGATACCGGCTTACAGGCAGAGGCGTTAGAAATGATATTTTCCTTATCGAGACCCTCGTTATTTTTTTTAAATAAAAAGTAAATATATATAAAAATATATTATCATAAAAAAATTTATTAAATTGATTATAAAAATAATATTATTGCAAAGTGTTATTTTTTATATTTAAAAAAAAAGAAAGAAAATTAAATTAGTTAATTAATTTAATTGAGTTACATTAAATTAATTAATTGATTTAATTGAAAAAGAGAAATTAAATTAGTTAATTAATTTAATTGGAAAAAGATTTAAGAAAAGAAAAAATCTAAAAAGGTTTTTTAAAAAAAAATTTAAACTAATTTTAAAGCTTCGTAAAGTGGCCATTATGGCCACTTTACATTTTGTTGGCCGCGTGATGGCCTTTGCCATCACGCAGTTGACGGGTCCTCGGCAAGTGTACCGAATCGACAAGTAATAAAGTGGGGTATAGTTAGGACCCCGAGGTATCGTACCCAAGGGAACAAGGATTGTCCAGTTAAATATCTATAGATGAGTGAATTTGAGATGTCCCCAATTTGTTTGGTGGAGAAAACTAAACTAAGCAAAAAAATAAATTAACAATTAAATATAAAATTGGTCATCAAGAAATTACTCAAGGATGAAATTAAATGCTTAGGAAATTCTATCCTCATAAATGTAACTGAAAATTGGTAAAACAATATAACATGAAATTCTGGACAACCCAACTGAACCCAAGCCTACCATATCCATGGATTAAGCTATTATAATTAATAAACCTACCATCCTTGGATTAAGTCTATTAATTAGCTTAAGCGCGGGTTACCAAATCCTAGATCTAAGACAACCTACCATCCCGGATTAAGCTATCTTAAACATATTTATTCCTCACTATTCTTAATCTAATAACATCAACACCCACAAACCAACCTACCATCCCTGGATTAAGCTGGAAAGATAAATGTCAATATTAAAAGAACAGAGCATTTGCACAACCAATAATTTTCGGATTTAGCTCCAATCATCATTATAATTGCAAAACAATATATAACAAGAGGAATAAAAGAAAACATGAAAATATTTATTAAATCCAAATATCCAAAATACAAATATGATTCAAGAACTCCCAAGCATGATTAACTACTCTAACATCAAGAATATAAACATAAAAGATGGAAAATTAGAGTTTAGGATACACCCTTGATGAGAGAGAAAATAGATCTTGAAGTTCTTGTTCTTCAACCTTGGAATCCACTTGAATCCCCAAAATCTAGATTTAAACTAAATTGATCTAAATTATTTAAGAAGGAAATTTCAATTCAAAATTAAATCTAAGTTAAACAGAATTTAAAAGGAAAATTAAAACATGAAAATAAAATAAATTGTTGCTGGAAATTAAAGAAAAATAAACCTAAGTCTACTGCCTAAAGGAAGAAAATAAAGGAAACAAAAACTAAAACTAAAAACTAAAACTAAGCTGCCTCCCCCATTCTGGAATGCGGCGTTCTTTTCTTTTAATACTGGATAAAAGCACAGCTGTGCTTTGAGAAGCACAGCTGTGTTTTAGGCTAGGGCGTCGTGGTTCACAGCGTGACACAGCTGTGCTTTACACGAAAGCACGGCTGTGCTTCTAGGCGTTAGTCGTGCGTCGTCGCTCCTCATCCGCGCGTCTCCAGCTGCGGGACACAGCTGTGCTTTGCGAGAAAGCACAGCTGTGTCGTCGAGTCTCTTCGTCCGTGTGCGCTTCTCCTGCGTGACACAGCCGTGCCTCTTCGCAACAGCACAGCTGTGTCTTCGGTGAATCTCGCTGACGTGCGTACTCCCTTGAAAGCACACGGCTGTGCTTTAGGCAAAATTTGCCTTCTTTCACATTTCCTTCTAAAATCAGCCCCAAACCTCCAATTTAACTCCGGATTAAAATAAAACACCTGAAAACATCCCAAAACTTATTAAAAATTATAAAAACATTATAAATTAATAAAAACACAAAAACTAATTAATTATTATTAAAATTAAATAAATAAAACACATAATTATGCCAAGAATTAATCTAAAATATTAATATAATTGCAACTTATCAACTACCCCAAACTCAAACCTTTACTCGTCCTCGAGTAAACTGAATGAACCACATTCTCAATTATTTCAATCTCAACAACAGAAAATAAGGAGTCATTCTCAATTAAGGAACAAGAAAATAGGTTTGCAAATACCAATGCTCACTAAATAACAAATAAACACAAGAACATACTAAACAATTTCTGTGTGTGTGTGCAATAGGCCAAAACAGAATTTTTATCATTTTAAAACCAAATTTCTAGATACAATGTTGGAAACAAGAATCAACTCGAATGCATAAATGCACTCATGGCTTTCCACTCAAAGCTCAAGAAACACCATATGCCTTTTCTTACGTACCAAACCTTACTAAAAGGTCATCTCCACTGAATAGAACAAGACAAAACAAAGAATCAAGAGGTCTTATATTTTGGTTGTAACGTTAGGCTTAGGTAAATTGGCTAACAAAGAAAGATCAAGTCACTAGAGAAAAATAGCCACTACCTAAACAAAACACAATCACCCAACTGTACTAATAAATATTCCCAACTTAATTGCATATAATCAAAATAAAATTGGCCTTAAAGACACCTTAGCATCATCAAACTCAACTCACAATAACAAATGCCACATAATAGTCAACACCGATTTTCACAAGGTACTAGTTCAAGTCTCACTAAATTTTGTACCCCAAACTCACATTTTGCCCAATTAGCTAGGAAAAACTTACAATGCTTCTTCTTTTTCAATTTTTTATTTTTTTATTTTTTTTTAGAAGCATAAAAACCAACTAGCCATTAACAATAAATAAAGTACTTAATTCGTCTATAAATCCCAGCAAGAACTACAATTGAGCTTTAATTTTTACAAGACCAATAAACCACTTAAATCACCTTCCTCTTTATCAACCCCAAGCTCATTTCTTTAAATGGGCTCAACTCTCCATTACACACACCAATCAATTCTCAAACAGAAATTTACACCAAGAATTGACAAAATCTAAATTTCCTTTTACCCAAAATAAAAACCCAACCTTACTAGAGTGGCCACTCTTCTAAAGGGAGGCAAAAATCATTTAAGGCTAAAGGTAGTTTTAATATGTGTAACAATAAAATAAGCACGCATTTAGCATACTAAAATAATAAGCTCAACGGGCTAACAAGAGACAATGAAATTAAGGTAGGAAAAGTCATTTAAAGTAGCTGTACAAAGAAGGGTTGCCTAAATCATTTTCTAAGTTGTGTCTCATCTGAGGTCGCTTCGATGGGTAATTAGAAAGGTTCTAGTGCTCTTAGTGAGTTTTCATCTAATCCCCTAATTGCAACTAGATTTTTCTCAATTTTTGAAAACAGGCCCAAAGTGCTCAAAATTTAGAAATTGCAAAGTATAATCAAGGTTTACATGCAGTCTAACAAACAAAGATATAAACATGACTATTTCTCACTCAACTTAATATTGAATGAAACACAAATTTCTAAACCTGAGATCAAAATCATTCACAATTGAGAACTATTAGGACGAAATAAAAATTTAAATCGAAGAAAAATAAAAAAGAAACAACCATAAAAATATTTAGACACAAACTTGGCACAAACACGCCACAAACAAAGCAAACTAACTAACAACTACTCAAACGCACAAACTAAAAAGACAATAAAACAAAACAAATCTGATTTTGGTTTGAAAAATTGAAATGGTACTCCACCCCAAACTCAAAATGTTGCACTGTACTCAGTGCAAGAAAATGAAGTACACAGAGATAATTTTCAAAAATTTTCCCCCATGCTGTGCAAAAACTCATTACAATTTAAAATTAATTGCAATCATCTCAAAAATGGCAAACATAAAATAACTACTGTGCAAAACTAAAGACCATACAAAATTCCTTTATGCCACCTGTGCAAAATGAAGAAAACTCAAAACCTGTGCAAGAATCCAATAATCACTGTGCAAAATCGAAATACTCTGAAATCTTTGAGATTCATAGCCAACACAAATAATATCTATCCTATCACACGGCATTGGCTCAGCCACACAATTCCAAAATATAATAAAGTAAATAAAATCATACATTGCCTGACTTCATCAATTTCATTAACTAAAATAAATAAATAAATAGATACAAAATCTGTTGTGTACGAATCACTTCCTGAAATATATACAATATTTTACTGTGGTGGTCGTCTCAGATGTGGAGGAAACACAGTGGAAACAGGAGTGAAAAATCCACGAATCTCAACGCTCAACCTGTCCAACTGTGTCATAATCCTGTACTGGAAGGATCCCAAAAATGCATCTCTCTGCTCAGCTCCCAAGACCATATCTCGGCGCACCTGCTCCATCTGAGTCTCAATAAAAGCCAGTCGCTCCCAAGCTCGCTGTACCGATAAGTCCATGCCAGAGATCATCTGGTTACTCTGAGTAGTAGCTGCCCTGACCTCCGCCAATCCTCTGCTCAGCTCATCCAATCTCTCCCACACCCTCTCCTGGAAAGCTGTGTGCTCCCTCCTCAACTCACTAAAAGAAGTCTGAAACTGCGTCATCGATGCTGTCATAGACTGAATCTCAGATATCAAAGTCTGCACCAAAGAAGCATCTAGATGTGGAGCTGAGGGTGGAGGGGCTGTAGAAGAAGATGGCTCATCATGCCCCTGAGCATACCGACTCATATCTGGAGGGGAGAAGGGAATATCACTCCTCCGTCTCACCCTCCTACTGGAAGTAGCTCTCTGTGGCGGAGGTGGTGGTGGAGCATCAGTATCGTGATCAGCTGGCGGGTGGGCATCATCAGAATTGCCCTCTCCATCATCACCCAAGTCATGTGCCTCCATCTCCTCCGCTCTCCTAAGTCGATATCCACTCTCGGAAGAAGGATCCTCTATAGCGATCCTACATCTGAGCACTACCTCCTCATCAATCAAGTACGATGACCCTAAAGCTGGTCCCATGTCAGGAGTAGGCAGATGCAGGGCTCTCATGATCAAGGTGATCAATCCACCAATCCCGATCCTCTTCCCTGAAGTAGCAATGGCTCTCTTCAGTTGCTTACACAACCAAGGTACGACATTAACTCTGGTGCCGGTCTCCATAGCATATAAGAAGAATAAGTCTGGTGTGCTCACATTGCTAGGACACCCTGGTCGCATGAACACTGATGAAGTCATCACTCGGTGTAAGTACTGATAGACTGGAGAGCGGAGCTTCGTTGACTTGGTGTTTCTCGCATGAAAATCCATATTGGGCTTCCCAATAATAGCCCAATGCACAGCTGAGTCACCCACAACATGCACCTCTCCATCCTCTGGCAACCTCAAGTATCTAGCCAGGTCAGAAATAGATAGAAAATAAGGGATATTGCGCACTCTAAACTGAATGGTATTCCGATCATCTAGAGATAACCTAGGAGAGTACTGAAACGTACTAAGGAACTCCAATGTTATCTCAGGATAAGTCGGACCATTCAGAGAAAAGAACTCCTCCCATCCAATGTTCCTCAGCAAAGCTAATACCCTCTCTTGAATGCCCGGGTCAATGAGTGTCTTCATACTCATAAACCTACTCGAAATAATAATCTTCGCAGCCAGCTTGTTGAACAGGATGCGCTGTTCTGGAGTCAACCAGTCAGGAGGCTGAATGGGCGCTGATGGTTGCTCTTCTCTGTTACGAACCATGGTTCCTGAAAAAGAAAGTATAAACTTTGTTCACAACATTCTTGGTTTCATTAAGCGCATACCACATCTATAACTAATTGGAAGAATAATATCAAAACTCACCAACACGTCACAATAGAATTTGCGAAATAAATATACTTTCTAGCTAATGATGATGCAAAAATTGAAACATTAAGCATAAGGCAAATGTATAAACCTATTAAAGTACAAATTCTATGCACAAAATAATAACAATTGGAAGATTGCACAAATTAGAATTTAAAGAAATTAAAGATGAAAAGCACAAGGTGTAAAATAGAAATAAGCACAAGTAATCAATTCTTGAAGTGTACATGCCAAAATAAAATAAATGCAATTATTGGAGAATAACAGAGAAATGCAAAGTTCACTTAATCACTGCTTCATTCACAGCATAAATATGTAGGAAAAATTCAAAGTTGCATGTAAATAAAAATGTAACAAATTGGCATCCAAAACAACTCATCCTAATCCCATCAAGTCGGGAACTAGCAAACATGCATTTGACTCAATTCAATCAGCATAATATCAATTGCATCTAAATAAAAAAAAAACTAAAAGCAACAACAATATCATTAAAACAAAATAAATACCAAACACAATCTCAAGCAATTTGAATTTAACTTGCAAACTTTTCTTTCCATATTCATACAATGCATAATGCCCCAATTATATCAAAACAATTCAGTTCAGAATTCTATAGCTCAAAATCCCATATTCCAGCAGCTATATTTCAAGACAGAAACACAAGAACATAACCCATCTAACACAAAAATTATTAAGCTCAAATTCAATTATGATTTCACCCATCAACTCCACATTGTCATAAGAGTAATTTAGCATAAACGTATATATGAAATCAGGCTCAAAGTGTGAGTGCTCAGTACACAAAATGTTAAGATAAACTCCACAGTTGAAAGTTCTAAATCAGCAGTGAATAACAACCGGATCTATGCAACATAAAGTTGGAAATAACCTCAACAGATCAAATGGACAGAGCTAGACAGAATAAATTAACACATTGCTAAATTTGTTTCGTTATAAGTCCATTAGTTGACATGCATTTCTCACTCAGGCATTTCATCAAACAGTTGGTGCACATAATTTCAATTAGATTTTCAAGCACGATTTTTCTCAATTCTAAACACCCATATCTGTCCATGTTGACCCAAAGGAGCAAAACATATCAAAATCACAACTAACACAACAAAATCAGCAATTGAAGATCAAGCACAGTTTACTCAAATGAAAGAATAGAATGCGTAGAATGAGGGAATTACATACCTGGAACTGTCGAATTTAGCTACTGACTTAAGAAATTTTTGAAGATAAGTAACGGGAAAGAGGAAGAGAGCTCTTAATTCTTTTAACCCAAAAATCTGGAATTTCTTACAGAAATTGGGAAGAAAATCAGAATCGGAACAAGAAAGGAAAAATGCAGAAATGAGATGAAAAGAATTCCATTTAAGCTCTAAGAAAATGCATAAAAATAAAAATTACCTGAGATGAGCTTGGGTTATCAATGAAGATCGATGAGAAGATGGAGAAAAATTTTAAGTTTTTAAGAATAGGGGGAAACAGAGTAAACGAAAAGAGAAAAGAAAAAGAACGAGGGGCTGTGCGTTAAAGGGGGCTGTGCGAAAACGCACAGCTGTGCTTTTGAAAGAAGCACAGCTGTGTTTCTCCCAGCGCTTCGTTTCGGCGTGAATTTTAAATGAAAGCACAGCTGTGCTTTTGATTGAAGCACAGCCGTGCTTTACACTCAGCGCTTCGCACTAGCGTGTTTTAAATGAAAGCACAGCTGTGCTTTTGTAAAAGCACAGCTGTGTCTTTTGCACTATACCTGATGCTACTGCCCTGTTCCATTTTTTGCACTTCTTGCTCCTTTTGAATTTTTCTTCCTTCTCAACTGTTAATTTCCAAAACAATTTAACAAATCAAAACCAAATACACAAAATTAAATCCAACAAATTAAACATTAAAAATAACAAATTAACATTCTAACACACTAAAAATTTAAGGAATATTATTTTATAAAAATATATATAATAATTTTATTTTATTATTATTATTATTGTTATTATTTTTTTTTATTTTTTTATTTTTTTATTTTTTTTATTTTTTATTTTTTATTATTTTTTTATTTTTTAAGAAAAATAAAAATAAAAATACAAACAACTAGTAATTAAAAATCAAAACATGAACACAGAAAAATGACAGAAAATTAAATAGGAAGGGTTAAGAAAAATAAAAGTTCTGGTTTATTGAGTCCCAACTCGACTCATTTTACTCTCGGGTGGGCGAGCTTGTGAACCAAATAATGGTCTTTCCGGTTTTTGCTCTTCATTTTCCCCCATCAGTAGGTGAAAATCATCGAAAGCTACCAAGGTGGGAAATTCCATGTCTTCGATGAAGTATGACTCCACCTTGGGTTCACTATACACGAACTCTACCGGCTCTTCAAGCCTAAATAAATCCTTCAAATGGACTGAATTCAGTGTTTCCATTTGAGAATCGTACAATTCTTGCTCCTTTGGTGCACTATCCTGCACAGAAAAATTGAAATTAGTTTCCAAAGAAACACAAGACTTATCTTCAACAATAATTGGCTCCTTTTCTTCTTCATACACCCCATCCTCAAGAATTTCAATATTCTCGTTAATCTCTATAGGTGCATGACTCAATTCACCACTATCTTTTTTATCACTCGAAGAGACAATTAAAATTTCTAACTTGGATTCCAAATTTTGGATCTCCAATTCTTGACTCTTTACTAGATCCCCTTGAGCCTTGATCCTCTTCTCTTGATAGTTGATTGTAGCCTGCAACTCCCTCCTTTCTGCTTGGTATTCCTTCTCTCTACAATAAATGTAGTTTGAAAGACGTTTGATATGGGCAAAGTGAGACTCTTGTGGTACACATGAAGAGTGAAGATCTTCAAAAGACGGTGAATAGGTGACTGGTGAAGTTGAATACATTTGTCGTAACTCTTGCATCTCCCTCATCATATCATTCACTTGTTCTCGCAAAAGGAACAACTCATAATCTTGATCACTATCTTGCATCATTTTGAAAATGTCTCAAAATTTTCCTGCAAAAATAAACACCAAATTAAAATTAAAATAAAAAGGAAAATAAAAACCTCAAACTAACTCAACTAAAGATATAAAACAAACAACACCGTGATCCCCGGCAACGGCGCCAAAAACTTGACGGGTCCTCGGCAAGTGTACCGAATCGACAAGTAATAAAGTGGGGTATAGTTAGGACCCCGAGTTATCGTACCCAAGGGAACAAGGATTGTCCAGTTAAATATCTATAGATGAGTGAATTTGAGATGTCCCCAATTTGTTTGGTGGAGAAAACTAAACTAAGCAAGAAAATAAATTAACAATTAAATATAAAATTGGTCATCAAGAAATTACTCAATGATGAAATTAAATGCTTAGGAAATTCTATCCTCATAAATGTAACTGAAAATTGGTAAAATAATATAACATGAAATTCTGGACAACCCAACTGAACCCAAGCCTACCATATCCATGGATTAAGCTATTCTAATTAATAAACCTACCATCCCTGGATTAAGTCTATTAATTAGCTTAAGCGCGGGTTACCAAATCCTAGATCTAAGACAACCTACCATCCCGGATTAAGCTATCTTAAAACTATTTATTCCTCACTATTCTTAATCTAATAACATCAACACCCACAAACCAACCTACCATCCCTGGATTAAGCTGGAAAGATAAATGTCAATATTAAAAGAACAGAGCATTTGCACAACCAATAATTTTCGGATTTAGCTCCAATCATCATTATAATTGCAAAACAATATATAACAAGAGGAATAAAAGAAAACATGAAAATATTTATTAAATCCAAATATCCAAAATACAAATATGATTCAAGAACTTCCAAGCATGATTAACTACTCTAACATCAAGAATATAAACATAAAAGATGGAAAATTAGAGTTTAGGATACACCCTTGATGAGAGAGAAAATAGATCTTGAAGTTCTTGTTCTTCAACCTTGGAATCCACTTGAATCCCCAAAATCTAGATTTAAACTAAATTGATCTAAATTATTTAAGAAGGAAATTTCAATTCAAAATTAAATCTAAGTTAAACAGAATTTAAAAGGAAAATTAAAACATGAAAATAAAATAAATTGTTGCTGGAAATTAAAGAAAAATAAACCTAAGTCTACTGCCTAAAGGAAGAAAATAAAGGAAACAAAAACTAAAACTAAAAACTAAAACTAAGCTGCCTCCCCCATTCTGGAATGCGGCGTTCTTTTCTTTTAATACTGGATAAAAGCACAGCTGTGCTTTGAGAAGCACAGCTGTGTTTTAGGCTAGGGCGTCGTGGTTCACAGCGTGACACAGCTGTGCTTTACACGAAAGCACGGCTGTGCTTCTAGGCGTTAGTCGTGCGTCGTCGCTCCTCATCCGCGCGTCTCCAGCTGCGGGACACAGCTGTGCTTTGCGAGAAAGCACAGCTGTGTCGTCGAGTCTCTTCGTCCGTGTGCGCTTCTCCTGCGTGACACAGCCGTGCCTCTTCGCAACAGCACAGCTGTGTCTTCGGTGAATCTCGCTGACGTGCGTACTCCCTTTAAAGCACAGCTGTGCTTTTGAAAAGCACGGCTGTGCTTTAGGCAAAATTTGCCTTCTTTCACATTTCCTTCTAAAATCAGCCCCAAACCTCCAATTTAACTCCGGATTAAATAAAACACCTGAAAACATCCCAAAACTTATTAAAAATTATAAAAACATTATAAATTAATAAAAACACAAAAACTAATTAATTATTATTAAAATTAAATAAATAAAACACATAATTATGCCAAGAATTAATCTAAAATATTAATATAATTGCAACTTATCAGCAGCCAATTCCTTTTGTTAGGCCAAAGTGACCGCGTGGTGGCCACTTGGCCACCGCGCGGCCTCCCTATGCGCGCGCAGCCTCACGCGCGCCTCTTTCGCGCGCGGCCTCACCCTTTACGCGGGCCTGTTCTCTTCTGCTTGCATTTTCTGTTTTTTTTTCAGCCGTTTTATCGCCGTTTTGACCGATTCTTTTTCCTTTCCTGTGCAAATTTCGGGAAAGAAAAAAGGAAAGGGGCATTTTTGCTTTCATATTCTGGGATGAGCTCAACAAATCAAAAAGAAAAAATAATCCTCATTTTTGGAGAACGACAGATTTTACAAAATCAATTCCTTGGCTTTTTCTCTCTAGCATTTTTCAATCTCCATGAAGCATTTTCTTCTTCTAAAATTTTTCTTCAAAAGAATCTTCTAGTCTTTTTTTTCTTCTCAAGTTTTAGTCTTTATTACTCTAAAATACTTAATCTTGGGTTTGATTTGAGATAGAAAAATTATTTTTTTTTGCTTATTAATCCCACAAAAAATATTTTCTTAAATTAATTTAATTAAAAACATAGATTTTTATTTTTTTCAGGTGGTTATCACTGTAAATTCGACAAGGAAGACGGATCAAGACACCGCTTTCTTCAATCTATAAAATTTCTGAGGGTAAACACTTGGATTATTTTCATTTATTTATTTGTATATTATTTATGGTTGTGAATAATTTTCCCTTTTTGCTATTAATACCATGATTTTCACCTAATATTTTCTTTGATCTAGTCACTGTTGGCATCTACCTGTGATTTTAATTTATTTTCTTGTAATTTCTGGCGCCATCCCATTATTATTATTATTATTATTATTATTATTATTATTATTATTATTATTATTATTATTATTATTATTATTATTATTATTATTATTATTATTGCGTTTTCTAAGTTTATATTCATTGTCATCCCCCTGTTTATGTTATTATTATAATTATTATTGCTATTTATTTGTTTTGTCATTATTGTTATACTGTTTTCGTTGTTGATGGTTTGATTTGTTTTATTATTATTATTATTATTATTATTATTATTATTATTATTATTATTATTATTTCTATTATATTTGTGTTCACATGTACTGTTAATATTCTGCCACTATTATTGTCATCATCATTATATTTTGCATTCATTTCATTAATTTACCTAGAGTCATTATTAATATTTTCGATATTATTTTTGTATGAGTTTGAATCGGGTCATTTGAGCATCCCCGCGACTCCCCGGACGGGTCGCCTGCTGGTGGGGAGGTTCCCCTCGTCGGAGGTATTTCCCATCAACCTATAGATGAGCCTAAAGCTGCTGCTGTGCCCGCTGAGCCAAGAAGGGCAAGGGTCCCTGATCCTGATGAGGACTTTGTGGAAGAGGAAGTTGAGGAGTTAGCAGCCCATCAAGTCATGAGGGGTAGAGCACCCAGGGCCGAAGATGAAGCCATGAGAGGAATGAGACAACAAATTGAGGCAATCACTCGCCTGCTGATAGGTGGTAAGGGGATCAACCCTGAGGATAGAGATTTGGGGGATGAGGAGCTACTGCCCCAGAGGTTTAGGATGCCTGAGCTGCCAAAGTTTGATGAAACATTGGACCCGTCTGCACATATCAAGCAATACACCCTGGTGATGAAGGGGACAGGGCTAACTAAGAGGCAAAAGGTGGACTATTTCTGTCTCAGCCTAGCGAGTCCGGCAATAGACTGGTATCATGGCCTTGATAGGAGATCGAAAGAGCACTGGGACCTCCTGACTGATGAATTCATGAGACAATATAACCGCAGTACTAGAATGGAGGTCACTCTAAAGGACCTCGAGCTTCTTCAGCAGAAACATGATGAATCATTCCACGAGTAGCTCACTAGGTGGAGGAACCAAGTTATGGAAATGAAGCGTAAGCCCGACACTGCCGATCAAATTAGATTGTTCATTAGGAACTCCTGCCCCTATTTGAGAGACTTGCTCAACTTCAAAGGCCTTAGGGATTGGGAGTCACTTAAGGACATTGCTGTAGAAGCCGAGGTGGCCTACCTGGCAAAGAAGGCGAATCAAAACAACTTCGCTGGGAGAAATTTTGGGAACCAATCAGGGTACAAGTCAGGCGGAGCTGGAAGCAGTAATAGCAGAAATGGCAAAACAGTTGAGGTCTCAGCAACTGGAGTGGGACAGGGTCAGAGGTACTACTCTAACTTAGGCCGCTCTCTATCCTGGGTACTGGAGAGGTTGACCAAGGAAGGTAAGCTGAGACCACTAACACCTAGGCCAGCTGCAACTCAAGGACAGCCGGGGCATAGGGATGACCAGTACTGTGCCTTCCATCAATACACCGGGCACCTGACCGATTACTGCCGAACTTTGAGAAATAAGATCTAGGACCTCATCGACACCAAGCAGATCACGGACCCCGAGAAGAGAGAAAAGAAGAAGGCAGGATGCAATGCTCTCCCTCTACTAAAGATGTGATCGAGCCCAACTCACCTGAGTGGCATGTTTTGCCAGAGCTGCAAGAAGAAGACTATGTTTTTAATGCTTTGTTTCCTTTCATTTTCCGAACTCTTTATGACAATTTGGTTATTTCAATATGATGGACGATTTTTGTTTATTTGTATGGTATTTCTATGATTTTATTTCTCGTGATCACGATGCATCCATTCATTTTGACATTAACCCAATTAATACGGCTCCATCTAATCTCGAAACTTTGGAAATCCAAATAAAATCTTGATAGCATCTGATATAACTCTTGAAGAGAGGATAATTTTGAGAGATAATAATAAAAAAAAGCCTTTGCCTAGACCTGGTATGACATGCCGAAAGTTGACAAGGACATTCTGAAGACCGCGCCACTTCCACGTGCCAACATGACGACGAACCAAATTTTGAAAGCCACTTCTTTGCATCCACAACACCTGAGCTACATATGGTGCCGCCGAATAAAATCGAACTTCGAAAGTTACATCAAAAGTCGGACAAATAAAACTCAAAACCACCACGAGAAATATACAACCCATAAGAACCCAGCCATATGACCTTTTTCCTCTCGACCCCTTCGAAATGTGCACCCTCAAAACCAATTATAACTGACCCTTAACCATCCAGAACCCTTGTAGCCAAATTCCTTATTAAAATTTACATGCCCGACCAGATTGAACAATAATGGTCCCAGTGGTTAAGATGAAAAGTGCACGTATATGTAAACTTTAGGATTTGAGCAAAGCTTGTTAAAAGAAAGAAAATTGGGGTGCAAAAAAATAAAAAACAAAAAAACAAAAAAAAAAAACAATAGAAATTATTAAAAGAAAAGAAAAAAAAAATCTGATAAATAAAAAAAAAGAGAGAAGAAAAGAGAGAATTGGTCAAGGGGCAAGGGAATGCTGTTTGGGGCCAAGTTTTATTCAAATCCCGTTGATCTACACATGCCTGCGCATTGCCATTCTTCTTAGCTACTGAAAAGGACCAAAAAGGCTCACAAACCATCCACCCAATCCTAGCCGTCGAAAACCATTTCGAGAGCTTAAACTACCAAGGCCAATAAAAATACCCCAAATCATTCAAGCCCAACCTGTCGCCCTAACTCAGCCATTGAATAGCCATTCCAGGGTTTGGACCACCAAAGCCAATAAAAGTCAGGGCTCGAACTGCTAAAGCCAATAAAAGCCAAGTGTGAGATTTCACATTCAAGCCCCAAATAAAGAATCCATTACCTCAACCAGTTCGCACAAGGGCTAAGACCAAGACTTTGATACCAAGAAGAACCACTCTCAGAAGCAGCAGTCTCTTCGGCTAATGAATATAAAAGCGATTTCAACCAATACTGACAAACTGAAGGAGGATCCATAGTAGAGGCTAAATAAAAAAAAAAGAAAAAAAGAGAGAAAATATTCAATCAAGAAAACCCGCGAGGGCTGATTGATAACAGGAGTTTGATGCTCTCAAGATCTATCTCGAGATTAGATGAGGTCTCATATTTTTCGAGTTAATGCCAAATAGTGATTATGTGTTATGAAATCATATTGAAATATATGCATTTATGTAAAGATGTATTGGTATGACCAGAGCAGTTCATCTTGCACACTCAAAGTGGTCTGAGTCAAATATAAAACCAGCACATTGTTACTATCTACCCTCTACCATCCTTGCTACTCATGCACTTCAGTCGACTCATCCAGCTATCCACTGTGAAGCCAACCCTATAGCACCTTCCTAAAAAAAAAAAAAAAAAAAAAAAACCAAGCTCATACAACCAAAATCTGAGACATAAGCACATGCCAATAATACCCAAAAGATCTTTCGCAACAACTCCAACTTCTCTCACTCCCAAAAAAAAAAAGAAAAAAAAAGAGGCCGTTAGAGATGAAAATCGTGACTGGCGCTCTAAGCAAAAGTTAGGCCAAAGGGCAGGGTAAAAACCTGACAACAGGCAGTCTGCCCTACAAAAAATAAAATGAATAAAAGCCGCTGGATTGGATTGGATCCATTCCAGACAAAAAATAAGGCACAGGGTTATGTGAAAATCTGACAAGGACGCATCTCCCGCTAAGAAAAACTAGTGTGAAAATTCACGAGGGACGCACTACCTTCAAATAATGACTACAGGTATCAGAAGAGAACCTCATAATCCCCTAAAGGCATGAAACTCAAAAGCAATTTCAGAGGGCATCAGGCCAACCGGAACTGACAACCAAGCCATCCGATGCCTCCGAATCCACTCGGAAGAACTCTTATCCCGCATTCCTGCATACATATGCATCTCATATGCATGCTCACCATTTATACCTGCATATTTGCTTTCTAGGTCTTACAGATAAAAAATAATTAACGCCAATGCCGACGAAAGGCAAGCGACAACATCAATCAAAACATCGATTCAGACCAAACAAACAATTAACCAAAGGGCTCACAGACAGGACCGCTTCGAATCTCAGAAGGGTTTGCGCAATGCCGGTACTACTATTCTACGGAAGGTTTGCACGACAACGGTACTACCACTTCAAAAATAGTTTGCACGAGGACGGTACTACTGCTCTACGGAGGGTTTGCACGATCTCGGTACTACTGCTTCGAATCTCAGAAGGGTTTGCACAATGCCGGCACTACTATTCTATGGAAAGTTTGCACGACAACGGTACTACCACTTCAAAAACAGTTTGCACGAGGATGGTACTACTGCTCTACGGAGGGTTTGCACGATCTCGGTACTACTACTTCGAATCTCAGAAGGGTTTGCACAAAACCGGCACTACTATTCTATAGAAGGTTTGCAAGACAACGGTACTACCACTTCAAAAAAATAGTTTGCACGAGGACGGTACTACTACTCCACGAAGGGTTTGCACGATCTCGGTACTACTACTTCAAATCTCGGAAGGGTTTGCACGCTGTCGGTACTACTATTCTACAGAAGGTTTACACGACAACGGTACTACCACTTCAGAACGGTTTGCACGAGGACGGTACTACTGCTCCACGGAGGGTTTGCACGATCTCGGTATTACTGCTTTAAAAGGTTTGCACGCTGCCGGTACTACTATTCTACGGAAGGTTTGCACGATAACGGTACTACCACTTCAGAACGGTTTGCACGAGGACGGTACTACTGCTCCACGGAGGGTTTGCACGATCTCGGTACTACTGCTTCAAAAGGTTTGCACGCTGCCGGTGCTACTATTTTACGGAAGGTTTGCACGACAACGGTACTACCACTTTAGAACGGTTTGCACGAGGACGGTACTACTGCTCCACGGAGGGTTTGCACGATCTTGGTACTACTGCTTCAAAAGGTTTGCACGCTACCGGTACTACTATTCTACGAAAAGTTTGCACGACAACGGTACTGCCAATTCAGAACAATTTGCATGATGACGGTACTACCACTCCACGGAGGGTTTGCACGATCATGGCATTATCGCTACAACAATAGACAACACACCGACAACATGGCGACAACCACTTCAACATCCAGTCCAGCCTGGGAAAGCGACCGCCTCAGGTACGTGTCTCTTCCCTTTTTTTTTTTGAATTTTGGTTTATTTAGGCACCTAGGTCCTAGAGTTCCCCAAAATTAGGGGCAACTGTAGACACCGGATCTCGAGTCGGTTCAAGATCAGAATTATCCAATGATGAAAATGATACCGGCTTACAGGCAGAGGCGTCAAAAATGATATTTCCCTTATCGAGACCCTCGTTATTTTTTTTAAATAAAAAGTAAATATATATAAAAATATATTATCATAAAAATTTTTATTAAATTGATTATAAAAATAATATTATTGGAAAGTGTTATTTTTTATATTTAAAAAAAGAAAGAAAGAAAATTAAATTAGTTAATTAATTTAATTGAGTTAAATTAAATTAATTAATTGATTTAATTAAAAAAGAGAAATTAAATTAGTTAATTAATTTAGTTGAATTAAATTAATTAAATTAGTTAATTAATTTAATTAGAAAAAAATTTAAGAAAAGAAAAAAATCTAAAAAGGTTTAAAAAAAAAAATTAAACTAATTTTAAAGCTTGGTAAGGCCAAAGTGGCCGCGTGGTGGCCACTTGGCCACCGCGCGGCCTCCCCTCACAGCGCCCGCATATGCGCGAGCGCACGTACGCGCGCGGTCGTCCTTCACCGCGCGCGGTTCCCCCTTACCATGCGTGCCTCTTTCGCGCGCGGTCATCCCCCTTCACGCGGGCCTGTTCTCTTCAGCCTGCGTTTTCTATTTTTTTCAGCCATTTTATCGCCGTTTTGACCGATTCTTTTTCCTTTCCTGTGCAAATTTCGGGAAGGAAAAAAGGAAAGGGGCATTTTTGCTTTCATATTCTGGGATGAGCTCAACAAATCAAAAAGAAAAAATAATCCTCATTTTTGGGGAACGGCAGATTTTACAAAATCAATTCCTTGGCTTTTTCTCTCTAGCATTTTTCAATCTCCAGGAAGCATTTTCTTCTTCTAAAATTCTTCTTTAAAAAAATCTTCAAGTATTTTTTTTCTTCTCAAGTTTTAGTCTTTATTACTCTAAAATACTTAATATTGGGTTTGATTTGAGCTAGAAAAATTAATTTTCTTTGCTTATTAATCCCACAAAAAATGTTTTCTTGAACTAATTTAATTAAAAACATAGATTTTTATTTTTTTCGGGTGGTTATCACTGTAAATTCGACAAGGCAGACGGATCAAGACACCGCTTTCTTCAATCTATAAAATTTCTGAGGGTAAACACTTGGATTATTTTCATTTATTTATTTGTATATTATTTATGGTTGTGAATATTTTTCCCTTTTTGCTATTAATACCATGATTTTCGCCTAATATTTTCTTTGATCTAGTCACTGTTAGCATCTACCTGTGATTTTAATTTATTTTCTTGTAATTTCTGGCGCCATCCCATTATTATTATTATTATTATTATTATTATTATTATTATTATTATTATTGCGTTTTCTAAGTTTATATTCATTGTCATCCCCCTGTTTATGTTATTATTATAATTATTATTGCTATTTATTTATTTTGTCATTATTGTTATACTGTTTCCGTTGTTGATGGTTTGATTTGTTTTATTATTATTATTATTATTATTATTATTATTATTATTATTATATTGGCTGCCATTAACATCCTGTTAACATTATTATTATTATTATTATTTCTATTATATTTGTGTTCACATGTACTGTTAATATTCTGCCACTATTATTGTCATCATCATTATATTTTGCATTCATTTCATTAATTTACCTAGAGTCATTATTAATATTTTCGATATAATTTTTGTATGAGTTTGAATCGGGTTATTCGAGCATCCCCGCGACTCCCCGGACGGGTCGCGATGCGTGGAGGGTCACATCGGTTCGGTGAGATCTCTCTAGTTTTTCATCTTTTTGTTGTGTTTATTTGTAAATAATTATTTTATTTGTGCACGCGTGCGATAAAAATTCACAAAAATATTTTTATAATTAAATTAAAATTTTTACTAATAAAATTGGGACCAATGTCCCTTATTTTAGCTTAACAATAAAAATATCACAATTAAAACAAAGAGTCAATTTTCTCCAAAAATGAGATCACTCATCCCGATTTTCACTCAACAATCAAAATGACTTTTCGAACCCTCTTTAAATAAATGCGAGAGAATCAATGTTCCTAAGTTTCAATCAAGCACGAGGGAACCAATGTTCCTAAAATAAATGCCCCGATTTATCTATTTCCTTTTATTTTGATCTTGTGTGAGTGTTTTAAATTCAAGTTCATTTCTTTTCGGGCCCTTGTGATTAATTTTGGGGCAACTTTATTTATTTTTGGAGATTGTATTCCGTCCCGCCTATATTTTTAGTCTCCTTTTAGTGGGGTTGTATTCCGCCCATATTTCTCTTGTAATTGTGTGCTTGCGTGTTTACCACTTTCCTTATTTACCTTGTTTATCGCTTTTATCGCTTTCATTTATTTTTCTTTACGTGCTTTAATTGCGCCTTTAATTTTAAATGCATCCATCGCGTGAGATGAGAGATATAATTTTAAGAAGTTAAAAGCTCATTTATAATTAACCAAAGCATAAATAAGAGGAAAGTTCCGGACACCATATCTCTGGTTTAGACCGTTAGAGGTGAGAGATTTTTTTTCAATTTCTTGCAAATTGGGTGGCGACTCCAAATGCCTCAAAGGTGCCTTTAGGTGTCATTAGACTAGGTTGTTCTCCCCAATTCTCTATTGGGAGGAATATACCGATTATGTCTCATGGCGCCCATGATCAAAAGACGCGAACCAATTCCTCGAATCCCAAAAGCGGATTCAAAGCGAGAGCCCTTGCTGGGTACTTCCGGCGCGCGTCACAGAGCTCCCTGAGCTCGAGGCTCATTAATGATAATTCCCTTGTTTCTATTCCTTCTGAAGTCTTCGCCCATGAAGTATTCCTCCTGGGCTCTTTCAGAAGTAGCTGGCATCTTACCTTTCTTGAGCGTTTGGACGATACTCTTGGTGAAATCGCTGAGGATAGCGCGCATGTCTCTCACGGTGACAGAGGCATCCTCAGGTTGCCTCATGGTGGCATCATTGAATTCGGGAAGGAGGTTGGTCCTCGTAGGGGACCTGGTGGGCCCTTCCCTCCTTCTCGAGGTGCCTGATCTGGAACAAATATTATCGTCAAGATCAAGGTCCATGGGGGTCGTGTTCTCGTTGGATCATGAGTTCGCCATGCTCTCAACGAAAGCACCAAATGATAAAGCCTAGGAAATCTTTATCTGAAGAAGAGAAGGCGAGCCGATCGGATGAGAAAATCCTGCAGTAAGAGGTGACCGGTCGAACTAGGCGTAAGCACTCCGAAGCTTAAGTTAGTAGCTTAGAGAGAGAAAGTGCTTTTAGAGATAGAATGTTGGAGATTCAATACCTGGTGCCATCGTTGGCTGGGCTATTTATATGAGATGATTGAGGGGCACTTGAGCGCCTGGGTAGTGATTACTGGCTGTCAGAGTAGGTATTCGGCGACGTGAAAGGGAGCAGGTGGTAGGCATGGGCGTTGCCTTGTGTCAGGCGGCTGATGGGACTGGCGGTCACATCAGTCGATCGGGCGTGTGCGCTGTCTAGGAGCTCGTGTCTGCTACTCTTATTTGTTGGGCCTTGGGCCTTGCCAGTTGAGTGGACCGACTGGATGGGCGTTACAGCAAATGATATTTGTTGTGTTATCAATTAATATCAATGAGTTTGGGTTTACAACTTTCTTGTAAATCCCAACTACCTGATCTACTAATTTCACTCCATTTTAAACCTCTTAGGAATTTGAATATTAGAATGAATCTTATTAGCTTCAAATAATATTCTTTCATCTTTTTTTAAGGTTTTCTTAGACTTTGGGTTTAAGGTTGTAGTCATGAGCTTTATAGTATATCCTATTGCTACTTCTTTAACATTTAATTGTTAAAGTTAAAGTATCTAAAATATTAGAGTATATATACTGTTAGAATAAGCAGAGAAACAATTAAAATATACAGAACCATTTGCTAAATTTGTTTTTACCATAACTAGTAAAAAATTAGAGAAATTTATATGCGTAGCATCTCTTAAACACATTAAAACAAGAATATCTAAACCCGATCTAAATAAAGGTTTGATTGTAATTTAAACCGATCTTATATGCAAAAAACTATATCTTTTCCTTTTATGTTCAATAATTGCTTTTATCTGAAAACAATTGGATAGCCTCGTATTACTGATTTACAGCTATGGTTTATTCTGTTATTTTTATAGAATAATCTGGTTGAAATTTAAAAGTACTGATAGAATAAATAGTCCTAATATCCTGTTTAGGTATAGTCCAATCAAACATATTATTTTCAATTTTAGCAATATTTACTTCAATAGAATTCATTTCTAAAGGGTTATTATTATTATCATAATCTATATTAGAATTAAAACTTGAACCTAGTTTTCTAACAGAAAATTCTAGATAATCTTTCCATGTAGGACTATATATATTAATCAAATTTAAGTAGAAGTAAAAAACAATAAAATAGAAACTGTGATCACGGGAGCATCCAACTATGCGGGACCACCTATTCGCCTCAGTCTATGCATCTAACGGCCGGCCAACGCTAAGCTTTCATGGTTAACCGACATTGCAACACTTCAAGCACAATCTCTCTGCTTTCTTCTTCTAATTAAACTTAATAAAATAATCTTATCTGAATATTTGTTTAAGGCTAAATATCCACAGTTCCCAGCCCTTTGAATAAGCGAGACTTTCCCGATAGAAGAGATCCCAATTCCGTGTATGCGGATAAGCAAGCCCTGCCGCCAGCTTCCACCCAAGACCAGACTTGAAAGAATTATTACCATTGGCTGGTCAAGCGGTTGGTTGGTGTCTGCATCCATCACCAATTAATTAGTTTCTCTCCTATATATCCCCACCAGGTAGGGGTGTGCAAATGGTCGGTTCGGTTCGGTTTTGGACCGAACCGAACAAACCGAAAACCGAAGTTGCGGAATTTTTAGAACCGAACCGCGGACCGAACTTTTTTGAACCGAAACCGAATAAACCGAAATAATTTTGGTCGGTTCGGTTCGGTCCAATCGGTTCTTCACAAATATAGATTTTTTTTAAAATTTTTAACTTATATGCATCCATAAATTAAATTAACTTATATTCAATAAAATAAAACCATTTAAAATAACTAAAAAAATTATACATAAATTTTTCATATTATTTTTCTAATAAATTAACAAAATTACACTAAAAAAATATATTAAAAATAAATACAATATAAGTTCTTATTAATAATATATTTAATATACTTCAATTAAAAAAAACATATATGTAAATAAATATAACTATAGTGTATATTTAGATTTAGGTTATATATATATATATATAAGTAAAATGGTGAATTTTAAAAACTTCGGTCGGTTCGGTTCTTTCGGTTTTACAATTTTAAGAATCGAACCGAACCGAAATAACCGAAATTTAATTTCGGTTTAGAACCGAACAAACCGAAAACCGAAGAAACCGAACCAAATGGACCAAAATCCATTCGGTTCGGTTCGATTTTCGGTTCCGGTTCGGTTTTGCACAGCCCTACCACCAGGCATTAATACCAAAAATTTAGGATTGGATACCAAAATAGATTTAAATAAATCAATCTATTAAAAAAAGCTTTCTATAAAAATCTTGACAATCACAAAAAAATATATATATATATATATATATATTTGTTTTGAGTTAAATAAATGCGACAGTGTGTAAAAAATTAAATAAAATTCAAACATTTTGAAATATATGTGATTTGGCATGAGCCTACTTTCACTAGCAACGGCAGCAGAAAATTGTAAGATTTTGAAAAATTGTTTAATTGTGATTTGATAGATTTGCAAGCAATGTTTTTTTTTTTAAAAAAATTATTGACTAATTAAAAATAGAATATTATTAGATTTATAATTGAAAATAATATTTTCAATAGTATAAACTTGATACACGAAATAAGAATTAAATATAATATTTCGATTAAGTTAGTTCAAACTTCTCACTGTTAAAAAAAATATACTATATAATGTTGGAAAAAATGACCCTTCTAAATAATGCGGAATAAATCAGAAAAAACTCACAACACAAAAAGTTATAGTGGAAACTCCAAAATCGGAGAAAAACCACTTGTTGTCCGAAAACAACCAAGAAAATTTCACTAAATGTTTGAACAATTTTTACATTCACTCATTCTAGTATTTTTCTCACACCCAATAAATGGATACAAACCCAAGAGAATTTCCCACAAATTCTTCAATTTACATTTGGTAGCCCAACTATTCTTTTTGTGTGCTACCAACAATTTTTCAATTCACATTGTAGCCCAACTATTCTTTTTATGTGCTACCTCCATTTTTGAGTTCCTCCATCTTTGACTTTTTTTTTAATCTAATACAACATATAAGAGAGAGTAGTGTAGCCTATTTGCTTAACATCAATCATTACATGTTCATGTTCCTTCAACTTCAATATTTTTTGGCAAACACTATGTCTGGGTTCTTTAAAATTAATTGTGATGCAGCTCTCTCTTTGGCCACTCACAGAGCCAGCTTTGCTTTACTTATTTGGGATTACCAAAAATGCATAAACTTGATTACTTATGTGGGATCACATGGAAATTTAAAGCCTTGCGATTTTCCTTGGACAGTCTCCGTTTAAAAGGTTTGGCCGTATGTGATGCACTCCTTTATTGTCAATCTTATTGAGACACTTCCTTCCTTATTGAGATGGATTCTTTGCAGCTTCTCCAGTCCATCCAACGGGAAACACCTCTTTTAGAAATGCATCCATCTCTTTTATTAGACGTGCTGATTATTGTTTAGCACACTTTGAACACAAATTAGTTCCATTCATTGTAATTCTACTTTCCTTCAATATATATCCTCTTTGATTGATTAAAAAAAGACTAAATTACTCATTGGTCCTTAAATAAATATTTTAAATAACAAATAGTAAAAAGTAAGTTAGCCAACCAAGTGCTTACATGTCATGTTAAAATGGAACAAATTTAATGCAATTTGTGTGTGTGTTGGATTCGGCCTCAACCCAAAGAAAAGCCCAACTTTATTCGCTCATTATGTTTTGGTTTCCATTTCAGCGCTTGTCCAATACTTTAAAATTGAAGATTGAGATGACCTTTAATACATCTCGGGTCTAGGGAGTGTGGATCTAATTCGACCTTGTGGCCCCGCAAAATTGAAAGAGACTAATAGATCCATATTTCACTTGGATTTAAAAAAAATAATAATAAATTTACTTCAAAAAATAACGAGATTTTAAGTAAACAAGTGCAAATATAAATGGCAGGCTAATTAAAGTCTCATAAGCTTACTATATATGCACTATAAATTGACATCATATTTTAATTTTTAAGAAAGATAGAGTAAGCAAACTTTGGTTGAAAAAAGAAAAACTGAACTAAACTGGCTGATTTTTTCAATTTGCTTCGATTTGGAGAATCCAATAAAATGGGTTATTTTAATTCGATTTAATTTTAAAAGGCAAAAACCGTAAAAAAAAATAAAAAGATGAGCTTAATCGGTTTACTAGCAAAAAAAATTAACCAGTTCATTAATATTCATTTTTTAAAATTATTAACCGCTAACTAGTCCGTTACTTTTGATTAATCAGTCAATTGGTTTTAATTTTTTCGGTTTGAGTAACCAATAATTTTTGGTTAACTTATTAAAATTTATAACATACAATTTTTTATAAATTAGACAAAATCAATTTAATTTCAAATGTGCAAAGTAATTTAAAATAAATATCACAAAACAAAGATAATATACTAGCAAAAAACCATGTTCAACAAATTAATAGCTAATATTATAAAATGGATTTGATATTTGTTAGAAATTAGCATGCTTAATTAATTGTAAGTCAAAATTTTTTTGGACAATAATAAATATTAAAACATAGATTTTAAAACATAAAAAAATATAATTAAATGATATTAAGTAAAACATGGATACAAATATATATGATAAAAAATAACGTAACTGCCTATAAATATTACTCTATATAACTAAAGAAAGTAACATATATGATTTAAATATAGTTTAAAGTATTATATAAATTTTATAGAAAAGTATAAAAAATTAAGGTATAAAAATAAAAATATAATTTAAATATATTTTAAAATATTACTCTATGTGAGTTTTAGAGAGAAATAAGAAAAATAAAAACTTTTAAGGCATATATATATATATATATATATATATATATATATATATATATATATATATATATTTGTGTGTGTGTGTGAGAACCGGTTAACTGTTTTGAATCGATTAACTATAAACTAACAGTTAAGAAGTACTACAATCATGAAACCGAAATCGAAAATCATAGTTAAACCAGTCGGTTAACGGAAACCATTGATTTTTTTAAACCGTGAATTGAAAATGAAAAATCTAAAATTTATTAATAAAAAACCGATACCATCGGTTTGATTAACCAAAAAAGATTCGTTTTCGAACCGATTTTTCGATTAACGGTTTTTTGGATAATTATTTTGCCCAACCCATTACTGCTACACCATTTTTGCCATACAAGCCACTGCTGTCGTTTTGTATATCCCATTAATACTACACCGTTTTGTATACCCATTACCACTATACAGTTTTTGGCAGACAAGGCACTGCTGGAGTTGATTTTCTTGTTTTCTCTTAGGCATTTAGCTGCAATTGATTCTTCCGTTGTTTTTGGGGTCTCTTAAACAGGTACCATTTCTGACTTTGTGTTTCTTTCTAGCTTCTTTTTCTGATCTGCAATCTCTAAAGTTTCATCCAAAAGATTTGCATTTTTGTCTTAGATTAGGAAAATATGCTTCAATCATAGTATTATTAATGTTTCAATATCTAAGATATATTTTAATGTTTCAGTCAGTCATAGTATTAAGGAAATTTCCTACAAGATTTATATTTTTCAATATCAGATGTAATCCATGGGAAGAAGATGGTTCCTTGAAAAAGTGAATTAACTTTCCTATTTTCTTTTCTTTTCTTTTGTCTTCTGTCTGCTAGCTCTTTTTTGCTCCTCTATGATTAATTAAGTCATAAGTTTATCATAAACGATTAAGCATAATTATGTTAGGAGCTATTTTTTTATGCCACCCTCTAAATTGCCATGATAGAAAATTATGATAATTCAAAATTTTGTGTAAAAAAAAACATCTCAATACTTCTTCTGTACAAGAAGAGCAGAAATTTTTAAATACGACATATTGTTTTTTTTAATTCAAACGGTCCAACTTGTTGTATACCAATATATGGCATATGAGGAAAGTTTGCTCTGGAAACTTTTTTTACAGTAATATGTAGGAGTGAGAAAAAAAATCAATTGATTCAGTTAATCGGAAAACTGATTCAAAACCGAACCGATAGAATGATTAACTGATTATAACAGACTGATTAATAATTAATATTTTGAAAAAATCGATATTAATAAACTGTTTTTTTTTTCTCATGGATCGATTAACCAAACTGATCCATATGATTTATTACAATTTTTTTTATTTTTTTATTTTCATATTTAATTATTTATATTTTTTTAATTTTCATTTACTTTAAAATATATTTCAATTTTATTTTAATTTTTTTTAAGATATTTTAATTAATTTATTAATTGTTCAATATGTCTATATTTAGTATTTTTTATTATTTCTTGATTTATCAGTTTGTCATTAATAAAAATCAAAATATACTCAAAAATTTATATAATATTAATATATTAACAAAATTTTTTAATAATTTTCAAAACAAAAATTAAAATTTTTAATATATGTAAAAATAATATGTGTCTTGTTAGCATTAATTTTTAATTCTAACAATTTAATTTAGATTTACCAAGATTTGTTAATTTAAACAGTAAGACACTTGTTCATTTTAAGTATTAATTAATCACTCTTAATCCCGATATTAAGTAAAATCTCAGGATCGAATGGAACTAGATTAGTTGGAACTTATGGGCTTTCTAATACCAGTACTAATCATTGAAACAAAATAATAAAAATAATTCGGTTTTGGATGTGATATCCAATGAACATAACCTCAAGTTTCCTGTGTTTCGGTTAATCTATTTTCAGATGATTGAAATTTACATGCACTGCATGAAGGATAGGTGGATAGCAAATATATGGAAAATAAGTTGACTGAACTATGCGCCAGTCAATTTTATTTTAGAAAATATATAACACAGTACATTATTATAAAACAAATTAAGCCAGTAGTATAGTAGGGTACAAACTACCCGCTGACTTAATTCTTCACAATATTATTTATTATTTTTGAGTTACGGATTTGACTGCATGCACTTGGGGTTGGTTCTGGGGCACTTGCAGTGAAGCTTTGGTTGGCCAGGTTTGCAGGGAATTGGCTGCCCGGGATTCTTAGAGCCACCAGTAACGGCTTGTTTGAAAATAGGTTCATCAGTTATGTGATTAGTTACTTCATCTGCACCAATTAACAAACAATGTGAATACAGTTGTTTTTTATTCATCATTTACAACAGCAACTTAAAAAACAAAAAACTAATTAAACCGTATTTATTAATTATTATATGAACATTTAAAAGGATATTAATTGGGTTATTATTTTGCAAATTGAATAAAATTCTGACCATTGTGAGCCAACTCTCGAGCTAGAGTTGGAGAGAGCAGAAGCATGAGAAAAGAAGACAAGAGGATGAATATGAAGTAAAAGGCCTTCATTTTTAAGAGATTCAAGTGTGGTTCATCCTCTGCTCACTTCTCTTTATTTATAGTCACCAACAAACCACACTGTTTCAAACATGTATCATAGTCATTGTTTATATTAATTTTTTATTAATTCCTTTCACAATAATTCTAATTGATGTCATTTGCTTATCTGCATAACCTATATAGAACGACGCAAGCTTGATGATATCAGCAAGAAGAAATGGCTACCCCATTTTTTTAATCAGTATCTTTATCTGCATCACGTACCTTTTAGAAAGCAATTTGACTAATTACTTTATCAATTAAACTTTAGCTACCTAACCTTGCTCTCTGGAGTGTGAATGCAAACAGATAGAGAAAGAAAAATGACTATTAAATTTGTAAATTATTGCGATGTTTCCACTAAGTTGCACCTGTCTCTCTCCTCTTTATCGCGTCCAGTCCTCTTCCAGCACGGCCTTTTCTTTATTAATATGGTAGGGGCCATATGGGATAAAAGAGAGTGGGAGGGGATTAACCCAAAATAACCTGAATTCATATTCGAACCGTTCAGATCTGATCGATTGCCAGGTGCAAGAAAAACAATTATGTGAGCGAGGAAATGTAATTTTTTTTTTTTTTTAAAAAAAAAGTGACCAATAGACTCAAAAATTTAACAGTAAATTGGTTTATTTCATTGAAAAACATTTCTTTTATTGATTTAATTTACTTATATTAGTTAGTGATAACCCAGCAAATATCATTTGCTCTAAGGCCCATCTAGTCGGCCCATCCAACTGGCAAGGCCCAAAGCCCATCAGCCAAAGGTATCAGACACGAGCTCCTAGGCAGAGCACATGCCCGATCGGCTGATGTGACCGCCAGTCCCATCAGCCGCCTGACACAAGGCAGCGCCCATGTCTACCACCTGCTCCTTGTCATGTCGCCGAATACCTACTCTGACAGCCAGTAATCACTCCCCAGGCACTCGAGTGTCCCTCAACTACCTCGTATAAATAGTCCAGCCAACGATGGCTCCAGGTATTGAATTCACGACATTATCTCTCTAAAGCACATTCTCTCTCTATAAGCTACTAACTTAAGCTTCGGAGTGCTCACGCCTGGTCCGACCGGGCTCTTCTTATTGCAGGTTTCTCTCATCCGATCGGATCGCCCTCTCTCCTACAGATAAAGACATTTTTGGATTTATCATTTGGTGCTTTCGTTGAGAGGTGGCGAACTCAAGATCCAACGAGAATTCAACCCACATGGATGTTGATCAGGAGACTAACGTCCATGCCAGGCCAAGGACCAATTCCATCCTTGAAATTGACGATGCCATTTTAAGGCAACCCGAAGACACCCCCATCACCGTGAGGAACTTGCGCTCTCTTATGGACGATTTCGTCAAGAGCATCGCCCAGACCATAAATAGGGACAAGATACTCACCACCTCTGAAAGAGCTCAAGAGCGACTACTCTTGAGCGAAGACTTCAGAAAGGGGAGGAACAAGGGGATAATCATCGACGAGTCGAGAGTTCAAGATCATTCAAGGTCCACGGCTCGAACCCTGGGAAGGCACAGCAGGGGTAAGCAAAAAGTGTCCGCCAGCAGATGCTCCCCTTACAGCAATAGGTCAGTCACTCCCCCCATAGGAGATGACTTATCACATGCTTACACCCCAAATCACAGTCACGCGAGAGGACGCAAAGGTGACTCTACCGCCATGACCTTGAGCAAAGGAGACCTGCGGCTCAAGCAGGAGCCCCAGCGGCTTGGTTTCCTCGCGCCAAAGAAAAGCGCCTTTGGCGGGAACACATGCGGGAACACCGCTTCTCCCTTCTGTAAAGAGATCACTGAGTCGGAGCTGCCTCCCAGGTGGAGGAACATCGTGATGAACAAATACACAGGTAAAACCGATCCCATTACTCACTTGTCTGAATATTTAACGAAGGTGCAGGTTTACACTTACGATGAGCGGATCGCCTGTCGAGTCTTCCCCACCACTTTGGGGGGAGACGCCCTCAATTGGTTCCACGATCTGCCACAGGAGTCGATCGCTTCCTTCAGGCAGCTTGAGGAGCTTTTCACCACGCGCTTCGTTGTGCAGACAAGAGCCCCGAAGTCGGTGAGTGACTTGTGTAATCTCTATCAGAGAGCCGATGAAAGTCTCAGAGATTACGTCGACAGATTCCAAGCCACCATGTCCGAGATAAGGAATGTAAGCGTGGAAATGGCGGCAACAGCCTTGGCAGGGGGCATCACCGATCGTCCCTTGTTTGAGTCACTCGCCACAAAACCCCCGGTCAATTTTGCCGATCTCTTGGGGAGAATCAGGCAGTACGTTCAGCTGGACGACGCCCTAAGGGCGAACAGGGGAAGAAAAACAAACGTCATGAACAGATTGCAATACCCCGATGGACACCCGTTCGGCAGGGCGCCAGCATTTGAGCGGCTAGGACGGAACCCGGACAGATCAGAGACTTCAAAACACCAGGGCACACGAAGGGAATTCGGACAGGGACGATCCGAACGTCTTAATGACCGATCTCCCCAAGCCTTCACTCCACTCAATACCAGCCCAGCAAAGGTGCTGATATGGATTAAAAAGAAGCACCGGAAAGTGCACTGGCCCAGGAAATTGTCCGATCGGCACAGGTTGGAGAGGGACCAAAGCAGTTACTGCGAATTCCACCAAGACGTCGGTCACACGACAGACGAGTGCTATTCGCTGCAAAAGGAAATAGAGCGGCTTATACAAAGGGGGTCCCTCAAAAACTTTGTAGGATCGGTTAGAGGGGAAAGTCCCTGTAGACAGCCGGACGCCGATAAGGATGACTCCGGCACGGATGACGACGAGCGAAGAAATCCAAGGGCTGCAGGACCAAGCAAGCCGTACGTCGGAGTGATAGGTTAGGCTAATCACGGGTTAGAGGGCAATGCCCTGAGACGACCCCAGAAGCGTCATCGGCCGAGTGAATCTTGTTTTCACAAACCCTTGTAATAATGTATGAGAGGTTGGCAGCTGCCCGATATATAAAGAGGTTATTTCCCTCGTCTTATTAAAATTATGCTTTATGCTTGTTTAAATTATGTGGGATGCATGCATAACTTATACGCTAGGCTCGATGCCCATTCCGAGCCGAAAACGCGAAAGTTGCTGTCCGATTGTTTGCAGGCCGAACGACCGGACATCACACCACTAGGATCGATGTCCATCCCGATCCGATCAGGCGGCCCCCTCTTATCCGCCAGGATCGATGTCCATCCCGATCCGAGCCGGCGAACCACTTACCTCCATGATCGGTGCCTGTCCTGATCCGAGAAAGCGGATCCTTCCAGATTGAGCCGATCGGCCACTGGACTTGAAGGTTCTTCCAATTCAGGAAGTATTTGCAATTTTATGCAACGCTCAGGCCACCCATCAGGCCATTCTCTTGGGCCATCATAGGCCACGATTAGGCCACTGCTCAGGCCACTATTTTGAGCCGTTACAGGCCACTGCTCGGGTCATTGTCTTAGACCATTTTAGGCCACTACGACTCATCTGCTAGGATCGGCCTCGATCCCAAAATGCGAGAGACCGGAAAATAAGCCACTGCCCCAAGTCAGATTGAGCCGATCGGCCACTGGACTTGAGGATATTCCAATTCGGGCAGCGCATACAATTTTTTATGCAGCTTTATGAGCATCACCTAGCTCAGCTTTGCAATCCTTATGCAGCTTTATGAGCATCACCTAGCTCAGCTTTGCAATCCTTATGCAGCTTTATGAGCATCACCTAGCTCAGCTTTGCAATCCTTATGCAGCTTTATGAGCATCACCTAGCTCAGCTATGCAATCCTTATGCAGCTTCATGAGTTTCACTTAGCAAAATAGCGCAAATTTTATGCGATTTGAAAAGCCAGACTGACCCGATCGGTCACTAAGCTTCGACGTCATTTGAATTCAGGAAGTACTTGTGAAATTTAATGCAAATTTTAATTACGAGTTTCAATTAGCTCGATCATATTGCAAATTTTAGTACAAACTTATGTATATGTTGATTTGCAGAAATATGCAATTTTATTAAGAATATCTCCACCATACAATTTGTAAAGAATTGTTACAAAGACAGGAAACAAAGAAAAAAGTAAAGCTGATCTAAATTCCTAAGCTAACTATCTATATTTACAACCTCCACTTCACCAGGAGGATCAGCAACTTCTTCAGCATTCGGATTGGCGGTGGCTTGAGAGGGGTCGGTAGCTGGCGGCACAGATACTGCCCCCCCTTCAGAGACAGGCCCAGTGGAAGAAGGCGCCACTGGCTCGGCTTCAGGTGCAGGGGGAACCTCTTGAATAGTCCCCGGAAATAAAGGGCCTTCTCCCGAAGTTCTCTCGGTGATCTCCCCCTCAGGAGCGCCTTCGTCTTCATCATTTGGAGGAACAGGCAGTGATGCCGGGTCGTCCATCCATGACAGCTCCGCTCCAGGGAAGCGCCGCCCAGCTTCATGGACTAGCCGGGACAACAGCTCCACCTGAGCGTCTGCCAACTCATCGATCAGGCGCTCCTTTTGAGTGGCGAGCTCAAGCTCAAGAATCTTCGTGTAGGAAGCTTCTCTCTCCCCTTCTGACTTCTTCAAGGACTCCACTTCTGCCCGAAGCTGCTCGCCCTCAGCCTTCAACCTGACATTCTCAGCAGCCAACTCTCTGCACTCGGCATCCAGTCGGTTTGCATCTGCCTCGAACCGCCTTAGCTGGGCACCCTCCGCAGATAAGCGGGCCACTTCCCCTTTCAGCTTATCGGCCTCGCTCTGCCGAGCCTTCAGGTCCTGGGCGCTCTGGTAGGCCTCCTTTCTTAGGGCCACCGTCTCTGATTGAGAGGCAGCATACCGCTCCTCTAGCTTGGCAGCCTGAGCTCGAAGGTCGGAAGCTTCCTTTTTGGCAGTCTCCCAGCGCGTGGTTGCCTCCGCCTTGGCCACGGCGCCCGACTCGGCCCTCCCCTTCCACAGATGGGCCATCATGTGCAGCCGCTGTGTCCTCCTGGCAGCCTACACAAAATCAAGATTAAAAGGTTCAGACACAAGGTGCAAACGAGCACCAGAAATAGCCAGTAAAATACTCACATCTATCAGCTGCTGGCCGATGGCTTGGGCTTCCCTGCTGAGCTGACTGGCGTCGCTAGCATCCTGATGATCGTCCTCCCTGAGAAGACCCCGGCAAATGTAATTAGCCACCTGGCCTACCGACCAGTCATCACCGAAGTTCTCTTTCAGAACGTCCTTCATGGGGACGATTCGCCGATCGGATGAACGCCTCGGAGACTCGCCGTGTTGCACAGCTTTGCCTCTTGCCGCAACCCGAGCGTCCGATTCGGCGATCAGCCCAGCAGCCCTCTTTTTGGCCGCCTCCTCGGCCTTCTTCTTGGCAGCCTCCTCTGCCCTCCTCTTAGCGGCCTCTTCCGCCTCTCGGATGGTGGCACCGATCGGCTGATCGTCATCGTCTGGCTCATCCCGAATGGTGTGGCGCCGGCGGCGTAACGGCTGAGGAGAAGCCTCTTTTCGAGGCGCAATTGTTGGTCCAGCAGCAGTAGAAGCAGGTACAGTAATGGCAGCTGGAGGCGCTGACGAGATTGGAACGGCGGCAATGGCCGGAGTTGCTGCAGAAGAGCCGGCCGCCCCCTTAGAAGCTTGAAGCTCGGAAGCGAGGACCAGTTTCCTCCTTTTCCTTTGCTCCTATGCTTTCTTCTCTGCCTCGCGCTTCTGGCGGATCCGATCGCCAAGTTCTCTGGACGCACCATTACCACCAGCCATCTCAGCTGCAATCAGGCAACAAACAAGATAAGTTTTCGAAAAGAAATCTCTATCACAAAGCATAAATAAAATGCAATGCATCATATGCATGATAGTGCATAATGGCAATATTCTTTTCCCGATCCTAATGCTCACGTTCTACGTCCTCAGCCTCCTGAAAATTGGGCGAGCCGAACAGTGTCCGCAAAAGGAATTTGGACTCGTAAGGCCCTTCATTCCTGCTGACGGCGGCCATCAGTTTCTCTATGTCCTTTTCGTAGAATTCTTGACCGGCGGCTAAGTCCCTTAAGGTCTCGACCCTGGCCGATCGGGTTAGGCGTACCCCAAACCCGCCTTTCCTCCCCACCAAGAAGTACCGTTCTCTGTACCCTTTCATGGAAGTGGGGACGAACATCAACTTCCTCTTTGGGCGGCTTGTAAAGAAATATTCTGTGCCGTCGCTCCGACCCGAAATATAGAAGAAGTGAGTGAAAAGCTCCAAGGTCGGCGCCACCACTTCGATTTGGCATAAGATTTTGAAGCACGCCACCGATCTCCAGCCGTTCGGATGCAATTGGTTAGGGGCGAGACCATACCCCCTCAGCACCGCCGTCTCAAAGCCGCCCAACGGGAACCTCAGGCCCGCATCAAGGCTCCACAGGTGGCAGACGAACCACTCTCCGCCATCTCGACCAAAGGGCCCTTCTGTCACCGCCATTGACTCAGGACAGGCCAACACCTTTATCTCCTCAGAAAGGCCATATTTGGAGGGAATTTCAGCCACCTCCTCAGCGGACAGGCGAGAATGCAGTGCGACGGCTGGTTTATTCTCATACCACTCCAAAAAATTTGTGTCTAACACCTCAGCACTACTGGAGGCCATCTTCAACAAAAAATATGGAAGGAAAAGTGCAACTCTCTTTTTTCTAAATGAGATGGGTATGGAAAGAAAGCAAAAGACGAAAACCACGAAGAAAGAAAAGAAGGGGAAAAAGTTACTTACTTGACAAAAAGAACTCAAGGAATTCGAAGAGACAAGAAGATGTTTGCAGAAATCTGAGATTCAAGAAGGATTTTTGACAGAGCTTCGCTAGGGATTTCGAAAATAAAAGAGGAAATGCTCTGCAAAGTTCCCTATTTATAGACCGAAGCTTCTCGAAAACGCCAAGCAACGCGCCACTCAGCAAGCGCCACGTGTCAAAAGACATTATGTCTCTGCGAAGAACGAAGCGTCGCCCTCGGTACGCTCACTGCATTAAAGGAGAACAGCTGTCTCAGCAGGCGCGTCGCTTCAGAAAAAGCGCCCCTCAAATTCAAAAAGCGCGCCAGTACGCGTCTTCGGATCGGGATTTTCCAGACCAGATCCCATCCGAGCGGACCAACAAAGGCAATTCTATGCCCGGTCGGACCTGTTGAGGGGGGACAAGTGATAACCCAGCAAATATCATTTGCTCTAAGGCCCATCTAGTCGGCCCATCCAACTGGCAAGGCCCAAAGCCCATCAGCCAAAGGTATCAGACACGAGCTCCTAGGCAGAGCACATGCCCGATCGGCTGATGTGACCGCCAGTCCCATCAGCCGCCTGACACAAGGCAGCGCCCATGTCTACCACCTGCTCCTTGTCATGTCGCCGAATACCTACTCTGACAGCCAGTAATCACTCCCCAGGCACTCGAGTGTCCCTCAACTACCTCGTATAAATAGTCCAGCCAACGATGGCTCCAGGTATTGAATTCACGACATTATCTCTCTAAAGCACATTCTCTCTCTATAAGCTACTAACTTAAGCTTCGGAGTGCTCACGCCTGGTCCGACCGGGCTCTTCTTATTGCAGGTTTCTCTCATCCGATCGGATCGCCCTCTCTCCTACAGATAAAGACATTTTTGGATTTATCAGTTAGCTAAATATGGAATACTTTAACAATATCTGCATCTTCATTTTTTATCATAAAAAATTTATGAGCAAAAAATGGCTAGTAAGCCTATAAGTGGAGATGTTATAATTTGAGTAGGCTTAACAGTTTTTGTTTATAATTTGAGTTTAGAATATGTTTAACCAAATAGCACTTCTAATTATAAACACAAGCTGTGATTGATTAGCAAATTTATTTTAGTAGCATATCCCATTATGTTTTTGTTGTAAAAATATGGGTTAATTTCACTGGTGGTTATCGAATTTATATATACCAAAATTACGCAAAAATAACTAAATAATTTTTTTTTCCAAAAAAGTCATTGAACTTAAAACTAATATACACAAAAGTCATTATGAACGGATTCCGGTCACCGGAAAATCTAGCTGCTTAAAATCATTTCACTGATGGTTATTGAACTTATACCAAAATTATACAAAAGTAACTACATAATTTTTTTCTTTCAAAAAAGTCATTAAACTTAAAATCATTATACACAAAAGTCATTATGAACAGATTCCGGCTAAATTCTGGTTACCGAAATCCGTTCATAATGACTTTTGTATATAATGGTTTTAAGTTCAATAACTTTTTTGAAAAAAAAAATTATTTAGTTATTTTTGCGTAATTTTGGTATAAGTTCGATGACCATCAGTGATAGGGGTGTTCAAATGGTCGGTTCGGTTCGGTTTTGGACCGAACCGAACGGACCGAAAACCGAAATTTGTAAAATAAAAGAACCGAACCGTGAACCGATATTTTTAAGACCGAAACCGAATGAACCGAATTAATTTCGGTCGGTTCGGTTCGGTCCAATCGGTTTTATATAATAAATGACTAATAAAATGGTTTTTTCCCTCTCACTTTCACACTTTTCCCCTCTCTCTCTCTCTCTCTTTCTCTCCCCCTCTCTCTCTCTCTCTACCTCCTCTGCTTCTTCACGCTCTCTCCCTCCCTCCTCTACTTTCTGCCTCCTAGATCGCCGATCGGCTTCACTCCCACCGTGCCGTCGCCGTCGCCGTCGCCGTCTCCTTCTCTCTCTATCTCTATCTCTCTCTCTCTCCCCGTCTCCTTCTCTCTTCTTCCCTCTCTTCCTCCCTCTGTATGTAGATCTACTCCCCGCCGGCGATCGCCTCCCCTCCGGCAATCTCCTCCTCGCTGCCTTCCTCCACCGCACTCCGTTGCTCTAGATTTGATTTTGTTTTAAATCTGTAATTTTGGATGTTTTGTAATATATATATATATATATATATATATATATATATATAATATATATGGTTTTGATTTTATTTTTGTTTATTGTTAGATTTAGATCTTGATTTATATCTGTTGGTGTTGGATTTAGTTCTGTTAGATCTGTTACTGGTTTTGTTTTGTTAGCTTATGATCGGTTTTGTGATATGTATATATATGGATTTAGATCTGTTGTTAGATCTCTGTTGTTGGTTTGATTTTGTTGGCTTGGTAGTTGTTTATGATTTCGGTTTTGGCTTTCGGTTTTGTGATATATATATATATATATATATATATATATATATATATATATATATATATATATATATATATATATATAAAATGGTGGATATTAAATAATTCGGTCGGTTCGGTTATTTCGGTTTTATAATTTTGAGAACCGAACCGAATAAACCGAAATTTAATTTCGGTTTTAAACCGAATGAACCGAAAATCGAAAAAACCGAACCAAATAGACCAAAATCCGTTCGGTTCGGTTTTCGGTTCCGGTTCGGTTCTGCACACCCCTAATCAGTGAAATCAACCCTAAAAACAATCACCACGAGAGACACTTAAGAAAGGGGGAAATTCAAACACAGTGCCTTTAAATGGAGATGATGTCAAGTAAAAAAAAAAAAGGCATATAATAGCAAGGTATAAAGTGTGAGACCACCCCCACCAAATTCATTTATTAACCATAAATGGCAAGTGTAACTATCGTAGTAAAGAGTTTTGTTGTGTCCTGTAACACTCTTGCACTCGATATACTGAACGTACGTTGAGTTAACTTTTGCAACTACTATGATTATTTGGATATCAATAAATATTTGATCATCGCAAAAGCAGGATTTTTTTTTTCAACATCATTCTATCATACCCAAATGGATATCCTCAATAGTAATACTTAAGCTATCATCTTAACGACCATAACAATTCTTTAACATATGACTTATAACTGTCCAACTTTACTATTCATTTGGTTGAAAATTCAATTGCATAACGGTTGTTATCTAACCTATCCTCCTGCAAATCAAACAATTTCACAGCCCATCACGGGCACAACAATCCATATAACATTTTCCATACAATATAATCAACATTTCAATTCAATTCAATCCTATAACTCTCACCATCATACATACTACATAAATATTAAAATATAATAAGCTAATCACGTAATTACAATTGTTTGATACACACTCTTCATTATAATAGTGTTCTATCCATGTAGTACCTATTTTTAGAAGTGTGAAAAACTCTTATTTACATGGGGATAGGCAAAATTATAAAGAAAATTCTGCCGAAATTTTAGTAGAATTAAATAGTACATTTGGAGTATTTATACACATTGGTGGTCATGAAGTTCTTATACACAAATAAAATCCCTCACCGTACCATTACTAAAATAAAATCAATTATCAATAACATTTCTTTAGTAGAGTTTTCATATTTCATTAATATACCCCTAGTATGACCCGATTGAAATCTATGGACCGGATATACGGGACGTGGACCCTACAGGCTCACTACAGTAAACAGTAAATACATATCAGTTCAGTAATTAGTGTTCAAAAGCCCTTAAAATGTTCCATTGAGAAGATGTACAACGCATTAAGATAGTTGAGTATTAAAAAAGAATATTCAAAGAGCAGGAGCTCTCTCAGCAGAACCAGCAAGAACAGTAAGCAAGTTGTTGACAAAAGGATCACTGAGGTGTTTATCAAGGTTCTCTACAGGGCCTTCACCAGTAACATAAGCTTGGAAGTAGATACCAAGCATTGCAAACATTGCAAGTCTACCGTTCTTTATCTCTTTCACCTTCAATATTGCTGCTTGATCTGGATCATTTGCTAGCCCTAATGGGTCAAATGGACCACCTGTGTGAAGCTTGTCCTCCAAATCCTACAGTCACCACCATAACCATCTTCTTAGCTTTTTGCATTATACAGTAGCTGACATCTGTAGTTTCATGGCCCATTCAATACTTGACGTGTTTTCTAGATTGCACTTGCAAGTTACAATTTTATTGCCACTGAAGCTTATGCCCTTTCATTGTTGATCTTGTACCTTTTTCTATGGTTGAATAAACTTGAATTGCATTAACCATGTTTTGCAAATTGCCCAATGTCAATCCAACTAAATCTGTCCCAAATTACTTGCGGGGAAGCTGCACTTCTTTGTTTCCTCTCCTTAGCTATGTGGATAGGCACACAATCTGTTGTTTTATTACTATTGTTTATGTCATGTTTATTCCAACCATGAACAGAAAATGTTGAAATGATAAAGAAAAGCAGCAGTGAAAATGTTTATGTCATGTTAAGTTGTAACATTTTTTTTCCTTTAAATTGTAGAGTCAGCTTGTGATACAGTTGATCACTATGTGATTAAAGTTGATGACTAGATTGGAGATTTATTTTTGTGTGTATTTTATTTGTTGAATTACTTTGTAATTTTAATTTTCAAATACTTTGAATATTTTTAGTTTATGTTTGTTGTTTAAATATTATATTTAATTATTATTTTTATTTTCTAATTTGAATTTTTAAATATTTTTAGTAATTTAATTTTTGTTAACCGAAAAATTATTGATTAATCGATCAATGCTTTAAAATTTTAAAAAATCGATATTAATCTATTAATTTTTTTTTTTACCACACTCCTGTTGAAAACCCAATCATAAAATCCTAATACATTCTCTTACTCTACTCTTGCACAGACACGCTAGGAGCAGAGTGACAGCTCGCAGCCGGTGGCTAAGTGAGTCGACATGAAGGTTTGCATTCAAAAAAAAATCTAAGCTTGATTTTTGCATTCACATTCATATCTAGAGTTCTCTTTGCGTTTTTCTTTTTCTAGAATTATGTGTGATCTGTGCAGTTCAACATAGCAAATCCAACTACTGGATGCCAAAAAAAGCTCGAGATCGACGACGATCAGAAGCTGTAAGTTATGCCCATATTTTTGGATTTTTTTTTCCATCTTAAAACTTTGATTGGAAGAACGAACAGAAATGGCTGTTGTGCAAGAATGGTAAACCATAAAACAAAATAATTTAATTATTTTCTTTCCTGCAGTCGGGCTTTTTTTGATAAGAGGATCTCACAAGAAGTCAGTGGAGATGCTCTGGGTGAGGTATGATACTGTCAAATATATGTTTTTCTTTTTTTTTAAGCTGATTGGTGGTTTTGTAATTGATTGTTGATGTATTCATCTTGAACCAATTATAATGTGTAACAGGAGTTCAAAGGATATGTTTTCAAGATCATGGGAGGTTGTGACAAGCAAGGATTTCCCATGAAGCAGGGAGTGCTGACCCCTGGTCGTGTCCGCCTGTTGCTACGCAGAGGTGGGCATGTTGTTTGAATGCTGTAATATAGGCTTGTAAGTTAAGCAATTTTGGGATAAGATGGGGTTTTTGTTAAAATCCTTTCAAGAAGTATTTTGTTATCGTTCATTAGTTTTGAAGTAAATATGCTATTGCATGAATATGTTTGTTGAATTAAGGTGTGTTGACATTTAAAACGTTTAAGTAACTACATAGTTAGTTACGTAGAAATAATTCTGATCATTGTTTGTTTTAGCTCAATGGCCTATTCTCAGAAAACAGATAACTCCATATATTAGCATTATCTTCTCTTATTGCTCATAATGGACCATTAAAGGTCTCCTTCAATGGCAGTTCCCCAAGCCAAGTCTGTTTGCAATCCAAAAACAGTGTTTTCAATTCTATTTTTATATGTTTTTTACAGGTACCCCGTGTTTCCGTGGATATGGAAGACGTAATGGGGAGCGCAGGAGAAAGTCCGTCCGTGGGTGCATTGTTAGTCAGGACCTTTCTGTTTTGAACTTGGTTATTGTGAAGAAGGGGGAGAATGATCTGCCTGGTTTGACCGACACTGAAAAACCCAGGATGAGAGGTCCAAAGAGGGCATCCAAGATTAGGAAGCTGTTTAACCTCTCCAAGGAGGATGATGTTCGCAAATATGTGAACACATATCGTAGAACCTTCACAACTAAATCTGGTAGCATTTCTTCTGACTTTTCATTCTCATTTATGTTTGCTTGGTTGAAAGAAAGAAGGGGAAAAGGGGAGTGTAAATTTGTGCTGCATTTATATTTATTTCAAGCCTCTAGGACATGCATGTGCTTGCATTGCAATGTCTTCAAGTCGGAAATTCCTAATGGCATCTCAGTTGAGTTTGCCTTTCTGCCTTTATGTACTTGAGGAATTGCAATGTAGGATGATTTATTTGCCTGCTTATCTAGCTTTAATGGGAATAATGTTGTATGAAAATGTTGGTTGCGACTGCCGGCTATTGCATGGATCAAATATAAACATTTCCTATATCATTTTGTCTTTGGGTTTCATAGGTATACAGTTCTCTATGTTCTAAATGAAAATTGGGAAACAGTAAAAATTATTTTCATTGCAATAGCCCACTAGCTCATAATCTTCTGTATTCTCTTTTTACTTTATGGTGATTGTTTATTTTTTTAGTAATCGTAATCACAACGAAATAAATAATCATTAGAATGTGGTTATATAAATAGTTTTAAAGTCTAGTAACTTGAATATAATTTTCTTAATGTTACAAGCTCACAAAATACCTTGACAATTATTCAAATTAACATTTTAAACTAAATCTACCTTTATGTATTAGAAAGCAAACTGCTGATTAATAAATGAATATAAACATTAGCATTTTAGCTACTCCTAACATTTTATTTGTAAAGAAAAATTTCATTTGACGTAATTTTAGCTTTTGTTTTACGTATAGTAATTAACAAAGATTTGAAAAGCACATTATAGTGCAGTTTCAATCTGGCAAAAATATAGTTGGGAAGGTATCAACTGATATTGATATACCGGTTAAGCTGGGTTTCAATATTGAGAATAATTTTCTTTCTTGTGGGACAACTTGAACCTGAATGGACACTGTTTGATGTACTATGTCTGATTCTATTGTACTCCATAGCACATCTGTGCTAGATGTTAGTTTACCTATTGGAGCGTCTTAGTTGCAGTCTTGAATAATCATTCAGTTCTAGTTTATTACAATTATTAAGTCCTGGTAATCGTAAGATTCTATTTGAGGATTTGCATATGCTATTGCGATTATGGAAAAATGAGGGAAGTTGGGGAGCTGCTTGCTGTTTTTAAGGTTTATATTATTTTCGAGTTATGTGCCAAAAGCTGGAGTCATCTCCCAGACAATGGTTTTAAATTTATTGTTGCCCCATCTGTGGGGTTGTATCCATATTTTGTACTTAGTTACATGAACTTTATACATGATTGCAAAACCTGTTGAGAGGAAAGGCGGGGCAGTTTTGATAATGTGTGGCTAAAACAAAAATGGATTTTAATAATTTCTGGTTTGTTTGCAGGGAAGAAAGTCAGTAAAGCTCCAAAGATACAGAGGCTTGTAACTCCATTGACACTTCAGAGGAAACGTGCCAGGATTGCAGACAAAAAGAAGAGAATTGCAAAAGCCAAGGCTGAGGCAGCTGAGTACCAGAAACTTCTTGCCAGTAGATTGAAGGAGCAGCGTGATCGCCGCAGTGAGAGCTTGGCAAAGAGGAGATCCAAGCTCTCTGCTGCCTCCAAGCCATCTGTTGCTGCATAGGTTTGCAGACCAATTTTGGTGGATGTTTGAAGCTAAAGTTTTTGGTAGTATTTGTGCAATGTCAAAATTCCCTTTTCTTTCAGGAGTTGGGAGCTTTAATCGTATTATACTTGTTATGAGCTTGACATTTTAGCTAGCATTACATTCTGGATTATAGTTTGGTGCCATGGGACTGTCTCATTTAGCATGGGAAATTGGTTTAACTTGAGTGTTGTGAAACATATGTTCAATTGCAATCGAGTTGCTATTTGGATGTGTTGGCCCAAATTTGATATCAGATTTTCCCTAGAAGTGGTTTGGATTGCAATATAATTTGATTGCAGTTATTTTGATTTATAGGCAAACCCAACAAAATGAATTGTTATATGCTATAGATTTGAACAATTCCTCGTGTCAAATTGGTGCTGGTGGGGGAGGAATTCGTCATTAGGTGCTAAACCAGATCATTTGTAGAATCATATTCTGGAGGAAGTAGTGAAAGAAATGGACCAACTGGGAATACTAATCCTTTGGGCAACTGTAAAAAACGGTGCCGGCCCAGATTTGAACCAAAATTGTTTATCACTTTTCTTCTTCAGGATGAAATCGGAGGGCTATACGTCTGAGTAAACGAAGGGAAAGGGGAAGAAGATGGGTTCATGTTCCTCTGAGTCAGGGTTCTCGTCATCAATGTTGGTGATGCTTTGCAGATTCTTAGCAATGGCAGGTTCAAAAGTATTGAGCACTGTGTCATTGCCAGTGGAAGTAACTACCGAATTTCCATCCCCATTTTCGTTAACCCCAAACCCAGTGATGTGATCGGGCCTTTGCCGGAAATCCTTGCCACCAGTGAGAAGCCAAAGTAGAAAAACTTTCTGTACTCTGATTATGTGAAGCATTTCGTCAGGAAGGCTCATGATGGGAAGAAGACGGTTGCATTAGTTGAAATCTAATTAAATAGTATTTTATATTAAATAAGTTTAAAAGATATTTTAGTTACACCTTTTTTTTTTATCATTAATTTATCCTTATTATCAGTTTATAAAATTTGATTGATAACAGAGATTTTAGAGGCAAGATAAGCAACAAGGTAATGAAAAAGAAAAGAGATAAGGAACAAAAAAAAAAAAAAAGAAAATGGTATTGAAATGCCCTTCAGGTATTTTAAAATAGTTAAAATGCTCCTTTAACTATTTTTAGAAAAAAAATATCCCTACACGTGTTAAATCAGTACTAAAATATTTCTCCGTTAAATTTTTGTCAATTTCAGGTTTAACGGATATGACGTGGCAATTGACGTCGCGGACATGCAAGCAAAAAAAGACACGTAAGCATGAAATCCACAATAAAAAAGATAAAAGATAATAAATATTTTCAGAGTACTAAAATGTTTGTATAGTCAATTTTAAAATAAAAATACTTTTAATATTAATAAAAGGGTACTAATATTATCTAAATATTTATTTTTTTATTTTTATATTTAATTTTATTTATATTTTTTCTTGTAAACATAAATATTTATTAATTAGAATATTTTAGTTAAGTAATAGTATTTAATTTAATTTAAATATCTAATAAATATAAATTTAATATATTATCTAACATTATATCATGTTATTACCTATTATGTTTCAATTTGATATGTATATCTCTCTTTAATTTATATTTGTTTCACATTATAGCACACTTGATAATTAAAATGAATTGATTAATTAATTTTTAATATATGCGTATTTAATATTTTTTTGTTACCAACAAACATTAATTAATATCTCATACTTTTACATATGTCACTAATAAATTTACAAATTAAAAAAGAAATTACAAATAAATTATATAGTTCAATATTATTTATTAAATAATTTTTCTTAATGAATATGATATTGAAATTTGAAAGTTTGGCTATAGGGTGTAATAAATTTATTAACAATTGAGTAAATTTGTAAAAAAAAAAATAATTATGCTGTATATATATATTTTTTAATTTTGCCTATTAAAAAATTATTTAGTGATTTAAATACTAAAATAAAAACTGACGAAAGTTTGATTTAATGGTATTTTAGTTTTTTTTTATTAATATTAGGGACAATTTCGTTCCAAAATTAACTATATTGATATTTTAGTACCCAGAAAATAACATTAGTGACATTTAAGTATCTTTTTCCTTTTTTATTGTGAGTCTCATGCTTGCATGATGCCTACGTGGGCTCTGTTGCTTGCATGTCTACCACGTCAGTTGCCACATCATATCCGTTAAACCTAAAATTGACGAAAGCTTAACATATGAGCATTTGAGTACCGAATTGACAAGTGCAGGGACATTTTTGTTCTAAAAATAATTTAAGGGGCATTTTAACTCTTTTGTTCTAGTTTTTGGATGGTTGTTTTGGTTAAAAAAATTAGTTAAGGGTGTTTGGTTAATTTTTCTAATCAGCACTTGTTAGCTAATCTAAGCTCAAACAACTGCTGAATGAATAAGTTAGATTTTGGGACATTTTTATAAATAATGTGTTTTAAAAAATAATTAGAGTTTTAGGCTTTGTAGAAAAATATTTTAAAATATAGGATATTTTACCCATTTCCGCAGCACACTGCTGGGGAAATGGAAACCTTCTTTTCTTTTTTTTTTTTTTTTAATGTAAAGTATTTTTTTTTGTAATATATATCACATGCTATATATATATATATATAACATTCAGATAATGATAAATGAGTTTTTGATGGATGTGGATGGTGATAGCATGTGATATATATTGTTGGGTACAGCGAATAAATTAAAATAAATTAGTAGAGTAAAAATATTGACACCAGCAATTTAACGTGGTTCACCCTTTTATTTGGGTTACGTTCACGGGACAAATTTCGAAAATATTTTTTTCACTAATAAAATTAATGGGTACAAAAAAGAAAAGTAATAAAGATAAACCCAAAATAGTAGCACACAAGTGTTTCCCAAACTCATTATTTTATCACTCCCCTTTTAGAAAAATATCCCAAATATTGATATTTTTCTAAAATATTTCTCTCTCTTAATTCACAAAACTGAAATATGATTTAAATTGATCTGGAAAGGCCTATTTATAAGCCTCCCAGTTATCCTATTACGCGCATGAACAGCTATAAAATAGTTGTCCATGCAGAAATAAAATTGAATTAAAATTGCTGCCACCTAATTTGATCTTTGATTTTTCAACTCTTGCCAACCTCTTTTTCTTTTCTTTCAATGCTGTGGGCCCCACATGTTGGAGGAACCCACATACCTAACAATTCTGCCCTTTCCGACTACATGGTGGGGGGCTCCGTTAATCCTGCAGTTAACCGACAATACTCAAAATTCTGTTTTGGTAGAATTTTTGACAACATGTCCGATCCATTTTCCTCCGTGTGGATCTTCTCAAACTGTAATAGCTTTTTCTCCATCATATCCCTTATCCAGTGATATTTCACATCAATATATTTTGATCTCGAATAGAAAGAGGCATTCTTTCCAAGATGAATAGCACTCTGACAATCACAGAATAGCTGATATTTGTCTTGCTGCAAACCAATTTTTTTCAAGAATTTTTTCATCCATAGCAACTCTTTACAAGTTTCCGTTACTGCTATAAACTCTGCTTCAGTAGTAGAAAGTGCAACACACTTCTGTAACTTTGACTGCCATGACACAGCTCCCCCTGCAAAAGTAATCAGGTAACTAGAAGTAGATTTTTTGGAATCCACATCGCCAACCATATCTGCATCTGTGTATCTAGCTAACACAGGTTTGTCATTTTCAAAATATAGACATATTTTGGAAGTTCCTCGAAAATACCTGAAAATCCATTTTACTGCAGCCCAATATTCCTTTCAAGGATTTGAAAGGAATCTACTCACAACTCCAACTGCATGAGCGATATCTAGCCGTGTGCACACCACAGCATACATCAAACTTTCAACTGCTGAAGCACATGGAACTTTATCCATCTCTTATTTCTTTGTCTGTAGAAAAGTTTTGTTTAGAACTCAGCTTAAAGTGATTAGCAAGAGGACAACTAACCGCTTTAGTCTTGTCCATATTAAATCTCTGAAATACTTTCTCAATGTAGCTCTCTGTGACAGCCATAATTTTTTTTTGGCGCCTATATCTCTGATAATATTCATGTCAATAATCTACTTTGCTAGCCCTAAGTCTTTCATAGCAAAAAACTTACTCAACTGCTTTTTCAAATTGTTAATTCTGAAAATATTCTGGCCAACAATCAACCTATCAACCGCATAGAGCAAAAAGATAATGAAATCATCATCAGAGAATTTTTGCATAAAAACACAATGGTCTGAAATAGTCTTTTTGTAGCCTTACTCTCCCATAACAAACTCAAACTTCTTATACCATTGTCTCGGTGCCTGTTTTAAGCCTTAGAGACTTTTCTTCAACTTGCAGACATAATTATCTTTTCCTCTTTCTTTGAACCCCTCTGGCTGCTACATGTATATCTCTTCTTCTAAATCATCATGAAGGAATGCAGTTTTGACATCCATTTGTTCAACCTCTAGGTCAAGACTTGTTGCTAATCCCAGCACAGTTCGAATGGATGTCATTTTTACAACCGGTGAGAAAATCTCATCAAAGTCAACTCCTTTTCTTTGACTGAATCCCTTGACAACCAGTCTGGATTTGTAATGTGGACTGGAACTGTGTTCTTCAGGCTTTATCCTGAACACACATTTGTTTTTCAAGACCCTTCTGCCTTTAGGCAACTTTACCAGTTCAAAAGTTTTATTCTCATGCAAGGACTTCATATTATCTTGCATGGCCTCAATCCATTTCTACTTGGATTCATCATTTATGGCTTCTTGATAACTCTCAAGTTCTCTCCCTTCAGTAATAGTCACATACTGGTCACGAGAATATCTAGAAGATAGCCATTTTGCTCTTTCACTTCTCATTTGTGGAGGTGGTGTTCCTCTTCTTAGTGGAACTGGAGAAGCCATAGGTGTTAGTGCTGCAAAATCATCGCGATCATCATCATCATCGTCGTCATCTTCAGAACCAACTTCTATAGGAATATCATTATCGTCCGGTGGATAAATCTGGTCTTCATCTCCAACCTCTCTTAGCACCGGTGTTGGAAAAATTAATTTTAAATATGATAAGTTGCCATTAGAATCAAGAACATCCTTTTTCATTTTGTCAATATCTTCAATGGTCTCATCTTCAACAAATACAGCATTACGACTCCTGACAAGTTTCTTCTCAATAGAATCATAAAATCTATAGCCAAATTGATCTTGACCATAGCCAATAAAAATACACTGTCTTGTCTTGGTATCAAGTTTGGTCCTCTTATGAACAAATGCTTTACAACCAAACACCTGCAGATGATCATAGGAAATATCTTTGCCTGACCATACTCTTTCTGGAACATCCATCTTGAGAGTAGTACAAGGTGAAAGATTCAACACATGTGCAACTGTGAGTATAGCTTTACCCTAAAAAATCTTAGGCAACTTTGCATGTGAGAGTATACATCCAACTCTCTCCATCAAAGTTCTGTTCATCCTCTCAGCTAAGCCATTTAACTGCAGTGTCTTTGGAGGTGTCATCTGATGCCGGATACCATGCTCTTTGCAGTAAACATAAAATGGTCCAGTGTATTCTCCAACATTGTTCGTTCGGATACTTTTCAACTTCTTCCCAGTCTGTTTCTCAACTGAGGCATGAAATTCTTTGAAAATATCTAGCACCTGATCTTTTGTCTTCAGAAGATATACCCATGTCTTGCTCAAATGATCATCAATGAAAGTCACAAAATATTGAGCACCACCAATTTGGTATTGGTCCACATAAATCTGAGTGAATCAGATCTAACACATTCTTCATTCTGGAAGGAGGGAAACTTTTAAAAGCAAATCTGTTTTGCTTTCCAAAAAGACAATCAACACATTTGTCTAAGTATACTTCATCCATATCAGGCAACATTTTCTTCTTGGCTAGGCTTTTTATTGCTTTTCACCCATGTGGCCAAGTCTTCAATGCCACCGTTCAATTGCACTATCTTTCTCCATGGTAGCTATTATGTCGTTGAAGAGCTTTACTTCTATCACATATAAAGTTGTATGATTTTCACCTCTAGCCACTACTAAGGAGCCTTTTGTAAGTTTCCATTTGTCATAAATGAAGAAGCTAGAATATTCCTCATTTTCAAGTTTGCATACAGAGATTAAATTCAGGCATGTCTGGAATATGCCTGACATCATTCAAAATTAGTCTAGTACCATTCTCTATTTCCAAGCAAACATCTCCTCTGCCAACAACCTTTGACAGGCCTTCATTTTCCATTCTAACAACATCAAAATCTCCAGGTGTGTATGATGAAAAGAATTCTCTACGGGATGTAGCATGAATGGTAGCACCACTATCAAGCAACCAACTAGATTCCTGAGATGCAAGATTAATAACATCTTCATCATAAATGATATTGAATTCGTCTATGATATTAGTCTGCTCATCATCACTGCTGTCATCTTTCTTCACAACTTTGCTTCGGTTCGCTTGGTCCTTTTTGAATTTTCTACAGAACTTTCTACAGAACTTTTTAATGTGGCCCTTCTTTTTACAGTGATGGCATTCAACATTGGCATATTTGTTTGACTTTCCTCTGCTTTGCCTCTAGGGTTCTGTTCCCTAGACTGTCTCCTTCCTCTGCATTCTGCAACTAGAACATCTGATTGTTATGAAGAAGATGAGTCTTGTGATCTCCTTATCATTTCTTCATTCAGAATTGTAACACCCTTTTTACTGTACATAATAACTTAATTGTCTTAAACTATTCTTAAAATCATTACGAAAATCCGGAAACTTTTTTTTTTTTTTTATCACTAATAAACTTTACTATTCACACAATCATTCTCAAATAGGCTACTTAAATTCTACCGAAATTTCGGCAGAGTCTCCTCTATAATATTGCCTATCCCCCTGTAAACAGAAAGTCTTTACACTTCTATAATCACATACATATTCATCCGTCCTACTCCATTTCAAACTCCAACACAATTTTGCCCATCCTCCAATTTAATTCCAATTACATACTTATATAATAGCTCACAATGTCATCAGCTCACTATTACATCAATTATACAAAATACAAGAACATAATATCAATACATCAACTATTTACTATGAATAATTATCTAATACAATTTCTTTGATACAATAGTATCCTAATTATCTAGGGAGTGTACATGCCACAAGAACCAATATTGGAATTATCAAATACAAAAATTCCATTTCTTTCGCTTCCTTTCCAGACTTACCATTTCATATTTCTTCTATGAAGCGGTGCTGATATTCACTTGATTTCTGTCTTATACCTGCGCGAGGATAAACCACGCGCTAAGCTTTACGCTTAGTGGTGACTACCAAATTTACTTATCCAAAGCATAAATATAATATATACACATATAATTGATCATTCATACGTTAATATCGCAAATTACTTTTTCTTTTTATAATCAATATAATACTTTATAAATAATATACCAATAGCTATTTAACTCCAAATTAAGTATGAATGATTTGCAAGATAAAACCATATTTATGCAAAGTATTCAATATTCTTTTAAAAATGCTGAAATTTCTTAAACTTGCATATTCAAGTTTTCAAATCCATAACTGAAATTTCCTAACATTTTGACAATGTACAAATCATGCTTATCATGCATCGCTAATCAAATTCCATGAATTATTAACCAGTCAATATGCTTCTGACATAACAGTTAATATTTCATTTTTACATAACAATTATTATGGCTTCCCTCTAGTCACTAATACCCACTAATATATGTATGTATGTAACACTCAATCGCGATTATGAATTTTATATACATATATGTACATAAAGCTATTTCATTATATTACCAATTTCATGGAATCATTAACTGATATCATTTACTCAATTAAAGTTTTTATCACAGGACCATCAGCTTTATCATACTTCGAAGTCATAAGATACATTAGTTAACTTTCAGCCAAATATATATATACACATATATACATATGTATCAAACTTTAAATTTCACTATTATCTATTAGTATCCTTCAACTGTATTTCTGTCATTAAGTTATTTTATGGCTTTTAATCCACATTTACTTTCACACTTGCCATCTAACTTCTTAAGTTATACATTTAATATGGATTATAAATTATTTATATAAACCCACCAGTTTATCTCACTTCATTTATTCATCATTAAATTTCTTGATTCACACAATTATTTCACATTCATAAATTCACTTTGCAATTTATTGTTTTGCCCATAGTACAATGCTGGCAGACTCTAAGCACAGGATAAACGGGATGTGAACCCATAAGAGTTCACCATAACCTGGAGAGACCTCTGAGAGATCACTCCAGTCTTACAAACCTGAAGGAACCCCGAAGGATTACCCCCAGTCTTTCAGATACCAGTGGAGTCCTGTGTGACCACCACTGTCTTACAATACAGAACAGTACACTTCGGATATTCAGATACATATATTCGGATACAGAAGTAGGACCATCATTGGCCTACAAAAAAAAGTGATATTCAGATATTCAAATATTCAGATATTCAGATACAGAAGTAGGACCATCATTGGCCTACAAAAAAGTGAGTCGTCATGCTCACATCCGCGGTCTTATGTCCCTATGGCTAGCCACTATATCCTGAACTAGACTTGACTACCAGCTCATCGAATAGGGCCACATTATTGAATATTATTTAAATAAATCAAAACTTTGATCTTTACATAAAATAAGATCAATATACATTTCAATTCAATTTTTCAGAAATAATCCCGGTATCATCCATCATCATTTTCTCATACAATTTCATTACTTATCACATTCCACTGATTTTGTTTCACAGGAAGCCATTAATCATATTTATATAATTAAAATGTGTTAACAATAATAATATACCTCATTTATATCAGTATACATTCTGACACTACTCTTTCTTTCCATTTCAATTCATTTTCATCTTATTTCGTCAAATTAAGTTTATTTCATACCATACCATTAATACATTATTGTTTAAATAGGGATTCACTATTTTTCATTTATCCAATTCTTCTTACAAATTACCCCATTTAAACACGTATAACCCATTTTTACTTTTATTTATAGCCTGATATTCTGACTTCCTTAATAGACTAATTTACTTTATTGTTATAATTGTCTTTAGGCATACTTAACTATACTCTTAATTTGTTAAGTACACTCACTTTCTATAATTCATTCACTTAACATGATTCCGCTTAAAATACTTTGTCCTTTACTCATAACTTTTTATACTAAATTACACTAAATTTCATTTACTTTAAATGACACGTATTATAAGTCCGCAACTCTATCATATTATTCGTAACATTTAACAAAATTGTACTAAACAAATTTTCACAAGTCGACCCATACATAGCGACTGAATTAATTACGGTAGTAATTCATCACAATATATATATTATTCATTCTTAGTTTATAAATCCAAATGCACAATTCAAGTGAAATTCCATGATGTACCCAAAAACAGAACTCCACAATTACCGAGCCCTACTTGTTTCTATTTCAATGATTTAGCTCAATTCATTAGTTTAACTTAATTTGCTTAATTTATTTAAGCTTTAATTGACCACTCCAAATAAATAACTAAACTAAATCAAATTCACTAAGCAGTCTAAAGCATTATTACAACACTTACTATTGTGTTTATATTATTTCACACTTATATATATGTAAGAACACGTGCTTCTAATTTAATCCTAACAGTAATTTAATATTATGAATAATGGAAATCATACACAACCAGATTTTAATATAGTCACATCACATACCTTCGATCCAGTTCATTGAGTTACCTTTAATTCAAACTTCCAATGAGTATATTCGGATTTCCCATTTAACATTTCAAATTTCCATCAATTCTTCGGGCATTACCAATTACACTACCATCACCTAGTTATGCACATTATAATACCCCTTTATATATATCAACATTTAATTACTAATCTGATTTACGTGTCATAATTTATCCATTACCAGCATTATATACGTATTTTAAGTCCTATCTTACAATTTAACCTATAATTCTTCAATTACAATTACTGGTCTACTTCCCAATTACTGTCAGTTTCTAATTCTTTTCATTCAATTAGAAATCGACAAATCTTAATTTAGGTTCTATTCAACTAAGCCAATACTCAAGACAACACTGCCAACGAATCAATGAGCCAACAAACATATTATTCACATACTGTGTTTAGCAAAATCACTCTTAATAAATTTTAACTTGTGCAAAATCACTTAAGAAAGTAATTTTGGTGGCCACATACCGGATTTTCTGCTATTTTTGGTCCCTTCACCGTCGCCGGAGCCTCACCGGAGTCTCGCCGGAGCTCCACCAGAGACACCGAAACCACCGGGAGAGAGCTTGAAGCCTCGGGTTTCCATTTCCGGTGATCACGCGCCGTGACTGCTCTCCGTTTCGCCGGAATCGACGTCGGCAGCTTTGGTTCTTCCCAACACCGATCTCCTCATCGCCGGCGAGTGAGGATGATCCGCAGCCACCGGGATGTTCGCCTGCCCACCAGGAGTCCCGTCGTGCCGTTCGTGTCGCCTCTCGCCGTCGGAGCTCGCCGGAAAACGCAAGAGAAGCTTCGGTTCCTCTCTCTCCGATCTGCTCGTCACCGGCGATTGAGGAGGATCCATGGCCACCGGAAGATTCGTCTGCTCACCAGGAGTCCTCCAGTGCCACTCGTGTCGCCGTTCGTCGCCGGAGTTGGCCGGAAAACGCTGAGGAAGCTTGCGGGTTCCTCCCGCTCTCCTTGATCGGCGACGCCTCGGGTCGGAGGAAAACGCCACGGGAACGGCGCTGCGGGTTGCGACGGTCCGATCGCCACCTCCGATCGCCTTCAGTGGTCGCCGGCGCTGCCTTCCGCCGCCCCCTCTCCCTCTCTCGGTCTCTCTTTCTTTCCCGATCTCCCCTGCTTTCTTTGTCTATTTTCTTCTCCTCTTAATTCTAGACCCATAACTAAAATTATATGCTATAATTTATTTAATTGTCCATTTACGGATTATTTCTTTGTTTAATATTTTCTTAATTATTTGTATGTAAACACACACTCATATATATATATATATATATATATATATATATATATATATATATATATATATATATATGTAGACTTAAAATTATTTAAATAATTAAATTAAACAACTTTAAGGAAAATTCTACTCTTATGCGTTAAAATTAACATTTAACGAATTTTTAGCCTATCAAGTTATTAAATAAAAACAATGAAATTTTTTTTGGGACATTACAATTCTCCCCTCCTTAAAAGAAATTTCGTCCTCGAAATTTTTCTGGACTTGCACAATAATCACGATTCATCCTTTCAATCAGTTTGCATTCCCAATGCAAATTTGCAAACAATTCAATTGTATTCGTCCATCTCACGGAAGTTATTATCTCATTATAATTAATAATACTTTGTGTGCCATTTGTGGAGACAGTAGAGGAAAAATCCGTTAAACAAAGTGACCAAATGCATAATTCACCATTTTTCTTTGCAGCACAAAACACATTTTAAAATCAATAACTTCCAACTCCACTTCAATAAAAACCAAGATATAGTGTTCCAAACTCCATTAGGAGCAGGTACTACATTTTCATAATAGAGATAAGGTGGCCCAATAACAGTTTCTAAAAGTGTTCTTTGAGTTATAAACTCTGAAACAATGGGAACTCCAAGTCCAATCATTGTATTTGGGAGGCATAGCATTTCATCATCTCCAGACGACAATTTCTTTTCCAACCTCATTTTCTTTTTCCTTTCTCACCTACCATATTCATAAAAACTCCCCTTCTTGTGATTAGGATAATCAACATCAGACTACTTGATCCTTGGCTTCGCCATTGGAGCAGCACAAATGAAACCTATAAGCTCTACTATTGTTACATGTGGTCCACATCTCTTTAGAGCTATCAATGCCTTGTCCTTAGAGTACCCCATCCTCATCAGAAACAATAAAACGTTTCCCTCATTATCAGACTCAAATTTAACAATTTACCTCATTTCCAGAACTCTCATTACCAGAAAAATCATTAAGAAAGTACCCATCATATCTAAAGACCGATAATCAGAATCAACATGCAGCTCTTACGTGATTTTTAAATCACGGAGTATGCGAGAAAAGTCTAAAATTGAATCTGTATTTCTTTTCCCGTTTTCCTGAATTACTTTAAACACCGTTTCCACATTCAACTCCGTTCCAACAAAATGATCAATTACCTTAGAGCTAGAAAAGCTAGAAGATAATCTTGTCGAATGTTTAAGAAGTGTTTTATGTGTCCAAAAGTGCACTTTCTTCTTAACTTACGCGTTAATCAGGCGCAAGTTACATCATACTTAAGCCAATAACATATCCATTCTCGAGATCATATCATTTCTTTATTTTCCATCTTTGGCATGTACACTCTATTCGAAAACCAATTGTACACACATCTTATTACTTACTTACCTTAATCCTTACTTAATTCCCTTCTCCTAAGATACATTATTTTCTCAATACAGAATCGCTTACACATTCAATAAACTCTTTCTTTAATCAAAATAACTATAACATTTCCTTCTTAGTTTACCAGTATCACTAGTCACAATTTGTCCATTTCTGAAACATCACATATATATCTTGCAGTACTTATTACTTAACAATCTTATACAAAAGTTCACAAATTCCATTCACTCTTATAAGCCAATTCAAGCTATAATCAATTAGTCAATCTAATCAGATACAATTCCATTCCATAGTATGTTGAAATCTTATCACATTCTATACCTTAATTCACTAACAAGAAGGATCAAACCCACAAATTACACAGATACAAATCTCTTACTCATACTTATACACATTTAGTGATCCTTCACCCCTTTCTTTTTCAATTCCAAGATTGAATTTCAAATTTCTTATTTTACTTACTCAACTTTGTTACACTCCTTATTACTTCCAATGAAGGTACATCTACCTCACTTTCATACACTTACTATATTCCACGCCAGTTTCCTTTCAATTAGGGCATATGCATAAAACTTGATGTTTTTCATGAATAGTCATGTGATGCCGATACAATGAATGTATGATGTTTCATGTATGCAGTATGATGCAAATGTGCGTATCATATAAGAACAGTGCATAGTGACCCAGCCCATGCATAAAATATTCAATGATTGCCCCTCTATCAAGGATAACTGACAGGTACCTCAAGTATCACAACCTTCGTACCACTTTCATATACTTTAAACCTCATAATTTTTGAACATCTCAATTTCTTACCTCTAATCTTCTATTCAACTCTTTCCGAATTATCTCTACTTAGAACTAAATAGAAATGTCCATAATAAACAACACATTCATTTCTCATAAACAATATCACATATTCTCCAAATATCTTATTGGCCAGAACCGCCTAAACCTTTGCTCTGATACCACTAATTGTAACACCCTTTTTACTGTACATAATAACTTAATTGTCTTAAACTATTCTTAAAATCATTACGAAAATCCGGAAACTTTTTTTTTTTTTTTTATCACTAATAAACTTTACTATTCACACAATCATTCTCAAATAGGCTACTTAAATTCTACCGAAATTTCGGCAGAGTCTCCTCTATAATATTGCCTATCCCCCTGTAAACAGAAAGTCTTTACACTTCTATAATCACATACATATTCATCCGTCCTACTCCATTTCAAACTCCAACACAATTTTGCCCATCCTCCAATTTAATTCCAATTACATACTTATATAATAGCTCACAATGTCATCAGCTCACTATTACATCAATTATACAAAATACAAGAACATAATATCAATACATCAACTATTTACTATGAATAATTATCTAATACAATTTCTTTGATACAATAGTATCCTAATTATCTAGGGAGTGTACATGCCACAAGAACCAATATTGGAATTATCAAATACAAAAATTCCATTTCTTTCGCTTCCTTTCCAGACTTACCATTTCATATTTCTTCTATGAAGCGGTGCTGATATTCACTTGATTTCTGTCTTATACCTGCGCGAGGATAAACCACGCGCTAAGCTTTACGCTTAGTGGTGACTACCAAATTTACTTATCCAAAGCATAAATATAATATATACACATATAATTGATCATTCATACGTTAATATCGCAAATTACTTTTTCTTTTTATAATCAATATAATACTTTATAAATAATATACCAATAGCTATTTAACTCCAAATTAAGTATGAATAATTTGCAAGATAAAACCATATTTATGCAAAGTATTCAATATTCTTTTAAAAATGCTGAAATTTCTTAAACTTGCATATTCAAGTTTTCAAATCCATAACTGAAATTTCCTAACATTTTGACAATGTACAAATCATGCTTATCATGCATCGCTAATCAAATTCCATGAATTATTAACCAGTCAATATGCTTCTGACATAACAGTTAATATTTCATTTTTACATAACAATTATTATGGCTTCCCTCTAGTCACTAATACCCACTAATATATGTATGTATGTAACACTCAATCGCGATTATGAATTTTATATACATATATGTACATAAAGCTATTTCATTATATTACCAATTTCATGGAATCATTAACTGATATCATTTACTCAATTAAAGTTTTTATCACAGGACCATCAGCTTTATCATACTTCGAAGTCATAAGATACATTAGTTAACTTTCAGCCAAATATATATATACACATATATACATATGTATCAAACTTTAAATTTCACTATTATCTATTAGTATCCTTCAACTGTATTTCTGTCATTAAGTTATTTTATGGCTTTTAATCCACATTTACTTTCACACTTGCCATCTAACTTCTTAAGTTATACATTTAATATGGATTATAAATTATTTATATAAACCCACCAGTTTATCTCACTTCATTTATTCATCATTAAATTTCTTGATTCACACAATTATTTCACATTCATAAATTCACTTTGCAATTTATTGTTTTGCCCATAGTACAATGCTGGCAGACTCTAAGCACAGGATAAACGGGATGTGAACCCATAAGAGTTCACCATAACCTGGAGAGACCTCTGAGAGATCACTCCAGTCTTACAAACCTGAAGGAACCCCGAAGGATTACCCCCAGTCTTTCAGATACCAGTGGAGTCCTGTGTGACCACCACTGTCTTACAATACAGAACAGTACACTTCGGATATTCAGATACATATATTCGGATACAGAAGTAGGACCATCATTGGCCTACAAAAAAAAGTGATATTCAGATATTCAAATATTCAGATATTCAGATACAGAAGTAGGACCATCATTGGCCTACAAAAAAGTGAGTCGTCATGCTCACATCCGCGGTCTTATGTCCCTATGGCTAGCCACTATATCCTGAACTAGACTTGACTACCAGCTCATCGAATAGGGCCACATTATTGAATATTATTTAAATAAATCAAAACTTTGATCTTTACATAAAATAAGATCAATATACATTTCAATTCAATTTTTCAGAAATAATCCCGGTATCATCCATCATCATTTTCTCATACAATTTCATTACTTATCACATTCCACTGATTTTGTTTCACAGGAAGCCATTAATCATATTTATATAATTAAAATGTGTTAACAATAATAATATACCTCATTTATATCAGTATACATTCTGACACTACTCTTTCTTTCCATTTCAATTCATTTTCATCTTATTTCGTCAAATTAAGTTTATTTCATACCATACCATTAATACATTATTGTTTAAATAGGGATTCACTATTTTTCATTTATCCAATTCTTCTTACAAATTACCCCATTTAAACACGTATAACCCATTTTTACTTTTATTTATAGCCTGATATTCTGACTTCCTTAATAGACTAATTTACTTTATTGTTATAATTGTCTTTAGGCATACTTAACTATACTCTTAATTTGTTAAGTACACTCACTTTCTATAATTCATTCACTTAACATGATTCCGCTTAAAATACTTTGTCCTTTACTCATAACTTTTTATACTAAATTACACTAAATTTCATTTACTTTAAATGACACGTATTATAAGTCCGCAACTCTATCATATTATTCGTAACATTTAACAAAATTGTACTAAACAAATTTTCACAAGTCGACCCATACATAGCGACTGAATTAATTACGGTAGTAATTCATCACAATATATATATTATTCATTCTTAGTTTATAAATCCAAATGCACAATTCAAGTGAAATTCCATGATGTACCCAAAAACAGAACTCCACAATTACCGAGCCCTACTTGTTTCTATTTCAATGATTTAGCTCAATTCATTAGTTTAACTTAATTTGCTTAATTTATTTAAGCTTTAATTGACCACTCCAAATAAATAACTAAACTAAATCAAATTCACTAAGCAGTCTAAAGCATTATTACAACACTTACTATTGTGTTTATATTATTTCACACTTATATATATGTAAGAACACGTGCTTCTAATTTAATCCTAACAGTAATTTAATATTATGAATAATGGAAATCATACACAACCAGATTTTAATATAGTCACATCACATACCTTCGATCCAGTTCATTGAGTTACCTTTAATTCAAACTTCCAATGAGTATATTCGGATTTCCCATTTAACATTTCAAATTTCCATCAATTCTTCGGGCATTACCAATTACACTACCATCACCTAGTTATGCACATTATAATACCCCTTTATATATATCAACATTTAATTACTAATCTGATTTACGTGTCATAATTTATCCATTACCAGCATTATATACGTATTTTAAGTCCTATCTTACAATTTAACCTATAATTCTTCAATTACAATTACTGGTCTACTTCCCAATTACTGTCAGTTTCTAATTCTTTTCATTCAATTAGAAATCGACAAATCTTAATTTAGGTTCTATTCAACTAAGCCAATACTCAAGACAACACTGCCAACGAATCAATGAGCCAACAAACATATTATTCACATACTGTGTTTAGCAAAATCACTCTTAATAAATTTTAACTTGTGCAAAATCACTTAAGAAAGTAATTTTGGTGGCCACATACCGGATTTTCTGCTATTTTTGGTCCCTTCACCGTCGCCGGAGCCTCACCGGAGTCTCGCCGGAGCTCCACCAGAGACACCGAAACCACCGGGAGAGAGCTTGAAGCCTCGGGTTTCCATTTCCGGTGATCACGCGCCGTGACTGCTCTCCGTTTCGCCGGAATCGACGTCGGCAGCTTTGGTTCTTCCCAACACCGATCTCCTCATCGCCGGCGAGTGAGGATGATCCGCAGCCACCGGGATGTTCGCCTGCCCACCAGGAGTCCCGTCGTGCCGTTCGTGTCGCCTCTCGCCGTCGGAGCTCGCCGGAAAACGCAAGAGAAGCTTCGGTTCCTCTCTCTCCGATCTGCTCGTCACCGGCGATTGAGGAGGATCCATGGCCACCGGAAGATTCGTCTGCTCACCAGGAGTCCTCCAGTGCCACTCGTGTCGCCGTTCGTCGCCGGAGTTGGCCGGAAAACGCTGAGGAAGCTTGCGGGTTCCTCCCGCTCTCCTTGATCGGCGACGCCTCGGGTCGGAGGAAAACGCCACGGGAACGGCGCTGCGGGTTGCGACGGTCCGATCGCCACCTCCGATCGCCTTCAGTGGTCGCCGGCGCTGCCTTCCGCCGCCCCCTCTCCCTCTCTCGGTCTCTCTTTCTTTCCCGATCTCCCCTGCTTTCTTTGTCTATTTTCTTCTCCTCTTAATTCTAGACCCATAACTAAAATTATATGCTATAATTTATTTAATTGTCCATTTACGGATTATTTCTTTGTTTAATATTTTCTTAATTATTTGTATGTAAACACACACTCATATATATATATATATATATATATATATATATATATATATATGTAGACTTAAAATTATTTAAATAATTAAATTAAACAACTTTAAGGAAAATTCTACTCTTATGCGTTAAAATTAACATTTAACGAATTTTTAGCCTATCAAGTTATTAAATAAAAACAATGAAATTTTTTTTGGGACATTACAAGAATACTATTTTTTACAATCTCCATGTTGACTACACCATTGGGCGCAGTGCTGGTGATTGAGATCTTCAAAATCTTCCAAAACAGTGGCAGAGAGGCTAACACCAATAAAACAAACACTTTATCATCCAGTTTTACTCCCATTCTGTTTAGCTGATCCTGAATCCGTTTCATCTCATTCAAGTGGTATGGCAAGTAAGTTACTTCTCTATATCTTACTTGCACCAACTTGGTCAAGTAAAATAATTTATTATTTTTTGTCTTTGAAAAATACAACGTCTCCAGCTTATTCCACAGTATTCTAGCATCTATCTCATTACAGATGTGATTGAACACATTGTCTTCAATAAATTGTCGGATAAAACTGTACATCTGCTCATTGTCAAACTTCCACTCCTCATCGGTTTTACCTTCAGGTTTAGCTGCAGCAAACACCGGTAAATGCATCTTCGTCACAACTAGAAGATCTTTCATCTTTTTACTCTAGATGTGGTAGTTTGAGTCATTTAAGTAGATAATTCTGCTAATTTTTGCCTCCATCTAGATCGAAATTCAATGGACTTCTTCGATTTAAAAAATTTTCTGACAGTGAATAGTATCCATATACGTGAACAGTACCGTATATATGAATAGTACCGTATGAACAGTACCATGCTACAGTATCGTGTGAATAGTACCTAACTACAGTACTTTCGAACAAAAAAGCTACAGTACCATGCAAATTTTGAATGCAAAATTTGCACTTTGAACACTATCACTATTCACCAAATTTCTCGTTTTACACCCGTTTTCGAAACGGATCGTACCAAAAAATTTCTTATATTTTTCTCTTCCAAGCAATATAATTATTTTTTCAAAATTTGCTAATTTTTCGAACAGCAGTCTTGATACAGTGTCGAAAAAATAGCCGAATCAAGGAAAAAAAATTTCTGATGTGGAAGATCAGTTTACGCTGCAACCACAGAGCATAATAAGAAATAACCTTGATTCTGATACCAGTTGCTAGGTACAGCGGATAAATTAAAATAAATTAATAGAGTAAAAATATTGACACTAGCAATTTAACGTGGTTCACCCTTTTATTTGGATTACGTCTACGGGACAAATTCCGAAAATATTTTTTTCACTAATAAAATTAATAGGTACAAGAGAAAAAGACAATACAATAATTTTGAGATAAAACTAAAATAGTAGCACATAAGCATTTCCCAAACTTACCATTTTGTCACTCCCATTTTAGAAAAATATCCCAAATATTTTTCTAAAATACTTTTTTCTCTTAATTTACAAAACTGAAAAATAATTTAAATTGATCTGAGAAGGCCTATTTATAGGCCTCCCAGTTATCATATTACGTGCATGGATAGCTATTAAATAGCTGTTCATATAGAAACAAAATTGAATTAAAATTGCTGCCACCTAATTTGATTTTTGACTTTTCAACTTTTGCCAACCCTTTTTATTTCTTTCTTTCTTTTAAAACTGTGAACCCCACGTGTTGGAGGAACCCATATACCTAACCTATATTACAAAAAATACTTGTAATTAATATTAGGAACATATAAATTTGATGGATAAAATTAATATAAAAATGTCATGTAAGCTTAGTTGATTGAAAAAAAGGCAGCAAATTAACTGTACATTAACATGAGTTAATAATTTCATCCACGTTCAACTAGTAAAGATGAATATGGTCGATTTTTTATTATAAATAAACGGATTGAAATAATTAAAATTAAAATTTGATAAATAATTTGAAATTAAAATCAAATCAAAATTTATATTAAAACTAAATCAGAATTCTCTTATATTACTAACTAATAAAAAATCGATTAATAATTTAAAAAATATTATTAAAAAAATGATGTCGCTTTAAAAAGTTGACTAATCAAACCAAACCAAAAGTTAAATTCTGCATATTTCACTAATTAAAATGGAACCAATAATTCAAATTACCCTTGTTAAGTTATCAATAAAACATTTAATAATTTTATTAATATTTCTCTTTTCCAATGCTTCTCTTTACTATTTTTATTTTTTAAAAATATTATTAGACAATAGTGACTGGAAAAGTAAATATTTTAATTTAGGCTATTTTAATTTTTTAATATAATTTTTTATAAAATTAAGTAAAATCATTAATTATCTTAATGTTGATGAAACATGTAAGAACTAACCAATTGATGTAAGGGAATTTTTTTACTTATCTATTTATGCTAAAAATAAATCAAAGGACTTTCAAAAATATGAAAAACAATGCTCAATTTTCACCAAATCTATCATTTTCAGCATTAAAAAAAGGAAATTGTTTTCATGACTTTATTAACAAAAAAACATCCCGTAATTAAATTACTGATTAAGATAGTCTGTTCCTAATTATATTGAAAGTCATATATGATATATATGATAGACTTCTGAAGGTTGATGGAAATTTCAGTCATGAAATTGAAATAGACAAAACATTAAAAAAGATAATAAACTAATTAATTAATTAATTAATTAATTATGGATCGTACAATTTAAAGATTGGGAAAAAGCCATATATATATATATATATATATATATATATATATATATATATGGTATTTGTTTATTTATTGAATTGTGGTAAAGTCAACATAAAAAAATAAAAATAAAAATAAAATTTAAGGATTTGTTTGGTGAGGGAAAAGGCGAACAGGAAGACCATTGGCAGGGATAGGCATAGGATCAACAATAATCTTTTCATGAGGAATAATCTTTTGGAATTTGAATCTTCTAACCAAATGATGCATAAAAACAAGTATTTCCAATCTAGCATACTCTTTTCCAGGGCACATTCTTGGCCCTCCACCAAATGGTACATACGTGTATGGTGCTGGTCCTTTTCCTTCAAATCTTCTTGGATCAAATTTCTCTGGTTCTTCAAAATATTCTGGATTTTTATGGGTCGAATTCGCACTCCAATACAACTGCATTCGTAAATACATTATTAATTCAATTCGAGTCACATCAGTTCATCAGGGGGATAAAATTCTTTCAACACTAATTTTTTCCATTAATAAAACTCAATTCAACATCTTATTTAAAAAAAATAGTGTTGAACTACTTATGATTTTCTCCGTTCATAAGACTCAAATTCGAAACTGATTATTATTTGAACCACCCAGCATTATTAAATTGTCAATTTCATTACCTATATATATATGTAAGGAAGGTGGAAAGAAAATTAGTATTAATTGAGAAGGAAATAAATGAAGGATTAGTTAGGATTAATACCTTCCATCCTTTTGGAATTGAAAAGCCATTAAAGATGAAGTCATTGATGGCAACTCTAAAAGCACCTTGAAGAGGAGGAGCAACTCTCATCACTTCACATGCTACATTCCATGAATATTTCATCTTTTGAATATCATCCCAATTCAGCAACTCTCCTTCTCTTTTGGATTTTGCAATCTCCATTTGCTCTATTTATTAAAAACAAAATTCTTCATTCATAAATCTTATTATTTATTTTTTTTTTTGAAGTTAAAAGAAAAAAATAAGAAGAAGCTAGAAAAGCCAGCCAATGAAATGAAGCTTACTAGTCCTTTTCAGCCAGTGAAATAAATAAACTTACCTTGAAAAACTTGGTCATAAATGTGAGGAAGTTGAGAAAGATAATTAACAATGAAAGTGCAAGCAGCACTAGCAGTGTCATGCCCACCAATCAACAGACCAAGAATTTTATTGGAAATATCATATTCATCCATAAACTTTCCATTTTCATCACAAGTAGTGAGCATATGAGATAGAATATCTTGTGTTGCTGATGCATTTCCTTCACCAAGATCTGTTTTTCTTTGCTTTATAATCTTCAACAACTCTTTTCTTATGGACTTTGATGCATTTATAGCTCTTCTAAATGGAGTTCCAGGCAAATCTAAGGGTATAGAAATTATTCCTGAAGCTAATACCTGAAATGGTTCTTCAAATTTAGCTATATGGTTTGGATCTTCTATGCTCAGGAATAGCCTGCAAGCTAACCAAAATGTGTAGTGTTTTGCCAATGGAAACACTACTACTTCTTCTTTGTTCTCCCATCCTGAACTGAAATGCCTCTCTGCAATACTATCCATGATACCTGCAAGTCCATTCATTTTACGCAATTATATGTTAAAAATATATATATATCTTTAACCCAGTTCACTCTAAAAGGTAACTCGTGAAATAAGGATTGTACGAGCCCCCTGATGGCTATGATATATAACATATCAAAACTGTGATGGATAATGATGGGCTTGATTAGGGCTGTTAATGCCCGACCAGTCAATTCAATCCAAACCAAAGTGTTACTTTTCAGGTTTGATTAATGACTTGGGTTGGATTGGTTATTCGTGATTACTAGCACATGTTGGATTGGTTTGGTTAAACTATTCGGTTTTGTAGGCAACTGACAGCGAAAGAACAATGCATAGGCGCATTATTTATATATCCACAACCCGTTTACCTTTGACCTATACATTCTCACGTGTCCATGCGCATGTAATATATATATATATATATACTTACTAACAGTACTGTTGTTAATCACAACCACCAAATTTAACCTAACTGATTACAGTACTGTTGTAAATATTTGTTTATTTGTATCTGTTTGATAATGTGAACTTTATATACGAATGAAGAGAACTTTATGTATTAAATATCATAAATTTTCTAGTGGTAATTTAGTATATTATTGTAATTAAAATTTAATATGAATTGAGATTATAATTATTTGACATGCTTGTGTCTCAAATTTCTTATTTATTATTTATTTTACAGAAAAAAAAAATATAAAGAAAAATACTAAATCAAAAAGAAATTTAAACTCCTTAAAGCCGTATTCAATCCATTTCAAAACCATCATTTATATTTATATTTACTGAATTGAATCCATTTCAAATTTGATCTAACTTAATCCATCAATAGTCATAATTATGGATTCACTGTTATATCAAAATAACTTTCAACACAGTTATAAACCTTTTAGTTATCTTACGTGAAATTCTCTTCAACTGCTTTCACTTCTACTTAACTATTTCCACGTCAAATTTTCATCAAGAAATAGATGGAAATTTGACTATAATTAGGGGTGTAAAATTAAAACAAAATATGTAATTGTGTAAAATTTATATAATATCATACAAGAAAATTAAAAATTACCTATATATCTTTGGAGAGCTTCAGGTTTGAGGAAGTGAGGGAGAAGCTTTCTCATCTTCTTAGCTTCTTCTTCAGAAGAAGTGGAAGGAAGAGAATTAGGGAAAATCTTGTTAACAGCGTCAGGCCACCATGCTTGGACAAGCTTATTCTCATTGGAGAACAAGAACTTATTAGCAGAAGAACCACAGAACACAGCTGCAGGTTGTCCCAAAAGATTAGTTTTAAAAACAAGAGATGAATACTTTTGTATTCTGTCGAACACAAACTTCTCAGGATGTCCTTTCCATCCTGCTGATAAAAACTCAAAGCTTTCTCCTATAAACGGTAACCCTATTTTTCCAGGTGGAAGATTTTCATGCTCGTATTGGGATTTGTGCTTGTGAAATATCACTAACACACATAAACCTATCAATGAAACTAATCCAAACAAAACCCTAATCCACAAATCTTCCATTTTTATTTATTTGCTTTTGTTTCCTTAATTTCTCTTCTCGTTGGTACCATGTTATGAGCCTGTTTATCTGCTTATTTATAGGCAAATACAAATAGAGTGGTTAGTAGTTATTATTCCTGTAATTCTTTGGGGTAGTTTTTAGTTAATTGTGTGGTCTTTTCGAGTTTGGTACTAATTCATTTATCATCCTTTATTTAGTCAAAAAGTTAAGGAATTTGTCTCCATTTCACCTAATTAATTAATTAATTAATTAATTAATTATGTTTTGAATCTAATTTTAACCTATATATGAATATATATGCTTTTCACATGTATAAATTATAACTAATGAGAAGTTGCCTTGTTTCCTAAAGTGAGAATATATAAAGGTGTAACCTTTTTATTTTCGTAATTTTCCATGAAAGATCAAGCAAACTATATAATATATATATACATATAAATCATTCTAATATTTCTAGCGATTTTTTGCATTTAAATTATCATTTTTCTCTAAGAAAAAATAATTAATTCTCAATTTTATGTAAGTTTTACTTGTAAATAGCATCTTTAATTTTTTTAAATACAAAATAAAATTTCAGTTCATTAAAAAAAAAATTAGATGACGTTGAGGTTTTAATTCCTTAAAATTTGAGGAGCTAAAAAGTTATTTTACTTTATAAAAATGACTAGCTGAAGTGTATTTGAACTATGTAATTGGTAATGGCATCAAATGTCAAATTTTAAAAAATTGACATTAGATCCCTATATATTTTAAACTACTCATATTTGGTCAAATTTAGATGAAATTAGCAGAATCGAAATGCACCATTTGTTAATAATAATATAGTTTAAAATCAACTTAAACTGATTGTGGTATCCACAAAATATAAAAAATTTGAAAAAAATATTCAATCATTTCATTATGCAAAAAGTTATAAATTTATTTTTTTTTCTCCAATTTTCATATTATAAGTGGGTACCACAGTTGTTTTAAATTAATTTCATGCTATATTAATTGCACATATTTCATTTAAATTAAATTTAACATTTGAATAATATAAAAATTTAATATTAATTTTTTAAAATACAAAAATTTAATATAAAAAATGTTAAATTTCAGAGAGCTCAAGACGTGTTTTTGTCTTACAATTTTATGAGTTTCACACTTAAGGCGGAAAACAATACCTTTAAAAATAAAAAAGTTGGCAAACGTTATTCACAATTCTTCTTTTTTTCTTTTTCTTTTTCAATCTAATGATCCACTTATTCAAAAAAAAACAACTAAGAAAATTGCCGCATTGAGAGGTGGGAAAGTCAAGACAATGCAGAAAATAATAATTTGAAAAGATGTATATATTGAAAAGATGAAAATAATTACGAGCAATAAAGCCAACTTGAGAAAACCATCAACAAGTGTTTGACGAGCAAAACAAAATGAGCAACTATGTTAATCTGTTTAGGAACATGAAAGAAATAAGGTAGAGATACTAAAATATCCTAGGTTGTCTCCGTAATATTAAAATATTTTTATAATTAATTTTGAAATAAAAATGCCTCATAAGATTAATAAAAATATATTAAAATGCTTATAACATTAATAAAAAATATATTAAAATATCCCTAATAATTAATATAACTAAAACAGTATAATTGCCCCTAGAACTAACTGTTGTAAACTCTAAATTAACAATATTGATGTGGCATGACATAGCGTTAGGGGTAAGCAAATTTCGGTTCAAACCGAAAAACTGAATCAAACCAATCGAATTTTTTAATTTGGTTCGGCTTTTCGGTTCGGTTTCAGTTTCAAAAATAAGCTAATTTCGGTTCGGTTTTGAAAGGCAAAAATCGAAAAAACCGAACCGACCTAATAATTATTAATATATATTATTTTTTTCTTTTTTACAAAAATAAACTTTATTTTTTTATTTTTTAATTCAATATAAGAGGGTTTAACTCAAATTAAATATATGTACATTTTTTAATTTGAAGTTTTTTATTTTAATTTTATAATTTGTAATTTTATATAATTTTTAGACAATTTTTTTAATTATAATTTTAAAATTTCAATTTTATCGGTTAAGAACCGACCCAAAATATCGGTTCGGTTTGAGTTCGGTTATCATATTATATCGGTTCGATTTGTCCAAATCTTAATAATTCGATTTTCGGTTATTTCGGTTCGGTTATTGAACCGAACCGACCGTTACTCACCCCCTACGTAGCGTTGCTACGTAGCAAACAGTGCCGCATGTATTTTTTAGAAAAAATCTAAAGTCATGATATTTTAGCACTATAAAAAAAAAATATTAGGGACATTTTAGTATTTCAAGAAAAATATAAAGGACATTTTAGTATTTTCCGAGAAAAACGTTAAGGGCATTACCCTGGGAAAAACGTCAAGGACATTTTTGTTTTCTAAATTCTCAAATAATGCAGCCATTATTTTTTTATTGTTATAATATTGAAATCAATAAATAAATTTTTAATAAATAAAATTGAAAAAATATCTAAAAAATATAATTAACTTTTCTACAAAATAACTCAATTGCTAAACAGTTTGCTACATCATGTAACCAGATTTTCAAATTTCAAATTTCAAATTTCAAATCACATCAATTAAGAAAACTTAACTGATAAAAACTCTCGAAACTATGTAATTTATTTATAATTTTCTTTCATACTCCTACATTTATTAGAGACACAAATAAAAAGTAAGAGATATTAATTAACCAATGTTTGTTGGTAAAAAAATATATTAAATAAATGTATATTAAAAAATTAATCAATTAATTTTAACTATCAAATGAAATATAATTTGAAATAAATAGAAAAATAAAAATGAAAAATATGCTTATCAAATTGAAATAGAATGGTTCAGAATATGTTAATTTATTAGATATTTAACCTAAATTAAATACTATTATTTATCTAAAATATCACTCCCTTGGTCCTATTTTAAGATATCATAATCTAATTTATACAGTGACTAAATTTTTAAATTATATATTTTTATATAAAATATACTTAAAATAAATTAAGAAAATATTTCTTGCCTAAGAGTTTTATTTAACTTTTTCAAATATAATGCATTTTGCAATAATTTTCTTAATTTTTTTTCATCAAGTTGAATATATATGTAAAAAAAAAAATCTGAAATAATTGGTCAACTACTAGAAAAATATATAATATCCCAATAACAATAATTTTTTAAGCTTGTTAGCCAACCATAATAGACTAAAATGGAATTTGACCCATAAGACAAAATCTAAAAGAAATCTTTTTCTTTAGGAAATTCCATGAATTCTTTTCCACCACTAAGTGGAAATGGAATGGATTTACAATTTCTTCTAATTTTCCTTTAAATTAAGTTGACTTCAAGTAGGTCTTCTTATTTTATTTTTGTTTGAGTTAGGTCCCTTTTTTTTTAATTTATTTAAGTTAGGTTGTGACTAATAAACCATTTTCTTTATATAAGTAATTATTATTTTCTTGTTGGAGTCCAAAAACACTGCTTTTTCTTCTAGGAATATCAGAATTTCTTAGTCTTTTTATACTGTAAAAATCAACTTGAAATTCCTTGTCTTCACACCTTACCAAATCCACTTAGATTAATACTTATTGCTATTTTGTTACCTAATTTTTCTTTGTTAATATATGTGTATATATATTGTAAAGGAAAGAAAAACACCTTAGCGTGATATGATGCGTGCATGTATATATCATTAGATCAAATACTTTCATTCAATTTGACAGTATATACATACGGGAACACTTACAAAACAGCTGGATAGGAGTCATATAACACAACACCTTCAATAAAATGTTGCTAAAAAGAAAAATATATATTGCAAGTTGCAACCCATCGCTCAATGTTTATTTGGTGGTTATTGACCAAAGTACCTAAGATTAAAAACCGGTCACAGGCCCATAGTCTCTCATCTCCTCATTCCTTTTAGGAAAATTATGAAAACTTTACTATTTGTTATTTACAGAAAATAGTATTATATTTTGTTAAAAAAAATTGAAGTATTTATTTTTTATAAACAATTTTAAAAAATGTCTTCATTTTAATAAATCAAAAACATTTTTCTTAGAAAAATGAAAAAAATGTATTAGAAATTAATGATTTTTGCTAAATTAGAAAATTGAATTAGGTATTGTTTAATTCCGCGATAAAATTTATTTTTCATTGAAATTCTACAAAAGAGATATGATACTCAGATATCTAAATTAGTAGAAGTGTTTGAGAAATTGTGTAAAGAGCATGTATTTTATTGTACCTTAAATATAGTAATTAGGCCCCTACGGAGAGATTTATCTGTTAGCTAAGTACTGTAATTAGAACAGGAATTAGATTTCTTTTTAAACTTGAATTTATATCCCTTATTATTATGACTATATTTCTCGAGAAGATTGAATTCCATTTAAATTAAAATTTCTTATTACTTTAAAATCCTAAAATATAGAGCATTATGAAGTATATTCATTTAATAAAAATAGAAATTCAAAGATTATATAAAAACCCAAGTTCAGTAGGGTAAATGCATTAAAAAGGGATCGATGTATGCATTTCTAATTTTTGAAATTAAAATAATACCTAAACCAATATAGTTTAAAATGATTCATCACCTATAGGCTATACTATATATTTACACTTGGGTTTTTATTACTTTCTTTTCAATAATACTTAGCTATTTTCCGCCCATGTGACCGATTTAGTCCACTTTTACTTGTTTCCGTGATCCAGACCGGTTGATATTCGGTCACGATCCCATTTATAATCCGTTTAAAATCATCCAAAATAAAATATCTAGCTCAAATCAGCGTTGAAAATGGCCCAAACGAACCGAACCATACCACTACCCAAATCAACTATCAATTACTTCATTCCTGCAAATGGCTATGCCACTCTTATTACTGCGAGTGCTTCAAGTCCTCTTCAACTTTATTATGGATTCTTCGTTTCTTTTTCTTTTTCTTTTTCTTTTTCACCGGAGAATGATATCATATCATTTTTAGTTATATATATGCCTTGTTTGGTTATTTGATGAGCACACACAGTCCATGGCTAATACATGTCATTGATAGTTGATATCGTATTAATATTTAAATATTTAATAAAATTATATAGAACTGTTCAATATAAATATATATTTAATCGTTTAGATATAATATTTTAAATTAAAATAAGACGCTTAATAATAGGTCCAAGTTAAAGCTAATAAAATTCTTTAATGAAATAACTACTACTTGTCCCATCTTTAAGCAAACTACTATTGATCACATTCAACAACTTAGACCCATGCTTTTGCCACGTTGTATGTATCATGCATGCAGAAAATTAGCCTCAAGGTTCTTCATGGACACTTCGTTGGGATCTTCTCGACTTATTAGTTATTAACAATAATAATTTATTTAAAATCAATAACTGACATATAATTCTGTATGTGTACACACATATATACACCTGTTCTTGGACCAGATTTTTGAGTAAGCTATCTGAGATTCAAACAGTCAGCCATCGTTGTTTCATAAAAGTTGCCAAACGCATTTGAGTAAGCTAATAGAATTGAAACAAACACCAAAACACACTTTCTCAAATTTGCTTATAGAAAGATTTATATGATTTAGACATCATGTTTTATAATTATAGTGTGACTGCCAACGTATAAATTATAGTATATTTCTTTCTTTTTCTTTTTAATTGTTCTGCACCCAGTTATTCACCACCACCACCGTATCAACCCCCTCTTGATGATGATGATCTTGAAAGCTTTGATCTTTCCCATGGTCTTTTCAAGTTAAAACTCAAAGCAGAAAAATTTCCACCTCTACTGATTCTTCAGAACAAACCCGCCTTCCTGCTCCACCAAAGAATCAGGACAAGCAAATTTCTTAGTGGCACAAATTCATATCTCTGATCCTGTTCCTTCCACTTCTTCAAGTGACTAGAGTAATTCTAAGATCCAGATGAGGATCCCAAGCATTTTTCTCAAATCCTTATGGCAAATGATGAAGCGCCAAATAGTACTGCAACTGCTCCTCCTCCTTCTTATGGTTCTCAGGTTCCTCTTCATCCTTCAAATCAACCCCGAGGTGCTCCCACCTAAGAATACTTTGCGGAAGAACCACTAAATGATGACATTGATGATAATTTTCGAACCAATCTGCCACCTACACTGACTCCACCAACCTTTGGTTTGCGGTTCACATTTGATGATATCCCACCTCATAAATGGAGAGATAGACTTCAAGAATTTTATGCTTGGCTTGAACTACAAACGAGAAAATCAGATGCTGATTTTTCTCAGATCGTTCAAGAGTTCACCTCACAGTTTACTGGTCTGCTGAAGGACCGGTTTGTGATACTTGATGTATACAACAAGTTGCAGTTCTATCAGTTTCCTGACATCTCTCATGTTCTTAATTTCATTCATAAGGAATTCATTGGCGAACTAGCTCAGTTTGATGAAAAGTACAAAAGATGAATATTTCAAGATGAAATGTTGTTCACTGTCTAGAAAAGGTCTGGGCAGACATTTTTACAAAATGAACTCCTGAAGGTCTGGACCACCTCCTTCCTTCCCACAGTTCTCACAAACCAGTCCCTGAGCAGACAAGTAAACCGTGAGATGAACTCCTGAAGGATCTGAGAAAAATCAGTATCCGCTTTTCTTGTCTGTAGTTCATGCCAGGCATAAAATTCTTGAAGTCTATCTCTACACTAATGACGTGAGATGTCATCAAATATGAACAACGAAACAAAGAAAAAGGTTGGTGGAGTCGGTCGAGGAGGAAGGTTGGTTAGAAAATTATTGTCAATGTCATCATCTAGTGGCTCTTCTGCAAAGTATTCTTGGATAGAAGCTACTCGGGGTTGATTTGAAGGACAAGGAGGAACCCGAGAATCCTAAGTAGAAAGAGAAGTTGCAGTACTATTTGACGACTCATCATCTGCCATAAGGATCTAAGGAAAATGCTTAGGATCCTCATCTGGATCAGAGAATTATTAATGACTGAATTCTGGATTTGAGCTTAAAGATAGACAAAATATCATTATTTGCTGAAGTTATTAGCCATATGAAAGAACTGAAGCAAAATGCAGCAGAAGCTAACGCAGGTCCATTTGGGCCAATTCAAATCCGTCCAATTTGTTTAAACCTAGATCCATTTATGACCCACAAATAATGACCCATTTATACTCAATATATCAACAAAAAACATTAAATAGGAAAGAACAAATTGTATTCTACTCGAGAAAGTTAAACATAAAATTTGCTGCCACAACACCATAGAAATTAAAACATCCATTGAACAAACTATTTGACAATAGAAATAAGCCAGCAAATCAATTGCATAAGCATTATAACCAGAAATTCCACAACATTCTTCTGACAACTTCCTATCATCAGTTAAATGCAAGATAGCTGCATAAGCTTTCAGAGATAACAAACTTACACTACACTCATGGACATTATCTGACGAGCAAGACCTGGATCTTGCTGCAAAAGCTCCCTCAAGTTGTTCTCCACCTCAGCCATTTGCTTTTCCAGGTATTCTTTGGAAGTCTGTTCCAAGTACAACAGATTGCTTTATTTTCTGACAGATTTAAATGGGAAAAAAATTGCCATTATAGGAGGAAGGTAAAGAAGAGAATGATTGAGGTCCATAAACTAATATTTGTACTAAAATTTTGACTAGAACAGATAAAGTCGAGGTGCATTTGCAAATGTTCAAAATCAAGCAGCAGAATGCAGCAAATGGGCAACAAGGAAAAAGAAAATCAAGCAGATGAAAATACACCAGAATACTATTAAACTAGAAGTATACTACAATCAAGGCATATTAAGAGTTTCATATTTATGCATACAGTTTGGTAATGATTTATAGAACAAATGGAATCCGGAGGCTGTTAATGTGTCATCTCAAACTATCTATATGTTTTACACAAGCATCTCAGATCCTTATCATCATTGTCTTCCTCATATTCTAATCCTCTTATGATTTTTCATACCAACTTTCACATTAATTTCTTCATGTAAACAAGAATGTTAATCTCATTTTTTTAACAGCATGATATTAGAAATTACAAAGCTACAGTGCTGCTTTCTTGATTTAATTACAAGGTCTACAAGTATGGTCCTATGCTTGTATAGTAATCCAAGAACCAGTAACTCTAGGTTGATATATAGGATCAAATTCTTGATGGAAAGTGAAACATGAGTTCAATGGAGTGCAGTAGAGATCTACGTAAGCTGTATTTGAGTCACCCCATGTAAAAGTGTTCTTCCATTCCATTACAAAGTAACTGTTTTCAGTTTGCAACTACCAATGTTCCTCAACATCATATATATAGCAATAGATAGTTTAAGAAAATTAACAGAAACAAGTCATTAGGGTGCTCATAGATAATGCCATTGCATCAAAACATAAAATTTAGTCATCCCAACACAGAAAACAAGTCCAAATGAAAATGAAATTTGCTTTATGAGAAAAGGCCTTGTTTTAATCAACATATTCCAATGAAGCAAAAAAATAGATAAGGTATTGAAACAAGCTATTTAATCAGAAATACAAAAGGAGAAACAAGATAACCATATCTAAGAACAGAAAACCATACACACGCATAAAAAGAAATGTAACCTGTAATGAGGCAATTGCAGTCTCACTGTCCTTGAGCTTCTTCTCCTGTTCACTCATTAAAACTGATTTTGGCTCCAACACAAACCTGCTCAACAAATTAAAAACACACACAGAGTGAAAGATCCAATTAAATTTAAATTATTCTTTTAGCTGAATTGAATTGGATTTGAAGTCTACTCACGTTCTGCCTGCAAAAAGATAAATAAAAAAGGATTAAAAAAAATCAACTTTTGTTGAGCCAAAGAAAAAAAAAATCCCAAATTCGTAAAATTGTTAAAAGAAATACCAATAGATTTATAAGTATTAGTATCATCCGGGAGTTGCCGAAGCTCCTCCAATGTTAAAAAAGCACGCTTCTTCTCCCCTTCCTTAGTTCTCATCTGGTTCTGCACCTGAAATACCAACCATCAAAATATTTCTTCGTAAACCTAATATTGAATAGCTAATTTAATAAAGAAAAACTTACCTGCTTCAATTTACCAGTAGTTTCGATCATGCGACCCTGAATCTCTAAAAAAGCCTATGTTTTTACAATTGAAGGATCACAGCAAAATCGAATCAGTGGTGAAATTTTCATTTACAAAGATGAGATTATACACAATCTGTTTGAAGAAATTTGAACTTACCGTTCTGTGGGTCTCGTCCGCCATTGGAGAGGAAAGAAGGAATTTGGGAGCGCAGATTCAGTGGACGTCAGTTTAGCATGTACCCACTGCTTGCTGTGTTAATATGAGGTCCGTTTCGGATCCGATTACCCACTGCTTGCGGTGTCAAATGTTCCACATTAGACACATTCGGTTTCCGTTAATTTGGAGTCGGATTATTTTTGAATCAGGACATTTTAGAACAGATTTTTGGATTAAATTTATATTTTTTTCAATATCAAATTAATTTATTATTTTTCAAATTATTCGAATCAAACTAATTTCATATTATTTTTTAATTATCTAAATTAAATATCATATATTTTACGCTTTTAAAAAGGTTTTATTATTCAATACATATATATATGACAGAATACACTCAATTTTCAAAATATTTAAATTAAGTACAATCTTTTTATATTTAGGGGCTGTTTAGTTCAAGAAAACGTTTTCCATTTTTTTTTTTCAGTTTTCATTTTCTTTTCTTATTTTTCTGTTTTTCCATTTTCCAAAATAAAAAATTAGAAAATGAAAATTATGTTTGCTTCTCTCCTTTTATCTGTATTTTCATTTTCTATTTTCTTTACAATTTTTTTAATATTCTGAGTATTCTATCAATATAATTACAATAACTGTTATTTATAATATTTTAGATATTGATAAATAAATATTTAAATTAATCAATATTTAAAATACTAACAGGTATATATGGAAATTTTAGACAAGTTATAAGTGAACTTAAGTAATAAAATTCAATTAATCAAATCCAATACACAAACCTTTTTTTGCGTATTCGAATTGTTCATTCTTCTCAACCCAGAAAAAAATGAACAATTCACAAATAAAAATTACAATAAAAATATTGTTGGTGATAATCAAATGAAACAAAAAAATAATAATTATAATAAAAATAAAAAATTAATATGTAAATAAATAAAAAATCAATAAGAACAATGATCACAAAAAAAAAAAATCTTACCTCGTAGTTTGTTGTTGCAGTAAAAGATGAACTGTTCTATTAAGTTTGTATTAGATTTGTTTTTTATAAATTAGAAAAGAAAGTAATGTAATTGAATTTGAACTCTTTTTTAATAAAGGAAAACTAAGAAAACATATTTTTTGTGTTTTCCATACAGTAGTTTAATTTTGAAAAATTCAGAAAATAGTTTTCTAATTTTCTAAATTAGAAAATATTACAACTAAACAGCATTTTCCATTTTCTAATTTTCTTGGAGTAATTTTCTGGAAAATTGGCTGTATTTTCCAGAACTAAACAGCCCCTTAATCTCTCTCTTTAATTCTCAAATTATTGTTTTTCTGAAAACTATTGAATCATTTTTTTACTAGCATTGTCCATCAACATGAAATATCATTTAAACTATGAACCAAGTGACAAAATAATAATACAATGTATTTTTGGAAATATAAGTATGTTTGAGAGTTAATGAGACATTTTCATTTGGAAAATTATTGAATGTAATTAAGATTTAAGGGTTTTTTTTTTTTTTGTCTACATCATGTCAATAAAAATATTTGTGAAACAAACTAATCACATTTTACCATATAAACAAAAAGATAACTATTTTACATTTAATGTAAAGTGTGATTGGATTAATGAATTATACTTTTCCATCATTCTTTTTAGAAATAAATATGTATTTTTTTTTTAATTCTTTGTTTTGGTATGAAAGTGTATTGTTGTACACGTGGCATTTAGGAGGGAGTTTTTTTTTTCAAAAAGAAAAGACAAAAGAATCCATTGCTTTGTAAGTGTCCATTTTAAATTTTAATTTAAAAAATAAATATCCATTTAAAAAAATAAAATATAATTACAAATTATTTTTTATATTAATCTTATTTTAATAAATAGTTATTAGTAGGGACCGACACGGCTCGAGTGAAAATTAGTGTGGATGTGGTTACGGGCTTAAAGGTGTCTTTCTCACAGTTGGGGCCCTTCCAGGACACCGCACGGCAATAAACCAAAAAAAAATAGACATAATAAATAAACATAATATTTTATAAATGATTAATTTAATAAATCACTAAATGAATTAATAATTTTTTAATTTTAGTAAAAGGTTCAAAATGAACAAGGGAATATCTTCTCTAGCTCCCCATTATCCACCGATACCCTATATTCATAGCTTATCTAAGACAGTCCCAAGAAAGCAAAACACTATTTTACATAAAATTACGATTAGATCCCAAAGTAAGGAGGTACAGAAGCATGTCCAATGAAAGTGCCATGTTAGATCCTATGTATTTGGGATATCCATTTTAGTTTTACATCACCTAATGTGGGACTTTTAAAAAAGGGAGACTCTCTACCCTAGTAGTAAGTCCCACTTTTGAATTTCATTATTTTTAAACATTACATTATAAGATATATTAAATGGCAAATAATATTACATAATTAGAAACATTACATAATTAAAAGCATTATATAAACATTAGCAATAATTTAAATCTCATTGAATTGCCAAATATGTTCCACTAAATCCATCTACAGTTGTCGATGTTTTTGTCTATCACGAAATTAAATATTATTTTGGATATACCTTTCATATGGAATAAAATTATCCTCACCTAATTCAAGCTGTGATAAGCCGTTAGACACATCATCGTAATGTGGGAGTTGATCAAAATTCGTTGCGTATGTGTCTTTCTCATCCTTAACTATCATATTATGCAATATGATGCAGACTCACATTATTTTTGCAATATCATCCTTGTACCAAAATTGTGCTTGCCCACGTACAATTGCAAAATGTAAGGTTGTGCATCGAACGGTTCGGGTCAATTCGACACTCGAAAAAGACCAATATTTCCCACTGGAACAGACCCTAAATATATTTCGGGTCCCTACCCGAACAACTCAAAATTCACAATCAGAATCGAGACAGATCTCTTCCTCTTCGGCCTCCTCTATGATTTTTCAACAAGAGGAAGCAAAGATTAAACAAAGATCAGAATCAAACACAAATCTGCAATTAACAAAGAAAAACTTACAAATCAAACACAAAAAAATCCGGATTTGTCACAAATAAAAACACAAATATTAGGCAAAAAAACACAAATTAGACGCACAAAAAAATCCAGATCGATCGAAGCAGAGAGAGAGATTGAAGCAAATAGAGAGAGAGAGATGGAAGCAGATCAGCGGCGGTGGTAATCCGAGGAGGAAGAAGAGAAAGAAAGAGAGAAGGAGAGGGAGCAGGAGGAGGAAGAGAGAGAGATAGAGAGAGGGAGACGGAGGAGGGAAAGCGCAAAGACATAGAGAAAAAAGAACAAAATTGTAAGTTGTGAATGTGTAGATCGGCGGCGGTATCAATCCGAGGAAGAGGAGAAGGAGAGAGAGGGAGAGGGAGAGGGAAAGGGAAGAGGAAGAAGAGAAGGAGGAAGAGAGAGATGGGGAGAGAGAGGAGAAGGAGGAGGAAGAAGAAAATGAAAGAGGGAGAGGGAGGAGGAAAAGCGCAGAAATAAAGGGAAAAAAATAACATATATAGTAATTTCGGTTGGGTCGGGTTGAAGAAGGTTTTAATCCGATCTGACCCAAACTCAAAATATAAAGAATCCTTTAAACTGACTAGATCCAAACACTCCGAACAACCCTAGCCTCATTAATATTTCGAGTCGGGTTGTTCGGGTCAGTTTGGGTTTTGCACACCCCTAGCAAAATGAGCTTATAACACTCCGAATGCCTGCTCCACGTTTTTCCGTTGACTTTCTTGAGATTTTGCAAATAATTTCCTCTTATTTTCCCGCGGTTGGGATATTATTTTGACAAATGCTATCCATTTAGAATTGATACCATTTGTTAAATAGTATCTCATATTGTAATTATTGTCATTCATAATGTAATTACCTTGGGGAACACGACTTTCTAGCACTTCATCAAACACTAGCGATCGATCCAATACATTGATGTCATTATTTGAACTGACCAATGCCAAAAAAATGCATGCCATATTCATAGATCGAATGAAGCAAAGGCTTTAAGTATTAAAGATAAAATCCCCTTATAACCATTCATGTACATCCCTTTCCATGCTTTCAGACAATTTTTTCATTACTAATGCATGTAGTCAATGCTACCCATCATACCAAGGAAACCGCATGCCTTTCCCATCTATAACAGTCGTTGGACATTGTTTGCATTTGGCTTTCGCAAATATTCATTCCCAAATACCAAAATGACATCTTTGACAAATTTCTTTAGCCATTCATTTGCAGTTGACTGTCTTATTTGGACATAGTCATCAACTACGTTGGTTGATATTCCATATGCCAACATAAGTATTGTGGTTGTGCATTTTTGCAGCAGGGAAATGCCTTTTCTGTAATACCCGCAAATGTGCCCCAGTAGTATTGACCTAATTTGGGATGTGTGTGTAGTTGAATGTGTATTTTGGGACTTAATTGAATAGATGGAGGACTGGATTGAAAAGATTAGGTATAGTTTAGTGGCTGGAATGCAAATTTTTGCATGATTAATTAAAGGTTGTTTAATTAAGTAAAGATTGAGTAGTTAATAATAAAATAAGTTTAAATAAAGGATGAGTGGAGGACAGGTGTTAAGGGAAGCTTTGTGTGGCTAATTGTGGGGTGGACAACTCACCATTTTGCATGATTTTGTTAAAGGGGAAGGTGGTGATTTCGGTGGGACTTCATTTACTCATTTCTGCATTTTGTTATGTCATTCTTTTGTTCATTTGTGAGTGAGAGTGTGAGCTGAAGAGTGAGTTGGTTGCATGTTTTGAGTAGCTAAAAACAAGGATTAAGGTTCCAAATTTGGAAGGTAAGTGATTAAGTATACATATTCTCATCATCTACTTCTTTCTTCCTAGTTTTGATTGGTTTGAATGGGATATTGTTGGATTGAGCTTAAACCTATAAATTGAATTATTTTGGTAGCTGAGGAATTGAAAAGGGATAAAGGAAAGGCCAAAGTTGGAGAGGCGAGCACTCAACGAAAATAAGAGCTAAGACGACAAGGTTTGGGAACAAACCTTAAACGTGTAAATTATGTAAATTGTGTTTGTTGATTTGTTTGATCATGGCGTGTAATTGATGCATGGATATTTTGATTGAGTATAAATGTTCATATAAGTGTGTATTGAAACTATAGTTTGAATTGGGAGAGTTGATTTGGCCAAGTTGGCTATTTTTAAGCTTTACAAGCTTGATTGTGTAAATCTGTTTTTGGAAGTCTATACTGACCCCCGAGACTTGTTTATATTATAAGTTGAGTTTTACAACTCCAAAAAGGGTGAGACCAATTGGGTTAGAACTATAAGATCCGCGTCTTTAAATGTTGTAGAAATAGCTCTGTTGATTTGAGGACTCTAAGGTCATCAAAATTGGCCATAACCGTAGTGTCTCTGTTTGGGTCGGGTTACCTGAACAATATAAGTTGTTTAGCTCATATCTTAAGGTATAGATGTCTAATTGACCTGAAACTTGTCCCATTTTAAAGATAAGACATAGGGGAATAAATGTTAAGAAGGGACCTTTTCCTAAAATTGGGTGTAAGATATCGTTTTGGGCTGTACAAAATTATGGTGAGTTTTGCCCAGTGTCACCACCTCAGGTGGTGAAATAATCTGTCACACCCTTAGATGGTGAAATAATCTGTCACACCCTCACGTGGTGATTTCTGCCCAGTGTCACCACCTCAGGTGGTGAAATAGTCTGTCACTCAAAATATCACAGCCTTAGGTGGTGAAACATTCTGGTTGCTTTCTTTCAGCATTTAACACTCTTTTTGAATCTCTAAAGCTTCCAATGGATATTTTTTTTAACTCCTAACTCATTAATCATTGAAGATTAATAAAATTAACTTAAAATTCACCTAAAAATAATCCATAAAACCTATTAGCAAAAGTAACAATACATATAATTATGTGAAGAATAGTAATGGAATAATAAATATATGTGTTTGAGCTCGATGTTAAACTCAAGTGATGTGTATATGCCTATGGCATGGTGATTCTTGAACTTAACTAAGTATGTAATTAATGACCATGAACACGTAAATTTGAGAAGTGTAATGTGTACGTAAGTGAAGTAAATAGTTGATGTGTTAAGTGCATGTGTAAAAGAGAATGTGATCATGGATGGTATATGTGTTATGAAAATTGATCAATGTGAAATGGATAACATAATTAAATAACTTAAGCCTGCGAGTCAAGTAGTGGATAGATAGGCATGCTTATAGGGTCAAAGTGCTGCAGCCCAATGCGTTTAATGTGTCTGATTCCTTGGGAATCACAATGCGATTATAATGCGTATAATTCTTACTGAATTTTATTATATGTGGAATGATATTACTGTACCTGAGGGTACCAATGCATAAATGAGATTTTAAATGTGATTATAGTACCTCAGTGGTACCAATGCGAAACCCATTATCCACGTCTTTGAATTGCAGGCAATTTAATGATAAAATGAAAATAATAATAATACAACCACTATATATGTTATATTCTGGAATTATGAGATGGGTTGATTAATGCTCTATGTGTATGAGAATGCTAAATAAATCATGACATGCCTAAAATGGTACTTAATGTGATATGGTCATTTAAGTATGATCTCTTGCGTATAATGTATGATGTTCTATTTGTGTGATGTATTACTTGTTATGTGCATGTGTTCCCCACTAAGCGTTATCGCTTAGCACGGGTTTACCTTAATCCGTGTAGGTACGGAAGTGAGGTGATCGAAGGACTCTCCCGCATAATAACGGTCAACATTAGGAGTGCTACCAGTGTAGGTTTTGGGGTTTGTGATATGGAAATTTTGTATAACTATGTATAAGTTTGGTGTAGCTAATGTGTATACGAGTATGTAAAGACATGTAATAATATGATGACTAAGTATACTAACTTATGGGTTATATATGTATGTTTAGCAAGTGTATGCTTATAGAGAATGATCTATAAGTAATTGGCATGAAATGCATGATAATGTGAATACGAAGTGAGAAATTTTATTATACAGGTTTCAATAAGAGTTTGATGATAAGAAAGTGCATGTGTTCTGTGTGTGTAACGGTCATTCCTGACTAGATTAGCTCAGCTAGTTTAACTGTTGGGAATGGGTGTCACAAGTTGTGGCATCAGAGCCTAGGTTTAATCTTTTCTGGGCATCGGGTAGATAAGATGTGTATAGTTATGTTGACCTAATGCGGAAGTCCTTGTTTAATCTGTGTAGTAACGATGGATCCTGATCGTCAATCTAAAGAAGGAACTGCTGAAAGCATGAACCCTCAAGAAGCTGAGGTGACAAGGTCTGGACAGTCTGGGCCAGTTAGATACAGAAATGAGGTTCCAGTAGGGCCTATGGAAGCTATGATGAAAATGACCCAGGATATGGCAATGGTAATGGAGCGTATGATGGCACCAAAGGTTCTAATAGAGTCTTTGAGAAAGCATGGGGCTGAGGAATTTCATGGTACAAGATTAGATGAATCTGAAAAAGCGGAGTATTGGATTGAGAAGGTGGAGAGAATTCTAAAAGAAATACGTTGTCCACAAGACCAGTGGGTTGAATGTGTGGTATCATTGCTTCAAGGCGCCGCGTATGATTGGTGGAAGTTAGTTTTGCAGAATCCGACGCTTCCTGAACAAGTGGATTGGGATTTCTTTGAGAAAGAATTTAAGAATAAGTTTATCACCAAGGCGTACCGAGAAGCGAATTGGAAGAAGTTTCTGAATTTGAGGCAGAGAACCATGACGGTGGCGGAATATGAGGCAGAATTCTGTCGTCTAAGCAAATATGCTCCAAAGGGGGTATTGACTGATGCATTTCGATGCCAACAGTTTGAAGAAGGGCTAATTGAGGAGATAAAAGCATTGCTGATTTCTTTAACAACGGAGCAGAATGTAAGTTATTATCGAATTGTTCAAGCGGCTTTGAGAGCTGAAAGGACTTTAGGAGCCCAGAGGGAATGGAGACAGAGAAGGAGTTCAAGCAGAGGTGGTTCCAATGTGGGTAAGAGACCACGAGATTCCATCATGGCACCACCAGCTGAATCTGGTATTAGTTCTGCAGTAAGAGGAAAGAAGCGGGAAAATCCCTCAGTATCTAGTCAAAGCCGAGGAACAGCTTGTGGCAGAAATGAGATACATGAGTGTTCTCACTGTGGGAAGAAACATCGAGGTGAATGTTGGAAGGTAATAGGTGCTTATTTTAGATGTGGAAGCACAGAACATTTTCTTGCTAACTGTCCTAAAGCATATGAGGCTATGGGTAGTCAGCAGGAGCAAAGTAGGGGTGGTTCGAATTTGCCTTCAGTTAACAGAGGACGAGGCAGAGGACGTGGTAAAGGAAGTCAATCTAGAGGTGCAGTTGACTCTGAAACAGTGGACAGGCCAAGTGCAACACCCATTCGAGCTTACGCAATGAAGGCTCGGGAGGAGCAGGATGCACCGGAAGTGATAGCAGGTACTTTTCTACTTTACGATGTGGAAATGTTTGCTCTAATAGATCCTGGATCTACTCATTCATATATATGCTCTAAAAAGATAGGCGAAAAGATGCCTAAAGCGGAATGCTTAGCATATGATATATGTGTAACGAGTCCTTTAGGGAGTAATGTGAATGTGAGTAGAGTGTATAGAAATTGTGCATTAGAAGTTCAGGGTAGTGTGTTTCCAGTGGATTTGATTAAACTACCATTTGATGAGTTTGATTTGATATTGGGTATGGATTGGTTGACTAAGTATGATGCAGATGTTAAGTGTAAAAGGAAGATTGTGATACTCAATGATGATAAGGGGAATAAAGTGACAATAAAAGGAAAAGGTGCCAATTCACTTGTGAATGTAATATCTGCAATGCAAGCTTGTCGGTGTTTGAGAAAAGGGTATGAAGCCTACTTGGCTTTGGTATTGGATAGTAAAAGAGAGTTTGCAAAGATACAAGATATACCAGTAGTAAGAGAATTCCCTGATGTGTTTCCCGAGGAACTGAGTGGTGTGCCACCAGTAAGGGAGGTTGAGTTGTCTATTGATATAATACCTGGAACTGTACCAGTGTCTAAGGCACCTTACAGGATGGCTCCTACTGAATTGAAAGAGTTAAAGACACAGCTGCAAGAATTACTGGACAGAGGGTTCATTAGGCCTAGTGTTTCTCCTTGGGGAGCACCGGTTTTATTTGTTAAGAAGAAAGATGGTACCATGAGAATGTGTATAGATTACCGGCAGTTGAATAAGGTAACAATAAAGAATCGATATCCTTTACCTCGGATTGAGGATTTATTTGATCAGTTAAGAGGAGCAGGTGTATTCTCTAAAATTGATTTGCGTTCTGGGTATTACCAGTTGCAAGTGAAGAAAGAAGATATACCCAAGACTGCATTTAGAACTCGATATGGACATTATGAATTCTTAGTAATGCCATTCGGGTTGACTAATGCGCCTGCTGCATTTATGGATTTGATGAATCGGGTGTTCAGACCGTATTTGGACCAATTTGTAATGGTATTCATTGATGACATTCTGGTCTATTCGAAGAATGAAAAGGAGCATGAGCAGCATTTAAGGATTGTGCTTCAGACTTTACGAGAACATCAGTTGTTTGCTAAACTGAGTAAATGTGAGTTCTGGTTGCGAGAGATATCCTTTCTAGGTCATGTGATATCTTCTGAAGGTATTAAGGTGGATCCGGCTAAAATAGAAGCGATTGTGAATTGGAAGCCACCTAAGAATGTGCTTGAAATTCGTAGTTTCTTAGGGTTGGCTGGATATTATAGAAGGTTTGTGAAAGGATTTTCAGTGTTAGCTTCTCCATTGACAAGATTACTGCAAAAGGGAGTTAAGTATGAACGGACAGAAAAGTGTCAGCAGAGTTTTGACCAGTTAAAGAGAATGCTAGTTGAAGCACCGATTCTTACACAACCTATGACTGGCAAAGAGTATGTTCTGTATACAGATTCTACAGTCAGTTGGTACTGGTGATAAGACTGACTATTCAGTTAATAAAAGTGGGGTGTTGCTGTACAAGAATAGAATATGTGTGGCAAATGATAAGGAGTTGAAGAAGAGATTGATGCACGAAGCTCATAATACAGTTTTCACTATGCACCCAGGTGCAAATAAGATGTACCAGGATTTAAAACAGCTATATTGGTGGCCAGGTATGAAGAAAGATATAGTGGAGTATGTATCCAAATGTTTGGTATGTCAACAAGTTAAAGCGGAACATCAAGTGCCACAAGGAATGTTGAATCCACTTCCTATTCCACAATGGAAATGGGACAACATCACGATGGATTTTGTTTCTGGTTTACCTTTGACTTTGAGGCAGCAAGATGCAGTGTGGGTTATAGTGGACAGATTTTCAAAGTCAGCTCATTTTATACCAGTTCGGATGGATTACTCGATGGAAAAGTTAGCAGAATTGTATGTAAGGGAGATTGTTCGATTGCATGGGGTACCCTTATCGATTGTCTCTGATAGGGATCCCAGGTTTACTTCTATGTTTTGGAAGAGTCTGCAAGTTGCATTGGGTACGAGATTGCACTTCAGCACTGCTTTTCACCCGCAGACTGATGGGCAGTCAGAAAGAGTTATTCAAGTTTTAGAGGATTTGATGCGAGCTTGTGTTTTAGACTTTTCTAAGAGTTGGGATAAGTATCTTCCACTTATGGAATTTGCTTATAACAACAGCTATAAGACTAGTATTGGCATGGCGCCATATGAAGTATTGTATGGAAGAAAGTGTCGCACACCAGTTTGTTGGACAGAATTGAATGAGCACAACTTTATTGGGCCAGAATTAGTTCGTGATACAGAAGAGAAAGCAAGGCTCATTCAACAGAGATTAAAGGCAGCTAGTGATAGACAGAAGTCATATGCGGATTTAAAGCGAAGAGATATTGAATTTGAAGTAGGTGACAAGGTGTTTCTGAAAGTGTCTCCTTGGAGAAAAGTGTTGAGATTTGGTAAGAAAGGAAAATTAAGTCCAAGATTTATCGGGCCATATGAAGTTCTAGAAAGAGTGGGTCCTGTAGCATATCGACTGGCATTGCCTCCAGCATTAGCCAAGCTTCATGATGTATTTCATGTATCCATGTTGAGAAGGTATAGATCGGATGAATCTCACGTGTTACCTGTGCAAGAAGTAGAAGTTCAGTCGGACTTTACCTATGATGAGAAACCAAAAGCAATACTGGCAAAGGAAGTGAAGCAACTTCAGAACAAGCAAATACCATTGGTGAAGGTACTCTGGCAGCATCATGGGGTAGAAGAAGCAACATGGGAGCCAGAAGCTGCTATGCGAGAGCAGTACCCTTATTTATTTGACACAGGTATGAATTTCGAGGACGAAATTCTTTAAGGAGGGGAGAATTGTAATACCCGCAAATGTGCCCCAGTAGTATTGACCTAATTTGGGATGTGTGTGTAGTTGAATGTGTATTTTGGGACTTAATTGAATAGATGGAGGACTGGATTGAAAAGATTAGGTATAGTTTAGTGGCTGGAATGCAAATTTTTGCATGATTAATTAAAGGTTGTTTAATTAAGTAAAGATTGAGTAGTTAATAATAAAATAAGTTTAAATAAAGGATGAGTGGAGGACAGGTGTTAAGGGAAGCTTTGTGTGGCTAATTGTGGGGTGGACAACTCACCATTTTGCATGATTTTGTTAAAGGGGAAGGTGGTGATTTCGGTGGGACTTCATTTACTCATTTCTGCATTTTGTTATGTCATTCTTTTGTTCATTTGTGAGTGAGAGTGTGAGCTGAAGAGTGAGTTGGTTGCATGTTTTGAGTAGCTAAAAACAAGGATTAAGGTTCCAAATTTGGAAGGTAAGTGATTAAGTATACATATTCTCATCATCTACTTCTTTCTTCCTAGTTTTGATTGGTTTGAATGGGATATTGTTGGATTGAGCTTAAACCTGTAAATTGAATTATTTTGGTAGCTGAGGAATTGAAAAGGGATAAAGGAAAGGCCAAAGTTGGAGAGGCGAGCACTCAACGAAAATAAGAGCTAAGACGACAAGGTTTGGGAACAAACCTTAAACGTGTAAATTATGTAAATTGTGTTTGTTGATTTGTTTGATCATGGCGTGTAATTGATGCATGGATATTTTGATTGAGTATAAATGTTCATATAAGTGTGTATTGAAACTATAGTTTGAATTGGGAGAGTTGATTTGGCCAAGTTGGCTATTTTTAAGCTTTACAAGCTTGACTGTGTAAATCTGTTTTTGGAAGTCTATACTGACCCCCGAGACTTGTTTATATTATAAGTTGAGTTTTACAACTCCAAAAAGGGTGAGACCAATTGGGTTAGAACTATAAGATCCGCGTCTTTAAATGTTGTAGAAATAGCTCTGTTGATTTGAGGACTCTAAGGTCATCAAAATTGGCCATAACCGTAGTATCTCTGTTTGGGTCGGGTTACCTGAACAATATAAGTTGTTTAGCTCATATCTTAAGGTATAGATGTCTAATTGACCTGAAACTTATCTCATTTGAAAGATAAGACATAGGGGAATAAATGTTAAGAAGGGACCTTTTCCTAAAATTGGGTGTAAGATATCGTTTTGGGCTGTACAAAATTGTGGTGAGTTTTGCCCAGTGTCACCACCTCAGGTGGTGAAATAATCTGTCACACCCTTAGATGGTGAAATAATCTGTCACACTCTCACGTGGTGATTTTTGCCCAGTGTCACCACCTCAGGTGGTGAAATAGTCTGTCACTCAAAATATCACAGCCTTAGGTGGTGAAACATTCTGGTTGCTTTCTTTCAGCATTTAACACTCTTTTTGAATCTCTAAAGCTTCCAATGGATATTTCTTTTAACTCCTAACTCATTAATCATTGAAGATTAATAAAATTAACTTAAAATTCACCTAAAAATAATCCATAAAACCTATTAGCAAAAGTAACAATACATATAATTATGTGAAGAATAGTAATGGAATAATAAATATATGTATTTGAGCTCGATGTTAAACTCAAGTGATGTGTATATGCCTATGGCATGATGATTCTTGAACTTAACTAAGTATGTAATTAATGACCATGAACACGTAAATTTGAGAAGTGTAATGTGTACGTAAGTGAAGTAAATAGTTGATGTGTTAAGTGCATGTGTAAAAGAGAATGTGATCATGGATGGTATATGTGTTATGAAAATTGATCAATGTGAAATGGATAACATAATTAAATAACTTAAGCCTGCGAGTCAAGTAGTGGATAGATAGGTATGCCTATAGGGTCAAAGTGCTGCAGCCCAATGCGTTTAATGTGTCTGATTCCTTGGGAATCACAATGCGATTATAATGCGTATAATTCTTACTGAATTTTATTATATGTGGAATGATATTACTGTACCTGAGGGTACCAATGCATAAATGAGATTTTAAATGTGATTATAGTACCTCAGTGGTACCAATGCGAAACCCATTATCCACGTCTTTGAATTGCAGGCAATTTAATGATAAAATGAAAATAATAATAATACAACCACTATATATGTTATATTCTGGAATTATGAGATGGGTTGATTAATGCTCTATGTGTATGAGAATGCTAAATAAATCATGACATGCCTAAAATGGTACTTAATGTGATATGGTCATTTAAGTATGATCTCTTGCGTATAATGTATGATGTTCTATTTGTGTGATGTATTACTTGTTATGTGCATGTGTTCCCCACTAAGCGTTATCGCTTAGCACGGGTTTACCTTAATCCGTGTAGGTACGGAAGTGAGGTGATCGAAGGACTCTCCCGCATAATAACGGTCAACATTAGGAGTGCTACCAGTGTAGGTTTTGGGGTTTGTGATATGGAAATTTTGTATAACTATGTATAAGTTTGGTGTAGCTAATGTGTATACGAGTATGTAAAGGCATATAATAATATGATGACTAAGTATACTAACTTATGGGTTATATATGTATGTTTAGTAAGTGTATGCTTATAGAGAATGATCTATAAGTAATTGGCATGAAATGCATGATAATATGAATACGAAGTGAGAAATTTTATTATACAGGTTTCAATAAGAGTTTGATGATAAGAAAGTGCATGTGTTCTGTGTGTGTAACGGTCATTCCTGACTAGATTAGCTCAGCTAGTTTAACTGTTGGGAATGGGTGTCACATTTTCTTCCTACTGCATCAATGTTATGTTAGAAATATGGAATGTAAATTGGCACGGCTTCAACAATGCAAAGAAAGACATGTCTACTCAGTTGAAACATCTGCCAAAATATCTCAAGTGGGTAGATCGATGGTTGAGCAAAGTAGTCTCTTACTAGACATTCATGTCCTGCTTCACGATCTCTGTTTATCGTCCTATGAAATTCGAAGGAAGAGCTTCTCTCATACATTTGCATCATGAGTTCAAGCAGAAGCTCCTCAAAATCATCCATTAAAAGATCTTCAATCCAATTACTAGGGTCCAAAGACATGTTATTGGATTGATGAGAGTTGTCAGACATACTAAGTGAATAATGTTTTTATGTTGGTTGAAAATTTATTTTAGAGAAAGTATCAAATGCATATGAGATTCAAGCCTTTTAATAGAGAATGTTAGTTTATAACAGCTAGTTTTTAACGGCTAGTTTAAAATATATAGTTTTTAACGGCTAGTTTTTTTTATTGCTACTTTATTATTTTCTATTTTTTAAATTTATAATTAATTATTGCAAAATATCATTTGAATTGATTCATAACACTTCAAAATGTCATTACATTTTTGTTTGCTGGAGTATATACGATTTTGACATTCATATACTTTTTATGGACAATTTCACCAATAAAGGTTGATGTAGCTAGCCTCTTGCTATTTGATCTCATCTCTAACTTGCAACTGTGATTAAATATAAATTTTCTGAGTGCAAACATATTCCCACTACAAAAAAAAAAAAGCTCAAATTATCGACAGACACTTAAATTCAGAATTAGTCGTGAAAAACTATTTTTTTAATTTTAGCGACGGAAATAAAGAATCCGTCGTTAAATTTTGACGGCAATTTATAACATTTTTTTTTGCGACTAATTTAATTGCTAAAATAGTGACGGCAATATCAGTTGCTAAATTTAAAGACAATTTTAACAATTTTGTTTACGACGGATTTAGTGACTAAACTTGTTATCGCTAAACACACTTGAATTAGCGACGGATATTTCTGTCACAAAAACAATCAAATTTGTTAATTATTAAAATAATATTTTAAAAATTGAAGTGATACTTTAGCGATGGAATAATCCGTCGCTGTTTCGTTGATAAAATTGATTACAATATTAATAAAAGTATGCATACATACTTATAGTTATTAATTATTTTTAAAATTTTTGCTTTACACATGAAATTATATTGAAATTCGTTCTGTTTGCTAATTCCAATAAGATTAGCATTTAATCTTGAAAATATATATTTAAAACAATTGTAAATAAAATTTAATAATTTTTTAGTACTTTCATTGATTAAAATAAATTTTTTAATTATAATTTTTTTTAGCTTGGAATCATTTTATATTATGAATTTTATTTTTAATTTGTCTAAAATAAATTTTTAATATTTAATTATTTAAAAATTTAATGAAAATATTAATTAGATGGCCAAACTGAAATTAATATTATACAAATAAATAATTAAATTAATATATGTATGTATATATATAGACAAAAAAAATAAAAAATAACCCGGTAGAAATTTTTTTATTGAATGTTAATTTTAAACCCGAAAATAGTTAAGTGTCAATTTTAATTAAATAATTAAATCGTAAATAAAATAAATAAATAAATACTTAAAGAAAAAAAAGAAGAACATAGAATTTAAAATCAAAGAAAAGGAAAAACGTAATTTAGTATAGAAGACGAGAGAGAGAGAGTGTAACACCCCGAATTAATGGACCCAAATAGTGAGGATAATAAATTCGATATTTTGGGCAAATAAATAGAATAATTTAAAAAATGAGTAAGTGTAAAATTTTAAAATTCAGGGGTTTAATTTGGTGATAAATATTGGTGTGTGGGTGTGTTGGGAAGGACAAAATGGTAATTTAATATATATATAAAAAAAAAAGAAAAACTACGTCGTTTTGGGCTTCCCCTTCTTTCTCCATTTTCTTTCCTTTCCTCCTTTTCCCTTTCTCTGCCCCGATCCCATTCAAGCCCCCCTCCCTCGATCTGCTCCTCCTCCCCGTCGCTCCTGGCCGCCCAGCCCCCCTGTCCCCGCTGTCAACCAGCCGCGTCACCTCATCTCTTTCGCTCGTGAGGGTAGCAGCTGCTGCCCTCCTCCTCTCGCGTTTGGAGTCGGGATTTGCAGTCCTGCCCAACGCCTCCTCCTCCTCCTCGTCGTCGACCACCGGTTGCACCATTAGCCCCCCTAAAGTGAGTGATCTTGACTTGAAATCTAGAGGTTTGAGAAAAAATAATTAAGGGCAGATTTTGGGAGTTTAGGAATTTAAAATTATAATTTTAGGAATTTAATGTTTTAAGCCTAGAATAAGTTAGATTTCTAATTTTTAAGTAATATAGTCAACTTAAATTACATTTTTATCAAGATTTATTGAGTTTATGGTTGAATTGTTATGTGTATTTGTGACTTGGCTTGTTATGCTTTGATGAATAACATATCCAGTAAAACGTATAGCTATTTCGATTTGCCGTTCTTACAGGTTCTCATTTGCATGCTCTACATGTTTATGAGTTTGATTTGTTGTATTTTTTTTAGTTATGTATTTAATTCGATTTTATGTTTTTTGATGTGAATTTCTTTCTGCCATGGGGAAGTTGTCTTCTAAGGATTCTCTCAAAGCTGTCGAAATTGATATTCAGCACGCCAATACTCTGTAATCATCTGCAATCTCTCTTTTTCAATTTTTTTATATTTAATTTTTTCGTATATAAGTTTGTGTTCTTGTGTTATACTTGATTAATTCACGAGTTAGTCTAGATTTTGATTTTCTTTCTTTGTTAATCGCGAGTTAGTGTAGAAAGCTTGCAAAATGAGGTTTCTTTTAGTTATTTACTTGGTGATCTGATTTCTTTCTTTAAAAAAAGTTGTCACAAGACTTATTTTTGTATGCATTAACCTATTTAAGTTGTTTTTCTGCTATGGTATTATTGTTTAAATTAGTCCATGTGCCTTAGAACATGAAATTATTTAGATTGTGAGCTATTTGGATGTTTGTGTATTTCATTTGTTGTTGTCATTCTTGAGTTTTATATATATTATTGATAAAAGAGTTAAGTTTAGAGACTTATAATTTAGAGACTTATAAAAGAATTTGTGTTAAGATTTATATATACTATTTAATTGGCTTGTTATTCAATTGTTATGAATAATAATTATTATTAGAACTATATTTTGTTGAAACTTTTTAGGTTTCAAATCTTAATTTAAAACTAGTTGTGCACCACTGTTTGATAAAATATTTGTATGAAAATAGATGCATACTACTTTAATACATTGTATACATATATGGTATACAGTGTTTATATACGGTGTATACAGGATATACAGTGTACCCAATATACAATATATACATATAAGATATACAACGTATACAATGTTTCAACAAAATATAGTTCTAATAATAATTATTATTCATAACATTAAATAACAATTAGAAATCAATTGTAAAAAGATGGTTTGTAATTGTTAAAAATCAATGATCAAAGCGGGATTGGAGAAGAAATAGAAATAAAATCTGATAGATGAAAAATTGCAGGTGGATTTAGATTTTGAATTTACAATTTATGAATTTAAAAAACTAATTTGGTAAAATGATAGAATCATATATGGAGAATGATAGCATTACAAGATCGCAAAATAGATTTGAAAAGAAATCAAATAATGGAAAAAAATTGAGAGAAAATCAAATATATTTAAGAATAGATGAAGTTTAATTTGGAATTAGAGATGATCACAGGGCGGGGGCGGGGAGTGGCTCCCCACGTAGTGCCCCGTCCTGCCTCGCTCCCGTCCCCAATAAAATTACCCAATTCTAATGAAAATTTTCGATCCCGATAGAGATTTCTGATCCGAATAAAAAATATTTCACAATATTTATTTTATAAAATTTAATAATTGATAATTTAAAATTAAAAATATCTCATACAATTTAAATACAAATATTTATAAACATTTCATACAATTAAAATACAAATATTTGTAAATATTTCATACAATTAAAATATTAATATCACTTGAACAATTTACATACCGACAAATACCAACCTAAAAAAGTTATATATATATATATATATATATATATATATATATATATATATATATAATAAATTATTAATTTTTTTCGGGGATTTTTCATCCCGTTCGGGTCGAGTCTCTGCCTCCCGTCCCATGATCATCTCTAGTTGGAATTGATGAATTGATAAATAGGAGGTGGAATATAAAAGTAAGAAAATTTTAAAAATGACAATCATAAAAAAAAAAAAAATTAAAAAATGGTATCTAAGAAAGTTAAAAAATGAGAGGGTTCATTTTTTTAAGCATTTATATAGAAATCTATTAAATTTAATTTTGTCATTGTAACGAAGGCAATGCTGCAAATGGGTAATCCGATCCCAAACCAACTCATATTAACACCGCAGCAGTGGGTACATGCCACAACTTACATCCATTGAATCTGCTACTAAATTCCTTCTTTCCTCTTCAATGGCGGACAAGGCCAACAGAACAATAAGTCCAAATTTCTTCAAACAGATTATGTAGAATTTTCATCTTTATAGATAAAATTTTCACTACTGATTCCATTTTACTGTGATCCTTCAATTGTAAAACATAGGCTTTTTTTAGAATCTCCAAATTATACCCTAAAATTCAATCTTCACAGAATCGCCTACTTTATCTCTCCCCCTTTGTTTTCTTCTATCACCCAAACCACCATTACCGGAGCTTCCTTGGCCGGCGACTGCGCAGACTCCCTTCACAGAATCGCCTACTTTACCTCTCCCCCTTTGTTTTCTTCTATCACCCAAACCACCATTACCGGAACTTCCTTGGCCGGCGAATGCGCAGACTCCATCGCCGACCACCTGAAGATCTGTTTTCTGGTATGTATAAGCTTTTTTTTTTTTAATTTTCTCTCTCACTCATTTCATTAGTCTTCTGTTGCGCCGTCGACGCTTCACCGGCAGCTGGCATTTTTCCGGCGAGTTGTTGTTCTTCTCCTTCTCTTCTCGACGTTCCAGCAGCCCCCCTCACCGTGCTCCATTTTTTTTCCGGAATCTTCCGCCATTGTCGCCTCGTTCGGTTGCAACTGGTTGTTGCCACTGGTTTTCACATCAATCAAAAGTCAAAACTCAGTTTTTGAAGGATTATAACAGTAAATTAGAGAAGAAAAGAGGGAAAAGCCTAGGAATTTCGGGTTTGGGGAAACAATTTAGGGATTTGATTTATTTTTGGGTAAATTAAAAATTATTGCATTTAACAATCTTAAAATTACTTCAATTTATGAAATTCCTATTTTTTATTGAGATATTTATGTTGATTTATGAATTTATGAAGATAAAGAGTTGATAGAAGCAAGGAGATTTTTGGTGAATCTTGAAGTTTTTGTGGGTGTTCGAAGCTAGAAGAAATTAATTTGGCATTTTGGAGGTTAGTGATTTCCTCTAACAATATTTTTCCTTATTATTTAGTTAGTGGGAACTATGCCTAATTTAGATTTTATGATGTGTGTTGGCATATATTTATTTAAGATTAGTTGCTGAATTTTGAGATGATTGTGATTAGATTGTAGCAAATTTTAAAGATTTAAGTGTTGATTTTTAATGAGAACTGGTTTGGCACAATGAGGAGGTAAAAACAAGGATAAGTTTTAATTGATTAAGTTTTGGTGATTATGTTTGAATTAGAACATTATGATGAAACATGGGTGAAAGTAACAAGAACGTGTTTTCCATACTTGCTTTTAAATTTGTGACATGTTTATGGAACTTGCTTGAGCAAATGATGAATTATAAATTTATATGTGCTTGTGCGAAAGAAATATGTACTATATAAGGTACGTAGTATAATTAAAGGAAAATGTGCCAGTTTAAATGAACTAGTGTTAATCAACTTGAGATCGCGCGCGCACATATATATATATATATATATATATGCACACACATTTAATTTTATTGTTAAAGTATGAATGGTGGATTGGATGAAGTATGAAAAAGGAAAGACAATGGTGTTACCATGCCTTGTGATAAAGGAATTGATGAAAATGACATGAATTACAGTTATACAATGATAATGTATATGGTTATGGGATTGAACTATAATGGACGTGTGTGTTTATGTATGATTGTGGAAATATGGAACCAAATATAAGTACATATCCAAAGCTGTTATTGTCCTTAGTAAGCCGGTAGGGAACAGGGGTTCAGGGTACAGATAGCTAGCCACAGAGATAACGGTACAGTGTTAAGTGTTTTCAGTCAAGGATAATCTATTGAATTATGTTGAGGGTCATGTCCCAATCCGGACCTTTTCACTACATGATTGAACTGTCCATGCTTCAAATCGAGTCATTTTAATCTTATTTATTGATTTATGCCCTCACTACATGACTGAAGTGTCCATACTCTGAATAGAGCCATTTCAATCCCATTTATTGATTTGTGTCCCACTATGTAATTGAAATGTTCATAATTCGAATCGAGCCATTTCAATCCAATTTGGCCCGTGGGGCCTTGATACCATGTATCCAACTCAGTGAGGTTCCACGAAGTTACTATGGGCAATAATTTGAGAATTTAAATAAAATATTAATATTAAGAGTATAGATAATCAAGAAGCATCAAATTCATTGTTATGTGTGTGTAGTTATAAATAAGAAAATACGGCAAAAGGGAATATAAATTGCATGAAAACTTTAAATTGTTAGACTATTTCTATAAATTAGTTTGTATTCTTTCACATTATGGAATTTTAAATGAATTTATATTCAAAGATTTCTTAGTTGTTATTACTGCTTTTGATTTTTTTTTTATATATAATATAATGTTATTGATATGTATTTTTAACAAGGAGAGATATAGTTAGAAATCACCACTAAGAATATTGCTTGGCGCGTGGATTTTTTTGTGTGCGCATAGGTCAATGGGTTTTTGGATAGAGAATTGGTGGGAATGGATCTGCAAAGAAGTAAGGAGAGGCTATTTACTTCTTTTTAGATGCATAAATAGGCATACTTGCATTTTGATATCTTTTTTGATTTTGTTAGGAATCCTACAGTCCGTGTTTTGATAACCAAGTGATGGATATTTTGTATTTATGCAAGTCTATATATTAGGATCAAGTAGATGGTTGATCTTATGATGTAATTAATTTGGACACTGATTACCTTATAACACTTGGATACATTGAAATAGTTTAAGAATGTGATAGATGAAACATGTATATGAAATTTCTATATATATATATATATATATATATATAGACACAATTATGAACAGGTGAATGTGTCTGATGATGAGATGTTGGATATTATGAATATTTTATAAGGAGGATGGGAATCTTTGTGTTGGAGTTTTATGGGATATGTAGAATGAAATTGAGAATGAAGTTTTAGAAGTGTAATTTCTCTTTGTACATAGAGGTATAGTGACCAGTATAGGGAAATTTTGTCCAATTTTTTGCAAATTACTTAGCAATGTTAAAAGCTTAAAGAAAGTTGAGCTATTCTTTTCAATATAGAATTTCGAGTATATTATTATAATGTTTGTGACATTCCATGTAGAGGGGAAATTTTACCCGATTTCTGTAAATTATTTAGCAATGATTATAAACTTAAAGAAAGTTGAGGTATTCTTTTCAATATAGAATTTCAAGTATATTATTATGTGGTTTGTGACATTCCATTTCCGGGTTGTATTTTGGTCCAGATAAGGGTGTTACATAAGAGGTTGCCTTAAATTGAGGTTTACAAAGAAAAGCTTATTGCATTGGAGGTGGATATATAAACTTCCAATTCCACACAGTTTGTCCAATTATTTGATGTGCTTTTTCTTTGAATAATATATGTTTGCGTGTGTGTGTGCAAACACACACCTATATATAATATGTTTGATATTGCATTTATGAAGCATAATGGGCAATTTTTGCCAAACTTTTATGTGACAAAGATGAGTGTGAAAAAGAGATTCATGATTTATTTTGTTAAAGTGTAGGTAAAACTATAGGGGTAAAGTGGAACTGGAGCTAATCTAGGGGACAAGTTGTTGTCACAACATTTAGAGAATTGAAATAGCAAGTTTCTTGATTAACGGTAGAGAACGATGAAATCAACAAGGTCTTTTTTTTTTCCTCGCGCATGAAAGGGTTCTATCATAAATAATAATTGATGTTTTAGTTATCTTGTATTGAGAAAGGTATTATTTCTTAGTAGCTTTAATTTCCTTGATATTACTTCAATTTTTTCTTTAATGGCCAACAGGTTTGGTGCTATATGCTTGTACATGGTGAAAGATGGCAAGAGTTAGGGATAGAACGGAAGATTTTAAAGATTCAGTGAGGCACACAGCTGTTTCTATGGGATACAATGAGGTGATCTTTTACTGTCTGAATTAATTTCAATCTGTACTTTACAATTTTCTTTTTCTTAAGGTAAAAAATACAAAACTGAAGTTGGGTTTTCTTATACTTTTCAGAGTTGAACAGCATATTTAGGCTCAAAATAAGTTTCTCACAACTAGTGCATGCTTGCATTTGTCATGGTTTTCCTAAGACTAGTGCAGGCTTGCATTTGTCATGGTTTTCCTAAGACTTAGTTTGAATATTTGGAAAACAGTTGGGGAAACCCTCAGTATTTTTTGAAGAGATTGCAATCATGTTTAATATGTTTGTCATTCCTGATTTATTTTCTTCATGTTATGTGGCTTAGGACAGTCTAAATTGGCAGCAATTTTGGCATCTTTTATCATTCATAAACCTCGACAACGTTCACCTTTTACCAAGGCTGCATTAACAACGGTATGTTTTCTGTTGCTGCAACACCATATGAGTGCTAGAAGCAACTGGAAGGAATCATTTTCAAATTTGCTGGCATTCTATTCTTCTCTTTTTTGGTATATTTGAAAAGAAATGTGCATCCTGGTTACTTGATTTCTTCTCTCTCACTCTCTCATTTGTTTATCAGCTTGAAAGCATAGGAACTTTGGAACAATTTATACTGAAGCATCGGAAAGATTATGTGGATCTCCACCGCACCACTGAACAAGAGAGGGATAGTATTGAACATGAAGTAAGTTCTTGAACATATATTGTTGGGGCCATTGTGTGCGTGTGGACATAAAAACTACCAAATACTATATGATCTGCGATGTGACTTGGCACTTCAACAATTAAGTGTATTATGGTGTCCATAAACAGTGGAGTGATAATTATATCAGACCCATATTTATGTGGTAGCTGCATGGTTGGTCATATGATCATATCAGTTTTACAACAATAATTTATTTCCATTTCAGATAAAAATTGTCATGGAGAAAGAGATTATGGAGCATACAAAAACGAGTTGTTGCCTAGATCTACTGCTAATATTGTTGAAAAATTGTTTTTATTATAATGATTTATTCTGTGCTGGAAGAATAAGATTTTATTTTATTTTACTTTTTTTAATGAAAAAGAAGAATACTATTTTAATGCAGTTTTAATGATATCACATTCATTGAAACAGTATCAAAGGTAGAACAAAAGAAAATCTAATGCACAGAAATGGCATTAAAAATTTCTCTCCGTTTAAAGTGACAATATTGAAACAATATTTATTTATTTATTTATTTTTGAAAGGTAGCGGTTCCATTGTACAGTTTTTAACTTCTCTCTACTATTTATTCTCTGGAATTACATTATGGCAATATAAATTGTCACTGTACTACCAATTGAAATATTTTTTCGGTAATATTTGGTCACGTATTCCTTATCTAACTGATAAAGACCCTGATTGAATGCAAAAGAAGGTTGCTTCATGAAACCTTTCTCTGAAAAGATGTGGCAAATTAACCCAGCTAATACGTGTTTGCCGAAAAAATGTTTCTATTATAGTGAATTATTTTATGCCGGAAGAATAATATTTTATTTTATTTTACCATTTTTAATGAAAGGAAGAATACTATTTTAACGTAATCTTAATGATATCATATTCATTGAAACAGTATCAAAGGTAGAACAGAAGAAAATCTAATGCTACAGAAATGGTATAAGAAATTTCTTCTGTCCATTAAAGTGAGAAAGTATTGAAACAACATTTATTTATTTATTAAAGGCAGCAGTTCTATTGTACAGTTGTTAAATTCTCTCTACCATTTATTCTCTGGAATTGCATTGCGGCAATATAATTTTTCACCTTAAAATTGAAATTTTCTTAGGTAATATTTGGTCACATGTTCCTTCTCTAACTTGTACTGGCCTAGATTGAATGCAAAAGAAGGTTGCTTCATGAAACCTTTTTATGAAAAGATATGGCAAACTAACCTAGCTAATATGTGTTTTCGTTGCACATGGTTTCAAAAATTTAGGTTATGTGTTTGCATAATTATTTTGTCTTCAGTGGGCTGAGCCAACACTAATTTCCTTGCAAATTGCTATCTTTTGTCAATGAAATCTGATCTTATTATTCCGATTGGTAGCTAAATTCTATTTTGGATGTTTTGGCCTGTTCTCTAATTCTTTTTTTTTTGGATAACTTTTCTCTAATTCTTGGTTGTTCATGCTCTGTGCATTTTCTAATATACCAATTTTTTACAGGTTATGGCATTTATCAAAGCAAGTAAAGAACAAATCGATTTTCTTAAAAATAGCATAAATGAGGAAGCAAATACAAAGGGATGGCTTGGCATGAGAGCTGATAGCTCTAATGCTGATACTGTAGCGCACAAACATGGGGTGGTATGAATATTCTCATGCTGAAGTTGTATTTTCTACAGTATATAAAAATATTGCTGGAACCTCTTCCTGTCCCTGACTGCTACACCTTTTCTTCCTTTGTTGTGATTACCTAGTACAATTATAGATTGCTTTTTGTACAGATATGATACTTATCTGCATCAATTTAGTCAAAAAAGAATATGGCTGAGTTGTGATGGTAAAATAGAATGGTACAGTGAGAAAATTAGCAATTACTTGAAAGAAGTGTTATCTTGAGGTTCAGCTATAAATAAATTCTGATTGCAACTTAATATGATCTTTAGTCTTGATTACAGAGATGGCATTTTAGTGAATGCGAGTATTTTGTGGTGTTCAAATGTAAATTTCCAAAAGCATAGGTGCTTTTTCATATACCTGATTTAGATTTGCGGTCCTTTTTATCATTTTGGCCATTTTATATTTCATGTGTACATATTCTCATATGTATGGATAGGAGGGGCAAAGAGAATTTCGAACCAATTTTTTAGGTGTTGGGACATCAGAAATAATCCGGAAGCGATAGTTAAATCAGGAATGCATTGTTCATTATTACATGCAAAAACTCCTTTTCTTTTGTCAAAGGTGAATAGAACATTTTGCTCGACCTGATTGTCTTTCGAATGCGCACTATTCACTCACAACTATTTCAATGTGCACTATCCAGTCACAACTATTTTTAACAGCATGTGTACTCTTGAAAAATCAGGATAACCTGCCTCAAACATTATTAGTATATGAAGATATCTAACCGTGCCCTGGTCCAACCGTGGTTATTCCTTAATTTTGATAGCCATTCCGATTACTGGCCTACTCATTACTCGAATGGAATGACGGGTGTTCCTTTGTTCTAAATCTGCAGGTGTTGATTCTAAGTGAGAAACTCCATTCAGTGACAGCACAGTTTGATCAATTAAGAGCAATACGCTTTCAGGATGCTATTAATAAAAGGATACCAAGAAGAAAACCTAATCGGGCTGTAAATCCAAGTTCTGCAGATTCATCTACAATGAATAGTTCACAGCCCCAGGATCCTAATGAAATTGAGCGTGGGCCTATTAATATTCAGCAGCAATCATTGGATGATGAGACTCGTGCTCTTCAGGTAATCTATGTGTCTGTGTTTGCTGTTTAATGACACATGGTGTCTGGCACCACATTGCATTTGCATTTTGGAAAAATGTACTTTTAGTCCTCAGTAGTTTTTGCAAGAGTACCACCAGAGAGACCTTTTACCAGCTTTTCTATCATTTAGTCGATGGTCATCCATAGTTTTGTTTTGGTCATTGAAGATCGTTTCAAATTGAAACTGCCTGCTGCTGTTGCATTTGTTATGCAGGTAGAATTGACAAGTCTTCTAGATGCTGTCCAACAAACTGAAACTAAGATGGTTGAAATGTCCGCACTGAATCATCTGATGTCCACACATGTCCTGCAACAAGCACAGCAGATTGAACTTCTTTACGACCAGGCAAGGAGTTTTTTCTTCATAGTCGCACATTTAATCCTTGCTTTATTGTTACACTGCAAATCTCATAGATTCTGTGCATCTATAAATTTCCTCATTGGAACATCTCTGCTGCTTTAGGTTGTAATTGCAGCCTAATTTATTACAATAAATTATAAGCAAAATGTCATTTTCATTTGTATGTGAAGCCAAAAAGAGAGATGAAGTTCAATGTGTTACAGTTCTAGGATTTTTTACGGTTTATTAAGGCAGTATTTCTGGTATAATAAGACTTATTTTCAGTAGAAACTAGTGGTTTATTTCCTATTTTAATATTTTCTAGTTAGAAGGAATTCATAGTTTCCTAGTTTGAAAAAGAACTCCTATTTTTAATTGACATTACTAGGTTTATAACCTGTTTAAGTAGGCAAAGTTTAATCAATAAAGCAAGTCAGAATTTCGAGCAAAAAGGTGTAAGAGGTAGTCAGAATTTCGAGCAAAAATGTGTAAGAGGTAAGGTCTGCAACTCTCTTTAATGAGTTGCAAATATTCAGCAACCATAGGCAAGTCTAAGAACAAGAAAAAGGGCAAAGACCCGTGTTTTGGACCTGATTTTCCATTAAATCGCCATGTGACATGATCCTTTTTCTTGTGTTGATCACAATTTTGTAGTAGAGCTAGACATGATGGGCTATGAGATCCAGTCACTGTTGCAAGAGGAACGCTCGGTGATGGAATCGGTAGTGGAAGCTAGGGTTTCCGAAGTTGAAACTCTATTGGACATTCAGCTCTGTTATCTTGTATTGAGAATAGTTATTTGGTAATTCTGTCATATATTGAATAAAGAAGCTTAATAGAATTGTAGTTGGTGTGCATAGTTTAGTGACATAAGAGGAAAGTTGCTTCCCCTACGGGATGAGAACAAGCCAAATAGTAGTAACAGAGTCATAAAATTGGGGCTTCATTCTCGTATCCAAGTTCTGCTGCTGTAGAGAAATGATAATGGACTTTATAGTAGATTTTTTGGGTTCAGTTTGTACAGATTTTTTTTGATTCATGTCTCTAATCTGATCTTTGTTGATAATTTAAATCGTTAAATGCGTAATCAAAACTAGGTACACTTTGTTGGAAATTTTAAAAACATAGCAAAAGTATGTTTTTAGTAGCCATCCAATTGATGTTTTATCAGTTGCTTTGATTTATTATCTATTCTTACTGCACTTTCTTTATGAATCTCTTACAATAGGCAGTTGAAGCAACAAAGAATGTTGAACTTGGTAACAAAGAGTTGTCACAAGCTATACAGCGGAATAGCAGTAGCAGGACCTTTCTCTTGCTCTTTTTGTTCGTACTTACTTTTTCAGTTCTCTTTCTTGATTGGTATAGTTAAATAGATGGGGCAGTATAATCTCATATCAGAAGTCAATTTGAGCTTTTGGTGTTGTAAAAGTGAAAAGCAAAACAGACAGAAGAAAAAGGAAATACATGTTGAAATTGATTTGAGTTATTAGTTTATTGCTCTTGCTGAAACTTCTATTTTTCTGATTGGCATTTTATGTTGGAAGGGTTGTGCTGTGAGGGTTTTGTGTAGGCTTTACCAAATCATTGCATTATGATTCTGCTGGCACACTTTTTAGGGTTCAAACCTTCTCAACGTCACTTTACAATTTCTGGACCATGTTATGATTAGTATATGATACTAGTCATCCCTAGTCGGGGGAATTAATTGCAACCACGGTTGAAAATTTGATTACTTTTTCAATTAATTAGGTTTTGAATTGCACTCTTTTATTTTCAAATATATATTATAAAGAAAAAAAAAATGATTGCTAGTCTTTCGTTCTATTTCTTGACATTACATTCTCTTCATTTTCTTGGGAAAAATATCTATTACCTTTAAATTTCTGTTCTAATAATATGTAAATATAGATTCACAAAATATTGTATTGCATTCCTTCGGTAATCAAGTAAATTTTGTTTTGATTTTCGACTTTAATTCACACTCTATTTTCTTGTACTCCTTTCGTTCAATAATTGTTTTTTCATTTTTCTTTTTTTTAAAGATTAAAAAATTGCAGTTTTTATGGTTAAAAGATAATTTTTTCTATAATTTCATGGTTAATATTATAGAATGTAAAATTTAAGTAGTAACTAATAAGATAAAATTAAATAAAGTTATAATAGATAATTTATATATTTTTCATAATGTAAAAAAGAAAAAGTATAATAGATAAAATTAAATAAATTTATAATAGATAATTTATATATTTTTCATAACGTAAAAAAAGGTATCAAAATATAATATTTTGATAGAGATGAAAAATGAAAAGATGGACAAAAAAGTATAATATTTTGAGATAGATGAAATTGAAAAGATGGGCAAAAGTTATGGAATCGAATATTTTTGTTATAACTAATATGCCAAATAGTGGTTTAAGTTATCCCTCTCTTCTCATGGATAATTTTTTAAATAATGTGTTTTAAAAAAAAAATTACAAAAATGGAGTATTTGATAAAAAAATTCACAGGGTTTGGGTTTTACAGTCAATAACACGTCAGTTAGCTGCGGTTTCGGTTCATGCCAAAAGCTACAGTTAGGGGTGTGCATGGGACGGATTCGGGTCAACCTGAACCAAATCCAACTAACTCGATACCCGAAATATACCTAATATCTTAATCCGAACCGACCCTATATTATAATAGGAGCCCGAACCAATAAACTCGAAATTATTCAGAGCTAGAACCGATCAACTCGAAGCCTGCCCAAGATTCAAAAAATCCAACAAATAATACTCAGATTAAAAATCAAAAATCCAAAAAATAATCCAACAAATTAAAATCGAAAAATTCAGATAAAAAATAAAAAATCGAACAACAGAATCAAGAAGAACTAAAAAATAATTCAGATCAAAAATTCAAAAAATAATCCAACAAATTAAAATCGAAAAATCCAGATCAAAAACCAAAAATCAAACATCAGAATCAATAAAACGAAAATCAAAATCTGCTTCAAAAGCAAAAAAATAAAAAAAGGAAAAAACTCAAATCTCGTTGGATCTTAGTTTTTTCTTTTTTTTTTTTTTGGATTTCCCTCTTTTTTCTCCATGTCTGCTTCTCGCTGGAATAGATCTCGCAAGCTTTTCGTCGGTGGCAGATCTGAGGAGGAGGAAGAAAGAGAGAGAGAAAGAAGCAGGAGGAAGAGGAGGAGAGGGAGGAAGGGAGAGAGAGAGAAGGGGAGGGAAAGGCAGAGCCGAGAGAAAGAGAGGAGGGTGGGGTGGGTAAATGACCAAAAAATAAAAAACAAAAATAGTTTATATAGGGTTTGGGGGTTTTAAACCGATCCAACCCTAATTACCAAATAGCTAATTCGAGTTGGGTTTTTCGGGTTCAACGGGCCGGATCGGATTTTACATACCCCCAGCTGCAGTTTTAAACATATTTTTTTCAAATAAGATTTTTTTTTTTCATTTGATAAACAAAACTATGAAATTTGATAATGGTTTTGACAATAACATCTTCTTTATTTTCTTTTTTTTTAAATATTATTATTTTTGTATAAATAAGAAAATTTGCACATCGGACTCATGCAAATATAAAAATTTTATTTTGGAGATATATTGTCTTGAATTTCCTATAAAAAATATTTACAAATTGAACCAATAAAAAATTGTTACATACACTAATAACTTTGCAGGTGTTACATTTGTTAATTTGTTACTATATAATTAATTTGTAAATGTAATTGCACATATGGTTTAGACAATATGTTATTATATTTGTATTTATCCACTACAATGGAAAATATGATAATAAATAAAAAAATATTATAGATTTAAAAAAATCTGAAAAGGAATATTTTTTTTGATCTTGAAAGAATACCCATAAATATATTTTTTATATCTATTAAGAAATAAGCAAATAAAAAAAAGAAGAAGAGATGATTAGTTACAAAAATAGGAAAAGCAAAGGAAAAAGAAATATATCTATTGTGAGAAGATGAAGAAAGTGAGAGATATAAAATGGAAAATGGGAATGGTTTTAAAAGGGAAAAAGTTAAAAGAAAAATATAATAACTTTACTAGAATTTTGCGGCATTCATGGATAGGGGTGAGCATGGTCGGTTAACCAGTTCATTAGTCTCAGTCCATTAATCAGTCCATTAATATCGGTTTTTTGAAATTACAGTCCATTAACCAGTCCATTACCATCGGTTAACCAGTCCATCGGTTTCGAATTTTCGGATCGGTTATCCAATATGTTTCGGTTAACCACTATAATTATAAATATATTCATAAATAAAATTAAAATATTCAAGATACTTAAAAATTATTTTTTTTTCAATATAATATAACATTATTGTTGTTAAAATAAAAATATTTAGTGGATATAAGCAAATTTGTTTTTAAAAATTAATATTTAATAAGTAAATATATTAATCGGTTCATAATCACTTTTAATTAGATAAATTATTATACTTACTAATAGCCAATTAAAAAAACTTAAAAACTTTAAAATAATTAGTATAATAAAAAAAAGTACATGATCACTTTTAATTAGGATAAATTGTTATAAATTATTAAAAAATAAATAAATTAACTAAAAATTCGGTTTCGGTTCGGTTAACCAGTCACAGGAGTCAAAAACCATTAACCAGTCCATTAATATCGGTTTTTTCAAAACACAAACTATTAACCAGTCCATTACAATCGGTTAACCATTCCATCGGTTTGGTTTCGAATTTTTTTCCGGTTAACCGAGTCCATCGGTTTTTTTGCTCACCCCTATTCATGAATATAAGAAGAAAACTACTGCCACACACATTTTTTTTTTTAAAAAAGTAAGAAATCGTTCACATTGTACAAAAATTTTGCAAAAAAATAATAAAAGCTATATTTTCATAAGTTTTATGTGTAAATTTTATTATTTTTATAAAATAAAATATTAAAAATTATTCTTTGAATAATTTATTTTAAAAGAAAATAAAAGAAAGAAGGTAAAATATGACATTGTACCAATAATTAAAAAAAATTTGAAAAACTGCAAATCTGTTTGCAACTTTTGAAAAAAATGAGAGATCTGAAACCGCAATAAATTACTGTAATTTCAATGTAAAATTACTTTTCGGAACTCTGAATTCCACACTTTGAGATTGCAATCATTTTATTGCGATTTTTGATTCACTTCAAACCCGTAAATATTTTTCAATACATCCCAATTTTGTAATTTCTTAAACATGAATTAAAAAATTATCCCCTCTTCTCACATATGTTACTTCCCACTATAGCTAAGAAAAATATTCAAAATTTGGTTAATTAAAAAATTGTTTTGCAATTGAACTAGTTTTTTATCAATCGAATTGATAGTTTCGATTGTGGTTAATAAATTAAAAATTTTTGGATTCCAATTTCAGTTTCAATATATATTCAGAATAGTCCATTGGTTTTGGCAATAGACCGGTTCTCTTATTACTTTTTATATATATATGATAACCGGGCTTTGAAGAACTAGAGCTCGGTTATCTCTCTCCCCACTGAGGTTGTAAACCGGGCAAGTATATAGTCACAATGATTGTTAAACGAGCGTGTAGTTCGGTTATCTCGGATAGTTCGGTGATCGTAAATGGAAAGTCATTAACTCCGGATATTTCCTGTATAGCGCCCTGATTCTGGGATATCAAAGAAGGAAAGTGCTAGGAATCATTCATTGACCGGGTGCAGATAAGGAAACAATTTGCAATCAGGAAATCAGCACGATTTCCTCTTAATTAGGAGATATCTTCCTATTCAGGAGGAAAGGAAGGACTCTATAAAAAGGGAGATCACAGGTACATAAACTCTCTCTAGACTCTATTGAAATAACCTAATTTTCTCTAAAGAACTAACTTGATCGTCGGAGCTTCCCCTGTCGGAAACCGACAACTCTATTGAGTTCTTTTCAGGTAACTTGCTGGAGAAGAGCCTTTGAAGAGTTAGGTTGTTATCATTTGGTGCGGTGAGCGTGGAACACTCCTCAGATTTCAGTGGACAATGGACCTTTTTCCCGATTTACCTATCCGTACCGGCGCTACCTCCAATACACAAAATACTGAACTTGCATTTCCCCAGCCCCAAACAAACAACCTGGGCCAATTCTCCCCCAACCCACAGCCGGCCTCAACTGAGCGAATTTCCCCACTCCAAATGCGACAACTCCTCCCCCAGTTGCAAGAACAAACTCCGGTAACAATACCGGCACCCATGCCTATTCCTGTAATTCCAGGTATCACCCCTCAAGTCGCTCAAACTCTCTTAACCGCCTTATCCGCTATAGCGGCCCAGTCACCCCAAACAGTACCCCGAGGCAGCGCCCCAGCAACACTCCAAACACAAACACCTACCCAAGCACAACTTCCCGCCCAGAATACCCAACTTCCACCTTCTTTGCCAAGCACATTAGCTCCGAGAGCAACCATCACAATGACGGCTGAACAGTTTGAAAGAATGTTCGAGGAAAGAATGCAGAAATTCCAGAATAGAAATACTTTGCAGTACCAGGGTAGCTTTCGGTCCCCTCTGTCTCGAGATATCCTGACGACTCCATTCCCGCAGATCAGATTGCCAAATTTACCAAAATATAGCGGTAGCTCGGATCCCCGAGCTCACATTGACGAATTTCATCACACCCTGCTAGTCCATACAACGGAAGATGCTGCCTTATGTAAGGTGTTCCCGCAAACTCTTACGGACTCTGCGCAGATCTGGTTTCGAAACCTCCCGGAGAATTCCATCCACAGTTTCGAGCAGTTTAGCGACATGTTCATAGCTAAGTTCGTAGCTGCAATAAGACCGGCCAAGGTTTCAGCCGACCTCACAATGGTTTATCAGGAGAAAGGGGAGGCACTTCGGGTTTATGTCGAGAGATTCAATGCTGTGGCCATGGATATCCAAAATTTGAACTTGGAGGTAGCCATTAATGCACTCATAAGGAACACGAGGTGTCAGGACTTTAGCGACTCCTTAAGCAAAAAACCACCAGGCGATTTTACCGAACTTATGTCCCGAGCTCATAAGTATATTCGCATGGATGAAGCACGTCGTCTCCGTTACAGTTCGCAGGGCCGAGAATCAGACAGGGGTTTCCGTACAAACCGGGAGAGAGGTCTTGAGTTAACCGGTTAATTTTCTTCTTATTATTATTATTATTATTATTTTTAAATACATAATGTTAAATACAAAATTCCTAAAACTTAAAAAAAAAAAAAATTCTTATATGTCGGTTACGGTTAACCGACCGTTCCTTGTTATTACTTTATATATACACATACTAATTATTAAATACAAAATCCGTAAAACTAAAAGGAAAACCTAGCAAATCCTGTTTTCTGCTTGTGCTTATTCTCGCCTCTTCTCCACTTCACAAGTTCACTGGGCGACTTGGACTCACCACTGCGGGACTCACCACCGTAGGCAGATCTCTCTTCGATTGTGAGTATATCGTTCTCTAATTTTTCTTCTGTCACTGTTCAACTATTGCTTTTTTTTTTTTCCATATTTGCCGCAATGTGTTCTTGATTAAAGCCAACATAATCAAATACCTTTTGTATGGGTTCACTAATCATTACGTTGGATTATGCTCTGAAACTGGTCATTTTTTCAGTAAATTGCATTTTCAAATTAGTTCGAATTTGGTGTATTGATTTTGAATACGTTGAGGAATAAAATCTTGTAACTTTTAGTTATCTATTTCGCTACTGTTATCGATTTCAGTCTCAACAATAGTTATCTATTGAGCTACTGTTATTCATTATACTAATTTTGTAGTTGATCCATTTTGCTTATCCATTCTCATTATTTAGTGGGTGTTATTCTTAAAGAAAGTTTTGATATATGAATTGGTGGGAAGTAAATACATCTAGGTATCAAATACTTTCTGCTTGGGGTGTGCAAAATTGAAATCGAACTTGTGGAATTTGATCATTTTTGTTCGGTTTTCGGTCCTTTGGTTTGGTTTTAAGCGAGAAATGCAGTCTATTTGATTCTGTGCGGATTTGTCAAAAACCGAATTAAGCGAACTGATCGAAGTTTAATTAAAGCTACGTCAGGTTTGAATTTTCACACACATATATACAAATTTTTACAGAAATCTGTTTCTGCCCTAGCCCGTCATTTGGTTCTCTCTTGACTCCTTCACTCTGAATCGTTGTTTCTTACCCAGTGCTGTCACCATTCACTGGTTGCAGTCTCTAGCCACCGGCCAACCTCGACTTGCCGTTCACCAATTGCAGTCTTCACTCACTCGTGTTTTGCTTTGCTGCTACTTTGTGGCCAGAGGGGCAAAAAGCAAGTTTAATTTGCTGCTACTTTTTAATTTGTGACTATTTATATTTTTCATTTGTTTTTAATTTAACCAAATGTGCATCAGTGTTTGTTCCCCTCAAAATTGGTTGTGTTTCTGTTTCATTTCTAGTTAATAAGTTTATATATTTCTTTGATTTTTTGTTTTATTTATATAACTGAAAGCTAATTGTTTTTTTATTCATAAGTTTCTGATATTTGTTCTCGTGCTTCTGGTATCAGTGCAATGGAAACTCAAAATTGTGTTTGTTTTGTTTATCTTGTTCTCATTGATCTTATGATAAAACTGAATAAACCTGTAAAGTTAAGGTTCATAATGGGTTTTCCAAAATAAGTTCATGGGGATTTTTGTCCTATATCCCTATTATATGTGTAAGAATTTTGTTTATCTTTCACTTCTTTCACCGAGCCAAACTGTTACCCCAGAAGGATATAAAGGCAGCGGGTTGGTAAATATTGTCACTCAATTTCATTGCCCTAGCTAATTTCGTATAACGAATCATTGCATTTACAAATGGAAAGCTTTCCTCTTCTTTCTCTCTCTCTCTCTCTCCTTTTTTTTTTCTTTGGTTATTTTCTTGTTGCTTTGGGACACAGGATATTATGTACTAAACATTTGTATATTAGTATTTACCTTTTTTCTCTCAATATTTTCTGGACATGTGACTTCAGTGTCCTAACTAAATGAGAACTCTGAATCAAAAACTGGCATCCTTTCAGTTCTTTTAGATGAGAAAAATGTTGATTTATGAAGTACGGACAAGATAAAGGATGAAGTAGGGACAAGATAAAGGATGGGAATGCCGATGAAGATTATGTGAAGTTTGAAAATGAAGAATTGTTACCATTAGCGTGTTGTGGCTATTTGTTTTAGGCAATATTATTTTGAGTTTGATGATGGGTAACTCGTGTTGTTGTTTGAGCAGGATTGTTTTGCCGGACTCTTGTACATCTTCATTTAAATCCTTGCTTTAGATTTAGAAAACATTGATGCTTAGTTCATGCTTATTTTATTTGTGCTTTATGATCTTTCGTTTTTCCTTCTGCCATGCATGGTTGTGCCTAACCCTTGCATCTAGGCTCTGAGATCTGTTAGAGCCTGGTTGTGTCGTTCAAATGAGCTCCTGTGGGTGGAAGTTACAAAATTTGCTTGCTTGTAATTCTGTTTTGCAGTTGCCTTTTGAGTGTAATATTTAGTGCAATGCTATTTTTTCTTAATTAATAGGTATTTTTCTTTGGATTTGGATTTGCAAGGTTGTGATATGGGAAATTCTGACATTCTCGGATTGCATTTATGCAGGTTATAGACATAGTAGAACCTAGGACATTAGAACATGGCCAAGCATCATCCAGATTTGATTATGTGCCGGAAGCAGCCAGGAATTGCTATTGGAAGGCTTTGTGAGAAAGATGATGGGAAATGTGTAATCTGTGATTCTTATGTGCGCCCCTGCACACTGGTGAGGATATGTGATGAGTGCAATTATGGATCTTTCCAAGGTCGATGTGTGATCTGTGGAGGAGTTGGGATCTCAGATGCTTACTATTGCAAAGAGTGCACTCAACAGGAGAAAGATCGCGATGGGTGTCCAAAAATTGTTAATCTAGGAAGTGCCAAGACAGATCTCTTCTACGAAAGAAAGAAATACGGTTTTAAGAAAAGATGATGAGTTATGCAGGGTGAGCATCTACATGGGAAGACTTGATCTAAAATTGTTGTTTTAAATGTTGAGTTTGTATCAAACAGTGATCTTTAAACCAGTTGTCTAGAACTCAGTAGACTTATGACCGAGCATAACTTGTAATTCTTACTACGACGTAGTCTACTTCAAATTGTAGTTCTGTGCTTATGCTGAATATGCATGAGACCTTCGCTTGAGTATTGAAAAGAGTTGTTGTTTGAGAGAAATGGGGAAATGCAAGTCCTAAATAACTCGTCAATTTTGGAGGGCTACGGTCCCAAGTAGCAAACTCGCAGAGGTCATCCGGTCATTAATTAGCGGAGGCAATCTGCTTAAAACAATTAATTTATTTAGGTTTTGAGGTGGGGGGGCCAAAGTTCATAGATTTTCTGTTATTTCCCTGTCTACATCTTCTCCTTCTCCCTTTGTTCTTTCTCATTTTCTTCTTGCTCTCTATTGCCCGAAATCTTTTTATTTGTTTTTCATTCTTCCTCTCTCTTTTTTGCATGGGTATTTTTGTTTTCTCATTTTCTTTAAGAAATTCGAAAATTTGGAAAGTGTAATGGTAGTGGGATATTCTATAAATTAAAGACTTATTTCTTAGATCCTTGGTTCGAATCTCACGAAAAGCAAAAATGTACAACGAGAAGTGTAAAAGTCGTGAGTACAACGCGGTGCGCATCTCACTAGTAGATTTATAGAATTTCACTACCGGTGGTAGCTCTCAGTCGGCTGCCACCGATTGTTACAAAAAAAGACGCCTCTTTTTCACTTACCAATTATAACCTTCATTAATATTTATAATTCTTAACTTACACTTTATAATTCCTAGCATGCCTTTTAAAAAATATTATCACATAATAATTGAGGATATTTATGTCATTTTAGTATATAAAATTACAAAAAAAAAAAAACCATGCAATCTTCTAAATGTGATTTTCCATAAATAGTTCATAAAAAAAATATACATTGATGAACACTATACATTAATGAACAATGCTAAAATACCATTCAAATGGACTCTAATTCCTTCTAACTGTAAGATCAATTGTGTTGTTATCTGAAAAAAATCATTCTAGTTATCGATATTTGCATTCTCAAATTTATTTTCAAAAATAATGTAATTTTAAAAAAAAAAAAATTGAAATTTAGTGCTATAATAATTTTTCCTAATCCATCGGAATGTTTTGACAATAACTATTGGAGTCCAATTAATAAAAATATATTATTAAATTTGGAAATTGATTTGGAAACTCTTGAAATCAACACCACAAAATTTAATTGGCTTATTACCTATAAAAACTTGTAAATCATTTTCCACGAAATCTTTTATTTGATCATTAATAAAAATCATGCACAAAGTAAGCAGTAGATATCGAAATTTGACAATATATATTATTAATTATTTTCTTAAAAGATAAAAGCCCATACTTATTTATTGATTTTTCTCCAAAAATAAATTAAACTTTTTCATGCTCTCTCAATTTCTTTAATCGCCTCCAAAAATATGGATATAATATATTTATTCTTTTCAACAACAAATCAACAGAGGAGCCATTTGTGTACCCGTGTGCACCGTCCGATCAATATCGTGCTACTGTTCATATTTGATCCGATGATGTATACGCGCTTGTACTGCTCATAACGTACAGAATCGCGACTCAAATCAATAAATCTTGAGTAGGTAGGCGGCTCGGGAGGCAGCTGGGAAGTCAAGGTTCCCCCTTCTTTTTGTTTCGTGCAAATGAATCTTTTGCTTGCTGTGCAATGATAGTACCAATATCCACTAATCGTTTTTTTCCAGATACGGTTGTCGGTTGACATCTCTTCTAATTCGTCCATACGAGAAGCAAATTGCTATATGGATGAATCAATTTATCGACATAAGCCAAGAGGCAAATCTTGTGCCACTCTAGCAGCAATCAACGTCAAGCGAAAACGAGTTGGCGACTGCTGGTGGAGGGAATGGAGGTGGTGGCGGCGATGAGGAAGGGAGGAAGAGGAGACTAAATGAGAGAGATAGGAGAGAAGAAAAAACGCACAAGTAAAGAAGAAGAAGAGAAAGATAGAAATAAAAGAAATAAAAATTTATTTTGACTAACACATCAGTGATTTATGCATAACTGGCACGTGTCTGTTATTACAAAGGAGTGACAATCACGCGTTGGGTTAGTTTCATTTTATCTAATTTTTATGTTTTAAAATTTCAAAATTAGATAATTTGAGTGTTTAAAAATATCAAAATTAGATAATTTGAGTGTTTATTTAGTCGTTCTCAAAGTTTAAGTGCCAAAATGAATTTTATTAACAAATTCAATTGTCTATATATAAATTTAGCCAAGTGGATTTTAAAGATCATTAATTAAATCAACAAGATATCCACTAATTTAAAATATTTATTACTTTTCCAAGTGCTATAAATTACAAATTAAAAAATATATTTTTTTTCCAAAAGTATACTTTGTGATAATTTTTATTTTATTTTTTATAAATGTAAACCCTAAATAATAAATCCAAAAATCCTAAAAAAACCCCTAGATCCTAAAAGTCTAAACTATAAACTATAAATGCTAAATGTTAAAACTCTAATCCCCAAAAGCTAATGTCTAAAAATCCAAATCCTAATTTATAAACCATAACTGTAAAAAATGCTAAATTCTAAGATCGTAAATATTTAATTCTAAAAATATACTTCATCCGTTTCTTAATATGTGTCACTTTTATTATTTCTACTAGAATTAAAAAATATTAATTAGCTTTAAATTTTAAAAAAAAAATGAGTGATTCAATGAACAAATTTAAATCTAATTGGTTAAATTTTATTAAAAAGAAAATTAAATTGAAAAAAAAAATTAAATTAAATTAAAAATATAAAAGTGACAGATAAATAAAATTTGAATTTTACTCAAAAGTGACACATAAAAAGGACCAAGGAGTAACAAAAATATAAATGATACTTTATACATTTTATAAATATTGAGTAACAATTTTTCTATTATTTTAAACATTGAATGTGGCATACAAAACATTAAATAGTATTTAAACAAACAATTAAAACTACAACCGACAGCTCATTAACTAGGCTTAAGGCACAAGTTATCTAAAACCATTTAAAAAATCCAAAGTTATGAATTATAAATTTTTCTCATATTCTATATTTTTGACAATTTAACATTTTAATTTTATGACATTAAGATACAAACACATTACCCCAAATATAAATCAAATTAAAACAAACATTTACTGCATAAAATACCTAATATTAAAATTCACACTTCTAGATACCACAAATGAGATATGCAATGAGTATAAATTGATTTTGAATTTTAACTTTTCATTTATATCAAACACAAAATTCATTTCATTTGGATTAAATTCCAAATTTTATGTAAATCATACCAAATAAAGAAATTCATTTTCTATCATGAAACTCAATTACAAATGATAAAATTAAAAAAAAAAAGTCAGTCTCAGTTTAAGTCGAGAGTTTACTATTTTGGTATGTACACAAATTTGTGTGTATAGTTACTTGAAAAATGGCGAGACAAAAGCCTCAATTCTAGGTAGAAAAGATAGAAACCATGAATATGATACAAAATCACAAACACCCTTGGACAATTGGGATGATACAACAAATTAGGCACATTATAGAAACTATACAAAACTGCTACCTGATGGTCTCTTCTCTGATAAATCTGCTATATGTTAAGACTGATTGACATAGAGGACTGGAACTAGGCCGGCCATTTTGCCATCCCTCCCAGGACGTTTCTTTCTCACCTGCAACAACTCATGCATTCAGTGTTGATACTCATGTAAAGAGTTGCCTCTTTTTTTAACCTACCACCAACAGTTTTTTTTTAGGGAGATGGTTGTGAAAATGAAAATATTTTTCTTTCTTTTTTTTTTTAAAAAATAATAAGAAACTTAGAAAATCGAACTATTTTTTTTTTTACAGAAGATGCAGCTTATCTTTTCCTATACCCTGCAATACTGTGAATACTTACATGAAACCATCCATCTACTTCATACTCAATTTCAACCTCTTCTCCAGCGGTTAAACTCAACTGCAAAAAATACCATAAGTAACCATCTTCACATTCTGACTAAAACCAAAATCAAACAATTCTTCAATTCATTAAAGTAATCATACTGAAGCATCAGAAAGTCTGCAATTTTGGGGTCACAAACCAGAAGAACAATTTCAAAGTCCAGACATGACAACATAAGTCATCTTACCTCGTCGTCTCCACCAGCTGTGAAGTCATAAAGTGCTGTCCCCAGTTGTGGATTTCCCGAAGATACTTGTTCATCATCACGAGTCACATAACTTTGGGATTCTCGACCAGCTAGAGGATTCTCAAATGACTCATTGGAACTCTGAATGACAGATGAATATGATGGAGGCTCTTCTCTAATCTGAAAGGATATGAAGAACAGGAATTAGTTGACATACAAGAAGAGAAACAAGAATAAGAATAAGAGAAATAGGCCATCACCGGAGAACCTACACCCTCATAAAGAGAGGAACCACTGTATCTGCTTCCTCCTGATTTCTCCTGCTGGACAGCTGAACAGAGTTAGACATCCAAGGATAGACACAACTGAAGAGTGTTCATACACAGAAACACAAGCATCATGTGGACATATGAGAACATAAGTTAATTTTTTTGAACCCAAGCAACCATTTATCTCGTACAAAATCACCAGTCTACAGAAATATTCAAGTGTAAACAAAAGTTACTAGGAACCACGATTCCTTCTTCCTACTTAGTATAAAACACTTTCTGATAAGAAATTAATTTGATATTTGGAAGACACTGAAAATTGCAACAACTAACAACTTCATTAATTTTTTCTTCAACCATTTGGTATGATTATGCTCCAATAGAATAGGCATGTTAAGAAAAAAAGAGTACATAAGACTACAATAAAAGGGCAATCCATGATGGTCACTAGAAAATGATTTTGTGCTTCCATAACCCTTGCAGAAAGTTTGTAGAAATCTAAAAGTTGATTCCTGCTAAAAAAAACTTTGTAGATTAGTATTTCCCATGAAAGATTAGTTTTCTGTACCAAAAATAGGAAATGAAACGAGAAAAGAAATGCTGTGGAAGAATACTGTGACCAATAAACAAAGCTTTTTCGAAATATTGTGCATCTCAAGAATGACACATTTTGCACACGTCAGTATGCCAGGTTCTAAAGGATAATAATAACCTAGGCATGTTATGCATGAGATAAGCATAAAAACTGTAACAAAAAGTAAAGCAACAAAAAAAAAATGCCTGGCTTTGGATGGTTAAAATTTCAAAAAAGAAAATTAATAAGTATTCTTGCTTCCATTTTGCAGTTGTCAGATGAAAAACAAATGGGCACATAGATTCAAGCAATCATAACCAAAAGTGATATAACTTTAAAGTTGGAGGACAAAGAAACAAAAGGAGCCTCTTTTACACTCTTGCTACCAGAACCTTTGTGAAAGCATGGTTCAGATTCACAGTTGGTCTACCCTACATGCTGGTTAATTTATACATTTCTAAAGGAAAAAGAACTCGATGTACAAAAAATATTGACCATATTCATCTAGATTTCTCCAAAAAAAAAAAAAAAGTCTAGAGTTTCACCATCTCCGTAATGGTGTCATCATTTACAATGAAGTCTATGTTGCTATACAAGATGCCAAACCTAAGAATTCATTCATGACAATTCAAAAGCAATAAAATAAACTACATACTTATTTGGGTTTCAAACATAATGTTAGTATACAGGAACATAATCACACTATTTCCAAAGAAAATAATTTTGTGTAGAATTAGTTTAGTGAGGAGAGATGGTTGACAGGTATGAATAAGCAAAAAAAAAAAAAAACTGAGCCTCATTTTTCTTGCAATTTCTTAATTTGATTACTGAGTAGCCAGTGCATTAAACCTTCTGAATCTATAACAAACAAATTAACTGTATTAGCCTGTAAAACTCAACTACCTTTAGAAAGAGGGAAAAAAACACACACACACGCACGCTGAAAAAAAAAAGGAGCTTAAATTCATCAAGTATTAGCTAACTGAGCAATATATCTGAAAGTAGGTTAGAATACCAAACACAATCCCTCAAGGGTGTGCAAACATTATCCATGGATGAGGTTACTCTTGGAAAAAAATAAAAAATCCCCCATGTGCAGCTAGGGTCTGCCACTGCATTAAGGAACCTATTTTTGTTACACTTCCACGAAAAACGCCTCTCAAACCCAAGGAAAAATTAGGAGACAACTTCTTAGCAGATGAGATTTCTTCAGGAAAAAAAAGGAGAGAGAAAAAATATGCAAAATAAACAAGGCCTAGAAATAAAAGCAATGTATTTAATTTTACCGAGCTTTGTGATGCTCTATAATTGGTTGGCCGTGAACTGAACAAGGATGGGTAGCTCATTCCTCCAAAGTGTGATGAGATTGAAGTTTCAACTGATCCTATTGAATCTGGGGAAGATGACCCAGATGACCTTCCATCTTCTTCCTGCAAAATTAATTATGCAGGGTATAGATTAATTTTAATTCTCTGGAGCCCCCTTGACATTTAAATACTTCCAATGCCCTAAATTTTATTGCAATCCACTGGCGATTTTTCATACCTCTAATTCTGAACTCTCTAAAAGTGTCTTTGCCCACATATCATCATAACTAACTGAAGGTCTAGAAACCATGTTTTCTTCTTCAACATCAGGAGCATCAGTTCCAATGCCAGCAAGAAATTCATTGACCTACAATGAGTATATACCCAAACTCGTAAAAATGTGAAGACAACCAATGGTAGCACATGTAATAGCCAAAGGTTTTTGCAGAATTTAATAAATGGTAAACTTCAAAAGTGAAGTTGACTGAAAATCTCTTTACCCTATTCATTGCAGGTGCACTGTTTCCCAACAAACCATCATCCCCCAGGTTTGCTGCCCAAGCATTCACCAAGTCATCATCAAGTGCATCAGACTCAACTGGAGGCTGCTTAGATTCATAAATTAAATCAGAAATTCCAGTCGCAACAGCTGGATCACTCAAACCACTCGATGCACTTATGTTGTGCTTTGTGCGGTATTTGTCAATAAGTTTCGCACTGCCATTGAATTTCAGAACAAAAACAAATATAAGGTAAAAAAAAAAAAGAGTAAAAACCACAACAAATTTGTAGTTAATAATAACATAAAGACTGGGTAAGGCACCCATTTACAACTAAAAAACTAACCATGCAGTCAAGCCCATCATAATAACAAACAGTTAACCATCAGAGCATACAATCTTAAAAGTGAATGGAACCTTCATATATCTATATCACTGATAACAGGTTCAACTGAGTGCAAATAACTTAGTTACAACATTAGAAAAAAAGGAGGGGGGTGGGTGGGATTACAAAGCAAAAAGAACTGATAACATGCTTAAAATGAGATAGGAGCAGAAGTTAAGGGTAAAACGAGGGGAAATGTAAAAACAGGGGATTATTTTCTCTACTCTGGATTCTGGTGGGAAGAAAATAAAAAAGAAATTCTTTTCCATTTTGTAGGAAAGTTAAGAATATGAGAAGTTATGAATGTAAATTTTGAAATCCATCCTTTACCTATCATAAAGTTGGAGGAGAGTGCATGTTATCCGCCAACCGGAAAGCAAATTTGGTTGCAAAACTATGCAGAAGAGTACTTCTACTAGAATATGCTATTTTGCAAAAACCTTGTTCCTATTGCTTATTGGATGGACACGCTTTTCGAAATGAAAAAATTTCTATTCTATCCATGTCAAGTTGAATTTTTCAAGCTCAAACATCTAGTAGCACATTATCTCTCCCTCCCAGCCCATAAGGAATATTTATAGTTATTATCTTCCCCCATATCCCTCCATCCTTCTTATTCCCTTATTCTCTACAAATTCTTTACCCATTTTCTACACTCCCAAATAAAATACTTGGTTACAATTTCCCCTAAACAAAAAAAATGGACATCATTAATTTTAATATAGTCAAAAGATGAAAAGACATGAAAGCAAATCTGTACCTTATTGGCCCCAAAGGTAGATACTTTGCTCTGGGTACAAAACAAAATAGTGAAACAAGATCAAGCAACCTCTCATGGGTTTCATAAAGTTTCTTCAGCTCTTCATCTGTCCATTCTTTATTCGTATTGTCATGGTTGCGTATATCCCTGCACAAGAATTATCAATGACAAAAAATAAATAAATAAATAAATAACTGTAAGGAAAGTAAACGAGTATCATCTCTTACTTTATCAGTTCATCTTGTGCTCTGTACATTTCATCAAGAACCTTTATCATGGGGCTAATTAAAACTCCAAGACCTGTACCACTGGCTCCTTGATCTTCCCCATTACTGAGATGCACTTCTGATAATTGAGACTGTACGCCACCGTGTGCTAAAGCATTTAAGAATTCATATATCTGTAGCCTAAAAGGCTCACCAGACCTAATTGCCATGGTTGTGAGGGCCTGAGCAGCAACAATGCGAACCTGTGCAATGTCCACATAAATAATAAAGGTTGTGGAGAATTAAAGCAACCATACAGCCAAATCTCTCGACACGAGTAAGAAGTCAAGTGTTGTCAAAGCTTCAAGGGCCTTAACAAATCTTTCCTAGCATAAATATTCTGAAATTTGTTTTAGTTCCACTTATTAAATTTGTCCTGCTATTTAGAGATTTGTTTATTAGGTCTAAACTCATCTTATATATTTTATTGTTCACGGGCAATAGTTCTCCTTGTTTTTCTTAATATATTTGCCAGCCTCCGTTCTTGACTGATGAACCTTCTTGTCTCCGTTGCCAATCACCACATTATGTCTTCTTAACATATATTCAACCTTTATCGCAAACTGATAAGCCTCCTTGCCTTTGTTGTCAGTCATTACATTGCCGCAATTCTTAGCTAGGATCCTTTATCTAGAGGAGTAAATTAACAAAGATGTAATCCAAAAATGACAGACACCTCAGTCACATCCCTTACAGGAGCATCTTTTGAATATTTAACTGGACTGAAGAAAAATTTTAAAAATTTTAAAATAATAATCAAGAAGTTGAGGTCTTAACTTCTTTCCTTATCTGAATCATCTAGATACTCTGTGCACTGTGGCTCAAACCAGTAAGCGTCTTTTTTCCTGCTCTCTTAAAGCAGTACATATTCATTCATGGGCATTGGTTAGAAAGCTAACCAAGAAAATCATTATAGCATATGGAAGGCCAATAACTGTTGCTGGCTAGGGAGGGGTATAAAATTGACCCAGTCCCTTCCTCTAAATGTAACGTTCTTAATGCTCCAAAGTTATCTGCCAATCTTATTTCCATTCAGCAAATCACAAAGGATTTGAATCATAAAATAACTTTCTTTGATACATTGTGTGTTTAAGGATCAAGCTTCATGGAAGATGATCCGATATGTTAAGGAAAGGAATTGATTGTTACCTCAGAGAAAAGGGCAACTTCTTGGAGAAAGGAGGTAAACTTTATTGTCCTACTCCTCTACCAATTCCATATCATCCGGTCATTCAGAGATCTGAATTCAGTAACTCAAATCAAAAGTCCCAGCCAAAAGTTTTCTGCATTCTTTCCAAACTTGTAACTCCAACAGGTCTTCCGCCTAAATTATTTGGGTGTTTCGTATGTACATATGGGCAGCTTCATAGTACATTATATCCTAGACCCAAATAGTGTCTTTATTGGACGTTCAAAAATTTAAATTTGGGTATAAGTGCTATCATCCTTCCAGCAGAAAAAAAATGTTTACAAGGATGTCACTTCTGCAGAAGCTCAATCATTCTTTCAGGAAGTACTCTCATCTTCAGGGAGAGAGTTCAAAAGAAGATAAAGTGTGTATCATTCTTCTGGTTCAGCTCCATTTTTCAATGATGAGAGTGGTCGTTCTGGTTCAACTTTATTTTTGAACGACTTCCTTGATTCCACCCCTTGGTCATCTCAAGCTTTAGAAGAGTTGGACCAGGCAGATTTCACGCTGTCCTCTTAACACACAAATGTCTAGGCCAAACTCCATCTCATCCCAACCCAAGACAAATTTTGTCCAACCTCTACATCAGATCCATATAAGCAGTTGCCTACTCAATGAGGAGACTTCCAATCCAGAACAGACACATTAATGTCCAGTACAAACACAAGTAATCAAAATTATCTTTTTCCTCTTAGCACAGGAAACCCCTAGATTGTGATATTGAGCTTTCCACTGCTTTCAGAAGAAGAATGCTGAAGTGTACCCAATTTCCAATACCTCAATTTGTATCACATCGAAGGCTATTTCAACACAACATTCTCAGTTGTCAAATCAAGATGCGTATCATGAATCGTTTTTCCAATTTGAGAATCGTGAATCGCGAATTGTAAGATGCAAAATGCATCACATAAAAATTTTGAAATATAATTTATAAGACATCTAAACTTATAACATGAACAAAATAATAAAATAAATAACAAAATGGCATATATAATTTTTATTAGAGGAGAATACTAAAAACAAAACTGCCCTAAAAGACTGTTGGTCACACTTAGTGAAGAAGTTAGAACTTAGAAGAATTAAGAGAGGAGAAAAGAAACTGACAGAATTTGTCTCCTCATTCACAGAAGATAATATTCACAAAAAAAAAAAAAAAAAAAAACGTTGGTCACTTGTTGAAGTAGAACTTACGAGAATTAACTGCTTCCTAAGAAACGTGTAGAATTTGTATTCGATTGAGAGGTGAGCTGTTGGAAATTGAAAGGACTTTTATAAAGAGCTGGAGATTGAAAAGTCGTTCATAAAGAGTTAGAAACTGGAACTTTTTCAATAGAAAGTTGGAGATTAAGACATCACAGGCTTATGAAGTACGATGATGCTTTAAAATGCTGTAAATAGATAAAAATATCAATGACAAATCACATGATTCGAATCTTAAATAATCGTAAGCTCCAAATTGTGCCACTGAATTGGTAACATCCGAAAAATTTGGATGAGATTCAGAACTTCATGGGATTCGCATGAAGATTTGTATCTCTCGGCTGTTGAATCTTATCAAATCATAAGATTCAAATAGCGAATAGTAAGATTTTGACAACTATGCTTACAACCCGAAACTAAATTGATTTCCCTAAATCGGTGCAAGGAGCTATAAGAGAGAGGAATTGGGCACAAGCCATGAGCAAAGAAATGGCTGCAGTAGAGAAAAACATATATCAGAAGTTGTTCCCATATCAAATCAAATGGCAGTTCAGATTGAGATTGAAGTATAGAGCTAATGGTTCACTTGCAATGTATAAGGCCAAACTAGTAGCAAAAGGGGTATACTTCAACATACGTGTTTAACTATTAAGAAACATTTTCATATCTAACGAAGATGTCTATTGTGGAAATATTATTATCATTAGCTGCTCAGTTTGGTTGGTATTTGCGCCAGTTAAATGTCAACAATATGTTTCATTGTGGGAATTTGAAGGAAGTATTTATAGAACCTCCACCAGGATTTGATGAGAAATTCAGTCTTAACAAGGTGTATAAACTGAAAAAGGCACGTCATTATTCGAAAGTCACCAAAAGCTTGGTTTGGTAGATTGGAAGAGGCAAGTTGATAATAAGATATAAGCAAATTCAAGGGAATCACAGATTACTGATTCAACAATCAAACAAAGATGAACATGCTTTTCTTGTTTATGTGGATGATACTAATGTAATATAAATTGATGCCTTGGAAAAGAAGTAAAATAGAGTATTCCATGGTCATGAATTTGAAATCACAAAATTTGTAAAACTAAGATATTTTCCTGGCTCAAAGGCTTACTGGAGGCCAGAAATTTTAGCGTCCAAAGGATATATGTGCTAGACCTGCAGAAGGAAGGAGCTTGTATTTTCGGTTTCATTTGACAAGAATAAATACTGCTTTGGAGATGCAACCATAAGTGCATTCTATCCATGTAACCTTTGAATTCTTACCAAATAAGAAAAATTCCTAATACAATCACAATCTTTCTAAAAACTCCAACATCAAGTCACCCATTTCATATACACTCTATAAGCAGTAACTGCTATAGCTGCATCAAGAATATTCTCCTATCAATCTCTGGTTAGAAGAAATACTGTCATTGGAAATGCTTTGATCCTTTTCTAGTGAGCAAATTTTTGAAACAAGGGGAAAGATATGTACAGAACATGCACATAGGTTAGGAATTTTGGGGGCAATGGGAAATAATGCACTTACCTATAAAACCTAGGCATTAGAACAAGGAAAAAGAAAAAAATAAAATGCCATACAGGTAGAAGGAAATTACAAAAACACAAACCAAGGAAAAATAATAAACAGTGCAGCATCTGAAATAAATCCTTAATGTACTCAGCATATACTTATTCATTACGTTCATGAACTTGCATAGTTGAGTATCAGATGCACACTTCTAATGGAACTAGGATATGGTGAGTGCTTATACCTCCCAGCTGCCGCTAAAAGCACACCTCTGTAATCGAGTCAATGCACCAGCTAGAGTAGGGTTACGGGAACTGGCAGCAGCAACCATTTTATCTGCATCTAGCATCATCAATGCAGTACCAGGAGGGGTTGCAGATTCCCAAGCATACTCTGAAGCAGCATAATTTGCATTTTCTCCAAGGAACCATACCTGTAGTCTTCCCATTAGAATATATGAAAACAAAAGGTTGTAGCTTAAGAAAGAAAATAGAACCTCCGTCATGCATCTTTTACAACATATTAGAACATTGAAAACAACAGTCATAATTAAAAATGCTACTTACAGCTGCTTGGACTAGTCTCTGTAGTGCTAGAGCTGACTTTGGATCAGATGCAGATACTATATCTACTGATGTAATTCCAGACATTGACCCAGGCTGTGGTGGTGGTAGGTCAAGAACGATAGTAACTGCTTCCAGGGCTGTGTGCTTCCCATCAGGACCAGCACCAACAAGACATGTCTAGGATCACAACATCAAGTCAACTAAAGTTAGTAAATTTTTTAACAGCTAACCAAATATCCTGACATAGGCACCATATTCAACAAATTATGCAGCTTAACCATAACTAATCTGGAGACACTTCCTAAATTACTGTTGCAGACCAAAATGATTGTAACAACAAAAATAAAACGCAATATATAATTGAGCAGGCAAAAATTTAAAACGAAGGACCAATGATATCACAATTTGGGAGGAAACTTACTTTCCATAGAAGTTGTAACACATCAGCATCAATCTTTCCAGGAACTTTAGTAGCAAAGATCCTTGCTATTTCAAGCAAAGTGACAGCCATATCTGGTGTAGCCTGACAAACCAATGAAATAAATTACAACTAAGGGTGAACTATGCCTAAACATCAACATGAAAAACAAAATGGAAGTTCTGTCTCCTATATGATAACATTAGCATTAAACAAGCTCAAGAATCTTTGTCAGATACAACACAAACTAGACATAACGCAACACTTATAACAACAACATACTACCTTCAAAAGCAAAAGTTTGTCAGCAGTTGCAACTAGCACCAAAACTCAACATCTTAATGCAGAACATAAAATTAACTGAATCCAAAACAAGATCCTTGTCAAACCAAAATAACTTTTGAATCAAAGTGAATTCCTGAATTTAATTAATGTTCCTCAGCATTGCAACAGAATCTGATATGCCAATAGTTTATTAATTAAGTTAATTTGTGTTTGCAAGTGTTCTTCAAGCCAATGTTCATTTTCTTTATTTTCCTTCATCTTATTAGCAAATTTATTCAAATTACAAGGCTAGTCTTTCCACACTAGGGCTGTGCGTCAGTCGGGTTCGGGTCAACCGGAACCGAACCCGATCAACCCGAACCCCAAATTTTTGCTAAATCTCTATCCGAACCAACCCTAAGTTCTAGTAGGACCCCAAACACAACTACCCGAAATTTTTCGGGCCCCGAACCAAACTACCTAGGCTACCCGAAATCTTCTTCTTCTTCAGCAAATTCAACCAAAAAAATCCATAAAATAATAGATCCTCGTATCAAAATCCAAACACTCAAATAACATATCAAAACCAAGAAAAAGGATCAAAATCTAACAAACATGCAAATATCATATCAAAACCAAGAATTGCAGATCTGCTTCCTCAAAACAGAATCTCGTCATCTGCTTCCTCATGGCAAAACAATATCTCGTCAAAATCAAAATAGAATCTAACCAACATCTGCTTCCTCATGGCAAAAAAAAAAAATAGAAAAGAAAAAAAACCCAGATCTCGTCACTGGATCTGGGTTTTATTCTTTTTTTTTGGTCTTCCTTCTCTCCTTGTCTACTTCTCGCTGGAACAGATCTCGCTAGAAGTTATCACTTCGGGGTCAACAGGCGGTGGCAACCATGGAGTGCCAGTCAAGGTATAAAAATTTCTACATCACTTACAGCCCTACTTTACTGCAGCCAATAAGAACCCATCTATCTTGCATGTCAGATAGTACAAAGTCAGTCAATGTAAATGTGCCGAATAACAGCCATATTAATCTGAACAAGAAAGTTCACAATCAACTTGATTAACCCATCAAAATGAATATGACAAAGAAATTGAAAATTGATAAAGAAAGGAAACTCTTGGGAAGCGAAAGTGAGGTCCAGTAAGTGCAAGTTCAGGACATACACAAGTAGAACAAAATAACAAGGTCATGACATTAAATTCCAATCGAAATAATTGCTTCAGAATTTTCAAACCCAGTTACAATATGGTGCTCATTGTCTCCAATTTTATTCAAAAACTAACTATATGGTAGAAGGAAAACAATTCAATATAAAATTGCAAAGTAGAACATCTAACAGAAGAGCAATGTAGAGCAACAATTTCATTTTTTAGTACTAATCTCATACCTTAAAACGAGCATGCAGTGTGAGTAATATATCATTCAATAATGTAGCTGGCCAAGCTGGATCAGAAAGCTCCGATGCAATAATTGATTCTAGTTCATCAAATGATTCATGTGGAACTTGCATCCATATCAATGCCTTGATCACCATCCCTCGAACATAGACGCATTCACAGGCAACAGTTGTTCGAACTACCTCCATTAATGATGCCAACAAGCTTGCAATTGTATCCCTGCCTCCTGTTGCACTAGACATAGAAGAGGCCCTTTTTATACCACCTACAAGAGAGACGAGGAACAAAATTTGGTGGAGAAATCCATCACAAAATAATCCAACAGATAAGCAATCTCATGTATGATGTTACATAATCATAAAGGATATAAACTACAAAGAGAACAAGGAAAAACAAGAATGATTTACATGGTTCAATCTGTTAATATCGATAAATGAAACCAAAGAAATTGCATTGATTAGCTAAATCCAAATTTTTGCATAAAACTGCAAAAAGAACAAGGAAAAAACAAAAGAATGATTTACATGGTTCAACCTGTCAATACCAATAATTGAAATCAAAGAAATTGCATCGAATAGCTAGAGTCCAAATTTTTGCATTAATTGAACAGCAGTCACTGATATCTGCGCTCAAACAGAATTCGATACGACAATTGATGGTTTTTCTACTCTCCTCAGAATAAACAAAATGCTTACTACTAAAGTATACGGAGGCCACACAATACTCAAAACCAATGGAGAACAGCCCCTTCTTTTTGGACCCAAGCCCCCCCACATTCTAATATGAATAAGTAACATTGAAAATGCACAATATTTGCACCAAGATTGTATCCAGTCATCAACCTATAACATCTGATATTAACTACCAAGAAATCTTGAAAACTTGAAAAAAACTGATACAAGAAATTAAAAAACTAACACTTGGGTAGATGATAAAATTGGAAACTATGCAAAGCCTCTCGGAGATACTACAACAACAATCATATTAAGCATTGTGCATGACATCTTTTTTTTCTTAACTCATTAGGCGACTTATACATTAATATGCAGGTATGGAAAGAGCCTGTCAATGGTATCCACTATTTAATCTTGCAACTTTAGGTCTGCCCAAAAATGATGAACTTTGGCCTAACCCAACTCAAAAGCGAGCTTGTAGGATGAGGATTGCCCAAGCCATAATAAGGAATAGTATGTTTTTGTAACCAATCAAGGCCGAACACATATGAGAAGCCTAAACCATGAATTTTTTAGGACTGGACATATGTCGGTATCCAAACATCATAAGACCAATAGCTTTGATATCATGTGAAAAAAAATAAACTTGAGACTAACTCAATCCAAAAGCAAGCTCGTAATATGAGGATTGTCCAAACCATTATAAGAATTATTATATTTTTATAAAAAGCCGGTATGAGATGCTTAACAAAACTTAATACCTGCAAGTAAATTGAGAGGCCAAATGAATAAAAGACCAGGATAAGTCATTTTTCTCATTCATGAAGAAAAAAACAACTTGCATGATGTACAGCAGAACAGAGAATAAATAAATTGTACATTGCTAATCATAACTGGTCATGTTATTTTTCATTTTCGATGCCACATAATATAGTTATTTCTTAAAACAGATATGAACTTAAAACAATTCAATGATGAGAGATTTCTCTAGCATGTAAAAGATCATGTTAAGAACAGAGTTACCATTGGCATATGGATTTTCATTGAAATCTGTATCGGCTGAATCAGCAGCCTCAGAATAGACATTCACATTAACTCCTTCATCAATGTCTTGCACACCTAAAGCAAAGGCAGCAGCTCGACTTTTCCCCATCTCCTGCACAACTCTTGCTGCTGCATGGAGTACGGGCCTAGAGAAACTACGAAAAGCACTCTCCAATCTGTATAGAAAACAGGGAAGGCAAAAATAAAATAAAAATAGATAAAAAAGACAGAAACGAATCAAGTACAAAGTAAGATTGACAGCAAAAGACACTTTACAACCAACAATGAAGCCATAATTTTTAAATTAAGGAAAAAAGGCAAAAAGAAACAAACAAGCGAAAAGCAGAAGAGAAAGAGCTCAATCAACCTCCTCATTACAAGTTTAATCAGAGGTTGTGCACGCCTGGTTTTTTGAGATTTATCTTTCGGTGCCTTTGATTGATCATTTGATGCAGATGGTGCATCTGGTAGCTTCAAAATCTCTCTGGTTAAGCGGTACCATCCAGCAGCCCGCTCTTCTGTCCTGCGGCATTTAACCACAAGACTTCGTATATATTAGAGAAAAACACTAGAACAGGAATACAGTGAAACACAATTGCATAATAACTGAATGTCATTCAATAACTTCTACGGACAGTATTAGAATGTTCAAAAATATGCAAATAAACAGTTAGAAATGAAATATAAAAATATAAAAACACATATACCTCTCAGTGTTATCAGATTTCCCCAGAATGCACAAGATTGCCTCAAAACAGACCCTTTCACTGGGATCCAGCAGGAGTTGATAGAGCAATGAGTTGAAATGAGATTTAATATCAGGCCTCTCTGTAGATTACAGTTCAGCTATCAATCAAATTCAGGGAGATGTAAACCATTTCAAAACTAGGAAATATAAACACCACTTTACCATCTAGTGCTCGAGCTCTAGATACACTATGGCATAACCTAGCCAGTGAAACTCTAGCAAGCACATCATGCAAATGAAGAACATCCAGTAAAGCGCCTGATTCATGTAAAATTCAGAAGTTAATAAACAAAACTAGGAAATATAACAACATTATAAACAAATTAAACGGGCAGATCAAATTGAAGTTCTAAATGTCCAAGAAGCACCGATAATAGCACATCATAGCACGAGTGCCTAAGGTGAAGCTGAACCAAGAAAATTTTTCTCTTATCTGAACACCTAAGATTTATATTACTCCAGTTGAACATTCCACATAAGAACAAGCTTGACAATTGAATAGACCCCTGTACACCACCATTCTAGAGAACCCTGGGAACTACAGCTAGAACTGCTCAATTACCCAATAGGTTGTTGGCTGTTTGCATCCATTGCCCCAGCAGCACTGTGTTTTCCCAATACTCCTGCTTAAATAATGAAAATCTATCTTTGCATAACTGGATCATGCTTATCAAACAAACAAATTTCCCACTTCCTAACTTTGTCAATCTTTCCATATTCAAGTCCATTCTTAACCTCTTCATAATGTTTCAATCCTCCAGTAGCCAGGAAAGGTAGTACAGATGGACGATTGACAGACAATGATTTATGCGGGTTTTTAATAAATCTCCACGATTTCACCAGACAGATTAGCTCAAACCAGATGGTCCACATTTCAATTAGAGGGGAAGTTCACATGGCTTGGTAATATATTAAATGGGAACACCAAAATATCTTGCTCAAATGCTAGGTTGAAGACTTTAATGGCCTTCAGACTTAAAGGTATATTGGCAAGAGAAAACACAGGAAGCATGGTTCCTAAGGCCAAGGTAAGCAGCCGTAACATTTCATGCTTTATTAAACTAACAATGGGCAGAGGTTGTCACTGATTAGTCTAAGGCGGGGATCATTAAACAATGGGCAGAGGTTGTCACTAATTAGTCTAAGGTGAGGATCATTAAACAATAAAAATTAAAAGGCTAGGAATTTGGTAAGGTGTTTCAGTGATGTACAGTTCCAATGATAAGATAACCCAAGAAACCCAACTCAAGTCAGGAACTGTTTTGCTTTTTCTTGATTCTTGAAGAAGGTAAAAGCTGTAGATGACTTAACTGATTTAAGGAAGAATAAGAATACAAATATAATGAATTGAACTTGAAATAACCTATATTGATTGTGAACACACAAACTCCAAAAAAATTAAAGGAACATTTAACTATAAATTTATTACTACAAAGGTAACAATATGGAATAGAAGCACGAATATAATGAATTGAATTCGAAATTAAAAAAAAAAATATTGATCATGCACTCACACACTCCAAAAGACTTAAAGAAACATTTAACTATTAAATTTATTACTATAAGGTGATCATAATTGCAACCAATTTAACATATCTATAGAACAAAACCTGTTAACCTAAAACGTTTAATCAAAATTATAACAGCATACCTCCAGGAAGTACAAGTTTTCCTGCAAAAAAGTAGCAGAATAGGAGTAATGAACAACCAAATTTTAGCAGAATAGAAAGAAATTTCAGTTCCTGAATGGAAACATTATGACGTCACCAGAGTGTACATGAACATCACCTAATGACATTGCAACTGCATAAGGATCTTTTGTTGCCAATTCTGAGACAATTTCTAGAGCATGTCTCACAGCTATAGGATCTGAGAATGAAATCCTGCAGCCAAACATGGTGTTTTCTCCATAACCCCAAAAAAAAAATTTAAATAAAAAAAAAATGAAGAAGAAGAATACCTTAAGATGCTATAACTGAGATACTAAAAATGCTTAACACATTACGAATACAAATAGGAAAATATAAATGATACAGCTCATTATAGGATTTCGCCTAACATACACTTTCTTTTTACAAAATTCCAATGAACTCCAACAGCATCTCTATTCTTTAATTTCTATATCATAAAACATTTTAATCCCTCAAAAATTCATGTCTCAATCGGAAGTAAAACAATTGAAAATGTGCATTTTCAACCAGTAGGAACAAAGTGTAGGATGGGCTAAATCTTGTAGGGAGTTGAATTAATTTTACAATAAAAAATACAACAAAATAAAAACCATGACCAAAGCAAACAATACAAAGAAGAAATGCTAGCATTTCTCATGTCTTCCAGCACATAATACCATGCAACAAAAGAAAATATATATGAAACATTGTTCTCGTCTAAGATCTATGTGATGGTCTTCCCTATTCCACAAAACTTCCCAAATTTTCCCATTATTGAAGTGTCAAAGCTTCATGCCTATGCTAAAAATCCATAGCTATCACCAAGACACAGGCATAAGAGGAGTTCACAAGTAAACTGCTCACGCCACTGCTACTGCAGGCAGTTCAGAAATTTTAGGATTATCCAACATTTCTTGAAAGTAAAGTTCCTCCATACCCTTTCAAGTAACCAAGGTATAAATATCGTAGGACGGACATAACTTTCACAATTCTACTCACAAGAAGTCAACATCAGCTCAATTGACCTAAAGTGCATCCCAACCAACTACTGATGCTACAATAAGAAGGAAATACCCCAAAACAGATTTCTAAACTGTTAGTTTGATAAACCCCAGACCAATAACTTCTTATATGTTAGTTTGATACCAGATTTCCACTTAAAAAATACTGCTTTCACAGCCCTCATGAATTGCACCAGCTAGTTTGTTGTAGCTCTTATATACAAGCCATCAAAGCGAAGTATATAACTTTGTTATGCAAAAATCACCAAAGCTTTAGTTTTCAGCCCTTTTTGGCCTTTCTATAGATGAAATATATAAGTGGACAAGCTGAAGTTGAATAATGTAATTTCAACGTCATGAATGATATCAAAGGTAATCATGGCTTAATGTGATTCAGAGTTGTAGTGGTAATCATAATTTCAACAAGAGGATTGAAGAATGCAGTGGGCTGAGAAGCAAATAAAGATGAGCACACACCTACACATTTTGCCTAATTTAAATCATTAGTGGGAATAAAAACAAATGAGCATTTTTGGGAAACAAAAAGGGTTGGGCATGTTGGTAACTTATCCAAACTAGTGGCCAGGGAGTGAATTACTATTAGTAGAAGTCCTCAAACAAAGTTGTCCAAGAAAAAGTTCTAAGACAGAGACGTTGAAACAAAGTCCTAGAGAAAAAGATAAATCCCACGAATTCTCTGACTATTAAAAACGTAAAGTGAATTACTACTAGTCAAAGTCCTAAAATAAAGTTGTTCCAAAAGAAGTCCTTAAACAAAATTTGTCCAGAAAAAGTCCTAAAACAAAAGAAGAATTCCATGAGTTCTCCAATTGATAGAAACATCTCTCCTAACTTTGCATCTCCACAGGGTGGATACCCTCACCTCACTTCCCAAGTCCACCCCCGTGCTCTTCACCAAAAAAAAAAACAAATAAATAAATGCTGATCTTCAGTCTCAGAACCTTTCTAACTCTGCAAATCATAAAATGAAGGTGAAAATGTCATTGGCAGATGTTGAGAAGGAGAAGTGATCAAGTGGTCATAACTAAATACTGGCAATGGAAACATGCAGTCAAGGAAAGGCAATGATGGATTATTTTGTAGCTATTTATGTGTAAGTAGGATATTCATATTTATAAAAGTTAAGGTCCATTTATTGTTCTCTGTCGCAGTTTCTATGTTTTTTTTGTATTATATTCCTTTCAAGTTGAGAGGACATGTAGTTCTCATGGAACATCAAATCCTTTCCAACCAAATGCATTTAAAATTTAAAGCAAAAGAAAATCAAAGCAGGACAATCATGCATGTCCAAGACTTAAAACAACAAGTAATTAAAGAAGGGTTAATATTCACTGCTCCTTTCCAACAATCTATCTTGATTTGCTCCTTAGATCCTTCTGTTTGCATCAGACATAAAATTACTAAACTGAGAGAGAGAGAGAGAGAGGGAGTACCTATTTTCCAGCAAATTACTTCAAAAGAAATCAACACAAAGAAATCTCTAGTTTCATAGAGTACCTAATTACTTGGAGTTCAAGGAATTAGATTAGGATATACTGGATTAATTTTATATTACGGAGGAAAAGGAAGTAATTTCATACAATCACTTCCGGATCTCAATTCATGGCAGCTATGAGATACTTATATCTAAGTTTCAAATGTATGTCTAACCAATAGAATAACATCTTCTTCCTTTTAGTTAAGGAACCAATCTGATATTCAAATAGCTCTCTTCTTGAAGCTTCTATTGGAAGGGTGATAATTTAAATCTCAACAGGAAAATTTGGTTTGTGCAGAGGGATAAGTGTTTCATACATTTTTCAAACATTAAAGACACTTTCTATTTACTTGCTTCCTGTGCCTTCACCAATCAGCTAATCATGGTATACCATATGCCATTCCCCTAAATAAACCTAAATATTAAGGGAACAGAATGATAAAATTGAAATATTCAGCCATGTTTAGGTTGCAACAACTTCTCTTGTAGATTGGGGATAAAGTTAAATTAAACCTCAGGGAAATAAATATATGCACACCTCAAAACAACATTCTGGGTAAGAAACTTCATGGAAGAAACAACAGAGTTAAACAATATTTGCATTATCTCAAGTGTCACAAAAGCATAATGCAATGAGCATCATAGAACTAATCAAGTAACATGTCAATTCAACACATATAAAACAGTTGTTGCACAATTGAATAAGAGAACTCACCCCTGTACACCACGATGCAAAAATGCAGGGTTTCCTGGATCCAGAGGCAGTCTTCTCAATGCACTCAATGCAGCATATTGTAAATTACTCCGGACAATTGACTGGCACACATAAACCATCAAACCAGCATGATAAGTAAGCATACCAATGGTCATATATGAATGCTATTACTAAATAACACACCAGAAATTAAATCAAATAGTTATTCTTGATAATATTACACCATATCTCATCGATAATTCATTATGACTGATTCATAACTATGCCATAATTCTTTAGCCACAAGGAAATAAGGAAAGGGAGAGTATTTCTCCATTTCAATCAAAATTTGAGAAACGTTCCCAAGATTGTGGAAATAAAATCACCACTTCACCCAAAACTGAAATATCTAGTCAGCATTACGAAAACCATTTTGCCCCTCATTATGACATAAAACCAATGACAGCAATATCTGCAAAAAAGCCAATTATATTTCTAATATCAATATGGTAAAAATTGCCTAGTAGAAACTAAATGACCCAATCAACGCCTGAAGTAGCACAAAACCATCTTTCATAAAGACCCAATATAAAATTGTTCAACAGCTAAAATTCATTACAAGAGACCAATTTCCACAAGCTCTAATATATGCAATGTAATGAAATAATTGCAAGTTAATAGCTGAGCATAATAATATGCTGATATTGTTACCTCCTTGTCACCGCCTTTAGTCCCAAAGACACCTTTTTTCCGTTTTTGAGGAGCATCAGCAACCTGAAAATTGTTATTACATGAAGTTCGAACATTAACCAGCTTTCCAAAACATTAATACGCCAAAATTGATATAAATGGGATGACTAATTTTTCCACAACCATGCTTTGCAATAGAACATGAAAGGCCCATCTAAAAAGTGTATACTCCTGGCTTAAGACACAGTTGTTCAAGGAACTAAGAAAAACTACCATTCTCAGTCCCACCAAAATAGAACATGAAATGTTTTTGCAATATTTTCAGTGGAACAGCTTGGATTTTTTAGTGAATAGTAGCTAGTTTAGGAATTGGACATTAATGACCAACCATTTTAAACCACAAGATTTGATCCCTGGAATGATTCAAGGTATTAGCAGTTCCAAGGCTGAGGGATTATATAAGAAAGTTTCACGAATGGCAAGAACCTCTCTCTAAGCAACCTCTTCACCAGATCCTTTAATATCTCAAGATTATAAGATCTCAGAAAGATTTACAGGCCACAAACCCCTCCCTTCCCCCCCCCCCCCCCCCCCCCCCGCACACACAATAACTCTCGGCCATGCCGCACAAGCACTAGAAAGAGAAAAGGTTTGACATTCATGAATTCTTGAACACTAAGTGTACAATATCAAACAACTATTTCTGTAGCACAAGGCATGCAATTTAGGGACTGAGGACATCTCTGGAATCCTGTTTAACTACCAATCCAAAAATCAATTTAGATACTTAGATATGTACAGTGGAAACAAGATAGAGAAAGGCAGACCTAATGAAAAAGATAATCATTGCAACTACTTATTGTGTGCTTTAAAACTTTGATTCACAGCAAAATTGAGTAGACAAGCACAAATGTATTCCATTCCACAGTTTATCCTCTCTATCGGACACAATCTAGACCCTCTCTAATTAGGTTCCTTCAATAAAAAAAGGCAGGCACGCTGAGATCGAGTAGGACTGATGCAATCAGTAAAAGCTAAAAATGGAAATGAAGAAAATATAACAGGAAGAATTAATGTGATTTCTTTCCTTTTATTTAGTTTCCTAGACTGGCCAGCTACATATATAAGTTGTTGATTCTTTTTATTCCAACTATTAACTTGTGTGCTTTAAAACATTCATTTACAGCAAAATTGAGTAGACAAGCACAAATGGATACCATTCGACAGTTTATCCTCTCTATCGGACACAATCTAGACCCTCTCTAACTAGGTTCCCTCAATAAAAAAGGCAGGCATGCAAGAAAAGCTAATAAAGGAAATAGAGGAAATATAACAGGAAGAATTAATGTTATTTTTTTCCTTTTATTTAGTTTCCTAGACTGGCCAGCTGATCACAGGCAGAATTAATATGATCTCTTTCCTTTTTATTTCAGTTTCTTAGACCAGAAGATTTCAATTTTAGTATCTCTCTATATTTCAGCCTTAATTAGAACTTTGTTTATTTTTGTAATAATAATCTCTATTTACAGAGACGGATGAAACAAAAATAATCAAGCCAAAGTTTTATCAAAATCCTTAGAGATATGGGTCTCTCTCGATGAGTCCTAACATTCTTGCTCCTTTTAAGAAGCTAGACAAATTCACCATCACCACAGGTTGGTCAAAGAAGTGTGACAAAGGAAAGGATCTGCCTTGAATGTTGATTCCCTAATAATCACCTTGCGACAAGACCACCATAATACTTCATCACATCTTACAATGCTATAAACCACCAACTTAGTGATTCCAACTGAAATGGTATATCATTAATGTAAACCAAGTTAGCTTTTTTCTTTTTTTCTCAAGAAAGATATGTGAAGCTATCTATGCAACAAGGTGAATGCATCACTCTCTAGTAATGAAACCAAGACCAAGCATCATTTTTATAATTAAATATCAATGGAAGATATTAAAATAGGACAACCTTATCAAGAATGCCAAATACAATCTCGTACAACCTAGACAAGATATCAGTGTTGCTTGTTGAAGAATAAGTGAGAGCCTTCAAAGCTTGCAATCTCCGAGCATGAACTGCAAAATACAAAACAAAATGCTTGTTAAAAGCAAACCCTAATATAACACCATAAGGAAGAATGTTTCCATTCATAGAAGTTCAACAGGTTAATTGAAAACAAAAAAACAACTTGCCATACATCCCTACAATCCATCTTCTTTCTACAAAATTTGTTTCCCCTACCAATCCAGATGCATCTAAGGAATCTAGTTCCTATCATGAGTTGTCATGAATTTTTTATGGTTCATCACATCAAATGGTAGATTGGTGCAGTAATAAATCCTGAATATACTCCATTATCAGGCCTAGATACTAATTATTTAAGTTGATCGATGATCACCCATAATCAAACTCACAAAACCAGTAAAAATGTATTTCTGAAATCACCAGTCCAAAAGTATGTGTGAGAAGAGATAATGGAATAAACTAGCAGTTACATTGAACATCGGACAACAAAGTTCTAACATCAAAAGCGTGACAGCTATTCAGTGATGCAACTCAAGTATATTTTGGTTTCCTCTGTGTGTATTTGGGAAAGGTTGAGGGAAGGTTTTTATTCAAGCACATGAAAAGTCCCTTCCCTAACACATTTCACACTGAATTTATGTAATTTTATGATTCAAAAACAAAACTTAATTTGTAGATTCAAGATTGTACTAGCCGTACTATCCATCACAAGCTCAAAAGTAAACACTAATCTTTTTCTCATAAAGATTTTTAAACCTCAAGTTTAGTTGCATGTGTTTTTAGTAGAGAAAAATGACATAGCAGATCGGAAAAATCAATAGCATCAAGGAACCTTACTAGTCAAGAAAAAAATGACAAGAACAAAACGAACATGTTCTCATCCATAACACCTGTTTCAGAAAATATAACAGCCTGCTTGCATAAACCACATTTTTTACTACAAAGACAAACAATGGCGAGAAAGCCTGAGCAAGACAATTATTACAAGTTTTCATACAAGAAACTAACATCTCTATAAATAGTTCATATTTCTCAAAGCAAAATTTTTACAAGCTATCTCTAAATTGTTGGCATTGTGAAACTTTCAGCCCAGAAGCTCAACTCAACTCACAAAAACCTCTGACATTTTTGGCCAATTAAAGTAAGCAACAATATCAACTATAACTGATTACACACTAGATGGTTCCTTGCATATTTGGCAATAACTACCAAAAGTTTGCACAATAGGACAAACCTACAAAAATATACTTGGAGAACACAGCTAAAAGTCACTTGACAGGCTCAAAATATGTATCAAATACTGGTTTGGAAAATACACTTATTTCCTGATGAACTGTTGAAAACTATTGCCTTCAACAAACTGAATAAAAATATAAGCTCCAAACTAGACCCTCAACAAAGTCAGCAATGTACACATAATTTAAGTTATTTCATGTGAATAGATATCAGTACACAAAGTTGCAGATGATGATGATGATAGCAAAAAAAGAAGCACATCTCATACAGGCAATCGGAATATTTGAATAAGACTTAGAAGCTCCTTACATTCAATATCAGCATTTGAAGCTTCTGCAGAAAGCTGTTCCACTATTCTTGGTACAACATCAGCTCTCGTGACTCCACCAACAGCATCAATGTCAGCCAGCGCATCCCAATTAGGGGTTGGGATCCCACCACCTGAACTTAGACCTTGCGAACCAGTGTCTGATAAAATTCTGGCCAAGTAATAATAGACATAGCGTAGGACAGTCCTATCTTCACACTGTTGATTCAACTGTAAATCACAAAAAAAAGTAGGTTAATTAGTATTATTCATCCTGCCATGAATTCATAAGTGCTTTAAACACAGGTATCAAATTTAGTTCTTATGTAAGAACTAGAGCATAATGTGAGGTCCAATCCAAGAGCTGAGTGCTTCAAAAAGCACTATAATTTATATCTGAGGTCAGAAATTTAAATCTAACTTGTGTATTTTTTACAAAGAGCAAATAGTATAGATCCAAAACTTCAAAAAGAGCAGGAAGAAGAAAAGCAAGACACCCACACAATATTTATAGCGTATTAATATAATTCACATGATAATTTGAAACATGCAATTAAACTTGAAACCATAAAATTTTACAATTTAGGAAGAGAGCAATTATCATCAAAGAATTTAGCAAACTGCAAATAATGACAAGAAATCAAGATTCGCAAAACCAAAAGTAAAGATCAAAGCCAGTGCATGTCTCAATGAATTATAAAGTTTAATAGCTACCACAGCTTTTGAAAAGATTAACAGCTACTGTAGCTTTGGGTTTCTAGTAATTTGAACTTTGCTGGAACGGGCTGATTTCATGAACTTAGGAACTACAAAAAGTATTGGTCCTTTCAAATTTCTAAAAAAGCACCACACCCTGATAGGATAGAGACTAAATGTAGAAGCAGAAATACATAAATGTTTAAATTTAAAGGTACTTGGAGTAGTAAATACCCAATCCTATCACAATCTAACCAATTTCTCAATAAAAGAGTATTTCCCAACAGGTATGCTTCTTTGAACTACATCATGCAACCAACCTAGGTGTAACTAGTAATATACAAAACCATGGGTGTGATGCCCATTGAATTATAATTGTGAAGCTTGTACCTAGTAACTTTTCTTAAAGGTTCAAAGTAGAGTTTGATAATATACAGGGTCTGAATTTCTTTGCATCAATTGAAAAATTATCTTAAAACCTTAATTTAACTCCTCTTCAAGTACCTTGCCCAATCCCCACTACAAACAGTGCAATTCTCGTCTTTCCACATATTATTTTTATCAAATCATATCCTTAGCAATCCCTACTCACATAAAGCCCTACCTTTTCTAGCATTCAGGTCATGCTAAAGCCTAAAAATCTAATTTGCATGGTATACTTTATAAAGAACCTTCAAGAAACACCTAACAATACACAAGAATAAAGAAAATGAAAGTAAACCAGAACAGAACATACCATGAGAAGAGACGGAGCCAATGATGGGTCAACTGAGTTATAGACGGCAAGTTTGGGAAACACATGATGCACTAATTGCCTTTGAGAACTTTTCTAAAGAGAGAGAGGAAAAAAAAAACAATCAGAAGAATGATTCTAAAGTATATCCAAAATATACATCTTACCACACAGAAAAGTGAAGACCCAGCAGGATTTTCTACCTGATCAGATGTAGCAGCGAGCTCATGGATGCTTCTTGCAAGTTGTGCATAAGAAACAGGCTGCGAAGATGAAACCAAATTGCATTCAGCACTCAAAAGGTCCAAACAAAGTAGATATTGTAATGTGAATTATAAATTATTTTCCAAGTAACATTGCAACAATGTAACTTTTGAATCTGGCAGGCAAGCTAGTAGTAGATATTTCTTTTTTACAACCCATTCTTACTACAAAAATTATAAAATTCAACAAGAAACTGAAGATGACTCTATTTCCTCATTTAGTCAAAATCGTGCCAATACCCAAATAAATCACCGTATAACAAAGTGCAAAAGTCATTTCAATTTTAAATAATATTTATGTAAAGAGAGAAAGCAATTGACAAAACAGATACAATGTAAAGAGATGGTTTAAAAGGCTAACCTTCTTCTTTTGTTTCTGAGGCATAATGTTAGTTTTCATGGGATTCAAGGCAGCTTTAGCAGCAGAGAATGTGTCATTTTGGATCTGCGAGAGCACCGCTCTCTTCGACTTCCTCTCGCCTAACATCGACTTCCCCGACGAGGACGACGACGATACAGTTGTTGTGACACCTGATCCTGTGGGGAGCTGCGAAGCACTAGATGCAGTTGCCGAGGGCGGAGGCGCCGGTGTGGATCCTGAGGTGGCGGCAGACGCAGGAGCAGGGTCGGCGGTAATCAGATCCATCAACGTGGTACCGGAAGAATCCTGAAAAGAGCAGAAACAAAAATGGAGTGATTATTCAGCGAAATAATCAAAATTTTGTGGAAAAAAGGAGGAGAAAGAGGATTAGTTACCGCCATGATTGATTGATTTGAGAGGTTTGGTTAAACAGTCATATATGTTTACTCTGTTACGGAGAAACAGAGAACAGTCGGTCTTGGATCGCTGCGGTTGGTTCGTCCCCACCGGTAGGGGAGAGCAACTGTCGGGTCGGTTCGGTTCAAAAATCAAACCGAATTGAAATAATCGAAAATCGATTTATTAGGATTTAGATAAACTGAAATTAAATAATAATCGAATTCAAATCGAACTGATATTTTCGGTCGATTTGATTCGGTTAACCGATAAAATAGAAATTTCAAAATTATAATTAAAAAAATTATCTATAAATTATAAAAATTTACAAATTATAAAATAAAAAGACAAACATCCAAATTAAAAAAATGTACATATAATTAATTTGAGTTCAAACTCCTTAAATTGAATTAAAAATATAAAAATAAAGTTAATTTTTGTAAAAATTAAAAAAAATAACATATATTAATCATTATTCGATAGGTTCGGTTATTTTTTGAGTTTTGCATTTTAAAACCGAACCAAAATAACCGAAATTGATCTATTTTCAAAATCGAAACCGAACCAAAAAATTGAATCAAATTAAAAAAATCGATCGATTTGGTTCGATTTTTTAATTTAAATAGAAATTTGCTCACCCCTACCCACTGCGTTTAGTCTTTTTAAAAAAAAAAAGTTGAAAAACAAAAAATAAATACGCATTATTTTCGTAGGAGCAAAAAGTAAAAACACCACTCTAGTTTTTATTTTTGTTTTTGGCATGATATGTAATTTAACACTTTAACTTGAATAAAATTGTCAAGTCGCCCCATTATCTTAATATGTTTTCAATTAAATATTTTAACTCAATAAAATCATATATTATAAACACTCAGCTGATGACATGGCTTCAAATTTGCTGAAGCGGCACTAGACATATGGTTCACGTACAAAAAGGCGCATGACACAATAAAAGTAACAATGACTTCCTATGGGACCCAACTCACCCTTCTTTCTATCCAGCAGGTGATGCCTAACATCGTCAAATCCGCTTCTTTTCCGGTAGATCATAAAAGGATCTACTTAATTTTCACAGCTCAAAATGTTTTGGTTCAGGACTTCTGTCAAGCAGTTTGTGGGTTTCATTATTTCATATTCCCATCAATGGTAGGCTACACATTACCATATGCATGGGTTGGGAATTCAGGGAAACAATGCCCTGAAGTCTATGCATACCCATTTGCAGTCCTGGGTTGCATGGGTGGCGATGGGTGAGGAGCTCTGAAGCCACTAAATGGATGGGATGATTAGTGTGATTAGGCATGAACTTGCTAAGCTTTCGTCAAACCCACTTGTGAATGCTTGGTATGCAGGTGAAGATCCAACGGCGCCGACTGAGAGCAAAGATTTGTGTGAAGGATTGTACGGTACCAACAGTGCACACGTTGGGCAAGTAATACGAGATAGGCAAGGGAGTTAAATGGCAAAAGAGGAAGAAAGCTTTTGGTTCAGTGGATTTGGAGCCCTAAGTTAGAGGCTTGTGCTGGCCCTAATGCAATGGATTAGAAATTTAGAATTTTTTTTTCTTAAATCTTTCAGAATATTAAGTTCTGATTTTTTAAAATCAAATTTACACTCTTCAATCTTAAATATGTTATTGTATTAGGAAATTCCCAAAAAGACATGGCATCCTCAAAGTCCTTGTTATCTAGCAACAACTTAGATAATCCATTCTCTAATTCATCGGATAGCCTTCTTGACTTAGTTTCAGGTTTATCAAGCTCTCTTAATCACATATTGATTAACACCCCATTTCAGGTTTATCAGACTCTCTTAATCGCACATTGGTTAACACCTTATATCATTCCCTCTTTTTGAATTAGCGGCATTTCCTGATCTGGTTCTCTTAAGGGTTTCATGAAATTGATTCTCAATTGGCAACTCATTGACCATTTTTGAAGCATATAAAGGATTGTGCACCCACATTGAATATGGTCACAAAAGGAGCAAACTGTTTAATGCTTTTCTGTTGAGCTAGTATATTCAAATCCATGTTCTCATAGAGTTTGTGATTTTAGGGTTGAAGAAATGGTTGAAAATGTGGGCAATGGTTAGTGTGATTGTACTTTGATAGAAATCAAATGTGAGAGAGAAGAGAGAGAGAGGGGGAAGAGACAGAATGTGCTTTGATAAAAACTGAAAGAGAGAGGGGGGAAGAGAGAGAATGAACAGTAAATGTTTTTTGTTGACTTTTTCCGCATGTCACATTATTATTAGATTAAGATGACATGGCTGGAGACTATACTGCATACGATCCCATCAGTTATAAAAAAAGTGTTCACTTTTGTATTAATATTCAATTTCAGGTGTTTAAATGGTAAACTTGTAAGTTTAAGGGGCGGCATAACAAACATGTGCAAGTTGAAAGTGCAATTAACATATTAAGCCTTTGTTTTTTTAAGCTATGCAAGGACGAGTATAAAATTGATCAATTAAAAAAATTAATTAATATATCAATACCGCTTCTTTAAAATTATTAACTATTAATCAGTCAATTACATTCGATTAATCAGTTCATCGATTTTGGATTTTTTAATTTAATTAACCAATATTTTTATGTTAACCATTAAAATTTATAATATAACCATTAAAATTTATAATATACAATTAAAAAAACAAAGTTTAATTCAATTTCAAATAATTTAAAATAAAAATTACAGAACAAACATGATATATTAGCTAAGATTCATATTCAACAAATTTATAGCTAATATTATAAAATAAATTTAATATTTATTAGAAATTAGTATGTTTAATTCTAAGTGAAAAAATTTTAGACAATATTAAATATTAAAATATAAACTCTAAATATAAAAAAATGTAATTGAATGCTATGAAGTAAAATATGAATTCCAATATATATAATAAAAATAATATATATAAAAATTAATTAGTTACTACATATAAATATTACTCTTTAATTAAAAAGAGTGGCATAATTTAAATATAGTTTAAAGTATTATATAAATTTTATATAAAAATACAAAAAATCAAGATATAAAAATAAAAAATATAATTTAAATATATTTTAAAGTATTACTCTATGTAAGTTTTTAAAAAATAAAAAAATAATTTAACACATAAAAATATAAATATATATATATATATATGAATCAGTTAACCGATATCAAAAAAATGAAAATCGAAAATGTAAAAAATAAAAACCAAAATAGAATTTATTGGCCCGGTTAACCAAAAAAATCGATTCAATTTCGGACCGATTTTTCTGTTAACCAAATTTTCTTTTTTTTTTTCCACCCTAGTACAAATACGGATTTATTTAGCCAATTTCAAAAAATAAATATGATATTATGAAAATACATTGTGCGGAAATTAAAAAAAACTGATTAGACAATTTATTAGGTTGGATATTGTTTGAATTGTTTATATTAGGGGTGAGCATGGACCTGTTAATCGGTTCATGAGTTTCAAAAAAAATCAGTCAATTAATATCGATTTTTTGAAATACTAGTCCATTACTATCGGTTAACTAGTCCATCGATTTCGAATTTTCGGACCGGTTAACTAAAATTTTTCGGTTAACAACTATAATTATAAAATACATTCATAAAAAAATTAAATTGTTAAAGATAATTAAAACTTAAAATTAGAAAACAAACATAATTTAATATAATAATTAAATATAATGTTCAAACAACAAACATAAACTAAAAATATTCAAAAATATTATTTTCACATATATTAAAAAATTTATTTTTTAAAAAAATTAGTTAATATATTAATTTTGTATAATTTTTCGAATATATTTTGATTTTAATTAATAAAAAATTGATATATCAGGAAATAATAAGAAATACTAAATATGTACATATTGAATAATTAATAAATTAACTAAAATGACTTTAAAAAAACTAAAATGAAATTGAAATATTTTAAAGTAAATAAAAATTAAAAGGATATAAATAATTAAATATGAAAATAATGAAATAAAAAATTATAATAAAAAAAGTGAAATAAAATTAATAAAATATAGGGGTGTTCATGTATCGATTTTGGTTCGGTGAACCGATTCATAAGCTAAAAAATAAAAATCAGTCAATTAATATCGATTTTTGTAAAACACTAACCGTTAACCATAAAAATCGTTCGGTTAACCTAAGTTTGATTTCTCTGTTAACTAAATTCAACGTTTTTTTTTGCTCACTCCTAGTTTATATTATGATACGTGTGAATTTAGAAAGATAAGAAAAAAAGAGAAGATAAGGATAAGAGACAAGGGAAATATTCGTAATATTTTCTTTCTCCCAAATTCAATAGAAAAGTGACTATTTATAATAGTCTTACAGTTGGAAATAAACAAACAAACTTAACAATTAGGAAGTACAAAGCCATTCCACCTGGCTCAACTGCACACTAACACAACAAAATAAAACATTCAAATACTAATTCAATTAGCTTATTAATCAGAACTAATGGGACACTAATAACAACCCACTAAGCCACTAAAGGCACAAACATTGTATCATTTCTCCCCCCTTGAAGCTCATTGTTCGCAAGGAGAAAGTTCTGGATAGGATTTGGCGAAACACCATTCATTTTCCCATGTTGCATCTTCCTTTGGAGCACCCTTCCACTAGATTATCATGTTCAGTGTCATCTGTTTCATCTTTATCAATTCTTGATTGGGCCAAATCTTCTATCATAAATAGTTGCGGACGCTGACATCTATGACCAATAGCAAACTTCTCATCATAGTAATAGCATAATCCTTTCTCTCTGCCCTCTCTTGCTTCCTGATTAGTGATTCGCCGGAAGTTGGCTAGATTAGCACTTACGTTTTCGTCCTGGATTGGTGGAGGGCCTAGTATTCCAGGGTGTGCGTTGGAATTGGACTTTAGTGCTGCTGAAATTAGTTGAAGGCATCCCGATTCAGTTGGCTTCTTTTGTAACTGATTTCGTTCTTCAGTCAACCGTGCGACACATATGGCTTCGGCCAATGACTTAGGCTGTTTGATTTTTACATCCAAATGAACATCGTTTCAAAGACCTGCAATAAAATACCCAACAAGAAAAGTCTCAGGTAGTCCATTAACATGATGAGAAATTTTTTCAAATGTCTCTTGATAGGCTGCCACAATAGAAGTTTATCGGAGACGGGTGAGAGCTTCAGAGGGATCCTTATAATCAATTGGACCAAAATGGAGCAAAATAGCTTTAGTAAATTCTTCCCAATTTTGTGTCCCTCGAAATTTCATAAACCATCGATGCCTTAAATGAAAAGAGGCAAGTTGGACTTGTTGGTTTTAAGTGATTTTCTAGAATTCAAAATATTGTTTTGCCCTATAAATCCAGCCACGTGGGTCCTCTAAATTGAATTTTGGGAAGTACAACTTGAGGTGGTGATGATGGTTATTGGTGTTTGAGGGATTGGAGGTCTCTCTGATGCGGAACCCCAAGGCTAAAGAACCCGAAACCCCTAAGTACACACAATATGGCAAGAACAAGAACTTGTATAAATCCCCAACCCTAATGAACCCCCAATCAATTTATGAAAGGAAACGCATATAATAAGATTGATTTAAAACATAAGAATAGATTTCGCCACAAGTAAATACCTTGATAAGAAATTAGTTCTTGATGCAAAAGAAGAAGACAAGCAAATCCTCTCCCTTGAAGAAAATTCGGCCAAGCCAAATGATGATATTCAAAAATGTTTAAAATCTCCCTTTTACAACTTATAATGAGGTATTTATAGCCCCCAAAAGGTAGGTAACCCTAAATAAGTCAAAAGGCCATCTAACACATGGGCCTCCCACCAAACCTTAAATAAGTCAAAAGGCCACCTAACACATGGGCCTCCCACCAAATAACTAAAGCCCAAACTTATTAACTCTAAAATACAACAACCCACAAGCCTAAAATAATTAATTTAAATGAGCATAAGCTAAAGTAAGCCCAACTCACTTAAAATAAGCCTATTAAGCTATATGAGGGTCCAACTAAATAATTAAAACAAAACAAGTTCAACATAATGAAATAAGCCCATTGGGCAGCCTAAAGCTACTCTTCGAGATTGAAATAATTAATCAAGCACAATTGAAGCCCATCTTTTGCATTTGGCCCCATTGGATTAGATATAGATAAGAAATTAGTTCATGATGCAAAAGAATAAGACAAGCAAATCCTCTCCCTTGAAGAAAATTTGGCCAAGCCAAATGATGATATTCAAAAGTGTTTAAAATCTGCCTTTTACAACTTATAATGAGATATTTATAGCCCCCAAAAGGTAGGTAACCCTAAATAAGTCAAAAGGCCACCTAACACATTGGCCTCCCACCAAACCCTAAATAAGTCAAAGGCCACCTAACACATGGGCCTCCCACCAAATAACTAAAGTCCAAACTTATTAACTCTAAAATACAGCCCACAAGCCTAAAATGATTAAATTAAATGAGCCCAAGCTAAAATAAGCCCAACTCACTTAAAATAAGCCTATTAAGCTATATAAGGGTCCAACTAAACAAATTCAAACAAAACAAGTCCAACATAATAAAATAAGTCTCTTGGGCCACCTAAAGCTACTCTACTAGCTTAAAATAGTTGATCAAGCCCATTTGATTCTTCTCATGTCCATTCGGCCCCATTGGATTGTCATTGATGCCATTCGACCCCAATCTCCCTTGACTTTCCATAATTTTCACAATTTGGCTCGTGTAGGATTGTCATGATGGGTTGACCCCCTGTGCACGCATCATCCCCTCCCTCTTTAGAAAAGATTCGTCCTCGAATTTTCGTCTTATTCAAGTTCGGAATTGAAGCTTGTGGAATAAATTGATCTTAATAGACGATCTTGGGAATAGGTGGAAATAATATGAATGCTTCTTCAGCTGAGGACTCATCATGTCCCTGCAATTTAACAAAAACACTAGGAAAAAAATGATTATTCAATACAACAATTTCGTTCTGGTCATGATTTTCTTCTCGCTCCATGTTCAACTCAACCTCCTTAAGCACTACAGGATTACTCATAACATGTTGATCTTCCATCTCAACTAAACAAACATCTTCCTTTTCACAATCTTCTTCATTTTCACTCACAGCAACAACATCTACACTTTCACTTTTATCTTCCTCATTGACAATCTCATCAGCATATAAATCTATGGCATCTCTTTCAGCTTCACATATAATTTCTTTCATTGGAACTTCCTCTTTCTTTCTTCTCTCCTTTTTTAAACACTTATCTAGCTGTCTAAATAGTTGTTTAAACCGCAATTCCATATCTTTAGATTCTTCCCTATTCCTCTGACGGTCAATTAATCTACTTCGATTTTGGATTCTAGTAGACTCATCCATTCTCTCCGCCATCTGATCCATCCTGGAATTTAACTTCTTAAACTCACTCATGATTGTTTTGTACATTATCTTCACACTAGGCACGTTTTCATCTTCTTCCTCAAAAAATTGTCTCCTTTCTTTTCCCTTCTCGACTTGATTTATAAACTGCAAATAAATGTTAATAGGGAATAAAAAGACCTCACAATTCACTCCCTCACGTGTTTCACTCAAAATATTGAACTCCACCCGTGTTTCACTCAACTTGGCTTTTACCCTCTTCTAAACTTACACACTCTAGCCTTTTTCCACTCCAACTTGTTGTCCTCAGTTGCACTTCAGAATTTAATCTCAAGTCAAGATGATTCACAATTCAACAAATTTAAATGAGAATGCAATGAAACACTTAACAAAAAAAGTCAAGAATGACGCCTACCAACAAATTGCCACTTTAGCTTTTCAAATTAATTTTCACATTCAAAGTATGACAAATCTGAATTTTGGTATTTCCCTAATAGAAAAATCAATTTTGATACAATGGATGTGAAGACAAGAAATCAAAGAAAGTCAAAAATGACACCTACCCATAAATTACCACTTTGACTTTTCAAATTAATTTTCAAATTCAAAGTATGACAGATCTGAATTTTGGTATTTCCCTAATGGAAAAATTAATTTTGATACAATGGATGTAAAGATAAGAAATCAAAGAAAGTCAAGAATGACAACTACCTATAAATATTCACTTTGACTTTTCAAATTAATCTCCAAATTTAAAGTATGACCAAATCTAAATTTTTGTTTCTTTGTGATTTTTCTTTCCTAGCTTTATTTCAATGCTGACTTTTTTCTTTTTTTTTTTTAAATTCGGATAAACAGTACTGTGAATAGTACTATGAACAGTAACGTGAACAGTACCGACGATTTTTTTTTCTTTTTAGAAATTAAAACATCAAACACAAGATCTGATGTAGGAACAAAGAATAACACAAAAGAACAAATTCAAAAATAAAGAAGAACAAAAAATTGATAAGAATAAGATTGCAAATTTAACAACGCGGAATTATCTTGTTGTAATGAAAATAAAACAATAGAATAGCAAATTAGCACAAGATAAATAAGAATTTATCCTAATCCAAGCTCTGATACCAAATGAAGCGAAACCCCAAGGCTAAAAAACCCGAAACCCCTAAGAACACACAATATGGCAAGAACAAGAACTTGTATAAATCCCCAACCCTAATGAAACCCCAATCAATTTATGAAAGGAAACGCATATAATAAGGTTGATTTAAAACATAAGAACAGATTTCGCCACAAGTAAATACCTTGATAAAAAATTAGTTCTTGATGTAAAAGAAGAAGACAAGCAAATCCTCTCCCTTGAAGAAAATTCGGTCAAGCCAAATGATGATATTTAAAAGTGTTTAAAATCTGCCTTTTACAACTTAAAATGAGGTATTTATAGCCCCCAAAAGGTGGGTAACCCTAAATAAGTCAAAAGGCCACCTAACACATTGACCTCCCACCAAACCCTAAATAAGTCACAGGCCACCTAACACATGGGCCTCCCACCAAATAACTAAAGTCCAAACTTATTAACTCTAAAATACAGTCCACAAGCCTAAAATGATTAAATTAAATGAGCTCAAGCTAAAATAAGCCAAACTCACTTAAAATAAGCCTATTAAGCTATGTAAGGGTCCAACTAAATAAATTAAAACAAAATAAGTCCAACATAATAAAATAAGTCCCTTGGGCCACCTAAAGCTACTCTACTAGCTTAAAATAGTTGATCAAGCCCATTTGATTCTTCTCATGTCCATTCGGCCCCATTGGATTGGCATTGATGCCATTCGACCCCAATCTCCCTTGACTTTCCATAATTTCCACAATTTGGCTCGTGTAGGATTGTCATGATGGGTTGACCCCCTGTGCACGCATCATCCCCTCCCTCTTTAGAAAAGATTGGTCCTCGAATTTTCGTCTTATTCAAGTTCGGAATTGAAGCTTGTGGAATAAATTGATCTTCATAAACGATCTTGGGAATAGGTGGAAATAATATGAATGCTTCTTCAGCTGAGGACTCATCATGTCCCTGCAATATAACAAAAACACTAGGAAAAAAATGATTATTCAATACAACAATTTCATTCTGGTCATGATTTTCTTCTCGCTCCATGTTCAACTCAACCTTTTGCTTGTTTTCTTCTTTTGCATCAAGAACTAATTTCTTATCAAGGTATTTACTTGTGGCATGAACATGAGCAAGAAGAAACTCCCAATCTAAAGAACCCCCAAACAACATGTGAATGGAAACGCTTATAATAGATTGATTTAAAAACACAAGAACAGAATTCGCCACAAAGTAAATACCTTGATAAGAATTTAAGTTCTTAATGCAAAAGAAGAAGACAAGCTTTCCTCTCCAATGAAGAAAATTCGGCCAAGCCAAATGATGGTATTCAAAAGTGTTTAAAATCTGCCTTTTACAACTTATAATGAGGTATTTATAGCCTCCAAAAGGTAGGTAACCCTAAATAAGTCAAAAGGTCACCTAACACATGAGCCTCCCACCAAACCCTAAATAAGTTAAAAGGCTACCTAACACATGGGCCTCTCACCAAACCTTAAATAAGTCAAAAGGCCACCTAACACATGGGTCTCCCACCAAATAACTAAAGCCCAAACTTATTAACTCTAAAATACAGTCCACAAGTCTAAAATAATTAAATTAAATGAGCCCAAGCTAAAATAAGCCCAACTCACTTAAAATAAGCTTATTAAGCTATATAAGTGTCCAACTAAACAAATTAAAACAAAACAAGTCCAACATAATAAAATAAGCTCCTTGTGCCACCTAGAGCTACTTACTATCTTAAAATAGTTGATCAAGCCCATTTGATTCTCCTCATGTCCATTCGGCTTTATTAGATTGGTCATAGTGTCATTCGATTCCAATCTCTCTTGACTATGCATAGTTTCCACAATACGGTCCACATATGCATTTAGTGCTTCCTTGAACTTCTTGGCTCTTGATCTTGTCACCGGTCCATCCGGCAATGCTAGCTTTTCCTTGAACTTAATCTGCTTTTGATGTTCCTTGGTCGTGCTCGCATCATCCCCTCCCTCTTCAAAAGGATTCGTCCTCGAATCTGAATCTAGATCAAAAGAAGATAAGTCAGAAACATTGAAAGTAGCACTAACATTATACTCACCTGGTAAGTCAATTTTATATGCATTTTCATTGATGCGTTCCAAAACTTGAAATGGTCCATCTCCCTTTGCATCAAGTTTTGACTTCCTTTGTTGTGGAAACCTCTCTTTTCGCATGTGCACCCAAACCCAGTCACCTGGTTCAAAAATAACTTGTTTTCGCCCTTTATTAGCCTTTTGTGCATATATGCGATTCTTTTTCTCAATTTGTTCACGTGCTTTCTCATGTATTGTTTTAACCAAATCAGCCTTCTTTTTGCCATCCAAGCTAGCAAGCTTATTCAGAGGTAAAGGCATCAAATCCAACACAGTTAATGGATTAAAACCATACACAATTTCAAATGGAGAATAACCTGTAGAAGAATGTGTAGAACGATTATATGCAAACTCAATGAATGGCAAACAATCTTCCCAAGTTTTCAAATTCTTTCCTACAATTGCACGCAACATGGTTCCTAAAGTCCTATTAACTACCTCAGTTTGCCCATCAGTTTGTGGGTGACATGTAGTAGAAAATAGAAGTTTAGTGCCTAACTTTCCCCACAAGACTCTCCAAAAATGACTTAGGAACTTAACATCCCTATCTGACACAATGGTTCTTGGTACACCATGAAGTCGAACCACCTCCCTAAAGAAAAGATCAGCAATATTTGTTGCATCATCTGTTTTATGACAAGCAATGAAATGAGCCATTTTACTAAATCTATCCATAACAACAAATATGCTATCCTTACCTTTCCTAGTCCTAGGCAATCCCAAAACAAAGTCCATTGATATGTCAGTCCAAGGCTCATTAGGCACATGTAAGGGTGTATATAAACCATGAGGCATAGACCTAGATTTAGCTTGTTTGCATATAATACACCTGGCACAAACTCTTTCCACATCTCTTCTCATATTTGGCCAATAAAAATGTTCACTAAGCATATCCATGGTCTTTTGCACACCAAAATGCCCCATTAACCCTCCACTATGTGATTCCCTCACAAGCAATTCCCTAACTGAACATGTAGGGATACAAAGTTGTTTACCCCTAAAAAGATAGCCTTCATGCCTATAAAACTTATCAAATGCAGCACATTCACAAGCTTGATACACATTGGAAAAATCAGCATCATCGATATACAACTCTTTCAAATGCTCAAATCCAAGTAACTTAGAAGTAAGCATAGAAATCAAAGCGCACCTTCTAGATAGTGCATCGGCCACAACGTTTTCCTTACCTTGCTTGTACTTGATCACATATGGGAATGTTTCCAGAAATTCCACCCAACTTGCATGCCTCTTGCTCAACTTCCCTTGTCCCTTTAAGTACTTAAGAGATTGATGATCACTATGAATCACAAACTCCTTAGGCAATAAGTAATGCTCCCAGACTTCAAGAGCCCTCACTAATGCATATAGCTCCTTGTCATAGGTGGAATAATTCAACAATGGCCCGCTCAGCTTCTCACTGAAATATGTTATGGGACGATTTTCCTGCATCAAAACAGCACCTATACCAATCCCAGAAGCATCACATTCAATCTCAAAAGTTTTAGAAAAATCAGGCAAACGCAAAACAGGAGCAGTACATAATTTCTCTTTTAAAGTGCAAAATGCATTTTCTTCCTCTTTTTCCCATTTAAACCCGACATTGTTTTTGACAATCTCATTCAGTGGTGCAGCAATAGTCGAGAAATCTTTAACAAATCGTCTATAAAAGCTAGCTAACCCATGAAAACTTCTTACTTCACTGGCAGTCTTAGGCATTGGCCATTCTTGGATAGCCTTCACCTTTTCAGAATCTACCTCCACTCCTTTAGAGCTCACTACACAACCTAAGAAGACAACTTTATCCATGCAAAACGAACACTTCTTAAGGTTTGCATATAGCTTCTCTTTCCTAAGCAGATCTAAAACAGCTTTAACATGCATGATATGATCATTTAAACACTTGCTGTAAACTAAAATGTCATCAAAGTACACAACCACAAATTTACCAAGAAAATCATGCAAGACATAGTTCATTAAGCGCATAAAAGTACTAGGTGCATTAGATAACCCAAAAGGCATCACTAACCACTCATACAATCCATATTTAGTCTTAAATGCAGTTTTTCACTCATCCCCTTCTTTCATCCTAATTTGATAATAGCCACTTTTAAGATCAATTTTAGTGAATAAACAAGCACCATGCAACTCATCAAGCATATCATCTAATCTAGGAATAGGATGGCTATACTTTACAGTGATTTTGTTGACCGCTCTACAATCCACACACATCCTCCAAGTTCCATCTTTTTTTGGTACCAAAAGAACTGGTACAACACAAGGACTCATGCTTTCCCTTACATACCCCTTTTGAAGCAATTCATCCACTTGCTTTTGCAATTCCTTTGTCTCCTCTGGATTGCTTCTGTAAGCTGGACGGTTAGGTATTTGAGCTCCTGGTACAAGGTCAATCTGATGCTCAATCCCTCTCAAAGGTGGTAATCCGTGTGGTACATCTTCAGGAAAGACATCTTCATACTCCTGCAATAAGGTCATAAAAACACTAGGCAACTCGGGGTTAAGGTCAGTTTCAGTAAACAAAGTTTGCTTAAATCGAATCAAAATTAAAGCTCTCTTGCCTAAGTATGCACTGTTTACTTCTCTCTCTTTGGCATAAAAATACGGTTGCTTCTTTACTTTTTCACTCCTCTCAATTTCTTTTTGCTCACTTTTTATATTCTTTTCTTTCTTTGTACTCATTAACCTCTTCTCTTCTGCACATCCCACTTTCTTTTCCTCACTTGTGCAGTCACTCACCATTGGGCCTTTATTTTTATTCTTTTCCCTCATGGCCTCTTTTCGCTCTTCTTTCTTTTTCACCTCACTACTCAAATCCCCACTTGAAGATTGCTGAATTTTTAATTGCTCAAGATAAGTTTCTTTAGGAGATAAAGGTGCTAGGGTGATTTTCTGCCCATTATGCACAAAAGAGTACCTATTCTTATACCCATCATGTACAACATGCCTATCAAATTGCCAAGGCCTACCCAACAAGACATGACCCGCTTGCATTGGTACGACATCACATATAACCTCATCAGCATATCTACCAATGGAAAATGCAACTACAACCTGCTTGGTCACTTTAACTTCACCACTATTATTCAACCATTGTAGCCTATATGGGTTGGGGTGTTTATCATATTTTAGCCCCAATTTTTCAACCAAAGTATTACTAGCTACATTAGTGCAACTACCCCCATCTATGATCAGACTACAAGCTTTCCCACCTACCAAACATCTAGTGTGAAAAATATTTTCCCTTTGCTCTAGGCTATCTTCCTTTACATTTATATTCAATGCACGCCTAGTGACTAAGGCTTCTCCTTTAACAGCATATTCAACACATTCATCATTATCAGAACAATCCTCTAAAGGTGGCATACTAAAATCACTACCATCAGAATCATCACCATTATCAGATTCAGAAACAATTTCACCACCCCTAATAAACATGGTCTTTCTATTAGGACACTCAGATGCATAATGACCACGCCCTTGAAATTTAAAGCATTTAACATCCCTATATTTAGAAGGTTTGGATGAAGGATTAGGAGTACCTTTTTGGATTGAAGTACTCTTCACCTTGCCCCTATTCGTTTCAATGCCTTTCTCCTTGGAATCTGAATGGTGCTCCTTTTTTCTCTCTTCATTTTTGCTCCATTTTGGATTCCATTTGTTACTGGAATTTGAGAATGATCTTGTTGCCCTTCTTTGTTTTTGTTGCTTTTCCACCTTCATGGCAATGTTTACTAAGTCATCCATCTCTACATAATGTTGCAATTCCACTACATCAGCGATTTTCCTATTCAATCCTCCCAAAAATCGAGCCATTGTCACCTCTTCTTCCTCTTCTATGTTTGCTTTGATTAATAGCATCTCCAATTCCTTGTGATAATCCTCTACTGAACTGGTTCCTTGGGTGTGTCTATGTAATTGTTGGTGCAACTCCCTATAGTAATAGGACGGTACAAATCTCTTATTCAGCACTCTTTTCATTTCTTCCCAAGTGCCTATGGGTGGTTCCCTATTCCGCCTTCTACTTTTTACCAACTCATTCCACCAAACTAATGCATAATCAGTAAACTCCACTACTGCCAACTTCACCATCTTTTCTTCTGAGTAATTATGACAAGCAAAAATCATATCTACCTTTCTTTCCCATTCTAAATATACTTCAGCATCATTCCTACCCCTAAAGGATGGAATATTCATCTTTATGGCACTAAGGTTGTTATCTCTCCTCTCCATTCTTTTTTCTCTCCCTTCTCTACCCCTCACAAATTGTACCTCTTCATCATAGTCTTCATATAATCTATTCACTTCTTCCTCTCTGTTCCTGTGGCTTTCAATTGACCTACTTCGGTTTTGGGATCTACAACTTTCATTAATTTTCTCTTCCATCCCATCCATCCTAGTAGTTAACTTTTTGAATTCACCCATGAATGCCTTGTACATCAATTTCAAATCTGGCACATTTTCCTCCTCTTCCTCACTCATTACGCCCTTTCCGTCCCTTCTTGACATTGTATATTATAAGCTGCCAACAAATATTAGTAGGGAATAAAAAGACCTCACAATTCACTCCCTCACGTGTTTCACTCAAAAGATAGCCCTCCACTCTGTTTCACTCAACTTGGCTTTTACCCTCTTTTAAGCTTACACACTCAAACCTTTTCCCACTCAAGCTTGTTGTCCTCAGTTGCACTTCAGAATTTAATTTCCAATCAAAATAATTCACAAGCAGCAAATATAAAAGGAATACAATGAAAATACTTAACAAATAAGATGGGTTCAAAACTAGAAGCAAAAATACCAAAAGGAATAAAATGAAAGAGCACACAAGAAGAAGATATGTATGCTATCCAAAATTACAGATTTTTAATTAACAAGAATCAATTTGTTAATTATGGTGTAATAGAAGCAAAATTACAAAAGATAATAAAAATAGCAACTTAGAGTGAAAGAAAAAGACAACTAATGCATAAATGCAGAAATTGATATCTCCCTAATGGAAAAGTCAATTTTGATGCAATGGATATGAAGATAAGAAATCAAAGAAAGTCAAAAATGACAACTACCCATAAATATTCACTTTGACTTTTCAAATTAATTTCCAAATTTAAAGTATGACCAGATCTAGATTTTTTTTGTTTTTTTGTGATTTGTCTTTCCTAGCTTTATCTCAATACTGACTTTTTTTTTAATTAGGATGAATAGTACTGTGAATAATACTATGAACAGTACCAACGATTTTTTTTTAGGACTTAAAATATCAAACACAAGATCTGATGTAGGAATAAAGAAGAACACAAAAGAACAAATTTAAAAATAAAGAAGAACAAGAAATTGATAAAATAAGATTGCAAGTTAAACAACGCGGAATTATCTTGTTCTAATGGAAATAAAATAATAGAACAGTAAATTAACACAAGATAAATAAGAATTTATCCTAATCCAAGCTCTGATACCAAATGATGCGGAACCCCAAGGCTAAAAAACCCGAAACCCCTTAAACACACAATATGGCATGAACATGAACAAGAAGAAACTCCCAATCTAAAGAACCCTCAAACAACATGTGAATGGAAACGCTTATAATAGATTGATTTAAAAACACAAGAACAGAATTCGCCACAAAGTAAATACCTTGATAAGAATTTAAGTTCTTGATGCAAAAGAAGAAGACAAGCTTTTCTCTCCAATGAAGAAAATTCAGCCAAGCCAAATGATTGTATTCAAAAGAGTTTAAAATCTGTCTTTTACAACTTATAATGAGGTATTTATAGCCTCCAAAAGGTAGGTAACCCTAAATAAGTCACAAGGCCACCTAACACATGGGCCTCCCACCAAACCTTAAATAAGTCAAAAGGCCACCTAACACATGAGCCTCCCACCAAATAACCAATTTTATCAGTCTTTTATATATTTTTAGTTTCCCTTTAGACAAAAAAAAATAGGAATTATTATTTATTATATCTTTAAACCATATACATTTAATTTAAGCTAAAAAAATAAATTTTTATTAATCTGAGTGGAAGTAGATAGAAGTTAAAGGGTAGTTTTATGAGGAAGAAGATTAGAATTAAAGCCTGCAATATGAATATTCTGTATAAAATAATAAATGAAAAATTTAACCTACTGTATAAGCATTGGAACGGAATAAAAGGGATACATACTGCATTATTATTTTTCCCAACTTTTTTTTAATCTAATTTACAATTAATGGTTCATCTTTTGGCTCTACATTTTCATTTTGTGCTCCATTAAATTTTTAGAATTATATTTTTACCTCAATTCAATTTGTTTTCTTCTCATAACTTATTTTTTATTTTGAAATTTATTAAAAACATATAAAATTACTCCAAAATACTTATGATGGTACTCACATACCATTCAAGTTTTTGATACTATAATGAATATAAAAAAATTAAAAGAAGTCAAAAACCCTAAATTCAGTCTGCAAAATAATATTAAGATCCCTAAATAATTTTATAACTCCACCAAAAATAGTAAGAAAATTCTCAATATAGATCATATTCGCATTGAATAGTATTAAAGTCTTGTCAGAAGTCTTTTGAAGTAATTTATAAATTTTGAATAAAATTTAAAAGAAAAATAAATCATGACAAATATAAAAAATTAATTTTGGAGTAAAAATATAATTTTGAAAATTTAAAAAAATATGTAAGGATATTTAAGAGTAGAAAATTGAAATGCTAAAAACAAATCGGATAAAAAAAATACGTCAGATAACTTTTAAAAAATATTTAAACGAATTCACCTAAAAAGATACAGTTCTCAAGATGTTAATTGAATTTGCAAAATGTAATTAACTCCAAATTTTTCTTGACTTTCCTATGTGTGAGGGCAACCAAAGTACAGTAGAGAATCTTTCCTAGATCTGCTTAATCTTCCCCTTCCTCTTCCTGCTCGCTCTCACTTCTTTTTCATCTTTCTCTTCCTTTTCTTATCTCTCTCACTCTCTCTCTCTCTCTCTCTCCTAGATCTGTTTCATCTCTCTCACTCTCTCTCTCTTAGATATGTATCTCTCTGCTTCCCCCACCTTTGTTCTCCCGGCGAAAAGCAAAGAGGAAGGGGGGGGGGGGGGGGGAAGAGGAAGACCACGAGAAAAAAAAAAAAAAAAGAAAAATCCAGATCTGCTTCTTGATGGAGGTTTTCTTATTATTTGGGTTTGGGCGAAGATGGTGAGGTGGAGGAGGTTGTGGAGACGGTGGAGAGAAGGGGAGGAAGGAGAGCTGAGGTGGGATAAGCGGCGGCAGAGGGAAATTAGGGTTTTAAAAAAGAAAAATATATATATATATATATATATATATATATATATATATATTAAAAAATATATAATTAAACTGGTCGGTTAATCAAAATGGATGATAATTTTGAAACCAAAAATTGAAATCAGAATACCTATAAAACACTAACCATGAACTGCAAAAAATGGGCTCGGTTAACCAAAAAACTGATTCGATTTTGGTTCAATTTTTCGATTAACCGAAATCACCGATGTTTTTGAACACTCCTAATGTTAAATATTATATTTAAAAATTAACCATCAATTTTTGAGACAGAATGTTGTTTTTTTTTAACTTATCATATTATCCTTTTACAAGTATTGTGAAGGTTGATGGTGCTTTTTTTTTTTTTTTTTTTTGAAGATGAAGGTTGATGGTGCTAAATGTCTATTTTTGTAAATCCACTCTTGTGTCATTTCTCTTAAGTATTCAAGTCATGATGCAACCGGTAGTTTTTTTTCATGCGTTAATCAGTGCATTCATTGACTCAACAATATTTCAATGTCATTGTGAATATATTGTTCATTGAATGTACATTTGACCATTTTTCATATCCAATTTTAGCTAGATATTTACTTATACGAATATCTACTTTACGAAACCCTTCACGTTGTACTCAAATTTCTCCATTGTATATGAACTAGCTATTGCATAGAAATGATACCTGATTTTTTTTTTAATTTTGTCTTTAAATCGTTCTATAAGTGGAATGTGCGCACATAATGGCTGACCGTTGGGTATACTTTTTTGTCGTTTTTTTAATAATTTCATGCATGTCTGATATTAGGCACATCCATTCCCTTTTATCATATGTTTCCCAAAAATTCATGAAGAACCATTCTTTTTAGAATCAATAACAGAAAATACTAGAGGGAAAAGCTTACCTGCTACACTATGTGTGCTTGTTGTAATTAGTGTACCTTCCATGAGTTGCCATAAAAAACATTCCATGGACGACAATGGTTGGCCTGTAGTGTTTCCATCCATTAATTGACACCATTAAAGTAATATCAAATATAGGAAAGATCCATCATCTCATGTCTCCAAATCAACAACAGAATTTGGATTCATGGTCTTCAACATATACAAATATCTTAGTAGAAGCTCATAAGACTCATCGGGCTTTCCTTTAAGCATTTCTAAGGCTTTCCCTTTTGATCTCCAAGCTTTCCCATAATTGACTACAACTCCATATTCACTCTTCATATCCTGAATTATATTATGTGGTGTGTATACCATCTCAACATTCAAGTACTTTCTCTTGATGATATCTCCAATCACATTTGATGTTGCCTGTCTTTGATACACCAAGATATCCTAGCAGATATAAAAATTTACAGTAGTTTATACCAAATGGTGTACCAAATATATTATGAAATGCAATTATTTACAAATAGATGTTTAATATTGTGTTTGACATTTAATCGTCAATTTCTAAGACAAAATGTAGTTTTCTTTTCAACTTATTTTATTATCCTTTTACGAGTACTGTGAAGGTTGATGGTGCTAGATGTCAATTTTTGTAAATCCACTATTGTGTCATTTCAATCAAGTATTCAAGTAATGATGCAACCGGTGGTTTTTTTTCCTGCTTTAATAACTAGATTCGTCGACTCAATAATATTCAATGACATGGTTGCGAATCTATTTGTTCATTAAATGTACCCTTGACCATTTTTCATATCCAATATCAGCTCGATATTTACTTACACGAATATCTACTTTAAAAAACTTCTTCATGTTGTACTCAAATTCTTCCATTGTGTATGAACCAACTGTTCCATAGAAATAATACTTGATTTTTTTTTAATTTTATCTCCAAATTGTGCAAGGTCCCAAAATACACCCTAGTAGAAATATGTTATGTCTAGGGTGAGTTAGAAAGTATTGGTTAAATAATTAAAGTGTAAAAAAAAAAAAAGTAAAAGGACATAATGGGTTTTAATTTAAAAGACACGAATAATTTAGTAATTTAATTTAAAAGTGATACATATACATAAATGAACTTAAATTATAGGCTAATGTATAAATAGGGCTAAATTACATGTAAATGTGTTGGGGGTCAAATTGTAATTACACAAAGACTAAAAATTAGGACTAATAAAATGGAGCCATGTATACACTCTAGAAATCTTATAAAAATGGATGTATAAGAAAAAGAGAGAGTTGATGGGCCAACAAGGTAACTAAATGCAGAAATGCTACTTCTCTTCCTCTCTACACACACAATTCACAAGCAAATTTGGAGAAATTGATAATTGGTGCAAAATTAAGCATAAAAGGTAAGGTTTTAGGTTTTTTCTTCTTTATGCATCAATTATGGAAGTTGGAACTCTGAAGTAGGATTTAAATTTATATGTGTTTGGTTGTGTTGTAGTTAGAGAATCTATGAAGAATAAAAGGAAAGGAGAAAAAAGGAATTTAGAAGATAAAAGTTGGCTAATTTGAGGTATGAGAATCCTTTAAATTTCTTATATATGCATGAAAGGTTGAGAAAGAAGTATGTATTAAAAATGATGTAAAATAGATGTCTGGTAATAAAATTTATGTTAAATTACTTGAATTGTGTATGAAAATTCCTTAGGAGAATTTTTTATTGCATTGCCTTTGAATTGTGATAGGAACCATCTGAACAGTTCTTGTATTTTGGCCATATTTCAACTTATAGAACATAAAACTGAGTGATTCTAATTGTAAATGAAAGCTAAGACATGGTCCTATAACTTTTATAAAGAGACCTGAATTGAGTTTTGCATCTAAGGCCTTTGAAATTAAGTTAGAAAATCGAGGCCTGAATCTGCCTACAATTTTAGAGCAGTTTGTAATGTTTTGAGTGTAACTCACTCTACAGGAGTCCAAATGGTATAAATAAATTTTTTTAAAAAACTAGAATCATAATGGAGTAACTTTCATGAAGAAATATGACTAAATTCTATTTCAATTGTTCTCAAAAAAATTTTAAAGTTAGAACTACAATTTTATCCCTGAAAACATAGAGGAGCAGTTAGTAATATTTTGGCCATATCTCTCATTTTATAGATCCAAATGACTTAATTTTTGATCCATTCAAAACTTAAGACATAGAGAAATATTTGTTATGGGACTACCTGGCCTAAAAAACTCATTTATATTATCAAAGATGCAGAACCTTACCCGAGCATTCCTGGATGCTTTTAGCACTTGTTCAACATATGTTTAATGATGAATAATGATCAAATATACATGTGAAAAATATTGATTTGAATAAAGGTAAATGCATATAAATAACCCATTTTTATACACTTTTATTGATTGTAAGTGTATCGTATGCATGTTTGAGCACGCAAAGCTAATATATAACTATCGATATATATATAACCCGTTTTCCTTATTGCAACAATTTCTAGAATTGTTCCATGAGTTAAGTTGTGGATGAGATAACTTGAGATGACAATTAGAAGTATAAAAACAATATTCTTTTACAGGGGATAGTCAATTTTTAGGGAAAATGCTGCCAAAATTTCTGTAATATGAATAGTAAAATTTAGAGTATTTCTAATTTTTTAAAAGCAATTTTGTTATATGTATATGAACAAGAATCAATGTTACTAATTGTGACTATTACTGATGCGATAGGAGTGTAGAATTTGAATTTGCTTAGTGGTGTGGCACCCTATTTGATTTGATAGTCCTGAAGAATGTGCATACTTATCTATAATATTTGTACATGGTTATATGTTCCGTATTAGGGAGTGTTACAACACATGCACACACGTAGAAAAAAGAGTTCCCAAATTTGTTTTAGCCTCTTTTCTTTCCTTCAAGCCTTCATTGAGCTTTCTCCTTCCTTTTATCTCCTTCTTTATGCTTCTTAAAAAATTCTTCAGCTACAAGATCACAATTTCACTTCATTGATTATCCCATTTACACAGCTTTTCACCTTGCTCAAGTTAGAAAGAATAAATAAGAATATAAAGTTAAAAACTTACCAATTTCACAGAAGTCTCGTACCAAACTCATCTAATCATGAGGGGACATCAAATGGGTGCTTAAAGGAGCTATGCTTGGCATGGAAATGGCGTGTATACATACATATATATATATATATATGTACATATGAACATGTTAAAGATTATTACAATAAAAGAGAGAATAATGAAAGAAATATGAATATATATTTGCCTGCTTATTTTCTTGGTCGTGTATAGATAGGAGTGCTTATAAGAACTATAGATGTAGCTGCCTACAGTTTGACACCTATGGTGTCCTCATTGAGACTATATGTATCCTATAGTTTTGTACCTTCGGGTATCTATAGTATAGTATATCTACGGGTATTCATATGTCTTGTACCTTCAGGTACCTACAGTCTTGTACCTTCAGGTACCTACAGTCTTTCCCATTATACACTTCTTTAGAGAAATTTAGGCCAACTATAATAAATGAATAATATGTGTTATACGAAAGATATGATATGAAATATATGTGATATACATTGCTTGATTGTCATACATAACTATATGATGACATATGTAAATGTATATGTAGCTGGAAATAAATGGAGAACATTGCATGATTATGATATGAAAATGTTTGAATATAAATGTATATATATATAACATATAAATGTATGATTGTTAATGTCTTGCATGCTTGGCGGATAACTGTTGTGAGTGGTTGTCCAAAATTAAATATTCCCCGCTAAGTTCAAAAGTTTAGCACGGGTATTTATCCGTGTTGGTTTAAGTGTCAAATTCAAACACAAAGACATCCTGCTAGAGTCAGAGCCAGTGCAAAAGTAGAAGAAGAGCTTAAAGTATATTTATTTTGATGATGTAAAATTTTACGTAGTTATAAATAACTAATCTGTAAAATAGGACTTTATGTAAATGTAATGGTTATTTTATATTAAGAGATAATGTGTGGTTCAATGGAAATATGTGTATGTAAATAAATAAGGAACTCTTTATGGATATGTATATAGAATACAAGATATGAAACAAAAAATTTTGATAGCTTATGTATAAGCTTATGTTCGAATGTAAGTAACATAGCAAGAATTATTATATACATATATATGTACAGGTAGACACATATAATTGAGTGACACCCCCCTTATTTAAGGTCTAAATGGTATGGAACAGGGTTTATAAGTAGAGTTTAGGGGGTATTACAAATCGTTCCATAAGTGGAACATGCATATACAATAGTTGACTTTTGGGTATACATTTTTGTTGCTTTTTTTAATACTTTCATGCATGTCTGATATTATGCACATCCCATCCCTTATACCATATGTTTGCCAAAAATTCATGAAGAACCATTCTTGAGAACTATTATTTTTAGAATCAAAAATAAAATATGCTTGAGGGAAAATCTTGCCAGCTACATCATTTATGCATGCTGTAATTAGTGTCCCCTCCGTGAGTTGCTATCAAGAACATTCCATTAACAATGACGGTTAGCCTATAGTGTTTCCATCCATTAATTAACGTCGTTAAAATAATAAATAAAATAGGAAAGATCTATCATCTTGTGTCTCAAAATCAATAACAGAGTCCGAATTCATGGTCTTCAGCATATACAGATATCTTGGTAGAAGCTTAGATCTATCATCTTGTGTCTCAAAATCAATAACAGAGTCCGAATTCATGGTCTTCAGCATATACAGATATCTTGGTAGAAGCTTAGATCTATCATCTTGTGTCTCAAAATCAATAACAGAGTCCGAATTCATGGTCTTCAGCATATACAGATATCTTGGTAGAAGCTTATAAGACTCTTCAAGCTTTCCTCCAAGCATTTCTAAGGCTTTCCCTTCTGATTTCCAAACTTTCCCATAATTTACTAAAACTCCATATTCACTCTTGATATCCTGAATTATGTTATGTGGAATGTATACCGTCTTAACATTCAAGTACTTTCTCTTGATGATATCTCCAATCACATTTGATATTGATTGTCTTTGATTTCCTAACCTTGTATCCAAGTGGCTGTTAGTGGTTATGCCCTAGGCCAAACATTTGGACCTTGATGTAATCATTACTTTTTCATTTATATAATGGTTTTCTTCGTATTGATATTATTGGCATGTTACATTATTGTAATGTTTATGAATAACAACGTTATTCATGTTGTCCCTAGTCATTTATCAATAAAGGGCATAAAGATAAATTAAGACTAGTATAGATTTGCATTGATAATCATGGGATGATTATATATGTTGATATAAATCAAATCTATATGTACTTGCTAGAGAACAAAGTACTGGATAGACCCACTATAAGATCACTTCATGGGTTAATGTCATAAGTGATCTTATAATAGATATATTATTGAATCCTTTGACCTGAGATTATCATAGTTTCCTACATAAGGATCATTATGTTTTGACATAATCAAACGTTATCTTTAATCGGATAATTATAAAGTTTATGATCGGACATAGTGAGAATTATGCGGAGGAAAGTGAATAATCAAGATGGAATTTGTCCCTCTCTAATGAGAGAGATATCTATTGGGCCCCTCGATAAGTAGGACTGTAAAATGCATGGCCGTGCTCAAATGAATTGATAGTGTGATCAATGTCATTTGAATTTATCAGTCTACTTGGTGATCGAGAAATTATATGTTTGAACAATTTAAGTTTGACATGGACCATGACTTATGTTCGAACAAGATATCGTGTGACAAAAGGATAATAACATGTTCTATTGCAAGGTTAAAATCGGACTAACGATATTTATATTATTTGGGTAGTCATAATGTCTTGCTAGAGACCAATTATGACTTGTGGGCTTTTATGGGATTAGGCCCACTGCCAACATAATATAAACCTATTGGGTCACACACCAAGAGCAAAATGAACAGAATGGATTTTATTGGGTTATTTCGGAATAAAATATAAATATAGGTATTTATATTTAATTTCGAAATTACATATTTATATATATATATTTATGCATATAAATATCTCTTATTTTGAATATGAGATAATAATATGTATTAATAAATTATTTCTTATTATTTAGAATAATAAATAAATAAATATATATATATATATATATATAAATATATGTATATATCTATATATATTATATCTTAATTTTGAATTAAGAGATAATATCCTCATTTATCTTTTCCTAAGAAGAAAAGGATTTGAAAATATACATACAGTTATATATGAGATATAACTCTTAAATAAAAAGAGTTTAACCCTAATAAAAACACTAATCACGTTATTAAGTAGAATAAGGATTAGTGTGGCTGCAATCGTTTTTCCTTGTAAAACGAAAGAAAAGAAAACAGTGCTATCGTTCTTCTTTGTGAAAGAAAGAAAAAAGAAAAACAGAGCCACCATTTTTCTTCTTTGAGAAAGAAAGTAAAAAGAAATCCATTCGCATTCAAGGGAGCTAGCACCCCTGCGATTCCTGCTCATTTGTTCGTGCGTGTGGATACCGATAGAGGATGTTCGTGTAAAGGCAGCGTCTTCAGTCCGATCTAAAGAGTTATTTCGTTCAAAAGGTCAGTTAATCTTTATCTCTTCCTTTTTGAATCAATCGAAAATACTTGGATCCTGTTTCGGGTTTCGAATTTTCCGCTGCTTTTAATGTGATTTAATTCCGCTGAAACCCAGCAGTGGCATGTATAAATGTTAATAAACTTCTTGATTTTGAATATTTTTGTATTGCCCTTCTTGATCCTCATAATTTCCAACTACATTTTTTTCAATCTTACCAGTTTTGGAAATAATTCTTCTCATATGATCTGTAAACCTTGTATTGGAAGTTGTTAGTGATTGCAAAATAACTTAGTGCCTTCTTAAAGGTCTTATTCTCAATGAAAAACTCTCCCACCTAAATAATGGGATACCTTGGATTGCTTATGACACTAGATTTAGTTGTTCTTTTGTCATTGTCATCATTTATTTTTTCAATAGTGTATTTGCTCAATATGCTCACAAAATTCATCATTCTAGAAAAACTTCCTTCGATTTGTATGATGCACGTCGAACCCATTTAGTAATTTTTCTAAAGGGCTCACTTTTAGTCAAGAGGGTTTGTGTCTAGATTTTGGGCAATATGAAATATTTTTGAATCTCTACCCAATAGAACATTGGGAAAGTTTATTTAATCCCATGAAATCTTTAGGCACATTTGAGTTATTTTGGAGTCGTAATCTAATTTACAAAAAATTGAGAAAGTTGGTCTAAACTTGGTGTCTAAATCAGAGAAAGATTCGGAACTTCACTATTATTAATGCATTGGTTGATTATAAATGAGTTTTTAACAATTAATTTTTCATCTCTCATCTCACATGGTCATGCATTAAAATTTAAAGCACACATCAAGTATCGTAGGAAAACGATAAAAAACGATAAATAAATAAAATAAAAATAAAATTGTAGACACCGGTCTTGAGGCAGCCTAGATCAGGGTTACTCGATGATAAATTTAATGCCTGTTCACAGGAAAAAATGTTGGAAGTGATAGTTTTCTTGTCAAATTTGCTTTTTAGAATTAAAAAAATAAAAAATATATATATTAAAAAATAAAAATAAAAAATAAAAAAATGGGTAAAAAACAATAGTGTTTTTGTCAAATTTATTTAAAGAAAAAATTCGGGCAATTGTAACAGCTAGCACGTGAGAGCTAGCCTCCCTAGAGCGCCAAGCGAGCGCCAGCACCCAACGCGCCCGCGCTAGCCTTGGGGCGGATGCCCCCTCCACTGCGCATAGCGCGCGGGCGTCGCTTGCTAATCCCTCGCCAAGGACGGGCGTCCCTCACCCCCCAGCTGCCGTAAAAGGGTTTTTTCACCGAAAACGCGATTTTTTGGATAAAATTTGATTTTTTTTTTATCATTTTTTTGATATTTTCAAGGATAGTTCTTATTTTTTAAATCTCGATAAGATAGAATTTGACTAAAATTCAACTTCTTCCCCTAAATTAATTAGATTTTTTCCTAAACTCATATAAATAGAAAAAAAAAGAGAGTCATTTTAGGGTTGCAATTTTCTTATTTTCTTCTACAATTCTTTTTGATTTCTTTTCTTCTTCAAAGGATTTCTGAAGGTTTCTTTCATTTTTAATAAAACATCATTCTTGAGACAAAAAAAATAATTCATTGTTCTTGAAATCCGAATTTTCTTCCATAATTTTTTCTTTTAACAATCTTTTGGCAATTTTTCTTTCTTAAAGAAAAAGTTTAGATTTTGATTATCTTAATTCAATTTTCGCGAATCTAAACAAGGAAATCAACCATATTTTTCATTCACCGAATCTGAATTCTGAGAGTAAATATTCTGGGCTAGATTTTATATTTCTTTTATTTTATTTATTCACAATCATTTAATCAACATGTAAATCTTTAGATATATTGTGCATTTATTTATTTTATGTGATATTCGTTATAGATTTAACATATTTTGTTTTTTTTATTCTTTTTTCATTTAATTTATTTTTTTCATCTTTTATTTTGTTATTCATTATTATTATTATTATTATTATTATTATTATTATTATTATTATTATCATCATCATCATCATCATCATTATCATCATCATCATTATCATCATTCTTTATGTTTTCTTTTACATGTGTTAATTTGCTAATATGCTAATTTATTTATTTTCATTATGTCATTTAATTTATTTGTCATTCATATGCACTCTATTTTACTTTATTTATCTTTATTCATTTTTATTACTTCATGTGTTTTAATTGGTTTATTATTTAATTATTAATATTAATTTTATTTGTGTTTATTTTTTATTTCAAATCTTTATTTTTTCTTATTCGAGCACCCATGCGAACGAAGGAGGAGATCTAGGGGATTTATTTTGGTTGATTTATCATTTTTATTATTTGTATCATTTTGCTTTTTATTTATTTTGTCATGTAACTAGTAATAAAATTATTTATTTTATTCACGTTTAATTAAAAATTATAAAAAATATTTATATTAATAAATTTGGATTTTTTTCTAACAAAATAGGACAAATGTCCTAATTTTTAGCCAATAAAATATCACTTTTAAAAGAAGAGTTAGTTTTTATAAATCGGGATCACTCATATACTTTTTCTCAATAAACATCCAAAATAACTCTTCAATTTTTAAGTGTGTGCGATGAAACCAATGTTCCTACTCCGAATAAATATCCTGATTTATATATGATTTATTTAATTGATTTTGTCATTTATTTTTTTATTTTAATTTTATACTTTGTGGGATTGTATTTTTGTCCCAATTTCCTTTTGTAATTTATTTTTTTATTTTATTTATCGCTTTATTACGATCTTCTTCGATGCTTGATGTGCGCTTAAATTAAATTGTATGACATGTGAGAAAAAAGGTGAAAATTTAATAATTAAAATCTCACTTATAATTTAATCAAGACATTAATAAAAGTAAAATTCCGAATAACTCTTTGGTTTAGACCTCCGAGGTTAGATGAAATTTTTCAATTTCTTGTAAATTAGGTGGCGATTCCAAAATATCTCAAAAGGTGTCTAAACGTTTCATGGGATTAGATAAACGTCCCCAATATTCTATTAGGTAGGGATTTCAAAATATCTCATGTTACCAAAGATCTAGACGAGAATCCTCTCGGACCCTAAAAGCGGGCCTCCGAGAATCACAGCGGGTTCCCGCGCGCATCACAGTGATTACTCCATTGGTGACTTTGAGACTTTGCTTCGAAAGTGTCTTGGTTAATAAATATAATGGAGCTTTTAAAATTAAATTTCTATCTCATTTCAAAAAATTGCATTGCATCCATACTAGAGCTTTAGATTTACACTAGTTTGCACCCTCTCTTACCTCTGATGTGTTTTTAAAGCATGACCCTATGTTTACTCAATGTGGAAAAGTGTTAGGAGTAATCACCAACCCAAGTCTAGTACCATTTGGTATATCAAATGATGACCCAACGGGTTGCTATGCTTATGATGAGCTAGACCCGATGACAGGAATCATGCTTAGGTAGCCCAAAAGTATCATCACCCTGACTAAAGCTCATGTAATAAAAATAGATACTTTTCTTAGGTGGTATGAGCCATAATACTATACTTGCTGTATAGATCACTATGTATTGGACAAACTTAGATGAATTGGTTGGTTACCTAATCAAAGGCTTTCATGCCTTTATAGGTCCATGCTGGTTTATTTTGGCTGCCTGAATACATAATGATCGAGAGCCATGTGTATGCGCATTAGATAAGAGATGTTATGCTGCCGGTTTTCTACCACCCACTATACGCGTCCGTTCCCTGCTCACCCATGGACTAAGCCCACCTAAGAAAGAGACTACATGACCTCGTGTGTAGGAGTAAAAAGGTTGAAAGGATCTACTTACTTGTATATGATTGTGAATATTGCATAATACACAATCATGCATTGTATATGTCATTTATGCATCATTCTAACAGTCTGAGTCTTGAAGCCATCATAGATTCATCTAAGTGGACTAGGGATCCCGACGGTCAGATAATAAGGAGAAATATGCTCTTTGAGTTACCGAAATTAGTGTGCGATTAGGGTTCTGAGTGTCTCTTAACAATTAGTGAATTGTCTTCTTCACATTATACTTTAAAATTTAAAATGGCCAATCTACCGAGACAATTTGATGCAACGATCTTTATAAGGTTCCCCTTCTGAATGAAATTCAATGGGATACAAAGATACCATGTCTTCATCCGTAGGATCTCAAGTGCCTGAGTCAATTAAAAGTTTAATTCTATCGTCTAACAACTATCCCAGACTGGGGAGATAACCTACCAGAAAGAAATATCATTACGTGTAAGAATTGTATATGATTAATTTCCAGAAATTGACCCGTTCTAGAGGGGCTCAACTCAATCAAGCAGGTCTCCTACAAGGAAACGAAAGCATTCTAGAGTAGTCAAGGGAGGTGGGATATAGATATGTTCTTTAATCTCTTAACCTATTGCACGAGATAGATCAAGTCCCCAGTTCTCGAATTCCAGATTGAACAGATGACGATGAAAATTGAATTCCTAATTCCATTCTCTAAGACGAATTAAAGGGTTGTCTCAGGAGGAGAGATTTATGGCAACTACACAGATAACATAGGGGCTCACGATGGTTGAGCTACGCCTTTTCAGTTCTCTCCTCGTGTTTTATTTTTGCATGGGTTTCAAAAATTACCTTGAAGGTGTGGTTGGTATCATCCTCTCAGCTTGAGCTATAGCTCGGTCGCTACTGAAAAATAAGTTCTAATACTTTGACTGTTGAGGAGCTGGATAGGAGATTAAAGAAGTTTAAAAGGAAGATTCTAGGCATGATTAGTGAGAGAATGGCCGTTATGATGACTGTCTTTGAGAGATAACTTAGAGAACCTGCTATTACCTGGGTCAAACCAATCAAAGTTGGAGAGATTTTCATGGTACGATCATCGGCTAACCTACCTCTTCAAGCCGTTCATTCTAGGGGCAAACCCCCCACTCTTTTCACCATTTGAGTGTGAGAAAGGTAAGAGACTCACTTCAAAGTGTGATCTAGTTGAGATACAAGTCTTAAAGAGTTAAAAAAGTAAGGCCAGAATATGAGGTAGACTCAAATCTTTGCGTGAAGAATACATCAGAAAGATTTTCGATATGGTTGCTAGGACAAATGGGAAAGACAGAAGAACGAAATCATTTACAATCAGTAGGTATATCCAATCTCTCGAATCTGGGAAGGAGATTGGGTGATCTCGAGGAAGAAATCATAAAGTCTGAGCTTGCAATCACTCAGGCACCTTTCAAAAAGGCTCTTGCTACCCTTACAATTCTAGGAGTTGGTTCGACAAGGGAAGTACCAACTACTCAGAGGCATTACTCTAACCTGGGTAGATCCTTATCTTGGGTGCTTGAGAGACTTATGTAAAAGGGAAAATTATATCTATTACCGACTAGGCCTGCCTTAAGTCAAGGGAAACTTGGTCATAGAGCGGATCGATTTTATGCTTTTCACCAATACACTGGGCACTTAACAGATTACTGCCCAATTTTGAGGGACTGAATTCAGGATCTCATCGATAACAAAGAGATCACTGACCCAGAGAAGAGGAAGAAATAAAGCTTAAAGCCTATGACAGATGAAAGATGTTGGTTGCAGTGCATGTGTCGCTAAAGAGGCTTTCTTTCGTAGATATGTTTGTCTTTATATTTGAACTTTTCAATTATAGTGTATGCCGTACTCATCATTTTAATTATAGTAATGATTTTTTCTTACGTTTCTCATGATTTCACTGTACATGATCATAACCATTTATATTAACTCATCAAATATCACTTTATTTGATCTCGATACTTTCAAAAGAAGTCCTAAAAGCATCTAATTTAATTCCTGAAGAGAGGATAATTCTGAGAGGATAAAAAAATAGAAAAATAGAAAAATAAAAAAAGTGGAAGAAGTCTTAGCCTGGACCTAGATGGATCGAAAAGGCGCAAATATGACACGCTGTTCCAGTTGACCAATTCAAATGTTCAAAAGCATGAGATTCTAAGGAGGTTTCTGGGAAACCATAGCTTCATAATTACTTGGAATGCTAACACTTCCTAAAAATGCCATAAAGAAAAGCCATATCCTCGACTCATTTATTTTTAAGTGGAATGTTTTACAAGATAGTTAATAGAACTTCAATTCCTAAACCATTCCCTTCTCCTTAAAATAACCATAGCACAACTCATTAGAACCAAGCCCCAGAACTCCTTTCCATTTGATATACTAAAGAAAAAAAAAACTTAAACCGTCTGGAGCCAAAATGAGCAAAGCGTGAATTCTGGCAGTTAAACATAAAAGGAAAGATCACCTCTATGACCAGATAAAAAAAAATCAACTTTGAGGCAACATTTTGAAGGTGAGTCGAGGACCAAACATCTCAGATCAAATATTCTAAGTAACACAAGCTAAAGTTAGAGAAGCTGCTAATAGAGATGGCAAACATCCTTCTTGACAACGATAGAAGAAGATTCAAGGAATCAAGCAATGCTAATGGAGTAAAGAAGGAGGTCTCATGGCAAAGGCTAAAAAGGGGGGGGGGGGGGGGGGGGGGGGGGGCATCCTGGGCAAAAATTAAGGGCTGAAATAAAATCTTCAATCATGAAAACCTGAGAGAGTTGATTGATAACAGGAGTTTGATGCTTTCCGGATCCATCCCGAGATTAGATAAGATCTTGAATTTTTTTGAGATTAATGCCAAATAATGACCATGCATAATGAAATCAGACTGAAATATACATATTTATGCAATTATATGCTTATATGATCAAATCAGTTCACTTTGCATACTCAAAGTTATCTAGTTTCGATATAAAAGTAGCATATTGTTACTATCTACCCTCTTCTACTCTCGTCACTCAAGTATTTCAGTCACTTATCCTGCTATCAATTGTGAAGCCAATTCTACACCACTACAAAAAAACAGTGAATTAGCGACGAACATTTTCGTCGCTAAAAGGGCTATTTCCGTCGCTAATTACTTTTAGTGACGCGACGACTAACTATCGCTATTTGCTTCGTCACAAGGAATTTTGTGACTAAAACATAAAACTATCACTAAAAATAGCAACGGCAAATTCCGCCGCTAAAAATAAAATTTTCATTGTTAAATAATTCCTAAAATTAGTCGCCATAAATTTTAAAAAATTATTAGCGACGGAAATATTATATTTTTCAATATTATTTTCAATTTATTTTTTATTATAATTTTTAATTTAATTTATTATTATTATTATTACATCCAAATTTTAATTTAATATATGTAAATAATAATTATACAATATTTTTAATATTATAATTAATTTTAAAAGTATAATATTAAAAAAGTGTATTAAACTGTACAATATTTAAAAAATACTGTAAAAAACACTAATTCAAACAAAATAGCGCTACTTAGAAATATATAAAAGTTCACAATAAATTTGTACAATAAGTTCACAATAATTTAAATATAATAAAAGTACATTAAATTGTACAATAGTTAAATTAAAAGTACATGTTCTTGTTATTTTTAGCATTATTCTATCCAATTTTAGTACTTACATGTCACCAACAAAATTTTCAAATGAATACGTGCCAAAATTAATGAATTAAAAATTAAAATAAGAAAGATTGATTCTAGTTCATAAATTACAAGGCAGGAGCTACCCTTTTCTAAATTCCCAACTTAATTAATTAACTAGAATATATATATATATATATATATATATATATATATATATATATATATATATATATATATATATATATATATATATATATATATATATATATATATTCATAAATGTTAATCTTAAAAAATATAGTATAAAATATAATACCAATTCATGTATCATGTATCCAAATTTGACTATCATAGAATTATTTTCTATTTAAATTATAACGTACAAATTAAAAAAATAAAAATAAATTTTGATTTTCCTCCACAAAATAGATTTTAGTTGAGGTTTAAGTTTTAGCCCATCAATTAAAGTAGGCTTTTTAACAGAACGAAAATTTCATTTATTCAACTTCACATTTCATTCACCAGAATTTGTCCTCAATCAGACTTTTACAAGCTTAATTTTATTTATTCAACTTCACATTTCTTAAAATTAATGCATTTAACATATTTCCTATTGTTAAATCATGTATGTACTAAAGCACATTTGCTTATTATTCATCATTTCATCAATTTACCATTTCCTAGATGTTAATTATGCATTAATTACATTTCAATACACTTAATTTCTATTAACCCCAATAATATACACGTGAACCTTATCCTAACAAAATTCAAATTATGAAAAATGAAGTAATTCAGTTTGTATCCACTCACATTTCCCTTCAATTGGCGAAGATTAATGTTACAAATATTATAAACATTAGATTTGCAAAGAATTAGGCCTACTTCACCAATAATTCTGCAGGCAAAGAAAAGTGTACCAGTAATAACAAGTGAATCACCTAATAGAGGCCTTAAACCACCTAAAGTAATAAAAAACAATTAGATTAGTAATTAAACATGAATATATATGGTTGTTAATCAACAAGAGAATACAAAGAGCCACCTCCTCCGCCCACCCCAGCAATTAGATGATGTGAGAAATGAAAACAATTTTCAGGAGCTATTAAGAATACAAATTTAAAGACTATAGATATGTAAGAAGCAATAAGAAAAGGTTCAAGATAAGATGTAAATAAAGCTAGGATGAAATATATCTTCCAAGGAATAAAACTACCACTCAATTTGAAAATGACATGCTGCTTTCATTTAGCAGCTCCATATTATTTGGATTCTAAAGAATTTAATAGTTAAAAAATCAATGGAATAGGAACCCGATAACATTTTGTGTCATCAAATTGCAACTTCTTAGCCTATTCTCACCTAAACTATATATATTAACTTACTGTAAACAATTGTATCCACATCCAAAAGAAAGCAAAACAATATGCAGAGACATAGCAACCCCATGACAATTCAATTTAAAATTCATATTAAATGCACTTGTTGGGTTATGGGAAAAGATGCCACACCTAATTAATAATCACTTTTCCACTACTTCTTATATCACGACTAAACTCACATTATATGACAACTTGTTAGCAAATTATAGCAGGAAGTAAGAATATCTATGCAAAAGAATCCAATCATTTACAAGTTTAATTGTTACATAAAGCAGAATCCTACCTTATGAGTAAGAGTATTTGACTCATTAAGAGAAGCCAACTTCGCAGAGAAGCAAATGAATATTTATAAATAGCGAAGCCATATAAATATACAATTGCCAAGTTGTTAATCAACTAGAGAAGCAAATGACTATTTGTAAATAGCAAATGGAATTTTTAGATTTAGAATACCTGGACACATTGCACATCCAGGAATTCACAGGTCTTCTTCTGATTTTGGAAAGTAAATTCTCACCACTCATATTTTTTCCAGGACACCTCATTCTCAACTCCCTCCCTGAACTTCGTATCGCACTAACATAGAAAGAGAAATAGAGATAACATAAATGACAAGTTGTGCTTAAAATAACAATGCAGTATTTAAGGCGCAAACCAAAATTACTAGGTCGTTGGACCGATCTATGGGGACAATTGAGAAAAATAAGAGAAATTAAGTTATACCATTATTTTATTAAATCATAATAAAGCATCAAACTAATCCAAAATCAAGATTTTACTCTAATTAGTGTACATACAATATTGTTCCAGTGAAATGAGTCAAGTCTCCAGTTGACGAGAAATAAAAATGGTGAATGAGAAATGAAAAGAGCAAAAGAGAGGATTGGAACTCAACTAGAAATCAATGCGGCATAAGCAGGATAACGAAAGAGAAAGAAGAGAACTTAATTTGAGATAAAAAGGAGAAATGGGAATTTGAAGAGTAGATTACGGAAGTTTCAACAAGTGACAGAATTTACATGTAACTAAAAGCATGGCCAGCAGTGGGATAACAAAATGCAAATTCCAGTCATTATTCTGATGAAAGCACATCTAGATTCTGTAAATATTCAAACATCAATCACAATTCACACTTGTGAAAAAAAACCACTGCAAATTGAATTAGAGAAAATCCACCAGTAGCATACCTTTTCTAAGTCTTCAGTTGAAGATAAATTTGGTGAGGGAAAGAGAAAACCCTAAATCTGAAAAAAGAACAGCAAAATGAACATGAATTCCTAATTCAAGGCTTTCACTAAAGAATCAAATGTAACATAAAAGAAAAAAGCCCTTAGATCTCATAGCTTCACCAATCATTCATGATATTAGAGCAAATGACATCCATCAAAAGCTTTCACGCACCACCACAAACCCCAATGTGCGTCTGTGTGTGCATACAGTGTGCATGAAGAAGACAGTGACGACGACGGCGATAGGAAGAAGAATAAAAGTAGGTGATGGCGGCTGGAAATCGATGGGGAGGGAGAGATCGGGGCAGAGACCAGGAAAGGGAAGAGAAGAAACAAAAAAAGAAAAGAAAGAAGAAAAAAGAAAGTAGTAAGGCCAAAACGATGTAGTTTTGGGTTAGGGCAGATTTTTACACTTTTAGTGACGAAACAAAATTCGTCGCTACAACCATCGCAAAAAGGGCTAAAATTTCAAAGAATAGAAAAATTGAATAGTTTTTAACGACAGAAAAAATAGTCGCTAATTTAGTCGCAAAACAGGGCGCCATCAATTGGCGCCAAATTTTAGCGACAATTTTTTTTTACCGTCACTAAACTTACCGCAAGATCGAAAAAATAAATTTTCGTGACTAAATATGAAAATCGTCGCTAATTAGCAATGGAAATATATCCGTCGCTAGTTTGGTTTTATTTGTAGTACCTTTATGAGAAGAATCAAGTTCATACAACCACGGTCTAGGATGTAAGTACATGCTGATCACCCTTGAAAGATCTTTGGTAACAGCTTCAGCCTCTCTTACAATCTATTAAAAAAAAGCCGTTAAAAATAAAAATCGTAACTGACTCTCTAAGCAAAAGTTAGGGCAAAAGATAAGTTAAAAACCTGAAAACAGGCGGTCTGTCCTTAAAAAAAAGCCGTTGAATTGGGTTAGGTCCATTATAGGCAAAAATAAGGCACAGGGTTATGTGAAAATCCAAAAAGAGGCGTTTCCTACAAAGAAAAGCTAGTATCAAAATCTATAAGGGACGCACTATCTTAAAAAAATGACTACAGGTATTAGATGAGAACCTCACAAATCCAAAAACACGAAATCTAGAAGCAATTCCAAAGGGCATCGGTCCTATCAGAATTTGCGACCAGTCCAACTATAGCCTCCAAACTCACTTAGATGAATTATTGTCCTGTATTTCTGCATGACCCATACATTTCACGTGTAAGCTCATTATTTTTCCTGCATATTTGGCTTTTTAGTTTTGTAGTAAGAGAGATTTAATGCAGACACCGGCAAAAGGAGAGTGGCTACATCAATCCAAGCACCAATCCAAAAATCAACCGAAGACCTCTCAAGGAGCACCACTTCAAATCTCAGAAGGGTTAGCATGATGACGGTACTACCACTTCACGGAGGGTTAATACGATCACAACACTACCACTTTAACAAGGATTAGTGTGACGCACGCCGAACCTAGCAAAGGCCCTCTTTGAATCCGCTTTTAGGGCTCGAGGGATTGGCTCGCGTCTTTTTGATATTGGGCATCATGATCCAATAGAACATTGGAAATGATCATCTAGTCTCATGACACCTTTAGGCACCTTTGAGATATTTTGGAGTCGCCACCCAATTTACAAGAAATTAGGAAAGGTCATTTAACCCCTATTGGTCTAAACCAGAGAAGGTGTTCGGAACTTTACTCTTATTAATGCCTTAAGTTAAGTTTATAAATGAGTTTTTAAGAAATCAAAATTCCATCTCTCATCCCACGTGGTCATTCATTGAATTTAAAGCGCATTGCAAGCATATTGAAAAGTATTAAATAAAGCGATAAATAAATAAATAAATTATATATAAAAATTGGGACAGAACAATCCCCCAAAATAAGAAAGGATAAAAATAAAGTTTGCCCCAAAATTAAGTACAAGGGTCCAAAATGGATAAATAAACACATAAAAAATAATTAAAGTGCATCATACATAAATCGGGAGATTTATTAAATTTTAAGAATATTGGTTCCTTTTTGTTAACTTAAAAAATTAAAGAACTATTTTTTAGTGTTAATTGAGAAAATAGGGATGAGTGATCCCATTTCATGAAAATTAGTTCTCCATTTTGAAAGTGAGATTTTATTGGTTTAAAATAGGACATTGATCCATTTTATTAAGAAAAATTCCAAGTTATTAATTATTGTAAAAAACATGATTTTGTATAATGCGGAGAATTTAAAATACATTTTATATACAACACATAAAAAAAAAATAATAATAAAAGGAAATACAACAATTAAAAAATGCAAACCCTAAATTCGAAGGTCTTTGATCACCCGATCCTCCATCTCGCGCACAAATGTAACTCGCATAAATAAATAAATTTTGAGGCAACAAAATAAAAAATAAAATAAAACGTTAGTAAAGTAATTAAGTAGATAATATATAAGAAATAGTCAAATAAAGATTAATAAATAAAAAAAACAAATAAGTCAATAAAAATAATCAAACGGTGACAAATGATTCGATGATAACATTAATAATTATTAATAGAGATAAATTGAATAAAAGCTAAAAATTAATAACATGAATTAAGACATAAATTAACAATGAAAAATAGAGCAAATTATATTACATCACATGCATTTTCGGCAACTTCCTACATTCGGGCACTTGGAAAAATGTACATATAATGCGCTACGAAGAGGTAGCACGGCGGTCCCGCTAGCCGATTAGTAGGCGGGGTCAAGGGGCAGCGCCCCGCTAAACTTTTTCAATTTTATCAAATCTTATTAACAAATTTTCTGCCCAAAAACCCTATTCTGTGTATGTTCGGGTAAAATAGGAGAGAAGACGCTCGGGTAAGGAAGAGCTGAAGGAAAGGCTGGAAAAGGGGGGGAGGACAAACGTGCACGAGTGCACGAGTCGTGCAAGAGGAGCACGACTCGTGCAAGTGACGCACGAGTCATGCAGGTCCTTCACGACTCGTGCGTGTGACGCACGAGTCGTGAAGTCTTCCGACCAGGAGGCAAGAGTCGTACAAAAACGCACGACCCGAACGGGAAAAAGGACTCGGACACAGAGTATAATCTGATCGGGAAACATGGCTCGGACAAAATAAGGACACAATCCGATTGGCCAATCACGATTCGAACAAAAGCAAAGGCAAATCCGATCGGGCAAGACAGAAAAAAGGAGGCACGACTCTCAGACGATGAACACGACAAGGACAGAAAATCACGACTCGTGCAAAAAGATAAAGATTCAGACAAACAAGAAACAGAGATGAGCAGAGCAACATTAACAGACTAACAAGTATGATAATAGGCCATCAAAATATGCACAATAGAATGACAAGCATGCCGATAAGTCAAGGTAAATTTTTAGGATTCATGTCTGATAACAAACAGCAACAAATATACAATATATAAACTAATAAAATTAAACCACGAATATATACAGTATGTACATCATAGGAAACTTAATAAAGAAAAATAAGAAATGAAAAAGAAGAATGAAAGAAGAGGAGGTTTACCCAGTATTTACCCTCAGAATGACTTTATATTGCAAGTGAGGAAGTGTTGGTTTCCTTCGTTGGTTTGTTTGAAAAGAAAGTAATAACAGAGACTAAGAAAAATTTTAAATGAGAGTTACGTTGAAAGAAAAAATGCAAGATAATTGAATCTCAAATGCCAGGAATTAATTTCCTGGGTTCAAGAACAACCTCAAAATACTTTGAGAACCAAAAATCATTTTCTTGGCTCTCAAAGCTCCTCTCTGTCTTTTTTTCTTGCTGGGTTTTTCAGCGCTTTCAAAAACAACCTCCTCTTTCAATTTCAACTTTTCCTCTTTATACGTCCTCAGGAATTAGGGTATCCCTAGTGAGGCTGTATCTCACGTTAGTGAGATGGGCCTCACTAGGCCTCATTACACAGGCCCCAAATCTTTTTTTTTTCTTTTTTTTTAACGGAAAACAATTTTTTTGAGGAAATCATCACTTCTATTTGTCTTTCGCTTGTTGACAGACATCATTCTCATCATCGGGTAACTTTAGTCTGGGCTACCTCAGGATCCGGTGTCTACAGTTAGCACGATGGCAGCACTACCATTCTATGGAAGGTTAGCACGACCACGATATTACTATTTCAACAAGGGTTAGCACGATGGCAGCACTACCATTCTATGGAAGGTTAGCACAACCACGACACTACCACTTCAGCTAGGGTTAGCACGATGATAGTACTACCACTCCACGGAGGGTTAGCACGATCACCACACTACCACTTCAAATCTCAGAAGGGTTAGTATGATGGCGTCACTACCATTCCACGGAAGGTTAGCATGATTATGGCACTACCACTTCAACAAGGGTTAGCACGATGGCGGTACTACTATTCCACGAAAGATTAACGTGACCACGACACTACCACTTCAAAGGGTTAGCACGATGACAGCACTACCACTCCACGGAGGGTTAACACGATCACGACACTACCACGTCAAATCTCAAAAGGTTAGCACGATGGCGGCACTACCATTCTACCGAAGGTTAGCACCACCACGATACTACCACTTCAATAAGAGTTAGCACAATGGCAGCATTACCATTCTACGAAAGATTGGCACGACCACGATACTACCACTTCAATAAGGGTTAGCATGATAGCGGCACTACCATTCCACGGAAGGTTAACATGACCACGATATTACCACTTCAAAAGGGTTAGCACGATGACGGCACTACCACTCCATAGAGGGTTAGCACGATCACGGAACTACCACTTCAAATCTCAAAAGGGTTGGCACTACCATTCCACGGAAGGTTAGCACGACCACGACACTACCAATTCAACAAGCGTTAGCACGATGGCGGCACTACCATTTCACGGAAGGTTAGCACAACCATGACACTACCACTTCAAAAGGGTTAGCACAATGATAACACTACTACTCTACAGAGGGTTAGCACGATCACGAAACTACCACATCAAATCTCAGAAGGGTTAGGGCGATGGCAGCACAATCATTCCACGAAATGTTAGCACGACCACGGCATTAACACTTCAACAAGGATTAGTATGATGGCAGCACTACCATTCTGCGAAAGGTTAGCACGACCATGGCACTACCACTTGAACAAAGATTTACAAGCTTACGATAAATACCACTTCAACGAGGGTTCACATGATCATGGTAACTCGCTTTAACAAAGAACAACACGTCGATAAGATGGTGATAACCACCCCAACAACATCATCCAGTCTGGAAAGATAGTTGTCTCAGGCACATATCTCTTTCCTTCTTTCTCTGAGTTTTGGCTTACCTAGGCATCCCTGCACTAATCTCTCCAAAACTGAGGGTAACTGTAGATACCGGGTCCCGATACAGTCCATATTAGGGTTGCCCGATAATAAAATTAATGCCTATTCATAGGCAAAAATGTTGAAAGTGACAGTTTTCTTGTCAAATTTTCTTTTTAGAAATAAAAAATAAAAAATAAAAAATATATTAAAAAATAAAAATAATAAATAAAAAAAGAGGTTGGAAATGATCCGAATTTTCGTCCATAATTTTTTCTTTTAACAATCTTTTAGCAATTTTTCTTTCTTAAAGAAAAAGTTTAGATTTTTATCATCTTAATTCAATTTTTACGAATCTAAACAAGAAAATCAACCATCTTTTTCCTTCACTGAATCCGAATTTTAAGTGTAAATATATTGGGCTCGATTCTATATTTTTTATTTTATTTATTTACAATGATTTAATCAATATGTAGATCTTTAGATCTATTGTGTATTTATTTATTTTATGTGATATTCGTTATAGATTTAACATATTTTGTTTTTTTATTCTTTTTTCATTTACTTTATTTTTTTCATCTTTTATTTTGTTGTTGTTATTATTATTATTATTATTATTATCATCATCATTCTTTATGTTTTTTTTACGTGTGTTAATTTGCTAATATGCTAATTTATTTGTTTTCATTATGTCATTAATTGGTTTTTTATTTAATTACTAATATTAATTTTATTTGTGTTTATTTTTGATTTCAAATCTTTATTTTTCCTTATTCGAGTACCCATGCAAACGAAGGAGGAGATCTAGGGGATTTATTTTGGTTAATTTATCATTTTTGTTATTTGTATTATTTTTATTTATTTTGTTATGTATTTAGTAATAAAATTATTTATTTTATGCACGTTTAATTACAAATCACAAAAATATTTATATTAATAAATTTGAAATATTTTCTAATAAAATAGGACCAATGTCCTAATTTTTAGCTAATAAAATATCACTTTTAAAAGAAGAGTTAGTTTTTATAAATCGGGATCACTCATCCCTGTTTTCTTAATAAACATCCAAAATAACTCTTCGATTTTTAAGTGTATATGAAGAAACCAATATTCCTACTCCGAATAAATGTCTCAATTTATGTATGATTTATTTAATTGATTTTGTCATTTATTTATTTATTTTAATTTTCTACTTTGGGGGATTGTATTTTTGTCCTAATTTCCTTTTGTAATTTATTTTTATTTTATTTATCATTTTTTTACTATTTTTTTCGATGCTTGATATGCGCTTAAATTAAATTGTATGATGTGTTAGAAAAGAGATGAAAATTTAATAATTAAAAACTCACTTATAATTTAACTAAGACATTAATAAGAGTAAAGTTCCGAACCACTCTCTGGTTTAGACCTCCGAGATTAGATGAACTTTTCCAATTTCTTGTAAATTGGGTGGTGACTCCAAAATGTCTCAAAATATGCCTAAAAGTTTCATGAAATTAGATGAATTTTTCCAATATTCTATTGGTTAGAGATTCTAAAATATCTCATATTACCCAAAATCTAGATGCGAACTCTCTCGGATCCTAAAAGCGGGCCTCCGAGAATCACAGCGAGTTCAGGCACGCATTACAAAACTACAAAAATAAAATTATAAGATGAAAATTTGGGACAAAAATATAATTCCCAAAATATAAAATAAATAAATAAATAAATGACAAAAATAATTAAATAAATAAGCATACATAAATCGAAACATTTATTTAGGAATAGGAATATTAGTTCTTTTATGCTTACTTAAAAATTAGAGAGTTATTTTTGGGTATTATTGAAAAAATCGGGATGAGTGATCACATTTTGAGAAAATTAAGTCTTCTTTTAAAAGTAAATTTTTTTATTGTTGAAATGAGGAGATTGATCCTATTTTATTAGAAAAATCCAATTTATTAATAAAAATATTTTTATGATTTTATTGTCAATGTGCATAAAATAAAAAAAAATATTACAAATTACATGACAAAGTAAATAAAAAGGAAAACAAAGAAAAATGATAAAATAATTAAAATAATAAATTAAACCAACACAAATCTCATAGATCTCCCCATTCGCTCGCAAGGGTGCTTAAACATGGAGAAAACAAATATTGAAACAAAAAATAAGCGCAAATAAAATTAATGTTAGTAATTAAATCATAAAATTAATTAAACACATAAAATAATAAACATAAAATAAAGTGCATTATGAATTACAAATAAATGATATGATATGATATGATGAAACAAATAAATTAATAGATTAATAAATTAGCATACATAAAAACATAAATGATGATGATAATAATAATAATAATAATAATAATAATAATAATAATAATAATAATAATAATAATAATAATAATAATAATAATAATAATAAAAAGAGGATGAACAATCAAGTAAATAAAAAAGAATAAAAAAATTAAAATAAAAAATGTTAAAAATATTAAATCTATGACTAAAATCACATAAAACAATTAAATAAATAATAGATCCAAAAATCTATAGGGTAATTAATTGGTTGTAAACAAGAAATAAAAATAAATAAAATAAATATAAAAGATCGAGACCAGAATATTTACCCTCAGAATTAGATTTAATGAAAGAAGAAAAATTATTGATTTTCTTGTCTTGATTCGCGAAAATAGGATTAGAAAAAAAAATTCAAATTTTTATTTAGAAAAAAAATTGCAAAAAAAAAATATTGTTCAAAGAAAAAATATGGAAGAACATTTGGATTTTAAGAATAAAGAATTATTTTATTTGTCTCGATAATGATTTTTTATTATTAAGAAGAATTAATTTTGAAACCTTAAAAAATCTCTTTGAAGAAGAAGAAAACTAAAAGAAAATGTAGAAAAATATTATCTTGAAGAAGAAAAGAAAAATTTTCACCAAAAAAAGTCTCTCTATTTTTCCCTTAAATTTTCCTATTTATATCATTAAAAAAGAAAATATTAGTTAATTTAGGAAAAAAACCTTAATTAAATCAAAATATTCCTTGTTTAAGTTTAAAATCCAAAATTATCCATATCAAATCACATTAAATCAGTCTTAAATTTTTTTTTAAAAGTCAAAAAACCTAATTTTTGGGGAAAAAAAAGAAAAAAAAAGAGGTGCAAGTGACGAGGGGCGGGCACTTCTCGAGGGGCAGGCAAGCAGCCCCTCACCGGCCGCCCCTCGAGGGCCATCCCTTAATTTTTTTTTAAGGGAACGTAACAAGAAAAACATAATTTACAACTTTTTTTGCCCATGAACAGTCATTTAATTTCATTTTTAGATAATACTGATTTGAACTGTCTACAAACCCGATATTTACAATTTTTTCACATTATTTTTTGTGCAATGTGATGCAATGATGTTGTTTCAATTTCAAATATTAGTTCTGCATATATCTATGTGTTGGAGTACTTTCCTAAAAAATATTTTATACATTGTCAATAATTAAAAAAAATCAAAATAGCTTGAATATATTGAGGACATATAGGTAGACCATCCTGCAAAATTGAAAATAACATTACAAGCTATTCAAAACCATTTTTTAGTATACCTATGTGCATGAACGTATACCCACGAGTATAATAAAAGAAAATATTCAACTCTGTTATTGTAATGTTTACTTATTGGTATACGAAATTACATAATGATATTTTCATAAACTCTAGCTTGGTATTTCTTCATATATCTAGAGATGCATATTGGTATATAAAACTGAATTTTTGCTATATATAATTTATAATTCTGCATACTGTAACTCTTGTTAATTCCACAATTTGGTATATCATAGTATACCTTAGTATGCATATCAGCATACCAAATTGGAATATTGCAATACATAATTAGACTTCCACTTGCAATTGGTATACTTAATTCCATAGTTTGGTATACCACAGTATTCCTATGAATGCATACTAATATGCCAATTTGAAATATTGTAATACATATTGTCATTTTGCATAAAGTTGATTTATTTAATTTCGAATTTAAAGTACTTATATATCAGTTTGGCGTATCTAAGTATACAATTGTATACCAATCAGTATACTGAAAAAAAAGGTTGAAATTTTACGTGGGAATACAATCCAGTTTCAATCTGTCACGGTATTCTACGATATTCTATTTGAGAATTTTAAATTAAATGCCATGTAATGTATTGAAGAAAATACATAAAGTTTAAGGGCCTGTTCACTTTCAGAAAATTGGTCTAGTTTTTCAAAAAAAAATTTCACAGAAAGCAGAAAATAGAGATCATGTTTATTTTAATCAATTTTCTAAAATAGAAAATAGAAAATAGATTTTTCAGTTTTCTAAAATAAACAAGAGATTGAATAACTAATAAAAAATATTTTCTAAATTTTCTAAATCATTTTAATATATATATACATTTGTATGTATATATTCATACACACATACATATACATGTATGTGCATACATATATATGTGTATGTATATGTATGCATACACATGTATGTATGTATGTACATACATACATATACATATATGTATGTACTTATATACGTACATACATACATATATGCATACATACATACATATACATATATACATACATATATATATATATATATATATATATATATATATATATATATATATATATATATATATATATATATATATATATATATATATGCGTGTATATATATACATATGTATGTATGTATGTGTGTGTATGCGTATATACACACACACATGTGTATATATATATATATATATATGCATATGCATGTGCATTTGCATATATGTGTATATGTATATGTATATGTGTAATACCCCAAATTGTACCCTAGTTGGATTATAGTGTCAATTGCATGTTAGGGTGTTAATGAGATTGGATTAAATGAGTAATTAATGGGCCAAGGGTGTAATTGAAAAAGGAAAAGTTGCCATTAAAAGACAGAATATATAAGAGGGACTAAGATGGAAGTTGCCATGGATTGAAGTGTAGTTTTGGAGTGGTTAGAGAGTGGAATCCACGTGTGGATTTTCCCATGAGACAGCCAACTCCTTTTTGCATGCAAATTATGTTTAATTATGAGGCTGAATTGGTAGTGGAATTTGACAGCATTTCCATTCTTTGCTTTCCTCAAAATTCTGTATTCCTTCATCTCTTGAGTTTGAGTTTCTTTTTCTTCTCAATTGAATCTGAAATTTGATTGCATGTGGATTGGTTTGAAGAGTTAAACCAAAAAGGTAAGTAAGCTGATGTTTATATGAGTATCCTTTCTTCTACTCCCTTCCTTTGACTTGGATTTGGATTGAATCTTGAGTATGGACTAAGAGAGAGATTATGTTTGTATTTTGTGTAAGATTTGGACAAGAGGAAAGCTAAGGGAAAGGAGAAGGTGTAGCTGGAGATTGAGAGTGTCCAGCAACCCATTTTGAGGTTTGGGATATATGTGTTCTTATGTGTCCTTATGTTAATTTTATTTGAGTATATGTGATGGATAGATGACTTTGATGTGTAATTGATGCATTATTATGTGTTAATTGATAGAGGTGTACTTGAAGTGTACACATGATGTGTGATGAGTATTGAACAAAATCCATGAGCATACTAAGTGAATAAGCATGAAAAGTATGAACTCTAGTGTTAGGGAAAAATCTGCTTATAGCTTACTTGATCTCCGTATAGTATTTTGGGCATAACTGGAGTTTCAGAACTCCAAATTGAGTTTTTGTTGCTTATTTTTAACCATGACTTCGATACCTATAAATTTGTCAGAAATGACTTTGAGCTAATTCTGGCTCTAAGACCTCTAAAAATAGCACAAACAGACGTGTCTCTACCTTGTAGGGTTCACTGGAACAGTCTATATTGTTTAATTCATATCTGATGTTTTATAAATTCAATTGACCTGAAAATTGTCTCATTTGAAATATAAGACATAGAGGAAGAAATGTTATGAAGGAACCTTTGCCTAAAATTGGGTGTAAGACATCGTTTTGGGCTATACAAAATTGTGGTGATTTTGCCCAGTGTCACCACCTCAGGTGGTGAAATAATATGTTACACCCTTAGATGGTGAAATAATCTGTCACACCCTCACGTGGTGATTTCTGCCCAGTGTCACCACCTCAGGTGGTGAAATAGTCTGTCACTCAAAATATCACAGCCTTAGGTGGTGAAACATTCTGGTTGCTTTCTTTCAGTATTTAACACTCTTTTTGGATCTCTAAAGCTTCCAATGGATATTTCTTTTAACTCCTAACTCATTAATCATTGAAGATTAATAAAAATAATCCATAAAACCTATTAGCAAAAGTAACAATACATATAATTATGTAAAGAATAGTAATGGAATGATAAATATATGTATTTGAGCTCGATATTAAACTCAAGTGATGTGTATATGCCTATGACATGATGAATTATGCATACTAATATATATGTAAATATGTATGAGCTATAAGCATTCTAAGTGTGATGAATTAAGTATGTGAATACGGATGTTATAGTTTTGAATGAGAATATGTATAGTCTTGAATATGAATGCGTACAACAAGAATGTGAAGGTGAATAAGTGTAAATGTGAATGCGTATATCCATGTGTAAATTAAGTATGATAAATCATGAATGATGATGCGTATTAACAAGCATATATTTAAAATATCTTGAGCATGGTGAACCATGTATGCAATGATATGCATATAGAGTTACATATGAATGAGTTTAGAATGACATTTATGTATGTATAGTAAGATGTGAAGTAGATTACATGAATAGCATGGGTTTAGGTAAATGTATATGAATGACCATACATGTTTTGATATGGGATAATGGTTATAAGCCTTAGATGCTCATACAAGTGGATAGATAGGCATGCCTATAAAGGGTTAGATGATTTGCAGCTGCTAGATGTTAGCACTGACGGGTGTCTATATGTTTGGCATCGACGGATGTCTAGATGTTGATACTTAAAGTATCTAGATGTTTGGGACTACGGTCTCTAGATGGCTTGAGACTATGGTCTCTAGATGTTTTGGTACCATTACTTGGTATCTATATGTACCCGTATCCACTTATGTTATGACAATGGGCTAAATGTAAAATGTAAAAGTATATGAATTGATGTTAAATGTACAAGAGATGATACTGTTATATGTATAAGAAATGATGTCTATATGTACAAGAGATGTATAAATGCTAAAGAGCTATAGTACATGGCTAGAGAAGTATATGGCTATCGTATATCTTAAACGTTTATATGAGCTTACATGTATAGGAGAAGTCATTGTTTGTACAAGATATACTATAAGTATGCTTTTATGCTTATATGTAAATAAATGGACATGATATGCAATGACATGATATTATATGTTACATGAGCTGATAATTAGAGTTAGAAGAACATGAACATGATATAGGTTACATGAGATTAGTAGATATATTATATAGCAGAATGACTATATGTTTGGTATGTTACAAGTATGATAAATGCTTATATTCTTATATACTTATAGATGATTAGCATATCGTCTAATGATATGCTTGATGATTATGCATGTGACTTCGTTAGAAGTCTTTTATATGTGATATCCCCACTAAGCGATTTCGCTTAGCACGGGTGTTTTCCCGTGTAGGTTTACAGGTTCGGAGGGTTGCACATCTGCAAGGTCATGGCCACTAGGAGTATATATTGAAGTCTTTTTGTATACATGTTCTAGAGTTTTTGGAATAGCTTGGCATATGTAAAAGTAAAGCGACTTTTGTATAGGACATGTATATGGCAAAGTAAAGTGTATTTTGTATACAGTATATAAATGTATAGTAAATGTTATAATGTAAAAGAACAGTTTCATTTTGAATATATACACAAATATATGAGTTTGTTTTTTTTTTTCATGTTTTTGTTATATTAAAGACCATTATTCCGCTGCATGTGATTGTATGATTTTATCTTCGCTTCCGCATGAGTGTTCTGTATGTGCATGCGTTGTAGCAACTCCGATATCCTCACAAGGGGTATTGGGGCGTCACAATATGCGCATATGCATATGCATGCATATATATATATATATATATATATATATATATATATATATATATATATATATATATATATATATATATATATATATATATACATATGCACATGCACGTGCATGTGCATATGTATATATATATATATATATATATATATATATATATATATATATATATACACACACACATATACATATACATATATATAGAATATAAATACTCTAATTTACCATTTATTAATATGTATGTGCACATGCATATTTATCTATGATTGCGTTAATTTTCCATTTATTGATATGCATATGTATATGTATATATACATACATACACATATATATAGAAAATAAATATTCTAATTTTTCATTTCTTGATAAATAAACGCGTTTTCTAAATTTTTTACAGGAAATAAATATTCAAATTTTCTAAGAAAATAGAATACAACTATTTTCTGTAAGTAAACGCACGCTAAACATCTATCATTTCTCCATATTCTCCATCATTGAAATGCACAATGGATATGATGTCAAATCTAATTCTCTCTTCTTCAATTCCATGTAAAACTTCATATCATTGTTGTCATCTATTTTCAACCGGTGGATGCCCATTTTTGACAATGCATAGTATTTTCAAAGTGATCGTTTTCATTAATTTTCAGTTGATTTGATATTATAACCCAAAGAATCTACACAAAGGAATAGAAAAGAAAGAAAAAAAGAAAATGGTATAAGATGAATTAGAACAGAAAATATGAATTAGTAGCCAAAAAAAATTGGACAAACAATAAAACAAGAAAAAGAAATAAAACTAGGTTTACAATGTTATAGTTAACTATAATTTATCGATTGACATCAATAGCACAAATAACAAATCAATAAAGAGAGGAAAAACAATTAATAGAACAAAGCATAACTATTTTAATTTGATTTGTAATTGATTGAAATCTTCTTATTTTTATTTTTATTTTTATTTTTTATTTTTTACTGATTAATGAGTATTTGAGTTAAAAAGAACTCTTAGGTTCCAATTGGAACACCTTCATTTTTACATGGTAATTTTGTAAAAATTATATATTTGGCTTGGGCTTATAGCCATGAAATTTTCATTCTTGTCAATTGATGTGTGCTTCTACTTCAGTGATGAATTCTACTACAAATGCTGAACCATAACTCCTGACTCCTGTGCTGAAAGAAACAATACCTATCAAATCTCAACGTTCTATTTGGAAATTTGAAATGCTGATTGAAGACTGATAGTTAGAGAATAGCCAAACAATTTAAGCAAAGATGCAGAACTCAAGCTGCCTCTATTCCATTGAAAGCAAAACGAAAACTACATTTTGAATGTCACAACTCAATGGAGATGCACGTTATGTACTCATCGATATTAACAGTTTGTGCAGCCAATGCTGAAGCATATATTTGTCTATTATTGTCCAAGTTATACCGGTTTCTATTATATATATATATAATGCTCCACAGTGGAACTGAGGAAGAGACCACCAAGTTTGGGATTTATCTAGACACCATTGCTCTTAACATCTGCTCCATGTGAAAAATGGGATTTGAGTCCAATCCAACACTGGTAATAATCATGGTCTACAAATGGTGACTCAACCGCCCACAGGCAGATTCTGGGGATCAAACATGATTCGAACATGAAAGCCAATGTGTCGGTGATTTTATATGGACCTGCATCATTTCCACGTGCAATGGTCGCCTGTGAAGCAAATAAAAAGAACCGGTTTTAGACAAGGACTATTCAGTGACCACCAATCTACCTATCTTTCAAATTGCTAGTTTAACACAAGTAAACTAAAGGATGCAAATATCTAAATATGAAGCAGCACCTTTGAAAATAATTAGAAATACGTCTACAAGAACTGTATACCTCATACGTCTTGGTATCTGGGCCATGTGGGGTCATACAGCTATGAAGACTTGCACCACCAGGGACGAACCCATCTGCTTTTGCCTGAAGAAGAAGCATAAAGAAGAACAAAAATGAATCATGTTCACTTCACCTTAAGCAGGAAAGTTAGCATATTCTTAAGAACAAGCCTAGAGGAATTTTAAGAAGCCACATCATTGGAAAAATGTTTTGCCCTTTCAGTGGCCTCAATTTTATGACAAAAACAATCAGCATAATTTACAGGTGCAGAAAACAACATTCTACCAATTACATATTTATATTCCCCAACAAAAGGAATGAGAGTTCTTTTGCTGCTAATAACTGCAATACCATGATCATGTAAAAAGAGAGCAAAATATTTACCTCATATCCTCCATGAATCAGGCCCATAAATTCACTCATACAGTTGCGATGGTAATATGGAGGTCGAAAAGTATGCTCAGCAACCAACCATCGAGGAGGAAAAATGACGAAATCAAGCAAAGCTACCCCTGGCTTATCGGTTGGGGCTGTCAAAACTGCGACATATTGCTTTAACTCAAGTGAGAAATGAAGCACAATTTAGCAAACAATATAAGACCAGGGACGTTCAAATGCATGGATATCATCATCATCTACCTGTATTTATTGATGGATCACCATGATCAATCAAAACAGTGTTGTATGGGCAAAACTTTTCGAGATCATACTGCAGACAAAATTAGAACTTCCATTTCAGAAAAAAAGTGGGTCAAATCTCTTTTTTTTTTTGTCAACATGTCAAAAATCAGCAGCACAAAGGTAATCAGACTTGCCTTATATGGCACATAATTACCATGCCAGGCAACTACATTGAAGGGAGAAAAATCCTGTTTGGCAGTAAATAGTTCTCCACCAAACTTTTGTATGATAGTGTATCCCGGACGAGACCGTTCCTCAAACCAGGCCTTGGGAACAAGGAAATCCCTTGGAGCAGCAAGACCATTAGCACCTAAATGCAACCAAAATCATATCCTATTAAGATATAGTCTACATTCGTTTGATAGCACATCTGATTAAGATAATAGGTACCTATTGGCCCAAGATCAGGAAGCTGAAAATGGGCACCAAAAATCTCAGCAACATAACCACGCGAAGGGCCATCAGGCAAATCTACAGCAAATCGGAACCCTTGAGGCAGAACAACTACTTCACCAGGAGAGACTTGCAGCTTCCCACATTCAGTAGTGATCCAAAGCCCTGAACAGCCAGGACATGATGTTACTAATAAATCCAAACTTCAATGCTCAAGCATAACAGATTACACAAAATGCAATAGAAAGGCACGAGAAGATTTTTGGAACTGAATATCAGTCATGCTCAAAGTTATTAGACAATTCCATCAACAGGGAAATAATTTAGATTATTCCTATTGAAGGGAGTATGTTGCTAAAAAGTCTTTAATTCCCAATAATTGGAATTATGATGAATCACTCACTTCCTTGTTGAGGAACCATCAAAAAGTCACCATCAGCATTGCAAAAAGCAGAATTATCCATTGATTTGTTAGCAGTATACCTACATAGCCAAAAAAAAAGAAAACATATCTTGATGAAAAAAAAAAAGAAACCAAAAAAAACAACAGTAAAAGCAAATAAAAAAAATCAAATATTTACAAGTGAATAGCAAATCCATGGCGAAGAAAGGAGCTACCAGCCCCACAAATAGTGGATAAGCCATCAACGAAATCAGTAGGGGAATTAGGAACATCAAAAGGCTTCCATCGCAGCTGAGTGGGTGTTGTGCAGCTATTTGTGTTATCAAATTCACTCACCAGCTTCCCATGATTAGGACTCCGAGGCTTAAAGGGTTCATGGGTAACTGATGGTTTGATTCGATAAAGCCAACTGCCAAGCAAAAATTCCAAAAAAATCAAAATCAGTGACAAATGGATAACCAAATTGAAAAAAAAGAAGAAAAGAAAGAACCTTCGGTAATTGAGTTTGCGAGGAGAAGTGAAAGAAGAACCAGAGATCTGTTCAGCATAAAGACCAAAGGGACAACAAAGAGGACTGTTCTGTCCAATAGGAAGAGCACCATGGATTGCTTCAGACTGGAAGGAGTTGCCGAAACCAGAAAGATAATCTTCTTCATGCGCCGGAAAATCTCCACCGCCAGACTTCTGGGAGCTGCTAATTCCGTCCATGGTTGTTGATTTTGAAATGATTTTGTTCTTCGAAAATATTTATGGAGAGACGGGAAATGGAAAGGGGTGCTGGCTCTGACGTGGCATCACTACTCGAGTGGAGACAGAAAGAGAAGAAGAGACGCAACTGTTTGTTTGGACTATACAAATAAAAATTTGCTTTCCAGTTAGGCAGCCACGAGGATAAGTCTCATGTCCCCGTTTTGCAAGATAAGACAATGATATACGTCTGATCTAATCTAAATTATTTGATTTTAAAAATTTATTTTCTGACCTTGAAGTGTTCAAAATGGACACAATAATACTCATATATATTTTCTTCCATCTATGCTCCCGTGCGAAAATAACCTTTTGGGCTCGTAATTCGCTCTATTTTAGTATTTTGAGGTCACGTGATTGTCACTTTTTGGTGTATAATTGCTCCATTTCCATAAATTTAGGAACAAAAATATTTTATTTTTAAAAATAAAAAGGTAAATTCTAACGATATACCAATGGATATAATGATTGGCGTGTACTTTGACTATTTTTTAATAGTAAACACACAAGGATAGATAAAATAAATGCGTATATAATTTTGATGAAACATACTAATTTTTATATTCACAAGCAATGTAAAACTTCGAAAGATCATATCCTACACCTGCAAAAGGCTTGTACTTTGACTATTAAAAAAAAAAATATAGTGTAAAATTTGAGGTCATCAATGATTTTCATTTTTTTTATATATAGTCTATTTGACAAAATGATGTTAACTTTAGTGTAAATTTGGCTAGATTTTTATTTTTTATTTTTTATTTTTTCTAAAAATAAAATCAAAACATGTTTGCTAAATTTTTTTCATTTTGATTTTTACAAAAATTTTAAAAAGTGATTTTTAAATATAAAATAGAAAATAAAATTTTTAAAATGTAATTTTTAAAATTTTGCTACGTTATCGTTATTATTTTTACCGCTGCCACCACCACACCGCTCCCATCACCGTCACCATATTGTCATCGCCGCCACAACCATAGTGTTGTTGCCTCTACTACCGTTACCGTTACTACCACACCGCTGCCGCCTCCAATACCACTACGCCGCCGCCACAACCACAGGCACCACTACACCGCTGTTGCCTCCACCACCACCACAACAACCACACTGCCACCACTGTCAACACACTACTGCCGCCTCGACCACCACTGCCGCCACCGACACCACCACCATCACACCGCCGCTGCCGCTGCTGCCGCTACCACCACTAAATCATTATTATAATGTACATGAATAATTAAAAAATATGATAAAATTTTTAAATATATAAAACAGTTTTCTAAAAAATAAATAACAAAAACTAAAAATAGTTTTTAGATTTTAAAAATAAAAAATAAAAAATTTACAACTTTACCAAAGACACCCTTAGAGATTTTATAAATTTTGCTACCAATCGTTCACCCATATATATATATATAACCAATATAAATATATAACCAAAAAATATACAATATTAATAAGCATTTAGAAGTGGTTACCAAAATTAAATGGATAAAAATGTATGGTACAATCTCTGGTTTTAGATATTACATAATAGTGGTTATTACTTTTAATATGGATAGTTACCACCATAGGTCATGGTAGTTCTAATATCATAATTAACAATATGTCCTTGGAAGTTGGATAGAAAAATAATTTTATCACTTAAATTTTAGAAATAATAGCTTTTAATAATTTAATTAGAGAGTTGTAATAAATAAACGAACCAAATATGCTTATAAACCTTATAACATACGCATTAAATGTGAGAAAAGATAGAAATCGGTTACTTTCTGCCTTTACTAATTCATCTCAATGATTCAATAAACTATTGATGATTTTGGCTTTGGTACTTCTAAACCTAATGATCTCTCAATTGATGGTGTATCTTTTTAAATGCAAATTATAACGTTAGTGACTGTAATACCCTGATACCCCATTTGGAAGGATAGCGGAGCGCCACGTACACAATGACAAAACATACTTACCAAATCACACAAGAGCAGAAACAACAATCATAATAATTAAGATGGGAGCAAAAACTTGATAATTAAGTATGTAAATACTGAAATATCCACTTACAAATTATTCATTACAAGAGATTAAATACAAAATTACAAAAGGGTCCTTATAACATTTACATATACATAATAATATTCTACACAAGAACATGTACAAAATACAGGAGCAAAGTACAAAAAGAAATTAACTCTAACTCCTAGTGGCCGACCTATAAATGCGCGATACGAACCAAAACTGAACCTGAAACCTACACGAAAAAAACAGCCATGCTGAGCGAAGGCTCAGTGGGGAGAAAACACAAACAAAAGACTTCTATTAAAGTCACAAGAAAAATCATGCACAACAGACACAAAAGCTATAATCACCTCACTTAACATTCACATACAATTAGAGTAAGATAGGCATATATTAATTATAAGCATCACTAAACCATAATTATTCCACTAAGTCAATATCATCAAATAAATACACATATATTGATACAAATATCACAATACACTAGCTATACAGAACACTAGCCTGAATTTCACTGGTGGTGGATACGGGTACACTGGATACTGTGAACAGTATCAAATACTAGATACCGAAACCTCAAAATATTTTTAGGAAAATATTAGATACCAAAGAGTATTAAATACTAGACTCAAACGGGGTCACACTAGCAGCTGCAATCACTAGCCCTTTATAAGCATACTTATATATCTACTACTACGATCATTTAGACTGAACTAAAATACTCTATACACATCACTCATTTACAATATTCAAGAGTCAATACAATATAACATGATAAAATAATCCTAGTAGCATGAAACGAAGTACTCTAAAGTATAAGGGAAAGGATGTATCATGTAATAGTGAGAAACCATACAAAGTAAAACAAGAAAACATGTCTGAAGTACATAGCAGGGTCGCACTCGTGACACCCGTCTCGCCTGCGACAGAGGCATAACTTGCCTTCAAATCACGCTCGCGAAAGGCAGGCAGATAAGGCATCTGTCGCGCTTGTGACGATGGTCATGCTCGCCACAGAGACTGGCATTGGCTTCATCATGCGCGGAGGCACGCTCGCAATAGAGCTCGTCCCAATGGGAGCTCGACCTACCGAGATAAGGGTTGCGCTCGCGACAAAGACCGGACTCTAGCCTCATTGTGTTCTCATGCGAAGGCACGCTCGCGATGGGGTTCGACCTAACTGAAGCTTGGCCAATCGAGCTATGTATTACGCTCACGACAGAGAGCTCTACAGCAAAGGCTCGGTATTCACGCCCTATGTCATGCTCGCGATAAATGTCACTGTGATGCGCGCCGGAACAGGTAAGGCCCTCATTTAGGAGACTTGCTTTTAGGGCTCGAGGGGTTGGTTTGCGTCTTTTGATCTTGGGCAACATGAGATATTTTGGACACCTCCTTTCAGTAGAACACTGCAAGAATCATCTAATCCCATGAAATCTTTTGGCACCTTTGAGGTATTTTGGAGTCGCCACCCAATTTACGAGAAATTGAGAAAAATCATCTAATCTCTATGGTCTAAACCAGAGATGGTGTTCAGAACTTCACTCTTATTTATGTCTTGGTTAATTATAAATGAGTTTGTAGATTCATAAAATTATAATTCTATCTCTCATCTTACATGATTAATGCATTTTAATTTGAAAACGCATTACAAGCATTCGAAAGTAGTAAATAAAAACTGTAAAATAAGCGATAAAGAAAAGTGATAAATACGCCAAGCACACAATTACAAGATTAAAAATTGGGATAGAATACAATTCCAAATGAAAGGAAAAGCTAAAAATAAAATTGTCCCAAAAATAATTAATTACAAGGGCCCACAAGATATATAGACATAAATTTAAATAATTAAACAAAATCAATCAAAAGGAATAACATACATAAATTGGGATATTTATTCGGTCTAAAAATATTGATTTCTTCATACTCACTTAAAGAGGGATTGAAGAGCTATTTTGTTTGTTAGATTAAAAACTGTGATGAATGATCCCATTTTTAGAAAACTTAACTCTTCATTTTATTCATGACATTTTGAATTGCTTGGCTAAAAGGAGGGATATTGGTCACAATCTTATTAATAAAATCCCAATTTAGTTATAGAAATATTTTCGTGATTTTTTTATCCTACACGCGTATCGAATAAATTATACCATTTACAAATAAATCACAATCATACAAACAAAAGGTTAGAGTGAGCAAAATTCGGATAAAATCGAAAAACCGAACCAAGAAATCGATTTTTTAATTCGGTTCGGTTTCGATTTTGAAATTTTATATAAATCGGTTATTTCGGTTCGGTTTTGAAAGGCAAAAACAAAGAAAAACCGAACCGACCGAAATTTTATTATTATATATTATTTTATCCAATTTTTACATAAAAAAATTATTTTTGTATTTTTTTTTATCAATTTAAGGGGCTTGAACTCAAATTATATATGCACATTTTTTAATTTGGATGTTTTTATTTTAATTTTATGATTTATAATTTTGTATAATTTTTTAAATAATTTTTTTAATTATAATTTTGGATTTTCGGTTTTTCGGTTAACCGAACCAAACCGACCGAAAATTTTAGTTCGGTTTTAATTCGGTTTTCATATAATTTCGGTTCGGTACAGTTTATATAAATTATAATATTTTGGTTTTCGATTTTTTCAGTTTTTTTCAGTTCGATTTGGTTATTGAACCGAACCGACCGTTATACACCCCTACAAAAGGTAGGTAGGGTCTCACTCAAATGGCACAGTCTCCTACGCGTCGTGACCCCTCCGAGTGGTCACGGCGATACTTGACCAAGCGACATTACATTTTACCCAGACACAAAAAAAAAACAATAGTAAAAACATTAGTAATAAATCTAACATTGAACACATACATATAAAGATAAGAGAAAAATAAAGAAAAATTAATCATGCAAAACATAACAACAGTCACAATAATAATAATAATAATAATAATAATAATAATAATAATAATAATAATAGTGACGCAATGACAATAAAAGCATTAATAATAATGAAGTCATAATAATAACATCATTGGTAATGATAATAACACTGACACAATAATAGTAATAATAATAGAAGCAACAACGAAATAATAATAATAATAATAGCCACAATAGGATAATAATACTATAATGAATATGACATTAACAATAATAATAATAATAATAGGATAGTAACAACAAATGCATAATAATAATAATAATAATAATAATAATAATAACAACAATAATAATGACACTAATATTAGTACACCATCCATAATAATAATATTAACTTCAATAATAATAATAATAATAATAATAATAACAATAATGATAAAATAAATAATAATAAGAATAATAAAATGAATAGCAACAACAATAGCAATGGAAAATAATGATATTAACAGTGAAGACAAACAAAATGAAATGAAATAGTAAAAATAGATCAAAAAATACTTATCCTCAGAGTTTATAGAGCGAAAATATGATGTCTCAATCCTTCATCTTTATCGAATTTGCGGTGATAAATACCAAAATATTTAAGAAAATCTAAATTTTTAACACGAAAAAAAAACTCGAGAAAAATGATTTTAGTGGAGTAACTAAACCAAATAAATTAATTTTCTTAGCTCAGACCAATCCAAGAACCAAATTTCTTTTTTCAGAAGAAGAAAATTAAATTTCAAATTTTTTGAAATCTTTTTTCTCTCTTGCTCTCGTCTGCCTCTCCTCCTTTCTTTTTCTAGGAAGAAGAAGCAGCCCCCCTTGAAAATAAAGACCCAGTTTCTTTTAATTTTTTTCATCTCCCGGAATGGAAAAAATAAAATTCACTTTTCTAATTTTATTTTTCCAAAAAAACATTAAAATGAAAGAAAATTGATTTTTTTCAGTCCCAAAATAAATTTTTTGCAGGTGAGAAAGGGATAGAGCGGAGCAGGGCTGCCCACAAGTGGAGGCCGCACCTGAAAGCCGCGAGGTACGGCCTCCCCTCACAAGACGTGCGGCCTTCCCCATGAGAGGCCACACGTGAGCATGTTCATGTGCGACCTTCCCATGCGAAGCCGCACATGGCCACCAAATTAAAACATTTGGTGTCAAACAAATTAAAACCCCTTTTTTCTTTTTTTTTTAATTAATTAATTTAAATTTTTTTAAATATATATTTTTTAATCAATTTTTTTGATATATAAAAAATAACACTTCCTACCTTTTTTTATTTTTAAGTTTTTTATAATTTTTATTATATATTTATTTATCTATTTTCTTATTTTTATACAAAAAAAGGTCTCGTCAAGAGAAACATCATTTTCGATATTTTTGCCTGTAAATAGGCATCATTTTCATCATCGGATAATCCTGATCTTGAACCGCCTCGGGATCCGGTATCCACAGTTGCCTCCAATTTTAGGAAACCTAGAACTTAGGTGCGTAGGTGAGCCAAAATTTAGAAAAGAGGAAGAAACGCGTACCTGAGGAGGTCGTCTTTCCCGACTGGATGATATTGCTGGGGTGGTTGTCGCCATGTTGCCTGTATGTTATATTTTGTTGAAGTGGTAGTGCCGTAATCGTGCTAACTCTCCATAGAGTGATAGTACCGCCATAGTGCTAAACCTTCTAAGACTGCCCCCTGAGAAGTCTTTGGCTGGTTGCCCCCTGAGAAGTCTTTGGCTGGTTGCCCCTGAGAGGTCTTCGGTTGATCGCCTCCTGAGAGATCTTTGACTGGCTACCCCCTGAGAGGTCTTTTATTGATCGCCTCTTGAGAGGTCTTTACCTGGTTGCCCCCTGAGAGGTCTTTGGCCGATTGGCCCCTGAGAGGTCTTTGGCCGATTGCCCCCTGAGAGGTCTTTGGCTGATCGCCCCCTGAGAGGTCTTTGGCTTATTGCCCCCTGAGAGGTCTTTGGCTTATCGCCCCCTGAGAGGTCTTCGGTTGATTGCCTCCTGAGAGGTCTTTGGCTGGCTGCCCCCCTAAGAGGTTTTTGGCTGGCTGCCCCTTGAGAGGTCTTTGGCTGGTTGCCCCCTGAGAGATATTTAAGGGCTTTGGCTGTCTGGTTGCCCCATGAAAGGTCTTTAGCTGGTTGCCCCCTGAGAGGTCTTTGGCTAGCTGCCCCCTGAGAGGTCTTTGGCTATCTGCCCCCTGAGAGGTCTTTGGCTAGTTGCCCCCTGAGAGGTCTTTGGCTAGTTGTCCCCTGAGAGGTCTTTGGCTATTTTGGCTGACGTCGTCACTCGCCTTTTGTCGGTGTCCGCATCGAATCTCTCTTTCCTCAAAAACTTGGAAAGCCAAATATGCAGAAAAACTGGTGAGCATGCATGTGAAATGTATGTGTCATGCAGTAATGTAGGACAAAAATTCATCTAAGTGGATTTAGAGGCGAAAGCTAGTTTAGTCGCAATTTGCAGGTAGGGTCGATGCCCTTTGGAATTGCTTTTGAATTTCATGCCTTTGGAGGTGTAAGTTTCTCATCTGAAACCTATAGTCATTCTTTTAAGGTAGTGCGTCCCTTGTAGATTTTTACACTAACTTTTCTCGGCGAGAAATAAGTTCTTTTTGGATTTTCACATAACGCCGTGCCTAATTTTTTTGCCTGAAATAGACCCAACACAATCCAGCAGCTTTTATTCATTTTATTTTTTATAGGACAGACTGCCTATTTCTGGATTTTCACCCTATTACGGTTTTCATCTGTAACAACTTTTTTTTTTTAATATTAAGAGAGGCTGAAGCTATTGCCAAAGATCTTTTAGGTATGATCAACATGTACTTATGTCTCAGATTATCGTTGTATGAGTTTGATTCCTATCATGAAAGTGTTGTAAAGTTGGCCTCACAACTGATAGCATATAAGTCGACTGAGGCGCTTGAGTGGCGAGAGTATCAGAGGGTAAATAGTAATAATGTGCCACTTTTACATTGGGACTAGACAACTTTGAGTACGCGAAGTGAATTGCTATGATCATGTTAATATATCATTGCATGAATGCATATATTTCAATTTGATTTCATAACACATGATCATTATTTGGCATTAACTCAAAAAATACGAGACCTTATCTAATTTCGGGATAAATCCTGAAAGTATCAAACTCTGTTATTAATTAGCCATCTCGGGGTTTTCATGATTGAAGATTTTCTCTCGACCCTTTTTTTTTAGCGTTTGCCATGAACCATCCTTCAGTCCGTCAGTGTTGATTGAATTTTCTTTTATCTTTATTAGCCGGAGAGGCTGCTCCTTCTGAGAGTGGTTCTTTTCAACATCAAAGTCTTGTTCTTGCCCTTATGCAAATTGGCTGAGGTAGTGAGTTTTTTCGCTTGAATTTTGACCATTAGAGTTTGTATCTTCCTTTTGTTGGCTTTGGTGGCTCAATTTCTAAAGTATCCTTTAACGGTTTATATTGGGTTACATGTTAGGCTCAGATGGTTTGGGGAAAAATTGTGGATTTTATTTTTTATTTCTCTATTTTTTTTTCTTTTTTTATTTTTTTTCTTTTGTTCTTTTTTTTTTTTTTGCTCTTTTTATTTTTGATTTTTTGAAGGCAATGAGCTATCATCCTATGTTTGGCCATAAGGGCCCATGCTTTGCTTATCATGGTTTCACACGATTAATCTTTATTGGTTTTGGGGTACACATCTCAATGGTTGGGAGGAAAGAAGTCATAAGGCTTGATTCTAATGAGTTATATATTTCTTGTGAAGGTCCAGAGTTCCATTCATCTAGCTCCTAATGTAGCCCTCAGAGTTTGATCTTGTTTGGTTACACTGTATGCATCTTGGACCTTGAGGAGATGAAGGATTGGCTTTTGAAGTTCTACTCGTCGTCTTGTTGGCACATTGAAGCTGCGATGACGCAACAATGCCCTTGCCAAATTTTAGCATGCTATTCCAGGTTTAGGCAAAGGCTTTTTATTATTATTATTATTATTATTATTATTATTATTATTATTATTATTATTATTATTATTATTATTATTATTATTATTTATTTTTATGAATCTCTCAGAATCTTTCTATCCTCAGGAGTTAGATCATATGCCATCAAGATTTTCTTTGGATTTCACAAAGTTTTGAGATTAAATGCAGTCGTATTAGTTAAATTAATGCCAGAAAATGAATGCATCGTGATTATAAGAAATAAAATTATTAGAAACACCATACAAATAAGTGAAATTATTCATGGTATTGAAATTGTGAACATTGTCATAAAAAGTTCTTCGAATAAAAAGAACAAAAATCTAAAAAAAATAACATTGTCTTCTTCTCCACCCTCACCAGTGGATTTACAATCTATCGCTGCCACAGGAATCCCTTCTTCACTTATCTCCTGACGGATGATAGCGGCATACTCATACTCACCCTAGTGGGGGAACTGTATTATAGCTTGCCTTTTTCTTCTTCTCTCTCTTTTTAGGGTCGCTGATCTCTTTGGAGTCAATAAGATATTGGATCTTATTCCTCAAAATTCGATAATGATCTATTAAATGCCTAGTGTGTTGATGGTAGGTGCAATATTGATCACTTTTATTCCCCGACTATCCTTGATTCATAGCTGGCCTGGGTGATAATAGTTGCAGCTTGCCCTCCTTCATCAATCTCTCTAATCAGCCTAGATTAGAAAAGTGCCTCTGGCCTTGTCCCACTCCGGTAGCTGAAACCTCAGCCGTCTTACCATTTCTATCATTACTGCTTCCAGCACTGCCTAATCTCTACCCTGTCTGGTTCCCAAAGTTTTTTTCAGCAAAGTTATTCTAGCTTGCTTTCTTTTCCAGGTAAGCCCCCTCAGCCTCTACAGTAATGTCCTTAAGTGACTTCCAATCTCTGAGCTCCTTAAAGCTAAGCAAGTCTCTCAAGTAAGGGCAGGAGTTCCTGATAAATATCCTGATCTAGTTAACAGTTTTAAGCTTCTATTTCATCTCTATGAGCCTATTTCTCCATCTGGTGAGGTATTTGTGGAATGAATTATCACTCCTTTATTGTAAAAACTTGAGGTCTTTAAGGGTGACCTCCATAGTAGTGCTGCAGTCATACTGTTTCATGAATTCATCAGTCAAAAGGTCCCAATCCTCCTTGGACCTCCTATCCAACCCATGATACCAGTCTACTACAGGACTCACCAAACTAAGGAAGAAATATTCTACCTTTTGCTTCTTGGTCAGCCCTGTGCCCTTCATCACCAGGGTATATTGCTTAATGTGTGCAGATGGATCCGAAATACCATCGAATTTCGGTAGCTCAGGAATCTTAAATCTTTGAGACAATAGCTCTTCATCCCCCAAATCTCCATTCTCGGGGTTGATTCCCTTGCCAGCTGATAACAGGTGGGTGATCGCCTCAATTTGCTGCCTTATTCCGCTCATAGCCTCATCCTCTACCTTGAGTGCTCTACCCTTCACAGCTTGATGGGCTACTAGTTACTCAACCTCATCCTCCATCATAAAATCCTCATCAGGATTAGGGATCCTTCCCTTCTTGGCTCAACAGGCACAACAGCTTTACCCTCATCGATAGGTTGGTGAGCAGCATTACCCACAATGGGGACCTCTTCACCAGTAGGCAGTTCAACTTGCTCCCGAGGAGGAACTACTGGTGGTTGTAGAGCGACATGTAGTTGTACAGCAGAAGAGGAACAATCCTTTCAGCCATGGCGCCCATCATCTCTAACATCCTCCGCTTAAAATCCTCTAATCTCCTGGCAAGATCTTGAGTGGTTAAAATTTTGATTTTTTCTGCCATTGAGGATGATTCACTGATCGTTGAGAGTGACTCAGAATCCCAAACAGGCACTAATTTTGACAATCCAAAGAGCAGTTCATCCTTACAAGTCGATCATCAGAACCTGTAGTCCACTTAAATAAATCTATAATGGCTGAAAGATTTAGATTGTTAGAATGAAGCATGAATGACATATAGGATGCGTGATAGTGAGCCATGCAGTATTTCACAACCACATATAAGCAGGTATACCCTTTCGACATTTTAACTCCCGCAAATGAGGCCGATTAGTCTCTTCCCTAGGTGGGCTCAATTCATGGTTCAACAGGAGACCCGATGAATGCGTATAATACACGATAAAAATTCGACAGTATAACGTCTCTCAAGATGCGCATACGTATATTTTTGGCCATTACATATTTGAACACTTTAACCCAATTAAGGTGAACCTACCGAGGCATGAAATCCTTTGATAAAAGATCACTTAATTTGCTTGATTTTATTTAATACGTAACAGCTCACATCACAAGCATTGTATTACGGTTCATCTAATCTTGGAAAAGTATCTATTGCCATTATATGAGTTTTGGTCAAAGGTGATGATACTTTAGGGCTACCTCAGCATGGTCTCTGCCAATGGGTCTAGCTCATCACAAGCATAACGACCGATCGGACCTCCATTTAATATATCAAAAGGTACTAGGCTTGGGCTGGTAATTGTCCTTAACACTTTCCCACATTGAATGAACATAGGGTCGTGCTTTGAGAATGCACCGGGGTTAAGAAAAAGACCAAACTAGCATAATTCTAAGGTTCTAACATGGACGCAATGCAATTTTTTTTAAAAAAGAAAGAATTTTAGGTTTTAAAAACTCAATTATATATTTTAATCAAGACACTTTCAGAGCAAAGTCACAAAATTTTCCAGTGGAGTCGCCACTGTGACCTGCGCCAAAACTAATAAGGCTCTCATTTAGGAGACTCGCTTTTAGGGCTCGAGCAATTGGTTCGCGTCTTTTAATCTTGGATAATATGAGATATTTTGGACACCTCCTTCCAGTAGAACACTAGAAGGATCATCTAATTTCATGAAACCTTTTGGCACCTTTGAGGTATTTTGGAGTCGTCACCTAATTTACGAGAAATTGAGAAAGGTCATCTAACCTCTATAGTCTAAACCAAAGATGGTATTCGGAACTTCACTCTTATTTATATTTTAGTTAATTATAAATGAGTTTTTAGATTCATAAAATTTTATCTTTCATCTCACACGATTAATGCATTTTAATTTGAAAGCGCATTACAAGCATTCAAAAGCAATAAATAAAAGTTATAACGAAAGCAGTAAATAAAGCGGTAAACACGCCAAGCACATAATTATAAGAGCGGTAAACACGCCAAACACACAATTACAAGATTAAAAATTGGGATAAAATACAATCTCAAATAAAAGGAAAAGCTAAAACTAAAATTGCCCCAAATATAATTAATTACAAGGGCCCATAAGATATATAGATCTAAATTTAAATAGTCAAACAAAATCAATTAAAAGGAATAACATACATAAATCGGGGTATTTATTCGATCTAAGAATATTGGTTCCTTCATGCTCACTTAAAGAGGAATCGAAAAGCTATTTTAATTATTGGATTGAAAATCGGAATGAGTGACCCCATTTTTAGAAAAGTTAACTCTTCATTTTATTCATAACATTTTGCAGTTCTTGGCTAAAAGGAGGGACATTGGTCCCAATCTTATTAACAAAATCCAAATTTAGTTATAGAAATATTTTCATAATTTTTTATCCTACACATATATCGAATAAATTATACCATTCACAGATAAATCACAATCATACAAACAAAAGGTTGGTAGGGTCCCCTCCGTGTGGTTACGGTGATACTCGACTGAGCGACATCACATTTTACCTAGACACAAAAAAAAATAATAGTAAAAATATTAGTAATAAATCTAATATTGAACACATACATGTAAAGACAAGAAAAAAATAAAGAAAAATTAATCATGCAAAACATAACAATAATGATGATGATGATGATGATGATGATGATAATAATAATAATAATAATAATAATAATAATAATAATAATAATAATAATAATAATAATAATAATAATAATAATAATAATAATAATAATAGTGATGCAATGACAATAAAAACATCAATAATAATAATAATAATAATAATAATAATAATAATAATAATAATAATAATAATATTCTCGTCTTTTGATCTTGGACAATATGAGATATTTTGAATATTTTACTAGAAGAATCATCTAATCTTATGAAACCTTTTGGCACCTTGAGATATTTTGGAGTCCCCACCCAATTTACGAGAAATTAGAAAAGATCATCTAACTTCTATGGTCTAAACCAGAAATGGTGTTCAGAACTTTACTCTTATTTATGCCTTGGTTAATTATAAATAAGTTTTTATATTTATAAAATTCTATCTCTCATTTTACATGATTAATGCATTTTAATTTGAAAGCATATTACAAACATTCGAAAGCAGTAAATAAAAATTGTAAAGAAATCGGTAAATAAAGCGATAAAGAAAAGTAGTAAATAAGCCAAGCACACAATTACAAGAGCGGTAAACACGCCAAGCACACAATTACAAGATTAAAAATTGGGAAATAATACAATCCCAAATAAAAAGAAAAGCTAAAAATAAAATTGTCCCAAAAATAATTAATTACAAGGCCCACAAGATATATAGATATAAATTTAAATAATCAAAAGGAATAACATACATAAATCGGGATATTTATTCGATCTAAAAAAATTGGTTCTTTCATGCTCACTTAAAAAGGGATCGAAGAGCTATTTTAATTGTTGGATTGAAAACCGGGATGAGTAATCCCATTTTTAGAAAACTTAACTCTTCGTTTTACTTATAACATTTTACATTTCTTGGCTAAAAGGAGGGACATTGGTCCCAATCTTATTAACAAAATCCCAATTTAGTTATAGAAATATTTTCGTGATTTTTTATCATACACGCATATCGAATAAATTATACCATTCACAAATAAATCTCAATCATACAAACAAAAAGTTGGTAAGGTCCCCTTCGTGCGGTCACGGCTATGCTCGACCGAGCGACATCACATTTTACCCATACACGAAAAAAATAATAATAAAAACATTAATAATAAATCTAATATTGGACACATACATGTAAAGAAAAGAGAAAAATAAAGAAAAATTAATCATGCAAAACATAACAACAGTCACAACAATAATGATAAAATAATAATAATAATAATAATAATAATAATAATAACAATAATAATAATAATAATAGTGATGCAATGACAATAATAGCATCAATAATGAAGTCATAATAATAATAATAATAATAATAATAATAGTGATGCAATGACAATAAAAGCATTAATAATAATGAAGTCATAATAATAATAATAACCATAATAATAATAATAAACAACATTAACAATAACAAACACCATTAATTATGATAATAATACTGGCACAATAATAGTAATAATAATAGAAGCAAAAACGAAATAAGAATAAAAAAAAATAATAATAGTAGTAGTAATGATAATAGCCACAAAAGGATAATAATACTATAATGAATATGACATTAACAATAATAATAATAATGAGGACAGTAACAACAAATGTAAATACATGGTGACATTAATAGTGATGATGATGATGATGATAACAACAACAACAACAATAATAAAAATGAAACTAACATTAGTACACCATCCATAATAATAATATTAACATCAATAATAATAATAGTAATAATAATAACAACAATAATGATAAAATGAATAATAATAACAATAATAAAATGAATAGCAACAATAATAACAATGATAAATAATGATATTAACAGTGAAAACAAACAAAATGAAATGAAATGGTAAAAATGGATCTAAGAATATTTATCCTCAGAGTTTATAGAGCGAAAATAGGATGCCTCAATTCGTTCTCCTTGTCGAATTTGTGGTGATAAATACCAAAATATTTAAAAATATATAAATTTTTAACACAAAAAACTCGAGAAAAATGATTCTAATGGAGTGACTAAGCCAAAAAAATTAATTTTCTTAGCTCAAACCAATCCAAGAACCAAAACCTTTTTTTCAGAAGAAGCAAATTAAATTTCAAATTTTTTAAAATCTTTTTTCTCTCTTGCTCTTGTCTGCCTCTCCTCCTTTCTTTTTTCTAGGAAGAAGAAGCAGTCCTCCTTTGAAAATGAAGACCCAGTTCCTTTTAATTTTTTCATCTCCTGGAATGGAAAAATTAAAATTCACTTTTCTAATTTTATTTTTCCAAAAAAACATTAAAACGGAAAGAAAACTGATTTTTTTCAGTCCCAAACAATTTTTTTTTAGGTGAGAAAGGGATAGCGCAGAGTAAGGGTGCCTACATGTGGAGGGCCATACCTGATGGCCGCAAGGTGCGGCCTCCCCTCACATGACGTATGGCCATGAGAGGCCGCACATAAGCATGCTTATGTGCGGCCTTCCCCATGGGAGGCCGCACGTGGCTACCAAATTAAAACATTTGGTGGCCACCAAATTAAAACCTTTTTTTTTAATTAATTAATTTAATTTTTTTTAAATATATATTTTTTAATCAATTTTTTTGATATATAAAAAATAACACTTTCTACCCTTTTTTATTTCTATTTTTTTATAATTTTTATTATATATTTATTTATCTATTTTCTTATTTTTATATAAAAAAAAGGTATCGACAAAAGAAACATCATTTTCTAAATTTTTGCATGTAAATATGCATCATTTTCTTCATCAGGTAATCCTAATCTTGGATCGCCTCGGGATCCGGTGTCCACAGTCGCGCTAGCGACAGAGTCGTGAATTCCAGCCTCGAACTCTGCTCTGCAGGAAATCTCTCAAACCCAATATTTACAAAACTACTCATGCAATAACACCAAAATTCATCACTCAATTGCATTCAAACATGCTAAGGATCAAGTTATTCTCAATTTACACTAATTATTAACAAGAATTTTGCTTAAGATACAAATTAAATCACAAGAACATCTATACCAGAACTTACACTAAACTCATGCAAATTTACTTCACAAATTCACATATAATCCATCACAACACTATCATTTCACTCCATTATTCCCACTAAATTAAACACATGCATTTACACATACATAACACTCAAAATTTCAGAAAATTAAAACACTCAAACTCAAAATCCGAGAAGAGGGGTAAGATAACTCCCAAACCTCTTGAAGCCTCAAAATCCACTCTTCTTTAAGCTTAAACTTTCTCTTTTCCCTTCTCTTTTCTCTTATCAGAAGCTTGCAAAACAACCAAAACCAGCACAACACTTACTCAAAACCCAGAAATTTAAAGACCAAAATGTAAAAATTAAGGAGAGAAAATAGAGCACTATTATCCAATACATACCTTCACAATGAAACCCAAAACCTCTTCAACTCTAGCTCAGAAATCCAAGAACACCACCCAAGAGAGGGAGAACCGGCAGCCAGAAATAAAGAATGAGAGGGAGGAAGAAGAAGGAGGAGAATGGGAGGCATGAAAAAGAAGGAAGAAAATCTACTTTTCCCTGCTTTCCCTCTCTCCTTCTTTCATTTCTTCATTTAATGCCCCCAACTACCCAATCCTAGGTAGCAAGCTCTCATTGGTCCAATTAATTAAATCCTTGGTTAAATCCTTTTTAGTCCTTAGCAAAACCCACTTCACTCACTTAATAAATTTCTTTCTAAAATAACTTTATCAACTTTTCAATTTAGTCCCTAATTAACTTAGTCTTGCACTTATCAATTACAATTATAACCTTAATTATCCAATTAAGTATGCAAATTCTACTAGGGTCCTTTTTGGGATGTTACAATTCTCTCCCCCTTAAGAAATTTCATCCTCGAAATTTTTACGCTAACAACTTACATCCCAATATACCAAGACAGAACTTAACTCAGATCTTAACAAATCAAAGCTTACCAGAAGGTCCTGCGGGCTCCTCTGCATCTTCTCTGATCATCGCATACACTCGAGCAAAGCCACCGGCAGTAGCTGGTTGCTCTACAGTTTTTGACGGTGCCTGAGGAACTTTACTTCTTTCCCTACCACTTTTTGCCACTCCCGATCTTTCTTTACCTGTCTTACTCTCTTACTGATTCTTAATTTCTTTCCGTTTCGGGCAATTAGCAAGCATGTGTTCTATACTGCCACATTTGAAATATACACCTGAGAGCTTACGACACTCACCCCAATGACGTTTTCGGCAATGCTCACGCTCTGGGATCATAGTTCCTTTGCTAGAGGGCGGCGCTACACTCCTAACTTTCGAAGGCACTTGAACCAAACCCTTAGCCCCTTTTCCACTCGAAATGCCTCTAGCTTTCTTGCTACCGATCACCCCACCATTCGGGGCTCTGTACTTCTGCTCAATCCTTTGCTTGACTATTTCAGATTCCTCTAACTTCATTGCCGTTGCTACTAACTGGTAATAACTGACCGGCTGCATAACTGCCATAGCCGACAACGGTCCCCTAATCACTTTTTTCAATCCATCTTAGAATTGCCAACACTTAAATCCTCTGTTAAAAGCACATCCGGTACATACTTGCTCAACTGGATGAACTCTTCTCATACTCACTAACTGACATATTCCTCTGCTTCAAGCTAATAAAATCCTTCCACTTTGCTTCCCAATAAGCCTTAGTGACATACTTCTTCCCAAACTCTTGCACGAAGAACTCCCAAGTCAACTCAACTGGTCGCTATGGGTTGCAAAACGCAAGCTTCCACCAATCATACGCCGAACCTTGAAGTAAGATATCACACAAGACACTCTCTGATTCGCGGGGCACCCAACCTTTTGCAAAATCCTATCTGCCCTCTCTAACCAGAACTCTGCCACATTCGATTGGTCTAAGGAAGTCCCCCTAAACTCTTCCGCTCTTCTCTTTCTCAACATGTCTGTACAAGCCTTAAGAGCGGTCAATCAATCAACCAATTACAGTAAACCTTACACCAAAGTCGGACTCTCATATATATGTCTAGGACCTTCAGCTTGAGGATGCTCAGGAGTAGGCCGATCAACTCTTACCGGGTTCACATTACCAGTCATATCACCCACCTCTTCACTTAGATTAGACTCCATAACACTACACAATATAGCATCTGTATTAGGCCACGACTCTAGACCGACTCTCATGTAATGACTTTATACTCAAACAACCGAAATACCAGAACCGACTAAACTTATGCTCTAATACCAATTAAGTGTAATACCCCGATACCCCCTTTGGAAGGATACTGAAGCGCCATGCACACAAGGAAAAATCATACTTACCAAAGTACGCAAAAGCGGAAGCAACAATCATAATAATTAAGATGGAAGCAAAAACTTGATAATTAAGTATGTAGACACTAAAATGTCCACTTACAAATTATTCATTACAAGAGATTAAATACAAAATTACAAAAGGATCCTTATAAATTTTACATATACATAATAATATTCTACACAAGAACATGTACAAAATATAGGAGCAAAGTACAAAAAGAAATCAACTCTAACTCCTAGTGGCCGACCTGTAGATGCGCGACACGAATCGAAACTGAACCTGCAACCTACACGGGAAAAATACCCGTGCTGAGTGAAGGCTCAGTAGGGAGAAAACACAAACAAGAGACTTCTATTGAAGTCACAATAAAAATCATGCACAACAGACACAAATGCTATAATCACTACACTTAACATTCACATGCAATTAGAGTAAGACAGGCATATATTAATCATAAGCATCACTAAAGCATAATTATTCCACCAAGTCAATATCATCAAATACATATACATATATTGATACAAATATCACAATACACTAGCTATACAGAACACTAGCATGAATTTAACCGGTGGTGGATACGAGTACACTAGATACTGCGAATAGTATCAAACACTAGAGACCAAAGCCTTAAAATATTTTTATGAAAATATTAGATACCCGAGAGTATCAAACACTAGACCCAAACGGGATCACACTAGTAGCTGCAATCACTAGCCCTTTATAAGTATACTTATCTATCCACTACTATAACCATTCAGGCTGAACTAAAATACTCTATACACATCACTCATTATACAATGTTCAAGAGTCAATACAATATAACACGATAAAATAATCCTACTAGCACGAAACGAAGTACTCTAAAGCATAAGGGAAAGGATGTACCATGCAATAGTGAAAAACTATGCAAAGTGAAACAAGAAAAACATATCTGAAGTACAGAGCAGGGTCGCGCTCGTGACACCCATCGAGCCCGCGACAGAGGCATAACTCGCCCTCAAGTTGAACTCGCGATGAGCTTGTGCTTGCAAAAGGTAGGCAGATAAGGCCTCTGTCGCACTCACAATAAGGGTCGTGCTCGTGACAGAGACCGATATTAGCTTCATCGCACGTGGAGGTTAGCTCGAGATGGAGCTCGACCTATCGAGATAAGGGTTGCGCTCGTGATAGAGACTAGACTCTAGCCTCATCACGTTCGTGCACAAAGGCACGCTTGCGATGGGGCTTAGCCTAACTGAAGCTCAACCAACCAAGCTATCTATCTCACTCGCGACAGAGAGCTCCACAGTAAGGCCTCGTATTAACGCCCTATGTCGTGCTCGAGACAAACGTTGCGCTCATAAAAAATATTGCGCTAGCGACAGAGTCGTGAATTTCAGCCCCGAACTCTACTCTGCAGGAAATCTCTCAAACCCAACATTTTTAAAACCACTCACTCATGCAATAACACTAAAATTCATCACTCGAATGCATTCAAACATGCTAAGGATCAAGTTATTCTCAATTTACACTAATTATTAACAAGAATTTAGCTTAAAATACAAATTAAATCACAATAACATCTATACCAGAACTTACACTAAACTCATGCAAATTCACTTCATAAATTCACATATAATCTATCACAACATTATCATTTCACACTATTATTCCCACTAAATTAAACACATACATTTACACATATATAACACTCAAAATTCCAAAAAATTAAAACATTCAAACTCAAAATTCGAGAAGAGGGGTAAGATAACTCCCAAACCTCTTGAAGCCTCAAAATCCACTCTTCTTTAAGCTTAAACTTTCTCTTTTCCCTTCTCCTTTCTCTTATTAGTAGCTTGAAAAATAATCCAAACCAGCACAATGCTTACTCAAAACCCAGAAATTTAAAGACCAAAATGTAAAAATTAAGGAGAGAAAATAGAGCACCAGTTATCCAATACATACCTTCATAATAAAACCCAAAACCTCTTCAATTCCAGCTCAGAAATCCAAGAATACCACCTAAGAGAGGGAGAACTTGCAGCCAGAAATAAAGAACGAGAAGGAGGAAGAAGAAGGAGGAGAATGGGAGGCATGAGCAAGAAGGAAAAAAATGTACTTTTCCCTGCTTTCCCTCTCTCCCTCTCTCATTCCTTCATTTAATACCCCCAGCTACCTAATCCTAGGTGGCAAGCTCTCATTGGTCCAATTAATCAATTCCTTGGCTAAATCCTTTTTAGTCCTTGGCAAAACCCACTTCACTTACTCAATAAATTTCTTTCTAAAATAACTTTATCAACTTTTTAATTTAGTCCCTAATTAACTTAGTTTTACGCTTGTTTAATTACAATTATACCCTTAATTATCCAATTAAGCATGCAAATTCTACTATGGTCCTTTTTGGGATGTTACAATAACTTTTTGACTAGTAAATGCCTTTTATATAACGTCTTTCATCAAGATATTATAATTTACGCTTATAGGTCGTTATAGGCAATTTATGCCATATTGGTTATAAAATCATTTAAGACACTTTGATAACCAATATAACATTTATGTACAAGTTTTGGAATTCATAATGATCATCATAAGGACTAATTAAGTATTTGTAAGTTATAATCTTTATAATGTAACTTAAAATTTTAATAAGGACCAATTAAGGTTCTTGTAGCTTACATTCTCCCATTTGGTTTGTAACATCCAAAAAATGACCCTAGTAGAAATTGTAAGTTTATCACATTAAAATAAGGGTATTACTGTAATTGGACTAATAAGTATTGGATTATATCGGACAAAATTGAAGAGTAATTTAAGTTAAAAAGTAAAAGAATTATTTTAGTGATTAAAGGGTAATTAAACAAGGATTAAAATGAAGTAAGACAAGGATTTTATAAAATGGGCCAATTGGAGATTGACACATGGCAAGAGTAGTTGGGGGAAAATTAAATGAGAAAGTCAAAGGAGGAGAGAGGGAAAGCAGATTTTGCTTTGCTTCCTGTTGCTCTCTCTTCCTGTATGAGCCACTTCCTTTCTTCTTCTTCTTCTTTTCATTTCTTTCTCCTTCTTCTCTTTTTGGTTGATCTTCAAGGTTTTAAGATTGGTATTTATGAATTTAAGAGCTAGTTGTAGAATTAAGTTGGGTGATGGATTTTCTTCTCCTTCTTTTCCATGTTTTGGGTTAAGTTTTGAGTTGTGAGTTTTGATTTAAGTGAGTTTTGGTTGATTTGATTACACAAAAATCTGAAGAGAAGAGGAAAAGCAAGGGTAAATAGAAGGTTGGAGCTTAAAGTAAAAGTGTATTTTGAATTTTTATCAGGTGTAGGAGTTTAAATAATTTTGGTTGTGTTTGTCAATTTTAAAATTTTAGCAATTTGAGTTATTATATGTGTTTTATATGTATGAGTTATTTGAGATTGGATAAAAGTATGATATGTTAGATGTAATTTTGGTATTTGATGAATGAAAATGGATATGCATGATTTAAAGTAAAATTTCTGGATTTAATATTTTTATCAAACTTTTTGCCTATGAAGTTGTGTTATATAATAGTATGTGTTAGAGATATGATAAGTAGAATGAATGTATATGCATGATAGTATGAGGTGTTGTTAAAGTGGGGTTAGAGATTGGTTTGTAACAAGTTGAATTCTGCAAAATCTGGTTTTTTAGTTGATCCACACGGTGGTAAGGAGTTTCATGCCGCAGTGTGATCGCATTCTGTGTTTGAATTTTGGCTTGTTCGTTAGGCCACACGACGGTCAGAGGGATCCTAACCACCGTGTAACTTTTTACACGGCAGTTAAGAGATTCCATACTGCTGTATAAATGCCTTCTTTTCTCAAATGTGGTTTTATACGTTTTACACGGCAGTCAAGTTTTCCATGCCGCTGTGTAAACGTATTTTGTTTTCCATAGTTTTTGGCTCGACATGTTACACAGCGGTCAGGTTTTTTTGACCACCGTGTCAGATGTCTTACACGGCGGTCAGGATTTCCATACCACCGTGTAAGTCCTATTTTACTTCCAAATGTTATATTTTAAAATCCTTTGCATGGTTTCTCACTCATGATTTATGATCGAGCATGTATTATTAAGTCATTTCACTATAGGTTATAGGATTATATGAATTATATGCTTGTTCATTTGTTTAATTTTTTTTATATGAAATGTATTGCTATTCTTGGAATGGGATCTATTACATAAATAATGTCATTTAGTAGTAATAAGTTTAGAAGCCTGAATGGTCATAGTAGCGGATAGATAAGCATGTTTATTAAGAACTAGAGTGTGAGTGTAGCTGCTACATGTCGGCCCCATTTGGGTCTGTATGATTTGAGAATTCGGTCTCCCCTTTTACCTTCGGATATATATGTTTCGAGACTCATGTCTCTATATGCTTTCAATATTGTGTCTTATCAGTATCAATAGTACCCGTATCCACTATTTGTTTTTGGAAATCAAGCTAATATATGTGCCTTATGATATGAAAGTGAGTATATGTATATGTATATAAAAAATGATATAATGTTATGTATTGATGTGTTTATAGTATATTAATGTTAGTTACTTTATACTTGTGAGTATGCATATGTGGTATAAGTAAAGTTATATATGGGTAAATGCAAATGTCATGATGTATAAGTAGACTATTGCTTATAGGTTATGTTGATTCAAATAAGTAGATCGTTTGTTCTTATGGTTATATATATATGCATCTATATCTTGGTTTGTGTTCCTTCCCCACTAAGCGTTATCACTTAGCACGGGTTATTTTTCGGTGTAGATAGCAGGTTGATTTTGGCTTTGGGCATCTACAGGTCAACCACTAGAAGTATTTAGAAGTAGCCTTTTTATTTTTTGTGTTATATATTTGTGTGTATGTGTGTGTGTGTGTATATATATATATGTTTTGTAAAGAGATATTGATTAGAACAGTATAGTGCTTTGAAAAAAAATGTTTCAGTAAATGTATATGTATTGGTTCAAGAATGCTTTTATAATTAATTATCTTTTATATGATTACTTTATTAATATATATTGTTATATGTTCCCGCTTCCGAATGTATGTATGCATTATTATGTTATGGTGTAAGTGTGTGTGGCGTCCCGATATCCTCCCAAGGTGTATTAGGGTGTTATAATTTTTTGTATCAGAGTATAAGTTTAAGAGGTTTTGGTCTATAAGATGATAGAGTATATAATATATGTATATGAGTTTGTCTAGAGTCATGGCCTAATGCAAATGCTATCTTATGTAGTGTCTAGATGGAGTCTGATCCTATTGAGGATGTGGTAAGACTACTGGTAGTGTGAATCCAGTGAGAGTGAATTTGCCTGCACCTGAACGGCGACCATCAGAGGGTTCTGGTTATGAGTATAAGAATCCAGCCCTAGTTCAAGGATTATTACATTTGGTGGATAGATTTCCAATAACTCCGATGGAACTTTTAAGAAATATAGGAGCATAATAGTTCAGTGGGACTTCTTTGGACTAATCGAACTTCGCGAAGTTTTGGTTAGAGAGAACTAATAGGATTCTCCAAGAGATAAGTTGTCCTTTGAATCAACGAGTAGCCTGTGCCGTATCATTACTGCAAGGATCGGCGTATGATTGGTGGAAGCTTTTGCAACTCTCTGAGACTGACTGAGCTATATTGGGATTTCTTCATCTAAGAGTTCGAGAAGAAGTATATTACAAAGGCCTATCGAGAGGCAAAGTGGAAAGAGTTTATTGAAGTAAAGGAATATATCGATCAGTAATTATGAGAAAGAGTTCAGTCGTTGGAATAAGTACATGCCAAATGTATTATTGACTGAGGATTTCAAGTGTCAAAACTTTGAAGATGGTTTGAGAGAGGTGATTAGAGGTCCTTTGTCGGCCATGACAGTTATGCAGCCAGTGGGCTATTACCAGTTAGTGGCAGTGGCTATGAAGTTAGAAGAGTTGGAGATGGTGAAGCAAAGAAGAGAACAGAAGAAAAGGGTACCGAATGGTGTGGCTATTGGTATTAAGAGAGCTAGAGATGTTCTGAGGACAAGTGGCTAGAGGGACGGCTCAAGTACCTTCGGAGGTAGGATGTGTAGTACCACCCTCTAGCAGAGGAAGTAGGGCACCTGAATGTGAGCATTGCCATAAACGACACTGGGGAACATGCTGAAAGATCACGGGAGCATGCTTTAAGTGCGGTAGCATGGAGTACATGTTTGCTAATTGCCTAGAGCGGATATAGAACAAGGATCAACAAGAGAGTCGAGCGAGTGGAGATAGATTGAGGGCTACAAAAAGTGGTAGAGGTAGATGTAGAGCCTCTTAGGTGCCTTCTGTAATAATGGAGCAACCGGCCGCTGCTGGTGGTCTGCCTAGGGTATATGCGGTGATAAGAGAGGATGCCGAAGAGCCAATAGGTCCTTCCGGTAAGTGATTTGTTAAGTTTTATTATAAGATATTAAGATGTGATGGTTTAATCCTATATTATTAGCGTGAAAATTTCGAGGACGAAATTTCTTAAGGGAAGAAGATTTGTAACATCCCAAAAAGGATCCTAGTAGAAATTGGAAGTTTATCGCATTGGAATAAGGGTATTACTGTAATTGGACTAATAAGTATGGGATTATTTAGGACTAAATTGAAGAGTAATTTAAGTTAAAAAGTGAAAGAATTGTTTTAGTGATTAAAGGGTAATTGAACAAGGATTAAAGTGAAGTAAGCCAAGGATTTTATAAAATGGGCCAATTGGAGATTGACACATAGCAAGAGTAGTTGGAGGGAAATCAAATGAGGAAGTGAAAGGAGGAGAGACAGAAAGCAGATTTTGCTTGGCTTCCCATTGCTCTCTCTTTCTGTGTGAGCCACTTCCTTTCTTCTTCTTCTTTATTTCATTTATTTCTCCTTCTTCTCTTCTTGGTGGATCTTCAAGGTTTTGAAATTGGTGTTTATGAATTTAAGAGCTGGTTATAGAGGTAAGTTAGGTGATGGATTTTCTTCTCCTTCTTTTCCATGTTTTGGGTTAAGTTTTGAGTTGTGAGTTTTGATTCAAGTGAGTTTTGGTTGGTTTGATTGTGCAAGAATCTGAAGAGAAGAGGAAAAGCAAGGGTAAAGAGAAGGTTGGACCTTGAAGTAGAAGTGGATTTTGAGCTTTTATCAAGTTTGGGAGTTTAAATGATTTTGGTTGTGTTTATCAATTTTAAAATTTTAGCAATTTGAGTTGTTATATGTGTTTTATATGTATGAGTTATTTGAGATTGGATATAAGTATGATATGTTAGATATAATTTTGGTATTTAATGAATGAAAAATGGATTTGCATGATTTAGAGTAAAATTTCTAGATTTAATGTTTTTATTGAGCTTTTTGCCTATGAAGGTGTGTTTTATAATGGTATGTGTTAGAGATATGATAAGTAGAACGAATGTATATGCATGATAGTATGAGGTTGTGTTGGAGTGGGGGTAGAGATTGGTTTGTAATAAGTTAAATTCTGCAAAATCTGGGTTTTTAGTTAATCTACATGGTAGTAAGGAGGTTTATGCCGCCTTGTGATCCCATTTTATGTGTGAGTTTTGGCTTGTCCATTAGGCCACAAGGCGGTCAGAGGGATCCTAACCACCGTGTAACTTTTTACATGGCGGTTAAGAGATTCCATACCACCGTGTAAATGCCTTCTATTTTCAAATGTGATTTTGTGCATTTTATATGGCGGTTAGGTTTTTCATACTGCCATGTAAACGTATTCTATTTTCCATAGTTTCTGGTTTGGTATGTTATACAGCGGTCAGGTTTTCTTGACCACCGTGTGAGATGTTGTACACGGCGGTCAGGATTTCCATACCACCGTGTAAGTCCTGTTTTACTTCCAAATGTTATTTTTAGTTATCCTTTGCATGGTTTCTCACTTATGATTTATGATCGAGCATGTATTGTTAAGTCATTTCATGATAGGTTATAGGATTATATGAATTATATTCTTGTTCATTTGTTTAATTTTTTATATGAAATGTATTGCTATTCTAGAAATGCAATCTATTACATGAGCAATGTCATTTAGTAGTGATAAGTTTAGAAGCCTGAATGGTCATAGTAGTGGATAGATAAGTATGCTTATTAAGGTTTAGAGTGTGAGTGCAACTGCTACATGTCGGTCCCGTTTGGGTCTATATGATTTGAGACATCGGTCTTCCCGTTTACCTTTGGATATATATGTTCTGAGACTCATGTCTCTATATGCTTCTGATATTGTGTCCTATCAGTATCAATAGTACTCGTATCCACTGTTTTTTAGAAATCAGGCTGATATATGTGCCTCATGATATGAAAATGAGTATATGTATATAAAAAATGACAAAATGTTATGCATTGATGTGTTTATAGTATATTGATATTAGTTGCTTTATACTCGTGAGTATGCATATGTGGTCTAAGTAAAGTTGTATATGGGTAAATGTAGATGTCATGATGTATAAGTAGAATATTGCTTGCAGGTTATGTTGATTCCAATAAGTAGATCATTTGTTCTTATGGTTATATATATATGCATCTATATCTTGGTTTGTGTTCCTCCCCACTAAGCGTTATCGTTTAGTACGGATTATTTTTTCGTGCAGGTGGCAGGTTGAGTTCGGCATTAGATATCTGCAGGTCGGCCATTAGAAGTATTTAGAAGTAGCCTTTTTGTCTTTTGTGTTATATATATATATATATTTTGTGTATGTGTGTGTGTGTGTGTGTGTGTGTATATATATATATATATATATATATTGTAAAGAGATATTGATTAGAACATTGTAGTGCTTTGAAAAGGAATGTTTCAGTAAATGTATATGTATTGGTTCAAGAATGCTTTTATAATTAATGATCTTTTATATGATTACTTTATTAATATATATTGCTATATGTTCCCACTTCTGAATGTATGTATGTGTATTTATGTTATGGTGTAAGTGTGTGCGTGGTGCCTCGATATCCTCCCAAGGGGTATTAGGGTGTTACATGGTTCTTATACCAAAAAAAATCCATGAATTCTTATACTTAAAAGAAAATCATTTTACATGAATAATGGTAACAAGTCCTCTTAGAACGACAAGTCCTCTTAGAACAAGTATTATTTCCTATATATCATAATATATCATGGTTCTCGAAATTAACTCATATTTCTTAATGAATAAACTCTATGTTTATTCAAGGTCCATACATTAACGATATTTCTCAAGTCAAATGAATGTGTACAAAGAGAAAACTTAGTTTGAGAAACGCCATAAATTGAGTTTCATAAAACATATAACATACATTATTACAACAAATTACCTAGCAGGACCAAGTCCTATTTTAACTACATGATCTTTGAATTTAAATGGTGGCATGCCTTTAGTTAAAGTATCAACGATCATCAATTCATTATTGATATGCTCAATAACAACATTTTTTTTTATCTTTAACAAGTTCTTTTATAGCTAAATACATATTGTTGATGTGTTTACTTCGACTGCCACTTTTATTGTTTTAAACCATAAAAACAACAATTAATTTGTGACAATATATTCTCAATGGCCTAGAAATAGAATCCATAACTCTAATCCTAGATATGAAACTCTTAAACCATACACCATGTGAAGTGGCCTCAAAACAATAAAAAAAATTCAACCTTCATAGTAGAGTAGTAGTCGATTTCTGTTCGACACTTCACCAAGATACAGCTCCACTGGCCATAATAAAGATGTATCCTAATGTTGATTTGTATAAATAACCATAACTAGTAAAGTTTGAATTTAAGTATCCAACTACTTCTAAACTTTCATTTTATTTATACATAAGTATGCAATTTTTTGTTCCTTAAAGATAACACATCACTGTCTTTGTAGCTCTCCAGTAGTATAAACCTAGGTTACTTTGATATTATCCAAAATCTCTTTATAACTTTATTGATATAGGTTTCTTGATACAACCCCAAAATGTCTCATATTTTATCTCTATAGATCTTAATCCTAATGACATAAGATGCCCCACCCATATCCTTTATGTTAAAACTTTTAGAGAAAAACCGTTTCACCTCGTATAGCAGACCCTTATCATTAGCTGCAAGTAGAATATCATCCATGTATAAAACAAGAAAATATAATTTACTTCCACTAAATTTCTAGTATATAAATTGATCTATAATGTTTTCTTTAAAACCAAATGAAGAAATTACACTATGAAATTTTAAATACCATTAAAGGAGGGCTTGTTTTAAACCATATATTAATTATTAAATTTGCACACCAATTGGTCACAATTACTAAAGAGGAATCCTTTTGGTCGGTTTCATATAAAACTCTTCTTATAGATCTCTATTGAGAAATGTGATTTTCATATCCATTTATTGTAACTCGAAGTCAAAATGGGATATTAATGCCAAAATGATAGCACAAGGAATCTTTCCTAGATACTGGAGAAAAAGTCTCCGAGTAATCAATTCATTTATTTTGAGTGAATCCTTTAGCAATAAGTCACACCTTGTACCTTTCAATGTTGCCTAATGAGCCCTTCTTTGTCTTAAATACCTATTTGCATCCAATAATTTTTGCTACATCAAGCACTCTACAAGATCCGAGACTTTATTACTCTTCATAGAATCCATTTCATCATTCATGGCATCATACCACAATTGTGATTCTTTACAACTCATGGCTAATTTTTGGCTTCAATGTTATAGTTAGACTCTGGTAAATATATTATGTAATCACTGGGTATTGCTGATTTCTTAATTCTAGTTAATTTATTTAATGTTGCATCAACATCCTCCTCAGGAACATGTTGCACAAATTATTGCTCAACAATTCCAATTGATTGTTGAAAAATTGGATCTACTAGATTGTCACCAATAATTTATGGAACTTCAACGATTATTTAATTAACATTACTTGATCTTGATAAGTGTTATGGACAATAACCAATCTATCACTTAAAGTGGAAGATTGAAATTCTGAATGATTTTTCTTAGAAATTATCTTTTTGTGCTGATCACTCTCATTAATCAAGTCATTTTCAAGAAATTTGGCATTTCTTATTAATTCCACAATCTTAGGGTTGTGGGATAGATAATAAAATCTATATGCTTTGGACCTTTCATCGTATCATAAAATACCCACTAATAGCCTTAGGGTCTAGCTTCTTTTCTTGTGGATAATAAATTCTTACTTCAGACGGACATCTCCAAATGCACATGTCACAAACTCAATTTCTAAACTTTAAATAATTTAAATGGCATCTTAGAAGAGCCTTGATTAGAACTCGATTTAATATGTACATTGTTGTCTTAAGTACTTTAATCTATAAGGATTGAGGTAACTTATGGCTACTTAACATACTACGCATTATGTCCAATAATGTCTAATTTCTTCTTTTTGTTACACCATTATGGTATGATGAACCGAACATAGTGTATAGGGTAACTATCCCATTCTTTTAAAGAAACTTAGCAAAGACCAGGTGCCTGTCCATTCTCGGTATATCTACCATAATATTCTCTACTTCAATCTGATCTCACAATCTTAATTTACTTTTCGCCTTGTTCCTATACTTCAACCTTAAAAATTTTGAAGGAATCTCAAGCTTTATTTTTGTTATGAAGCAAGTAAAGATACATATATCATAAGTAATCATCTATGAATGAGATGAAGTATTTCTGACCATATGAATCTATATCTGCACTATATATATCAGTATGTATGATCTTTAATATGTTAAAACACCTATAGGCACTTTTCTTCCACTTGTTCGTTTGCTTTGTCATAATGCAGTGTACACAAGAATCAAAATCAATAAAATCAAGAGCACTAGGTACCCTATCATTTACCAATCTTTTTATTATCTATATAGAGATGTGAATCATTTATAACACATCTTTTAAGACTGGTGTTCACATGCATAGCACTATAAGTGGTATGATTTTATAAATTAATATAGAAAAAACCATAAGATAGAGTACCATTCCTAACAACATCAACTTTATAAATTAAATTAAAAGATGTTTCAAAAAAGTTAAAGGGATATCTTAAATATAAAAGCCTTGAAACTGAAATCAAATTTCTAGAAAAATTTGGAATATAAAAGGTGTTTTCCAAATTCAAAATAAAATCACAAATTATGTAACACCCCATACCTATATGTAGGGGAACTCCCCCGCAAGGAGAGTGTACCCGTATAGATAAGTGTGTTACCAACAGAACATACATACGAACATAACCAGAATGGAAAAGAAACATTCAGAAAATAATAAATTAAAACTTATAACACAATAAAGGGCCAACAAAAAATCTCATATAATATATCAAAATATTCTTTACAAAAAGGCATGCCTCTGTCTGCTGTGGATCACACTCCTCAAAAACTCGGACAGTTTCCACACCTACACGGATAAAACACTTAGTGGGGAAATCCAAAAGATGGACGACCACTCACAGTGGCCGTAAAGGCAAAACACATACATATAGCACATAAAGAAGTACACAATTATTCATATAAAACATATCACTTATATCATACTTTATGCACAAGAGTAACTTAACATAGTCACAATCATGTCTTATCATAAACAAGGTTACATTTATAAGTGAAGCAAACATATAGGCTTGCAAACTCAGTATTGCGAATAATGAGTGAACACTGGGTATCCGTGGGTACGAACAAAAGCAACATCTTTTATTTTCATACAGAAACATTTTCACTGGGGATCTTAAACAAGATCCAAACACACAGGATTGCGAGTACCCAAACAGTGACCTGATCAGGGTTTAGAACACTAAGGGGCTGCAGTTACAGAACTCTATAGGTATACTTATCTATCCACTAACTTGACTCTTGCAAGCAAGGCATAATTCACACATACCAAACATATTGCAAAGATATAGAATAACATAATAGTACATTCATAAATGCAATTGAAGTACATGAGAGAGAAAATATGCAAAAAGCCACAAACAAACAGTATAAAAGCAAAGGAGACTATCGCACTCGTGACGAACAAGTAGAAAAGCTTCTATCGCGGTCGCGATATAGTCGTGCTCACAACAGAAGGGGCAATGAAGATCACTGTCGTACTTGTGCATAAGGACGCACTCGCGGTAGCCATCAGTCCTGCACAAGCTGGGTAATCGAGCTCTCTATCACGCTCGTGACAGAGGCAAATCCTTAGCAATGGCTCAAATAACCGGGCTCTTAGCTCAGCAGCTAGAATCTTTGTCGTACTCGCGACCGAAGTCACGCCCTTAACAGAGGCACTTCACGCTGGAAGCTCGAATGGCTGAACTCTGTCGCTCTCGTGACAAAGTCAATTTTTCCAGCTCCAGCAACTGAAATTAATAGAAACCTCAATCCCCAAATATTCTCAACATGCAATTCATTCATCCAACTCAACCCAAACATTAATAGGCATTCAAAACAAGTTATACAACATAAAATCCACAATTTAGACTAATTATTCATGGATTTACCCAACAAAATAAACAATTTCCTTAAAAGTTCTTCAAACCCAAAAATTTACCCAAAATTCATGCAAAATCATACCCAATTCAATTTTTTAACAAATATTAACAATTCGCTCGTAATTCATCATCACACACTTCAATTAAGCACATGCCCATATATTTACACATTCAATTTCCAAGAATCAAAGCATAATATCACAAATAAAAAATGCATAATTTTAAATAATTCCCAAATCTCAAATCTTAAGCTCCTTGAATGTTAATTGGAGGCAATACTACCGACAATCTCCTTTCCTTTCGGATCCTTAGGAGGCAACTCTAATCAATCAAACCCAAAACACACAAAACTCAAAACCCTAAACACATACATACACACACATACCAACGGGAAACACAAAAAGAAGAAAGAAGAAAAAGAAGAAAAAAAAAAGAAGAAGAATAGCAAAACTCACTTAATTAGCTCTAGAATTTGTCAAACCCAAACACAAATCACCAGCTCAAAGGGAAGCAAATGAGCAAGAAGGAAGAGGAAAAGGAAAGAAGAGGAAGAAGCATGGGAGAGAAAACGGGAAAGGGGGCAGATTTGTTCTCTCTCTCTCTCTCTCTCTCTCTCTCTCTCTCATTTTCTCTTTCCTAGGCTTATAAAGCCACCCTCTTGCCACTTGTCACAAATATGTGGTGAATTTGATAAATTGCCTTCTAATATTTCTTATTCTCTAAAACACACAAATACTCCACATAAAATAAATAACATACAATTATGCCCTTAAAACTTAATAAATCATGTAAAGACACACTGACACACAAGCTCAAAACTACTAGGGTAAGAATTGGAGTGTTACAATTCTCCCCTCCTTAAAAGAAGTTCATCCTCGAAATTCTCACATGCGCTGAACAAATTCGGACATACACGTAAGGGAACTTCCCCGCAAGAAGAGTGTACCCGTATAGATAAGTGTGTTATCAACAAAATATACATACGAACATAACCAGAACGAAAAAGAAACATTCAGAAAATAATAAATTAAAACTTATAACACAATAAAAGGCTAACAGAAAATCTCATTTCATATATCAAAATATTCTTTACAAAAGGGGTACATTATCCTTACACAAATACAGAAATTACATACTTGAAGTATACAAAATTTAATATATTATAAAAGGTTACATCAGAATACCAAAATACAAAAGACAGGCTACAAAAACAATCTCTCTAGTGTTGGCTATGTCTGCTGCGGATCACACTCCTCAAAAACTCGGATAACTTTCACACCTGCACGGATGAAACACTCGTGATAAACAATAATGCTTAGTGGGAGAAACATATAATTATGCCCTAAAAACTTAATAAATCATGCAAAGATACACTGACACACTGACATACAAGCTCAAAACTACTAGGGTGGGAATCGGGGTGTTACAACTCTCCTCTCCTTAAAAGAAAATTGTCCTTGAAATTCTCACCTGCGCTGAATAAATTTGGATACTGAGATTGCATAGCTGATCTAGTTCCCATGTAGCCTCTTCAACTCCATGATATTGCCATAAAACCTTAACCAGAGGAATCTTCTTATTTCTAAGCTGTCTCAATTCCCGAGCTAGAATTACCTTCGGTTCCTCTTTATACGAATAATCAAGTTAAATCCTCACATCTTGAACTGATAATACATGAGATGCATCTAATCTATACTGATAAAATATTGATACATGGAATACATCGTGCAACTTAGCTAATTCCATCGGCAAAGGTAATCGATAGGCAACTGAACCAACCTTATCTAGAATCTCATACGGTCCTATAAACCTTAGACTCAATTTTCCTTTCTTGCTCAATTTTTACCTGCTGGCAAATCAAATACTTGGAAACAAAATCCACTATCTCTTTTTTCATTCCTGGCCAGCAGTAAAACTGTTTCAAATCTCTATACATCTTTTCACTTTTAGGATGCATAGTGAAAACCATAGTGTGTGCCTCTAACAAAAGCTTTCTTTTCACTTCATCATCACTAGGCACACACAAATGATTTCTATAACTAAGGACACCGTCTTTAATAGAAAAATCACTCTGATTCCCATTCTGAGTCACTTGCATAATTTACTGCAATTTTGGATCATTTCTCTAAGCATCAACAATCAACTGCTTTAGAAAAGGCTTAGCTTTAAGCTGGGCAATCAAAGCTCTTTCAGAATCAAATCTCCATCTAACTTGTTGCAAAGATAAAGTCGAAATCGATTTTCTACTTAAGGCATCCGCTATCACATTTGCCTTACTTGGGTGGTAATCAATAATACAATTATAATCTTTAAAAAGCTTTAACCATCGCCTTTGCCTGAGATTAAGCTCCTTCTGAGTTAGAAGATACTTCAAACTCTTATGATCAGTAAAGATCCTATAAGTCTCTCCATACAGATAGTGTCGCCAAATCTTGATAGCAAACACTACTGCTGCTAACTCTAAGTCATGAGTCGAGTAGTTTTGTTCATGAGGTTTCAACTGTATAGATGAATAAGCTACCAATTTACCATCTTGCATCAAAACACAGCCAAGTCCAACACCCAAAGCGTCACTATACATACATACTCTTTACTAAGTGCAGGAGCTTCCACTAACATCCTCTTAAGCTGATCAAAACACACTTGACACTTGTTAGACCACTTAAAGTTCACACCTTTTCGAAGAAGCCTTGTCAAAGGTGAAGCAATAACTAAAAACCCCTTCACAAACTGTCTATAATATCCAGCTAAACTAAGAAAATTTCTAACTTCCGTTACACTACTTGGAGGCTTTTAACTCACAATACCCTCAACTTTAGCTGGATCCACTCGAATACCTTCCGAGGTAACAATATGTCCCGAAAAAAAACACTTCTTTCAACTAGAAATCACATTTGCTAAGTTTAGCAAATAACTAATGATCTCTCAGCACTTGAAGTACCAAACGCAAATGCTCTTTATGCTCACTTTCATTCTTCAAAAACACCATAATATTATCAATAAATACAACTAAAAATTGGTCAAGATATGGTTTAAATTCTCGGTTTATCAAATCTATAAAAGCTACAGGTACATTAGTCAAACTAAATGGCATCACTAAGAACTCATAGTGGCAATATCGCGTCCGAAAGGTAGTTTTAGCCACATTCATGTCCTTAACCCTCAACTGATAATATCTTGACCTTAAGTCAATCTTAGAGAATACTCGGGCAACTCTTTAGGAAACACATCCGCAAGCTCTCTTACAATAGGGATATCCTGAATCTTAATTTGACTCTGCCTAGAATTCAAAACTAAGGCCAAAAATGCCTCACATCCCTTCTTCATAAATCGCCTCGCTTGCATGGCTGAGATCACATTGCCTATAGAACTAAAACCCAAGCCTTTCACAACCACTGTAGATTGATCACTACTCTTAAGCGCTACTATCTTTCTATAACAATCCACTATCACTCGGTGCTTACACAACCAATCCATTCCCAAAATTAAATCAAACTCATGGAAAGGCAGACTAATCAAATCCACAAGAAAGTCTACACCTTGCACCATTAAAGGACAGTTCCTATACACTCTACTCACATTAACACTATGCTCTAAGGGACTGGTCACACAAATCTCATAGTATAAATGCTCCACGCTAGGAAACTTAGCATACAATTCATTAAAACACAAATATGAGTGTGTAGATCCAGGGTCTATTAGAGCATATAATTCAGTGTCAAGGACTAAAAACTTACCTGTAATCAATTTTGGTGTATCTTTCTCCTACCGAGCTCTCATGGCATATGCCCTTGTTGGTACCATAGCCGAGTGATCTACAGACTCAGATGAAACTCCATCTCTAGGCCGGCCATTATGACCTTGACCTCAACCACGATCTCAACTGGCCTGAGGGGCATTAAACCACACTCTACTCGCTTCTTACCTCTCTTGGACATTCTCAGATAAATTTGAACAATTGTCCAAGAAGTAATCTGTGCTACCACACTTAAAATAGCCAACAGTCAACCAATGACACTTGTCTCGATGGCTCTTATTGTAATGGGAGCACTTTGGTGCTAAATCACCTCGATCACTAAAACCACCTTTACTAGTGCCAGAACCTTAAAAAGACCCTTGTCTTCTACCTCTTGAAGCTGGACTAAAAGCAAAATCATCTAGAGGATTCCCTTGAAAACCCTTAGATCTCTTCCTAGAGGATGAACCTCCAGGAGAAGCATTCCTTTTCTGAGCTCTCTCACTCAAAACAGACTCTGAGCGCTCCGCTCGCAAAACCGCTTGCACAATCTGATAGTAATTCACTGCTGGAGAACTCGTCAAAGAGGTTAACATAGCCCTCCAAGTCTCATTCAAATATGCCTTAAAGTGCTGACACCTGAAATCTTCCATAAGCACACCCGGAGGCACATACTTGCTAAGCTTGCTAAATTCTTTCTCATACTCGGCAACTGACAATGCTCTCTACTTAAAGCTCAGAAACTGTGCCCACTTAGCATCCTTATATGCCCTAGTTATATACTTATTATGACATTCCCTCTCAAAAAACTTCCATGTGATCAAATCAGGCAATTGAGGTTGACTCAAAACCAATATCCACCAATTATAGGCGAAACCCTGCAAGAGTGAAACCGCACACTCTACTTTCCTATCCATAGGGCAACAAATCACTTCTAGAACCCTATTCACTTTCTCAATCCATAGCTCTGCCTTGTCAGATTCATATAAGCTAGACTTATAAAAGTCCTCAGCTCCAGACTTCCTCACAATTTCTATCAGAGCTCTTGGGGCCGTCACCCTCTCTAAGACTCGAGCCGTATCTTGAAATATCTTCAACATAGCCTCAAAAGGCATGGCTGGAGCCTCAAATTGCACCCTAACTAGTTAAGCAGGACCAGACACAGATGGATCTTACTCTTGAGAATTAGCACTCTAGACTGACCACCTGAGGGACCCACACGTAGACTCCATCTAACAACAAAACATAAAAAATATCCGCATCAGGACAACACAAACCTAAACAAAATTCTACTCTACAATTGCCTAGAAAAGACTAAACCTAAACTCTGATACTAATAAAATTGTAACACCCCATACCTATATGTAGGGGAACTCCCCTGCAAGAAGAGTGTACTCGTATAGATAAGTGTGCTACCAACAGAACATACATACGAACATAACTAGAATGAAAACGAAACATTCAGAAAATAATAAATTAAAACTTATAACACAATAAAGGACCAACATAAAATCTCATTTCATATATGAAAATATTCTTTACAAAAGGGGTACATTAGCCGTACACAAATAAAGAAATTGCATACTTGAAGTATACAAAATTTAATACATTACAAAAGGTTACATCAGAATACCAAAATATAAAAGACTGGCTATAAAAATAATCTCTTTAATGTGTTGGCTCTATCTGCTGCAGACCACATTGCTCAAAAGTTCGGATAGCTTTCACACCTGCACAGATGAAATACCCGTGCTAAGCGATAATGTTTAGTGGGAAAAACCAAAAGATGGACGACCACTCACAATGGCCGTCAAGGCAAAACACATACATATGGCACACAAAGAAGTACATAATTATTCATATAAAACATATCACTTATATCATACTTTACGCACAAGAGTAACTTAACATAGTCACAATCATGTTTTATAATAAACAAGGTTACATTCATAAGTGAAGCAAACATATAAGCCTGCAAACTCAGCATAGCGGATAAGGAGTGAACACTGGGTACCCGTGGGTACGAACAAAAATAATATCTTTTATTTTCATACAAAAACATTTTCACTGGGGATTTTAAACAAGATCCAAACACTCAGGATCGCGAGAACCCAAATGGTGACTATATATATATATTATATAAGTGTATAAGTATATACATAGAACACTAAGGGGTTGCAGATCACAGAACTCTATAGGCATGCCTATCTATCCACTAACTTGACTCTTGCAGGCAAGCCATAATTCACACATACCAAACATATTGCAAAGATATTGAATAACATGATAGTTCATTCATAAATGCAATTGAAGTGCATGAGAGAGAAAACATGCAAAAAGGCACAAACAAATAGCATAAAAGCAAAGGGGATTATCGAGCTCGCGACGAACAGGTAGAAAAGCTTCTGTTGCAACCACGATATAGTTGCGCTCAACAGAAGAGGCAAGGAAGATCACTGTCGCACTTGTGCACAAGGATGCGCTTATGGTAGCCATCAGTCCTGCACAAGCTCAGTAACCGAGCTCTCTGTCGCGCTCGTGACAGAGGCAAATCCTTAGCAAGGGCTCGGATAGCCGGGCTCTTAGCTCGACATCTAAACTCTCTGTCGCGCTCGCGACCGAAGTCATGCCCTCAACAGAGGCATTTCACACTAGGAGCTCGAATGGCCGAACTTTGTCGCGTTCGTGATAAAGTCGATTTTTCAACTCCAGCAGCCGAAATCAGTAGAAACCTCAATCCCCAAACGTTCTCAACATGCAATTCATTCATCCAACTCAACCTAAACATTAATAGGCATTCAAAACATGTTATACAACATAAAACCCACACTTTAGACTAATTATTCATGGATTAACCCAACAAAATAAGCAATTCCATCAAAAGTTCTTCAAATTCAGAAATTTACCCAAAATTTATGCAAAATCATACCCAATTCAATTTTATAACAAATATTAACAATTCACTCATAATTCATCATCACACACTTCAATTAAGCACATACCCATACATTTACACATTCAATTTCCAGAAATCAAAGCATAATATCACAAATAAAAAATGCACAATTTCAAACAATTCCCAAACCTCAAATCTGAAACTCCTTGAACGTCAATTGGCGGCACTACTACCGGCAATCTCCTTTCTTTTCAGATCCTTAGGAGGTAACTCTGATTAATCAAATCCAAAAAGCATAAAATTCAAAATCCTAAACACACACACACACCAACGGGAAATACAAAAAGAAGAAAGAAGAAGAAAAAGAAGAAGAAGAAGAAGAAGAAGAGCAAAACGTACTCAATTAGCTCTAGAATTTGTCAAACCCAAACACAAATCACTAGCTCAAAGGGATGAAAATGAGCAAGAAGGAACAGAAAAAGCAAAGAAGAAGAAGAAGCATGGAAAAGAAACAGGAAAGGGGGCAGATTTGCTCTCTCTCTCTCATTTTCTCTTTTATAGGCTTATCAAGCCATCCTCTTGCCACTTGTCACAAAGTTGTGGTGAATTTGACAAATTTCCTTCTAATACTTCTTATTCTCTAAAACACATAAATACTCCACATAATAAAATAAATAGGATGCAATTATGCCCTTAAAACTTAATAAATCATGCAAAGACATACTGACATATTCACACACAAGCTCAAAACTATTAGGATGGGAATCGAGGTGTTACAAATTAAATCTAAATTGTATGTTCCAATAACCTCCACATTTGAATGCATCCTATTTTCTTAATAGATGCTTTGTTCACTTCCAATTGGCTTCCTTAGATTTTTCATATTTTGCAAAGTATTTGAAATATAAATTGTATATTCTAGTGTATATTTTTGCTTGATTATGGTATATGTTTTTATCTAATGTACAAATAATAATGAAATAAAATAAATGCAATTGACTATTTTTATCTTTATATGATGTGTTTGTTACACGTCTATCCTGTTTTATCTTTTGTGTATCTGTGACTTCATCAAGAAGTCAATTTCTTTATTTGAGATCCCCATTGAGCCATTGCTCAACATGGGTATTTATTCCTATTTAGGTATACAGGTGTAGCTATGCAAGGTAACAAAAAACGACATCTACTGGCCACTAGGATAAGAGCTCAAGTCTATTTTTCGTATAGTTTTTATAACGTAAAAGGCTAATGCAAGTATTGTGAATTATTTTGGCATGTGCACATTGATAATAGAAATTACATGTAATGAAAATTGTATTGAATATAAGTAGATCGTAATAATAACTCGGAATAATAGTATCTGATAACATAAAATGATTTATGAATATAGTATAATCTTGATTAAGGCAAGGTGTGTGTGTGTGTGTGTATATATATATATATATATATATATATATATATATAATATGATAGGTTCGTTCTGAAGGTATGATAGTTCGAATATTGATTTTACTACCCGTGTCAGGTTGGATTTGGGTTTGAGTTTATCCCTTTGGGTATCCGCACTTATTTATAAAATTAATTATTATGTAATTATAAAATAATATTTATACTCATTTATTATATATAAAATTTAATTTTTAATTTATTTTATTATATTAGAGTATAATTTATATTTATAAATTTTGTAATGCACTTTGTTAATTAAAATCTACGACTAATATTAAATATATTCAATTAAATATATCAATTATTTTATTTAATTTTATATGATAATTTGATTTCAATTTGGGTTCGAGTTTTATTGGATAACAGCAAACGGCTTTGGGACGAGTACGGATTGTATAATAATTGGGTTCGGATAAGGTATGATGCATTTTTGTGGGTACCCTACCCGTTGCCATCTCTAGGTGCAATGTTGTCTTGTACATAATGGTGTGTAAAATTCGAACTGAACCCAAAAAACTGAACTAAAATTTTGCTTCAGGTTAGATTATTAGGGTTTTTAGGTTATTAAGGTTTTTAGGGCTGGGTCATTTGATTTATGAAGTTTCAGATTTGGATTGAGTGAAAAACTTGACCTGAACACAAAGTTATATATTTTATATATCATTATTTTATGCTTGTAGTGAACACATTGTGGTTTAGTGGTTGGGGCATTGAATTATAAAGCCCACATCTTGAGTTCAATACCCAATAATTTTTTACTACGAAACCACTAATTTATCTCCTTTAGACACCATAAAACTACAAAACCACTCATTTATCTACTTCAAACACCACAAAACCATTAAGGGCCGGTTTGGCATTACTTTTGAAAAGCCAAAAAGTTGATTATGGGACAAAAATAAATATTTGGTAAATGCTGATTTTAGAAAAATCAATTTTCTGAAAAGTGAAAAAACCTCCTATTAGAAAAAACTAGAAATTGAAGTTTTTCAGAAAATCTGATTTTCAGCTTTTAAGGACTGCAGATTTAATATTTTTTTTAGACAAAAATATCAGTTATTTTATTTCATAATAACAATTATATCTAATATAATTTTTTTTTGCTCTTTGTTTTATCTTATCACCCAAATTATCTGACATTAAAAATAATTATGTTATTTTTTTTTCTCTTCTCTTTTTTTATCATACAAAATAATATATATGATTAATTAAGAAAATAATATATATTTTTTAATTTTTTTATGTTATATTTATATTTATTTTTTTATTTTCAAAAGCCATTTTTAATCATTTATTTACCAAACAGTTAACAACTATTTTTAATTTTATAAGTCATTTTGAATTTTATTTACCAAACAGTTATCTAATTTTCGACATACAACTTTTTGGAATATAATTTTTTTCAATTGAAAAATCTGTTTTCATAAGTTTTGCCAAACTGACTCTAAATTACTCATTTATCTACTTCTTATTTTCTCATATTTTCAACTCTAACTCATTCATTCTTGAATCTTAATTTTCACTCGGGGCTTACTACATAAAATGGCACCTCAAGTTGTGCGATTTTTCCAACTCGCTCCCTCTACTCAAACATTTCCTACTTTGACACCCTAAGTTGATAATATTTGGATTTTTGTTGCGTATGAGATGCACATGTGTTGATATGTCATTTACCTAATTTATAACCAACAAAAACAATACACATGACCAAAACCTTAGAGATATGGGAAACTAAAGAACAAACAATTTTCTTCCTCTTCAACGTTGCTAAAAAAAGTCAAGCCCTTAACTCTTTCCAATTTCTTCCACCAAATTAATATCACGATCTCATTTTCCAGAACTGAATTTGAATGATAATCCGAGCAATTTAATGGCACATAAACAATAAAATGCTTAAATTATAATCACAAAAAACAAATAAATAGAGAAGAAAAAGGAAGAAATAAAAATCAGACCTATAGATTTCAGCTTACTGGAGGAGATCATAATCTTTCAAAATCCATTGATGAACAAGAAATTGAAATTACCTTAAAGAAAAAAACTAAGAATTAGAAAGCAGACCTGTAAAGAAAAAAAGGATTAGCAATTTAGCCATTATAAAAAAATTATAATGGCATAAAAAATCTTTCAAAATCCATTGATGAATAAATAATTTGCGCAGGCTTCAGACAAGCATTAACCTGCAATTCTCAAGAGAAATTAAAATAGAACAATCAAATTGCAATTTTGATAATTACCTGAAGTGTGTGCTTTGTTCCTAGGCTAATACCGGCGGAGGAGCTTTGTCCCTTGACCTTCAATGGTGAAGGAACTTTATTCCTTGGCTGATGGCGGTGGCAGAGCTCTATCACCTAGTCGAAGACCGCAGCAAAGCTCTATCCTTTGGCATAAGTCTTATATTTAATTTTGGTCTTTAAAATGAGGAAGATGAAGTTTTTTACATTAATTTCTAATCAAAAACTACCTTCATCGTCCTTAACTGCGTGATACTTACACTCTTTACACAGGTCGACAAAACTCTTGTAACATAGGTATGTCATTATGCCACAAGTATTTCTAATGGGATTTATTAGCAACTTAAGGTGTCAAAGTGGGAAAGGTTTGAGTGGAATGGAGATGGAAAAATTGTGCAACTTGAGGTGCCATTTTATGTATTAAAACGTCACTCATTTATTTTCATTAACCGATTATTCATTCTCTTCCTCACCCCTCTATAATACTTTTCCTTTTGAGTGGGTTTGTGGATTTTCTTGATAATTGATAACTATATAAATGTCATTTACCAAGGTCCAAATAGCCGGCCCAACTCGCCTGGTAGGGCCCCCATCAGCAAATAGCACCAAGCGTGAGATAGAAGGCAGCGCCCACATCCAATCGGGCTGATATGACTACAAGTCCCATCAGTCCACTGACACAAGGCAACACCCACGGCCTTCACCTGCTCCCTGTCGTTTCACTACTCACCTGCTCTGACTGCCAGTTATCACACCCCAAGCACTCAAGTGCATCCCTCCTGTCTGTTATAAATAGCCCAATGCACAGTGATACCAGGTATTGAATTTTTGAGACTCTCTCTCTAAGAATTATCTCTCTAGAAAACTACTAACTTAAGTTTCGGAGTGCTCACGCCTAGTCCGACCGGGCACTCTTTCTTGCAGATCTCAAACATCCGATCGGCTCTCCTTCTTTCAGATAAAGACTCTCACGTCTTATCATTTGGTACTCTCGTTGAGAGCCATGGCAAGTTCAAAATCACACATTTTCTGGAGAATATAATCGTAATGGCAACAGTCAGGGCAGATCTAGGCCTGCAGGGAGACGAGAGAGATCTCCTAGGTCTCCAGCCAGCGGTAACCCACTCCCAGAATTTGACGATGCCATCCTATGGCAGCCTGAAAACACCCCCGTCACGGTTAGGGACATGCGTGCCCTCTTTAGTGACTTCACTAAGAGCATTGTCCAGACGATTAAAAAAGGCAAAATGCCTAAAACTTCTGAAAGAGACCATGAAGAGTATTTCGTGGACGAAAACTTCAGAAGGAGGAAAAGTAAAGGAATCTCCATCAATGAGCCACGAGCTCATGACGGTGGCAGTAGCAATGGCAGCGGAGGAAGGAGTATCCGCTGGACCTCGTGAAGCGTGGACTTCTGAAGAGGGTAAGATCTTCCTTTTTTTCATCTTCCTCTCCTCTCTCGAAGCCCACTCGGCCTCTCTCTTTGCCTTGGCCCGATCGGCAACCTGTTATAGACACCGAGTCCCGAGATGGTCTAAAATCAGGATTACCCAATAATGAAAACAAAGATTAATTCATAAGTAAAAAAGTAGGAATTGATCATCTACTTGTCAAATTCTTTTGTTTGTCTCAAAAAGGCTTTTTAAATGTTTATCTTTATTTTTATTTTTATTTTATTTTATTTTTATTTGTATCTTTATTTTCATCCTTATTTGTACTTTTTATTTTATTTTCTAAAAAAAAAATTAAAAATAATTTTACGGCGTGCGTTTCCTCACCCAGTTTCGTCTAATTCCGCCAATTTTTGCCGAAAATCGATTTTTTGACATTTTTTAGGTAAAAAATAATTTTTTAATGGGATTTTTTGGGATTTTATTGAATTTTGACAATGGTTAGTCAAATTTTGTGGGTGCTAAAATAAAAACAAAAAATAAAAACAAAAAATAATAGTAAAAATATTAATTGTAAAAATTGAACTTTTAGGATTTTATTTTGAATTTTGGGTGTTTTTGGTTGAAATTAGGAAAATATTTGTCTATGAAAAATCTGAGGGAGGACTTGGTTAATTGAAAAAATGGAGTTTGAAGAGATAGAACGGGAGAATTCTCCATTTTGGACGGGGGAGGATTTTGGTTTTGCTAAGAAAATTTTTCTAAGTGGAATTAATTTTTTTAAGGGATTTTTGTAACACCCCCTACCCATACGTAGGTGAACTCATCCGTATCAGAGTGAGATGCCGTATGAGCAGGGGTGTCACCACACAGATCGATACAAAACATACATTCGCATAATATAAACATACAAAATACAGCGAAAATAAAAACTTTGGAAGCATCAGAATGATCATTCATTAATATAACAAAAATCATTACAATAATGTTCTGATCACAACCTGATCTTACAAAATAATTACATAACCAAAAATATATAAAGAGGAATCTTTACAAAATATCGATATACAAAGAGAGTTCCATAATATAAAAGAATCATTATAATACAAAAATAAAGCCCTAACACTAATCCCTCTGTGTTGGCTTGACTGGCAGCGACTCTCTCAAAAGCACAACGCCTTCCGCACCTGCACGGGTGAAAATACCGTGCTAAGCGATAACGCTTAGTGGAAAACACACAATTATCATGGACGATAATTCACAATGGTCGTCAAGGCAAAACACATTCACAATGACATAAGTAATAGACGTAACAGATTATTCATGTTCAAGTCATATGCTCCACATTCAAAAGCTCATGTTCACATCCAGATAACAAACGATTCATATAATTATCATCATACTTATTCGGATATCACATTTATATATTCACAACAAAACAAAGCAAAATAGAACACCTGCTGACTCGTAATAGTGGATAACAAGTATACAGTGATGGTACTTTACGGGTACGAATCGAACAGTGACGGTACCTTACGGGTACGAATCCAAAACCATTTTATTTTATTACATTCAAAACATTTTTACTGAGAGGATCTTAAACAAGATACAAATACTAAAGGGATCGCGAGGATTCGAACGGGGACCTGATCGAAGTCCAAACAGAACTGAGGGCTGCAGCTAAGAAACTCTATTAGGCATGCCTAACTATCCACTAGACTGACTCTTGCAGGTCATGCATAATACAATCATACATAAGCATATCATACTGTTCATAGTGAATAATCACAAGTTAAAGATATGCGTAACACATTCCGGATTCCAACAAAAACATTCAATATAATTTGATATGGCAAAAATACAATCTAATGATGTTAGATACATGAAATGACACTAAATAATATTTAAAACCAATAAATAACGAAAGAGGAACGAAAACGAAGAGAAAATCGAAAAACTTCAAAAGCTGGGCAAAAGCGGTTTACACGGCGGTATGGCATTGTCATACCACCGTATAAGACATTTTACACGGGGGTAAGGCTAAGCTATACCGTTGTGTAATATGCCCTACACCAAAAAGGGCAGAATGACTTCACACGGCGGTATGGAATGTCCTTACCGTCATATAAAATCACAGCCCAAAATCCTCACAAGGCAGAATGATTTTACACGGCGGTATGGAATGTCCTCACCACCGTGTAAAATCACGGCCTTCAAAATTCTGAAGGAATTCCACGATTCATGTAACACCCCAAAACCACCCCGGTAGTTTGAGCCTGTCCGTGTCCGTATGTGTGTATTTGTATGTGTTACATGTATGTGTTTCTTTGGGATTATTTATTTATATTTATGTATATTAATTTGAGAAGAGGAGTTAGGATATAGTATAAGTGGGTGTATAGAAATAAAGTGTGAATAAGAGATAATTTAGTGTGTATAGTAAAGTATGGGAGTAGGGTGTGATGTGGGGGCAAGTGTCTTAAGGAGAGATTGACATGTGGCAAAGAGGATAAGTGGGCATTTAATGGGTTGGTGAGTGAGAAAGAGAAAATGCAGCCATTTTCCCTTGTTTCCTGTTCTTCCTCTCTTCCTCACGCCGTTCTTCTTTTCTTCTTCTTTCTTCTTGTTCTTTCCTTCTTCTTGGCCGGATCTTACTTCCTCTCCTTTCCCTTGAGAAGTTTTAGTTGATTAGCTTGTGGATTTTTGAAGCTTAGAGGTGAGTGGGAGTTATTGATGTCTTAGATTTCTTTTCCTTCCTCTTCTCTAGGTTTTATAAGTATATATGTATGTTTGGGTAGTTGTAAAATTGATCTTGATTGTTATGGGTTTATGGTTCAGAGGAGACTCCTAGACCTGATAAAGGGAAAGGAATCGCTAGCGGAAGCGGAGCTCGCGATTAGGAGCTAAGGAGAGAAGGTTTGGGATTGTTCATCTTTTTGTGCATTTTTGTGATTTGAGTTTGATAAATGTGTTTTTGCTTTGATTGGGATTATGAGTTGTGTTGTTATAACTTAAATCGAAATTAATGTGATATGTGATGTGAAAGAATGAATATTGTTGAAGGATTTGTGGGAAATTATGTGAATAGTTGTAATTGATATTAAAATTGATGTTTTGGATATTCTTAGAATTGGACATGTAATTGACTTGTTTTAATTGAGATAAATGGTGATGAAGTTGGGTTTTTATTTATGTTATGAGTTGTGAATGCTTGGATTGCTGAATTGGGAGTTTTGGAATCAATTTTGGAAGTTTGGATGTGAAGTTTGTGTGAATTCTGCAGAATTTGGGCGTAAGAGCTGAAAAACCAGTGTCTGTCGCGATCGCGACACTGTCGCGAGCGCGACGGAATGCGGGGGGTTTCAACCCTCGCGCCGACGCGAGAGATGTCACGCCAAAGAACTCGAGGGAGCTCTCTGTCGCGAGCGCGACAACTATCGCGAGCGCGACAGAGTGTTCGAGCTCCGAGCTTGTGCGAGGTTCTCTTCTGTCGTGAGCGCGACAAGCCTCGCGAGCGCGACAGAAGAGCAATCCCTACGTCCTCTCGCGACCACGAGACCTCTCGCGATCGCGAGACGAGGCGGGGAAGTGTAGCTTGGCTTCTGTCGCGAGCGCGACAGTCGTCGCGAGCGTGACAGACGTGACTTCCAAACTTGATTTCTTTTCCTTTTTGCTTAATAACTTAATTTCTTTTGCATGCAGTTTTCATTAAGCTTTGATTATCTTTTCGCATGAATAATATATATGTAAATGTGATAAGATTTTGCATAACCTGCTAATGTCGGATAAGTGGATAGTTAGGCATGCCTAATAGAGTTATGTGCCGCTGCAGCTATATGTACGACTTTGGACCCTGATCAGGTCCCACGATTGGATCCTCGCGATCCCTTTGTCTGAATCTTTCTTAAGATTCCACGTAATAAGAATTCGGAAACAAAATAAAAAGAATGATTTGATACCTTCGGGTATCTATATGTATATGTGACGATATCGATACTCTCAAGTATCTATATGTACTCGTTATCCACTCATTATGATTAAGCAGGTGTCATTATGTTTTGTACAAGAATTTTTGGATGAGAATACAAATATCTGAATTAATTATGTATGATTATATGCTCATAATTGTATTGTTCTCATGTGTTTTCTGTTACCGTCACTGTGAGTGGCGGTCATGCATTGTGTATTTCCCCACTAAGCGATTTCGCTTAACACGGGTGTTTATCCGTGCAGATGTGGAAGGTTTTGGTACGCGTGTTCTGGGCGTGTCGCATCGGGAAGGCCAACGCAACTAGAGATGGGGTGTTTTATAGTATAGGCTTTCCTTTATTTTTGTAATGGATGTAATGTTTTGTTAGCCTTTTGAACAGTGTATCTTGGGCTTTTGTAAATTAGTTCTTTTGTAATCTGATGTAATATGTAAAGACCTTCTTTTGGTATATTAATAAAGTATACATTTTGTTCAGTATCATCCTTCTCTGTATTAAAGTTTTAATTATTCCTGATATGTCGCTCTATATATGTAATGTTTGCATGTTTGTACTAGTGGGGTGTGACACTCCTATCTATCCAGGGAGGCCTCTCCTCCAATCTGTATGGAAGTCTCCTTGGTATAGGTTGGGGTGTGACAATTCACACGGTAGTATGCAAAACCATACCGCCGTGTGGATCATACAAAACCCAGATTTTGCCCAGATTCATCCCAACTCCAAGCCAAAATCAAACACCCAAGTAATTAGACATTCAAACGTCAAAGCCAACTCAAAAACTCACCTTTTTGAAGTTCATAAACCAAGGAAATCATTCTATGAACATAATTAAATCATCTCGCCAAAATCAATAATAATCATCGTCATCTTATTCAAAAACCAGCAAATTACAATCCACCATAACATCAAATGCATATCTCATCTAATAAAATCATGCTATAAGATTTAACAACTCAACCTACTAATATTCATAGTATACCAACATCAAGATCATTTCTCACACAAATTTTCCAGCAAATCAATAAAGAACAAAATACACACAAATGCACAAAATTCTCAAACCTGATACTCTTATGCTCCAATTAGTAAGCACCACTTCCTGAAGCCTTCTCTTTCCCCTTGGGATCGCGAGGAGGCTCAACTAACAACCACACCCACAAAATCAAACAAACACAACCCTAGATTAAAACCCCAAACCAGAAAAGAAGAAGAAAAGAAGATGAAGAATATGATGAAGATGCGTGAAACTTACCTAAAAGAGGTTGAGGAGTGATCAATTTCCACCACAAATACTTGAATCCAAACTTAGGGCACAATATGGGAAGAGAGGAGGAAGAAGGGGGTAGAGAGAAGAGAGAAATGGGAAAGCTAGAAAATTTTTGCTTTCCCTTTTCTCTTTCTTCTTCTAATTACTCCCTTCACCTAACCCAAGCCACATGTCACTTCCCTAATGGTGGAATTTGACTACTCACACCCTACTCACCACACTATAACACACACTAGACTTGCCTCACTAATACACACCCTACTATGATATGAGCAAATACACATTAACACAACCCAACTTACTCATATCCTACAAACATGTGAGCACCCACATACTAGAAAAACCCACAAAATATGCATTTTACCCAAAATACCCTTATCACATGCTAACACACACATAATGCACATGCACAAACATGGCTCTAACTTCTAGGGGACAAACGAGGTGTTACAATTTTTGAGAGTGAAAAGAAAAAAAGTGTGCTTGAAAAAAAATATGAGTGATTTTTCTTGAAAGATCAAAATTTTTCTTCTTGAAATTCCTTTCTTTTGGTTTTTAGATCAAAAATTTTCTTTTTCAATTTTCTTTATTTCATTTTTTAGATCTAAAATTTTTTTCTTTTTTGATTTTATTTTAATTTTTCTTAGATCTAAAAAAAATATTTGTTGAGTTTGGAAACTTGAAAAAAGAAAAATTAATTTTCTTAACTTTAGTTTTCTCATCAAATTAAACAACAAATACAAAAAAAATTATTTTTAATTTTTAGTATTCTTGAGTTATTTGAGACAAAAACTTAAGATTTTCTTAAATATTTTCGAGTTTATTATTAAATTTTGACAAGAAAAATATATTGAGATATCTTACTTCCATATTACCTAACTCTGAGAGTAAAAATTCTTGGATCCATTTTTTTTCTATCTCATTTCATTTTTATTAGTTTATTTTTTTTCTTTCATTAATAAATATGTGTTTTTGAGAGATTTATTTCTTTTTCTTAGCACGGGTTTTCAATTTTTATTTTGTTTTTGGTATGTAAATGGGTAAATATATATGATGTTTGGAAGTGAAAAATAAGATTTACTGGTTTTCTTTTTTAGTGTGATTTTTTTTATAATGTCTTTTTTTTATGTATGCTTAAATGTTATTACTTTCTATCACATGTTTATTTGCCTTTCTCTTGTTTATTTATTTAATTCCATTGGTTTATTATTATCATTATTGTTATTAACATTGTTATATTATTATTATTATTATTATTATTATTATTATTATTATTATTGTTGTTGTTGTTGTTGTTGTTGTTGTTGTTGTTATTAGTATTATTATTGTTCTTATTATTTTCATTGTTGTCGTTATATTTCGCATGGTGTTATTTCATGATTTAGTTATTATTATTATTATTACTACCATACTTTGCATGTTTTTAATTATCGTTTTTTATATGTGATGTGCGTATATTAAATCAATGTGTTTAATTTAACTTATTTTATATTCTATTTGTGTATTAATTTTATACTAGATATACTTTATTTTTATTTTAATTAATTTTGAAATTATTGCTAATATTTTTTATTGGGGCTAAAAATATCGTGCTTATTTGTTTGAGTACTTTTCGTGACCATATGGAGGGATCACGACGCGTAGTAGACCACATAATTTGGGTGAGACATTTTCTATCCCCTATCTGTATTTGTATTTGTTTGTAAATAAAATATTTTTATTTTATACGGGTGTAAGATGAAAAATCACAAAAATATTTTTATAACTAAATTGGGATTTTATTAGTAAAATTGGAACCAATGTCCCTCATTTTAACTAAGAAATGTAAAATGCCATGAATAAAACGAAAAGTTAAGTTTTCAAAAAATGGGATCACTCATCCCGGTTTTCAATCCAACAATCAAAATAATTTTTCGAACTCTCTTTAAATGAGTATGAAGGAACCAATGTTGCTAAACCAAATAAATATCCCGATTTATGTATGTTATCCTTTTGATTGACTTTGTGTGATTGTTTAATTTTATGTTTATATCTTGTTGGCCCTTGTAAGTAATTATTTTTGGGGTAATTTTATTTTCTCTCACTTGGGGATTGTATTCTGTCTCGATTTTCATTTTTAATTTTATTCAGCTTTCATTTTCATTTGGATAATTATATTTGTCCCAATTTCTCTTTTGTAAATGGCGTGTCTTTGTGTGTTTACCGCTTTATTTACAGCTTTTTTTAACGTTTTCTCAATGCTTGAAGTGCACCGTAAATAAAAATGCATCGAATCGCGTAAGATGAGAGATGAAATTTTATAATTTAAAAAATTATTTATAATTAACCAAAACATAAATAAGAGTGAAGTTCCGAACTACTCTCTGGATTAGACCAATAGAGGTTAGATCTTTCCCAATTTCTCGCAAATTGGGTGGCAACTCCAAAATACCTCAAAAGTGCCTAAAGGTTTCATGAGAGTATATGAACCTTCTTGTAGACACCGGGTCACGAGTCAGCCTAGATCAGGATTACCCAATGATGAAATTAAGTATGCCTATTTATAGGCAAAAATGAAACTTGAAAATGATTATTTGCTTATCAAATTGATTTATTAGAAATAAATATAAATGTATTTTAAAAAAAATATTTTAAATGTTTTAAAAATTAGTTTTGAGACAAAAATGGTATGTTTTGAAATTATTGTGATTTAAAAAAAAGTCGAAAAATCGCGAGTGTCGGGCTGCGGTAGCGCCCAGCGAGCGGGACGCCCATTTCCGCTTTTATTTATGATTTTATTTACTGTTTTTCTTGGATGACCAACTTACGCTCTAATTATTGCATCAAAACGTATGAGAAAAGGGATGAAAACTTAAATTTAAAACTCAATTTTAACTTAACCAAGGTATGAATAAATGAGAAGTCCCGAACCATCTCTGGTCTTTGAGCTCAACGAGGCGAGAGGTCCATCTCAATGTTCTATTGGGATGGGGCCTCCAAGACACCTCTTGTGTCCAATAAAAAGGCTCAATTTGCACAATCCTAGGCGCCACGAGGCAAGAGGGCCATCCTAATGTTCTATTAGGGTGGGACCTAGGGGTGTGCAACGGTCGGTTCGGTTCAATAACGAACCGAACCGAAATAACCGAAAACTAAAATTACAATATTTTACGAAACCGAACCGAACCGAATTTGTATAATAACCGAATTCAAACCGAACTGAATTTGTCGGTCGGTTTGGTTCGGTTAACCAAAAATCCAAAATTATAATTAAAAAAATTATCTAAAAAATTATACAAAATTATAAATTATAAAATTAAAATTAAAAAAAATCAAATTAAAAAAATGTACATATATAATTTAATTTCAAACCCCTTAAATTGATAAAAAAAATACAAAAATAATTTTTTTAATGTAAAAATTGAATAAAATAATATATAAATTTAAAAGTTCGCTCGGTTCGGTTTTTCTTCGGTTTTTGCCTTTCAAAACCGAACCGAACCGAAATAACCGATATACCTATAAATTTAAAACCGAAACCGAACCGAATTTAAAAAATCGGTCGGTTTAGTTCGGTTTTTCGGTTTTAACCGAATTTTTCTCACCCCTAATGGGACCTCCAAGACACCTCTGGTTTGCCCAAGTGCGAGGCCGAGAGGGCCATCCTAATGTTAGGGTGGGGCCTCCAAGACGCCTCCGACTTGCCTATGATGGATATAGCTGCGCTGTCTTAGGCTCACTGAGGCTAGATGAACTTTCCTAATGTTCTATTGAGTGACGACTCCATGAAACCTCCTTGTTGCCCGAAATAGACGCCGTTGCAATTTCACTTGCAAGTTTTCATGAACCTCTTCCGATCGCCCTAAAGGAGGGCGTTCGGGGTGACCCGGGGTTCAACGCGCGTCATAGTGGCGACTCCACTTGGGACATAAGAGACTTCGATTCGAAAGTACCTTGGTTAAAATTTATAATTGAGTTTTAGTTTAAAAATTTTCATTCTTTTTCGAAACTGCATTGCATCCATGCTAGAGCCTTAGATTATGCTAGTTTGGTCCCTATTTTTAACCCCGGTGCGTTCCCAAAGTACGACCCTACGTTCACTCAATGTGGGAAAGTGTTAAGGATAATCATCAGTCCAAGCCTCATACCTTATGGTATATCAAATGGAGACCCAATCGGTCGTTATGCTCGTGATGAGCTAGACCCGTTAGCAGGGACCATGCTTGGGTAGCCCTAAAGTATCATCACCCTTGACCAAAGCTCATGTAATGGCAATAGATACTTCCCTTAGGTGACATGCTCCTTAATACAATGCTTGCTATGTAGGCCATTATATATTGAACAAAATCAACCAAATTAAATGGTCTTCATCAAAGGCTTTCATGCCCCAGTGGGCCCATCTTAATTTAGTTGAATTGTTTAAATACATAATGGCCAAGCACCTATACGTATGTACATTAGGCAAGAGATGTTACGCTGTCGATTTTTCAACGTGCACCGTACGCATTCATTGCCATTAACCCATGGATAAAGCCCACCTAGGAAAGAGACTGCATTTTCTCGTGTGTGGGAGTAATAAGGTTGGAAGGATCTATCTGCTTGTATGTGATTGTCCATGCTGCATCAATACGATCATGTATTATATATATCATTCATGCATCATCCTAACAGTTCAAATCTTTTTAGCCATCATAGATTCACCTAAGTGGACTAGGGGTTCTGACGGTCGGTTGGTGAGGATAGATCTGCCTCTTAGATTGACAGAATTAGTGTCTGATTGGAATTCTGAGCCACCCTCAACGACCAGAGAATCACAAATGGCAGAAGAGACCGGAGCCTTAACAACTCAAGACCTTGCTAGGAGGCTAGAGAATTTTGAGCTATGGCTGATAGGATTGCTCATCCTCCTGCTCCACAACCACCAGCTGCTCCACATCAACCCATTGCTCCACAGCCCCGATGGTTCATGCTGGGGGCAAGTTGAATAACCTGCTGGCAGAGAGGCCCCCGTTGTAGTTAATGCTCCTCACCAGATTGTTAATGAACATATGGCTGCCGTGCCTGCTGAGCCAAGAAGGGAAATAATCCCTAATCCTGAGGAAGATTTTGTAATAGAGGAGGGAAATGAAGAGGCAGTAGCACCTCAATTTGTGGGGGCTAGAGCACCTAGGGTAGAAGATGAGGTGATAAGAGGGTTGAGGCAATAGATTAAAGCAATCACCCGCATGCTATCAGCCGGAAAGGGGATCAACCCTAAACATAGAGATTTAGGGGATGAAGAGCTATTGCCCCAAAGGTTCAAAATGCCTGAGCTGCCGAAGTTTGATGGCACTTCGGATCCATTTGCACATATCAAGCAGTATACCCCGGTGATGGAAGGCACAGGGTTGACCAAGAAACAGAAGGTGGAATATTTCTGCCTTAGTCTGGTGGGTTCGGCTGTGGACTGGTACCATGGTTTAAACAGGAGGTCCAAGGAGGATTGGGACCTTTTAACTGAGGAGTTCATGAAGCAGTACGACTGCAGTACCAGAATGGAGGTCACCTTAAAGGACCTCGAGCTTTTACAGCAGAGGAATGATGAGTCGTTCCATGAGTACCTTACAAGATGGAGAAATAGGGTCATGAAGATGAAGAGAAAGCCTGACATTGCTGACCAAATCAGGCTATTTATCAGGAACTCTTGCCCTTACTTGAGGGACTTGCTCAGCTTTAAGGGGCTCAGAGACTGGGAGTCCCATAAGAACATTGCTGTCGAAGCTGAGGGTGCTTACCTAGCAAAGAAATCAAGCCAAAACAACTTTGCTAGGAAAGGTTATGGCAACCAATCGGGGTACAAACCAGGTGATGTAGGAAGCAGTAATAATAGAAGTGGTAAGACGATCGAGGTTTCAGCCACTGAGGTTGGGCAGGTTCAGAGGTATTACTCCAATTTGGGCCGCTCTCTGTCTTAGGTATTGGAGAAGTTGACAATGGAAGGCAAGCTGAGACCTTTGCCACCCAGGCCAGCCATGAATCCAGGAAAGCCGGGCATATAGATGATCAATACTACGCTTACCATTAGCACACAGGGCATTTAACAGATTATTGTAGGACTCTGAGGAACAAAATTCAAGATCTTATTGATTCCAAGGAGATCACTGACCCTGAGAAAAGAGACAAGAAGAAGATGGTAGGCTATAATGCAGTTCCCCCACCATGAATGTGATCGGAGGAGAAGATTATGTTTTCTTACTTCTTTTGTTCCAAGAACACTTTCTATGATAGTATTTGCAGTATTTATAATTTCAATAAAATGAACAGATTATAATTTCATTTCTCATGATCACGAAGCATTCATTTTTTTATATTAATTCAATTAATACGATTACATTTAATCTCGAAACTTTGGAAAACCCAAAGAAAATCTTGATAGCATCTGATATAACTCCTGAAAAGAGAAAAATTTCTGAGAGCTGAAAATAAAAAGTAGTGAAAAAAAAAACTAGTTGCAATTAGCGAATTGGATGAAAACTCACTAAGAGCACTAGAACCTTTCTGATTACCCGTCAAAGTGATTCTTGGATAAGACAGAACCTAGAAAATGATTTAGGCAGTCGTTCTTTGTACAGCTCTCTAAATGACTGTTTTCTACCTTTAATTCACAATCGCTTGCTAGCCAGTTGAGCCTTTATGGAGGTATGCTAAATGCGTGCCAATTTTGTTGTTACACATGTTAAAACTATCCTCTTGCCTAAAATGATTTTTGCCTCCCCTTAAAAGAAATGGCCGCTCTAGAAGGGATGGATGTACATTTTAACAATTCTTTGGGTTATCAAAAAATTTCCCTGATAAGGATAAGTTTACGCTTTGGGAAGAAGGTTTAGTCATTCACAAACTCTGCATAGTCAGAGGCAAAAGCAAAAAAAAAAAAGATAAAAAAAAAAAGAAAGATGAAAAAGAAAGTGAAAAAAAAAGAAAAAGATAGGAGAAAAAGCAATGAAAAAAAAAAGTAGAGCTCAAGATAGTAATCCCTTGATGAGTTTCTGTGGCAATCACTTTAACTTAATTGTTATTCTGAGCTTGATGAGCTAAAATTATTATCAAATCCAAATTCAAGAATACCTTTATAGTACGCAATTGAGTTGAGCAGCCATTTCTTCTCTAGCAACCTGATCCTCCTTTGATAGCCATCTACCTAAGCCTAACGTTACAACCGAAGTAAGACCTTTTGATTCTTGGTTCAGTCTTATCCAATTAGTGGAGATGACCTTTTAATAAGGTTTGGTACTTAGGAAAAGGCATATGGTGTTTCTTGAGCTTCAAGCGGGGAGCCACAAGTGCATTTATACATTTGAGTTAAGTCTCATCCCCAACGTTGCATCTAAAATTTGCTTTAAAAAAAATTTAAAGAGCAGAGAGAAAATATTCAATCGTAAAACCCGAGAGAGTTGATTGATAACAGGGGTTTAATGATTTCAAGATTTATCCCGAGATTAGATGAGGTCCTGTATTTTTTTTGAGATTAATGTCAAACAATGATCATGTTTAATGAAATCGAATTGAAACACATGCATTTATGCAATGACATATTGGTGTGATCAGAGCAGATCACTTTGCATGATCAAAGCCATTTATTGTCTATCCTCTGCTACTTGCACCACTCGGGGCCTTCAGTCGACTTATCCTGCTATCAACCACGAAAGTAATTTTACAGCGTCATCATGAGAAGAATCAAGCTCATATAGCTATGACATGGGCATAAGTACATGTTGATCTTTGCCAACAGCTTCTAAAAAAAAAGCTATTAGAGATGAAAACCGTAATTGGCGCTCTAAGCAAAAGCTAGGCAAAAAGATAGGGTGAAAACCTGAAGACAGGCAGTCTATCCTTCAAAAAAAAAAAAGAAAAAGGCGCTGGATTGGGTTGGGTCCATTTCAGGCAAAAATAAGGCACAGGATTATGTGAAAATCCGCAAATGGCGCATTTCCCGCTAAGAAAAACTAGTGTGAAAATCCACAAGGGACGCACTACTTTCAAAAAATGACTACAGGTATCAGATGAGAACCTTGCAATCCCAAAGGCATGAAATTCATAAGCAATTCCAACAGGCATCGATCCTATCGCAAATTGCAGCTAGGCTGGCTATCATCTCTGAATCCACTTAGATGAATTCTTATCCTGCATTTCTGCATAACTCATGCATTTCACGTGCATGCACTATTTTTCTTACATATTTGGTTTTTCAATTTTGCAGTAAGAGAGATTCGATGCGGACACAGGCAAAAGCCGATTGACGATATCAATCCAAACATCAGTTCAAGCATCAATCCAACAATCAACTAAAGACCTCTCAGGGGGCAACCAACCAAAATGACATCAATCCAAACATCAGTTCAAACATCAATCCAACAACTAACCAAATGGCTCACAGACAGCACCACTTCAAAACTCAGAAGGTTAGCATGATGGCGGCATTACCATTCTACAGAAGGTTAGCATGACCACGGCACTATCACTTTAGAAGGGTTAGCACGATGACGGCACTACCACTCCACGGAGGGTTAGCACGATCACAGCACTACCGCTTCACAAACTCAGAAGGGTTAGCAAGATGGCGGCACTACCATTCTACAGAAGGTTAGCACGACCACAGCACTACCACTTCAGAAGGGTTAGCACGATGACGGCTCTACCACTCCATGGAGGGTTAGCACGATCACGGCACTACCACTTCACAAACTCAGAAGGGTTAGCACGTTGGCGGCACTACCATTCTACAAAATGTTAGCACGACCACGGCACTACCACTTCAGAAGGGTTAGCACGATGACGGCACTACCACTTCACGGAGGGTTAGCACGATCACGGTACTACCGCTCACAAACTCAGAAGGGTTAGCATGATGGCGGCACTACCATTCTACAGAAGGTTAGCACGACTACGGCACTACCACTTCAGAAGGGTTAGCACGATGACTGCACTATCACTCCACGGAGGGTTAGTACGATCACGGCACTACCGCTTCGCAAACTCAGAAGGGTTAGCACGATGGTGGCACTACCATTCTACAGAAGGTTAGCACGACCACGGTACTACCACTTCAGAAGGGTTAGCACGATGACGGCACTACCACTCTCCGGATGGTTAGCACGATCACGACATTACCGCTTCACAAACTCAGAAAGGTTAGCACGATGGCGGCACTACCATTCTACGAAAGGTTAGCACGACCACGGCACTACCACCTCAAAAGGGTTAGCACGATGACGGCACTACCACTCCACGGAGGGTTAACACGATTACGGCACTACCACTTCAATAATGGACGATACGCCAATAAGCTGGCGACAACCGTCCCAATAGCATCGTCCAGTCCGGAAAGACGGCCGCCTCAGGTACGTGCTTCTTTCCCTTTTCTGAGTTTAGTCTCACCTAGATACTAGTGCACTAGTTTCCCCAAAACTGGGGGCAACTGTAGACACCGGGTCCCGAGTTAGCTTAAATCAGGATTACCCAATAATGAAATTAAGTGTGCCTATTTATAGGCAAAAATGAAAGTTAGAAGTGATGATTTCGTTATCAAATTGATTTATTAGAAATAAATAAAAATGTATTTTAAAAAAAAATATTTTAAATGTTTTAAAAATTATTTTTGAGACAAAAAGGGTATGTTTTGAAATTATTGTATTTTAAAAAAAAAAAGTCGAAAAATCGCGAGTGTCAGGCAGCGGCAGCGCCCAGCGCGCGCGCTCACCCACTGGTGCGCGCACCTCTCCCAATTCCGCCGTTTTTCCCTTTTTTTGCCTAAAAATTGATATTTTCTTCATTTTTTTCGTGTAATTTAATTCTAAAAACCTTTTATTTTGCAAACCCTTCAAATTCATTAGTTTTTTTTTTGTAATTATTGGAATTAAATTGATTTAATTCAATTTAATAAAAATCTGATTTTCTTCATTAAATTTGGTTTATTTTTGAAGTATAAAATGGGTATTTTGGAGAAGATTTGGGGGGGATTTTTCTTAAGAAAAATATCATTTTCTCTCTTCTTCTTCTTCTTATTTTTTTCTTTTTCAAGAAAAATTCCCCAAGTGTTCTAATCTGATTTTTTCAGTTAATTTTTAAGACAAATAAATCAATTATTTGTTCTTGGGAATTTAGTTCTTATTTTTCATAATTTTTTCCTTAAAACAAATAAATCAATTATTTGTTCTTGGGATAAAATTTTATTATACTTTATTTTTTTTAAATCAAAGTAAGGAAATTTATCATCCAACTTTATTCATCACATCAAATTTGAGGGTAAACATTCTTGGCTCAACTTTTAATTTAATTTTCAATTTATTTTTGTTTACAATTAGTTAGCTATCATGTAAACTCTTTTAGATCTATTATTTATTTTACTTTTTATTTCTTGCATGTTTATTTAATTGTTCATATTATTATTTCTTATTCTTAATCTTTTATTTAATTGTTCATATTATTATTTCTTATTTCTTATTTAATTGTTCATGTTCATATTATTGTCATTATTTTTGTTCATGTATTATTATTATTGTTAGTATTATCATTTAACATGTGTTAACATGATTGAATTATTTTATTTCTTCATTTTATTTTTGCATATTTAATTTGATTGTTCATATTCTTTGATGTTGTTATTATTATTATTATTATTATTATTATTATTATTACTTGCATATTTAATTGGATTGTTCATATTTTTTGATATTATCATCATCATCATTATTATTATTATTATTGTGATTAGTGTTATCATTATTATCATTATTATTTGTCATTATTATTATTTGTTATTATTATTATTATTATTATTATTATTATTATTAATGTTATCATTATTATTATTATTAATTATCATTACTATTATTATTATTATTATTATTAGTTTTGTTTATTATTATGATTTATTATTGTTGTCATCATCATTATTATTTATGTTTTCATGCATGTTAAATTTTATTGTTTTTATTTATGCATGTTAAATTGTTAATATGTTAAGTTGTATTTTTTATTATGCCATCTAATTAATTTGTCATGCATGATGTAGTTTGTTTGCTTTAATTCATTTTTTACATGTTACATGTTTAACTCATTTTCATTACTAATATCATCTTTATTTGTGTTTTTATTTAAATACTTATTTTTCATGTGTGAGTTTTCCAATGGCAAGTGGGAGCCCATGGAGGTTTGAAAACACCATTTTGGTGGAGTTTATATTTTTAGCTTTTTTAGTATTATTTTGCTTTTATTATTTAATATGTAATTTGTAATAAGTTTGTTTATTTTCATGCACGTTAATTAAAAAGTCGCATAAAGTTTTATATAAATAAATTGGATTTTTCTAACAAAATGGGACAAATGTCCTAGTTTTTCATCCACATAAATTATCACTTTAAAATTATTTTCTTTAACTATGCATGAGAGGACCGATGTCCTCATCCTTAAATAAATAGCCCGCTTTATGCATGATTTACTTTTTATTTATGATGGGAGTTGTATTCCGCCCCTAGTTTTGTTGTAATTTATTTTTGTGCACTTTATTTTAATTATGCTTTCATTTACTGTTTTCCTTGGATGACCAACTTACGCTCTAATTATTGCATCAAAACGTATGAGAAAAGGGATGAAAAATTAAATTCAAAATTCAATTTTAACTTAACCAAGGTATGAATAAATGAGAAGTCCCGAACCATCTCTGGTCTTTGGGCTCAATGAGGCGAGAGGCCCATCTCAATGTTCTATTGGGATGGGGCCTCCAAGACACCTCTTGTGCCCGTAAAAAGGCTCAATTTGCACAATGCTAGGCGCCACGAGGCGAGAGGGCCATTCTAATGTTCTATTAGGGTCGGACCTCCAAGACACTTCTGATTTACCCAAGTGCGAGGCCGAGAGGGCCATCCTAATGTTAGGATGGGGCCTCCAAGACGCTTCCGGCTTGCCTATGATGGACATAGCTGCGCTGTCTTAGGCTCACTGAGGCTAGACGAACTTTTTCAATGTTCTATTGAGTGGCGACTCCATGAAATCTCCTTGTTGCCCGAAATAGACACCCTTGCAATTTCACTTGCAAGTTTTCATGAACCTCTCCCGATCGCCCTAAAGGCGGGCGTTCGGGGAGACCCAGGGTTCAGCGCGTCTCACACTTCCCAATGTTCTATTGGATGGGGATTACAAAATGTCTCATGTTACCCAAGATCAAAAGACGCAAACCAATCCCTTGAGCCCTAAAAGCGGGTCTTATTTATGAGGGTCTTTCCGGTTCGATGCGCATCACAGTGGCGACTCCACTGGAGACTTTGTGACTTTGCTCTGAAAGTGTCTTAGTTAAAATGTATAATTGAATTTTTAAAACTAAAATTCCATCTCTCATCTAAAATTACATTTTATCCAATACTAGTTTGGTCCCTTATTCTACCTCAGTGCATTCCCGAATCGTCCCAATTTTCAGTAGCCTGTCAACCTCCTCGTATATAAACTTTTCCACTCAGGAGCATGCCTGCGCAGCTTTTGTCTGACTGGTGGGTGAGTTGGATCCACATTAAGTTTATGAGTGATCACTTTGGGATCAATTCTAGGGATGTCTTCTGGCTTTTAGGCGAAGGACGCCTGGTTGATCATCAAAACCTGCATTACGGTATCCTTTATTTCTGCAGTCATGCTGGTCCTGATTTGGACGTTTTTTCCTTTCAATAATGCCCTTGTTTTTACTTCTTCAACAGGATCCATCCTTGGCCTCTCTGCCTGCTTGGACCATTCTAGCCCTGGTTCCACTATCATGGCTTCTTTTTGCTGCCTGATGAAGGTGAAATATGCCTCGCGGGATCCCTTTTGGTCGCCCCTTAGAATGGTGATGCCCCCTCTAGTTGGGATTTTCATCACTATATACCGTATGCTTGTGACAGCTCCGTCCCATCACTCCAACCTGAGATGTAGAAGAAATGGGTTAAGAGATCCAGAGTCGGAGCTACTCCCTCTATTTTATAGAGAATTTTGAAGTAGGCCACCGACCTCTACCCGTTCGGATGTAACTAGTTTATGGCGATCCCATAGCCTTTCAACACCGCCACCTCAAATGCACCAAACGGAAACCTCATCCCTGCCTTCAAGCTTCAATGGTGGCAGATGAACCACTCATTCTTCTGGTGGCCAAAAGGCCCCTTTGTCATTGCCATGGAATCAGGGCAAGGCATCACAGACACATCTGCAGGGAAGCCGTATCGAGAAAGAATTTTAGCCACTTCTTTAGGGCTTAATTTGGAATAACGTTCAGCCGCCGGCTTGTCCCTATACGCCTCCATAAAACTCCTATCTAGTGATTGACCACTGCTGGAAGCCATTTTCAGCGGAGAAGTAAAATAACCCCTAGTGTTGAAGATCTACGCTAAGATGAATGTAGAGCTGCAATGAAAAGAATGAGAAGAAAATCAAAGAAACTATCCAGGAATTACTTACTTACTTGGATAATCTTGTAGGAACTTTGAAAAAATCTCAGGGAACAGAGAGCAAAAAACCACCAAAATGTGAAAGATGAAAGAAATGAAAAGAAAATTTGGCAAAGTTTCTCTAAGGGTTGCCGAAAAGTGAAGAAAAAACTGCCCAAAAGTTACCTATTTATAAGTAAAAACTTCTTGAAAATGCCAATCATTTTGCCACAGGATGCTCGCCACGTGTCATCAAAGCATCATTACGGTATGAAGAACGAAGCATCACCCTCGACACACGCGCAGCATTAAATGAGATAATTGTCTGAACAGATGCATCTCTTCAGATGAGCGCCTTTCAAAATTCAAAAATTTCGTCAACGGTTTCTCCCTGATCGGAACACGCCAAAGTAAAACGCTCCCGATCGGACCCTTTTTGAGGGGGGACAAGTAATAACTATATAAATGTCATTTACCAAGGCCCAGATAGTCGGCCTAACTTGCCTGGCATGGCCCAAAGCCCATTAGCAAATAGCACCAAGAGTGAGCTAGAAGGCAGCGCCCATGTCCGATCGGACTGATATGACTGCAAGTCCCATCAGTCCACTGACACAAGATAGAACCTACGCCCTTCACCTGCTTCCTATCACTTTCCCACTCACCTGCTCTGACTGCCAGTTATCACACTCCAAGAACTCAAGTGCATCCCTCCTGTCTCCTATAAATAGCCCAATGCACAGTGGCACCAGGTATTGAATCTCTGAGACTCTCTCTCTAAGAATTATCTCTCTAAAAAGCTACTAATTTAAGTTTCGGAGTGATCACGCCTGGTCCAACCGGATACTCTTTCTTGCAGATCTCAAACATCCGATCGACTTTCCTTCTTTCAGATAAAGACTCCCACATCTTATCAATAATGATTTAAAAAGTGATATTTCCCTTCCAAATTGAAGATCATCATCTAAATCATCGGTCATGGTAACAATTGTCCATTGTTGCAGGTTCCAGTTAAAGCCATTCTCTATTTTAGATTTCTTCTTCATCACCCATGAAAATGTTTTTTTTTATATAAAAATTTTGAATTCAAATTTGTAATTACTAATTGTGATTTCTGGTTTGTGAACATTGATTATGGATATATGTGTTCTCTTTAATTAGATGTAATTAATGGTTTTTTTAGGAAATGGAAATTGTCTTCTTTGATAGTTATTAGAGTTGTAAAAATTGTAACCTTTATTTTAAAGTTGAGATTGGTTTTGTTATTGCCCATTTTGGTTATATATTTTGGATTGTCAGTCTTATTTTTGATTACGTGATGTTTAGATAAACCATTTTGATCATTCAGGTTAAATGGATTTTTTTGTGTTGAAGCCTTAGAACCCATTGTTTTTAATGGGTTGGTTTCGATGGCACAATATGAAAATATTCGAGTCCTGAGTCATTTGGGTCAAGTCGGATTCGATAAAAACCTGACCGATGCGTAGCTCTACCTTTACAATTGAAATTATTGCAATTTTGTCCTTATCTTTAGCTCTTCTTAATCCCTTTCAATTTTTTTGTATATGTGAATTTGATAGGGTAACTAAATGATGCATGGATATCATGTGGCATGGAAAGGAAGGGCAAAATTAATAGGGGGTAAGAAAAAAAAAACCGTTGGACTTTGTTAATCGAAAAACGAACCGAAATCGATCTGAAAAATAAGTTAATCGAACCCTATTTTAATGGCTAACTATTAGTATTTTTAAAAAATCGATATTAATGGATTGATTTATTTTTTTGGCTCATGTACCGATTAACCGAACCAATAACTAATACATAAATACTCCTATAATATATATATATATATATATATATATATAACAAATTTTTTTATTTCATTATTTTCATATTTAATTAATTTATATTCTTTTAATTTTCATTACTTTAAAATATATTTCAAATTTATTTTAATTTTTTTAAAAAATATTTTAGTTAATTTATTAATTGTCCAATATGTCCATATTTAGTATTTATTATTATTTCTTAATTTATTAATTTCTCATTAATGAAAATCAAAATATATTCAAAAAATTATTAACTAAAATTATAAAATAATTTAAAAAAAACTAAAATTTTTAATACATGTGAAAATAATGTGTGTCAAGTTAAAAAAAGGGAAAAATTGTTAGCATTTGATGTATTTATTTTAATAATTTTGCATTTTAAAGTATTTTTGCTATACTTTTTTTATTATCCTAATTATTTTGATGTTTTCAAGTAAATAGCGATTAACAAGTGTAACTGTCCATTTAATTAGAAAGATCATGAATTGATTAATTTATTTGCTTATTAAATCTTAATTTTTAAAAATAAAGTTGCTTATATTCACCAAAACTTTTTATTTAAACAACAATAATGTTATATTACAGTGAAGAAATTTTAATTTTTAAATATTTTGAATATTTTAATTTTCTTTATAAATTCATCTTATAATTATAATGGTTAATCAAAAAATATTAGTTAACCGATCCGAAAAATCGAAACCGATAGACCGATTAGCCGATTGTAACGGACAGATTAATGGTTAGTATTTTAAAAATATCAATATTAATAGACTGATTTTTTTGGAGTTTATGGACCGATTTAATCGGTCCATACTCACCCCTAAAAATTGCTCTTGTATTATTACAAAAAGTATAATGTTACCCCATATTGAAAAAATTGGTGCAATTCAACCCCTATTTTCAAACTGGGTTAACTCTTTCAAATTTATCGTCCATTTTAATTTGATGTGGTGACTGAGAGACGCATGGGCGACATATGGGAAGAGGGGTTACCCTCAATTAATAGAACATTAATTCTTTCAATAATTCATAAATTTCTAGTTTGATAATCCTAAAAATAGAGAAAAATCTCCATATCTTCACATCAAATTTACATACACAGCAGGTGCTTTATTCATCTCTTTTGCATTAGCAAAAATCATCCGAATAACAAAGGTTGTTGCCATGGTTATTGAGATTAGAGATCAATGAAGAAAGGGAAAGTTTTATCTTCAAAATGTGAAAATCAAATATACTTAAGAAAGGATTGAATTTAGTATTAAAAAAATTTTCTTCTTAAAGACTGAAATAAAATATAACGGTAGCAGATATACAACAAAGCACAAGCAGTTTTCTTAAAGTAATGAAAATATTTTTATAATTTATTTTAATCAAACCTTTTGAGAATGATTTTTACTTAACAGGATTGATGTAGTAGTTTATTAAAATTTGGAAAACTTTTGTTTTATTATGTTATAAAAATAATCAACTTTAAAATGTTTCAAAATTAAATATTGTATATAAAAATGATAAAATTTAGATACGTTTATTACTTTAATTTGAACAAAATTTTAATTTAGAAAAAATTGAAAAATTTAATCTGAATAAAATTAACAAAATTATATCTCAAAAAGAGCATGTGATAATTGTATTTAATATATATGATAATTGTAATTATATTATGTGTAGATATGCATATAAATGGATAATATGAAAATAATTATGTATATAAATGTTACTATTATGTAACATGCATGATAAAATAATTAAATTGATTTGTGCATCACATGGGAATTGAAATAAATGGTAGATAGACATTCCTATAGGGAAGTCTAGTGCTGCAGCCTACGTTTTGTTCTGCTTGCCCCGTTTGGGTCATGATTAGGTCCCGTTTGGATCATTATATTAAACTCCGTTTGGGTCACAATTTAAAATGTGAAATGATATGAAATGAATATAATGTGTAAAAGTACCTTCGGATACTCCTTTATTCTGTTCTGTTCTGTTCTCTCGTTATCCACTCCCTTCGAAAAAGTGCAGGTAAGCTATCAAATAAATTATGTCAAAAGATAATAATGGAAAAGAAACTATTTGATGATGGTATAGACATGAATATATGTAGAGGAATAAAATGTGTAACACATTTTTTTTTAATAAGCCAATGAATTTCAATTAAAATAGAAAAGCGTACAAAGAGGCAAAACTGCCTAACGAGCTACAAATACAATAATCCAGCAAATATAATTTTTGGAATAACTAGAACCGACAGACCCCCACATTCAGATGCATAGACTTAGGCAACACTACCCTATTAAAATACCAAAATCAACATTACAAAGAAGCAGCCATTCAAACAAACTGTTAGCCTAATTTATGCAAGTCTTCAAGGACACCATAACCATGGGGTCTACAGATTCTCAATTGCAGGCCTCGAAGCGCCGAATATAGTAATGTCACTTAAGATCCAATTTAGTATAATATCAAAACAAGTATTCCACAGTATCCATTTCTCTAGCCTCATTCTGTAATCAAAATCAGCCGTATCTGTCCAAAATGACCCAACAGCTATATCCAACCAATAATTCAAGACTCCTGTCCACCCCGGATTTTGCCAATATATCATCTACCATCTAAGTGACTTAAAATTGTATCATTACAGCCACTCCAACAATAGACCCAAACTATATCCCACTAGCAACCAGAAATACGAAACAGAGTATACCCACACTGCATATTGAAACTTCCAGTTCAAGTAGTGATCTATCCAAAAGACTCAGCTTCGCTCCATTACAGCCATGCAATTAAGTCCTGCTCCCCCCCCCTTTTTATAATCCCAAGAATATCATTAAAAGGATCAAACACGGGCAAGTTTGCCCAGTAATATGCAACTACAAATTCCAAACAACCAAAGAAGAAATCACCATAAATGCCCAACCAAAGAGCCTATACTAAGACTCGACTGCAGGAAATAGAAAGGGTCCGAACCGAACACACAAAACTGTCACTCAAGCAAGATTGTTAGCACAAGTCTGCAACTTTCAGGAGATAAAAGATTCACTAAAGCTGCAGGGCCATAATAGTGATCATCCAGCATACCCTGTATATTCCAGACCAAAATAGAAGAGCTCCAAAGCAAGCAGATCCACAACACCTTACATATGGAACCAAAAAACATCAGCTGATACCTAGAGATCCAAGGTGAATCAGCAAAACTCGGATAATCCCATAGTAATCCTAGTCTCTGGTAACGATACCCCAGACAATAACAACACTCAACACTCCAGCAGCATAGACCACAATCCATCGTCCTTGGATTATAGAAGTAATTTCATTATATTTCAATAAGAAATTACCTGTGTACAGCTAAGAAAATAATCCCAAAAAGCATTAAAACTCATTGAAGCCATATAGTACCCTTAAAATATCCCAGCCCACTTTCTCACAGGCATACGAAATAGCAGATAACTCCCCACATCCACTGAGCACCTTATCCATTGCCAAGACCAAATCTAGCCTACATCAGGATAAAAGTAACAATCCTCAACTGAACACTCACTCACCCAGTAAGGGAAAAGTCCCATTGGCTCCAGACAAAGATAGTGCTGAGGACAGGATCACCTTTTGCTCCCCCATCCCCACTAAAACCGACACATCTGGAAGGAGAGGATGGCCATCCCAATTCCAAAGAAAATAAAGTTAAGAAGATATAGAGCATGGCCAATTTCATGTGTATAGTTAATGGCATCCCCTTCTCCAACATTCCAAATATAAAAATATTAACAAAGCCAGACAGAGAATCACATCTGTATGTGAATTATATAAGCTAAGCAGAGAAGTTAGAATTTTTTGAAACTCCCTGCTTAGCAAGGCTATCCGCAACAAAGTTACTTTCTCTTACCTTATGATGGAAAAACACGTTATTTAGAGAAAATAAAAAGTTATCAATTCTGTTGAAAATATCAAAATGTTTCTAGGGCCTTAGATGCACATCTGTTGTCATCCAGTTGAAGACCACCAAAAAGTCCATTTCAAAGATAATACTTGAGCAAGAGACTTTATCCGATAGTTGCTCAGCAGAGATTTTTAGAGCCCTTTCTACAGCTAAAAGTTCTGCCAAATTGGAGTTTGCGGTACCCACAGAAGAAGAGAATAAGAACAAGAACTCTCCTCTATGATTTCTTAGCACTCCACCAATCCCTGCTAGGCCCGGATTTCCAAGAGAGGATCCATCTGTATTCCATTTAAGGAAAGAGACATCTGGTGGATACCAAAATACAAGAGGCTTGGTTTTTTTAAGGTTGTAACTGAGCTTGACGGCATCATTTGCTAGGCAACGATTTTAGCCTTTGAGGAAGGCAAGTTCCTTGACATTGTTAATCCAGAATTCCGATCTGGCCAAAATGACATGAAAAAATGAATCTTTATTAGTTCCTCTACCCTAAAAAACTAGCACATTTCTTTCAAATCAGATAGACCAAATAGAGGCTAAAAAAATCACCTTCCAAACTTTCTTTTGGATTTTGCCCCGCACCAAATTAATCCATTAGATAACAAAATTGTTGAAAGAATAAGGTAAGCAAAAGGAGATACCCCACCATCCAGCAATTTTGTACCAAATAGAAGAGGAAAAGGGACAAAGAAGCAATAAATGGTCAACAGACTCCACCCCATTAAGGCATAAAGGACAGATAATGCATTAGTAGAAAGGATACCCAGTTTGTATAGAAAATCTTTAGTGCATAACCTGTTTAGTAGTGCTCTCCAAAAAAAAAGATCAACTTTAGGGGGGACGAGGTTGCTTCAGAGGAAAGAGGAATGCATCGGAAGAGGGTGCGAACAGACCTGGAGATCTTGGGATATAGAGCATGCTGACCTCACTAAAAACGAGCCCTTAGTATCATAGATCCATACTCTTCCGTCACTCCGAACTTTAAAGATAGACATCGAGCCCAGAGTCTCTAGAAGAGCCACTTCCGCTTCTTTTTTCCAAACCCACAGATTCTTCTCCACTTCAATTTCCAAACCCACGCCCCAAGCTGCCAAGATCCGAATTCATGAACAAGTGAGTCCTGGTTGGTAGATATTGCATACAACCGTGGGAACTGTGATTTCAGAGTGGTTTGACCGATCCAAACTTCCAACCAAAATCTGCATAAATCCCCTTTACCCACACAAATTTTGATCCCATTAGAGAAAGGTGGACAAGAGGACACTTTGTAGATACCCTTCCACACCGTAGAGAGCTTAGCTGAAGATGAAAGCTCAAGGGGGTTAATAAACATACCTAGACCTAGGGGTGTACACAATTCGGTCCAGTTCGGTCCTTTATAAATCTCCGTATTGTATTAAAATTTTGATTCTTATAAATTTCGATACAGTTCAGTTTTTATTAACATCGGTACAGTTCACTACGATTCTTATAATTTTCAGTACAGTTCAGTACGATTTTTATAATTTTCAGTACAGTTTAGTTCGGTTATTCAGTTATTTGGGTACAAAACAAAACAAGACAATACAATACGGTATTTTGGATAATTCAATATTTTTAAAAATTTACAATATAAATATACACAATAATAAATACAAATATAATTAAAATATCTAAATAAATACATACAATTTTGCATTCAATTTTGAAAAAAAATATTTCAATTTATCCCTCTGCTTTGTGAAAAGAGAAAAACATATTTTAACAATAATCACTCCAGATAAAATTTTAAATTCGAGATAAATTGCTTCAATAAATTTTCTAAAATTCTAATATTTAATAAAATTAATTGGTAATTCATCCCTAATGATCATCCTAATTAAAGTTTATTTACAAACCTATTGATCAAAATTTCAATTAACTAATGATATACTATTAACGAATACCACAAAACTAAAAGTTATGTGTGACTTATTCTTACTTTTAGATGTAGTCGCGAAGATGACAGTGGCATCGACGAGAAAGAGGAAATGCAAGTATAAACTAAAACCACCGAAAAAAATAGGAAAAATTATAGGGATTGATACGATTTCAAGACGGAAAAGGAAGAGGCAGATATAATTTAAGTTTTTTATTTTATTTTATTTTCTTATAATAATAATAATAATAATAATAATAATAATAATAATAATAATAAAATATAAAATCGGTCGGATTCTGACGCAGCAAAAATATCTCAAAACGAAAGAATTTTATTCCAAATTGAAAAGTCCCCTCCAAACTAAGTTAACAAACAATTTATATCAAAAAAAATAAGAAAATTACAATAATACGCCTAAAATTTAAAATTGAAAAATAAAAGCTCAAACGTTACTTTTAGATGTAGCCGCGGAGATGACAGCGGCATCGACGAGAAGGAGAAAATGCAAGTATAAGCTAAAACCACCAGAAAAGATAGGAAAAAAATTGTAGGGATTGATACGATTTCGAGATAGAAAATGAAGAAGCGGGTATAATTTAGGTTTTTTATTTTATTTTATTTTCTTATATATATATATATATAATAATAATAATAATAACAATAATAATAATAATAATAATAATAATAAATATAAAACCGGTCAGATTCTGATGCAGCAAAAATATCTCAAAACGAAAGAATTTTATTCCAAGTTGAAAAGTCTCATCCAAACTAAGGTAACAAACAATTTATATGAAAAAAATAAAAAAAAAATTACAATAATACTTCTAAAATTTCAAATTGAAAAACAGAAGCTCAAACGTTATTTTTGAGGCATAAAATGGACTGTTACGGGAGACTAAATTTCGAAAAAGTCAATCGGCTCGAAATGAGCTCTCTAAAAATATATAATAATACGCAAACAGACAATTATAGCAAAAGTTATAACAAAAACAATAATTAATGACGATTGGTCCATTCAATTCGTTCCAAATATTAAAAATCCAATTCGTCCGCATTAGATTCTCTCCAAATATTTTAATTCCCTTAAAAACTTAAAATAAAAAATATTTCTACTAAAATTTCTCAAATTTTATTCTTAATTTACTCTAAAAAAATTTAATTAATAAGATAATTATATACTTATATAATTATATTATATATTAATTAATAAAATTTTATTTATATAATAATTGTATATAATTATATTATTAAAATATATTTTCAATTACTCACATAAATATTGTGCTAAATACAGATGAGTATTAGTTGAATAACGCTAAAAATAAAAGAAATTAAATTTTTATTATAAATAATTATATATAATTTTATTTTTAATTTACATATTCATATAGGTATTGTGATAGAAATATATGAGTATTACTCAAGTAACACTAGAAGCAAATAAAATTAATTGAGAAAATGATTATATAATAAATTATTTAGTTGTATATAATTACATTATTAAAATAAATCAATTATTCAAATATATATTGTATCAAAAATAGATAAATATTAATTAAGTGACACTAAATATAAATAAAATTAATTGATAAGTTAATTATACATACAGTCTCAACTGATTATATGGTTAGTAGCCGTCGATATATATTATTTTGGCTTAGTTATTATATTCAATTTCACTAAATTTGACTTAATAGTTAAAAGATTAATTAATATTATAGTTAAAAACTATAAGGGTGAATGTAAAAGTAGCATTAAAAATAAATAAAATTAATTGGTAAAATGATTGTGTATATAAATATTTGTACAAAAGAAAAATAAAGTAGTGATTGAGTGACATTAAAATTAAATTAAATTAAATAAAAATTAGTAAAATTTAATTATATATAATTAAATTATTATGTTACAACTCAATTACTCATATAAGTATTGTGCTAAAATAGATAAGTATTAATTGATTGATACTAAAAATAATAAAATTAATTGGTAAGGTGATTATATATTTATATAATTATAAGAATTAAATTGGTAAATTTTATTATATATAATAATTATTATATATAATTATATTATTAATTTATATGCTCAATTATTCATATACGCATTGTACAAAAAATATATATGAGTACTAGTTGAATGATACTAAGAATAAATGAAGTTAATTAGTAAAGTGATTATATACTTATATAGTTATATTAATTAGTAAAATTTAATTATATATAATTAAATTAAATTATATAGTTATATATAATTAAATTATTAACTTACAATAGATAAATATTAGTTGAGGGATATTAAAAGTAAATGAAATTAATTAATAAAATGATTATATACTCATATAATTACATTAGTTAATAAAATTTTATTAATATAATAATTATATTTGTGTGTGTATATAAATATTTATACAAAATGAAAAATTACGTAGTAGTTAAGTAACACTAAACATAAATTAAATTAAATACAAGTTATTTTAAGTGCACATTCATATATATATGATAATTAAATTTATCTTATTAATAATCAAAATATTTATTTTAATTTATTAACTATTTATTATATTAATTTTGTACATTAAAATATTTAATACAAATAATTATGAAAGTTTCAAAAAAATATAAATAATTATGAAGTTAAATTTATATAATAACGATATAATAGAAATTATAAATAATATTTATATATAAATTACTAATATTATATATAATAATTAATAAATATCGATTATTTCGGTCCAATTTAGTACAGAACAGTTCAATACGGTTCCAGTACAATTTGGTTCGGTTCTAATTAAAAAGTCAACAGTACAATTCGGTTCAGTTCTAGTCAAAAAAGTCAACGGTATAATTCGATTATGAATTTTTTCTTCGATATTTCAGTTCGGTACAAAAAGATCTAGAATCGTGTACACCCCTACCTAGACCGTATTTCTTTCGCATGATAACTTCCCAAGGGGCAAAACTAGAATGGTCAAGACGCCACAACCACTTAAAAAGAAGTCCTTTATTTCTTAGGCCAATAGAGCCTAGTCCGAGCCCCCAAACAATTTAGCTCTTTGCACTAAGTCCCAACTAATGGCACAGAGCTTCCTTTTATCCTCAGACCTTCCCCAGAGGAAATTTCACATCAAAGTACTAATAGTTTTCAAAACACCAGAAGGAACCTTGAAGAGGGACATGAAGTATAATGGGAGGTTAGAGATAGAAGCTTTCAGAAGAGTAACTCTCCTTACCATAGACAATAATTTGCCTTTCTATCCAGCCAGTTTAGACTTGAGTTTCTCAATAACTTGGTTCCAAGTGGCTAATCTATTAGGATTTGCACCTAAAGGTAGCCCCAGGTAGGAGCAAGGTAGATTTTGGATCCGACATCTCACCAACTTTGAACACGCAGAAAGCCAAGAATGCTCCACATTAATACCGGTCAATGAACTCTTGGAGAAGTTAATTTTCAGACTAAAGGATAAAGCAAAGATTCTCAAGACCCTTTTAACGTTCAGAAGTATATTCGCATCAGCTTTTAGTAGGATGAGAGTGTCACCCGCGAATTGCAAATGGGATAAAATGTGAGGCCATTGTGACTCCTTTAAATAATTAATTCCAATAAATAGTCCAAGATCAGAAGCTTTACATAGCAATCTGGATAAACCTTCGGCTGCAATGATAAATAAAGGGAGAAAGGGGATCCCCTTGTCTCAGCCCTCTAGACATAGTGATTTCCTCAGAAGAACAAACATTAATAAGCACAAAAAATCTAACGATAGACACACACTCCTTGATCCAGATTCTCCATGTAACACTAAACCCCATTTGCTCCATACCAGACTCCAAATAATCCCATGAAACCGAGTCAAAAAGCCTTGTAAAAATCAATCTTAAGCATTACTCCGTTGCTTTTAGAGCTTTGAAGAGAGTGAATAATCTCATTTGGAACCATTACACTGTCGAGAATATGACGGCCTTTGATGAAAGCACATTATTCTTCAGAGATAATTTCTCCAAGGACCCCTTCCAATCGATTTGCAAGGAGCTTCGCAATGATCTTGTATAAGCAGCCAATTAGACTGATTGGGCGAAAGTCCTTTACCGTTGCGACTCCAGGGGATTTAAGAATGAGAGTAATGAAGGAGGAGTTAAACCCATTCGAAAGTTTACTAGATTTCCAAAAATCTTGGACCATGTCGAAGATATCCAATCCAATAACATGCCAGGCAGCCTTGATGAAACCGAAGTTAAACCCATCAGGCCCAGGAGCTTTAGAGCTATTACAATCCCATACTGCCTTTTTAACCTCCTCCAGCATGAAAGGCCTTTCAAGCCATTAGGCAAACTCCCCAGAGAGCTTTCTAAATAGGTTGGAGGGCAATAAGGGTCTTCTGTAGTTTTTCTCTTTAAAAAGGTCCTTATAAAAAGTCACAATCTCATTCTTGATAGACTCTTGGTCTAATACCAATCCCCCTGAAGTATAAAGATTTCCAATAAAATTCTTGGACTTTCTGCGAGATGCTGTCACATGAAAGAAATGAGTATTCTTATCCCCCTCTTTGAGCCATCTAATTCTAGATTTTTGTTTCCAAATAGACTCCCTACATTTGAGCTTTCCCCAGAGCAAATTTAGCAATGAATTCCTTTTTTCCCGCATAAAACTTTTGATAACCTCATGCAAATCTTCATTTTCCAGGTCGATATCCAGAGCTTTTATGTCATTCTTTAGTTTTTCAATGGTAACATTAACATTACCAAATACAGACTTATTCCAGACCCTCAGATTTTGCTTAAGAGCCTTCAGTTTTGAAACCAAACAGTTGCTACCCAAATGATTAGCTTCAGTCCACCATTTGTTGATGTTATGAAGAAAATTTGGCTCATCAAGCCAACAATTAAGAAATCTAAAAGGCTTGGGACCAGAGCATAACGACAAATTTGATAGCAAAATAGGAGAGTGGTCTGAAATACCTTTTGGGAGACCGGATTGTACGGCTTGTGGCATGACAGACATCCAGGGGGGACTGAATAAAAAACGATCCAGTCTGCTCTTGCTAATAGAGTTGCTCCAAGTGAACCGCTTCCCAGATAAAGGCAAATCTATGAGCCCAGTTTTATTGACAAAATCAATGAAAGCTTGATCTTTTATTGACAAACTCCTGTTCCATCTATCCTCGGGTTTAAGAACTGCATTGAAGTCACCAGCAACCAGGACAGGCAGAGAATCTTTAATCAAGGCCTCAAGGTCAGCCCAAAGATAATTGCTTCGCTAAGGACATCCCGCATCAGTTAAGGCCAACGAGTCTATAAGACTTATTTAAATAGTCTTTGTATTATGTATTTAGTGATGTAAATGAATGACTTATGTATGTTAAGTGCATAGTGAAAAAAAGAGATCAGTTTTGAATTTATAAAATCAATTATGAGGAATGTAATATGTATAGTGAGATTGCGAAATTTGTTAATTGTGTTATGCAAAAACTGTTTTATATTAAGAAAAATTTTATAATTCTTTTTTCTATTAGTTGTTATTGTTTCAAATGTGCTTAATTTGGTAATATCTCACTCGTCGTCATGAACCAGCCATAGAGGTGGCAAATTGGGCGGGTTGGGCGGGTTTGGGTTGGGTCATAAATGGGCGGGTCACAAATGGGCAAAAAAGTATGGGTCATAAATGGGTCAAATACTCAAATGAGTTGGGCGGGTTGGGTCGACCCATGGGCTAAAAATTTGATCAATTTTTTTAATAAAAATAATTCTCGATATAATAACGGGATATAAAAAACACTACTAATATTGGCCTAAATGGATCAGGTGATGGTCCAAATGGGCCAAAATGGGTCGGGGGCCCAAATGAGTCGAATGGAGGCCCAACACATATCGGCCCATTTGACATATTTTTTTTAACGAAAAATAATTCTCGATACAATAACGGATACTAAAATAACTAACATAAAAATATTGGCCTAAATGAAGTATGGGTCATAAATGGGTCAAATGCCCAAATAGGTTGGGCGGGTTGGATCGACTCATGAGCTAAAAATTTGACCAATTTTTTAATGAAAATAATTATCGTTATAATAACGGGATGTAAAAAAAATTACTAATATTGGCATAAAAGGGTCAAATGATGGCCCAAATGGGCCCGATGGAGGCTCAAATGGGCCGAGATGTGGGTCGATCCATTTGACACATTTTTAAAGAAAAATAATTTTAAATAAATTAACAGAATGTTAAAATGACTACTATTAAAAAATATTAGGTCAAATAGGTCGTATGGTCCAAATGGACCCGATTGAGGCCTAAATGGACCGAGATGTGGGTCGACCTATTTGACCAATTTTTTAACGAAAAATAATTCTAAATATAATAACGGGATATTAAAACGACTACTATAAAAAATATTGGCTCAAATGGATAGGATGAGTCAAACGGGTCGGGTAAACACCCAAATGAGCCGAGATGTGGGTCGACACCCATTTGATGATGTATTTGCTTATATACGAGCTCAAAATCAATTTCATAATTCTCAAAATAATAAATTAAGCCTCCACAAAAAAATTTAGCTCAATCAAAGTCCGTTTCCTGGACTGGTTCACTCTAACCGGTCCGATTCGATAATTTTCACTGTTATCGTAAATTTAATTTTTCACTGTCAAAAGTTTCTAAATATTATTCTAAACTTGTCTATACCATTAAAATAATTTTTGGAGGTCACTTACTATTTTTAGAGGGCCGGTCAAACGTTAGTCAAATCAGCATCCCTTAATACGGCCTATGATTTTTTCTTATTTTTGATTTTTGGAGATCTATTTAAACTAATTTTTACTACAAATTTTACCACTGGACTTGCCGTAATTAGCATTTTCCGATGATCAAATAAAATATTTTTTATTTTCGGAAGTAATTTTTACTCCGAGTGTACTATTCACCCGTGGAAAGAGTGAAAAAGAAAAAGAAATCGGAAAAATAAAAGAGAAAGAAAAAAATTATTTTTGTCAAATACTGCAGTTGAGGCCCGTTGGGCTTTGCCAAATGCCTCAAATGAGTTCAATTTTAAATGGGTGCGATTTGGGCAGGTTTAAATGGGCATCTTTTTAATTGGGCAGGATTTTGAATCTATTTTGTTGGGCGGGGTTTTTGGGCTTGGGCTATATTTGACAGGTCTAACCAGCCATATTATCATATGATTTTTTACATATGAGTAAGTAGGAGTGAGCAAAAAAACGTTGAACTTAATTAACCGAAAAATCGAACCGAATTCGATCCGAAAAATAGGTTAAGCGAACCGATATTTATGGTTAACGGTTAGTATTTTACAAAAATCGATATTAATGGACTAATTTTTATTTTTTAGTTTATAAATTGGTTAACCGAACCGAAACCGAAAAATGAACACCTTTATATTTTATTAATTATATTTCACTCTTTTTTTATTTTTATTATAATTTTTTATTTCATTATTTTCATATTTAATTATTTATATCCTTTTAATTTTTATTTACTTCAAAATATTTCAATTTCATTTTAGTTTTTTTAAAGTTATTTTAGTTAATTTATTAATTGTTCAATATGTATATATTTAGTATTTCTTATTATTTCTTGATATATCAATTTTTCATTAATTAAAATTAAAATATATTTGAAAAGTTATATAAAATTAATATATTAACTAAAAATTTCAAATAAAATAAATTTTTTAATATATGTGAAAATAATATTTTTGAATATTTTTAGTTTATATTTGTTGTTTGAACATCATATTTTATTATTATGTTGGATTATATTTGTTTTTTAATTTTAAATTTTAAATATTTTCGACAATTTAATTTTTTTATAAATGCATTTTATAATTATAGTGGTTAACCGAAAAATATTAGTTAACCGGTCCGAAAATCCGAAACCGATGGATTGATTAACCGATGGTAATTGACTGAAATTTCAAAAAATCGATATTAATAGACTAATTTTTTTTGGAACTCATGAACCGATTAACCGGTCCATGTTCACCCCTATGAGTAAGGGATGTTATATTGGTGGGCAGTCTATTAGAAGAAAATATGGATTAATCTCAGGTGCTAGAATTTTGCCTTCAGTTCCATGGATTGTCCTAGCTGTAGGATATATTAAGATTAATACGGTTGCTTCAGTTTTTAAAGAGATAAACAATTCAAGTACGGTGTTTGTGGTTTGAGATTGCAAGGGTTCTTTTGTTGCAGCCGATAGTAGAGTGTATCATAGTGCTCTTGATCCTACTGTTGTTAAAACTTTAGGTGTAAAGAAGGTGTTAAGTTGGTTGAAGCAAAATCTTTATCCTACTGTTCAAGTTGAATTGGACTCTGAAATTATTGTTCATGCCTTGAAAGATCAAATTCGTAATGAATCTGATTTTGAAAGTATTATTTTTGATTGTATTATTTTATTTACTAATGATGTAAACGTTTCTTTTGTTTTTGTTAAAAGGTGTGCGAATCGGATAGATCATTTACTTGCAAGAGTTTTCGTTTTTATGTCAGACCTTATATCCTGAAATTTAATTTCCTCTCCATTTATAAAATTTCAAAAGAGGTCCACTAAATTATATCCGGTAAATACACACATTTACTTTTTGCATTAGTCATGCATTTTCAGCTTTCAAGCCATTCTCTTGTCCAAAGAGTTGAGACATGTATTGTTTTTATTATGTTTTTATATTTTTCATTTTTGTAATTTTCGTATTTGTAATTATATTTTTGTTCTCATATTTTTTTTATTCTCTTTCAATTTAATATTAGAGAATTTATTTATCTTTATTTTGGTATCTATCTTATGTTAATTTCAAATGTAATTTTAAAAATTTAAAATAATATGATTTTTTACATAATATTGTATTTTACAACTTAATTATCAATAAAATTTTTCATAATTACGCCTTGTGCTCGACTAGTTTATATTTCCATATATATATATATATGGAATAAGTTTTGGAAAAAATGTATTTTTGGGTGTATTTTTTTATTGAATATTTAAATATTTATTTGGTTATATCAAATTCTTATATTTGTATTTTAATTCACATTAAATTTAAATAAAAAATTAATAAAATAAAACTAAAAATTTAGAAATTCAATTCATACTAAAATAATATTTTAATTCAATTAAAATTTAGTAATTTTAAATTTAACATGTACGAAATAAAAATTCAAGAATATGACAATAGAAAAATAGTTGTATAAGTTAAGGGACTGGGAACGTATTTTGCCATAAAATGAGCGATAATAAAAAATAGAGATTTTTTTGTTTGTTTTTCCATTTCTGGGCAACTCTTGTTCTCTAGGTCTTCTTTTTGTTGGTCTTTGGTCTCTTTAAACTCGATTTTTATTATTATTATTTTCCTTTTCCACTTGATTTTGGCTCTTCGAAGACTCGATCTTTGTCTTCACTTTCCTCATATTGTGTTTACACGTCTTTAACCATCGAAATCTCAAAGTCAAGCCCTTTCGATCGATGTAAGTTTCTTCCTTTATCTTGTAATTTTTAATTTGTTGTCTTTGTTTAGGCCTTTCAATTTTTGGTTTTTTAGTTTTTCTTTTAGGGGAAAGATTGTTGTTGGTTTTCTAGTAGTATGCTTGTGGGTTTTGCTCATAAATATAGATTTTTCATTGATTGCACTGTTTAGTTTGTTTGATTGGCCTTTTCCCCTTCTGGGTTTGTGGAAATTCGTTTTAGATTTTGCCGATTTTGTGTTTCTGGAGCTTCAAATCATTAGGTGTTTCTGATTTTTTGGGTTAACTTTGTGCATTTAGTTGCATTTTTGGTTTTGTCTCTTTCCCCTTTTTCTTCATTTGGTGATCTAATTAGAATTTTTATCAACTTGTTCTGGTCTGTTATGATGTCTATAAGTTCTTTGGTATATTGCTGGGTTATTCCATTTCTCACTTATGTTGTTCATATATGCTAAGATATATAGGTGCGAAAGCTTTCTCGTTGGTTGTTTTCTCATGCCAGGTTTATGCCAATAATAAACGTTTATTTATAGTGTATTTCTAATTAAATTTAAAGCTTGAGTTTTATGTCAAGTTACTAGGCAATGATGAAGTACAAACCTTGACTCAGTTGTTGGTTTTCACTCAGAAGTTATGAGTACTTTATCTGTTCTTTCTGGAGCAATGGTTAATATCCCTGGTTTTTAAGCGATGACTCATTTTTCTTTGCTTAATATAGGAAAATAATTCAAGGGTCTTGGCTTTTAATGGTTAAAGGTGTATTTAATTTTTTTAAGCATCAGTTATGTATATGGCAGAATCATTTGGAAAATGTGATGCTGAGTGTATTTTAACTGATTTTAGTTTCAGGGTTTTATGATTAAGAGGCATTCACTCTTTGTGTATAATGCTGAAGAAATAAGTGGACTTGGAAGTTTTGTTTCTTAGAGATGATGATGCTGGAAGGTGTTCCAAAATTTCCTGGAATTGGTGGCCTAAACAATCATGATAACAATTTTCATGATATTTCTCAAGGATTTTATCATAAACTTGGTGAATGTTCGAATATGTCAACTGACAGTTATGATAGCTTGCAAACAAGCACTGGCGGAGGGTCTGTTGCCATGTCCATTGAAAGTATTGGGTCAAATGATTCTCACACTCGCATTTTGAATCATCAGGGATTGCGGCGGCGTGCTAATGACAACTACTCTGTTCAACAGAGCATTAATCGTAGAGGAAGAGTCACACATGCTTTGAATGATGACGCACTAGCCCAGGCACTAATGGATAGCAATTCCCCAACAGAGGGGCTAGAGAATTATGATGACTGCACCATTGATTTGAGGAAGCTTAATATGGGGCCAGCTTTTGCTCAAGGGGCTTTTGGTAAGCTTTATAGAGGGACTTACATGGGTGAGGAAGTTGCTATCAAAATCTTAGAGAGGCCAGAAAATGACCCAGAGAGGGCAAAGCTGATGGAACAGCAATTCCAGCAAGAAGTCATTATGTTGGCGACATTAAAGCATCCAAACATAGTTCGATTTATAGGTGCATGTCGTAAACCATTGGTATGGTGCATTGTCACAGAATATGCAAAAGGAGGTTCAGTGCGACAGTTTTTGATGAAGCGGCACAACAGAGCAGTGCCACTGAGGTTGGCAGTGAAGCAGGCCTTGGATGTTGCAAGAGGAATGGCATTCATTCATGCACGTGGTCTGATGCACAGGGATTTGAAATCTGATAATCTTTTGATTTTCGGTGACAAATCAATAAAGATTGCAGATTTTGGGGTTGCTCGTATTGAGGTGCAGACTGAAGGAATGACACCGGAGACAGGGACGTATCGCTGGATGGCACCGTAAGCTTTCTAACCTTTTTATTTATTGCTGGATGGTACACATTGGCTGAACAAAGTGGATAACTATTATATAATGAGAATCACTTGAGCAAATTCTATTTATGTGCTATCACTTACATGCTTTACATCCCATCCAATATAATATGGCAACTTTTTTTTTTACTGATACTTATATTAATTTGAGAACCATTTTGTGCAAGTGAATTGCATTTCTACTGTGTTTCAGGCTGTAGAAATAGTCGGTAACTATGAACTTTAAATTTTACTTTTTTAGATGTATTAATGCTCATTCTTGTCATTGCATGCACACAAAACAATGAGACTCCCCCTATATTGGAATTGTGTTTAATAATTTTATATGACATTTATGTACAATTTTTAATTTATAAATTTTTTATGAAGATTTTTTATCTAGATATTGGTATCAAAATTTGTTAAATTACGATTTTTAATTTTCTGGTTGTTTTATAACTTGCAATATAAAATTTATATTTTTTAATATATATTCATGTATTGGTTAAATGGATAATTATACAGGTATGGGTATCTGCAGGTATTAATAAATGGGTTTGGGACAGGTACAGGTACAGGTACATTAAAATTAAGCAGGTTTGGAACAGGTTAGTTAATTTTTGAGGGTTCCTGCCCTGCTGACATCCCTATCCATAGGACTTAAAGAATTGGCATATCAATCATAGTTTTATTGCTTGATTTGAATGTGTTTCTTCCCAATTTTGAGTTAATGACGTATAATTACTGGCATATCAATCATAGTTTTATTGCTTGATTATGATTGTGTTTCTTCTCAATTTTGAGTTAATGACCTATAATCACTGATTAGTTCAAACACGGAGGATATGTAAATAGAAGTTTTGGTGTAATTGACTGATGACCTTGATTGCATTGTATTTGCAAGTGAAGTTGCATGAAGTCACTTCACGCACAGCCATATGTCTAATTTACAAATTGTTTCAATTAATTATCTTATTATTCGGTATCTTATTTCCTGTTAGAAGTATCATTGTACAAGAAATATCCAGACTAATTAGGTTGAGTAGAAACTACAGTGCTTTAAAACATCTATGAACTTTCTAATACGTGCAGGCATTTATGTGTCTAATAAGTTGTAGTGTACCTTTTGTTCGATGAATATAATGACGACGTTGAACATTTCATAATCGAGCATTAGGATACTTGGAGCTGTGTATTGGACGGTGTCGTTAGGTCCGGTCGAACCAATAATGGAACTCAGAAAATAGCGCACAAGCAATACTAAGAAATTAATAAGAAATGGAGAATGGATGAAGACAAAGCAAATCTGTATTGAGCTTGTTAATATAACTGACAGCAGTCTTCCTCAATATTACAATCAAACTTAAATAACAAACTAGCAAAATAAGGGCCAACACCTTCAAGAAGAAAGGTAGCCAAACACAGCACCTCCTCTCCCTTTTTCCCTTACCTATCTAAAGCAAGTTCCTTCCTATCTCCCCTCTAACAAAAGCACCTCTATATAATTATTCCCATTTCTCTCTCTGCCCCCAAATCCTAACTAACTTCTGCCACCTCAGCACTTTCATCATTTCCTACCTTCTTTTTATTTGTTCTCGTATATACCCTCCATGTCTTGGGCCTTGGTTCATCTTCATGATCAGCATCTCTATCATATTGCAATCCAGAATTCCTACACACTTTTGTTTTTTGTTAATATTTTTTTCCTTGATTTGCAGGGAGATGATCCAGCACAGACCTTACACACAAAAAGTAGATGTGTATAGCTTTGGCATTGTTTTGTGGGAGCTCATAACTGGAATGCTTCCTTTCCAGAACATGACAGCTGTGCAGGCTGCATTTGCAGTTGTTAACAAGGGTGTTCGTCCTATCATTCCCAACGATTGCTTACCTGTTCTTAGTGAGATTATGACACGGTGCTGGGATGTGAACCCGGATGTCAGACCAACATTCGCTGAAGTTGTCAAAATGCTGGAGAATGCGGAATCAGAGATCATGAATAACGTCCGCAAGGCTCGTTTCAGATGTTGCATGACCTTACCGATGACGGTGGACTGATTTCCAAAATGGAAGAGAAACATATAACAATAGGAGGACATATGAATAGAAAGAGAGAGAGAGAGAGGAAAATGGAGAAGAAGAGGCAGTAAAAGGTGAAATGTTTAGGGTTTGTGTATTTATTCAGGTTTTAATATTTGTGTCTAAAAGATAGAGAAAGAAGAGATATGATAAGAACAGTTAGTCTGGTGTTTGTAATTTTAATGGATTTCTGCTACTGAATTAGTGGGTGAGGATTAATGTGTGGATTGTACGCCTTCACATGTTGTTTGATTCATTGTTTAGCTGCTTCTCACTTTCACATTTCCTCATTTTATAATACATATGTGTTTCATTCTCTATTCTTCCTATGCATGTTTATTGATCGCACTTTATGCAGTAACTTACTATTAAAAACAAGTCCTCCGCTTTATACGAGCCTTGAGGTCCCTTTGTCAAACACCACAAGCATGGTCTCATGAATTTCCAATGGAGTCATCATTGTTCATGTTCGATTTCCTTTTCTCCATTAAATTTTCGCTTTTGGGAAGATTAGATGGAGTGCAAGTCCTATCGTCGAAACTCGTCATTTGACAGTAGTCAAAAACTTAATTCAAGTTTGATATTCTTCTCGAGTGCTTTTACGAGAAGGCGTTTTAGAGTACTTTTCTATTGTTCAGAATCCATCTGGGGCGTGAGTTGGACATCACAAGATAAGTTATGGAATAGCTACCCAATGCTTATTGAAAAATTATTTCTCGTAAAGCTAAATTAAATATAGGTTTGAAATTCTATCTTTATCCGTGTTTTAGATTAATATTGAGTTAGTTTAAATTTTTATATTATTGATTTTATTCCTTCTCTTATACACATATATATCTTGACATTTTATTTAAAGCGCAACTATCATTTTGGAACGTGATTAAATTGCATAAATATTTTTTTCTTTGAAAGCGACACCCTTTATTAAAATCATAGCGATTTTAATAAAGCATGCTAATCCTTATATCCACGCATACACCATAATCAACAAGCGATATGGAATCTCGAATGACCAGGCCCCACTCCCACTTGCGCAGAAAGCGACAGCCACACCACAACTTGAGCCGGGCCGGAAGCCCAAACAATTATAAAACTTCTTTATGTCTATCATGGCAAACATAAATAAATTGGGCCAACTTCTTGTTTTGAAAATTTTGGTTCCTCATGCATTTTATGGGGCTTAGGACATTGATTATTTTGTTTAAAAATATTTTTTTAGAAGTGATTTTGATTACGGAAAAAAATCAAAATCCCCTTTTATTGACAAAACAACATTTATTGATATAAAAATCTTTGTAGTTATATTGGTATAAAACCGTTTATTACATCAAGATATTAAAACATACCAATGCAATTAAACTAAAAAGGACTTGGTTGAAAGCAACAGAAAGAATGGAAAAAAAAGCTAATCAAATAAAGAGGAAGAAAGCACGGGTAGCAGGTTGCCAGGGAGTAAACTCGGCCATTTCGTAACCCCGGAAAAACGGCTATGTTGCTAATGGTGTCGTCAATCAGGCGCAGTGCAGATGGGCAAAACGGCTGTGTTTGAGGGACTAAAATGGCAGTGCTTCTGCATTGGCCCTTATTCTCTGCCTAGGACGGCCAGATTACGTTTTTGATATTAAAAGAGATTTTTTATAGGTTAAAAGCATCATTTGACTCATGAACTTGCATAAAATAGTTATTTTGTTATCCGAACTTAAAAAAAGTCACATTTGACACTTTAACTTTTAATGCATTCATATTTTTTAACACCTCGATCAAACGTAACGCTGACTGTATATGCATTTGTAATACACGCAGTGACGATAGCGTGAATTATTATATTTGACCGAAATAAAATAAAATATATATTTCTGACGGTAAAAAAAAATCATCTGTAAATCCCTATAAGGTATTCTTAAACCAAAATCTAAAGAAAACCCAAGAAACTACTTAACTTTGTTAATCGACGGAGGCTGATGATGGAAATTGATGATGGCACCAGGGGCAGAAGAAAGTGGATATCGAAATGATAAAATAATAAATTGTAGATAAAACCTTAAAAATCAATTTTTGCAGTTTAAATTTTTTTATTTTTTTAATCTTATAACACATTTTGTATTTTTTAACAAAAACAAAAAACTAAAATTTATATGAACATGTTTTTCTTTTATTTTAGGAAAAAAAGGAAAAATCATAAATAAAACTTATTCCAAACGTATACAAAAATTTCGATTTTTTCGAGTAGAGTTGTAATAAATTACCAGTTTTTAATTATAAAAAATTATAGTAAAAATTTGATCGTTCTAATAACATGTTATAAATAAATTAAAAAATAAAGTAATAAATAATTTTAAAAAATAAAAAATATAAAAAAATATTATTATCTTTTTATTATGTATTTATAAATAATCACAATTAAATACAAAGATTTTATTTATATTTACGGTAAACGCCCGTAGGTATTTTCACCGTATGAGATGGTGTGTACGCACGCAGTGACTACTAACTAACACACAGATTATTTGACATAAAAGAAAAAGGAGAATTTTATTTGTTTTGTTTTTTTATTTCTGGGCAACTCTTCTTCTGTTGGTCTTCTTTTAGTTGGTCTTTGGACTCTTTGAGCTCGATTTTTATTTTTATAATAATATTTCTCCTTTTCAACTTGATTTTTGCTCTTCGAAGACTCGATCTTTGTCTTCACTTTCTTCATATTGTGTTTACACATCTTTAAGTTTAACCATCGAAATCTCAAAGTCAAGCCCTTTCGATCGAAGTAAGTTTCTTCCTTTATCTTGTAATTTTAATTTGTTGTCTTTGTTTAAGCCTTTCAATCGCTGGTTTTTTAGTTTTTCTTTTAGGGGAAAGATTGTTGTTAGTTTTCTAGTATTACGCTTGTGGGTTTTGCTCATAAGTATTGGTTTCATTTCAGGTAATTTTCTTTGATTGCACTGTTTAGGTTTGTTTTATTGGCTTTTCCCCTTCTGGGTTCATGGAAATTCGTTTTAGATTTTGCTGATTTCGTGTTTCTGGGGCTTAAAATCATTAGGTGTTTCTGATTTTTTTTAGGTTAACTTTGTGCATTTAGTTGCATTTTTGTTTTCCAGAATTAGCCGATGATTGTGCCCCATGTTTGGTTGTGCTTCCCAATGACGTGTTTAGGTTATTATTCTTCTCCTTTTTTTTTTTCCTTTTTTTTTTAAAGAGTTCTTCTGAATGTTATGATGTTTTTTTCAGGGTTTGTTCACTTCTTAATCTTATGCTGTTGTTTTGTCTCTTTCCCCTTTTTCTTCATTTGCTGATCTCAATAGTATTTTGACCAACTTCTTCTGGTCTGTTAAGATGTTTATATATGCTTTGATATAGTACCGAGTCATTCCAATTCTCACTTATGTTGTTCATATATGCTTAAGATATATAGGTAAGTAAGCTTTCTTATTTGTTGTTTTCTCATGTCAAGTTTATTCCAACAATAAATGTTAGTTTAAAAATGTAATTCTAATTAAATTTAAAGCTCAAGTTCTATGTCAAGTTACTGGGCAATGATGGTACATACCTTGACTTAGTTGTTGGTTTTCACTCAGAATTTATGAGTATTCTATCTGTTATTTCTGGAGAAATGGTTAATATCCATGGTTTTTCAGCAAGGACTTCTTTTTTCTTTGCTCAATATAGGGAAATAGTTAAAGGGTCTTGGGTTTTAATGGTTAAAGGTGTCTTTAGTTTATTAAGCATTAGCTATCTATATTGCAGAATCATTTGGAAAATGTGATGCTGAGTGTATTTTAAATGATTTTAGTTTCAGGGTTTTGTGATTAAGAGGCATCTGGTCTTGGTTTTCAATGCTGAAGAAGTAAGTGGGCTTGGAAATTTTGTTTCTTAGAGAGGATGGTGCTGGAAGGTGGTCCACAATTTCCTGGAATTGTTGGCCTAAACAATCATGATAACAATTTTCATGATATTTCTCAAGGATTTTATCATAAACTTGGTGAAGGTTCAAATATGTCCATTGACAGTTATGATAGCTTGCAGACAAGCAATGGTGGAGGGTCTGTTGCCATGTCCATTGAAAGTATAGGGTCAAATGATTCTCACACTCGCATTTTGAATCATCAGGGACTGCGGCGGCGTGCTAATGACAACTGCTCTGTTCAGCAGAGCGTTAATCGTAGAGGAAGAGTCACACATGCTTTGAATGACGATGCACTAGCCCAGGCACTAATGGATAGCAGTTCCCCAACAGAGGGGCTAGAGAATTATGATGACTGCACCATTGATTTAAGGAAGCTTAATATGGGGTCGGCTTTTGCTCAGGGGGCTTTTGGTAAACTTTATAGAGGGACTTACATGGGTGAGGAAGTTGCTATCAAAATCTTAGAGAGGCCAGAAAATGACCCAGAGAGGGCAAAGCTGATGGAACAGCAATTCCAGCAAGAAGTCATTATGTTGGCGACATTAAAGCATCCAAACATAGTTCGATTTATAGGTGCATGTCGTAAACCATTGGTATGGTGCATTGTCACGGAATATGCAAAAGGAGGTTCAGTGCGCCAGTTTTTGATGAAGCGGCACAACAGAGCAGTGCCACTGAAGTTGGCTGTCAGGCAGGCCTTGGATGTTGCAAGAGGAATGGCATTCATTCATGCACGTGGTCTGATGCACAGGGATTTGAAATCTGATAATCTTTTGATTTTTGGTGACAAATCAATAAAGATTGCAGATTTTGGGGTTGCTCGTATTGAGGTGCAGACTGAAGGAATGACACCGGAGACAGGGACATATCGCTGGATGGCACCGTAAGCTTTCTGACCTTCATTTATTGCTGGGTTAGCTGTATAAAGTTGATAACTATTATATAATGAGAATCACTTGAGCAATATTTTCTTTTATGTGCTGTCACTTGCACGCGACACATCCCATTCAATACAAAACGGAAAACATTTTTTTTTCCTGATACTTCTATTAATTTGAGAACCATTTTGTGCGACTGAATTGCGTTTCTGCTGCGTTTAAGTCTGTACAAATAGTTGATACCTATGACCTTTAAATTTTACCTTTTTAGATGTATTAATTCTCATTCTTGCCATTGCATGAACATAGAAACAGTGAGACTCCCACTATATTGGAATGGTGTATAAAGGTTATTCAGAAAGAAATTTCATATCTAGTCTGAGAACAACTATTTGTTGGTCTAGTAAGTCGAGAAATAAGCTTATTGGAATTTCTTTTTGGTTGTTATAGATATTAGTTTTACTTTTATGTTGTGAGGTTTAGGAAGTGATCTCGAGTTAAATCTAATCAGTCTGATTGTGGATTTTTGGCATCAGGATGTCGCAATCTCAGCTGGGTTTTTTTCATACTCGTGTGTTCTTTCTCAGTGTCACGAACTTTTCCTATTTGGCTATGAAGACTAACATGGAAGTGTTTATTTATTTTATTTTTTTCCTGTAGGACTTGAAGAATTGGCATCTCAATCATAGTTTTATTGCTTGATTATGATGATGTTTCTCCCTAATTTTGAGTTAATGAGCTGTAATCACTAATTAGTTCAAACATATGGAGGATTAAATAGAAATTTTGGTGGAATTGACTGATGAGCTTGATTGTGTTGCATTTGCAATTGAAGTCACTTCCCGGCAGGGGTGAGCAAAATTCGGTTTAAATCAAAAAACTGAACCACACTGACCATTTTCGGCCCGGTTTTGGTTTGGTGTTTTTGAAAACCGAGTAAATTCAGTCCGGTTTCAGTTTTAAGGAACTGAACCGAATTAATATGAAAGTGTGCCGTCTTTCATTTGTGTTACATGTTTTTTATTTATTTATTTTAAATTTATGCCTCTTTATTCACTATCCCGTATAACCTAACCCATTTCACTTTAGTTTCCATATCCCGCCGCCCCCATTTCATTTTCTTCAACTTCCCACCCTCTCTTGCGGAGGCCACCACTATTTCCATTAGTCACCACCACAAATTTGTTGCCGCTAGACAATTTTTCAAGTCTACACTAGTTTTTCAAGCCGCCAGCTATTTCCATCAGTTTTTCAAGTCTCTGAAAGGTGTTTTGCTGCTGCTATTTTTTATTTTTTTTATTCTGTTTAGGTGTTGTACTTTTGGGTATGTCAATAATGGGGTGTATGTGAAGAGATTCTATCTTTTGATTCTTGATTGAAATCTTGGCTTGAGTTTGTTTTTTTTATCATTTTTTATTTTTATTTTTATTTTTTAGAATAACAATCACAGAGTAAATGGCTCACTTTTTTTGTTGGTACTCTTCATTTTTGCAGGAGCTTGTTTTTTGGATTTGTATTTTTTTTTTTTTTCATTTTGAATTGTAATTTTATTTTCATTAGAATTTTGATTTTATCTTTCATTTAGACTTCTTCTTTAGATTTATGGTTTGCACAATTTCTAAAGACAATTTCTAATTTTTTTAATTAAAAAGCATGTAATTCGGTTAACAAAATAATTCAGTTATCACGCTAGTTTGGTTCGGTTTCAGTTTGGCATTTTCTTTCTAATTCGGTTGTCGGATATTTTGGTTCGGTTATTTGAACGGTGAGAATCCTACTTCAGGTACAGCCGTATGTCTAATTTACAAAATTGGTTCGATTAATTAACTTATTATTCGATATCTTATTTCCTGTAAGAAGTATCATTGTACCAGAAATATCCAGATTAATTAGGTTGAGTAGAACTTTAAAACATTGATGAACTTTCTAATATGTGCAGGCATTTATGTGTCTAATAAGTTTTAGTGAACCTTTTGTTCGATGAATATAATGACGATGTTGAACATTTGATAGTCGAGCATTAGGATACTTGGAGCTGTGTATTGGAGGGTGTTATTAGGTTAGGTAATGCAATCCAGGATTCCTAAACATATTTTTTTGTTAATATTTTTTTTCCTTGATTTGCAGAGAGATGATCCAGCACAGACCTTACACACAAAAAGTAGATGTGTATAGCTTTGGCATTGTTTTATGGGAGCTCATAACTGGAATGCTTCCTTTCCAGAACATGACAGCTGTGCAGGCTGCATTTGCAGTTGTTAACAAGGGTGTTCGTCCTATCATTCCCAATGATTGCTTACCTGCTCTTAGTGAGATTATGACACAGTGCTGGGATGTCAACCCGGATGTCAGACCAACGTTCCCTGAAGTTGTCAAAATGCTGGAGAATGCCGAATCAGAGATCATGAATAATGTTCGCAAGGCTCGTTTCAGATGTTGCATGACCTTACCGATGACGGTGGACTGATTTCCAGAAGGGAAGAGAAATATATAATAATATGAGGACATGAATAGAAAGAGAGAGGAAAATGGAAAAGAAGAGGCAGTAAAAGGTAAAATGTTTAGGGTTTGTGTATTTATTCAGCTTTTAATATTGGTATCTAAAAGATAGAGAAAGGAGATATGATAAGAACAGTTAGTCTGGTGTTTGTAATTTAAATGGATTTCTGCTGCTGAGGAGATTAATGTGTGGATTACACGCCTTCACATTATGTGGTTTGATTCATTGTTTAGCTGCTTCTCACTTTGTCACTTTTCCTCATTTTATAATACAAGTGTTTGATTCTCCATTCTGCCCCTCTTTTTATCTCAAGTTTATGCATCGCGTTTGACTGCGTAGAGATTTCAAGTGAGAGATGAGTAAGTAGAATAAAGTGTCGTTTAAGGGTAAATGGCCAAAGTCTTAAAATATTAAAAATAATGCATATTTAGTTATGAGTAAAAATTATGGAATATTAAAAATAGTATATATTTATCACTACAGTTATATAATTAGTTTAAATTTGTCATTAAAAAATTAATATATATTTTAATAAAAATATACATTATAAATTGATTGAACATAAATTTGTCACATACATACATTATAAATTGATATTATGTTTTAACTTACGAGAAATGTTAAAATTTGTTACGAAATACGGTTTAATCAGACCTACATCTTTTGTCTAATTTCGTTTGGTCTGAAAAAGCAAGTTAAGTTTGATAAGAGAAAACAAAGCATTTTGTCTTATCAACCAAAAACTTTTGTCTAATCAAACCAAGTCTTTTAGTCTGATGAGACAAAATTTACTTTTGAGGACATGAAAAACCGAAACAGGTTTAAAAGATTTTTGGTTCATGACTTGAATTGGAATTTCTTAGGTGAAATATTCTTTGCTTCTTACTTCTTAGCATCCAGCAACGCATTATCATGGGATTCCTTCGGACAAGAAGAGACTAAACCCTAGTGACTACATAAAGTCTTTAATAGTTTGGCATTGCCATTAAGGACCTTAGAATGTTGCAATATTGCTTTTGTCTGTTGACACCTTTTGGTGTCTCTTAATTTTGATATCTTATTCGGATAAGAAGAGACTTAAACCCTAGTGTCTACATGTAGTCGTTGATAGTTTGGCATTGCCATTAAGGACCCAAGAATGTTGCAGTACCGCTCCTGTCTATTGACACCTATTGGTGTCTTCTGATTTTGATACCTTATGGTATCTCCATACTTGATTGAGATGAGTATTCTATATTTTATAGCTTCGATAGATGTTTCCGAATTGAGAAGATTTGACACTAAGGTGTCTCAAGTAATTGTCTCATTATTGATTACGTATAGTTTAGTCTTAGCCAAAGTTTGGGCTTGTGTAGTCGAAACTCATGGAATAGTATGTTGAGATGATTTGTTGTGCTTAAATTATTAATATATATATGTAAGAGGTATATATATATATAAAAAAGAGAGGATAATCGGTATTATTGCAAAAATGGTAAGACTTGAATGAAGGTAAGGTAATATTATGATGCAATATCCAATGTTGAACATTTTGATTACAAATACTTGCTTGAGTTGATGTTTTTGTATAAGTTTTGGATCAATGTTGAAAGGTTAAGGTTGGCAAATTTTGAAGTTCAAACTAGTTTGCATGAGAGTGGTATGTGCTTTAGTTGGACTTGGTAGGCAAAATGGCTCACGGTCATAAGCCTTATGGCCGTAAGCCATTCTGGCAACTTGGCCCTAAGAAGTAGAAGAGGGCTCATAGGCGTGAGTCCCCTGTTTCAACAAAACACATTTAAATTGTTTTCTACTTCTATTGCTTTTTTAATGCTTTTCTTTTGGGATTTGTTTAACACTTTTGTAATTAATCTACATGGCATCTAAATCATCTAAATGTACATAAAATAGAATCAATTTGATTAATTTTAAGTATTGCAATTCAATTGAGGTCTTATTGGTTTCATGGCTTAATAATTACTTGAAATGCACAGTAGGGTAATTGTTATATTTTCTTGAATGTCTTTTTTTTTAAAAAAAAAATAGAACAACATCTATGAGATGTTGTCTACATCAAAGATTACACCACTAAGTAGTTAAACTTAGAGCATTGGATTTGATTTTTTTCCTGCATGGGTTGGAAACGGAGATAGTTGAACCTTTTGAAGAACATCTATATATAAGAAAACAAGAGTCACTACTGCTAGGTCGTTACCGTTTTGAGAATTTGACATTATGAATTTTTGTAAACCATTATGGCTTTGTATATAAATGTTGTTAAACTATCATTATTTGCATTTACACACAGATTAAGAAATGTTGGTTTTTATAGTTTTATGACATAATTTTTCCAATTGTTTGCCTATTTTACCCCTTCATTTATAATGGTAATCATCAATAGTACTTGTTTTGGAAATGCAAACTTCATTGTAATGAAATTATAAATTCATTAAATCATTAATTCTATTATATATGAAAATACTACTCCCTCTAGTCCCAAATAGAAGACGTTTTAAGGTAAAGCATCAATATTAAGAATCTATTAATAAGGCCAATTAAAATACTAATTTACCCCTAATCTATATATTCTCTTCAAATTCTACTTAATTGCATTCTATATTCTCTCTCTTATTCTCAAAAATTACAGCTTTCTTTTCAACCTCAAATTAATTACATGCCATATTCTCTCTCATGTTCTCAAAAATTTTGGCTTAAATGAGGATTGATTATTTCCTTTAAAGTAAACCTTTCTCCAAATATAAAAATTATGGCGCCACATACTCAAAAATTATGGTACGGATTCTTTTTTACTCTTAAAATATTTCTGCCAATATTTTCAATTCAAAATTCTTTACTTACTCTTTAAATTAACTTAAACCTCTCAGCATAATTTTTTTCCTTATAACTTGAAATTCGTTCAATCAAAGGTACAAGGATAACACAAAGCCTATGGAACCAAATATTGACAATTATGATTTTCTTTTTGATCTCAATGTCAGTCCTAATTCTTCAATGTTTGAGATATCTTCTTCAAAGAATTTATTGTTTGATTTAAATAGTGAGCCAAATGGTGGAGAAGAAGATGATAGGGATTTAATTGACTTAAATTTGGAGCCATGTTTAGAGGAAGATGATACTCATAACAATAATCACTTGGAAGAAGGATTGGGAGAAGGATTACACCAAGAAATAACCATTAACACAGGTATTTCGTAATCATTGTTTTTTTTTTCCCATTAATCCTTTCGCTTTAGCTTTGTTCAAAAAGGAAACAGAGAAAGGTTCCTACTTTTATTTGCATATACTCTTTCATATATGTGGTTTATTAATTTTTTGCTTTTGATGTTAGACTGTTAGTATATCAGTAGGATTTGGAAATTGTTATTTTCTGCAATTCTAGATAACTCATATTTTCTTTCTTCTCATTCTCATTTTATGATTTATTGTAGTTTTCATTATTGTGATGGCTAAAAAAGCAACAAAATAAGCAAGATTATGATTTTCAAACATAGGTAGCTTTGATTGTTGCCTTTTGTTGACGTGAACTCTTTTGTCTTGATATATTTGTTATTGATTTTATTTTTGTAACACAGATGCTTGTATTAGCAATAAAAAAAGAACTACAAGCAATGATGAACGAAGAGTTGTATATGCTATGCTTCTACATAAGAGTATTGATGGGAAATTAAAAAAAGAGGTGACAAAAGTGGTGGCATCAGCTTTTTCGGTTCCCCTCCTTACTGTTCAACGAATTTGGAAACAATAAAAAAGCTCTCCAATTGGTGATGTATCACATAAAAAAACATCAAATTGTGGTCGAAAAAGAATTCAAGTTGACTGTGATCGAATTCGTGAGATTCCTTTACATAAACGAACAACTCTTGAATCCTTAGCTTGTTCCTTGAAGATTAGCAAGAGCAAAACATTTAGGATGTTAAAGGCAGGAGCTATACGACGACACTCTAATGCTATTAAGCCTTTTTTGAAAGAAGAGAATAAAAAATCTCGATTACGATTTTGCATATCAATGCTTGAAGAAAGTAGCTTACCACATGATCTAATATTCAAGGGAATGTACAACATTGTTCATATTGATGAGAAGTGGTTTTACATGACAAAGAAATCTGAGAACTACTACTTGTTACCTGATGAAGAAGAACCAATATGCACCTGTAAGAGCAAAAATTTCATTGGAAAAGTAATGTTTTTAGTTGCTATGGCTTGTCCAAGATTTGTTGCACAAGGAAATGAAGTATTCTCTGGAAAAATTGGCGTATTCCCTTTAGTCACACAAGAACCAGCTAAAAGGAGTAGTGTTAATAGAGATGCGGGCACATTGGAAACTAAACCGATAATTTCAATAAACAGAGAAGTTATAAGAGCATACTTGATTGAAAAATAATACCAGCCATCAAAGAAAAATGGCCAAGAAATGAAATAACGCATCCAATATTTATTCAGCAAGACAATGCAAGGACACACGTTGATCGTAATAATAATGAGTTTTGTGAAGCAGCTAGGCAAGGCGGATTTGATATCCGATTAATGTGTCAACCTACGAACTCTCCAGATTTGAATGTTTTGGACCTCGGATTTTTTAGTGCTATTCAATCCTTACAATATAAGGAGTGTCCTAAAATTGTTGATGAGCTTATTAATGCCATTATAAACTCATTTGAGAATTTTTCTACTGTTAAGTCTAAGCGTATTTTTTTGACATTAAGTTGAGAGGTTGCCATAAATACAAAATTTCGCATATGCACAAATCAAGGCTAGAGGGCAAAGGCAACCTTCCTGTTCAATTAAACTGTGACGCTGCACTGGTACAAGAAGTTCTGCAATTTTTATGTTAAATAATAGTCATACTACTATTTTTTTGTTTGATTTAGTTGTACTTGTAATTGTGGTTTCATTTTGTTATTTTGGTATTTTATCAAAATATTATATCTTTGGATTTGATTTTGGTAATTTTATTTGTAGATTTGATTTTGTTAGTTTGGTATTTATGGCTCGAAACTAATTTATGATTGCACCTTTAATTGATCATAAATCACAAGGGGCCTACAAATTTTATTGCCGAAGAAGCAGTTTCTAACTATCTTGTGGAAAATGAGTTGTTTCTGTTGTTGAGAATGAGTGGTATTTGATGGGTATAAAACAATGATTACAGGACACTGCAGAATTTACCTCTTTGGTAACTAACTATCTCTCTCACCCAACTAGGAAGACTACTTAAAAAAAAAGGAAATTTCTTGCTAACTGCTAAAAAAATGGGAGGTAACGTGAGAATAAAATGAAGAGGAGGAAACAATTGGGAGCTAAGCATATCAAAACAATCATAAAAAAATTTTCTCTAACCAATAGAGATTATCTACTCTTAATATGAATTAGGAAGATAAATCTTCAACATCATTCTAATAGTTTGTCGAATTTCCTTTTCCTTGAAATTGACTTCATCCTCTTCATCCGGAAATTTGTTTAAATCAAACTCATGCTGAGCCTGTAAATTCAAATCAATATTCAATAGAATCTTCTTCTTCTCCTTTATAGAATCCTTCTCTGACTCAGTTTTATCTTCTATCGGCTCCAACTCATTCTTCATTGTTTCTTCTATTGGTAGATGAAAATATCAAAACCCTGTTCCTTTTAAGAAGTGATTTACAGAGACTCTTGATTTTCTTCATTAGAGACTGTCATTTAAGATGGTTATTAGTAAACAAATGGGTATAAGTTCTTTGGAAGAGTAAAATGTCATCTATAATGAAATAAATTGACAATCTTAAAACGTCATCTATTTGGGACCGGAGGGAGTAATTAATTTCTTGGGAAATAGAATCATGCAATTACTTAAAAAATTTATTTATTTTTAGACAATTATTTGAGGGTATTATGGACAATTCAAATATTAATTATATAAAAAAATAGAAAGTGAGCTATATATTTTGGGACAGATAAAAATAAAAAGTGTGGCTATTATTTCGATATGGATGGAGTATTTAAAATGTATATGAAATGCTCGACAATGAAGCCTGGAACATTGCTATGGTTATGATGAACCAATTGTACGTGAGATGAATAATTGGAATTTTACTTTTTTTAATAATAGTTGGATGGTTATTATTTATTTTTGTTATGACAACTACATTTAGCCATCTAAGACATATGCATGAATATTATAAAAAGGCCAAAGGTGCATTTTTGCCTGTAACGTTTCTCCAATGTACAAATTTGCCCCTAACGTTTGTAAAATGGGAGATTTTGGTTCCTGCCATCAGCGGTTAACTAACGTATTAACAATCAAAGTTACCGGTAATTGACGGCAGAGGCAAAAATCTCTCATTTTTTAAACGTTAGGGGCAAATTTGCACGTTTCGAAAAACGTTAGGGGAAAAAAATGCACATTTGGCACCTAAACGTTTAATTCACATATCTAATGGATGTGTGACATGTGTCTCACTAGCAGTCAATTAACGTATTAACGGTCAAAATTAGCGGCAATTGACGGTAGGGGCAAAAATTTTTTATTTTACAAATGTTAGGGGCAAATTTGTCCCTATTTGCACATTTGAAAAAATATTAGAGGCAAAAATGCACCTTTAGCCTTATAAAAATATGCAACTATGATTTGAAGCAAATATAAGGAGGTGTTACATGATTTTACTGACCTAACTCTTATATTTGTAGAGGAATTTAGGGTTTTGATTGACAGAGCGGTAGACGACCAAAGCCACACAGTTGTGTGGCTCACAAAGAGGCCAAAATGTGTTGTTTCAATAATAAAATGCACTGGTGAGGGAAACGGGGGACACGGGATGATGCTGAATCCTCTATTCGGGAACTTGCTCTTTCGTTGATTGTTGAAATGTTGGAAAACCAGGTATGCATCTTATCTTGTTGGTCTTAATCTTTTGTATATGGTGTACAGGTTTCCAATAAAGTTGAGCACTGCTTGAGCATTGTGTTGTCACAATATGATCCATTCAGATGTTTAAGTGTATGTGGTTCTGATACTCTGTATTTAGAGGCATTTAATTATATGGTGCAATTAATTTAGTGACGGATTTTGTTCATTGATTTCAGGTCTTTGAAAAATCCTTGCAGTGCATTTTCTCAACAACTGAGGAGGTAAAACTCTGTTTTACTAATTATTTTGCACAGTTCATGCATTATGTGTTCAATTTTCTTCTTGATTTGCATCGTATGCCTCTTTTAACTTTTGAATAAAATCTTTTTGGTTTTAGTACTTGGATGTATTTCTCACATGAATAGACAGTTTGAGGTGAAGATTTTCACTTTATTATTTTTATTCAATAATACTCTTTGGTTTTTAGACTATTTTCTTAGAGCATAATTGATAGGAAATCTAATCCCAATGAAATTGTATTATTTAGATTAGAGGAAAGACTTAGGTTTTTATGGATATTGGATGGCATTGACAACTATAGAGAGAATTATAATTTGGCTGTAATTTCTTCTTGCCATATTGGTAATTATTATTCTACCAATTAGACGCAAATTGTGACAGGAACTATCTTTATATAATAATCCAAAATGTATTGATTACCTAAATACTGTACCAATGTTTTGCTGTTGCATTTACATTGGATGCGGTTGCATGTTGTCTTCGAGCCATTTGATTAATTGAACTAATTTGTTATGTTTGATTAATTGATATTTCAGGTTGATATTTGTCAGCATGGAAGTTGTCCAAGTGAAGTTATTAATTATTAACGAATAAATATTATTTTATAATTTGAATTATATGGGATTTTTATAAATATTCAAATTTGAATTGTATGGAATGTTTTTAATTTTCTAAGTACTTTTTAAGTATTGTTTCAATTTAATTTACTTCTATAATATTATATTTTTTAAATTAATAATATTGGAGAATTGTTATTTATATAAATTAAATTTTAGATGTAATAATAATAATAATAATAACAAAAAAATTACATTGAAAGTAGCAGTAGTAATAATAATAAATATTAAAATTAAATTAGCGACGAAATTTGCACAATTAGTGACGAATTTTGTTGTCTCTAATTTTTTTTTCATGTGGCATTTTAAAAATATTGTTTTGCGACGGAATTTAGCGACGAAAAAATCCATCACTAATAATTTTTTAAATCTCGTGGCAACCACTTTTAGGAGTTAATTAGTAACGATTTTGCCGTTGCTATTTTTAGCGATGGTTTTGTATTTTGGTCGCAAAATTCCTTGTGACGGTCGAAATAGCGACAGTTAGTCATTTTGTCGTTAAAAATAATTAGCGACGGAATTTTTCCAATTAGCAACAAAAAATGCCGTCGCTAATTTCCTGTTTTTTTTTTTTTTTGTAGTGTAAAGGACTGCCACAATCTCTAACCCTTAAATCTTGATTCTTCACCTACCCACAAAACCTATTCAAAAGTATGTTCTACGGTTGTTATCAAAGATTCATCTTTTACCAAAGATGTGGACGAAAATTTTACTGTTTTCCCACTAAGCAATCATCAGAATTTGATTTCTTCTCATTTCAATCTAGAACTCAAAACCCATTTCCCACCACTTTCTTCTCTGCTCGCGACATTCTCACCTACATTGCCATTTCTGCATTATGATTTCGACCCATCACCGCCGTTGCCGGTGGTTTCCCCATTGCCTAGATGGTGGGATTTCATGATTCAGATCTTGCGTTCGAGTCGGTAATATTGGATCTTATTTTGGGTGTAATATTGGTAATGGCAATAAAATGTGATTTGCAGAAAGAGACAGAGACAGAGAGTCCAAATCAACAATCTGATTAGAAAACAGAGTGACACGTATATGTCACGTGTCGATGCCTGATTGGCAGTCGTTAATCCCATTTGTTATTTGGATTTCATGTCCAATGTGAATGTATTTTGGAACTATTAAACTGAATTTAAAGGTAAAAATCGGCAAAAAAAAAATTTTAAGGGCATTTTCACCTCCTTTCAAAAAGTTTGAGCCCACTTGCCATATCCAATTTCTAAAGACCATCACCGATTGGTCACTGACCATTTCCTTCCCTTCCTTTCTCCTAAATTCAAAATAACATTAAAATCTCCTACACATAACCACAGATCATACCAACCGGCCTAAGACACTGTAAATTCTCCCACGCCTACTCCCTCCAACTTCTAACTGTGTGCCTATAAACTAGAGTAAAGAAGAAATGTTTTTCCACAATCAACGTAACAATGAAAGTCTTTGACACAATTCTAACTTGAACTTCACTTTGCCTCCGTTATTCCAGCCCACTTGCCATGCCGCTTGGTTCAACATGAAATGCATTAATATATCTATTTTTCTGTATGCACCGTCATATAAAAAATAATTTTTTATTTTTATTTTTATTTTTCGTATGACCAGACAATGCGTAGCCTACACACGCATGCACCATAGCCTGCCCCAATGAGATTTTCGCTTAAAATTAAAAAAGCATGGTAATAAAAATAGAGAGACTTGCATTGTGTTTTCTAATTTCTGGGCAACTCTCGTTCCTTTGGTCTTCTTTTAGTTGGTCTTTGTTCTCTTTACACTCGATTTTATTTTTGTAATAATATTATTATTATTACTATTTTCTTTTTCCACTTGATTTTTCTCTTCGAAGACTTGATCTTTGTCTTCACTTTCTTCATATTGTGTTTACAAGTCTTTAACCATCGAAATCTCAAAGTCAAGCCCTTTCGATCGAAGTAAGTTTCTTCCTTTATCTTGTAATTTTAATTTGTTGTCTTTGTTTAGGCCTTTCAATCGCTGGTTTTTCAGTTTTTCTTTTAGGGGAAAGATTGTTGTTAGTTTTCTAGTATTATGCTTGTGGGTTTTGCTCATAAGTACTGGTTTCATTTCGGGTAATTTTCTTTGATTGCACCGTTTAGGTCTGTTTTTATTGGCTTTTACCCTTCTGGGTTTGTGGAAATTCGTTTTAGATTTTGCTGATTTCGTGTTTCAGGAGCTTAAAATCGTTAGGTGTTTCTGATTTTTTAGGTTAACTTTGTGCATTTAGTTGCATTTTTCTTGGAATTTTTCTTTTCCAGAATTAACCGATTATTGTGATGGTTGTGTTGCTCAATCAAGTGTTTAGGTTATTATCCTTTTTTTTAAAGGCTTCACTCCCTTTTTGTAAGGGACGCTGCAAGAGTTCTTCTGAATGTTATGATGTTTTTTTCAGGGTTTGTTCACTTCTTATTCTTATGCTGTTGTTTCGTCTCTTTCCCCTTTTTCTTCAGTTGGTGATCTCAATAGTATTTTCATCAACTTGTTCTGGTCTGTTAAGATGTTTATATATGCCTCAATATATTATTGGGTCATTCCAATTCTCACTTATGTTGTTCATATGTGCTAAGATATATAGGGGCGAAAGCTTTCTAGTTGGTTGTTTTCTCATGCCAGGCTTATGCCAATAATAAACGTTAATTTTTAGTGTAATCCTAAAAAATTAAAAGCTTGAGTTTTATGTCAATTTACTAGGCAATGATGAAGTACATACCTTGACTTAGTTATTGGTTTTCACTCAGAAGTTATGAGTACTTTATCTGTTCTTAAAGGACCAATGGTTAATATCCCTGGTTTTTAAGCAAGGGCTTCTTTTTCTTTGCTTAATATAGGAAAATAATTCAAGTTTGGCTTTTAATGGTTAAATGTGTATTTAATTTGTTAAGCAGTAGTTATGTATATTGCAGAATCATTTGGAAAATGTGATGCTGAGTGTATTTTAAATGATTTTAGTTTCAGGTGTTTATGATTAAGGGGCATTCAGTCTTGGTTTCTAATGCTGAAGAAATAAGCGGGCTTGGAAATTTTCTTTCTTGGAGAGGATGATGCTGGAAGGTGGTCCAAAATTTCCTGGAATTGTTGGCCTAAACAATCATGATAACAATTTTCATGATATTTCTCAAGGATTTTATCATAAACTTGGTGAAGGTTCAAATATGTCAATTGATAGTTATGATAGTTTGCAGACAAGCAATGGTGGAGGGTCTGTTGCCATGTCCATTGAAAGTATAGGGTCAAATGATTCTCACACTCGCATTTTGAATCATCAGGGACTGCGGCGGCGTGCTAATGACAACTGCTCTGTTCAGCAGAGCGTTAATCGTAGAGGAAGAGTCACACATGCTTTGAACTACGACGCACTAGCCCAGGCACTAATGGATAGCAGTTCCCCAACAGAGGGGCTAGAGAATTATGATGACTGCACCATTGATTTAAGGAAGCTTAATATGGGGTCAGCTTTTGCCCAGGGGGCTTTTGGTAAACTTTATAGAGGGACTTACATGGGTGAGGAAGTTGCTATCAAAATCTTAGAGAGGCCAGAAAATGACCCAGAGAGGGCAAAGCTGATGGAACAGCAATTCCAGCAAGAAGTCATGATGTTGGCGACATTAAAGCATCCAAACATAGTTCGATTTATAGGTGCATGTCGTAAACCATTGGTATGGTGCATTGTCACAGAATATGCAAAAGGAGGTTCAGTGCGCCAGTTTTTGATGAAGCGGCACAACAGAGCAGTGCCACTGAAGTTGGCAGTGAGGCAGGCTTTGGATGTTGCAAGAGGAATGGCATTCATTCATGCACGTAGCCTGGTTCATAGGGATTTGAAATCTGATAATCTTTTGATATTCAGTGATAAATCAATAAAGATTGCAGATTTTGGGGTTGCTCGTATTGAGGTGCAGACTGAAGGAATGACACCGGAGACAGGGACGTATCGCTGGATGGCACCGTAAGCTTTCAAACCTTTTATTTATTGCTGGATGGCTTACATTGGCTAGATGAAGTGGATAACTAACTTATCATTATAATTTTTTGAGCAATTGAAGCCACATAAGTCACTTCATGTACAGCCATATGTCTAATATATAAAATCGGTTTGATTAATTAACTTATTATTCGATATCTTATTTCCTGTAAGAAGTATCATTGTACAAGAAATATCCAGATTAATTAAGTTGAGTAGAAGACTACAGTGCTTTAAAACATTGATGAACTTTCTAATATGTGCAGGCATTTATGTGTCTAATAAGTTGTAGTGAACCTTTTGTTCGATGAATATAATGATGATGTTGAACATTTGATAGTCGAGCATTAGGATACTTGGAGTTGTGTATTGGAGGTTGTTGTTAGGTTAGGTATTGCAATCCAGAATTCCTAAACACTTTTTTGGTTAATATTTTCTTCCTGATTTGCAGGGAGATGATCCAGCACAGACCTTACACACAAAAAGTAGATGTGTATAGCTTTGGCATTGTTTTATGGGAGCTCATAACTGGAATGCTTCCTTTCCAGAACATGACAGCTGTGCAGGCTGCATTTGCAGTTGTTAACAAGGGAGTTCGTCCTATCATTCCCAACGATTGCTTACCTGCTCTTAGTGAGATTATGACACGGTGCTGGGATGTCAACCCGGATGTCAGACCAACATTCGCTGAAGTTGTCAAAATGCTGGAGAATGCGGAATCAGAGATCATGAATAATGTCCGCAAGGCTCGCTTCAGATGTTGCATGGCCTGTCCAATGACGGTGGACTGATTTCCAGAAGGGAAGAGAATTATATAACAATAGGAGGACATATGAATAGAAAGAGAGAGAGGAAAATGGAAAAGAAGAGGCGGTAAAAGGTGAAATGTTTAGGGTTTGTGTATTTATTCAGGTTTTAATATTGGTATCTAAAAGATAGAGAAAGAAGAGATATGATAAGAACAGAGTCTGGTGTTTGTAATTTTAATGGATTTCTGCTGCTGAATTAGTGGGTGAGGATTAATGTGTGGATTGTACGCCTTCACATGTTTGATTCATTGTTTAGCTGCTTCTCACTTTCACATTTCCTCATTTTATAATACATATGTGTTTGATTCTCTATTGTTTTCCTCATTTTATCTCAATTTTATGCGTGTTTATTGATCGCTCTTTATGCAATAAGTTACTATTAAAAACAAGTCCTCCAATCAAATGGAGGCCTCAGCGCCCAGTGACAATTAAGCATAATGCAGGGACAGGAAATATTCCTTATGGTACGCAAAGAAACATCAGCCTCAAACCTCATTTGGAGTTAGAAGTGGCAAATTGAACGGGTTGGACGAGTTTGAGTTGAGTAATAAATAAACGGGTCATAAATGGGTCAAAAAACATGAGTTATAAATGGATCAAATGTCCAAATGGGTTGAACGGGTTGTATCCACTTATGCATTAAAAATTTTGATATGATTTTGAAAATTTAGCCTTTTTTCCATGTGATTTGAGATACTTCCTCGCCTACAATAATAATAAATATCTGATAAAAATATTATAAAAATACGCAAATGGGTCGAATGGCTCAAATAGACCGAGTGGAGGTCCAAAAGGATCGAGATGTGGGTCGATTCATTTGACCTATTTTTTAACGAAAAATAATTCTAAATATAATAATGGGATACTAAAATGATAAATTTAAAAAATATTAGTTTAAATGGGCCAGGTGGCCCAAATGTGTCGAATAGAGACCTAAACGAGCCGATATGTGGATCGACTCATTTGACCCATTTTTTAACGAAAAATAATTCTAAATATAATAATGGGATACTAGCATGACTACTCTAAAAAATATTAGCCCAAATGGGTCGGGTAGAGGCCTAAACGGGCCGATATGTGGGTCGACTCATTTGACCCATTTTTTAATAAAAAATAATTCTAAATATAATAACGGGATACTAAAATTACTACTCTAAAAAATATTAGTCCAAATAGATCGGGTGTTCCAAATAGGCCGAATAGAGGCCCAAACGAACCGAGATGTGGGTTGACCCATTTTTTAACGATAAGTAATTCTCAGTGTGATAACGGGATATTAAAAAATTAGTCTAATAAAAATATTTGATATACAAATAGTAAGTAATTATTCATTTCAAAAAATTGAGAAATCTATCACGCAAATTATTCCATTAAATTTTTAAATTTTTATTTCAATATACATAATTAAATTCAATTTTACTAAATTTAAATAAAATAACAGTATTATTTTATATATACTAAATTTCTAATTTATTTTTTGAGAATTGGACTATTTGCTATTTACAATTAAATATTTTTTTTTCAATTAAGTAAAGGATATGGCTAAAATCTATTAATATCCCATGCAATTTTAATTTTTTGAAATTATATAATCATTATAATTTAATATTTTAATGTTTATTTGAAATTTAATATTTAATCTATTTGTAATATTTTTATGTTTTGTACTTAAAATTATGCTAATATTTTAATTTTAAGTATAAAAACATTAACATTTATATACTATAAAAATAGTATTTTTAAGCTCAAATCTCAAAATATTTTTGAAATAAATTCTTTTTGTACCAAAAAAAAAAACTATGGTGATTGTTTTCGTCCAAAAACCCATGCAGAGCTTGTGAGAGTTATGACACATTTGACTTGTATTCAACTCTTTTTGAATGAACTTCATGGATTGTTATTTACATTTGGGAGGCCTGTTGGGCATTTTGAAAATGCCCCAAATGGGTTGAGATTTAAGGGGGGGTGGTTTTGAGCGGGGTTCAATTGAGCAGTTTATGAGTTAGGCGGGGTTTTGGATTAATTTTTTTGGGTGGGTTGGGCAGGATTCTTTGGTCTGGGCCAAGTTTGATAGGCGTATTTGGAGTTGTGAAAAAGAAAAAAATAAAATAAAATTCACATACATCATAACGTGTTTAGATATGTCAAAATTTTAAATTTTCTGCAAATCAATTTACCAACAATGAAAAGTTAACTGAGATTTAACAACATGTTATTTGAATGTAAATTAATTTGTCATATTAAAACACCAATAATTACTATATCCATAAGGTGAGGAGACAAAAGAGAGAGGAGAAATGGGTGAGAGAGAAAGAAGACTATATCCATAAGGTGAGGAGAGAAAAGAGAGAGGAGAAATGGGTGAGAGAGAGAGAGAGAGAGGAGGGATTTGACATGTGATACTTGGCGTTCATTAATTGGAATAAGAGAGGAATTAGGTGAAGAGTGACATGTATTAATGGTTAATTGGATGTTACTGAGCTTTACTGTCAAGTCAACAAAGAAAAAAAGAAAAAGATGACATGTGCATTTTACTGTCGTATTAACAAATATAATTAGTCAAAATTAATCGGCTCTCTAACTAAAAGCAAAATTGCTCAAATTTTAAAATATTAACGATAACATTTCGCCTTTATTTTTTCTTACTTTTATATATATATATATATATATATATATATATATATATATATATATATATATATATATATATTCCATAACTTTTTCTTGAAAAGACACAATTTTCACTTTTGAAGTCCCTAACTAAGGCATGATTCATGTCCTTTTTCTGCACTCTTTTATCAGTTCTTTATATAATAAATTGCTAGTATTTTTTGAAATAAAGAAAAGATATATTAATTAAACCAAATCAACCTGCAAAGCAGGGTACACGAAAGTTGGAGCATTTTTCCAAAGAACAGGGTAAGAGAAGTTAAGGGATGCTTTGGCTAAAAGATGGGCAATAGAGTTAGCTAAACGATACACAAAAGAAAAGTTATAACCAGCAACATCCTACAAAGGGTGATACAATCACGAATAATTAAACCTAGACTTGAATCATCACTCTTTTTGCCCTGCTTGCAATTGCCTTCAAAGATGACTTGGGAAAGATTTTTGTCTTTTGCCCATAAGATGGCCTCCTAGATTGAAGCAGCTTCTGCAAGAGTAGGATCAAAGTACCCATTCAAGGGGCCAGAACAAGATGAGATGCATTCTCCCTTCTCATTTCTAACAATAAAATCGAAACCAGCTAGGAGAGAATTGGGAAAAAGAGCAACATCATGAGGAGACCATGTAATACCCCGTTACCCCCGTTGGAAGGATACCAGAGCGCTACCACGACGGTCACTCACGCTCAAGCATACAACTCAGCAGAAGCAAACAATAAAGCGATAAAACATAAACAAACTAAAACATAATATATATATACACTACAAATTAGACATTATCCGAATATTACAAAAATAATATAACAAAAAATAATATACAAAAGAAATACAGGAGGAGCACCAAAATAACAAAAGGACTTCTAAACTCCTATGTGGCCAACCTTGCAGATGCGCGACTCGAACCGAATAAAAAACCTGTCACCTATACGGGAAAAGAATCCGTGTTAAGCGATAACGTTTAGTGGGGAGGAACAAATACAAAGAGCACAGTACAATAATATCATGCAGAAAATACTTATAAATAAACATTAACGGACTGAAATCTTCAAATAACAAAAGATAAGAATACAGAACACAGAATCATCAAACTTAAGCAATTAAAAATAACAAACATTATACACAATCCCAAAACCAACAAAAGCCACTCAAAAGACCTAACACTTCACTGAACAAGCAAATAACACAACTATAATCGCCTGAATTTTATATGCTGTGGATACGGGAGCACTGCACTCAACTGGATACTGCGAACAGTATCAAAGTGAGAGACCAAAACCTCAATCACACACTGCACGGGAGACCGAAGTCTCAAAATATTTTATTGTGGAGACCGAAGCCTCAAGACATTTTATCACTGCACGAAAAGAGGTCGGCCGATCGACCCAAACGGGGCCTACACAGATAGTTGTATTCTTATATCCCTAAATAAGCATGCTTATCTATCCACTACTATGATACTTCAGGCTCAACTCACTCACTCTAACAGACCACTGGACTAAATCAAAACCCAGAATCAGAACACTAAAATAGTAACTAATATCAACACGAGACATTCCACTTGATAGAACTATAATCACAAAACATTCACTCAATTCAAAACATTTACATTGACAGGGCATAATCAAAGACATGAGCCATGCAATAGTGAGAAACCGTGCAAAGTGGGGCAAAAGAATCACTTTGGAAAAATAGGGCAGGCAGGAAAGGGTTCTATCGCGAATGCGACGGGCGTTGCGCTTGCGACAGAGAGCATACGCGCTCGCGACGAAGCACTCTCGGCAAACACTCGCAATACCGAGCTCTATCGCGCTCGCGACAAATGTTGCGCCCGCGATAGAGACCGGACATCTCCCCTTCGCGATCGTGCTCGCAGGCGCATTCGCGCTGGGCTCGGCTCGCCACAGCTCGGCCTACCAAGCTCTCTGTCACGCTCGCGATATGCGTCGCGCTCACGACAGAGGGCTCCTCAGCAACATAAGAGCCATTTCGCACTCTGTCGCGCTCGCGACAGCCCAGAATTGCCCAGGAATTGCTCTTCACTGCACTTCCTTCCATCTCATCCGACACTAAAACCACTCAATCATGCACTAATACTTTCCTCCTCAATCCAAAGCATACCAAGACATGCTTAATATCAAAATACACTCAAATCACACTAATTTGCACAAGAATTTACAATTGAATCACTAAGGCAAACAAACCATGTTTTACACTACTCATGAAATTTAGCACCAAACTCACATGCATACTACTCAATCGCTAGCATGCGTTGCTAACAAAATACCCATACTAACACATACATAAACTCAAATAAAGCACACAAGATTTCCATGAACTGAAACACAACACGCACACATGATCCGAAAGAGAAAGCAAGTAGACAAAGATCCCAAACCTCTTGTAGTTCAAAACCCAGCTGATCTTCAACCTTGAACCTTCTCCTTGCCTTTGCTCTTCTTCTTGCCACCCACAACTTGCACAAAACCCAGCCAAACCAACACCAAATCAAACCCAGAAATCCCAGCCAAAGAAAATGAAAAAGGGAAAAAGAAGAAGAAGAAACGAGACCCACAAGACTTAACTCTTCAAAACCCAGCTCAAATCTTCAGAAATCCTACTCAAATCTTAAAGGAAATCACACAAGGAAGGAGTGGAAAGCAGAAAATGAAGAAGAAAAAGAGGGAGAAGACGGAAAGAGGAAGAGGGGAAGGTAGCGTCCACGGGAAGCCAACAAAATCTGCACTCCCTCTCTCCTCCTTTCATTTCCCTTTCTTTTCCCCATTAATTACCTCCACCAACCAGCCATGTGTCACTTTCCTATGATCCCAAGTGTCCAAATCTTGACTTACTTCCCAACTAAACACTATACCTATAAACCACTTGATCACAATTCATGAAACACTTACATATAAGGCACCAAACACCCACCTCACTAGATTACTTCTAAAAGAACCACATTACCTCCTTAGCATAATACTCACAATCCACTAGATAAATCCCTTCATTTAACATAACATTAAATCTAATTTGCAAATACATCATTTTGATCCAAATTTTCTCACGCACGCAAATTACTGAAATACCCTTAATTTTTTGACTTGTCACGCAAATTTCGACTAGGCCCTCTTTGGGTCGTTACAGACCATGAGGTGGTTTGTACAAGTGTATGAGTTGGCTGTAAAATAGGATATAAGTCTTTGGTTAGTGATAATACCCTATATATTGAAAAACATATGGAGGCCCAAGTTAGGCCCAAAAACTGTAAGGCCCAAAGAATGACACGGGAGGGAGTCATTGAGCTGTCACACGAGACGTCCGATTGGATTGACCGGACAAAACCCCTGCTAATCCACTAACACACTCCATCACCATACTTTCCTGACCATCTCTTATCACATCATCTAACTACTCTGACATAGAGGGTAGATCACTCGATTTCATCTCTCAAACCCCTATAAATACATTAAAGGTAAAGGCTTAGGTAACATACATAGAGACACTCTCTCTATATTTTCTCTCTCTAAAGTCTCTTACTGACTTAACCTTTGAAGAGCTAATGCCCGGTCTGACCGGGCTAGCCTTTTTTGTAGGTTCTGGACCTTGTGCCAATCCGATCGGCTAGTCCCTTAATCCTCATTCTGATATCCTCTGGATTATTATTTGGTGCTTTTGTTAAGAGCCGAGATGGCAGGATTAGAACATTGTAAATACTCCAAAGCAGAGAGAATAATTAAACATTGAAAAAAACATCTAGTAGGGCCAAGGCCTACCATTGTATAGGATGAACCTTCAATCACCCATTTTTGTTAGATTGCAACACAGCTGGCCAAAATTTCTATCTCCAAAAAGGGTTTAAAAGCCAGGAAAAAGTGTCATGCGGTCCAAAAGGACATGTAACTTCATACCTTAATAGAGGATTCTGAGGTTGACAGTGAAAGAGGAAAAGACACAGAGAAATAAAGGAATCACAGCTCGGATCAGAAGGCAAAACATCCGATAAAAAATATATGTCTTTGTCAAGAAGAACGCTGAGAAAGACTAGAATAAAAGAGCACATTCTCATTCCAAGTTAAGACGAAATAACCTATGCTCGTCCCAAGCTAAGACGAATCAAGGTAGAAAAAAGCATGGATAGAAACACTGCCACAGTGATCTGACTTGATAAATAATGACATTTAGATGCTGGGACTGGTGAAATTCATTCAGTATAATAAATAGCCTAAAAGGAGAATGAAAATTCCTTGGGAATGGCAAAGATTCATCCAGAATGAAATGGATCGCATGGCATGCAGTAAACATTCTAGACCGATAAAAAATATCCCGGATCCTCCCAAGGCTCATCAAAGAAGAAGATGTCGAAAGAACACTTCGATGAGAGAAGATACTCCTCATCCCAAGCTAGAACGAAAAAGCTTGCACTCATCCAAAAAGAAATGAAATGAGTTGTATTGCGTGCTGAGGAAAACCTTCCCGGACAAAGATCAAGGAACGATGGGAATATCCATCCCAATTATAGTGGAAGCAATTCTCCAGCGAAGTAGAGCAGAGCGGCCCACTCGAAGAGGAAAAATTCATTCGGAGAAGAAAAATCTTCGATTGGGGGGTGCCTGTTCCTGGGGGAAGCTTCAAATAAAATAAAAGGTAAAAGGAGAAAAAACTTTAACAATGAAGCCCTCCAATAAAGCACTACCCCAACAAAGCCAAAGGGAGTGAAAGGCAAAAAGGCTTCACAAGAAAGCCCTATTTACCAAAGCCATAAGCATGGAAAATGTGGAAAATTAGATATCTTTAAGCTCCGAACATGGTTGCCAAAGAAAAGACACTCAGAATGGCAACCCACTACAGAAGTCAAGAAATCACCCAGATACCAACCTCGACGATGAGAAAAGGATAAGTCAAGAAATCTCCCAGACATCGACCCCAGGGCCTCGCAAGTATGCCTTGGTAGAGACCCGGCCATATCGAACAGAAGGTCGATTGGAGAAGCTGTCAACCCAAGCTGAAGAAAGCAAACTCCTAAATACCTCCCTTAAAGATAATGCCCGGAGATCTGAGATAACCACTGAATGCCCACTCGAGACATCTTACCTTGACAAAAATTGAAGTTTTTCGAAGGCCATGCGAGTATCAACGCATCTGACGAAAGGTACTCTACATATACCAATATAGTTGATTATTAAATATATGTATTGTAGATTTATGAGAATTATACAAGTCATTTATTCACTTTGCCTTGAAAAAGCAAACAACAATTAAATTTGGGCTGAATAACTCTTAAACAAGCAACAAAATCCATCTCAGACCGGATTCATTAGAAAAATAACCATTTAGACTTCTCCTCGGTCGATAAACTCCCGAGAGCCAAACCATTTCAATTTTTCCTTGGTCGATAAACTCTCGGGAGTGGAACCATTTAAACTTCGCTTCAGTCGATAAACTCCAGAGAGTAGAACCATTTAAACTTCGTAGAATCATTTAAAGTTCTCCGCAGTCGATGAACTCTTGAGATTCGAATCATTTAAAATTTTCCTCGATCAATGAACTCTCGAGAACTGAACCATTTAAACTTTGACTGGATCGATGAATCCTCGAGAGCCGAATCATTTAAACTTCGCCTCGGTCGATGAACTCCCGACAACCGAATCATTAAAAGTTTACCTTGGTAGATAAACTCCCAAAGCTTTGTATTATGATCGACACGATCACATCCAATCGGATAGATAAAATTACATCGTGGAAACTCGCGACATCAAAAATCCTAGAGGATAGCGATAACTCCCAAACGTATTATTTTGGTCTAAATAATCACCCTTAGAAAATGAAACACTTTGGTCAAAGGCCATTGCAACTGACCCACTCAAACTTATGGCTAAACTAATCGCTTTTATCTAATCGGATCACTCTTCAAAAGTCATCAGAAAATCCTGTATATCTATGATTTAGAAACTTCAAAGGCTCCATATGCAAACAGGGAATTCCAATCAAAACGATCACGAATATGCAAATTGAATTCTTTCTGAGAATTCGTGAAATGAGTTCGAATTCACTACTTGCATAACTTGAAAATATCAATCGAAAATAACCTTCACTTCTGAGAAGTTAATTGACTCTAGAAAGGCGAAGTTGTCTGGAAAATAGTCCTAAACACCAGACAGAGGGAAGGAAAAATTTCACCCTCCTACGATTGCTCTTATAGTATTCATCAAAGATGGTAATAAAATATATGATTATTGATTGAATCGCTTAATCGCATAAATTGCTTAATCTACTAATTAGATTTACGTTTGAAATTTGAGGAATCATCCAAGCATGAAAGACAGAAAGAAACTTTTATTACAAAGCAATAAATAAAGAACAAGAAAATGAATTAGAAGATGAGTATTTTATTAAAATTTGCAGGTATAAAAATTACATCAGATAAAAGAAATTTCTATCTAGATTTCTTCAAAGCAGGATAGAACACTAGAAAATAACCTTTGCCAGACCCATGCAGTGATGCAATCTTCTTCCTTTCCAGGCACTGGTCCTTTGAAGTTCGATGAAGAAAAATAGAAAATAGAGAAGAAAATACAAAGTCCTAGCCATTCCTTATTCATCATCATCACCTCAGATCATAATCCCCCTAGAATCTAGAATGAACGCAAAATTGAAAGCCAAAGGGAAATCGAGAAAATGCGGGAAAGATATATTCATTCATCTTCCTAAAATAGAGAAAGGTCTATGGGCAAAGGATTAGAAAATCTTGAGGTGTTTGAACAATCTCATTTTGAAAAATTATTAGAAAGAAGAAAGCAAAAAAGCTTAAGAAATACAAAAGAAGAGTTTACCTATTTATAGGAAATCTCAAGAAGCTTACCTCGCAAGCCAAGACTTCAATACAGGATGACATGGCACCCTATGATTGGTAAAGAACCGAAATCCGAAGTGTTAAAGTCTCAAAGAGTGAAGCGTCACTATAATAAAGTGCGAGGAATGAAACGGCAGCCATTAAATGCACCACAAATCTGGAAATGAAACAACATTTCTAGACGCAACGGACAAAATGTCTGAATCCAATGGATTGATCAGAAATAAATTTCCATTGGACTGACCTGACGGCGTGTATATCATCAAACCCTACTCGAAGGGAGGCAATCCAGATAAATAAAGTCTACTGATCGCCCAATCGGGCAAATAAGCCAACCATCATTTGTGAAAAATTGAAAAGGCTAAAATGATGACAGCATGACCCCGACGTACCGATCGAATAACACAAGCAAGGGAGAAATTCGCCCATGAAAAAATAAAGATCTACTCCAAGGAAATGAAATAGTAAGACACCTTGACCCGTTCATACTGGAAGGATGAATGATTGAACAATAATATCCGGATGTCCCCCCTGATCCAATCGAAATGGCAAAAAAAGAGACAATGCTACTTCCGGGAAGTGAGGAGAATCCCTGAAAGCGTAAAGTTCCAGCATCTCGATTAGACAAACATAAGCAAAAGAGAAGAAATCACTTGTAAGAAAGCAAAAGACAACCGCTACAACGGGATTTCAACTCCAAGATAGATGCTGAAAGCGCTTCAAATTCGAATATACTATCAAAGAAGCCAAAAGGATCAAATTATCTTTACTTTGAAATTCAGAAATTCACGAGGTTCTCGGATCGACATGTAGGATGTTTTGTTGTTTCTAATCATGGTCACCTAGTGGGAGCCGCTTCGAATATTAATGAGCATTAGTACCACATTTGATCGTGTTTTTCAAATGGGTCACTAGCCTAGTCAAATTCTAAAGAGGGGAAAAATGTTGATAGCATTCATGCGAGAGGCGAAAGAAAAGCAACAGTGAGCTAGAAATTGGGAATTTTATCTCTATGATACATACAAAGAGTTTATTTAACATCATCTGGTTAATAACATTTTTCGATCGTTTGCAAAATAAACTAATTCATCGTTAAAATGGCATATATAAAAGCAATAGATGATGAAGCAAGACATTTTATTAAATCTCCCAAGGTATATCAAAAGAAAATTGCAACATAAAGAAATTCCTGTCTAATCTTCTTTAAATTCCAGCCCAGCACTCTAAGAACACCTCTCATCAACTCGAGCAGTACTTCAACTTTTTTTCCCTCCGATGTCTAGTATCAATACTCTCTTCACCCTTAGCAGGGTCCTTCTAAACTTTTCCAGTGGTGCAAAATGGGAAGTAGAGAAATTAAGGGAATAAAGAGGGAAGTCACGAAAATAGAGAAGAAAGTACGGATCTGATGACCTCCCTCCTATCACCATGACAAGGGAACACCAAACAAAAAGGTAAAACTCATTCCTCATCCTATAATGGTAGAAAGATGGGAAGAGCAAAAGCAGAAATATCTTGAAATATTTAAAGAAATTCATGAGAAAGAGAAAAAAGAAGTCCGTGAGAAAAAGGAAGGAAGGATGAAAGGTACAATGGAAAGGAACCACCTATTTATAAGATTTCTTTTCAAGCTATGTAGAAGAAACGACTCGAGACACGTGGCGGCCCACAACTAGAACAACAAAAATTTGAAGGGTAATCAGCGCAAAAAATGCAGCAACAAGTGCATTTTGCGAAACATCCGGCATTGATTCTGCAATATGGAAAAATGGAATGTCACCACCATGAACACGTCAAACGAAATGACCAATGTTCAAATATAATGAAAATGAGGCATTATTGTCAATAAGCATACAGTTAAAAGCTCCCAATCGATAGTCTGATATACCAATGAGATAATACAAACGAGAAGAAAAATTTGCCGTTTGGGAGAAATACAATTTTACACCAAGTCGGATATCGAAAGCACTATGATATCAATGTTTTTTGGTATCGAGACAAGAAATACCCAACAAAAGAAATCATAAATTAGAAATCAAGAGTTTTATTAAAAAATCTCGAGATGCAAAATAACACAGAAGCTATCCTATCTAATGGCTCGGCGTTAACCGGATCTTAAAGGTGCTCTATTTGCCAGAAAGCTTCAAGGAAATCCAATTTGGCCGCCTTCGCAAATTGCCTTGAATTTACTGCCCCTTCCTTCTTCAACTCCTAACCATCGACTTCACAAATTCACCCAATGGTGAGAAAGGGAAAAAGAAGTAGAAGTCAAAAATGGAAAGGAAAACGCTGATCCGGGAGCAAAGAGGCCCTTGATTTGTAAGCAAAGAATGCCCTGTTCTAACCTCAGGTTCACGTAAAGCAATGAAATGATGCAACCAGAAGACTATTCGTTCCTCCATAAGAGGAACTTAATTCATTCATCTTCCTAAAATGAAGGGATACCAGGAAAAAGAAAGATAAGAAAACTTTCAGATACTTAAGTAACTTTATGAAGGAATGATAGCAAAAACGATCGTAAGAGAAAACAACGAGAAAACTTGTTTATTTATAATGTGAAAACCCCCTCTGAAAACACAAAACTACAGGTATTTGAGTCATGTATTGACATAGAGAAATTGAGACGATAGCAATATGAGTATGTCAGAAGAAATGTCTATCAATAAGTACTCCAAAATCCCTTTAAAAGAGAGACATCTCGATATGACAAAATAGTTCAAGAGCTACAGATTTTTATTGGTACCATCCGATGGGGGGACAAATGATAATACCCTATCTATTGAAAAACATCTAGAGGCCCAAGTTAGGCCTAAAAACCATAAAGCCCAAAGAATGACACGAAAGGGAGTAAGTGAGCTATTAATCCACTGACATACTCCATCGCCATACTTTCCTGACCATCTCTTGTCACATCATCTACCTACTCTGACATAGAGGGCAGATCACTCGATTACATCTCTCAAACCCCCTATAAATACATTGAAGGTAAAGGCTCAGGTAACACACATAGAAACACTCTCTCTCTATATTTTCTCTTTCTAAAGGCTCTTACTAATTTAACCTTTGAAAAGCTAATGCCCGATCAGACCGAGTTAGCCTTTCTTACAGGTTCTGGACCTTCTGCCAATCCGATCGACTAGTCCCTTAATCCTCATTCTGATATCCTCAAGATTATTAGTTAGGAAGGACTAATCCTGGACATTGTAGAGGGCGGACTTGATGATAGCAAAATAAGGAGAGCTTTTTGTTATAATGCAATCTGTCATTACATTTCAACATATTTCTAGTGGTTTTTGTAGTATTTTTAGTTAATTCATTTGCATTTGTAGCTTAATTCTTGTTAAATGTTGAATTAGATTGATTTTTGTGTTTTTCTCTCATTTTCTAGGTAAATTTAGATTGATTTGTTGCTTTTGTATGTATTGGAACAAAATTGGGGAAACTAAGTGGATTTAAATTAGTTTTGGGCACTTTTCTCCAGTTACGGCCTTGAATGTTATATTTTTCATGGCTGTGAGGTTCCAATTTCCCAGTATCACAAGATGGTTTTTCTTTCGTTACAGTCGTAAGTACTATATTGGTCATGGCCGTGACCTCTCGTAAAATTAGTTTTTCAGCAGCGCATTTTTAATTGAGTTTTGAGCACTCTTTCTCTTTTTAGAACTCAATTTTGACCAAGAAAAATGGTGGAAAGCACCCCATTAGACTAGTTTTACGGAAAGATTAGTTTGTTTAGTTAGATTTCTTAGATTCTTTTCAATATGGATTAATCATCAATTTTTGGGAGATTCAAGCTTGGAGGAGCTGCAAATATTCTGGGTTTCTTCAACTTCTCTCCGAAATTGTAATTATAATTTCTACTCTTTTGAGTTTGATTAATGTTATAACCCGTAGTTCTTTTATATTTTTTTTATTTTATCTAATAATTCTTTTAATTATTAATAAATATTAAATAGATAAGTAATAACTGAAAATCCTTTTTCCACCCCACTTCCCTAACCTTTAGTCCCCTATTCTAATTAAACTCCTCCTCTAAAAAGCTTAAACACATAAACTACATCAAAACTGATAAAAATACGTTTATTCTTTAATAGCCACCAAATAAAAGCTTTGGATTTCAATTGCTCCTGCTAAACTTCTGCATTACTTGGGTCTTGAGGCTTAAATTTATAATATTTTAAGGTTAGTTAATTTAAACTTTTAATTTAATTGACTTATTTTATTATTAATTTTTGTTTGCTCCTGTATTGATGTTTTACAACCAGATTTTTATTAGTTTGTTTTCCTAAATATTGTTCTCTTTGAAAACTTAGAAAAAAAAAATTAATGTAAATTTCATGTATTCCTTTTACTCAAATAAAGAATCACTTTTAAAATTTTGTCCTTTCTTAAAGCTAACATATTTTCATAATTCACATCTTCTCAAATTGGGATTTGATATAAAGAATGCTAATATCCCTGCCAAGTTCAGAATTATTATTATTATTATTATTATTATTATTAAAAAGAATAAACATTGTTGCCGTTGGTATTAATATTTTTATTGATTGGGTTGACAAATAAAACCACTGCATTCTTTTCAGTGAAGATTTTGGAACCAAACAACACTATTTTCATAATATTATTAGTACTGCCAAAGACTTGAAACAAAAGAAATATATATATATATATCATATGCTTTGTACTATGCAAAAATTTCGTGGTCCACCATTTTCAATCTTGGTCTCTTTTGTTAATATTAAGAATTTCAAACTAAATTATGCATTATTAATTTGTTTCTATTTTCTTGAACTTTCAATAAAACTTCACCATTATTATTTTTATTCTAAAAATCTATAGACATTTTATTATTAATATAGGATTTTTTTCCCCATTTTAAGTTAGTAGGGTAGACATTAAGCTTGTTAAGTTTTCTTAGTCATTGTAGTTGTTAGGATATTAACCCTTTCTTGTTTGATTAGGAAATTTCGATACTCCCGTGACAGATTGAGTGGTTTCTACGTACATTACTTCTAACTTGTTTGGAATTACAGGTGAGTGGTAATTACGGTACACATTTGTTTTAAAGAAATTATCTTTTAAATTTTGACACAAAATATTTTGTTTATTAAGTTCTATTTAATTGAAAATATTTTAGTCCTTTATCAAATGAATTTGTACAATTTATTTCTATGTTAATTTTCTACCAGTATTTATTTATTTTTATTATATTAGTTTTACGCAAATTATACTTTTTGTTTATTTTGTTGTTTTAATTAATATTTTGATTTGTCTAATTTTACTTAGTTGAATATTATCCGTTTTAGAGTTTTAGATTCTGAGAACAGGCTTCTGAATTACCTTCTGTTTATTTTATATTTCAATGAATGATTTGGTCTATTTAGATGAACTTATTTGAACAGTGTATCAAATTAATTGAGCTTATTTGTTATCCGAAATGATATTTGTTTTCTGTTAAAATTTCTAATATGTTGTATTAATGAAAAGTGTTTTCAAACCAGTACATGTGATCAGTTATTATCCGTATTTATATCTGGCTCTATTGAGCGATCTGCTATCTGAATCTGCATCTGGTTCTGCCACAGATATCCCATGTTTAGGAAAGTACATAATTTGCTGTCATGCATCATTTGTCATTGACACCTGCATTAGAAGCATTGCATGATATCTGTGGTGGGAACCTCTGTTATCTGGCCTTTGGTGGTGTGGAGTATCACCATCCTGTTAAATTGTACCATGATTTTGAACTGTAAATTTAATTCTTTACAATTTTCCTGTCTACTAGATGATTCATTTTACGGCTTATTATACTATTTTAGTTGCTAATATATTTTGTTAAATTACTTTGAATTATTGCCTGTTCTCAGTCCGTTGTGTGCTGTAATTATCATTCACTGAGTCGTTGTACTCAAACCACGTCCGCTCTACCCTCTTTGTTTTGCAGATTAGTATTTATTCTCGGTTAGTTCCAGCTTTGTTCCTTCTTTTGGTGAGGATCTTTTTGTTGATATTATGTTTCAATCAGTTTTTTTTGTAGAACTTTTGAATCTCGAATTATTTCTTTTATTCTACAGAGACTCCATAGTTTAATTTTGGCATGTATTTGGAACTTTAAGATTGGACTTTGAACTTTAGCACTTTTGCTTTTTGAGGACTTTCTATAAATTGAATAACTTATATAGTTTTGATAGTACGGTAAGGCTAGCATGAACTATTATTTAGGTAGTTTATGCGCCGGTCATGACTAAATTTGGGTCATGACAAAGTTGGTATCAGAGCACGGTTTAGAATCCTATAAACTGCGAGGTTACGGAAAGTTCACATTGCTTTCTTCTGCACATCTACATGATATAAATTGCTACCATTCTTTGCTAAATCCCTTAATTGATCATTGATCATAATTTTGCCTGATGTTAGGTCGTGATGGCGCCAAAACGAAAAGAGACTGGTAAGGCTAAGGCCAAAGTAACAAAAAAGCGTGGGGTTACCATCGAGCAATCTGTTCAAGCTGAAGAAGAGCCATCACAACCGATAAGGCAAACATCCCAACCTTTTCAACCTATTGGAGACACATTTGGGTCTACTCGTATCTCCAAGAAAGATCTAGCTGCAAGCTTACAAGGGGGTGTGTCAAGCAGTCCAAACAATGTCTAATTATTTAATTGAACAGAGGCAACAGGGGGTTGTGATGCCTAATGCTGCTTTGTCTCAAGAGAGAGCTCAATTTCAAGACACTAGTGATTTTCTCAGATTGCAGCCTCCTACATTTTCTGGTGAGGATGTTTCAACAGACCCTATGGATTTTCTTGAGGCTATGGACTGTTGCTATGAAGTATTAGCATGTGCTAGCTCCAGGATGGTGACATTTGCAGCTAATCAATTACAAGGAGTGGCATACAGCTGGTACAAGTCAAAGAAAGTAGAAAAAGCTAATGATATATTTTTGTGGCCTGAGTTTCGATCCCCTTTCATGGAGAGGTCTATTACTCCTAGCTTACAAGAGGCTAAGGCTAGAGAGTTTGAAATGTTGAGGCAAGGTAGTATGTCAGTCATTGAGTATGAGATGAAATTTACCAGATTGGCCCGTTTTGGGGAGTATTTGATTCCTACTGAAGAGAAAAAGGCCAGAAGATTTGAAAGAGGTCTTCGAGATAGATTAGTTGACCGTATAGCTCCTTTAATACTTCCTACTTTTGATGCTGTTGTTGATCGAGCTCGATAGATGGAGATAGTTGATGAAGAGCATAGGGCCCGAGAGCAACATAAGAAGCTTAGGGTTGAGTCGCATTATGGTAATCAGAATAGAGGAGGACAGGTTATGAAGGGGCAGAGTAATTCAGGCTATCAGCAAGGAAAATAGGGATCTCAATCAACTATTAGATATGAAGGACAACGCAAAATTGGACAAACACATGATTAGAGGTCACAGACATCTATTGTTCCCACCAGTCAGAATAGCTCAGCATATTCTTCTTCCACTTGTCAGCATTATGGTAAGAATCATGGTGGTCATACTTGTTATCGAGCTACCGGAGCATGCTTTGGATGTGGTCAGATTGGACATCTCAGGAAGGATTGTCCTACTGTTAACACGACTCAGAGTACATCCCCAGTTCTTTCTAGTGGCACTCAGATAGTTGCTCAGCATGGAGGTAGAGGTCGTGGTCAGGGTAATTGAGGTGTTGGAGGTAGAGGCTCTACTACATCCCAGGGTCGGGGTCAGACCAGGATTTATGCCATGACACAACAGGATGCTCAGGCATCTAACAATGTGGTGACAGGTACAATTTCCATCTGCTCAATTGATACCAAGGTTTTGTTTTATTCGGGTTCAACACATTCTTTTGTATCTCCTTATCTATCTATGAAGCTTAGTAAAACACCTAAACTTTTAGATGATCCCTTATCTATGGCAACACCTATGGGGGATGTTTTACATGCAAATTTGGTTTATAAGGAATGTAATTTACAGATTGGGGGTAGGGAGATGTTAGCTAACCTTGTATTATTGGATATTCTAGACTTTGATGTAATTCTAGGAATGGACTGGTTGGCATCTTATCATGCTACAGTGGACTGTTATAACAAGTTTGTTACTTTTAATATTCATGGGGAGGAAAAGTTTCTTTTTCAGGGAGATCGTAGTATGGCCCCCAACAATCTTATTTCTGCAATTAGTGCTAAGAGATTATTGCGCAAGAAATGTCAGGGATTTTTGGCCTATGTTAGGAATACACAGTCTGATGAGGTTAATATAGATCAAGTTCGTATTGTTAAGAAGTTTGCTGATGTGTTTCCTGATGAGCTACAAGGACTGCCACCAGAAAGGATGATTGACTTTAGCATTGACTTGGTTCCTGGAATAGAACCTATATCAATGGCTCCTTATCGAATGGCGCCTGCCGAGTTAAAAGAGTTAAAGGAGCAATTGCAAGACCTACTGGATAAAGGGTTCATACGACCTAGTGTGTCTCCTTGGGGTGCTCCTGTTTTATTTGTGAAAAAGAAAGATGGGTCCATGAGGTTATGCATTGATTATAGACAGCTGAATAAGGTGACTATACATAATAAATATCCTCTCCCTCGAATTGATGATTTGTTTGATCAGTTTCAAGGTGCCTGATGTTTCTCAAAAATTGATCTTCGATCAGGATACCACCAGTTGAGAATAAAAAAGGAAGACATTCCTAAAACTGTATTTCGGACCAGATATGGGCATTATGAATTTTTGGTGATGCCATTTGGTCTCACAAATGCCCTAGCTGCTTTTATGGACCTGATGAATAGGGTTTTCAAACCATATTTGGATAAATTTGTGATAGTATTTATTGATGACATCCTCGTGTACTCAAAAAGTGAGGAAGAACATGAGCAGCATTTGAAAATTGTTCTTCAGACCTTAAGGGATCAACAATTGTATGCAAAATTTTCTAAATGTGAGTTCTGGTTGGACAGTGTGACATTTTTGGGTCATGTGATATCTAAAGATGGGGTGAGTGTTGATCAAAAGAAGATAAAAGCTGTACTCCATTGGCCAAGGCCAACCACAGTGTCTGAAATTCATAGTTTCCTAGGTTTAGCGGGATATTACAGGCGGTTTGTGCAGGATTTTTCTCGCATTGCTGCTCCTTTAACAAAGCTAACTCAGAAAAATGTGAAGTTTCAGTGGTCAGAAGCTTGTGAAAAGAGCTTTCAAGAATTCAAAATCCGTTTGACTACAGCACCTATTTTGACACTTCCATCTGGGTTAGGAGGGTATACAGTTTATTGTGATGCTTCCAGGGTTGGTCTAGAATGTGTCTTGATGCAACATGGTTGAGTGATTGCTTATGCTTCTCGCCAATTAAAGAAACACGAGCAAAATTATCCCACGCATGATTTAGAGATGGCAGCAGTGATTTTTGCCTTAAAAATTTGGAGGCATTACTTGTATGGTGAGACATGTGAAATTTTCACTGATCATAAGAACTTGAAATATATCTTTGATCAGTGTGACCTTAATCTTAGGCAGAGAAGATGGGTGGAATTGCTTAAAGACTATGATTGCACTATACAGTATCATCCTGGGAAAGCTAATGTTATGGCTGATGCATTAAGCAGAAAATCTTTGGGCACTCTAGCTCATTTATCTATAGCACGGAGACCCATGGTTAGGAAGTTTCATGAGTTGATGGACCATGGTGTCAAATTTGAGGTTATATCGGGGTCTCTTTTTGCTTATATTTGTGTTAGGCCAATCCTTGTGGATAGAATTAAAGAAGCCCAACAGGTAGACCCTAAGTTGTAAGGGTTGATGGATGATGTTTATCAGGGTAAGGTTCAAGATTTTGTGATAGGGGATGATAAGCTTCTTCGTTATGGCAGTAGACTCTGTGTCCCAGATGTTAAAGATTTAAAGAGGAAAATTTTAGAAGAGGCACATTATTCTGCTTATACTGTACACCCTGGTGCTACAAAAATGTATTGAGATCTGAGAGAATTATATTGGTGGAGTGGGATGAAAAGAGATGTTGCTGATTTTGTGGCTAAGTGTCTTACTTATCAACAAGTGAAGGCAGAACATCAGAGACCATCTAGTTTACTTCAACCTCTTTCCATTCCTGAGTGGAAGTGGGAAAACATTGCTATGGATTTTTTAGTCGGGTTACCACGTACTCGAGGTAGTTTTGAGTCAATTTGGGTGATTGTGGATCGGTTGACTAAATCTGCTCATTTCGTGCCTGTGAAAATGACATATGATTGTTCCAAACTAGCTCAATTGTACATTGATGAGATAGTTAGGCTTTATGGGGTTCCAGTTTCCATTGTGTCTGATCGCGGTGCTCAATTCACTTCTCATTTTTAGAGGGCATTTCAGGAAGCTTTAGGGACTAAGTTACAGTTTAGTACAGCTTTTCACCCCCAGACAGATGGTTAATCAGAAAGGACCATTCAAACCCTTGAGGATATGCTTCGTGCTTGTATTATGAATTTTGGTGGTAATTGGGATCATCACCTACCCTTGGTGGAGTTTGCTTATAATAATAGCTATCAAGCTAGTATTGAAATGGCACCTTATGAGGCTTTATATGGACGTAAATGTAGATCCCCTATTTGTTGGTCTGAGATTGGAGAGAAGAGGTTAACTAGGCCATAACTGATACAATTAACTTCAGAGAAGGTTCGTACTATTCAAGACAAACTCCTGATAGCTCAAAGTAGACAAAAGAGTTATACTGATCCTAGGCGTAAAGATGTACATTTCATGGTTGGCGATCACGTGTTTTTAAGAGTTTCACCTATGAAATGAGTAATGAGATTTGGCAAGAAAGGAAAACTAAGTCCTCACTATATTGGGCCTTTTGAGATTCTTAAAAAGATTGGTGCCGTTGCATATCGCTTGGCCCTTCCACCCAACTTGTCTTATGTGCACCCCGTTTTCCACATCTCAATGCTCAGGAAGTATATTCTGGATTCTTCACATGTTTTAAAGCCGCAGATTGTTAAGTTTAGTGAGGATTTGTCTTATGAGGAGAAACCAGTAGAGATTTTGGATCGCCAGATTAGAAAGCTTAGATCAAAGGAGATTCCTTTGGTTAAAGTTCGATGGGAGCACCATAGGGTTAGTGAAGCTACATGGGAAGTTGAGTCTGAAAGGAAAGTCAAATATCCTCGACTATTCATTAGCTCAGGTTAGTATCTTTCAAACTTTCAGTTAGAAATTCGAGGACGAATTTTCTGTTAGGGGGGAAGAATGTTATAACCCGTAGTTCTTTTATATATTTTTTTATTTTTATTTTATCTAATAAATCTTTTAATTATTAATAAATATTAAATAGATAAGTAATAACTGGAAATCCCTTTTTCCACCCCACTTCCCTAACCTTTAGTCCCCTATTCTAATTAAACTCCTCCTCTAAAAAGCTTAAACACAGAAACTACATCAAAACTAATAAAAATACGTTTATTCTTTAATAACCACCAAATAAAAGCTTTAGATTTCAATTGCTCCTGCTAAACTTCTGCATTTCTTGGGTTTTGAGGCTTAAATTTATAATATTTTAAGGTTAGTTAATTTAAACTTTTAATTTAATTGACTTATTTTATTATTAATTTTTGTTTGCTCCTGTATTGATGTTTTACAACCAGATTTTTATTAGTTTGTTTTCCTAAATATTGTTCTCTTTGAAAACTTAGAAAAAAAAATTAATGTAAATTTCATGTATTCCTTTTACTCAAATAAAGAATCACTTTTAAAATTTTGTCCTTTCTTAAAGCTAACATATTTTCATAATTCACATCCTCTCAAATTGGGATTTGATATAAAGAATGCTAATATCCCTGCCAAGTTCAGAATTATTATTATTATTATTATTATTATTATTATTATTATTAAAAAGAATAAACATTGTTGCCGTTGGTATTAATATTTTTATTGATTGGGTTGACAAATAAAACCACTGCATTCTTTTCAGTGAAGATTTTGGAATCAAACAACACTATTTTCATAATATTATTAGTACTGCCAAAGACTTGAAACAAAAGAAATATATATATATATATATATATATATATATATATTAATATATCATATGCTTTGTACTATGCAAAAATTTCGTGGTCCACTATTTTCAATCTTGGCCTCTTTTGTTAATATTAAGAATTTCAAACTAAATTATGCATTATTAATTTGTTTCTATTTTCTTGAACTTTTAATAAAACTTCACCATTATTATTTTTATTCTAAAAATCTATAGACATTTTATTATTAATATTGGATTTTTTTCCCCATTTTAAGTTAGTGGGGTAGACATTAAGCTTGTTAAGTTTTCTTAGTCACTGTAGTCGTTAGGATATTAACCCTTTCTTGTTTGATTAGGAAATTTCGATACTCCCATGACAGATTGAGTTGTTTCTACGTATATTACTTCTAGCTTGTTTGGAATTGCAGGTGAGTGGTAACTACGGTACACATTTATTTTAAAGAAACTATCTTTTAAATTTTGACTGCCATAAGAAAGTGATGAAGAATAAGGCAGTGAAATAAAATTAAATAGTGAAATAAAATTAAATAGTAGAATGTAAATCTAAACAGAAACATTTTAGCCTTGGAAAAGGCTAAATATTGGGTTGCCTCCCAAAAGTGCCTCTATTTAACGTCTTTGGCCAGACGTTTTCAGATTTTAGATCCGTTCAATCTGGTTTTAAATCCCATTTGAATAGCCTTCCATTCTTCACCTCCTGCAGATTGGTATTAATTACCAAATTCTTCTTAAAATTGTTAGTATTTCTAAAAATGAAATCTCTACAAAATGAACATTTTAAATTGTTATAATTATCATCCAATTTAAAAGATTCATCAGTAACATTCATTTTATAAATACTAAACACATCACTGGAATTCTTCTGAGTATCACAAACGTGAAATTTAACTATTTCTCCATCAAACTCCACAGTGAATGTATTCTCGTGCACATCAATTTTTGTTTTGGCTGTACTAAGAAATGGTCTCCCTAACAGGATATCTGAAAAATTTAAGGATTTATCATCCTCCATGTCAAGCACATAAAAATCAATTGGAAAAACTAATCCATCAATGTTCACCAAAATATTCTCTAATACTCCTTCAGGGTAAACAAAAGACTTGTCAGCAAGTTGAAGCACTACATTTGTCTCTTTTAATGAACCAACATGCAAAGAAGAATAAATAGACAATGGCATAATATTTATCAAAGATTCTGAATCACACATATCTCTTTTTATCATCACGTTGCCTATACTACAAGGGATGGCAAACATACCTTGGTCTTTACATTTTGAAGGTAATTTTCTTTGAATCATTACAGAGACGTTTTCTCCCATACTCATCCTTTCATTACCAACTAGCTTTTTCTTATTAGCACACAAATTCTTAAGAAATTTAGCATATTGAGGCATTCTATTAATTGCATCAAGTAAAGGAATATTTACCTCAATTTTGCGAAAAATCTCAAAAATATCATTCTCTTTCTTTTTCTTCTTAGATTTTACAAGTCTTTATGGAAAAGGGGGTTGAATGATAAAATTGGGGAGCTGTTCTGAAATGTCCTCCTTGAGTTGTTCATCTTTCACAATTGTCATTTTTGTTTGAGTTTCTGCTTCATTATTCTGGCCACTTTCCCTTGGCAGGGACTGTTCCAGCTCGTTTTCACTTCTCAATATGATTGCACTCACATCATTTTGCATCAGATTCTCTATAGTTTGTGAGGGCAAACGTCCTTGAGACTCTATTCTACTCAAAGATTGTGCAATTTGTCTCATTTGTGTCTCCAAATTCTGAAGCCTGGAATCTGATTTCTTTACATGCTGCTGAAGATCCTGCATCTTAGTGGTTAAAGAATAAACAATATCTTCAAGACTCCTACCTTGTTTAGGACCTAGTTGAGAGGGATGTGGTGAATATTGATGCCTTGCTCCATAACTGAAGTTTGATTGGTCTATCCACCATGGAATTTCAGTTTGCCCATATGGATCATAACTCCATTGTGGTGGACCTGAAAATCCTTCAGGTTCGTAATAATCCTCATGGTAATAAGCTCCATCCCGTTGCTTAATTCTTGCAGCCAAAGTCTGAATAATAAAATCAAGAGAATACATTTATTCAGTTATAAAAAAAATTAAAACTAACAGACACCAATCCTCGGCAACGGCGCCAAAATTTGATGGGTGTCGAAACCACCAAAAATAAAATTTCTACTCTTAACTAGATTTAACTTGCAAATAGCGATGAGTAGGGTCGAATCCACAGGGATTGGTCGAGTTTTAATTTTTTAAATAACCAAAAACAAACAATGAAAATAAATAGGGGGGTTTTGTAAATTAAGAATAAAAAATACATAATTAAAATAGTAACAAATAAAATGCAGAAAAATAAATAAAAATAAAATAAAAGATGAAAAACTCCAGTTAAAGGCATTCGTAGCACAAGATTCAATTTACTGATCATGGACGAAAAGATATTCTAAAATCATGCAATGGATCAGTTATAGTCGTCGGCTTCGCGCTCCTGACCTAATCTTTTCGTATTAATGAATCAATCAAGACAGACTGTAATTAATTCCTAACCAATAAATAACCCTAAATACGCGCAAGGATTTAATTTATTGACAGCATTAAAGAAATAGAAAGACCTGACCTAAGCCAACCGACCTCACGCGAGACCAATTTAGACCAAATCATGCATTTACTCAATGTAATAGCCCTTGTGAGGAAGCTACACTGATTACCACTTGTTATTGTTTTTATCAAACAATTACGGATTTGATAATCTCAATTAGCTATATGCTATTTAATTAAATGAACAACTGGCCATTATTGTGCAAATAATAAATAACAATCGAGATATGGTTTCTCTAAATTTTAGTAAATAACATGAACATCATATGAATTAAAGAGAAAAATAAGCAAGAACAATCTCACGGTAATGAAAAATCCTGGCTTTGAATTAAACCTTTAACTAGAATAAAAATTTAGCCAATCATGGCCAAGAACAAAAATAAAATAAAACTAACAAATTCCTAACACAGAGATTGAAGAACATAGGCTGCGGCAGCTGCCAAAGTTTTTTTCTTCACTTTTTTCTCTCTTTCTCTTATAAAAGAAAACCTAGAAAATTTTGGTAAGAAGTTTATTCCTATCCAAACTTGGAAAATAAAATAAAAATATTAAAAGCAATATTATCCTACTAAAATACTGCCCATTATCCCCTTAATTACAGCTTAATTATCCCTAAAAATCAGACTGAGAAAAGGTGGCGGCTAGGTCAACTTCGGATTAAAAATATAAAAACTACATTCTGCTATCGCGTTTTGGCTGTTAGCCTTGGGCAAGGCAGCTCCTTACCCTTGTCCTTGGGCAAGGCTAAGCCCAAAATCAGCTTTCTGCTTCCAAATTCTTTGATTTTCCTTGGTTGTTCCATATTCACCCCATTTAGCTTCAATTACTTCATTTCCATCACTTTGTTCCTACAATAACAAAAATTACAAAACAAGTGAAAAGTACTAAATTAAGCCAAAATAAAGTGCATTAAAGATATGAAAAACAGACCAAAATATGCAACTTTAGGCAAACATCATTTTCTGATCCATTTGATAGTACAGACATAGCTGCAATTAATAAATTGCATGATTTAAACTTTTCAAACCATTATATTAATTCTCCAATTAATAATATTTCTACTTATGTTCATCTATAAATCATGAGAGACTTCTGGCCAAGTATCATGATTACCCAAGTGGCAGAAAAGTCAAGTGGTTTGACTGAACCCTTCCATAGTACAGTTACCGTGCAATTACTCATTTCACCAAACTTTATCTCATATAGGTTTTGAGTATGGATTTTATCAACTCATGTGAATCTAAATAAAGTTATTCTAATAATTTAAATATTTTCCCAAATGCCCCTTATGGATCCCATCCACCTTGACATTCAAATAAATGTATTATTGAACATGTGAGATAACTCCCACAATAAATCTGGGATGGTGAATTTTTTATTGATCACTCAACTTCATGATATACCCAACCTCCTAACTATATTTACCCCTCGATGGACGTTAGCTGTTATGGAGTCAAAATATATCACTCATTACTTAAAATAACTTTGATGATCTCGAGTCTGATAATACTTGCAGTAGTGCTATGTAGAGATTTCTCACTAACATAAATTTAATATCCATGTGAGGATTCTCATGGCAAGTCTCCAATGTACTTGTTCTTCCTATAAGCATCCACATGTTAGCTTTGATCATCTCTATGATCATAGTTATGAGAACAACCGCTTGAACCATTCAAGAAGCATAACACGTTTTGGTCTATCTGTATTAATAATGTTCTATCTTGTTAATACTATGACTAGGAATATTTAGATATTAACACATTTACATGCAATGGACATCTCACATCATGAACTTTTCATGATTGCCTTTGCACTGTGTTTATAATACCAAAAACTACATTTGTTAATTTACGACATTATGTTAAGCAATGAGTAATTATAACATAGCATTAATGTAATAGCCCGAAATTTACCATAGAAGTATTAAGCATGATTAGGGTAATTAAGTGAGTTTAATTTAGGATTTATAATTTTGGACTAAATTATAATTGAGAATTAAAGGCCTAATTCCATGAAATAAAATAGTTTAGCGACTAAAGTGTAATTTTGCATGAGTAGTGTACAGTAAGGATTAATTAAGTTAAGTTAGGTTAATTAACTTTAATTAAAAGGTAGTGGAGTCCAAGTGTCACACTAAGAACTTGCCACCTAGCATTGAATGGTTAGAAGCTTGACACCTAGGATTGTACATGCAATATATAGGGTGAGTGGAGAGGCAGATTTGTCTTCTCCTTGCATACATTGGACCAAATTTATTTCTCACTCTACTCTTCATTTTTGTCTTCCTTCTCTTATTCTTGATTCCTCTTCGTCTCTTTCTTATTCCTTCATCTTCTTCACTGGTTTTCTAAAGACTTGAGTTGAACTGGTTAAAGAGATCAAGTGATAAGTTAGAAAGGTAATATTGAGTTTGGTTTCCTTTTTCTTTTGATTTAGATTTTAGTTTATAGCTCTAATTCTATTTTACATGTATGTGTATTATTGGTTTGAAGTGAAAGAATCAAGTAGAAAAGCAAAGGTAAAGAGAAGGCTACTTGAGTTGGTGGAGTTGAAGGAGTTGACTTTTAAGGTTTGGGATTTTTCTTTTAATTAATGCATGTTAGATTAGTTAGGGGAAAATTATGGGTTTTTGAAGGGTTCAATAACTCTTCTAATTGTTGGAATGTAATTAGGGTAGCATGTTGAGTTGATGAAGTTCTATTGACAATTACGGTATGTTATGCTTGATTGTATGCATGATGTTACGTAAGTGCAAAGTTATAATTATTGATGCATTAATTGTATGTTTTATTATGAGGCATGTATGTATTGACTAGCCATAGTATGTGTGGATGGTGTGATTTGTATTGGTGATTAGTTAAGAATACATGTAAGTGGGTTGTAGGAAAAAGGGTTTGAAGAGATAAGTGAAGATAGAACTTTGAGTCTATGGTTTGTGTTTTGTCGTGAGCGCGACAATAGTCGTGGGCAGGACAGAAGTGATTTGCATGTTCTTTCTCGATCATGAGCATTACCACGAGCACAATAGAAGGTATTGTTGGGCTCTATCGCGAGCACGACAGTGCTCAGAGGACAAGTACTTATTGATTTGTTTTATTTTGTGTGAGTTATAGTGTTTGGCTTAGGAATATTTATGTACATGGTATTGATAGATGTATTTATTTACATGAACATTAAGTGAACTTATTTATAGCCTGTAATCGAGTCGTGAATAGGTAGATATGCCTATAAGGGTTAGTGTTCGCAGCTGCCAGTGTCGATACCTGTTCGGTATCCAGTGATTTGAGATTTGCATATCTCTAGTGTTAATACTGTTTTTCCCAGTATTTAGTGATCGGTATCCGAATGGTATCCAGTGTTCCCGTTATCCACTGCTGTTTTGATTCAGGCTATAATAAGATTATTATTGTATTGATTAATTATAGTATCTTATTACACGTTATAATTGCCATGTTATAGTAGCATTTATAGTAATATTATATATTAGTGATTTAATATTATGAAGCATGAAATAATGAATATTGATTTATCATTTAATTATAGTGTGTGTTGCTATTATATGATAATTCATGTTTTTTTTTCTGTAGTGGACTATTGTATATTTATATCCCCGCTGAGCCATAGCTCAGCACGGGTGTTTATCTCCCATGTAGGTTTATAGTTTGGTAGCTCAAGTTTTTGAGAGGAACATCTGCTGGCCGCTAGAAGGTGTCTTGAGGTCTTCTAGTTAGGATTTTTTTGTATTGTATAGATAATGTTCTAATTTTTGTATATCAAGAATATGTAATTGTAAGTTGTAAATTTTGTACTTTAATGATGTAAACTTTAATTAATTAATGTTAATGATAATTTTGGTTATGTGTTATTTTGATTTACTTTATATTAGCTTAGATGTTTATTGTTACTAATTAAGATAGAGTTAGTGTCCGTAGTACTCCTATATCCTCCTTAGGGGCACTAGGGTGTTACAATTAATAAGTGTAAATTATCTTTTTCATAAATGAAAATCGAGTTTATACACATGATATTATTCCCTATTCTACATGGGCTATAAGGACTACTCCTGACTGTCTCCCACTTACACTAAAGCCAATCACTCATGTGTCTTAAGCCCTTATTATGCACATGGTGATTGTACTTATTTTGGGATAGTGCATTAGTGAGAGGATTCGCCACATTGTCATCTTGGGGACCCTTTCTATCATCACATCTTGTCCTGCTATTATCTCCCGAATGAGATGGTAGCGCCTGAGAACATGTTTGGATTGCTGATGAGACCGTGGTTCCCTTGCTTACACAATAGCTCTATTATTATTACAATACAAGGGTATTGAATCAACAATGCTAGGCACCATTCCTAGTTCAGTAATGAACTTCTTGATGCATATTGCTTCCTTAGTCGCTTTTGAAGCAGTGATGTACTCAGCTTCTATAGTAGAATCAGCCGTCGTCTCTTGTTTGGAACTCTTCCAACTAACTGCTCTTCCTCCCCTTGTAAACATAAAACTCGATTGTGATTTATAGTCATCTTTGTCTGACTGAAAGCTAGCATCAGTATACTCGTTTACTTGAAAATTACCCTCTTTATATACCAACAATCAATACAAGAAAATTATCAAATAGCAACGAAAATTAGCAATCGAATTTGTTGAATTTTAGTTGCTAATCAAAATTAGCAACCAAAAATAGCAAAGGAAAATTCGGTTGCAATTTTGACGGTTGGTATTTTTTAGCAACCGAATACGTTTTCTGTTGCTAAATTTAGCAACTAAATTTATATTCCGTTCCTAAATCTAACCAATATATGTTTTAGTGAATTGGTCAACATTACCAACAGAATTGATTTTTTCGTTGCTAAATTAGCAAAGGAATATAATTTCCATTGCTATTTTTACCGACGGCATAAATATTTGGGTTGCTAGTTTTAGCAACCGAATTGATTTTTCATTTCTATTTATAGCAACCGAATAATAATTTCGTTGCTAAAAATAGCAACAGAATTTCTCTTTCCATTACTATTCATAGCAACCGAATAAAAATTCCTTTGCTAAAAATAGCAATGGAATTTCTCTTTCCATTGCTATTTATAGCAACCGATTTCATTTTCCATTGAAAAACTTTAGCAACCGAATAACAATTCCGTTGATAAAAATAGTAATGGAATTTTCGTTCCGTTGCTATTTTTAACATCAGAAATTGCAAAATTATGCTAGCTTGGCATAATGTTTTAGTTTCAATCAAATTTTTTATTTATAAATAAATATAATCCAAATTCATAATGAAATTTAAGAAAATATTCTTATTGATAATATAATATAAAAATTATAATCCACAACAATTAAAATCCTAAAAATATATTATATTACTGTAAAGTAGAAATCTATGAAAATCATACCAGAGACAACATAAAGTCAATATCAATAACGAAAAATTACAAATCTACGCTATGTAGTTGGTGGAGGTGAAGGAGGACAATCTGGCTGCTGAGCACCCTTGATTTTCAAATCTTCAACCCGATTCTTTAGCTGGGTTACAGTATTCATCAACATGGTGAGTGCGGTCTCTACCTGAACGACTTTCTGAGAAGATTCACAATGCTTATTACAAGCACCTATAGAGGATGCAGAGGAATTCAAATGGGAAGTGTTTGCAATTAAACCTAAACCAAAATTCCTTCCACAATTATTCTTACCACCAACTACTTCAAGAAATATATGGCTCTTATCAACACTTTCAGAGCTCTGTCGCCATTGAATGAGAGTCTCTTGTATTTGCTCCTATCATTACAATAGTTACAATTAATTAGCTATATTTTTATAAAATAATTAATATTGATGTATAAATTTTACATACATTGAGTTGTCTATAATGGGTATTGACAAATGTCTGACCATCATGTTTTTTTTGTGTGGGTGTGCATAAATACTTCAGGATATGTAGGCTTCCTACCCATAGACTTTGCCTGCATAACAAGCAATATAAGGAAGCATGGTTGCTGAACATGTCCAACATAATTATTAGAAATTTACCCCAATTAACAAGGGTTTTTTTTAGTCTGGTGTGAATTGTGAAAAAATTTGAAAAGGTGGGCCTACAGGAAAAGAATTTGGGAAAATGGTGTGTTAGAAAACGGCAACCAAGGTTGCCATTTTCTGACACGGTGGGACACGCAAAAAAGGCTAGCAGTTTGCCAGAAAACGGCAGATATTTTTGCCATTTTCTAGAAAATTTTATTTTTTTTATTTTCCAGGCGCAAAATGGCACCGTTTTGTGCCTGGAGAGAAGAAGTCAAAAAACGACAAAGAAGCTTGCCATTTTCTGACATATGGAAGCGGCGTTGTTTAGGGCACGGAGTGAATAATTGAAGGGAAATTGGGGTGGGCCAGACCGGTCAGTAAACGGCAAGCTTACTTGCCATTTTCTGACCTCTTTGTTGTTTGTGGTCAAAGGCTACAGCTCACGAGAAATACTGTGCGCTGCAGCCCTATCAGACTCGTGCCCTCTGCAGGGCACGGGTCTGTCTTTGTGGGTTAATTTTTTTTTGTCCTGGCTATAAAAGCCCAAATGCAGCCTTTAATAATTTTCTTGCTACCAATTGCAAAGGCTACGTAAGTTTTCTTTCTCCCATATTTATTTGTTTCATTTCCCAATTTTATTTCTCAATTGCTTATAATACTTTCATATTATCATTTTAATTTTTTCGTAAATATAGTTATTGTTTAATAATTTTGATGAAAGTTGAGATAAATATGTTATTATGTTATTATAGTTAAAATCAAATATATTATTATGTTACTATAATAAATATGACTAACTTCATAAAATCATATTGCAGGAGATTTTTATTGGAAAATAATATTGCGATCAACAATTTCAAGGTTAGTTTTTGATGTTTGTTTTATTTGACTAAATAAAATTTTATTTGGCAAATGTTTAATAAATTTGTAATAATGGCATGGTTTAAATTTTATGTGAAAATGTAAAACATAAAATCGAAAAATATAACTTTTACATAGCATTTATTGATATGCATTTCATATTATAGATGGTGCACACGTATTTAGCGCCTAAAGCAATGATGAGTGATCTGTCGAAGGCAATAGTGAAAATAAAATGGGATGAATATTACAACAGTAAACATGGGAGGACAAAGACAATGTGGGAGCATTTTGTACAAATTAATAAAAAATTGCAGGATATTATTATGCATGGATATCATATGACGGAGGTGAAAAAGGTCGAGGATATTTGGATGACAGTGCCAATAATATTTTTGGAACCAATTATGAAAATTTGGAATATGGATAATGTGACAAAATATGAGGAAGTACTTCTCATATTTTTAAAAGATATGTATGGAATTAGTGATGAAAATTATTTAAAAGTTAGGGATACGATACCCGTGCCGCAAAGAACTTATTGTTGGTGGTATAATTATATATTATGTTCATTAGAACGTAAAATGAAAAAAAAAATATGTATCCATTGTTGAAGTTGTAATTTTCTTGTTGTTTTCAGTATCGTGTTGTAAATAAAGCAGTGATGTTAAATATTTTTGAACAACGAGGTTATATTAATTTTATTTTATTGCATAATAATTTAGAAATTGTAGTGTAATCTACATTTCAAAATTGTATAATAAAATATAGAAATATTGAAGTCGTGTAAATGTAGAACACTTTCGAATAATATTAACAAAAAAAACATTTTGTGTGAACTAACATCAGATAATAAAAAGAATGAAACTTAATATCCTGTTTAAAAACATTTAACATGTAGGATGTAAACATGGATCCATATGTAGGTGCTGCAAGAATTAATCCGGGCCCGATAAATAGGGAATTGCTTACTCTTCAAGGGAGATACCGATCTGATGCAATATGAAACAATTCAGTAATTCCCTAGTTATAAATTTATCATGAAGAATGAGTTTAGACTAATTTATTTTTGTTTAGCTTACGGTGTGGCTTGTTTTATTTATATTGAAGGTTGAGAGGGACTTGTTGCGGACAAGAAGGTGTAGTGTAGATGAGCATTATACATCAATTGACCCAAGAATTTTACCTTATATAAGGACAGCCGGTTTGGTTGGAGTAGTAAATATAGGGGTGACGATTTTGGACTGACATTTAATCACATAGCTTATTGAGCGGTAGAGACTTGAAACCCACATTTTTCATCTGATATGCGGTGAGACGATAATTACTCTTCAAGATGTGGGAATTTTGACAGGTTTACCAATTGACGGTGAACCCGTGACTGGAAGAACAAACATGATTGTAATGATCTACTAGGAGTAGTTCCGAACGAGGGTGATATGCTGGATCCTCACACTGTATACCAAAATCGGTCCGATTGCCGCACGCAATATTTAAGTCATCGATAATTATATTTCTCTCATCCCCCATCGGTGTTGGATCTCCAGCATTATTCGTATTCATCTAATCAACATCATTCAACACATTTCGTTCTTCGCCAACCACGATTTGTTTGGTTTTAATAATTAACTCCGCAATCGTATATCCAGGAAATGTTACAAAATTTTCATATATTTGTTTAATGTCATCGTCATCGGCTACATCCATAAGTGCCCAAGAATAATAGCCCTGGCTGTTTATAGGACACTTATATATCACCCTACTAACCCTCACATCCATAGATAAATCCAATTTTACTGATATCTTATAAACAAGTTCATGATATGTCGGTTTGTTTCTAAGTTTCAGTCTCCTCGAACATGCTGATGAGCTTGACGTATCATACTGATAACCAGCTAAACCCCATATTGACTGTCCTCCGATATGTAATATAAATATGGCTGGAATCGACATTTTCTTACTCGTAAATTTAATGTAATGAAATTTTTTAATTAATCAATATTTTTAATATAATCGATATTTACATACTTCCCACATATTTTCGTATATCTCGTAAATTAAAATGTTTCATGCAACTAATTTTAACTACTCAAAATCATCTAACGATTTCATCCCATAACTCTACACATATTAACGATTACAAATTATTTCAATTAACTGTACAAAAAATATATAATCGATATCTATCATAACCTATTAAAACAAAATTCATATCATACATAAACAAAAAAAAATTACCTTTTTAAATTTTGATCGTAATTTCAGTACAACTTCACTAACACCTGCAGTTTAAATATGAGAACAAAACATTAGCTACACACTCAAGTGTTATTAAAATAATTAATTTATGTTTTACTTGCATAATAATACCTCTTTCCTTCCCGTTACCAAAACAACAACATATTATCTACTTCGTATACTAAGAAACATAAGAATAAATATGAAATAACTATGTAAAGAAATAAATATGAAATAACTATGTAAAGAAATAAATATGTAAAGGACTGGTGAAATGCAGAATAGAAAGAGTTGCTAAACTACCAATATAAGATACTGGCAAACCAATGAAAAACAAAGAAATGAACTAACACTGAAGATTTAATTTATAAAAGGGGGAAAAAATAAATAAAAAAAAATTCTTAATGCTTTGCAGACCCGTGAAGCACCCTTCACGGGTCTGCTACACTGCAGCGCACAGTTGTTACTATGCGCTGCAACGTTTACCATATAAAGAAAAAGAGGTCAGAAAACGGCAAGTAAGCTTGCCGTTTTCGACCGGTCTGGCCCACCCCAATTTCCCTTCAATTATTCACTCTGCACACCCCTAAACGACGCCGCTTCCATATGTTAGAAAACGACAAGCTTCTTTGCCGTTTTCTGACTTCTTCTCTCCAAGCGCAAAACGGAAAATAAAAAAAAATTGCTAGAAAATGGTAAAGATAGCTGCCATTTTCTTGCAAACTGCTTGCCTTTTTTGCGTGTCCCATCGTGTCAGAAAACGGGAACCTTGGTTGCCATTTTCTAACACACCATTTTCGCAAATTCTTTTCCTGTAGCCCCACCTTTCCAAATTTTTTCACAATTCACATCAGACTAAAAAAAACCCAATTAATAATGCAATTTTTTTTTACACTGCCACAAAATTACAAAACTGAGTTCACATTATTACCACATAATATTCCAAGTAAGCATATGGGTAAAACCCAACTTCTTGCTAATCACTCAGGTTTTTAAACAAATAAACCAAACTCGATGAAATAATCCAAAAAGAGCATGTCGAACTCAATTATTAGAATCTTACCCCAATTAACCCCCAAAGCCAATGGACCCAACAACAGTTTAAGAAGTCTAACACTGGCAGCACAACACTTAGCAAACTAAGCATTGCTTCATCAAAATACAACCAAGGGTCATCAGGAACATTTGGAAAGAGGCAGTCAAACCAACTCAAACATACATCCCATCAAAATGCCATAGTTCATTCAACAATAAGGGGAAAAAACACCACTCACAATACATAAAAAAGCCTCCAATTCCAATAGGAACAACCAAATGGAGCTAAAAAATAACACAATAATCTTAATATATTTATCAGAAATATGAACATGATTAAACCAAATTAACTTCCAACAGATTGAAGCAACTATTTATAGCTAAACTTATGCCCTACTCATAGAAGATCAAACAAAAAAAGGAAAACACAAATCTTGATGCCTGCATATATTAAACCATTATTATCCATAATAATCATATATTTTTGTAAATTTAGCATAATTTCCTCTATTTTTATGATATTTACCTCCTGTGAAACAAAAACAATTATCTCAATAACAAAGCCATCCATGAAAACAGACATATATTAAACCATCATTATCCATAATAATTATACATTTATAAAATAAAATATAAGCATAAAATTCAGATACTTACCAGTTTATCTACATGCTCGTGATGGCTTAAAGTTTCTCCAGTGTGCACGGCTAGACTCTCACCATCTGTGCCTCCCCATCTATTTGAAGAATTCGTCTCTGAAGTGGTAATTGTTAATCAAAGTTGAACTTGATTAGAAATAAAACTGAGCAGAATCAGATCTGTCCCAAAATGACCTCCCCACCAGAAACCTTGAAGTCAGATGGAGCTTCCTCAATGTTAAGAACCTTGATATTTCCATCTTTCACATAAGCTGACCATCTACACAGGTTATAAAAAAGGGAAATCATTAATAATATAGAGCATTTAGCTCTTTGATTGCTAGTGATTCAAGACAAATAGTATTGGAAGTTCACATCATCCAAACATAGACCATTTAGCTCATTGATGGAGGATAAATGGTGATAAAAGTAAGCTGAACATGGAATTTCCCACCAAGAAAAAGAAAAACACAGAAATCTTTCAATTTACTTCGTCTAACATTGAGGTCGGTGTGACGCGCGCCGAACCAGAAAGGCCCTCATCGAGTCTACTTTTAAGGCTCAAGCGATTGGTTCGCGTCTTTTGATCTTAGGTAACATAAGACATTTTGGAATTTCCACCCAATAGAATGTTGGGAAAGTTTATCTAGCCTCATGAAACCTTTAGACACTTTTGAGGTATCTTGGAGTCGCCACCCAATTTGCTAGAATTTGGGAAAGATCTAACCTCCATTGGTCTAATCCAGAGAGTAGTTTGGAACTTCACTCTTATTTATGCCTTAGTTAATTACAAATGAGTTTTTAGATTATAAAATTCCATCTCTCATCTCATACAATTAATGCAATTTATTTAAGGTGCACTTCAAGCATCGAGAAAGTGGTAAAAGAAAGATATAAATAAAGTGATAAATAAAGCGGTAAGCACACAAAATCACGCCATTTACAAAAGAAAAATTAGGACAAATACAATCCCCCAAATGAAAAGAAAAGTTGAATAAAATTCAAAATGGAAATCGGGACAAAATACAATCCCCAAGTGAAATAAAATAAAATTGCCCCAAAAATAATTAATTACAAGGACCCACAAAATATAAACATAAAATTAAGCAATCACACAAAATCAATAAAAAAGGGTAACATACATAAATCTGGATATTGATTCGGTTTAACAACATTGGTTCCTTCATGCTCGCTTAAAAAAGGGGATCGAAAAGTTATTTTTAGTATTTGTCGTGAAAATCAGGATGAGTTATCCTATTTTTAATAAAATCAAACTATTCGTTTTAGTCCGTGATATGTTTGCATTTCTTGGCTAAAATTTAGGACATTGATCCCAATTTATTAATATAGACCTCAATTTGGTTGTACAAAATATTTTTGTCATTTTTTATTTGACACGCGTACAAAATAAACTATTTTATTTACAAACAAATACAATCACATAAATAGAGATAGGAAAAGTCTCACCCAAGTGATGTAAACTCTTACATGTCGCGATCCCCTCGTTTGGTCACAAAAAATGCTCAAACAAATGAGCATGACATTTTTAGCCCCAATAAAAAAATAATAATAAAAAATATTAGCAAAAATTCTAAAATAAACTAAAATAAAAATAAAAGAGATCTAGTATAAAATTAATACACAAGTATAATATAAAGTAAGTTAAATTAAATACATTGATTTAATATACGAACATCACACATAAAAAAAAAAGATAATTAAAAATCATGCAAAGTATGGTAATAATAATAATAATAACTAAATCATGAAATAATACCATGCGAAATATAATGACAATAATAAAAATAATAATAACAATAATGATACTAACAACAACAACAACAATAATAATAATAATAATAATGATGATGATGATGATGATGATGATGATAATAATAACAATAATAATAATAATAACATCAATAATAATAATGATAATGACAATGATAATAATAACAACAAACAAATAATAATAATAATAATAATAATAATAATAAACCGATGAAATTAAATAAATAAACAAGAGGAAGGCAATCAAACATGAAATAGAAAAAAATAATATTTAAGCATACATAAAAAAAACATCATAAAAAATTATACTAAAAGAGGAAATCAGTAGATCTTATTTTTCACTCCCAACATCATATATATTTATCCATTTTCATACCAAAAATAAAATAAAAATTGAAAACTCATGCTAAGAAAAAGAAATAAATCTCAATTCAAAAATCCATATTCATAAATGCAAAAAAAAAAAGTAAATAAACTAACATAAATAAATGAAATGAGATAGAAAAAAAATGGATCCAACAACTTTTACCGTAAGAGTTAGGTAATATGGAAGCAAGATATCTCAATATATTCTCCTTGTCAAGATTCAATAATAAACTCGAAAATGTTCAAGAAAATCTTAAATTTTTGTCTCAAATAACTCAAGAACACCAAAAATTAAAAATGATTTTTTTGAATTTATTGTTTATTTTGATGAGAAAACTCAAGTTAAAAAAATTAATTTTTCCTTTCTCAAGTTTCTAAACTCAACAAATATATTTTTGATTTGAGAAAAATTAAAATAAAAATCAAAAAAGAAAATTTTTAGATCTAAGAAAATAAATAAAAAAAAATCTAAGAAGAAAATTTTTGATTTAAGAACCAAAAGAAAGAAATTTCAAGAAAACATATCTTGATCTCTCAAGAAAAATAACTTATATTTTTTTCAAGAACATATTTTTTTTTTCTCTAAAAAAAATATTCTTCTCTTTTTTCTTCAAAAATCCCTTCTTCAAAAAATCAATCCCCTTAGAAAAATTTCTTAGCAAAAAAAAATCCCCCAGTCCATAGAGAGCCAAAATAGTTTCATTCTTTGCCCATTTTTGAATAAATATTATCCTCAAATCAAGACCCGGTGTCTATAGTCGAAAATAACACTCACTATCCTGTAAATAAATAAACTTGACTGAAAAATGAAAATACAGAAAGTATGCACAAACAAAGCAATCTGTGATAAAATCATATCTTTGAGAGTGATCTTTATCCAGCTCCAAAATGTTGTTTGTCAAGAAATAGAAACAATTAATAAATTAGGAAAAAGTGTTGCACTACAAAATTCTAAGAGCGAGTTGATTTTATCAGTGACTGCTTTTGTCATTAATTTTACGGTGCGAACTATTTTTGTTGTAATTTTTGCTATAGGTATCCGATTGCCTATTATAATATGTTTTCAAAAAACTCGTTTTGAGTCAGTCACATTTTACAAGGCATAGCCCTTCATAACGGTCATTCTCGGCCTTAAAAAATGATGTTTAAGCTTCCATTTTTCAGTTTGAAGTTCTGTAATATTTTTCTAATTTCATTGATTTAACAGATAATTAAATCAAACTCATATCAGTGACTACCATGAGTACACAATTTAAACTTGCTTTCAGAATCAATAACATGAAAAACAATGCAATAACAACATTGCGGACTTCAAGCAGTGGATGTAAATAACAACAACAACAATATTTCAAATAATAATAAATGGTGAAGACTCAACAGAACAAAGACAACAACCGAATAAAAAAGGCAGCAATTCAACAATAAAAAAAAAGTCAAAGGCAAGTAAAAAAAATATTGACAAAGAGAAAGCTTACCTGGAACGAATGCCTAAAGAAAATAGGGGAAGCAAGATAAGGAGAATTATCGGTTCCTTGAAGCTGCATCAAGTTAATTTCTCAATTAGACATTCAAATCACTATCAACTACCAACAAAAAAGTATAATTGATTCTTTCAAAAAAACAAGTTACAAAAATTTAAGGAAAAGAAAAGCATGAAACCTGGAGCAGATTGGGAAGACAGAGAATCTCAAAGAAAAAGAAGAGGTAAGGGTCAGAGGTTACTTTAAGGATGCAGGTTTAGGAAGCGAGAGAGGAACCAGACAAAGAGAATAAGAGTTCCAGGATCAATGCTTAGGATGGATCTATCAAATGGAAGAGATGCGTGAAAAGGATGCAGAGTAGGAATAGAAAATTAGGGATTTAGGGGTGGTTTTAAGAATTTTTTAACAAAAGAAAAATATGAAAGTTAAGCGGAGAACAGAGAGTGAAGAAGGAAGATGAAGTTAAGGCTAGTGGGGTGGTTTTCGGTGGTGGGTAGCGGCGAGTGAGTGAGGGGATGGGTAGCGGCGACTGTGGGCTATGGGCAAGCATTTGACAGAATTTATACCTAGGGCAAATTGAAAAATACCAATGGAAATCTTATTCGGTTGCTATTTTAGCAGCTGAATACTAATTCCGTTGGTATTTTTGTCACAAAATTTTTTCCATCCTTTGGACCAAATATACCAACGGAATTAAATATCCATTGCTAAAATTACAACCAAATATAATTTCGGTTGCAAATTTAGCAACTGAAATTTAATTCGGTTGGTATTTTTGGACCAAAAATTTTTCAACCTCTTGGGCACCAAAAATACCAAAGGAATCTAATTTCCGTTGCTAAAATTGCAACCGAATATAATTTTGGTTGCAAATTTAGCAACTGAAATTTAATTCGGTTGGTATTTTTGAACCCAAAATTTTTCTACCTCTTGGGCACCAAAAAATACAAACGGAATCTAATTTTCGTTGCTAAAATTGCAACCGAAATTATATTTGATTGCAATTTTAGCAATAGAAATTTAATTTGGTTGGTAATTTTGGACCCAAAATTTTTCCACCTCTTGGGCACCAAAAAAACCAACGGAATATAATTTCCGTTGCTAAAATTGCAATCGAAATTATATTTGATTGCAATTTTAGCAACAGAAAAATAATTCCATTGGTATTTTTGGTCTAATACCAACGGAATTTTGTTCTGTTGCTAAAATTGCAGCCGAATATAATTTCGGTTGCAATTTTAGCAACGAAAATTAAATTCCGTTGGTATTTTGGGTGCCCATGAGGAGGAAAAATTCTGGAACCAAAAATACCAATAAAATTATTTTTTCGTTGCTAAAATTACAACGGAATCCAAATTTCGGTTGCTATTTTGGAACCCAATTTTTTTGACACTTGTTATTTAGCAACGCCATACATATTTCGTTGGTAAATTAGCAACGGAATACATCTTCCGTTGCTATTTTAGCAACGGAAGTAGGTTTCCGTTGCTATTTTTTGTTCCAAAAATTTTCCACCATTTTTTGTGCCTTATTTAGCAACGGTATAGTTATTCCGTTGCTAAATTTTGGCGAGAAGAAATCCCTCCACTTTTAGCGACGGAAGATAACCAAAAATATTTCCGTTGCTAAAAAAGCAAAGTTTGACCAAATTTAGCAACAGAAACTCAATTCCGTTGCTAATTTAGCAACATAATTAATTATGTTGCTATTTTCACATTTTCTTATAGTGAATATATTGTTAGTTCTTCTTAAGTACTCTAGTATATTCTTTACTGCAGTTCAGTGTTCCTCTCCATAATTAGATTGGAATCTGCTTGTGACACTCAAAGCCAATGCTACATTTAGATGCGTACATAATATAACATACATGATAGAACCAATTGCAGATGCATATAGTATTTTATTCATGTCCTCTTGTATCTTAGGACACATATATTTAGAAAGGTGTTTCCAATGTACTATGGGAATAAATCTTCCCTTAGAGAGCTTCAATACTTTATCTATGTATTTAGACTGTGAAAGACCTAACAACCTATTAGATCTATCTCTATAGATCCTAATTCCCAAAATATATGATGCTTCTCTAAGGTTTTTCATGGAGAAATGTTTGGATAACCAAATTTTAATGGACTGAAGGATAGAGATATCGTTTCCCATGATCAATATGTCATCCACATATAGAACAAGAAAAATGATTGCACTCCCACTGACCTTCTTATACACACAAGGTTTATCCTTATTCTGTGAGAAACCAAACTCTTTGATTGTCTTATTGAATCGAATGCTTTAGCTCTTAGATGCTTGCTTCAATCTATAAATGAATCTTTGAAGCTTGCATACCTTTTCGCCATTCCCTGATGTGAACCCTTCATGTTGTTTCATGTACACTTCCTCAGTCAAATTTCCATTCAGGAAAGCTGTCTTTACATCCATTTCCCAAATTTCATAATTATAATGAGCAGTAATGGCTAAAAGTATTCTAATGGACTTAAGCATCACTACTAAAGAAAAGGTTTCATCAAAGTCAATACCTTCTCTTTGATGATAACCTTTAGCCACCAAACAAGCTTTATAGGTAACTACATTACCCTTCTTGTCAGTCTTTTTCTTGAAAACCCATTTGCACCCTATGCATTTTATGCCTTCAGGTGGTTGAGTCAAAGTCCATACTTTGTTCTCATACATGAAGTCCATTTCGGACTGCATAGCCTTAAGCCATAATTCACGTGTCGAATTGTTCATAACTTCTTGATAGCTTGTAGGCTCACTGTACTCTACCACAGTTACGTTCTTATCTGAGTCCACAAGAAATTGATATCTTAGTAGTATAGAACGTATCTTAGTTGATTTTTTAAGAACTTGTGTATTTTCAGGTTCAACTGTGATCTTATCATTATGAGATTCAATTTCGGGTTCAATCGGTTGATCTGCTTCAATTTGTGGGTCTTGAACTTCACTAAGTTCAATTCTACTCCCGTTGTCCTCTCTTAGAAGGAACTCTCTTTTTAAGAAGATAGCATGCCTTGAAACAAATACTTTTTATTCCAAGGGATGATAAAAGTAATATCCAATTATTTCTTTTGGATATCCCATAAATAAACATTTGTTAGACTTAGCATCCAGCTTTTCTGACATTGTCCTTTTCACATAAGTATGACAACTCCATACCTTCATATGAGAAAATGTGGGTTTCTTGTTATTCAACATCTCATATGGAGTAACATCAACCGATTTACTAGGAACTTTATTTAATGCATAAATAACAGTTTTCAATGCATAACCCCAAAAAAGATTTAAGCAAGTCTGCTAGACTCATCATGGATCGAACCATATCTAATAGTGTTCGATTCTTTCTCTCAGATACACAATTATGTTGTGGTGTATTCCATTGAGATAATATCCATTATCTTTAAGATATTCTTAAAACTCTTGGCTTAAGTATTCTCCACCTCGATCTGATCTAAGTGTCTTAATACTCTTGCCAAGTTGTTTCTCTACTTCATTTCTGAACTCTTTGAACTTTTCAAAAGCTTCAGATTTATGCTTCATTAAATAGATATATCCATATTTGGAGTAATCATCTATGAAGGTAATAAAGTAGGAATACCCTCCTCTAGCATGTGAATTCATTAGACCACATACATTTGAATGTATTAGTTCCAATTTCTCAATTGATCTTACTCCTTTACCAGTAAAGGGTAACTTAGTCATTTTGCCTAATAAGCAAGACTCGTACGTGTCAAATCATTCATAATCAAATGATTCCAAATCACCAGACTTGTGTAATTTAGTCTTGCATTTTTCATTTATATGGCCTAAACGATAATGTCATAAATATAAGGTATTTAGATTATCTTGTTTTATTCTCTTGGTATTCATGTTATGAACTTTTTTATTTAAATCATGAACAAATATACCATTTTCAATAATTTTATTAACATAAAATATATTTCTCTTAAAAATGGAATAATTCTTGTCCTTATTTAAAGAAATATTATACTTGTTCAATAAACAAATAAAAGAAATAATACTTCTAAATAAAACTAAAATATAATAACAGTTTTTAAGCTCCAGTATTAATCCACTCGGAAGAGGCAAGTGATAAGTCCCTATAACTTGTGTAAAGATGTTCTGCCCAGTGGATAATTATAGAATATCTCCGCCTTTTCGACCCTTTTATTGCTTTTAAGATCCTGCAGATTATTACATAAGTGAGATCCACATTTGGTATCTACTACCCAAGATTTCTTAAAAGTAATAAAATAAGTATTAATTTCAATCATATGAATACCTGGAGTTGAAGCCTCAGCTTGCTTCTTCTCCTTGAGAGAATCTAAATAGAGCTTGCAGTTTCTCTTCCGGTGGCCATCATTTCCACAATAGAAGCAAGTCCCTTTAGGATTCTTCTCCTTCTTAGCAGCCTTTTTCTTGGATATGCCGCCATGCTTGGGTTGTACCTTGGTTGCCTTCTTCTTCTTCTTCTTCTTCTTCTTCTTCTTCTTCTTCTTCTGCTTTTTGCCCTTATTAGCAGAAGAGACAACCATGACTGACTTTGGATCCTTCTTAAGTGATCCATTAGTTGTCTTCAGCATATTGATAAGCTCGGGTATAGAAACCTGAATCTTATTCATGTTAAAATTAAGCACAAAAGGTGCAAAACTTGGAGCAAATGAAAATAAGCTTAAGTTTATGTATAGATCATCATCCATAAAATAGTCAAGCCTTCTTAAATGCTCTATATACCCATACATCTTCAATGCATGAGTAGTAACTGAAGTGCTTTCCACCATTTTATAACTAAAAAGGGCTTTAGCGACTCATATTGCTTGCTTCTAGCTTAAGAAGCATAAAGCTCCTCTAAGTGTATAACGATGGTTCTAGTATCCATCTTCTCATGTTGCTTCTAAAACTCTAATGACATAGCACCATGCATAATGCATGTTGCTGCTTCACTATCCTTCATGTATTTTTGATAGATGCCTTTGATCTCATTAGTGGCATCATCAGATAAAAGTGGTGGTGGATCTTTATCCAATACATAATGGATCTTTTCGTTCCTGAGAATAATTCTCACTTGCCCTATCCAATCCAAATAATTGCTGCCTACCATTTTGTTATCTAAAATTGATTGCAAATTAATGTGAGAAGTGCTCATGATGAAGTCCTACAATGTGAAGAAAGAAACTTATATAAGAGTATGATCATGTATATGCATGCATTAATTAGGTATTTAATTAATCCATTTAACTCCCACTATTTTATTGCGAATCAATAGCCCACACTATGTGATCTGAGAAAACCTGTTGGTTTTCCTAATGGGCCAATATCCAATCCTTGACATGAAATTTGACCTTTACTTTGGTCAACAAATCAAATTTCATACCCTTAAAAGGTAGGTATCTCTATACCAATTATATCTTTACACAACTATTGGATCATTAGGTTATCAACTCTTAATACATGCATATCATATATACATTCCCTAATCTTGCTTTAAGTCCAGGTCCATTAGCCTTGACTTTGGTCAACAAGCTAATGGACTAGCTAAGAAGGCCCATTAATTGGATTCGAACATATTCAATGTAATGTGGGCTTGACTTTGGACAACAACCTATACTATAAAGAACTCTGGTTCTCTTCCAATTAATGGAATGCTAATTTATCTTAGTGTTATTTTGAGGGATTTTTGTTAATTAAGTCTCATCATACATGGTTGGCATACATTGGTATGCTTTCTATGTCTATCGCATAAATATAAAGCATACAAATATGGCTTACTTATGGACTTTACAACATTAACCTCCCTAAGCCAAAAGGGAGATCAAAAGGTCTCACTATAATAAAAAACCAAATTAGCGACTAAAATTATTTCTGTCGCTAATTAGCGACAAAAATCAAAATTAGTCTTGAAAATCCATTTTTCCAATCTGGTGGCAAGTTTAACGACAGAAAAAAGAAACCGTCATTAAATTTTGGCGGCAATCGATGGCTTTTTTTTGCGACTAAATTAGAGACTATAGTATTTGTCGCTAAAAGTTATTCAATTTTTCTATTTTGAAAAATAATTTTTCGACGGTATTGGGGTCGCTAATTGATGTTTAAATTTAGTAACTAAATAGCGACAGCGATATTGGTTGCTAAATTTGAAGGCAATTTTTAGCACTTTTATTTGCGACGATTTTAGCGAATAATATATGTTGTCGCTAAATGTATAATAATTATTTAATTAAATTTAGCAACAGTAATGTTTTAGTCGCTAATGTAGTCACTATTTGAAAAAAAATAACCTATCTTTAAAAATTTCTCTCTCTCTCGGTATTCTAAAATTTAGCCAAAATCGTGAAAAGAGAAACGAAGAGAGAGAAAGCACGGTGGAAGGTGATGCCAGCGATAGTCGATGGCGTCAAGTCGACGCTCTTCGTAGCGCTGGCCAACCCAGCTAACTTTTCCTGCCTCCGTTCACGCTTTCTACTCCATTTTTTAGAAAGAGGAAGCCGAAACTTATTTTGTGATCTCCGGCCACCTCCAGTGACTGGTGGTGACACGCATGGCGACGGAGGACTCTTGGTGGTCAGGCGAATATTCCGGTGTCCATGGATCGACCTCACTTGCCGGCGATGAAGGGATCGACATTGAGGAGAATCGAAGTTTTCGACGCAGATTTCGGTCAAACAACAAGGCGTATTGGCGCATGGCCATCGGCAAAGGAGTCTCGATGCCTTGAGCTTCACTCCGATAGTGGTGGTATCTCGGTGGAACTACGATGAGGTTCCAGCGATCGACAAAGGGGACCAAAATGGCAGAAAAATGGTGACTACCAAAATTATTTTTCCATATGATTTTTATATAATCAACTTTGTTAGGAACTGTTTTTACAAATTATAGTATGTGAGATTATGTTGTTAGTTGATTTGTTTGTTGTGTATATTGAAATCAGCTTTGTTAGGTACTAGCCAAGGTTTACTAATGAAGAGTTACAATAGATTTCAGGAAAGTATCCTTTGATTTCACAAGATGTGAGTTTGAATAAGCTTATTTTAATGTACTCTTAACCCATGTTCTTCAAATTTGTTCTTTTGACAAATGAATATGGACGAAACCCAATAGGATCAATTAAATTCTATGTTGTTTTTTGATGCTAGGATTTCCCTTTATTTGAAAATATACTTGAAACCTTAACATATTAAAGTTCAAATTCCATAATCCTTTGTTTGAGAAAATGTTAAGTGCTAGTGACACTGTGCAAATTAGGCGTTTAGTGCTACCGAAAAATGTTCAGAGGTTAGTCCTTATTCTTCCAAGCTTAACCTTTTTCATTTTAGCATTTTAATTCTAGACTTTCTTGTATAAGAGAAGATTGATAAGATAAATACTTAGCCAATAAGTAGAAATAAAATAGAATGATTCTATACAACCAGTTTGGGAACCCATGCATTGAGCAAAAAAGGTATATTTGTATTCATCATGCATGATTCTTTTTTCTCCATTTCCACTTTATTAAGTCTTAATGTAATGAAGTAATTGAACTGATTTCTTATATTTGTGTTTTAAAAGAAGTCATTTAAGTGGCAAATCTTTTTGAATCAGTTCATGCTTCTACAATAAATGGAATTTTGACCCATTAATAATAGATTTAATCAAAGCAAGGTCATCCATTTAATGAATCCATTTAAGTTGAGATGGATGACTTGTCTTTTTCCTTGACAATGTAATGCCCCCATATTTACTAATATTTGACAGTTTCTGTTGGAATGTTTTGATTAAAAGTTTTTATTTTGAATTAGTAAACCAACTAACTCCTAATATTATGCATAGTGGCATATTTTTCTACACGTGTGGCTATTTTTCCTCCTCACATTTCTCCCTCAACTAACGTTCATAATTTGAAGTTAATATATTTTACATTGGTTTTTTTTGTCTTTTCCCGAGAGAGGTTGCAGAAACACTAAACCCAAAAGCAAAAGAAGATTGTTTATTATTTTTTACAAGTTTATTCCTTTCATCTTATATATATATATATATATATATATATATATATATATATATATATATATATATATATATATCATTTGTTCTCTCATTTCATTAATTATTATTTGAGCATTGGGAATAATTGGTTCGAAAAATTTTTAGCTGTACACAAGAATTTCAACGGGTTAGAGTATTTTGCGAGGGGGACATGGTTAATTATTACTCGGTACAGACGGGCCGTTTTCTCTCAAAGGACATCACATTTCAGTGTGCTTCAATCCACAAATTCACAGGCTTCTCTAAACTTTTTCTTGATTTAATTGTTATTGATTTATTATTGTTATTATTGCTTTGTTTAAATAATTATTGGTGTGTTTTTTGTTAGTTGGTGTTAATTGTGTTAATTAGCTAAATTTTTCTAACATCCTTTGAGAGGAAACGTTTTTGATAAATTTTATTTTATCATGGATTTAATTATGTCTTTATCTAGTAAGCCTGAAAAATTTTTGGGCCAAACTTTTCTCTGTTAACAACAACAAATGAAATTTTGGCTCACTAAATTGGGTTTTTTTTCTGTGATTTTAGATGGTTTTAAAGATAATAGTTCAACAAAAACATCTAAAAAATCCACTGAAATTGTTGCATCTAATGATGTTACTAGTTCTAGTGACAAAGATGATTTCAATAAAAAAATATCTTATGGCATGGTCAAATCTTAAGTGTTTTAACTGATAATATATATCGTATTTTTTGTCATAGCAAAACTTCTATTGAATTGTAGAATGCACTGGAACATAAATATGGCACTGAAGAAAAGGGATTGAAAAGATATATTGTTGAAAAATTTCTTGATTTTCGTATGGTTGATGGAAAAAGTGTGTTTGATCAAATTCATGATTTTGAGAATATTATCTTTGACTTAAAAATTAAAGGCATTGAATTTCATGATATTGTGCTTGTCTCTTCTCTCATTAAAAAGTTGCCACCTTCTTAGTCTGATTTTGCTAGAAGTTTAAAACAAAAACCAGAAAATTTTACTTTTGATGATTTGTTGGTTTGTTTGAGAATTGAGGAGAGACATCGTGTTTCACTAAAACAAAATTCTGAATTTCATACAAAAACTCATATTGTTGAAAATGTTCATAAGCCTAAAATAAAAAATTTCAAGAAAAATGCTTATAAGAACAATTTTGGTGGTAGTGGCAATATTAATAATAATAAACCAAAAAATAACAATTTTAATCAGTAAAAGGGCTTAGAATGTTGGGTTTGTGGAAAGACCAATCATCTTGCCAAAAATTGCTTTAAGCGCCATGGACAACATACTAAAGAATCAACTATTCAAAAACCTCAAGCAAATATGGTAACTTTAGAACCGAACTCTCCTACCTCATTGTGACGCGCGCCGGACCCGCGACCGCCCCTCTGACCGTCCGCTCGAGGGCGATCGGGCATTTGAGGTCCGTTGACAACTTGCAACGAATTATAAGTGCGTCTATTTTGGGCAACAAGGAGGTTTCATGGAGTCGCCCCCCAATAAAATATTGAAAAAGTTTCTCTCGCCTCGGAGAGTCTAAGATTGCGCTTATTATCCATTTTGGGCTAACCAAAGGGGTCTTGGAGGGTAAACCTCTCTCCCAAAGCAGCCTAGGATTAATGTCTAAGTCTCGTGACACAAGAGGTGTCTTGGAGGGTAAACCTCTAGCCTCTTTGAGCCCAAAGACTAGAGATGGGTTCGGAACTTCTCATCTATTTCTACCTTGATTAATTTTACAATTTGATTTGAGCTTATTAGTTCACTCTCTCTCCACACGATGCAATTTTAATTAAAAGGCACAAATATTCACATTGAAAGCATTAAAAGTAAATTACAATAATACTAGGAGCGGAATACAACTCCCATTTTAAAAAATGCAAACATACATAAAACCGGGAAATTTATTAACTATGAGGACTTTGGTCCCCGCATGTGTATTTAAAGAAAACATTTTGGATGTGGTGACTTATTTGGGATGAAAACTAGGACATTGGTCCTATTTATTATGAAAAATCTAAGTTTAATTTAGTATAAATATTTTTGTGATTTTTATTTGGGCGTGCGTAAAAAAAAAACCATTTTACTTAATGAATATATACAAGGAAATTAAAAATATAAACAAAATGAGAATTAAAATGTATAAAGAAGATACCGAACCCCGCGTCTCGTCCTTCACGTGCATGGATGCTCAAATAAGAATGAAATAACAATTTGCAACCAAAAATTAAAAATGAAATTCATGTTAGAAATTAACCCAAAGAAATAATATGACATAAAAGATAATATGTATAATGAAAATATAACATGCATAAAATATTATAACATGCATAAGAATAATTATGATGCAATTTAACATGCATAAGAATAAAAAAAAAAATTAACCATGCTCAACATATCAAATAAATAATTATAATAATATTGATATGTACAAAAAAACAATTTGTCATGAAAATAATATAATAGAATTTAAAAGAATTTACTTGTTATATGAACAATTAAAGATAAAACAAGAAGAAAATTAGGAGGACTAAAAGAATTTACATTTTTAAAAGTTAATTGGAAACAAAAGAAATTAAAATCAACAAGAGAATTAAGGAGTTAAGCCATGAATAATTACCCTCAAATTTAATCTTGAAGAATTGAAGGTAAAAGTATTGAATTCCTTGTCTTTTCCTTATGAGAAATGCTTGAAAAATAACTTGAAAACTTGAAAAATCACCCTTGGAAGCAAGTGTGTAAGATTGATTTTTTCTCTCAACTAAAAAGCTCAAAAATTCAGTTTTTTCTCTCTAAAATGTTCTTCCTTCGTCCTCCTCCTTTTCTGAATTTTTTCTACACTTTTAACACTCAAAAACCACCCAAAAACCACCCAAAACCATCCAAAAACCGTTACGCGAGAAACGCGCGCAGTGCGCGCACGAAGCGAGCGACTCCCTGTCGCTCGCGCAGGCGAGCGCTCACTTGCGCGCCGCCCAGCTCCCGGGCAAGCGCTCCGCGTGCGCCCAGCGCGCTGCTGCGCCCCAACCTTCGCGAAAAAATCTTTTTTTTTATATATATAAAAACCCTCAACCTAAAACACGCTTTTTCTTCTCCAAAATAATTTTAAAAATATTTTTTAAAATATTTTTAAAATACACTTTTTACTCATAAAAAAGACAAGGAAAATCACTTCCGAGCTCCAATCTTTTTGCCTATAAGCCGGCGTAGCTAAATTTTATCATCGGGTAATCCTGATCAAGGCTACTCGGAACCCGGTGTCTACACTCATCTCACAGATACTTTGTTTCTAGCCCAGAATTAAATATAATTTTTAACTCAAATGATTAGTGGATAGACTCTCACTACAAGAAAATTTGGAAATAGCAGCGGAAAATTTTTTTTTCGTTGCTAAAATTGGTTAAGTTTTGTATATTTAATAATGAAAAAAGATTTGGTTATTTTCGGTTGCTAAAAGTGGAGGGAACGTTTAGCGCCAAAAGTTAGTAACGGATATTAGCAACGGAATATTTTTTCCATTGCTAAATATGGCGCCAACATAAAGTGGGATAAATTTGGAACGGAAAATTGCAACGGAATACTATTTCGATTGCTAAATTAGCAATGAAACATTATTTCCATTGCTAAAGGCTTCAATAATAGCAACCGAGTTAGATTTGGTTGCAAATATAGCAACGGAATATTTGTTTCATTGCTAAAAAGAAAGTGTTTACTATTTGGGTTCACAAATGGCAACCGAATACTTATTTGGTTGCTACTATAGCAACAGAAATATTTTTCCGTTGCTAAAATGTTCAAGAATAGCAACCGAATAAAATTCGGTTGCAAATATAACAACGGAATATTGTTTCCGTTGTTAAAGAGAAAGTATTAACTATTTGCTTTCAAAAATAGCAACCGAATATATTTTTGGTTGCTAATTTAGCAACGGAATAATATTTTCGTTGCTAAAATGTTCAAGAATAGCAACCGAATTAAATTCGGTTGCAAATATAGCAACGAAAAATTGGTTCCGTTGTTAAAGAGAAAGTGTTAACTATTTGCTTTCAAGAATAGCAACCGAATATATATTCGGTTGCTAATTTAGCAATGGAATAATATTTTTGTTGCTAATATGTTCAAGAATAGCAACCGAATTATATTCGGTTACAAATATAGCAACGGAAAATTTTTCCGTTGCTAAAGAGAAAGTGTTAACTATTTGCTTTCAAGAATAGTAACCAAATAATATTTCCGTTGTTAAAATGTTTTGATTAAAAGTTTTTATTTTGAATTAGTAAACCAACTAACTCCTAATATTATGCATAGTGGCATATTTTTCTAAACGTGTGGCTATTTTTCTTCCTCACATTTCTCCCTCAACTAACGTTCATAATTTGAAGTTAATATATTTTACATTGGTTTTTTGTCTTTTCCCGAGAGAGGTTGCAGAAACACTAAACCCAAAAACAAAAGAAGATTGTTTATTGTTTTTTACAAGTTTATTCCTTTCATCTTACACACACACACACACACATATATATACATATCTATATAAAAATCATTTATTCTCTCATTTCATTAATTATTATTTAAGCATTGGGAATAATTAGTTTGGAAAATTCTTGGCTGCACACAAGAATTTCAACGGCTTGGAGTATCTTGCGAAGAAGACGTGGTTAATTATTACTCAGTGCAGACGGATTGTTTCCTCTCAAAGGACATCGCATTCGGCGTGCTTCAATCTACAAATTCACAGGCTTCTCTAAACTTTTTCTTGATTTAATTGTTATTGATTTATTATTGTTATTATTGCTTTATTTAAATAATTATTGGTGTGTTTTTTGTTAGTTGGTGTTAATTGTGTTAATTAGCTAAATTTTTCTAACAGTTTCCCAATTGGAGGCCCAATAAAATTGCAGAATATGTTGTGAGAATGCCCAGTTGCAGTTTTCCAATTGGAGGGCCCAATAAAATTACTTTGTTTTGCTTATATCTAATTAGATAGACATTAACTTTTATGAGATTCCAGCTAATTAACGTTTAGAGTAGGAGTTAAAAACTTAGTTCATTGATTGATAAAATTGAATCCAAATAGGATGCAGGGATTTTACTTTATATTATAATGTCATTGAATTTTGTGTATGTGAGAAATGATATTTTGGCAAGAACTGGATATTTGTTGAATTGCTTATGGGGTTTGGTTCGGCCTTGATGAAGTTCTTGAAGTGAGTTTTACTCTTTTTAAAATTCCATTGAGATAATTGAATGGTCAGTTGTGAATGAGTACAAAAGGGACTTATCAAGTTTATAAATGGGGATTGGTCTTGGGTATGTATTGCGTCGCCAAGTTGGTTTGGTCAAACATAGTTTTAGGTGTTGGATATATATATATATATATATATATATATATATATATATATATATGTTGGTTTGGCTATTTTATTTTTATTTTTTATTATTGTTGTTGTTATTTTTATTATTGAAAAGAATATCTTGCATTTGATGAATTGTAATTTACATTTATTGATTGTTTGCTTATTTTTAATTTTTTGATTTTAGGCTTCTATTCAAGATGAGATTTAAATTTCCATCACTAAAGGTAAGACGCAAAATCAGTCTGAGACCAATCAAGATACGAAATCATAGGTAATATCTAAAAATTTTAAAAGCAAAGCTATTAGATCAAGATCGGAGGACATTGAATGTATTATTAATTAGAATTTATGTTATATTTATTTTTAATTTATGTTTTTTTAGTGTAATTTTACTTAGTATTTATTAGGAACACAATATGAAAAATTTATGCACAATTTAATGTACTTATATAATATTATATTTTTTAATTAATAGTATTATTAATAATATTGCATAATTATTATTTACATAAATTAAATTTTGGATGTAATAATAATAATAAATAATTAAAATAAAAAATTTAACAGTTTTAGCGACGGAATTTATTGTCGCTAATAATTTTTTACTATTAACTGCGACTAATTTTAGAGGTTACTTAGCGATGGAATTTTTTATTTTTAGCGACAATTTTTGCGGTCGCTATTTTTACCGACGGTTTCATGTTTTAGTCGCAAATTCCTTGCGATTGAACTATTTGTGACGATTAGTTGTCATGTCGCTAAAATTAGTTAGCGACGAAATTTGCCCTATTAGCAACGGAATTTGCCGTCGCTAATTCCTTTTTTTTTGTAGTGTCTAACCTAGTAGTATGCATGATCAAACAAAAAATAACTATTACAAAATCTTTAATCTTCTTTCGGCCCATCTTCCTCCATTACTTGTGATCTTCTTTTACTATTCTAATTTTATTCTATGCAATATAATTACATATTACAATTAAAAAAATATTCAAAGAAAAATAATTGGCCGGAACATGAAAGTTTTCATGGGCCGAAACATGCAAAATGCTCAATTACATTGGGTTTTAGTTCATAACTAACCATCATACCACACAAATACCATTATATGCAATTCTAATGCTTAAACTAGAACCATGCATGGAATAATTAACTTGTTTCAACTCTTGAAATAATTAATGAACTATTGTCTTAGTGTGATTAAGTTTAAGAAACTATCCAAATTATGAAACTATTTCCATTTTGAAAACTATCCATTTTAGAAGACTTTTTGCATGCATATGTTCTTATTTTAATTATCAATCCCATTGATTTTAAATTGATTATTTAATTAATTAAAAATCAATTTGAGTCAAAAAAAAAAAATTATGGGTGGGCAGAAATCCACACCGTTAATTTTAATAATGTGTTCACACATTTGGGCCTTTTGAGCTTTGGGAATGGGTCATACGTGTACCAAGCCCATTCCAGCCCTTAAAACCTACTAATAATCTTAATTAAGGTTTGTAATTTAAATTTAAATTAGCTTACTAGGCCCACCAAATCACATGCTAATTTAAATCAAGCCCTGTAAACCCAATTAAACCTATTAATTGATTTTAGCCTACTAATTTCAATCCAATTGAATTAGGGCTCAAATTAATTAAAAACATATTTATACATCTTATGTAACTTAAAATTAAAATCAAAATTCGTTCTTTCCAAGAACGAATCAAGAACACACGAAACATACAATTTTACTGAACTTTTCTGTAAAATCATTTTTCATGCAAAAGTTAACCGATTTCAATTCTGTTTGATCCTATGATTTAATATCACATATTAAAAACATAAATTATCATCAAAATAATTTTTCATGGATCAAAAATAAAATTTATTTAGAACAGCCCCTTCCTCTACGCAAAAGACCATTATTCTGCGCAGAGAAAATTCTTTGCTGCAAAAATTGGTTTTTCCTTTTTATTTTTTTATTTTTAATCACACAATAATAGAAATCATTATTTTTCAATCTAGCATTCATGAACTTCAAAATCAGAATTTTTAAAATTCATGAAATAAATAACTCATAAATATAAAAATTATTCTGCAAAAATAATAAAATATAATTTATTGGCTAAAACCTGAGCTTTGATACTATGTTGGAATTATTTGATTACATGCATCACATGCAAATACGGAATTTAAAAATTTTAACTAAACAAAATATGATATTTGCCATGAAATTATATTTAAATTTAAAAAGATGAAAAATCACCTTGACATTTGTTGGTCAGTTGATGTTGCTTTGCATTGAATTGTCGCAAATCACACTGTCTAACTTTAAAAAACCTCCATATTGTCCACACCCAAGGGCGGAGCCACGTTGGCCTGAGGGTGTGCACATGCACACCCTGAAATTCTTTTTTTCATATATATATATATATATATATAAAATATATATGTGACCCCCCTCAATGAACTTAAATGACCCTACCCCACCTCAATTAACTTCATTGACCCTTCTTAAATTACAGTCTCAAATTAGCATAGCAAAAGATGCTCTTCATTTCTTTCGATGTTGCCCAAAACGACGTTTCTCCCTTTCTATTTCATTTCCCTTTTCTTCCTTTCCTTCGTTCCACTCTTCACCCATTTTTTCCCTTGATTTGATTCTAGCTCTTCATTCCACTCCGTCCTCCCTCTTTTTCTCTCTTCGCGTGCGACGACAGCAGGTACTCCTTGCATTTTCCTCTCTTTGCCTCTTACGTTTTCCCCCTTTTTTCTTCACCGGAGCACAACCGTCAGTCTACAGTCCTCTTCTCCTTGAACAATGACTACAACTTGATTCTAACCAGTAAGTATAAGTGATTTAAGATTTGAAATTTTGATTTTTGAGGAATTGGGGGTTAGGGATTTAAAGATCCAAATTTGGGGATTTTGCTTTTAATTAATCTGGATCCAAAATTGGGGATTTTTACTTTGGGGATTTTGAATATTTAACAGGACATCAAAATCAGCAACTCAACATAGCAAGGCAGCAAGCAGGTGTTCTGTGTTCACATCAGAAAAAAATTGCAAGTTATACAGGATAAGGTAATTAAACATTAGCAATTCTCTTATTTAATTGTTATGTGAATTTGTTAATTGTTATGAATTCTCTTATTTAATTGTTATGTGAAATTCTATGAGTATTCTCTTATTTAATTGTTATGTGAATTTGTTGGTGTTCTATGAATTTGTTAATTGTTATGAATTATCTTATTTAAAGGCAGCATTTATTTGTTAAAAATACTCATAGAATTTCTATTCTGCCTATATAATTATAACAGCCCACAATCCCTTGTTTTGCTTAGAATTTTTTTTCATTGATATAGGGTATGGATAAATTTCTCAAAAGAAAGTCGATTTCTGATCAATATTCTTCGACGTCTCTTGAAACTAATGTTGAACCTCGAGTTGATATTAACTTGGAAGAGGTTCCATTAGATCCTGGTCTACGTCCTAAAATGTCACATTATCATCCTAATGATCGAGATAAGATTAGAAGATATTACTTGCAAATAGGGCCATATCAACCTCGTCAACATGATTTTTCCAAGAGAAAATTCGGTGATAAATTTCGTCGATTTTGTCCCTCTTGGTTTAACGAATTCAATAATTGGTTGGAGTATAGCATAGCAAAAGATGCTGTATATTGTTTGTGTTGCTATCTTTTTAAGCCTGATATTGGAAAGCAAGCTGGAGGTGAGGTGTTTGTAACTGAGGGTTTTACCAAATGGAACAAAAAAGATAAATTGCACCTTCACATTGGAGGTCCAAATAGTGCTCACAACATTACTAGAAGGAATTGTGAGAGTTTAATGAAACAAAATCAGCACATTGACGTTGTTCTTTCTAAACAATCTGACCAAGTTCGTGACTTGTACCGAAAAAGATTAACTGTATCAATTGATTGTATTCGGTTCCTCTTGAAGCAAGGAATAGCTTTTCGTGGTCACGATGAGTCAGAAAGTTCATCTAATCAAGGTAACTTTCTTGAACTTCTCAAATTTCTTGCTGATCACAATGAAGGCTTGAAAAGTATAATTTTGCAAAATGCTCCTGAGAATAATCGATTAACTTCTCCTGACATTCAGAAAGATATTGTTAATGCTGCTGCAATTGAGACAATTAATGCCATAATAAATGATCTTGGGGATGATTATTTTGCTATTATTGTTGATGAGTCACGTGATGTTTCCAACAAAGAAGAAATGGCTGTTGCTTTGCGTTATGTTAACAAGTTGGGATGCGTTATTGAGCGTTTTATTGGTATAGTGCATGTTAGTGATACTACTGCTTTATCATTGAAAAACTCAATTGAACAATTGTTTTGCAAGTATGGTTTGAGTATATCAAGAATTCGTGGACAAGGATATGATGGTGCTAGTAATATGCAGGGTGCATTTAATGGTCTTAAGAGTTTGATATTGAAAGAAAATCCATTTGCTTTCTATATTCATTGCTTTGCTCATCAATTGCAACTCACCCTTGTTGCCATTGCCAAGAATCATATCCAAGTTGCTTCTCTTTTTAACTTAGTTTCTACTTTATTGAATGTTGTTGGAGGATCATGTAAGCGACATGACATGCTTCGTGAAAAACAATTTGTCAAAGTTAGAGAACTACTTGAAAATGGAGAAATTCTTAGTGGTCGTGGTTTGAATCAAGAAATTGGGCTCAAAAGAAGTGCCGATACTCGTTGGGGGTCACATTATGGCACTTTGATAAATTTAATTCTTCAGTTTTCAGCAATAGTTGATGTCCTTGAGATTATTAGAGAAGATGGATTAAGTGCAGATCAAAGAGCTGAAGCTAATGGTTTGTTAGACTCAGTGCATACATTTGACTTTGTGTTCACTTTACATTTAATGAAAAGCATATTGGCAATCTCTAATGAGCTGTCGCAAGCATTACAAAGGAAGGATCAAGATATCATTAATGCCATGAAATTAGTTAGTATTTCAAAGCAAAGGCTACAAAATTTAAGAGATGGTGGATGGGATAATCTATTATCTGAAGTATCTTTGTTTTGTACTGCTCATGATATTGATGTGCCAAACATGGATGAGATGTTTCTTTGCAACCGGCGATCAAGACGTAGAGTTCAAGAGATTACCAATTTGCATCATTATCGAATTGATTTGCTTTATACTGTTGTGGACATGCAACTTCAGGAGCTCAATGATCGTTTTAATGAGACAAATACGGAACTGCTTCTTTGTTTAACATGCTTAGCTCCTGATAACTCATTTTCTGCATTTGACAAGCAAAGGTTGATTCAATTTGCTCAGTTTTATTCAAATGATTTTTCAGCTATTGATTTGATGGTTCTTGATAATCAGTTAGAAACATATATCATTGATATGCGGAGTAGTGAAGACTTTTCTAATTTGAAGGGAATTGGTAGCCTTTCCCAAAAATTAGTTGAAACTAGAAAGCACATTGTTTATGCATTGGTTTATTTGCTTATCAAATTGGCTTTAGTTTTACCTGTTGCTACAGCGACCGTAGAGAGAGCATTTTCTGCAATGAAGATTGTCAAAAATCGGTTGCGTAACCGAATGGGAGATATTTGGATGAATGATTGTTTAGTTACTTATATAGAAAAAGATGTATTTGATAGTATTGACAATGATCTAATCATTCAACGGTTTCAAAATATGAAATCGCGTCGAGAACAATTGTAATACTTGTAATTTTATGTTATTTTTGTTATTATCTTTTTTTTTTAAATATAAATGAAATATATTTTTATGGTATAATTTGTATGTATTTTTAATTTTTAATTTTTTATAATGAAATTATAATGTGTGACCCCTCTGACTTGGGGGTCCTGGCTCCGCCCCTGTCCACACCAAAGAAAAGAGAAGAATGAACCAAGAGAGGATTGCAGAAGAAGCCGAAAATTTATCTTGAGACTAGTGAAAATTTCGGCCAAAAGAGAGGATGAGGGAGAAATAATTCTATTAATTCTAAAGTTCTATTTTTTATTTTTATCCTACTTCTGCTTTTATACTCTAAGTTAAAAGTTGAACTCTAGTAGGATTAGAATTCTAAAAGAGCTGAAATTTAATTATTAATTAACTCTTAATTAATTAATTACATTTTTTTAATTAATTATTTTCTCTATCCAAATAGGATTAAGACTCCAGGGCATATATATCTAATGGCTATTAAAGTTAGTAGTTGATGAAGGTTCCCAGGCCTTTCTAATGCTTTAGTTTCATCATGATCTCTAAAAGCACACTCTTGAAATGCAAGCTAACTAGCTGCGTCAATTGAAGTTTTCAACTATGTTCTATTTTATGTAAATTGAGAAGTAAATGATCCAAATGTTTTTGAATGTGTGAAGGTTGATTCATGAGATCTACACAAACTCTCTTAGCGTTTTGATGCGAAGAAAAGATATTCGTTTTGGTCATAAGTTCTTTTTCTTTTTTCCTACAAAAATTTTAATTTTTTAAAAATGCATAATTGTTCATAAAAGAATATAAAATCCGATCCAACTTGGTTGAAACAATGAAATGATAACCCAGTTAGTCATGCGATTTGATGTTCGATCTAACTTGGTGATAACTCAAGTCAGTTGTAACCTTTACAGAATGAATAGGGATGGCACCTAATAGGGTTAATTTCACTTATGATCACTCAACTTATCACTTATCGCGCAAAAGTAACCGACTTTTTTTTTCTTACTTAAATGTCACTGAACTTTTAACATTATTGCACAAAACTCATGTTGACCGGAATCCGGCGACGATTCTTCCCCAATTGATGGCTTTTTTGCAAAAATGTTAAAAGTTCAGTAACATTTAAGTTAAAAAAAAAGTTAATTACTTTTGCGAGATAAATGATAAGTCTAGTGACCGTGAGTGAAATTAATTTAAATGTAGCATTTGTTGAACTTATCAATCCGGCAAGAGTCATCGCCGGATTCCGGTCAACATGACTTTTGTGCAATAATGTTAAAAGTTTAGTGACATTTAAGTAAGAAAAAAAGTCGGTTACTTTTGCGCGATAAGTGATAAGTTGAGTGACCATGGGTGAAATCAACGCCACCTAATATGCTTTGCGTCGTTTATTGAGGATACGGATAATTGTGATGGGGTTGGAACGGATTTTGATATTAAAATTAAAATCCATTGCGGGTTTGAGTTTGTGTACAAATTCAATACCTTGGATGCATGCTACCCTGAATCCATTTAGGCATTTAATTGTGGTTGACAGTAACCGTGAATATCTGTCTTGTTTAAATTCATTCATTTGAAAAATAATGTAAAATTATAGGTGTAGATGTGAATGAGAAATTGAACATTAGCCCTAAACAATAAAAATGTAATATTTTGTCATCATACTCTATTATTGTGACATTTATGTATAACATTTAATTTATAAATTATTTATGTACATTCTTTCTTAGATATTGGTTTAAAAATTTATTAAATTATGGTTTTTAATTTTTGCTGTTGTTTTCTAAGGTGTAATTTTATAAAATTTTATATTTTTTTTAAGTAAATTCATGTATTAGTTAAATGAACAATTATACAAGTGTTTATGGATATTGGTAAATGGGTTTAGAATGAATATGGATAGTAGAAAAATAAATTTAAACGAATTCCGGATGGTTATACGTATATTAAAATTAAACAGATTTGATAATAATAGAACAAATTTAAGGAAATCTACTCTATTTCCATCCCTAAGAATGAAAAATAATCAATCTCAACTGTCTATTATTTTTTTTATAATTAATGTGGATAATAAAAAATATTTAAACAGTTGCATTAGTATGAGTCCTTAGATGGGCCTTATAGTTTTTACGGGTATTCATGGACCGGTTAACCGGTCATGAGCCTAAAAAAAATTAATTAATTAAATTCAATTTTTTGAAAACACTAATTATTAATCAGTGCATTACTATCGATTAAATAGTTCATCGGTTTCAAATTTTCGAATCGGTTAACCATTATAATTATAAAATATATCAATAAAAAAATTAAAATATTCAAGTTACTTAAAAATTAAAATTAGAAAACAAATATAATTTAATATAATAATTAAATATAATGTTCAAACTACAATTATAAATTAAAAATGTTCAAAATATTTGAAAATTAAAATTATAAACCGAAAATTTTAATTCTTTTTTTTTTCAAAATGTAATATATAGCTTTATGCTGCTACTTAATAGATAATTGATTGGAGCCCAATTTTTATTATTTTCCCTTTAGATTTTCTTTTTGTTTGTTTCCTTCGAATTTGCAAAGTAATAATGCTCCGCTGCTGGGTTGGAAAGCACAGGAAATAAACGAAAATGGAGGGTATGCTCGTGGGCAAGTTCAGTAGACCATGCTTGTTGAGTTCAAAGACAAAACTTTTGCTACAGAGAAGGAAGGCAAACTCTAAATTCGACTTTCATTCGCTTCTTTCTCCTACCCATCACTCCGTGCAGGTATTCTTTTTCAGTTCTCTCTTCTTTTACAGGATTCATTCGGAATTGAATTGAGGAACCTATTTCTTTCTTTCTAATTCAGTTGAAAATGGGGAGAAAAAAATCTCATTTTGCTTGTAGTATCTTATAGTCTCATACTATTACTGTCTATGCGTTTAAATAATTCAATGGAGTGCAGAATCATCCCTTCTCGTTGCAGGTTGGAGAAGAAAAACAAGACAGTTCTATCGGTGTTGTTTGGAAAGACATTGTTTGGCCTTCTCCTAATGATGAAGTCCCATTTTGGAGGAGGAATTTCCCTTCATGGGATGCATTTACTGAATCTTCAACTGACATTGTCAAGGATTCTAATCATATGCACATAATTCATGTTACGGCTGAGATGGCACCCATAGCCAAAGTTGGTGGCCTTGGTGATGTAGTTACTGGACTTGCCCGCGCTTCCCTATTGCGTGGGCATACTGTTGATATAATGCTTCCTTTCTATGAGTGCATTCAAAAGGAACAACTCAATGACTTGGCATTAATCACAACATATAACTCCTATCACGATGGGAACTGGATCCAGACTAAAGCTTATCGTGGAGTTGTTTCAGATATTCCAGTTATATTCATTGAGCCATCAAATGAATTCTTCAAGGGCCAACAAGTGTACGGTGGTTCATACAATGAGTTGGAGGCTTATTTGTTCTTTAGCCGTGCTTGTCTAGAGTGGATGCAGGTTTGTTGCTTCTAGAATGCGTCCAAGTGATTGCTTATATTCATATGTTTCAGGAACTTTTATAAGTTGACCACCGAGTTTTTGGTTGGATGGAGCTGGATTGGAATTAGAAACTTAGATCACCATGCATTTTTTTTTAGTACATCTATGGAAAGCTAACACCAAGTGAGATATAAAAGAGTTTCATATTGAATTTTTTCTTGATCTCTTGGTCGTTGGTACCATGCAGGAGAATTTTACACCTGCATTTATCCCTCTAGCCCCAAATAAGTGGAATTGATTAAGTTAGTGACATCTCAACAAATGTGGTTTTTGTTGTCAGTTAATGTACAAATTTATTCTGAGCCTTTTAGTTCTGTGGTTGATTATACTGAATCTTTGAGCTCTAAATTTTATTGTTTGAAAGTTCTAATAAGATTATGAATCTAAGCAGGTTGCAAGAATTCAACCAGACATTATACATGTCCATGAGTGGCAGACAGGTGCTTTGCCTTTGCTTTATTGGGATATGTACCAGCAACTTTCACTTAAGGTATATCTTTTTGTTAATTCTATCTCAGAACATGCTACTGAGCTAAAAAATGGTACTTTGTATCACTCTTAATATCGAAATTTATGCTTGTAGAAGCCACGAGTAATGTTAACTATACACAATATGGAGCACTATGGAGAGTGTCGGTATGTTATTGTTGCTTCTCTTTTTCTTCATTAATGTCACGCTAATTTGCCATTTGTTCTTTTATGCAGCCATTGTACGTGTAGATAACGCGATGATTAATAAGGATTATATTTTAGTTCTCATGGGTCAACAGTATAAATATATTATTCTTTTAAGTCTCTTTAAATTTTTTCCCCCTCCTTCCCTAATCATGAATTGTGACAAAAATGGCATTTCAGTTATATCATTTTCCATAACTAGTATTCAAATTTATCTAGGCCTTTTGCTCGTCTTTGTGCTTGATATGTATTTTTATGGAAAGCTGTTCTGAAATTTACTTCCATACAAACAGAACTTTGGATTTATGAGGCCAAATACTGTTTCTGGATATTTAACTATCCACTGGTCTATAAATAGATCAAAAGCTGATTGCCTCATTTTCGGGAATATTGCTTCCATGCTGTTTTACGGGAATGTTACAAATGCATTATGCATTTATTATATGTCACGTTTAATTTTTAACATTATTGTATTGCATAATTGTTATTGACATGAAAAAATGATGGTTTGACTTGAATCCTGGACTGTTCTTTTTTTCTTCTAAGATTGGAATAATGGGCTATACTTTATGATGAGAAGAGTATTTCACTGTTGAAAAGTAACAGTAATTTATTGTCAAAAAATAATGGATGTACCCACTTTACAAGACAAGCTTTATTTACCTTGAGTTTGCATTTTAAATGTCACTATTTTATTAGCATTCCAGAGTCAGTTTGTAATGTCAACTTCTCTGAATTCTTCTCACTAATGCACCAATAATGAAAACTCATTCTTCAATAACTATGGATTTGTTTGCTTTGGTAGGCAAGAGCAACTCAGCAAGTGTGGTCTAGATGGTTCTGTGTATGCGACTGCAGACAAGGTCAACATTGAATGATATGCTCGTATATTGTTTTATCTTCATCATATAGCTCTGGAGATGTATTTAAGAAACTCTTCAGTACATGCTTAAGAAGCTTTTCTGTATATCAGCTCTCTCTCTCTCTCTCTCTCTCTCTCCGTCTCTACAAACATGTAGCAACTCCCTTAATAAGTTGTCTCTGGGTTCATGTTTTCTTTTATTCTAGGTCATTCATCAACACTACTGGCTGAATTTCCAACTCACCTCTGTGAATGACGAAATGTTAGATCTTTTTTAATGTCTCTTAATGTGGCAGGCAGTTGATGATCGCACCATTGGTCACAATCCTGAGAGATTAAGCTTAGTGAAAGGTGGAATTGTGTACAGCAATGCTGTAGTGTAAGTGCTCTTATAGATTTTGTCACCTATAATTATTGACTAAGAAAGCTTTTTTTGCACATATTGCTAATATTTTGCTGTGTAAGCAGTTAGAATATAGGCATGAACATAATTCATTAATACCTGCATATCAGCCCACAAGTAACCAAATTTTATTTTACAGTACAGTGTCTCCTACATATCTCAAGGAAACTCTCTGCTCTGGATGGTTGGCCAGCACCTTGATAACGCATCGCGATAAGTATGTTCAAGGACACTTTGAATTTCGAAATATATATAGTCAGCAATAACTATATATATATATTTATGTGTGTGTGTGTGTGTGTGTAGTTATAGTTTTTCTTTGGTAGTATCCTACTGTATTGGCTGCTGGAGTGTGTGATCTGATAATTGTGATAAAGTTAGTGGCTGATTTAATTTGTTGGATTTTGTTATTTGCTTGGTGTTACGAGCTAGTTTAGTGCAAGTTCAAGTATAATGCTTTTGTCTTTTAACTCCTCTCAAATTGCTCAAAAAAAAAAACCTGAGGTTTAGTATATTTGCTGCTCGAGAAAGCCCTTCGTGATACTAATTTTATGAGATTAAGACACTAAGAGTCTTAACTTTTTATGGAATGTAAATCAAGGCCTAAAACTTTGGCTGTAAGAAAAACCTTCACTTCCAGTGGAATCCTGATCCAGACAACAAGAAGCACAAGAAAAATCAAGTTTAAAGACAACGCTTAGATTTATGGTTAAGATTTCATATAAGGCATATTTGTGACATCACTGAGTCTTTGTTGTCTTGATAGGAAATTTCAGTAAATTTACTGCTTATCCAATATTTTGCAACTTAAGATAGGAACTTTTGTAACTTCGTGCTTTTCTTGAATGACCAAGCTGGATATCTTGGGGTCTATTTTAGGGTCTGTATCTTTATTTTGATGCATTATTGATCAAGGAACATATTAATCTTGTAGTATAAAGAGGTTCTGAGTCAATTGGAGGATTAGGAGTAAGTTTATCAGGTTAAAGTTCATGTTATTTGATAATCACATATGCCTCTGCTTCTCTATGGGCTGATACACTCGGCCATCAAAATTTCAGAAATCATCTATGTTTGGATTTTGTGATGCAAATCAACTTTAGGCCTGATGCCCAAGTATTCTACGGTTGAATCTTGGATGGTGGATTTTTTTTCTTCAAAATTTTAAGCGTATTTTGATACAATTCTGGTTTTAGTTTCTTTCTGATCATGTAATGTAAAAAAAAAAAAATTTGTGAAGTTTCTTTTATGTAAAATATTGAGTTCCATCGTCTTGATTTTTGTTTCAAATGCTACCTTGAGCCCTAGTTATGCATGCATCTCATTCCATTTTGGCCCTTAAATAAACTCAGTGCAAGCCCACCAAAGATGCCCTATATCAAGTCCTAAACCTGTAGAGGTGCTGTGTTTTATTCCTCTTGACGGCTGTTCATTGAAAAGTAAATGCATGGAACCTACATGGAGAGTATGGCTATGGATCGATTAATTGGTCATCATGTGGCACCACATTGCGCAGGTGCATTGTCCACTTAACAATTTTATTCAGCGGTTCGTCCCCCCTCTTGGCTCTGTCTTATTCCTAAGTCTTCTGATGCTAAAATCCCAGTTAACCATAATAAAGGAGCTCGAATGCAATAAATTCAGAAAATTTCACAAGAAATGCTAAACTTGTTAACCACATTTAAGGTTGATGTATGATTGTAACATTATGATTATGGATAGGTCGGGAAAATGAAGAGAGAATATTTGCTTGTGTGTCTCATTATAGTTTTCCTTTTATATGCTTGATTTTATATTTTTAAGATGAATGAAATTTGAGATATATTATGGTTGATTTATTTTCCATTTTTGCAACTAAATGGTTTTACATGGATGAGCAATCATGCATCTGTTACATATGTGCACAATAACACACTAAGCAGCTTGGAAATATTGTTGGTTTTGAGGCATATATAGACTTTATCCTACTCAACTCTACCAATCAAAGGCTGTTTCTGGATTCTCTCCATGATCCGACCTGATTACCAGATTTTTTTTTTAACTATGATGCCCTTATGCTAAGTCATCTTTTCCAATTTTTACTGTCCTTTATCTACCTCTGTTTTTTGCTGAGACAACTTTCGAGTTATGCTCGACAAGTAGCGCCTCTATCCTGCTATGAGTCTACTTGTTTATCTTGTGCAGTTCATCAAGGGATTATTTCTTATACAATTGTCTGTCCTCAGTGCTTTGTAGTCAGAACAGTGGGCTGATCTGTATGAAATTGTATATGCAGTTCTGCTTTTTACATGTCCAGTTTTTTTTTTTGTTAGGATTTTTGACCTGGCTCTTTTTTTTTTTTTAATTCTTCTTATTTATTTATTTTTGCACAAGGTTTTAAAGTTTCACTCTGTGTGCATCCATGAATCTGGTATTATGCAATTCTATAGGTACTATGGCATTTTAAATGGGATAGACACTTCAATTTGGAATCCTGCTACTGATGTTTTCTTGCCTGCCAAGTTCAATGGTAAGCTTTTACATAGGTTTTTGCAAATCAATCAACTAAGGATTATTTATTTTCCTTTCTAAGCCATGCTTATTATCTGTCTTTCACATAAGTTGAGATGAATCTGCATGTTTCTAGCACAATTCAGATGTGGGTAATACAGAATTATTTCTGTGTCATTATGCTTTCCAGTTTACTTTTTCTTAATATACTTACGACAATTTTCTTATGTCTGCCATTTATATAAAATGCAGGCGAATCCAGATTTCTGGTGACATAAAAAATTTTGTTTGTTTACTTTCTTTTAATATAAATGGGTAGCAACATAGCAGTTTTAGATGCACATTTGGGCTCATCAGGGGACCTATTTCTTAGTTTTCTTAGTCAACATAACAAATTTGTGGTATCTTCCAGCATTAACTTTTGCTATTACATTTATGCAGCTCAACATATTGAGGGCAAGAATCTATGCAAATACTATATACAGAGGGGACTTGGTTTGGCTTCTGGAAGCATTGTATCTGGTAATTATGTGCCAGATGTTACGGTTAAGGTCCCCCTGGTTGTTTGTATAAGTAGACTAGTTCCTCAAAAGGGTCTTCATCTGATAATCCATGCAATTAAGCACATTGAAGAACTTGTAAGTTTAACATTACCTGTTTTTCTGAAACTTTTTGCAAATAAATTTTATCTGCTATCCTTTCTTCCTGTCTCCCTCCCCCTTTCTTTCTTCTCTGTTGAACATTCTAGCAGTCAGACATATCGAATGCATGCTATCTTTTCCTGGGATTATTTCAAGTTTGCTAATGTTTTCCTGTTGTTATTGACATCCTTTTAAAGTACCCCCTTGTGCCAACAAAATGCATCTAAAAGAGAATGAATAAATTCTTTGAATAATTGCGCAACAAAAATGGATATCAGAGGAGGTTGCCTATAAGTGAGACTTTTAAAACTGGTGAAGTTTTCAACTCAACAACTTTATTAGTGAAAACAGCCTAATCCTCCTAAAACTCTGCAAAGAAAAGTGGCACACTGCAGTGTGCATTAGGCTTGCAACTTTTCTTATCAACAGAAGTCATATGCAATTAAGTTTGTTATATGAAGGTGAATTGATTATTACTTCCTCATTCGTGATTTAGTATTAAGTTGTGGATGTTCCAATGTCTATTACAGTTGCTATTAGAAACTCTTCTGCATATAGATGCTGTTCTAGCACCGCAAACAAAATGTATTTTTCTTTGTTTTGTTGCAGATATATATTTTCTATTGAATCCAAAAGTGGAATATGATGTTTTCTTTTCTCTGTTATTGGACAACTAAAGGGGGGGCAGCTGGTTATCCTTGGAAAAGCTCCAGATAACCGAGTTGATGCAGAATTCAAACATCTTGCAGAGTTGGTATGGGTTTGAGATTAATGGCTTATAGATTTTATTATAATGTTTCTTCCATTTTACGTGTGATGTTATCATTAATTGGTCCTTCATATGAGTGCATATACCTTTTAATAACTAGTAGTTTTTCTGACACTAGATTGGGAAATCTTTTTTCTCATTGACCATAATTAGACTTTGTGTCGATGGTTTGATTTGGGATTATATGAATTACAGAGGTCTAAACATGAATTTGCTGATCTAAAAAATATTCTTTTATATATTACATCCTTGTGTCAAATGTATATCAGTTACCTGAATGAACATATTTGCAAGTGGAAGGTTGTAAGGCCTTCCCTTTCTTCACAGCATAGAGTGTAAACTCCAACTTACATCCCTTTAATGCTGGGGAATAAAACTGTCCTATTTATATGTCAATTTATCATAATTGAATATTTTTAGAAGGTTATGTTTTAATGCTCTTTTATTTATTTATTTATTTATTTTTATTTAAACTTTACCATGAGGTTTGCATTAGTATTTGATGCAGCCATAAGTGTTCCCTTCTGTTTCTTAATTTATCAAGTACCAAATTTAATACTAGCAGGTTCAGAAGAGGTCTTTTCTTGAGGCTTGTACTTTGTCTTCTGGAAGGAAATGGCCTTCTTCATAAAACATGCACTCTGAATAGCAACAGAAAACATAATAATTCAATTTCACATTTGACATGTTCTCTGTTTCAAGAACTTCTCTTAAGATCCTTTAATCTACTCAGGATTCTCATTGTTTCATCTCTTAACATCTAACGATAGGATTAGTCCAAATTAATCCTATTCTTCATCCAGTAAAAGTTCTGATTTTATCTTTCAAATTGCTATGAATCACTTGTAAGTCAGGGTTGAAGGTGTATATAATTTGTATGAGCTCTTTTCACCATATCATTATAATTTATATGCTAATATCATCACATTTTGCCCCTTTGTTATTTTGCTGTGCTGTAAAATTGTTGCAAGCTAATGAAATTTGTTTATCTTTCTGCCTTGTAGCATAATGATGGTCCAAGCATCCGTATTCTATTAATGTATAGGTAAATGAGCTGCTTTTCTGATTAGAGGACCTTCCCGGTTTTTTTCCCGTCCTTTCTTTCTCATTACTTTAATGTAACAGCACCCATAAGAACTGGTCCTTATTTAGTATTATTTTTGGATGTTTAGTTTGTTGTTGATTCTTATCATTTTACACAGCGAGGAGCTCTCCCACATGCTTTATGCTGCAGCGGACATAGTGTTAGTTCCATCAATATATGAGCCATGTGGACTTTCCCAAATGATTGGCATGCGATATGGTGCAGTATGTATAAATGTGACTGATTGATCTCATAATTTAAACTATGAATTTTTGTGGTAATACTAAAACACAAGTTCTAGTTGTTATTTCTCATCTTATGCCCGTTTACATGAAAATCTTTAATAAACAATGTCTAAGGCTTGATAATACCAAACAGAGTTAGTGGCTCGGTTAATGAAATTGGTTAATATTCAATCGCATAGAATACGTGCATGCTAGAACCTTTTTCATGCCAATCGATATGCGCTTGTTCTGGATCTAGTAGAGTGTGTATACATGAAGAGTAGATTTTAGGGAATGCCAAAATAAGGTAAGAGTTTAATTTCAATTATAATGATAATTTCAGGTACCGGTGGTTAGAAAAACTGGTGGCCTTGCAGACACGGTCTTTGACATGGATGACCAATCAAACCTTGAGATTGCTAATGGGTATTTTGGTTACCAAGTCTGAATTTTCATTCATCTTCAACAATCTGTCTTTTGCATAATGCATGCATTCTTCACTCTATATTGATCTATTATCTAATTTAGTTGTATCAGGTATGTGTCTCTGTTTGTCTCTCTTATGCTTAATCTGCAGTTGCCCTTATTTATTTTGATTGACAGTCTCTAAGCATAATGCATCTGTTGACCTGTTTGTGTACAATGGTGAAAAGTGATAGATGGGGGAAAAAAGAGACTTCTCATGAATGGAATTTGTTATTCAAAGTAAATTAGAGGGCTTAATCTCATATTGTTGTTGTTTTACAGGGTATTTATACACATGATTTACAGTAAATAGCTAACCGCTAACTACCATCTAATAGCTAACTAGCATTTACTATTAAGTCTAATTTCTAAAACCTCCTTTAATTAATATACATAAGCATATGTGTTTATACTGGCGACCGAAGAAGATCCTACATAAGGGCTTGTTGTATTATTACTAAAAGAGTAGATTTAGCATCCTTTTTAGTTAACAGGTGAGTTGCATCTGACCAATATCTTTTCCCCTAGATAAGGGAAATATTGTGACAATCGTAACTAAAGATGGAAAGACCGGCAGGTACTAATTATAATTAGTTTCAATAATTAGGAGATCTCATTTAATTAGGATATTTTTTATTTAGCAAGTAGTTTAGTTATGGTAGGATTCTTGCTTCTTATTTTCTTGTAATCTCTTTTGGGATAAGGGTCAAATTTGTCATTGAACTATGCGAAAGAGTACTGGTTTTTTTTTTACATGTTTATAATGTTTTTGTTTATTGTTATTTAGTTAGTTGTGTTAATGTAGTTAGTGAATTAATGGAGTTATGAGTTTAGTTAATTAGTGGAATTAGTGAGTTAGTGGCCTAAATTTATGGTTTAAATGTAAGCATATAAATAGGTATATGTAATTAGTTTTTGATAGAAATGAAATTTATGCTTTTGATCGTAAAAAATTTTTAACAGTAATATCAAAGCCATTCTTGATCACGGCTCTATGAGAAAAAATTGAGAGAAAATAAGTGAGTATTCATATTAAAATGGCTTCAAATGCTTTTCTTTTAACTTCACCTCCCATTTTTATGGGAGAATTACCAATTATGGACTGTCAAAATATAAACATATTTACATTCATTTGATTTATGGGATATGGTTGAGAATGATAGTGAAATTCCATCATTACTAATGCATCCAACTTTAGCTCAAATTAGGAGCCACAATGAAGAAAAAGTCAAGCATTTCAAAGCGAAAACTTGTTTGTATTTTTCAGTTTCTGAAGTGATTTTCACCAACATTATGACATGTTGAGATTTCAAAAGCGGTATGAAATTTGTTAAAAAATGAGTATTTAGGCAATGACAAAATAAAATTTATGTAGATTTTGAATTTTAAGAGAATTTATGATTCAAACGATGAAACAATTTGAAGAAATTAAAGAGTATATTAACAAACTCATGGCAATTGTTAATAAAATTAGATAGTTTGGTGAAGAGTTTCCAGATGATAAAATTGTTGAAAATTTGTTTGTGAGATTCCAAAAGACCTTTCAAAAATAACAATTATAGAATTAATTAATGTATTGCAAGCTGTGGAGCAAAGAATAGCAATTAGATATAAGAAGCCAATTGAGAGAGCCTTCATTGCCAAAACAACACACAAGTCTTTATTATTATTCCAAAAAGAAAAATTTCTACTAAGTGGTGTGTGTAAGAAAAATAACTATGATGAAAAGAATTATTGGTATAAAGGTAAACCACAATGGTATAAAGGTAACCATAATGTTTCAGTTGTAAAAAATTTGGTTATATTAAAAAATTTTGTAGGTTCGCAAATGATTAAGCGAATTTGGTACAAGAAAAAATATGTTTTTTGAGAGTTAGAGACAAATGCTCCAAAAAGAAAATTTAATGGCAGAAAATTGATGAGAAAATGTATCAATAATTGAAGTTTGATGATAAGGTGCATCAATAATTGAAATTTGATGAGAAGTGCATCAAGAATTGAGGAGAAATGTTTCAAAAAATAAATTAAAATGAAATGTGCATTGGAGGGAAGTGCTCCAGCAAAATAATTAAATATGTACGATTTTGAATCAAGGGAGTATGTTGGAATTGATTCAAAATCAGTATTTTTTATGTAATAATTAAATTAGTGAGTTTTATTTTTATATGTTTATAATGTTTTTTGTTTATTATTATTTAGTTAGTGGTGTTAGCGGAGTTAGTGAATTAATGGAGTTATGAATTTAGTTAATTAGTGGAATTTGTGGGTTAGTGGCCTAAATTTATAGTTTAAATGTAAGCATATAAATAGGCATATTTAATTAGTTTTTGATGGAAATAGATAGTTATGTTTAATTCTATTTGAAGTCCTATAAATTTATTTATTTATTTGAGTTCTAAACACAAAATTTTGTGGAATTCATTTGTTCTGAATAGGGGGTAAGAATTTTCAGCAGAAAAATACCAAAGATAGGAAACTCTCTCTAACAAGTTCCAAGGGGTACAACTCCCTTTAATGAGTTGCTAATTAACGACAACCATAGGCAAGTCTAGGAACTGAAACAAGGATAAAGACCCTCTTACTTGACCTGAGGTTCCTGTAAATGGTCTAGTGACTTGATCACGAACTCAAGAACATTACAGCTTGGTACCAAAGCCTTTCACCATGGGCATTATGGAGAAGAATGATGAGATGATGGTCCTTACCAAGAAGCAACAGTGGCTGTTGAGACTAGGTTGTCAGCACATGTTGCACAGTGTGAGTCACAAATGATGTCCCAGTTACAGCAGATGTTCCAAGAACTCGCCCACGGGTCTAATTGAAGTCCATGAAAAGACATTGATGCAGGAACTGGCAGTAGTAACACATATGGGAACCTGCCTAATGGACCAGAATTCAGATCAAATCTGCCGACTGGGAACAGAATGGTGCCAAGGTATATAAAGTTGACGTCCCAATCTTTGATGGGTCTGAGGATCCATTACTTTGGCTGTGCCACTGTGAGAAATTCTTTTCTGACCAGCAAACTGATGAAGATGCCAAGATGGATCTGGGTGCCTTCCATTTGTTGGGTAAGGCACAGTTTTGGAATCATCAGTTAGAAAAGGTGCATCCAGTTATGATGTGGGCGGCATTCAAAGACCATTGTAGCCTCAGATTTGGGCCACCTGTGAGATGCAGCCCTCTCAAAGAATTGTTCAAACTCCAAAAAATAGGGCTGGCTGAGTAATACCAATGGCTTTTTCAAGTATTGTTGGCACACGCGTTTACAGTGAGGGTGGATCAACATGTAGACATGTTTACTGCAGGGTTGATGGAGCCAATCTGCTTCGAGGTAGGGATGCGAAAACCACCAGACTTGGGTCAAGCCATGAACTTAGCACGAGCCATTAAAAGGAAGCAACAAGTATTAAGGAATGCGATAGGGGTAAGGACCAATGGCAAAGTCAACACATCTGCCATGGTTACACAAACATCTATGGGTAATGCAGTGCAATGTCGGAGCACAGAGTCAAATTCTAGTGCAACATCCCCCATGTCAAAAGATTGACACTAGCAGAGATGGCCGGACGAAGAGCAAAAGGTTGTTGCTCTAAATGCGATAAACTGTATCTGCCTGAGTGTCAATGTAAAGAATTATTTTGGCTGGAAATCAAGGATCATAATGACACTGAGGCAGTCCACAATGAAATTGGGTAATGGGTAATATCATTGCTAGCGCTTGAAGACAACCTCTTTTCTCTAGTAGCAGAGTAATGTGACAACGGTACTTAAAGATGGAAAGTAGACTGGCAATTAATGATTAAAATTTTAGTATTTTTCATAATTAGGAGATTTTATAAGTATTTTAGTTATGGTAGGATTGTTTAATATTTGCTTTTCTATTTTCCTATAATATCTTTTTAAAAGAGATCGTTTACGGCAATAAGATTAAGTCAGAGTTCCAGCAAAAGAAATACCAGAGATAGGTAACTCACTTTGATGAGTTTCAAGGTCTGCAACTCCCTTTAACGAGTTGTGAATTAATGGCAACCATGGGCATTTCTAGGAACCGAAACAAGGGAAAAGGCCCTCTTATTGGACCTGACTTTCCTGTAAACCTTCCAGTGACCTGATCACAGACTCAAGACCATAAAAAGTACGTTTTTGGGTTATTGAAGTTAGCCCAGTATGTGGTCTTTGATGACTGCACAATTGGAAAAGGAAAGTGTAGGATAGAGTTGATGCATTTGTTAGAGGATCACATTACTAAAGTTATGAACCAAATTGGGTCTTGGTTTCAGTCCATGGTCTTTGATAGCTGCTCAAGAGGAAAATGAAAAAAGTAGGGTGACAGTTGATGCATCTTTAGATGATCACATGGCTATTAAAGTTATGAGTTTTGTCAAGTCTTTAATACTGGTGCTACTTTTACATGTTATCGGTGCCATAGAAGTATTGAAAGTTGGAGTTCTAACATCTTGAGTGTGTATTTCTTGCATAGACCATCATGATACTTTCTAATAATGTTAAGGAGAAAATGGTCATCTTTGAATTTTATCTATGCTACACACTCACCCTTAAGGTCCTCGCTTGACGGATGAAATGGAGAGATATAATAAATATGTATAGTTTGTTTACAATGACATTGGTAAGTACTTACTGTTTGCTGGATATATAATTGTTAATTATTAAATAAAAAATTGACAGTTCTCCTTATGTAATGCATTTATTGAAAAAAAAAAAAGAAAAGAAAAAGTAAAAACATTTTTTACTTGCAACTGAGTTTTCAAGCTCCAGAATTATTTTCACTTGAAGAGGAGGAGCAAATAGCCTCATGGGTTTTCCATTGTTGGCCGAAGTTGTTGTAACGAGGCCAATTGATTGAAAGAATGCACATGATTTTTACGTATGTGTTTGTAGAAAATAAATTTTCGAAGTATTCCTGCTGTATTGTTTGATGAGTAGATATTGCTTGTGCTGTTTCACTTTGTTAGATTGATGGGTCAATTACTTTCAATTGGTTTTCCATAATATAAGATGTTGCCTCTTTATGTGGTCCAGGTTTGTTTTTGAAGGAATTGATGAAGGATCCTTAAATTGTGCTCTAGCCCGTGCATTTGCATACTACCGAGAAAGTAAGTTCAGCTTGTGTTGCTATCTGTTAAAAAAGTTACAGCCAAAGTCAGTCAATGAGTTTTTGTCATCAAATTGTTGACAGGCAGAATATTTGCCTAGACTGCCACCGGATTGGATTTTAGTCATTTCTGATTCATTACTTTGGATATAGACTTGTAGTAAAGAAGACATGAGAATCTGTTCCATTTGCATAGCCAAATTAGTAGATAGTAAGCTTCATTCTAATGCTTTTAGCAACATAGTAAATATTTTTGTTACATCCGATCTTTTAAAATATAATTTTGTTATGTACATACAACCACATATATATATATATATATATATATATATCTGTGTGTGTAGACAAAAATTATGGACTAAGGGAGTAGATAGTAAGCTTTATTCTAATGTTTTAGCTACATAGTAAATATTTGGGTTATTTTCTTGAACCAATCAAGTGTTAAATTATCTCATTAACTTGTTAAAAATGTCATATTACCCTATAAGGACACGTGAAACTTTACAAAAGACGCATGAAAACCACATGCTTTTGTCTTATAAACAGTAACAAGGATAATCTTACATTTTATTTAACAAATTCTTGTGGGGATAACATCACATTTTTAATAGTATAGGCGCATTACTTACATTTTATATAGGTTCAGAAGGCTAATATAACATTTGATTAGTTCAAGGGGGTAATCTGTTAAGAGGTGATACTTCGGGAGAAATTACATATTAACCCTAAATATTTTTGTGATATATGTTTCTACCTAAAAAATTGTTTCAATCTGATTCAATTTTTACAGAGACACACATATATATGTGTTAAAAAAAAGTCTATACTACATTGCAGAACCAGAGGAGTGGAAGGACATTGTAAAGAAGGTTATTGACATTGACAACAGCTGGAACAGAACAGCTGGAAAATATATTGAAATCTACGAGTCTGTTAGGGTACAACCCTAATGATTTCTAGGTAAAGTAATTGATTTCATGTGAATAATTAATTTGGTATAATGATACAATTTGCAGCTGTTGAGTGAAGCTTTGGTTGTGCAGAACTTATATATGATATATGCATTGATATTGGGAAGAAGAAGAAGCTCAGAATGGAAAAGAAAGGATTCGCTGGCTGTATTTTGCCATGCTTTTTCATCTCTTATTGACGAATTTTCACAATAATAATAACTTTGCCCTCCAATTTCTCTCTGTATCTTGTCATCTTTATGTTTTTATCTTTATGCTAATACCTTGAATCCAAAAATAAAGTCACTTTATTCAGTTTCTGACTATTAACCTACTAGAATGCCAACGTGCAATGAAAAGTCAACGAAAACATTTACTCTACTATTCTCTAATAGGGGTCGAATGAGATGGATGGAATTTGTTTGACCTAGTGAAAATCCTCTCCTTCTACACCGTTTATTGTTCTAACCTTGTTCTCCAAAGCACTCGTGTTCTCAAATTTCAATTCTTGAAGTGTACTGGCGACCTTCAACCCTTTTGGGAACATCTTCAGTTCTGCTAGGCCTCATAAGCGTAAAGTCTTGGGACATGGTATTGCCCCTTCCTTTATTCTCCATTCTTCCATTTCTAACCATTCGAAGCGGAGAATTTCAAGCTTAGGAAATCCATTGGTGGAGTAGACAATTTTCAAACCTTTGTATGCCCCAAGCTTCAAGGACAAAAACCTCAAATTATGCAACTTCTCTAGAACAACCATCGGATCTTGCTCTAACTCTCCCCAACACAAACTTAACTTGGTAATGCTTGTTGGTATAAATTCCAGGCTTTGCTTGAGCCGACCCATCAAAACTAATTTGGTGAGATCTTGGCACCTTGAAAGTGCTTATGGCTTACGTCTTGAGATTGACATCTTCGAGGAATGGAAACGGCCTAATACAAAACTAGGAGACTTTAGCACCGCTTCAATTTCCTTTGTTGTTTCGAACTTTATGGCTAAACTTCGAAGATTAGCCATTTGTATCACCGCGTCTTTTTCTATTAGATACTGTGCTTTTACAAGCTTCAATGTCTCAAGATTTCTTACTGAATCTAATCGTACGTGGCCTTCAACTAACTTACCAAGTAACAAATGTCTCAAACTCTCCAATTTCCACACTTCATCAGGTAACTTTAACCTCCCATTATCTCTCAGATCAAGGGTGTATAAACTTCTGAAGTTCCTAATGGAGGCTGGTAAAAATGGGCGCAAATCATAAACGCCCAGGGTTTTCGCTGTAGCTCTTAACCCAAGGTATCTGAAATGAATCAGGTTACCTATTTCTTTAGGTAAATAATGGCAAAGTTGCTCCACATTCTCAATGTTCAAAACTCTAAGCAACCTAAATTCTTAAATAAAGACATTCCTTGTTGCTTTGTCATTTGACAGGTGTCCTGAACAGAATATAAAAGAGAACGGAGTCGAAAATCACCTCTTCCTAACAGATGCTTATTTATACAATGCTTGAATTCGTGAGGATGAATAGCCATTCTGCCTGACTGATCTGTCATAGTGGATAAAGATGTCTCTGCTGCTGTTGCTGCAGCATATTCACTCTGCTCAAAGACTTCAAGGAAATTTTCTTCCTTCGCCTTTGATATATACATATCTCTCACAAGATCATGCATGCGGCAAATTTTGACACCAATTCCTGTGTGGTCCCTTTGGCTCACTTGAGTCATGCACCTGCTAACAAGCTCTTCCAAGTATCGTTCTGCTATGTCTTCAATTAAGCCTTCGGCAATCCACATTCGGATCAATTCCTTCTTCTTAATCTGACAATCCTCTGGAAATTGAGAGAGATATAGAAAGCATGGCTTCAAGTAAAAAGGGAAATCATGTTAACTCAAAGGTAATATTCCATAAACTCCTCCATACTGATGATTCCGTTCTAACTTGGCAAACTGTGCATTGATGTCCTTTTGCACCACTTTCCACTCCTTCACTGACTCCTTTGTTGCCAGTAAGCCTCCAATAACAGCAACTGCTAAGGGCAATCCTCCACGTTTCTTCACCATCTCCTTACCCAACTTCTCGTATTCTGGTGTATTATGGTGCTCAATGAGAACATTATTTGGGAATGCTTTTTTGCTGAGAAGTTCCCATCCCTCATTCTCATTCAACAATGGTGGTTCCAGTGGTGTGCTCCTCGAATCAGCAGAAGAAGTAACATCTTTGATACGAGTAGTGAATAAAACTTTGCTTCCTTTCTTCCCATTTGGAAAAGCATTTTTTAAACTATCCCATGCTTCAATGTTCCAAATGTCATCAAGAACCACCAAGTACCACTTCTCTCTTAAATCATTATATAGTGTTTCAACAAGCTCATTCTCTTTCATCTTTTCCAATAGTGATCTTAATGCTATCTCTGCCTTTATCTGCTTGTTCCCTGATTCAGAAGCCATTTTTTCTTCAAGTGTTCCTTTATTCTTAGTTGAAACATCCATCAAGATTCCAATTAGCACATCTCTATGGGAGAACTGCTGAGATATGAAAGCCTAAGATTGACAGTCAAAGTGTTTCTTAACATGAATGTCATTATATGTTTTCTTAGCAAGGGTGGTTTTACCCAACCCTCCCATTCCAACTATAGAAACAACACGCACTCCTTCCTCCATCATCAGTTGAGCTTTGAGATCTGCTGTAATGGCATCAAAGCTGATGAAATGCTCTTCCTTAACTCGGGGATACGACCTTCTCAACCTCTGTTGCATATCACTGTCTCTTTCGGCATCAAATTTGATGCCATAAGTTTGCATACTTGCAGAAATATCCCCAATTCTAGTTCAAATTGTTTGAATCTGTTTCCCAATTTGGCGTAAATTAAGAGCCTTGGTGAAGAGGTTGACGAAATAGCATGCTCCTCTACTTGTTGCAAATTCAAGAAGGAAGGTTTCAATGATATCCTCAGAATCATAAGTGAGATCTCTGATATCAGATATCTAGTCACGGACAGTCTCATCTTGATGTTGCCGATGATCTGCATCTTTCAAGAATTGTTGCATCCTCGAGTTCATCTTGCAAGTGGATGACTTAAGGCCTCACACTGGTAAGAAAATTAGCTTCTTGAATAAGCAAGTCAGCTATTCTTTCTAAGAAATCATGCAATATACGTGAATGTATCAAGTCCTTTTACATAGATAGACAACCAGCAGAATAATTGAATTATCCAAACCACAAGCATAGCCGTTTCATCATTTCTTTTCTATATGCATGATCAAACAAAAGCACCAATCAAACCTATGGATAGCGTACCAAGCTTTATCCCCTAAAATCCTAATGTTGATATCATAAAACCAGAGTATGTAACTTGACTTTATCTTGCTCAAAACAAAACTGCAAACTAAATAAATGTTCTTTTTGGTGATGCAAGGATCCTAACAAAACTGCAAATGACGGTTTTATTTTTTGTCGCAAAATTCCTTGCGACGGTTAGTCGCGTCGCTAAAATCAATTAGCGACAGAATTTACCGTCACTAATTTCCTTTTTTTTTTTTTGTAGTGAATGTGCGATGGTAGAATTATGTCTATGAAGAAATGCATATATGATGTCATGAGATATATATGATGAATATGATGATGTAGAAATATGATGAAAAGTATTATTTGAGACAAATGTGAAGTTTGGTACTCAGGTTTAGTACCATTACGTAATGTGGCATAATGAAAAGTATGGAAATAATGATATGAAATGAGAAAAATAACAAGAAAAATATTTTTCCCTTAGTAACTAGTAGAGAAACTGGGAGTACAGGATGTATATGGCTAGCCATAGCGATACCGTTTAGCAAGTCATGGCGCCTTACTCTAGTGGGACCAAAGGCAGTTCCCACATCGTAAGACAGAAACAATGAGACAGAGATTTTACATGGCTTGTGTAATACCTCTTACACGTACGTAGTAAATCACACCATACAAGGTAGGTTACACTGACAGGTGAAGGGTGCCATAGAGTAATCACATAATCCCGATTCTATACATCCTATTATAATTAGAATTAAAAAAATTCTTTTCCATTTATATTAATTCATATATATAAGATATTTATCTCATAACAAAATTTACATACTTCTCATTACATAACAAAAGTCATTTTATACACATATTGTTCATATTACATATTTAAGTTACATATCCAAAATAAACGATAACATATACATATTACAAACTCATCTTTATATCAAAAGTTTACATTTACATGATAATATCAAAATACCAAAACCTACATAAAATGACTTCCTCTAGTGTGTTAGCCTTTGGAGATGCAGGTTGTCCTTGACGCTTGACCTCTTTTCTAAACCTGCATGAATGAAGCACCCGTGCTAAGCACATAAGTTTAGTGGAGAGTAAATATGAGATGGATGACTGCTCAAAGCGGTCGTCAATGCAAAGCACATACACATGAGGCATACATATAACAATAATGTATACATAGATCAATTCGTATACATAATCAATTAAGACCAAACAAACAATTATAATATCATACATTTAAAGTTAATGTACATACATAGATTCACTTAATGCTAAATTCCATATTATTTATTTTTCATGAATCTTTCAATTTAATGCCTGCCTTCCCAAAGTGATGGATAATATATGAGTACAAAACAGAACAAAGGAGTACCTGAGAGTCCTTCACATATCACATAATTTTACATATCATATCAATTTCACATTACAAAGGATGATCCAAACGGGTTTTAATATAATGACCCGAACAGGGTCTAATCATGATCCAAATAGGGCCGGCTGAACAGAACGTAGGCTGCAGCACTAGTGGTCCTTATAGGCATGTCTATCTATTCACAACCAGGTCACAAGCAAGCATGATTAAATTATATCCATTTTATCCACATTGAAATTCCATGTTATCTGCTAGTCATTTAATAATCATTTTGGAGTAAATATTAACACTTTAAGTGACATTATCACATGTATATTAATGTTACTTTGGTATTCCCTAATATTATGTCATGCATGGTTAAACTTCACTCCATAATAACACATTTCATATGCTAATAAATTTCTTGCAAAATTACTATTTTCAAGTAATTATATAAGTGTCTATTAAGTTTTAGGCAAAATATGTCAATAGCCATTTCAAATTAAAATGAGAAATCTAAATTACAAAAGAGAGTCAACGGGTTACACGACGGACAAGATTTCCTGCCTCCTGCTCGCCGTGTAAGCCATTGGACATGCAAGTTTGCCAAAATAGAATGCATTTACCCGGTGGGCAGACTGGTTTACATGGTGGGCAAGAGTTCCTACCAGCCGTATAAGCCAGTCTAAACGATTTCAAAAAGATGCTTTCCAAAATCGATTTACATGGTAGGTAGAAAATCCTACATGACGGGCAAGGATGGTTACACTGCAGGCAGAAGTCCTTGACCGCTGTGTCACTTTACTTTCAAGCCATTTTTCCAATCCATAACCGTTTTACATGGCGGGCAGGATTTTCTGATTGCCGTGTAACCCTGTTTTATTGCTTTAAAACCTAAAAATTCAATAGGGCCACTTCCCAAACCTGAATTGTCTTATCATTTTGAGCTTTGATAAGCTTTTAAACAACATTTTTAGAAAATTTGGTCTTCTTAACAACTAATCCTCGGAGTCTTAACTTTCTATTGGCAATAATTACACATCTTTTAGGTCACAAAAACTTCAGTTATAACCTAAACAAGACAACCTGCTCCCTTTAAAAGGGCAGAATTAGTACCTTTTAAGCTCTATTTTTTTAGCACCTTGGAGCCAGAATTAGCTCACAGCTTCTGTACTTTGGTAGAAATCTTAGCTTTCACCTCCAATTAGAATCATGCAATTTGGAGTACTACAACGCCACTTGTAGTCAAAACAAACACACTAGGTCTGGTGAAACTTTGACAGAGTTTTCCTATACTACCTTAATGACCAATTCAACGATTACCACAACATCAACAACTACAACTCAGCTCAAATTAAAATATTTCATTCATACACAATTAAAAATGCACGATTCATCATCAAACACGCATTAAACAAACATACTTCCTAAACCTTTCTCCTTTGCCTTTCTTGCCTCACTTTGCTCATCTTTCACCTTCTTTCTCCTTTCCTTTGGCTTCAACTGCACCCTCTTTTACAAATTATCATGAACTCATAAATTATTCAACAAACCATAACTCCATCCTATAAGAATCACATGTAGAAGAAAATAAATAACTTAACAATTTCTTACCTTTTAAACTTGTAATAATCACTAGATTACTATTCTTAATTAGGAAGGCACTTAGAGTAAACTTTAATGGAGGATTTTAGTATATGTTTTGAGCGAAAGAAATGGCTGGAAAAATGGGGAAGAAAGGGCCGAATTTTACAGCCATTTTCCACCGACTTTCATGGCTTTTGTAAGCCATGAAAGTCTCTTCCACTTTCTAGTGCCTTTAGTGGTTAAGTTGTGATTGGCCAATCCCTCTTTTACCACTTCTAATCCTTTTATTTCCTCTAAATCTTACATTCACCTTTTAATTAGCTTAATTTCATACATTCACACACAAAATTAATCATTTCATGAATTTGAGTCCATAGGTGTCAAATGACTAATTTACCCTCGACTTATCAATTAATACCGGTTATGTCCCTAACACATATACTTGACCAATTATACACACTCGGCCGCTCTCGTACTATAAATGTATCCAAAACGACAAGGGTACAAGTCGGGGCCTTATAGCTTGGACATTTGGAGGTCCTAGTCCCGCACGTTTCATCCAGTGGTGTGGTTTCCTCTAGAATTCTTGGGGGCAAAATGTGAAAATGAGAAAAAAAAATTAACGTAAAAAAGGACAAAATGGTCATGTGTAAATAAATTAGTAACATAAGATGATGATAATAATAATAATATGATGAAAATGAGGTTTAAAAGGTTGAATATTGGATATGAGTGAAAATGAGTCACAAAAGGGTAAAATGATAATTATGTAGTAAGAAGATTAAATTAAGGGTAAAATAGTAATTTTGGCATAAAATTAAATTTTAAGGACCGAATGGCAATAAAATATAAAGTTTGGGGCAAACTGTAAAAAAAGAGTATAATATGGAACATTAGAAGTAAACATGAAATTTTGAATAAAAGATGAGATTTAAGGGACCAAATGGTAACTTTGTTAATAAAGTGAAACTTTAGGTATTAAAATGGCAACTTGATAGAAAGATGAAATTTAAGAAGCAAAATGGTAAATATAGCAAAATATGGAACCTTAATGGCAAAGAATGTAAATTGAGGTTAAGAATGGAACTTTAGAAACAAGACAATAAATTCAAGTAATAAGATGATAGTTATGTAATAAAAATGGAAATAAGAGGTAAAATGATAAATTTAAGTGGTAAGTTATAAATATGAAAATTAAAGAGTAGGATGGTAAATATGCAAGAAAATAATATTTGGAGGGCAAAACTATAAATTAAGTGAATAAGTGATAATTATGAAATAAATTTGTAAACTAAAGGATAAATTAGCACTTATATAAGTAAAATAATAAATTGAGAGCAAAATGGCATAATTTTAAGTTAAAGAACAAAACCGTAAATAAGTGATAAGATATGAGTAATAGTGGCAAAACTGTAGTTATAGAATAAAATGGTAGCTTGAATGGCAACTATGTGTTAAGATTTTGAATTAAAGCACAAATTAGTAAATACGTGATAAAAAAAACAGAAAAATTAGTGGCAAATTTGTGAATATGGCTAAAAATGAATCACTAGTGACAAAAATGGCAATTATGTAGTAAGGTGTGACTTATAGAAGTATAATAGTAATATTGTAATAAAAAGTAAAGTTTAATGGCAAAATAGAAATTATATGATAAAATCTTAAGAAATATGGTAAAATAAGTATTTAAGACAAAAATGGCAAATATGTAGGAAAAATTAACATAAATGGATAAAATGGTAATTTAAAAAGCTAGATAACAAGTATGTTGTAAATTTGTAATTTAAGAGGGTAGAATGGTAAATCGAGAATAAGAGTGAAGTTAGTGGCACAGTGATAAATATATGATAAAATATAGCCAATATGAGTAAAATGATCATTATGCAAAGAAACGCGGATAAAAAGAGTAAAATCATAGTAATGAAATAAAAAGAGAAAAATATTTTATCCTTCATATGCTAGAGCAGTGAATTTTGTGAACCGCTTTAGGGGGAGGGGTAATATGGAATCGATGCTAAGGGGGCAAGAACAAAAATGATTTTTTGTAGTGCTACTATAAGTGGATGGAAGACAAAATATATCAGGCAATTTCATAGTAATGGTGAGATTTCAAGTTTCCTAATTGCTTTGTGCTGAGATCAAGGGTTGTCTTGGTTTTGAAGTGGGTAAAGGTTTAAAGAATGATGGTTGTTCTTCTCCAGGAGGGAGAAAAGGTTTGCAAGGTTTATAGAGTGTTGGAGGATTTTGAAAAGGTTTCCAACCAGATGGAATCGAATAAGATACCGAATAATCATATTTTCCAGAGGGTTGTCCTAATAGACCAACAGTATGATCATCGTCATCATATCTTTTCTAAAACCTTTTTTCTGAATTTTGTTCCTACTTGGTTTTTTTTTTCTCTCTCTCACATATTCATCATCCCTGCAACAATCATCACAATATCAAGCATCAAAATAACAATGTTTATCTCGTCTAAAGGCATGAATTAGTCGACCCAGATGGTCAAAAGCTTCAATTGGGATATTTTTTCTGGCTTGATTGGACAAACCATAAATTGTGTAGAAAACAAAGGAACTGGAGGTTTTGCGTCGATTATTTCCTTTTTGAAAATTGTTTCTATAGTACCATCTGCCTTTTTGACAAAAGTTGGTTGAAAACACTTGACAGGTTGCTTTGAATTCCTCAAAGACTCATAATTTGTGATCCATCTCTCTGGAAAGTATTTGAGCAGTTCTTCTTTAGAGATCTGTCGAGGAATATAGATACAATGTTGAGTGTTGATCGAGTCAGCTCTGATCAAGAAATCATCATTACTTTCTCCAGATAAAGTAATATTGAGAGCATGATTTTGAATCCTGTATGCCATCTGATAGTACAAGGTTGCTACCATCGACTCTGCCACTTGATCTGCACCAATAATTTGAATCCGGGCTTTTAAGGCAGTTTGAATATTAGCATCTTTGAGAGACATATTATAATTAGGATAAAGAGTAAAAAGTACAGATCCTGCATTAAGAGATGTCTCTACTGTAGCAATAACGGCATATTGGTATTCTAAAAATCGAGAATCTAGAAAAGCAATTCTGGCATAAACTGGAAGTCCTTGTCTACCATGATAGGTAAGACCAATTCTAATTGCACCATAATGGATATGTGAATATCCCTGTCTTTTAGCTTTTTCAATCACTTCATAAGGTGGCTCCAGATTAACAAACTGTTCTGTCTTATCTGCCATAATGAAGTGTTGACTGAAACTAGAACATTGGACATATTCTTTGATGGCTTTTCTGGTTTTTTGATTAATGGATTGATTTTTGTTATCCATTTAGAAGGAGATTTGGTAAAAGTATCATAAGGGTTTAATAGAGGAGCAATGGTTTCTCTTATTTTCTCAGTGTTAGGTAAATATGAGAGTTCATAAAGTGAATGGGTTCTTTCAGTGGTGGCAGGGGAGAGTAATAATTTGTGGTGAAGAAAGAGTATATTTATAGTCACAAACAGTAGAAAGCTTTGATGATGAAGGGTTTTCCATAAATGATGGGTTCTGTTCCCATGAATAACTTGAGAAGATATTTCAAAAATTAAGATACAGAGGCTCTAATACCAATTATGGACATGGAATAGCTTCAACCATGGGGGCAATGATATGCTCAACTGAGAGAGCTACAACATAAGCCAATTAATGGGAGCTGTCATCTTTAGCCATGGAAAAAATCATAACATGCACAGAACAGGATCAAAAAGGTATTTTAATCTCTGAATATAATCTCAAGTTATTCTGTGAGAAACAGGAGAGTGTTTTAAGCAAACATTTGTTTATTTATGAAACAAAGGCAGTGTCTATTCTCCGGGTTCGGCCTTACAATTAAAAAGCTCGATTCCTTATATAGGAAGAGCAAAAGTAAAAACATAATTAAAGATTACAACTGGATGACAGCTGTTAATCTTTTATAGAATAAGTGGGAGACAAAATAAAGTGGATCGCACACTACACTAAAGGAGATACATTATTACTTAAGATAAGTCTGCACGATTGATGTGGTCGATAAGATAAAGTGGAGCTTTATTTAAAGATTATATCTTCTTATTGGTTCTTCAGAGTTGTCCTTATCAGAATCTGACACATGAGTGGGAGCATACTCTTTTGAATTGTCATTGTCATCCTGTCTTTGTGAGTGGCCTGCTAAACGCTGAAACTGGCTGTACAGGTTCATCGCATTCAATGAGCTGTCTTCCATTACATTAGTGTGAGATGAGCTAGCTTCTGAGATATTTGGAACCACTTGTGATGAGCTGGCTATTGAAGGATTAATCCTGAGTGGTCCTACTTATGAAGATCCAACATGTGTATTATTTCTGACCCAGTACTGATAATCTTTTTTGATGACGCTCTAATAATTTGAAGGATAAGATTCCTAAGGGATGTCATCATCAAGCCAATTTGGCCATATCTCTTTTGGAATGACACCATTTTTTTCAAAAAGGTGATGCATGAGATCGGACCACATGATAATGAACTGTGGATGAAAATTGTGACAGGCTTCCTTGAGGGAGTAAGATAGGGTTCTGAAAAGGTAAGTGATGGCCACTGACTTACATTTTCCTTGCAACCAAACATTACTTCTATGAAAAATATAAGTTGTTCTTACTTCTCGTGAATGTGAAACTCCAAAAACATTAGCTTCTCTGATAAAAATGGATTTCCATTGATCTAACGACTTGAACCAGGTGAGGAAAGTTTTGAGATGAGGATTTTATTTTGTTCCTCGAATAATTTCTTGGATATAGCTTGCCATGTGTCTGTTACGGATTTCAAAAGCAATGTAATGGAGATGAAGGTAATGCCATAGGAAACAGAAGAGTTCTTTAGGCCAAATAATAGGAGCTTCCAATTCTTCCTTCATTGCCTTCTGCCATTCCTCCTTGTCTATAGCTTTTTTAACGTTTGTGGGGTCAGATACAAATAAGGCTTGTATAGCCTCATAAATATCTGCCAGCGATTTGAATTTTCTTATTTGAGTTTCATCAAAAGATTCGTGAGGAAAGAAAGTGTTTTTGCAGCTTGATGAGGATGTAGAGGAAAGTGGCATTGAAGTTATAGGAGTTTGAGATCCTGTAGGAGTTTGAATTGGAACTTCACTTGGTGACTCTTCCATCTAAACATCAACTTATGGTGCTTCACAATTGCCATTCTAATTCCAGCTTGCGTTTTCATCAAATATAACATCCCTGCTTATCATAACTTTGCCACTAACAGGGTTATACAGCCTATATGCTTTAGATTGATCACAATAACCAACAAAAATAAACTTTGTTGATTTATCATCAAGTTTACTACGATTGTGAGAATCAATTAAAGCATAGGCAATACAACCAAAAATACGTAAGTGGCTTACCGATGGCCTTCTTCCTCTCCAAGCATCATAAGGGATCTGGTTTAGGACCGCTCTTATTAGAGATAAATTTAGATGATAAACTGTTATTGCTACTGCTTCTGCCCAAAAAACATTTGGGAGACCTTTGGCTGTCAACATGCTTCTTGCCATCTCTACAATCGTGCGGTTCTTGCGTTCGGCCACACTGTTTTATTGCGGTATGTAGGGTGCTATGAATTCCCTTTGAATACCATTTTCTTCACAAAACAAAGAAAATTCATTAGATAAAAACTCACCACCTCTATCAGTTCGAAGTGCCTTAATCGATGTGCCACTTTGCTTCTCAACATAGGCCTTAAACTTCTTGAAATTGTCAAATGTTTTTGACTTGAGTCATTGAAAACAAACCCAACTTTTACTGCTGTAGTCATCTGTGAAAAGTAAAAAATACCGACTACCACCAAAAGATTCAGTTTTCATTGGACCACATAAATTAGCATGCACCAATTCAAGAATTTTAGCTGCCTTGCAAGACTCGCTTATGGGAAATGGACGCTTGTTTTGCTTTCCATATAGTTACAACCCTCACACAACTCAAGTGAATCAATTTTAAGCAGACCACTTACCATTTCTTTTTCACTCAACAATCTCATACCTTTAACATTTAAATGCCCATACCTCAAGTGTTATAATGTGAATTCATTATTTTCTTTGACAGCAAGAGCATGACTTTCCACACTAAAGATTTTAAGAGGAAATAATTTGTTTCTAGCCGTAGAAACATTAGCTATAACCTGACCAGATGCTTTTTCTTTAATCACACATGAATCGTCATCAAATAAAAGAGAATAATCACTCCTCATTAACTGCCCAACACTTAACAAATTATGTGATAAAGAAGGAATAAAATAAACATCATAAAGAAACATGACATTACTGTGACCATTGTTTATTGCCACAATACCTTTGCCTTTAACTTACTTCTGCTTATTATCACCAATACTCACCTTCAACTTGTAAGAATCATCAAGCTCCTTGAATAAAGACTTTTCGCTGGTCATGTGATTGGAACAGCCGCTGTCCAACCACCAAATATCATTCTTGATATTTGCATCATCATGATAGCCCATGAACAACTTGGCCTCCTTTTTCCTCATCTTGAACAACATAACTTGCCTGCTTTTCTCTTTTCCAACATTCGGCTTTTACATGCCCATATTGCTTGCAGTATGTTACTTCTATTGCTTTGCTTTGCAACGGACTTCATCTCCACGTCCTCTACCATGACCACCTCTTCCATAATAGCCTCCTCTGCCACGTCCTCTGCTAGACATCTCCCCCTTCACTTGAAAAGCTTTTTCTTCATCTGGCTCATGCTTCTTTTTTAATCTTGCCTTATGGGATTGTAGAGATCCCATTAATTCAACAAATGAGTAAGTTGCCAAGTCTTTAGACTCTTATATAGCTGTAACTACTTAATCAAACTTAAAAGTCAAACTCTACAACACCTTTGCAACAGTAGTTTGATGTTTGATTTCCTCTCCATATGACCTCATTTGATTGACAATAGCATGTACTCTTGAAAGAAAATCTTATATTGATTCTCCATTTTTCATTTGTAAGGTTTCAAAATCACGACGAAGAGATTGGAGTTTTATTGTGATTACCTTCGAAGAGCCTTGAAAGGCTGTCTGCAGTGACATCCATGCTTCTTTAGAAATGTTTGCCATAGCAATCTTTGCAAAGATTGATTTGTGAACAGCCTTCTAAATAAAGAACAAAGCTTTTGAGTCATTTTTCTTGTTTTCTTTCAATCTAACCTCTTCATCTGGATCAACATACCCATTCTCAACCAAATCCCACAAGTCCTGCAACTTAAACAAGGTCTTCATCTTGATGCTTCAGAATTCATAAGAGTCTCATTTGAAGATAGGAATAAGGGGTTGAGAAACATTCACCCTATTTTCATTTGTAGTTATGAAATCTAACAGCACAGCTATTCTTGAACTGGTTACCTGCAGATTTTAAAGATATTTTTGAGATATTCTTAAGCTGATATTATACAAATTCTGTAGCAATATTGTGCAGATTTGTGGACAGATCATAGGAACTGAATTTGGTTTTGTGGATGGTAGTCTTCCACGACTTGAAGCCAGTTCAACAGATGAAGCCGCATGGATTAAGGGAAATTCAATGGTGATTTCTTGGCTTTTTAATTCATTGCACCCCTCTCTTCATGATAGTGTGGTTTTCTTTGATAGAGCAAATGAACTTTGGAAAGATTTGGCGGAGCGATTGTCACAAGGAAATGCACCTCGTGTCCATCAGTTAAAGATGGAGATTGTTAATACTCAACAAAGTGATCAATCAGTGGTCACTTACTACGCAAAATTGAAGGGATTATAGGATGAGTTTGGATCGTATTCAAACATTCCAAAATGCACTTGTGGTGCTATTAAGGAATTTGCAATAGAAAAAGAAAAAGAAAAAGAAAAGGTTCATCGGTTCCTTATGGGATTACATGACAAGTTTAATGTTGTTCGATCTCAAATTTTAAATACTGAACCTTTACCCACTTTAGCTCGTGTTTATGGTTTGGAGGCACAAGAAGAATGGCAACAGCAACTTACTACCAGTAAAGGAAGTAACTCATTGGAAGGGGCGACTGTCTTGATTCCAAAAGGAAATACCAAGCCATCCAATTTTCGACCATCAACAGGTAACCGTGATGTTTCTAAACTTTTTTTGTGATCATTGTAAAAGGTCATGAAACAACAAAGATACCGGTTTCGAATTACATGGCTACCTGGATTGGTGGGAAAAAAATAAAAAAGGAAAGAGCAAATCAGCTAATTTTAGTCGAAATATAGCAGATGACGGTATGACTTCTTCTCCAGTAAGTGGTCTAACAAAGGAGCAATATACTCAATTTGTTTCTCTTTTAAGCCTTGACAATTCTAAGTGTAACACTCTTATACGTTTCATAACTTTATAATCTAACTTATGCCGGTTAACTTGTTTAAATACCCAGATTGTTAAATAGCCAATTATCTGAAACCGGTACCAATTTTTTTTTTTTTTTTTTACAACCAAATTACCATTACCTAAGTCTATTGACAAAACTCAATTAATCAATAAACTTACTAATCATATTTTAACTTATTATCAATTTTACTGATTAACCTATAATTGTCCTAAGTTACTATTCATTTGGTCAATTTCTTTTTGACTTGCAAACACACATTACTTTACCAATTGTATTAACTTAACTTCTACAGGTTATCGGCATGCCATATCACACAGTCACATACATCTAGACACATAAAACAAAATCATCACACACATATTAACTAATGCCAGTTATAACAGTCTATTACACTAAGGGTGTTGAACCAATGGCCAATTTTGCTGGTAAAGCTGTTACTTTTTCAGCAACTAATTATGAATGGATATTAGACTCTGGCACCTCAAACCATATGACTTGCGAAAGGACCTTTCTGGCTGATGAAAGAAAGCTTCAATTTGGTTCTAATATAACCATTCCAAATGGCTCTTTTGTCACTGCTAACACTTATGGAGATGTGGCTCTCAATTCTTCAGTTACCTTAAAACATGTTTTGCATATACCTACTTTCACTTGCAATCTTGTTTCTATCAGTAAATTGACTCAAGCACTAAACTGTGTTGCTCATTTTTTTTTCCCTCATTTTGTGTGTTGCAGGACCTAACCACGAGGAAGCTAATTGGAATGGTTGAGTTGAAGAATGGCCTTTATTATTTAAAAAATCAAACACCATCTTTAAACTTCTTGTCAAATAAAGATCAAACTGCTCTATGGCATCAACGCCTTGGTCACTTGTCTTTTAATCGTTTGTCTCTCATTTCAGATTTTAAGTCTTTTATTTCAAATAATTTTGATGTTTTTTGTGATGCTTGTCATCGAGCTAAGCAAATTCATGAACCTTTTCCTACTAGTTCAATAAAAACTAAAGGGGATTTTGATCTTATTCATTGTGATTTATGGGGACCTTATCGTACACCTTCATTATCTAAGTCTCATTATTTTTTGACAATTGTTGATGACTTTACCATAGTTACTTGGGTATATTTGCTTAAATCTAAATTTGAAGTATCCCGAATATTACTTTCTTTCATTGCCATGGTTCATCGACAATTTAATTGCCTTGTTAAAATTATTCGTAGTGACAATGGCACGGAGTTTACTAATATTTCTCTTTAATAAAGTTGTCAACAAGAAGGAATTCTTAATCAATACTCTTGTGTCTCAACACCTCAACAAAATGGTGTAGTTGAACGTAAACACAAACATTTACTTAATGTTGCTAGAGCTTTAAGGTTTCATGCTGGTTTGCCAATAAAATTTTGGGGTGAGTGTGTTTTAACCGCTGCTTACTTAATAAATTACACACCCACACCTCTTTTGTTTGGAAAAAGTCCATATGAACTTTTATTTTCTTCAAAACCTTCATATGCTCATTTACGTGTGCATGGATGCCTTTGTTATGCTTCAATTATCCCACGATCACATGATAAATTTCATGATAGAGCTACACCATGTATTTTTTTGGGATATCCATATGGCCAAAAAGGGTATAAGGTTTACGACCTTAAAACACATCAAGTTTTTGTGTCTCATAATGTCATTTTCCATGAGAAAATTTTTCCATACAAAGAAAATACACCCTGTAATGTTGCACCATATCCTAGAGTATCTTTGCCTTTACCCATCGATGATGTGTCCACTTCATATTCATTTCCATATAATCAAAACCCATCACTAAATCACAACCAAAATCACAACCCAAAATGATGTCATGCATACCTCACAAATACAAGCACCAAATATTAAACAACCAGCAGCACCTATAACTTCTACACGACCCCAACGTGCCAAAATCCAACCAGCACATTTTAAAGATTTTGAACTTAATTTTTCCAAAAAGAAAGGCCCTTTTTCAGGTTCATCCAACACAGCTTGCTCATGTATAGGTCCAATATATCCCTTGTCTAAGTATATTTCTTATTCAAATTTTTCTTCTTCTCACAAATATTTTCTTTCGGCCATTACCCACCATAATGAGCCCATATCTTATCAACAAGTAGTGCAGGTTGACACTTGGAAGAAAGCCATGCAAAATGAGTTGGCAGCCCTTGAACAAAACCAGACATGGACATTGGAGCATCTTTCTGCAAATAAAAGGGCCATTGGGTGTAAATGGATTTATAAAATAAAGTACAATTCTGATGGATCCATTGAGCGTCATAAAGCTCGCCTTATTGCCAAAGGATACACCCAAATTAAAGGTCTAGATTACCATGAAACTTTTGCTCCAATTGCTAAACTTACTTGGGAACTTTATCAATTGGATGTGCATAATGCTTTTATTCATGGTGATTTGCATGAGGAAGTTTACATACAACCACCACCTGGATATTTGTCTGCTGATGATAATAAAGTTTGCCATCTTCGTCGTTCCCTTTATGGCTTAAAACAAGCCTCGCGACAATCGTTTGCCAAGTTTGCTAATGCTATTTTGCGTTTTGGTTTAAACAATCTAAGGCTGACACTTCCTTATTTATCTATTAGCAAGGAACTTCTTTTGCAGCTATTCTTGTTTATGTGGATGACGTTATCATTGCCATCAATGATTCTTCCAAATTTGAGGCCTTAAAGAATTACTTGGCTTCCTGGTTTCCTATTAAATATTTGAGTTCACTAAAATATTTTCTTAATTGGTCTAGAAGTTGCTCGGAATTCAGAGGGAATAGTTCTCTCTCAACGAAAATATGCACTGTATATTTTACAAGAAATGGGTATGTTATCCTCCAAACAAGTTAAATTTCCTATAGAGCAACATCACTGCTTAACTTTGGATGGCAGTTCTCTTCTTGATGATCTTGGACCCTATCGAAGGTTGATTGGGAGGCTAATTTATCTCACTACAACTAGACTTGACATTTGTTATTCTATCCATCTCTTATCTCAATTTATGTAACAACCTCGACAGAATCATTGGTTGGCTGCTCTTCGCATATTGCGCTATCTAAAACTTGCACCTGGTCAAGGTTTGTTACTATCGGCATCAAGTTCTTTGTCACTCAAAGCTTTTTGTGATTCAAATTAGGCAAGTTGTCCACTTACATGCAAATATCTTAGTGGGTATTTCATATTTTGGGTCATTTACTTATTTCTAGTAAGAGCAAGAAGCTAGTAAATATGTCGCGTTTTTCAGCGGAAACGGAATACAGTTCGATGGCAGTTGCTTCTTGTGAGATCATTTGGTTACTCCAATTACTTAAAGATTTATGTGTTAATCACTTCTGTCCAGTTTCTTTGTATTGTGACAGTCAGGCAGCATGCCATATTGCCAATAATCTTGTTTATCATGAACAGACTAAGCACATTGAAGTGGATTGCCATTTTGTTCGAGACTGCATCCAGCGTGGTTTACTTGTTTGCCATCATATCTCAACACAAAATCAGATTGCCGATGTATTCACGAAAGCATTAGGAGCTCATCAATTTCAGTTCTTAATTGGGCATTTGAGATCTTTATGCTCCAACTTAAGAGAGCGTAATAGCACAACTATTCTTGAACTGGTTACCTGTAGATTTTGAAGATATTTTTGATATATTCTTGAGCTGATATTGTGTAGATTCTGTAGCAATATTGTGTAGATTTGTAGAGAGATCATAGGAACTGAATTTGTTGTACTATTGTATCTATAAAAGCATTATGCTTCTTCAGTAATAAATTATCACTTGATATTCTTTTACCATTTTAATAGAATCTCTCACAGAACTTTTATCAAACACTTGGTGGGCAGAAACAGAACCTGGCTCTGATACTACTTTTGTTTGGAATGGCAGTTAAAATAAGTAAATAAGCAGAGAACAAGTAAAGAGACAGAGAAGCCTTTTTATGAATGAACGGAACTTTTATTGGAGCACAATAAATCAGAATAATGAATGCCAATTTATAGGCTTACATAGCAAACTAATTTTATGATATATTTCAACCAACAAAGAGAAATTATTGGAATTACAGTAGAAGTGAACTACAATTAAGGAAAATATCTTGGAAAATAAACAGCTGTTAAAGACCAAGTCAGAATTGAATCAACTCTCAACAGTATCTGCCTGAGCGTCAATGTAAAGAATTATTTTGGCTGGAAATCAAGTATCATAATGACACCGAGGCAGTCCACAATGAAATTGGGTAATCGGTAATATCAGTTTCTTTAGGAGCAGAGTAATGTTACAGCGTACTTAAAGATGGAAGCCTGGCAATTATTGATTAAAATTTTAGTAGTTTTCATAATTAGGAGATTTTATAAGTATTTTAGTTATGGTAGGATTGTTTAATATTTGCTTTCCTATTTTCTTGTAATATCTTTTTAAAAGAGAACGTTTACGGCAATACGACTATGTCATAGTTCCAGCAAAAGAACTACCAGAGTTAGGCAACTCGCTCTAATGAGTTTCAAGGTCTGCAACTCCCTTTAATTAATGAGTTGCGAATTAATGGCAGCCATAGGCATTTCTAGGAATCGAAACAAGGGAAAAGGCCCTCTTATTGGACCTGACTTTCATGTAAACCTTCCAGTGACCCGATCACAGACTTGAGACCATAACAAGTACGTTTTTGGGTTACTGAAGTTAGCCCAGTATGTGGTCTGTGATGATTGGTCAACTGGAAAAGGGAAAGTGTAGGATAGTGTTGATGCATTTGTTAGAGGATCACATGACTACTAATGTTATGAACTAAATTGGGTCTTGGTATCAGTCCATGGTCTTTGATGGCTGCTCAAGCGAAAAATGAAAAAAGTAGGGTGACAGTTGATGCAATCTTTAGAGGATCACATGGCTATTAAAATTATGAGTTTGGACAAGTCTTTAATACTGGTGCTACTTTTACAAGTTCTCGGTGCCATAGAAGTATTGAAAGTTGGAGTTCTAACATCTTGAGTGTGTATTTCTCGCATAGATCATCATGATACTTTCTAATAATGTTAAGGAGAAAATGGTCATCTTTGGATTTTATCTATGCTTGAGCTTTTGGTTGGTGAGTGTGTGTGTCACCCTTAAGGTCCTTGTTTGACAGATGAAATGGAGAGATATCATAAATATGTATGTTTTGTTTACAGTGTCCTTGCTCTGTATTTACTGTTTGGTGGACATATAATTGTTAATTATTAAATACAAAATTGACAGTTCTCCTTATGTAATGCATTTATTGTAAAAAAGAAAAAAAAAACATTCTTTCTTGTAACTGAGTTTTCAAGCTCCAGAATTATTTTCACTTTAAGAGGAGCAAATAGCCTCATGGGTTTTCCATTGTTGGCCGAGGTTGTTGTAATGAGGCCAATTGATTGAAAGAATGCACATGATTTTTACGTATGTGTTTGTAGAACATATATAAATTTTCGGAGTGGTCCTGCTGTATTGTTTGATGAGTAGATATTGCTTATGCTGTTTCACTTTGTTAGATTGATGGGTCAATTACTTTCAATTGGTTTTCCATAATATAAGATGTTGCCTCTTTATGTGGTCCAGGTTTGTTTTTGAAGGAATTGATGAAGGATCCTTAAATTGTGCTCTAGACCGGGCATTTGCGTACTACCGGGAAAGTAAGTTCAGCTTGTGTTGCTATATGTTAAAAAAGTTACAGCCCAAGTCAGTCCATGAGTTTTTGCCATCAAATTGTTGACAGCCAGAACATTTGCCTAGGCTGCCAATTGATTTGGTACAATGATACAATTTGCAGCTGTTGAGTGAAGCTTTGGCTGTACAGAACTTATATAAGCATGATATTGGGAAGAAGAAGAAGCTCAGAATGGAAAAGAAAGAATGTATATGACTTGTCTCTAAGATGAACAAATCATTTTCTCCTAACAGCAGCGAACTGCCAAACTGTCATCACTAGAATCTTTGCATTTCTGTCTTTTGCATCTTTCATGAATAGGATGCTATATTACTGCTTTGTCTGACATTCAAATTCATTTTCCCTAGGTTTTCAGTGGAGTTCTGGTTCTGTTTTATTGCTCATATCCTGGACATGCATTTGGCACTGTTTATTGTATTACAACTTGATTTTGCAGTTTTACTTCTTTACTTTACTTCTTGGTTTTGTGTTTGTATTTCTATGATCTTTGTGTTTGTATTTCGCGATATTGCTTGTTTGTATTAACAGTTGGGAGCTCAAATGTTGTAATTCTAAAAGAATGAATTTGAACCAGAAGTTTTGATTTCCTTTTATCCCATATACACTTGATAAACTTGATTTGTGGTGCTTGGTGAGAAACGAGCATATGTTTTCTCCGTAACATTCTGCTAAATGGTTGATTTAATGGTCTATGTAAAATGTTATATGCCAATGTCTAATTTATGTGTATTTATATGTTGTGTATGTAAATTTGAGTGCGAAGGACCTGTGAAGAAACAAACAAACAAATTTGAGTTTGGGCACGAGAAGTCAAGTTGGTCTAACAGAGCAAATTTCAAGTATGCAGCAGAGAATCATTCTTTTTTTTTTGTTTTTGGAAATATATTGAAAAAAAAAATTGCAGTTATTTTAAAATAAAATTCAATTTATAATTTAATATAATTATTGTCTTATTTATTATTTTATTTTATAACAAATTTAAAAAGATGAAGTTTAAAAAAAAAAAGAAGTTCCAAACCGTTTTAAAACCGTCCCAAACCATTGTAAGCTGCAATGGTTTGGGTTGGTTTTTAATAAATAAACCATCAAGCTACATGTATATTGGGTTGGGTTCATTTCATTTTTGACCCAACCCAATCCATGAACAGCTATGAATGGAAAAGAAAGGAATGGCAGTTTGTATGTTGTCCAGTTCTGTTTGAATGCTTTTTCATCTCTTGTCGACGAATTGACCTTCAATTTCTTTATATGTGTATTGTCTCCTTTATGTTTCTATCTTCATGCTAATACCTTGAATCCAAAAAAAAAATCACTTTATTCAGTTTCTGGATAACAGAAGTATGTATGGTGAACAAAATGGTTCTGAAACTACAAGTAGAAAAACACATTAAATCTAAATGGTTTGGCTGTCAAGTCAACCAATTCCAAACGTATGAGTTTTGTTTAACACATGAACTTCATTCCATAAAGGGTTCGAATGAGATGGATGGAATGTGTTTGACCTTGTCAAAATCCTCTCCTCCTACACCGTTTATTGTTCTAACCTTCTTTTTGAAATCACTCATGTTCTTAAATTTCAATTCTTGAAGGGTACTGATGAACTTCAACCCTTCTGGGATCATCTTAAGTTTTGCTAGCCTTCGTAAGCCTAAAGTCTTGAGACATGGCATTGCCCCTTCCTCTATTCTCCATTCTTCCACTTCTAACCGTTCGAGGCGGAGAATTTCAAGCTTAGGAAATCCATTGGTAGAGCAGACAATTTTCAAACCATCGTATGCCTCACGCCCCAAGGACAAAAACCTCAAATTATGCAACTTCTCTAGAACAACCATCGGATCTTGCTCTAAGAAATTCTGATACAAACTTAACTTGGTAAGGCTTGCTGGTACAAATTCCAGGCTTTGCTTGAGCGGACCTATCAAATCTAATTTGGTGAGATCTTGGCATCTTGAAAGTGCTTCCAGATTTGGAAACGGCTGTCCTAAGATTGTCATCTTCAAGGAACGGAGACGGCCTAATGCAAAACTAGGAGACTTTAACACCACCACAATTTGCTCTGTTGTTTCGAACTGTATGTTTAAACTTCGAAGATTAGCCATTTGCATCACCGCATCTTTTTCTATTAGATACTTTGCTTCTACAAGCATCAATGTCTCCAGATTTCTTAATGAATCCAATCGTACAAGGCCTTCAACAAACGGGCAAAGTAACAAATGTCTCAAACTCTGCAATTTGCACACTTCATTAGGTAACCTTATCATAATATTATCTCTCAAATCAAGGGTGTATAAACTCCTCAAGTTCCTAACGGAGGCTGGTAAAAATGGGCGCATATCATCAACGCCCGGGGTTGTCACCGTAGCTCTTAATCCAAGGTATCTCAAATGAATCAGATTACCTATTTCTTCAGGTAAACAATGGCAAACTTGCTCCACATTCTCAATGTTCAAAACTCTAAGCAACCTAAAATTCTTAAATAAAGACATTCCTTGTTGCTTTGTAATTCGACAGGTGTACTTCTCAACAAAATATAGAAGAGAACGGAGTCGAAAATCACCTCTTCCTAACAGATGCTTATTTATATAATGCTTGGATTCGTGAGGATGAATAGCCATTCTGCGTGACTGATCTGTCATAGTGGATAAAGATGTCTCTGTTACTGCTGCATATTCACTCTGCTCAAAAACTTGTAGGAAATTTTCTTCCTTTGCCTTTGATATACACATATCTCTCACAAGATCATGAATACGGCAAATTTTGACACCAATTCCTGTGTGGTCCCTTTGGCTCACTTGTATCATGCACCTGCTAACAAGCTCTTCCAAGTATCGTTCAGCTTTGTCTTCAATTGTTTTATCTCCTTCTCCTTGTGTCGATTGCGATATGAAGCCTTCGGCTATCCACATTCGGATCAATTCCTTCTTCTTAATCGGCCAATCCTCTGGAAATTGAGAGAGATATAGAAAGCATGGCTTCAAGTAAAAAGGGAAATCATGGTAACTCAAAGCTAATATTCCATAAACTCCTCCATACTGATGATTCTGTTCTAACTTGGCAAACTGTGCATTGATGTCCTTTTCCACCACTTTCCACTCCTTCACTGACTCCTTTGTTGCCAGTAAGCCTCCAATAACAGCAACTGCTAAGGGCAATCCTCCACATTTCTTCACCATCTCCTTACCCAACTTCTCGTATTCTGGTGTATTATGATGCTCAATGAGAAGAATATTTGGGACTGCTTTTCTGCTGAGAAGTTCCCATCCCTCATTCTCATTCAACAATGGCGGTTCAAGTGGTGTGCTCCTCGGATCAGCATAAGAAGCAACATCTTTGATACGAGTAGTGAATAACACTTTGCTTCCTTTCTTCCCATTTGGGAAAGCATTTTTTAAACTATCCCATGCTTCAATGTTCCAAATGTCATCAAGAACCACCAAGTACCGCTTCTCTTTTAAATCATCATACAGTGTTTCAACAAGCTCATTCTCTTTCATCTTTTCCAATAGTGATCTTAATGCTATCTCTGCCTTCATCTGTTTGTTCCCTGATTCAGAAGCCATTTTCTCTTCAAGCTTTGCTTTATTCTTAGGTGAAACAACATCCATCAAGATTCCAATTAGCACATCTCTATGGGAGAACTGCTGAGATATGAAAGCCCAAGATTGACAATCAAAGTGTTTCTTAACATGAATGTCATTATATGTTTTCTTAGCAAGGGTGGTTTTACCCAACCCTCCCATTCCAACTATAGAAACAACACGCACTCGTTCTTCCTCCATCATCAGTTGAGCTTTGAGATCTGTTGTAATGGCATCAAAGCTGATAAAATGCTCTTCCACAACATGAGGATACGACCTTCTCAACCTCTGTTGCATATCACCGTCTCTTTCGGCATCAAATTTGATCCCATAAGTCTGCATACTTGCAGAAATATCCCCAATTCTAGTTTGAATTCTTTGAATCTGGTTCCCAATTTGGCGAAAATTAGGAGCCTTGGTGAAGATGTCGCCGAAACAGCATCCTTCTCTACTTGTTGCAAATTTAAGAAGGAAGGTTTCAGTGATATCCTCAGAATCATAAGTGAGATCTCTGATATCCGATATCCAACCTCGGACATTCTCATCTTGATGTTGCCGACGATCTGCATCTTTCAAGAATCGTTGCATCCTCTTGAGTTCATCTTGCAGGCGGATGACTTGAGGCCTCACACTGGTAAGGAAATCAGATTCTTGAATAAGCAAGTCAGCTATTCTTTCAATGGCTAAAGAAACAATTGCGTCTACCATTTTTTTCTGTATTCTTTGTAAAGCTCTCTTCTCCGTATTCTTTGTAAAGCTCTCATGCAACAGCTACGTACATGTATAATTATTGGACTTTTGGTTTGAATTGGATAGATATTATAGACTTGCTAGTGACCTTTCGTCACTTGTTCTAGATATTATACACGTCACTTGAAAATTCTAGAGAAAATTACTCAAAATACGAAACTTTTTAATTTTCTTTTTTTTTTTTTCAAAGATACAACTTTTGTTGGATTTGTTGACTTCATGTAACCCATATTTCATTTACCATGCCAAATAACAAAATATCAGCATAACATTCATTCTATTTTATTTTTGTTAGCACATATACTCCATTCATTCTATATCATTTGGCCGATTAATCATTTATAAATATCAGCATAACATTCATTTAAAAGATTTTTATAAATGTTAACTGGCCGATTAATCATTTCGCCTAAAGGAATCGATCGCAAATTCTTGGAAAAAATATCACATCGGTCACATTTTTTTTAAGGGCATTTTATCAATTTGATTCATAACTTTCATGAACAATGTTCCTAAGCATTATTTGACCATATTTTATCAATTTTTATGATCGATGAAATCGTCCATTAAGGGGTGAGTAAAAAAAAATCGAAAATTTAATTAATCGTAAAATCGGTCCGAAATCGAATCAATTTTTTTGATTAATCGATTCGATGGATTCGGATTCCGTTATTATTTTGTCCCTAACATTTGTAAAATGGTAAATTTTTGCTCCCCACCGATACTTACCGCTATGTTTGACCATTTAGTTATTAGTTGACCGCTGACGTGGATTAATAAGCACATGTGTTGCGCATGCATTGGATATATCACTCGACAAGTGGCGAGCACGTGACATACACATGTAGGTAAAAAAAGAAATTACTTTTCTCTTTCTCTCTTGCTATTCTCTTTCTCTCCCTCACTCGGATTCAGTTTTCTCCATTACTGCCTTCATCCGTTTGTCTCTCTTACACTCACCCACCGAGGTCAATCTCTCTCATTTCAATTTTATTGAAAGTAACTTTCTTCCTTCAGAGGTTGATTCAATTAAACGGATTTATTTGAGTGCTCGAGCTCCAACTGATGTTCAATTTTGGTTTTTGTCTAGGAATAGTGTGTATTCTATAACACTACAAGAAATTTGTTTTTTACCAACAGAATTTCATCGATGGAATGGAAAATCCACAGGTAAATTTAGGGGTGTGCAAATGGTCCCGAACCGAACAGACCGAAAACCGAATTTCCTAGAATTTTAGAATCGAACCGCGGACCGAAATTTTTAGGACCGAAACCGAATAGACCGAATTAATTTCGATCGGTTCGGTTCATTCGGTTTTCTAGATGGAATGGGCTTAAACTGGTTATCTGAATCAGGTCGGATTAAACCATCCATAACCCGACCCGACAACCCATAAATTCATAACCCTTGTCTTCTTCCTCAATCCTCTTTTTACTCTCTCCCTCTCTTTACCCATTAAACACATCCCCTCTCTCTCTCTCTCTCTCTCACTGTCTCTCTTTCTCTTTCCCACTCCACTGCTTCTTGGATCGTCGCCGTCCGCCGCTCGCCACCCATCAGCCGCCGGTCCCCCTCCTCAACAAATCTAGTCCTCGTGCCCCCCAACCTATCGCCCCTCTTTTCTCTCTCCCTCCCTTCCTCTCGACAGATCCGTCCCCGTCGCCACTCCCCCATGGCCGCCTTTCGCCCCCACACTGCCATCGCCGTCGGTTTCCCTTCCTCAATCTTTACTGTGTTCGTTATTTTGTGTTGGGTTTTTTTTTTGTTGAATCTTTACGTACTGTGTGTGTGTGTGTGTGTATGTATATATATATGTATATATATATATATATATATATATATATATATCCTGTGTTGCTTTTTTTTTGTTAATCTGGATTATTGAATTTCAATTTGAAAAATGGGAGATTTCGAAAGCAATACAGTGTATATATTATATATATATATTTGAATTTGTGGTATTATGTTTTTGAATCCATGGTTTTGGTGAATCCATGGTTTGGTTTGTTGATTTTTTCAGTGTGTTTATATATATATATATATATATATACAGAGAGAGAGAGGGGGGAACCTGTGTGTTCGGTTCGGTTCCTGTGTTTATATATATATATATATATATATAAAATGGTGGGTATTAAATAGTTCGGTCGGTTCGATTCCTTCGGTTTTGTAATTTTAAGAACCGAACTGAATTAACCGAAATTTAATTTCGGTTTAGAACCGAATGAACTGAAAACCGAATAAACCGAACCAAACATATCAAAATCTATTCGATTCGATTCGGTTTTCGGTTCCGGTTCGGTTCTGCACAGCCCTAGGTAAATTCATAGCAAAAAAAATATTTTGCGATAGAAAAATGATCCGTATTTTTCCATCGTTAAAAATAAAGGGAACTTAATTTTACAATGGAAATCAGTGACAGATATCTATTTCCATCATAAATAAAGGCGTTAATGTTCCAAACAAAAATTTTCAACCATTATTTTCGACGAATTATTTTTACCGTCGGTAATTTAACGATAGAATATACCTTTCCGTCGGTATATGTGATGAAAAATGTCTTGCCGATGGAGTATATATTTCCAATAAATTTTTTATTTAACGACGGAATTTGATAGTCTGTCAATAATATTTTTCGACGGAACGGTACAATCTGTTAGCAAATTTTTTATTTGTCGACGGAGTTATAATTTTTGTTGGTAAAGTAGCATTTACCGACGGTGTGTAGTTTTCCCTCGGACAATTTTAACTTAAATATTATCGAAGGAATTGCATTTTCCGTCGGTAATTCGAACTTAAATCCCTAAAAAATTTTCCCCCTTTTTCATCTCTCAGATTTTTGCCTCTTCATGTTTCCCCTCTCTATCTCTGTCGCACTCTCTCTGTGGACTGGATCTGGTGCCACCGCAGCCTCGACTCGCTGCCGTCAGCTGTCTATCTCCGTCGAAGAGTCCTCATTATCCATACAGGTTCATTTCTTTCATTTCATTTTTTATATATATATATTTTTTTATGTTCTTTAATCACTTGTCTCTCCATTGAAGGAGGTGCTGCGCCGCCGCCAGAGCCTTCCCACCGTCCCCCACGCTGCTCTAGCCACTGTCTATGTTAGAATGCTAACTGAAGAAAAAAAAAAGATATTTGGAGCATTATGAACATTTTTCCAACAATTGCATTTTTCAGAAAGATAAAAAAAGTAGCATTTAAAGCATCATATTATGGAATAAATTTCACTCCATATTATCAATTAACATATATATATATATATATCAAGATGTCATTATGTTTAAAATAATACTAAAGAATTTAGATAAGTAAAATCTCAGACAAAAAGAGAAAAAAATATCAATAATTTCTCTTTCATCTTTTATCTGATTTGGCAAATGTATACCTGCTCTCCACCTACTTGAACTTTGAAATTTACTGAAGCATAATTAATTTGGTCGAATCAGAATAGATTAATTAAAAATAAAAAGGTCGAAACCAGAAGCAATTGCTTTTGAATTTTGATGTGAATTTGTGATATATTAATAACTGAAGTACAAATATTGTCAGCTACGTTTTTTTTACGCCTAATTTGAGTAATTAATAAAGATTTTTTTATCCTCAAATATAAAATAGAATGACAGAGAGTTTATTTTTTCTAATTTAAAAGTATTGATTCCAGTTCCTAAGTTTAAATTACTTTTAAATATTTGAAATTGAATATTTTGTCTCTTTTGTAGTTCTATTCAACGCAAAATTAAATTAATTAAGCGAGTGAATTTCAATGGCTAAAATGGTTGAAAGCCTTCAGAGCGACCAACTTGGACCGTTTGTTCGTCCTCCACTTTGGGCTGAGTCTTTTTCTTAGTCATCCATATAAAGTCTTGCACGTGGAGAAATGACATTTCCTTTTTTTAGAAAAAAAAATCTAAATTTTATAAATCTCATTTTGAATAAGTAAAATATATTTATTATCTATCAAGTTAATAATTTATTAAAATGTTAAAAAAGTCTTATTAAAATTTTATGCATAAAAGACAAATTACCCACTCCATTATTTTTATATTATTTTATATATTACTTTGTTGTAGGTATATTTAGATATTGAAAAAGCTTTTTGGTACTTGAATTTTAACGTTTTTACACATTAAATTGCTATACTTTAAAAACTACATATTAAGTACTCGAACTTTTCGAATAGAACACGTTAAACTTATTTGCCTTGTTTGCTCCATTGTTGGGATAGTGTTTTGTTTTAGGGGGGCTAAATATCAAATAAGTAGAGGAAAACTCTACTAAAATTTTTGTAAAATTTTAGTTCAATTAATTATAGAGTTTAATTTGTTTGCAGAAAACATCAATTGATAAAAAGCCTACTCCATATAAGGTGTTCTTATACACCCACACACATAAGCATGACGGTAGAAGTAGACAAATTCATGTACGTTTATATTATATTTGAGCATTATTTTTATTTATATTAAAAACTATATAGTATTTAATGTAAATAATTTGCTTTACGACAGCCGCAAATATAATAGACTATTGAATGACAAACATAGAATTTCTTTTGAGCAATTCGTGGTCTTCGATGGCAGCTCAAGAGAAAAAAGAAAAAAGTAGCGTGACAGTTGATGCATTCTTTAGAGGATAACATGGCTATTAAAGTTACGAGTTTGGTCAACTCTTTAATACTGCTTCTACTTTTACAGGCATGCAGCAATATTTTTGTGATATATGTTTCTCTCTAAAATTAAAAGTTTCACCTTCATTATACATGCATGATCCTTGGAAGAAGAATAAGCTCAGAACGGAAAAGAAAGAACTGGCTGTTTGTATGTTGTCCAGTTCTTTTGCATGTATATTGTCTACTTTTATGTTTTTATCTTTATGCTAATACTTTTAATTAATTTTATAATCCAATCCGGTTTGGCAAAAATCTAATAACTGAAAATTTCAATTATGAAAGTTTACTAGCCAGCAGTTACTCTACTTATAACTGAAAATTCTACAAACAAAAGCCATCGAATGAGATGGATGGAATGTGTTTGACCTTGTCAAAATCTTCCCCTTCTACACCGTTTATTATTCTAACCTTGTTTTTGAAATCACTCATGTTCACAAATTTCAATTCTTCAAGGGTACTGATGAACTTCAACCCTTCTGGGATCTTCTTCAGTTTATATAGGTTTCGTAAGCGTAAAGTTTTGAGACATGGCATTGCCCCCTCCTCTATTCTCCATTCTTCCACTGGTAACCATTCGAGGCAGAGAAATTCAAGCTTAGGAAATCTATTGGTGGAGCAGACAATTTCTAAACCTCCGTATGCACTAGCCCCCAAGGTCAAAAACCTCAAATTAGGCAACTTCTCTAGATCAACCATCGGATCTTCCTCTAAGTAACTCTGATACAAACTTAACTTGGTAAGGCTTGCTGGTACAAATTCCAGGCTTTGCTTGAGCGGACCCTTCAAAACTACTTTGGTGAGATCTTGGCACCTTGAAAGTGCTTCCAGATTTGGAAATGGCGTAGCTCCTAAGAATGCCATCATCTTCAAGGAACGAAGACGGCCTAATGCAAAACTAGGAGACTTTAACACCACCTCAATTTCGTCTGTTGTTTCGAAAATTATGGCTAAACTTCGAAGATTACCCATTTGCATCACCGCATCTTTTTCTATTAGATACTTTACTTTTACAAGCTTCAATGTCTCAAGATTTCTTAATGAATCCAATCGTACGAGGCCTTCAACAAACTGACCAAGTAACAAATGTCTCAGACTCTGCAATTTCCACACTTCATCAGGTAACCTTATTGTAATATTATCTCTCAAATCAAGGGTGTATAAACTCCTCAAGTTCCTAATGGAGGCTGGTAAAAATGAGGGCAAATCACGGGTTGTCGCCGTAGCTCTTAATCCAAGATATCTCAAATGAATCAGGTTACCTATTTCTTTAGGTAAACAATGGCAAACTTGCACATTCTCAATGTTCAAAACTCTAAGCAACCTAAAATTCTTAAATAAAGACATTCCTTGTTGCTTTGTCATTTGACAGGTTTTCTTCTCAGCAAAATATAAAAGAGAACGGAGTCGAAAATCACCTCTTCCTAACAGATGCTTATTTATATAATGCTTGGAATCGCGAGGATGAACAGCCATTCTGCGTGACTGATCTGCAATAGTGGATAAAGATGTCTTCGCTGCTGCTGCATATTCACTCTGCTCAAAGACTTGAAGGAAATTTTCTTCCTTTGCCTTTGATATACACATATCTCTCACAAGATCATGCATGCGGCAAAATTTGACACCAATTCCTGTGTGGTCCCTTTGGCTCACTTGAATCATGCACCTGCTAACAAGCTCTTCCAAGTATTGTTCTGCTTTGTCTTCAATTGTTTTATCTCCTTCTCCTTGTGTCGATTGCCATATGAAGCCCTCGGCAATCCACATTCGGATCAATTCCTTCTTCTTAATCGGCCAATCCTCTGGAAATTGAGAAAGATAGAGAAAGCATGGCTTCAAGTAAAAAGGAAAATGATAGTAACTCAAAGCTAATATTCCATAAACTCCTCCATACTGATGATTCTGTTCTAACTTGGCAAACTGTGGATTGATGTCCTTTTGCACGACTTTCCACTCCTTCACTGACCCCTTTGTTGCCAGTAAGCCTCCAATAACAGCAACTGCTAAGGGCAATCCTCCACATTTCTTCACCATCTCCTTGCCCAACTTCTCGTATTCTGGTGCATTACGGTGCTCAATGAGAACATTATTTGGGAATGCTTTTTCGCTGAGAAGTTCCCATCCCTCATTCTCATTCAACAATGGTGGTTCAAGTGGTGTGCTCCTTGGATCAGCATAAGAAGCAACATCTTTGATACGAGTAGTGAATAAAACTTTGCTTCCTTTCTTCCCATTTGGAAAAGCATTTTTTAAACTATCCCATGCTTCAACATTCCAAATGTCATCCAGAACCACCAAGTACCGCTTCTCTTTTAAATCATCATACAGTGCTTCAACAAGCTCATTCTCTTTCATCTTTTCCAATAGTGATCTTAATTTTATCTCTGACTTCAGCTGCTCATTCTCTTTCATTTTCTCCCCAAGCTTCGCTTTATTCTTAGGTGAAACAACATCCATCAAGATTCCAGTTAGCACATCTCTATGGGAGAACTGCTGAGATATGAAAGCCCAAGATTGACAATCAAAGTGTTTCTTAACATGAATGTCATTATATGTTTTCTTAGCAAGCGTGGTTTTACCCAACCCTCCCATTCCAACTATAGAAACAACACGCACTTGTTCTTCCTCCATCAATAGTTGAGCTTTGAGATCTGCTGTAATGGCATCAAAGCCGATGAAATGCTCTTCCACAACATGGGGATACGACCTTCTCAACCTCTGTTGCATATCACCGTCTCTTTCGGCATAAAATTTGATGCCATAAGTCTGCATACTTGCAGAAATATCCCCAATTCTAGTTTGAATTGTTTGAATCCGTTTCCCAATATGGCGTAAATTAGGAGCCTTGGTGAAGACGTCAACGAAACCACGTGCTCCTCTACTTGTTGCAAATTTAAGAAGGAAGGTTTCAATGATATCCTCAGAATCATAAGTGAGATCTCTGATATCAGATATCCAGCCTCGGACACACTCATCTTGATGTTGGCGACGATCTGCATCTTTCAAGAATCGTTGCATCCTCTTGAGTTCATCTTGCAGACGGATGACCTGAGGCCTCACACTAGTAAGAAAATCAGCTTCTTGAATTAGCAAGTCAGCTATTCTTTCAATAGCTAAATGAACAATTGCGTCTACCATTCTTCTCTGTATTCTTTGCAAAGCTCTCTTCTCTGTATTCTTTGTAAAGTTCTCAATATGTGACAGCTAAGTGTATAATTAATGGACTTTTGATTTGAATTGAATAGATATTATAGACTTGTTAGTGACCTTTCGTCCTAATCGGTAGGCTATAATTGTCTCTTGAAAATTCCATGAAGGTTCATAACTACTGTTGGATTTGTTGACTTCATGTAACTCATATTAAGACTAATTCTATTTTATTTTTATTAGCACATTACTCTCTTCATTTGGCCAAAAGGAATCAATTTTTATAATCGAGGAAATCAATCATTGAGGGTGAGTAAAAAAACAGAAAATTTAGTTAACCGCAAAATCGATTCGAAATCAAACCGATTATTTCAGTTAACTGATCCAGTGAATATAGTTTCAAATTTTATTTTTAATATTTACGGTTTTTTGGTACTGATTTATTGTATTTTTATTTTATACCTTGAAAATTTTTCATTTTTTTTTAATTTCTCTCTAAAACTAAAACTTATATAGAGTAATACTTTAAAATTGTATTTAAATAATATTTTAATTTTTATACCTTATTTTTTTGTATTTTTCTATAAAATTTATATAATGCTTTAAATTATATTTAAATTATATCATTTTTCTTAATGATATAAAATAATATTTATATGAAGTAACCGATTAACTTTTATATATGTTATTTTTTATTATATATATTGGTGTCTATATTTTACTTAATAACATTTAGTTATATTTTCTTATGTTTTAAGGTCTATGTTTTAACATTTATTTTTGTTTACAATTTTTATTTAACTTATAATTAAGCATGCTAATTTCCAATAAATATATATCAAATCCACTTTATAATATTAGCTATTAATTTGTTAAACATGAATTTTGGCTGATATATTATGTTTGTTTTGTGATTTATATTTTGAATTACTTTTGCACTTTTGAAATTGGATTAAACTTTGTCTAATTTTTATTTAATATAATTGTATGTTATAAATATTAGTGGTTAACAAAAAAAAATATTAATTAACCAAATTAAAAAGAAAATGAAACTGATAAACTGATTAATTGAATGTAATTAATTGATTAATGGTTAATATTTTTAAAAAATCGTTTTTAATGGACTGATTAATTTTTTTACTAATTGACCAATTAACCAATTTTAGATCAGTGTCTTCTCTACCACTGAACAACAAATGTCATCTGGATCATTTATCTCCTTCGAAGATGAGCCATCAATTCAAACATCTTGCAGAGTTGGTAGCGGTTTGAGATTAATGGCTTATAGATTTTATTATAATGTTTCTTCCATTTTACGTGTGATGTTATAATTCTATAGGTACTATGGCATTTTAAATGGGATAGACACGTCAATTTGGAATCCTGCTACTGATGTTTTCTTGCCTGCCAAGTTCAATGGTAAGGTTTTACATAGCTTTTTGCAAATCATGTGAACTGAGGATTATCCATTTTCCTTTCTAAGCCATGCTTATTATCTGTCTTTCACATAAGTTGAGATAAATCTGCATTTTCTAAAACTCTGCAAAGAAAAGTGGCACACTGTAGTGTGCATTAGGCTTGCAACTTTTCTTATCAACAGAAGTCATATGCAATTAAGTTTGTTGTATGAAGGCGAATTGATTATTACTTCGTCATTCGCAATTTAGTATTAAGCTGTGGATGTTCCAATGTCTATTACAGTTGCTATTAGAAACTCTTGTGCATATAGATGCTGTTCTAGCACCGCAAACAAAATGTATTTTTCTTTGTTTTGTTGCAGATATATATTTTCTATTGAATCCATAATAAGTGGAATATGATGTTTTCTTTTCTCTGTTATTGCACAACTAAGTGCATTTATCTTTTAACAACTAGTGGTTTTTCTGACACTGGATTGGGAAATATTTTTTTCTCATTGACCATAATTAGACTTTGTGTTGATGGTTTGATTTGGGATTATATGAATTATATATAGAGGTATAAACATCAATCTGCGGATATAAAAATTATTCTTTTATATATTACATCCTTTTGTCAAATGTATATCAGTTACCTGAATGAACATAGTTGCAAGTGGAAGGTTGTAAGGCCTTCCCTTTCTTCACAGCATAGAGTGTAAACTCCACCTTACATCCCTTTAATGCTGGGGAATCAAACTGTCCTATTTATATGTCAACTTATCATAATTGAATATTTTTAGAAGGTTATGTTTTCACGCTCTTTTTTATTTATTTATTTATTCTTATTTAAACTTTACCTTGAGGTATGCATTAGTATTAGATGCAGCTATAAGTGTTCCCTTCTGTTTCTTAATTTATCAGGATACCAAATCAATAATTTTCAAGAACCAAATTTAATACTAGCAGGTTCAGAAGAGGTCTTTTCTTGAGGCTTGTACTTTGTCTTCTGGAAGGAAATGGCCTTTTCATAAAACATGCACCCTGATGAAAGTTATAATGGTCTAAATGGTCTTCTAGACATTTGTTCTACTATGTCTTAGCTTTATAGAGCAACTTAGAGGAACAGATTGTGTTTTAAATTTGAAAAATTTCTGGGAACAATAGAGACATAATTTGATTATACTCTCTTCATAAACATTACTCTCCTAGGTGTCTAGTTTAAGCAGAATTTTGATTCATAACATTTGGATAACTACAACTCCAGAAATGGCCTTAACAATTCGAACTGCTTCCTTGACCCCCGGCCAGAACAGATACCCTTATGTTTTGGCCAATTTTGAGGCAATTAAAACCAAAATCAGCTCATGGTCATTTGTAAAATATTTGTGGGTATGGAAGTCATGGTTCATATGCCACTGAAATTATCCAATTGGAATATTCCTATGCTGAGTTAGAGTCTAAAAACTGAACTATGGTCAAGAATAAAATTTGACAGAATTTCCCCTAAAACTCTTATTTGCCCAAAATCAAACTTTCAATCATGCCATCAACACAACACGATCTCAACTATCATTTATATTTACAACATCATCATATCATCACTAATCTTTCAAAATAATAGACAATTAAGATGAATTTTCCAACCTTTTTCTCCTAGCTCTTCTTTGCCTTCAAGCTTGCTTTTTTTTCCTCTTCTTCTTCTCTTTCTTGTGCTCCCATTAGTTTTTTCTAATGACATCCATACCATAAACTCATATTAATATATGTGTAAAACCATAATCTTTAACCTTAAGACATATAAGATGGAGAGAAAACTAAACCAAATTACTTTCCTTACCTCGTCTTAGTTGCACTAGAATTGAACCCTTTTTTTTATTGATTTTACATGCATGGAAGAGGGGAAATTTCGGCGGATAACATGGAGAATTGCTGCCCTCCTTTCTCTCTATGGCCCGCCAACCTTGGCCAATTTATATGGCCACAATTCATGCATATCTTAGAATTAAGATATCAATTTCCCATTGGTCCCCTTTTTTATTTTTATGCCATATTTCCATTTAATCCTCCATCTTTTTAATCTTCATACATTAGGCATATAACTATCTCCAAATTAGATATTGACATACGATATTTGTTAATCCCTTCATTTAAGTTACAAATTAGTAAATTACCAATATACCCTTAACTTTTCACTTAATACCGAATAAATCATTTACTACACTTAATTGTTTTATTCATCAAATTACATAATTTCGGCTACCATTATACCCTAGATATGTACAAATCTGTTTAGGATATATTTTGATTCCTTACATAAAGAGTGACAGTTTTGTTGTTTTTTATATAAAAAAACTCGTAATAAAAAATACTAAATACTGCTGAAAAGTTTTTAACTTATTTTATTAAACTATAATTGGATACATGTATAAGTTAAGTTTATATAATATACCATTCAATATGATATGAATAATTTCGAATTTCAGTTTATTGAAATAAAAGTTACAAAAATTTAAAAATATTTAAAGAACACAAAAAAAAAATAACTAAAAATTTTAGACTGGTGTTTTTATTGTATTTTTAATTTGTTTTATGTGATTTTGTTTTTTATTTTTATTTTTTTATATATAATAAATTTTAGATTGGAACATTGCATATTTGCATCCACCAAACCCAGCACCTTGCTTTATTGTTCATGATAGTAATACATTTATTGTTCAAAAATTATAAAACCCAAGACTATTATTTAGTTTTAGTAGAAAAGAAAAAGTGCAGAGCAGCCACACCTATTATTTAGTTTTTTTCTTTGTTTTGTTGCAGATATTATATTTTCTATTGAATCCATAAGTGGAATATGATGTTTTCTTTTCTCTATTATTGAGAAATAAGTTTTCTAAAAACACCATTTGTATCTTTGTCCCGTGAGGCTTGCTGGTACAAATTCCAGGCTTTGCTGGAGTGGAAAACTAATTTGGTGAGATCCACCTTGAAAGTGCTTCCAGATTTGGAATTGGCGTAGGTCCTAAGATTCAAGGAACGGAGACGGCCTAATGCAAAACTAGGAGATTTTAACACCACCTCAATTTCCGCTGTTGTTGCGGACTCTGGCTAAACATCGAAGATTAGCCATTTGCATCTTTTTCTGTTTGATACTTTGCTTCTACAAGCTTCAATGTCTCAAGATTTCTTAATGAATCCAATCGTATGGGGCCTTCAACAACCGATCAAGTAACAAATGTCTCGGACTCTGCAATTTGCACGCTTCATCAGGCAACCTCATCCCTTTATTATCTCTCAAATCAAGGGTGTATAAACTCCTCAATTTCCTAATGGACGCTGGTAAAAATAGGCATATTATCTCTCAAACCAATAGCAAATAAATATTGCACTTTCGATCAGTTTGATGCTTTATTTGAACCTAGAGAAGTAGTATTTGGACTTCACAAAGCTTTATGGCCTTATGCACGTCTTTCATGTAGTCCCACTTGGGTTGTCTAACAAATCATGCAGTATAGGTGAAGGTATCAATTCCTTTTACATAGATAGACAACCAGCAGAATAATTGAATTATCCAAACCACAAGCATATCCCTTTCATCATTTCTTTTCTATATGCATGATAAAACAAAAGCACCAATCAACCCAATTCCCGCATTTTGCAATGACAGAGAGGGAAAAGTGAGAGTCGACATTAACTGGCCCACTAGCATTGCATATCACTCAAATTGCCAACTAATTTCATTTAAGAATATGCCATTAAAGGATTCATAACTCTGAATCCTAATGTTTTTTTAATGCACAATAATTCATCAAGTGTGAAGAAGAGACCGGAAGGTCCGCTGGAAGCAGAGCAAACTTAACAGGATAAACAACTGCTGCTTCGACAGATAAGGTCCAACTTGCATTTTATAAAACAAAATCCATACTTAGTACCACTTTAGTCATGAAGCCAATCCATGAACTAAATCAAAATGCTCCAATGATTTTTCTTTTTTTTTTTTTTCCAACATCCCACAAAAATAGAAACTAGAAAATTCCCCTCTCCTTCTTTTCTAAAAAAAAATGAAATTGTGCTCAAATAACATCAGAGCATCCGAGATGTAATTTGGTACGCATACATCGTAACCCGAAATATTTTTGTGATACATGGTTCTCTCTAAAAAAAAGTTTCAACTACATTGCAGAACCATAGGAGTGGAATGACATTGTAAAGAAGGTTATTGACATTGACAATAGCTGGAACAGAACAACTAGAAAATATATTGAAATCTATGAGTCTGTTAGGGTACAACCCTAATGATTTCTAGGTAAAGTAATTGATTTAATGTGAAAAATTGATTTGGCATAATGATACAATTTACAGCTGAGAATGGAAAAGAAAGGACTGGCAATTTCTTTACATGTACATTGTCTCCTTTATGTTTTTATCTTTATGCTATACCTTGAACCAAATTATTAGTTAATAGGATTAAGCTGTTAAACTCAAAAATGGGAACAAATATCTTCAGAAATTTGTTAATAGGATTCGTTGGACTAACCAAGGGATTTGGCAAAAATCTAATAGAAAGTTTCCTAGCTGTGTGTTTCAGGAATTAAATTAATTACACCAACAGTTACTCTACTATTCTACTTATAACCAAGCAGTCGAAAAACAACAGCTTTTAAGGCAAACTGTCAAAAAAAGACAAAAAGTTACTTAAATGAGATGGATGGAATGTGTTTGACCTTGTCAAAATCCTCTCCTTCTACACCATTTATTGTTCTGACCTTCTCTTCGAAATCAGTACTCATGCCCTCAAATTTCAATTCTTGAAGGGTACTGATGAACTTCAACCCTTCTGGGATCATCTTCAGTTTTTGTAGGCTTCGTAAGCATAAAGTCTTGAGACATGGCATTGCCCCTTCCTCTATTCTCCATTCTTCTACTGCTAACCGTTCCAGGCGGAGAATTTCAAGCTTAGGAAATCCATTGGTAGAGCAGACAATTTTCAAACCGTTGTATGCCCCAGGCTCCAAGGACAAAAACCTCAAATTAAGCAACTTCTCCAAAACAACCATCGGATCTTGCTCTAAGCAATTCTGATGCAACCTTAACTTGGCAAGGCTTGCTGGTACAAATTCCAGACTTTGCTTGAGCGGACCCATCAAAACTAATTTGGTGAGATCTTGGCACCTTGAAAGTGCTTCCAGATTTGGAAATGGCGTAGGTCGGAAGATTGACATCTTCAAGGAACGGAGACGGCCTAATGCAAAACTAGGAGACTTTAACACCACCTCAGTTTGCTCTGTTGTTTCGAACCCTATAGTTAAACTTCGAAGATTAGCCATTTGCATCACCGCATTTTTTTCTGTTAGATACTTTGCTTCTACAAGCTTCAATGTCTCAAGATTTCTTAATAAATCCAATCGTACGAGGCCTTTAACAAACCGACCAAGTAACAAATGTCTCAAACTCTGCAATTTGCACACTTCATCAGGCAACCTTATACTCCAATTATCTCTCAAATCAAGGGTGTATAAACTCCTCAAGTTCCTAATGGAGGCTGGTAAAAATGGGATATAACAACCACCGCCCGAGGTTTTCGCCGTAGCTCTTAATCCAAGGTATCTCAAATGAATCAGGCTACCTATTTCTTCAGGTAAACAATCGCAAACTTGCTTCACATTCTCAATGTTCAAAACTCTAAGCAACCTAAAGTTCTTAAATAAAGACATTCCTTGTTGCTTTGTCATTTGACAGGTGTCCTTCTCGACAAAATATAAAAGAGAACGGAGTCGAAAATCACCTCTTCCTAACAGATGCTTATTTATAAAATGCTTGGATTCATGAGGATGAATAGCCATTCTGCGTGACTGATCTGTCATAGTGGATAAAGATTTCTCTACTGCGGCTGTTGCATATTCACTCTGCTCAAAGACTTGAAGGAAATTTTCTTCCTTTGCCTTTGATATACACATATCTCTCACAAGATCATGCATGCGGCAAATTTTGACACCAATTCCTGTGTGGTCCCTTTGGCTCACTTGAATCATGCACCTGCTAACAAGCTCTTCTAAGTATCGTTCTGCTCTGTCTTCAATTGTTTTATCTCCTCCTCCTTGTGTCGAATGAGATGTGAAGCCTTCGGCAATCCACATTCGGATCAATTCCTTCTTCTTCATCTGCCAATCCTCTGGAAATTGAGAGAGATAGAGAAAGCATGGCTTCAAGTAAAAAGGGAAATCATGGTAACTCAAAGCTAATATTCCATAAACTCCTCCATACTGATGACTCTGTTCTAACTTGGCAAACTGTGCATTGATGTCCTTTTGCACCACTTTCCACTCCTTCACTGACTCCTTTGTTGCCAGTAAGCCTCCAATAACAGCAACTGCTAAGGGCAATCCTCCACATTTCTTCACCATCTCCTTGCCCAACTTCTCGTATTCTGGTGCATTATGGTGCTCAATGAGAACATTATTAGGGAATGCTTTTTTGCTGAGAAGTTCCCATCCCTCGTTCTCATTCAACAATGGTGGTTCAAGTGGTGTGCTCCTTGGATCAGCATAAGAAGCAACATCTTTGATACGAGTAGTGAATAAAACTTTGCTTCCTTTCTTCCCATTTGGAAAAGCATTTTTTAAACTATCCCATGCTTCAATATTCCAAATGTCATCAAGAACCACCAAGTACCGCTTTTCTTTTAAATCATCATACAGTGTCTCAACAAGCTCATTCTCTTTCATATTTTCCAATAGTAATCGTAATGCTATCTCTGCCTTTATCTGTTCGTTCCCTGATTCAGAAGCCATTTTCTCTTCAAGCTTTGCTTTATTCTTAGGTGAAACAACATCCATCAAGATTCCAATTAGCACATCTCTATGGGAGAACTGCTGAGATATGAAAGCCCAAGATTGACAATCAAAGTGTTTCTTAACATATATGTCATTATATGTTTTTTTAGCAAGGGTGGTTTTACCCAACCCTCCCATTCCAACTATAGAAACAACACGAACTCGTTCTTCCTCTATCATCAGCTGAGCTTTAAGATCTGCTGTAATGGCATCAAAGCTGATGAAATGCTCTTCCTCAATATGGGGATACGACCTTCTCAACCTCTGTTGCATATCACCGTCTCTTTGGGCATCAAATTTGATGCCATAAGTCTGCATACTTGCAGAAATATCCCCAATTCTAGTTTGAATTGTTTGAATCTGGTTCCCAATTGGGTGTAAATCAGGAGCCTTGGTGAAGACGTTGAGGAAGCAGCATGCTCCTCTACTTGTTGCTCTTCTACTTGTTGGAAATTTAAGAAGGAAGGTTTCAATGATATCCTCAGAATCATAAGTGAGATCTCTGATATCAGATATCCAGCCGCGGACACTCTCATCTTGATGTTGGCGACGATCTGCATCTTTCAAGAATCGTTGCATCCTCTTGAGTTCATCTTGCAGGCGGATGACTTGAGGCCTGACACTGGTAAGAAAATGAGCTTCTTGAATAAGCAAGTCAGCTATTCTTTCGATAGCTAAAGAAACAATTGCGTCTACCATTCTTCTCTGTGTTCTTGTAAAGCTTTCACGTAACAGCTGCATGTATAATTAACGGACTTTCAGGAAATAATGCTGCCTTCGTCCACTTTATTAAAGCTAAGTGTATAATTAATGGACAAAAGATTCTCAATGACTCATCCTCCACTTTATTAAAGCTTTATCTTATCTTTTAAATGTATGACTTCATCTTTTTCTTTAGTCTCTTTCAGGATGAAAAGTTTTTTTGTTTGTTTTATGACAAAATATCAGCATAAGATTAATTCTATTTTATTTTTATTGGCATTATATAAAAAAGTTTTATTAGAAAAAACTTGTTGATACCACGTTATGTAAATACAGCCATTAAATAATTTTAGTGTAATTATACTAATTAAATTTATTTATATATTAATTATGTAATTTTTATTTATAACATGCATGTCACTTTATATGATTATTCAATTATATTGTCTATTCTTATTTCCGAATGGCATGATTATAGCTGAGTAATGCTAATATTGATTTCAGTAATCATAAAATAATATCACAAGAGTAAAAATATTTAAATAATATTTAAATATAAAAAAATTCAATTTATTATGTATTTATTTTAAATTAACCAAATAATAGAAATAAAATTAGAAAAAATAAGATTTATTTTACTCTTGTTTGCTTAATTAAAGTAAATTTAATTTGCATTCCAACTTACTTCCATTTAGGGGTGAGCAAAAAAACCGAAAGACTTGCACTACAAAAAAAAGCTATTTAGCGACGGCCAATTTCGTCGCTATTTATCAATATTTAGTCGCTAATTGGTTATAGCGACTGGACGACGCAGTGTCTCCAGCCGTCGCTAAAAATTTAGCGACTAAAGTTGATAACAGTCGCTAATATTTGCGACTGACTATTAGTCGCTAAAATTTACGATTTCCATTGCTAATAAACGAATTAATCAGTCGCCATTTGTAAATAAACATGTTATAGCGACTAAATTTTAGTCGCTAAATGAGATTAGCGACACAATTTCTGTCGCTATTTTTGCGACAACCTGTCGCTATCAAATTGAGTCGCTAAAAATTAGCGACTGTTCGTTAAGTGCGAATTAGCTATTAGCGACGGATTTAGTTGTCGCTAATCCGTCGCTAATTATTTTTCAAAAAAAAAATTCCTTTTTCTGAACAATAAAATAAATTAATAAATACAACACCGGAAAATAAATACTCACATTCTTAGCAACCTAAAATATAATCAAATTCAGAAACATATAATCCAAAACATATGTAATTAATATTAATTCATAATGAACAAATAATTAAAAGTACTAATAATTTTATTAATTTATCGTATCATAAATATGTATATAATGTAATAGTAATAATGTCATAAAAAAAACATATGTAAAGTCATCTGGAAGTACTACCACCACCACCACCACAATGAGAATCTGTATGGGGGTCTGAACCGCGTGTGCACCTGAAGGCCCAACGTCATCATGTGGTGCGAGTGATGCAGTAGTGGTACTGGGCTGAGGAACTGGTGGCTGAGAGGAAAAGTGAGGAACCAACGAACGAATAGTTCGCGCTACAATCTCCTCGACGTCTTCCTTGGTCAGGCATGTACCACCAAAATGAGATGCAGTGCTTGCACCAGCAGCACATGATGGACCGGATTGATAAAGACAAGGAGGGACATATGAGCCGAGACCATAAATTGCTTTCCTTTTGTTGCATCGTGCGGCCTCAAAAAACAACTCCGACTCATCGACAGATGAATCATCTTGCGATCTCTCTGATCGGAGTTGCTCATACCGCTCCTATAAAATGACAACAATATTGAATAAACGTAAATTTAAAAATATTATAAAATTTACAGTAATATAACATATAGACAACTGCATACTTGAGTAACTACTAAAATACTTGATACTTACATGAACCTCCCTGCTGCGATCCGCCACATAAGTTTTCCCATCATGATTTATGGTGTGTGTGTGCAGATAAGCCTCGGGAATTGTAGGTGGTCGACCCATCTCCTTCTCCTATATCATGTACAGTAATAAAAAATTTTCAAAAAAAATTACTACGAGTAAAACATGCACTTCCATTATCATATTTTACTGGAATATATGAAGTAAACACTTTCAAAAAAATTCAAAAAAAATTCGGCATTATCTCCCCATATTATTGCCATCCTCCTTTGAAGAAAAATTCATTTTACACTTCTAAGAATTAGAAATTAATTCCAATCACCTCAACAAACTCCAACACAATTTATCCCATCCTCCTTTACATATATATCTCAATCAATATACATATTGTTAACTAATACGCATGTCTATTGATTTCACCAATGGATTGACAGGCAAATTAGCTTAAAAAAAAATAGAAAGTGAGAAATTGAGAAAACTAAAATAAAAATTTGACATAATCTTCCCATATTATTGCCATCCTCCTATAACAAAAAATTCATTTAACACTTCTAAAAATCACAAATTTATTTTAATTTTCCCAACAAAGTACAACACAACTTTCCCATCCTCCTTTATATATATATATATATATATATATATATATATATATATATATATATATATATATATATATATATATATATATATATATCAATCAATGTATTGTTAAGTAATATGTATGTATATCATTGGTTCTATAAAACCCAAATCAAAAGCAATATATGAGGTGAATCATTGCAAAAAATAAAAAAAAAAAATTGCCATAACCTCCCCATATTATTGTCATCCTCCTGTAAGGAAAAATTCATTTAACACTTCCAAAAATCACAAATTTATTCCAATTTTTCCAACAAACTCCAACACAATATTCTCATCCTCCTTTACATACATGTGTGTGTGTGTGTGTATATATATATATATATATATAAATCAACATATTAATTACCATTTGCTAATTGAGATTGTTCATTCCCGGATGTGGGGTCTCCAAGGATATCTGGCATATCTCCAAATGGTGGAGTTGTTGAATCCCCTTCTGATCGTCCTCCCCGAAGACCACGACTCATAAGCCCTCTGCCTCTACCACGACCCATACCTGCAAAATAGTGAACTATACATGTATGTGTTTAACAATTATAACAAGTAAATACAAGAGTGTCCATCCAATATATTTGAATCGACTAATAAATATGCATTAAAAAGTAATAAGTTAACACATTTGTCCGTTAAAAATTACATTTAATCAATTAATCACTAGATGATGAATTTTGGAATTCCTCTTCGTCGTCGTCATTGCTATCGTAATCTGTAAATTCCTCCTCTTCCTCATCCACATCAAGTTGTTGAGCAATGTCATCAGTTCTGTCAATTTCAATTACCACTCCCGAAGGGTCACGCAAGTCTATATCATCTTCCGTAGAAGCATCAATTGTCATATCTTGCACAGTAACTTCATCATCTTGGAATGCATTACATTCTGTAGTATCAATGTGATCTCTTACACCTGATGTGGCAACGTAGTCCCTTGGTTTAAGTAATAGATTGGACTCAAAATCCAAGTGTGAAGGGCTAATTGAACTAAAAAACAAAATTTGTTGGGTTATCTTAATTTTACCTCAATTTCAGGGCCAAATAACACTTCTTCCTAAAGAAAAACAAGTTTTAACCTCTTTCTGTTTATGAGGACAAAAATACTTTATAACTTTATTATGTAATTTACATATAATCCCAACAGAATTTGATTAAATAATTTGTTATTTTATTCTCAATTAAAGTCAAAATTTCATTGTTAAATACATTTTTATCTTATTATCTTGTTTTAATCTAAAAAAAATGAAACATAATTAAATACAAGTTGACCTCTTTAAATAATTTGTTGATATTGGCATCAAAGGTTAATCATAAATATCTGTACAAGAAAATGAACTCTTGGCTATAATATTTGTATTTGCATGATAAAAGAAAGTACCAATAAGTATATTAAATATTCAAAAGTATTTTTATTTTTATTTTTTTTTTTGGCATAACATTGATGCTTCTGGGCAGCTTCCTAGAAAGTTCAGATGGGGACTGAAATATTTTGGTTTTTCTGTTCTTGAAGTTGTGAGGACTCTAAGGGAAAATCCAGAATTTAATTTTAGTGGGCGACAAATCTATATACATACGAGTCAAACTAATAATTAATGTATGTACAGGTAGAAGATAATTTATACAGGAGTCTATTTGCAATTTTACAAATCTAGCGGGGTGCTCCACTAAATACTCTTTAAGTGGCAGAAACAGGAAGATCTTAGAAGGAAGGTGAAGATCTTAGTAGTACATATTACTACTAACAGAAGCACACACCGACAGATAAACATAGGCACTAACAGGCTTAAATCAAACTTCATGCAAATCACTACAAGCTAGCATATTTGCAACACAGAATCTCAAACATAAGACAAACTGAACCATCAAGCAGCAGAGATCGCAACCTAGCTTGTTTTTAGCAAAATTTATCGAAATTATTGATTACCAAATCAATTACAACCAAAAATCACTTCATTCAAGCTTACAGATGAAGAACAACATACAAATTTCGGGCTCATAATACTAAACATACCTTCTTCCTCGTTAGGCTGCTCACTGTTGGGTTCTGATGGCAGAGACTCCGATCTGTTGCCCTTCCTCCTCCCTTCGTATCCTACGTGCCTTCCACCTCGCAAGAAATGCGAAAATTACAATCAATATTGCGCAATGTAACTAAACCTCACAACCTCCAACCATCTGGAAAACTTAAAACGAAGAACTTTGATCGATCTCATTACCCTGATTTCGCACCGTAGAAATGAAGTGAGCAATGGCGGTTCTATCAACGACGACAACTCCGGCGATCGCAGGCGGCAACTCCGGTTGAGGGGGATAGGGGATTTCGGGTTATTTCGTTCACTGGCCCTTTCTCTAGCTAACTGGGATAACTTGGCAATTTTGGGGATTTAGGGTTAAAAAATCGCAAAATAGCGACTAAATAGTGACTACTTTCATCAGTCGCTATTTGCGACTAAATATGTTAGTCGCTAAATCTGTCGCAAAACAAATTTTAAATTTTCCAACAACAAATTTGTCGCTATTTCATCGCAAAATCGTCAGCACAATATAGCGACTACACATTAGTCGCTATTTTTTAGCGACTACATTTTTAGTCGCTAATTTTGTCGCTAATAATGGCGCGACATTTTCGCGGCAAAAAATTAGCGACTAGCATCATAATTCGTCGCTATTTAGTCGCTATTTAACACCAAAGTCAAATTTCGCGACAAAATTTCGTAACAGTCGCTATTTTAGCGACTACATGATTCCGTCGCTAAATTTAGTCGCTAAAACGCCTTTTTTTTGTAGTGTTGGTTAACCGGAAAAAAATTTGAAACCGAACCGATAAACTGGTTAACCGATTGTAATGGACTAATTAATGGTTAGTGTTTTGCAAAAATCGATATTAATGGACTGGTTAATAGGTTTTACCTCATGTGACCGGTTAACCGAACTGAAACCGAATAGTTAATTTATTAATTATTTAATATGTCCATATTTATTATTTTTTATTATTTCTTAATTTATCAAATTTTCAATAATGAAAATCAAAATATATTCGAACAGTTATATAACAATTTATCATAATTAAAGGTGATCATTTACTTTTTTTTCATTATACTAATTATTTTAAAGCTTTTAAGGTATTTTAATTGTCTATTAGTAAGTATAACAATTTATCTAATTAAAAGTAATTATACACCAGTTAATTTATTTACTTATTAAATATTAATTTTTTAAAAACAAATTTGCTTATATCCACCAAATATTTTTATTTTAACAACAATAATATTATATTATAGTGAAAAAATTTTAATTTTTAAATACCTTAAATATTTTAATTTTATTTATGAATACATTTTATAATTATAGTGGTTAACCGAAAAATATTGGGTAACCGGTCCGAAAATCTGAAACCAATGGACTGGTTAACCGATAGTAACAGATTGATTAATGGCTAATATTTTGAAAAAATCGATATTAATGGATTGATTTTTTTTTTTGGCTCATTAACCGGTCCATTCTCACCACTCGCATCCAAAACAATAATTCATCCAAAATATCATCTCAATGCTGAAGCCTTTTGATTCAGAAACAAGATAAAACAAAAATCCTAATAAACCCTAATTCAATGGAGACGGAAAAAAAATTAAATGATTACAGGATTTTCTTCTTTTTGAAACAGCTGCAACCACCACCAACATTAATGGAATTTCTCTCTTTGAAACAGTATGCAGGTGAGACCGTTGATGAGACTCGAAGAAGGAAGAATTTTGAGCATTATGATGAAGTTGATTACAGGGGCCTGCATTTCACCAGCTAGCAGATGTGGCTTTTGCAATTTTCGTCGATTACAGGGATCTGTTGTTAATTTTTCATCAACAGAAAATAATAACAATTTCAAGTATTGATTTATTCTATATTGTTCTATTTGCTTCATTTGTGCCTGGTACATCTGAATTAAAAATAAAATTAAAAAAAAATGCCTGACTGTCAATTTAACTATCAATATATATATATATATATATATATATATATATATATATATATATATATATATATATATATTTTCAATTATATTTTTTTACTTTTTTTAATAAAAAAATATCGTATGTGTATAATATTGTATTTTATAATTATAATTTTCGTTTAAATTATACAATAAAAAATAATTTAATTTTTTTTAAAAAAATACTAATAACTTATACACCAAATATAATATAAAATATTACAATTTAATATAATTTTGTACCAAATACTATACATAATAATATAAATTAAACAATAAAAATTAATACTAAGCAAATTAGTATTACACATATTAATATTATATAGACTAATACACTGCCTTGATCCAAACGTACTCATAGTTTTAAATTGATTAGGAGCGGAGAGAGGAGCCAGTAATCTTCACTGAATTATCCATCATCCTAGTGTGCCTACCTTAAGCTAAGATAGGAAGTGCATACCAAAAGGTAACCCTTACATCTGCCTTAAAAAATAAAATAAAATTTCTTATAAATATAGCAAAACAAAATCATATATGCTTTCTTTGAAACAAAATTTTAGGGGTTTTTGAGTTAGAATTTCCCCTCTCTTCTTTGCTAAAAAAAATATGAAATTGTGTTCAAATAATGGCAGAGTATCCGAGATGTAATTTGGTGCGCACATATCTGAGCCGTCAGATCTTTAGGACATACATGATTTAATTAACTGTTTAAATATGCACACACTGAATTACTCTTAGAGCATTCCTTAAAAAGAAATCAAACTAATTAAATGAAAAAAAGAATATGATATCTAGTCTTCAAACTTTTTCAAAATGGATAATTCATCCCAAAATTTAATTTTAGATCAAATTAACATTAAACTTTCAATTATTTTGTTTTCTTAATTTTTGCACCTGCCAATGTATTACAATGTGAACTCATGGTATACCTTAAAGAAAGTTTATTGCGTTTCAAAGAAGACATTCCAATGGGAGATGTTGTGTTGGACATTTTCAATATCCAAGGGCTGTTGGTAAAACAGCCGTTGGTATGTCGAAAATATCTACCAAATTACAAAAAGGAAAAAAAAATAAATCTGGAATATTTTTCAGATTGATTTTTGAAGGAAAACAAGCATACCACATGCATGTAACAAGGTAACAAAACCGAGTAATTTGTTACCTACCTCTTGATGCGCAGACTAAAGCGGAAGCGTCAACGAGGACAACTTCTGGCGTCACTGGTCAGTCTGTAATCCACAAGCGGGATGACAGCAACACTTTCACAGTCTAAAAACCTTTAGAGAACAAAAACAGGCGAGAGGACAATCCGACAGAGGTTCGGTATGAGTTCCTTTTCTTCCTATATCCTTTCTCATAGAATAGGAGCCTATTTATAGGCATTCATCTCCCTAAGGAGATGAATGCACACTAAATAGGAATTAACTCCTATAATGGGAGTTATCCCCTTTAATGTCATATTAAAGGGGAAGTTGGGGTTGTAGGAGGATATCAAGAGGCACAATCCCTTGATATTCTCCTAATATGGATATTAGTCCATATTAGGAGGATTCCCGGTCTGATTCATATATCCCGGGCCAACCCGAGAAGTCATGGGCGCATCCCGACTCCAACATCTCACACTCGCACATGACTGAACGATTTTCAGTCTTGTTCTCCAGTTATACAGGCAGATAGACCGTGTGACCAGCATACATCGAGAGCACTAGTGCTATACACCTGTTAGGGATATATAGCGTCTCGAAAAGACGAGATCCTCTTATACACGTATGCTAAGGCCCTAGATTGCCTTTTCACATTCAATGTTTTAACTTATGATCTTATAAAACAATTTTCGAATTCACTATTATGTCGCTACTCATAGTGACATAATAGGCTAGCCAGTGAATCTCGAAATAATTGAATGTGATCTAAAAGCTATCTTTCCCTCTTACTATATGCCATCCATCAAGATTCAGCTCGCTTTTCTAGCCAGGTCCGCCAGGTCCGAATTATTCCATGGCCTCTTGGAAACTAACTAAGCTAGCCACACTGAATCATACTTCAGGAATAAGTTAAGGGTTCTGAGGGTCTAAATATAGTAGGGTCTCACAATAGGAAAAGTTGAGATCAATAATTTTAACTTTCCATCCCTTGGTCACAAAAACACACATGGTATAAAACATGTGTTATGGCGTTCGTTCCTTCCCTTAAAAGGAGCGCGTGTCTTACATTTTAAAACACCATACAGAAGCGTAATGTTGCAATGCACCAAAGCACCCAACTTTAGTCCGCTAAGACTACTTCTGGCTTTTAGACAGAATATGGTAGTTACATATAACTAACCATCGAATTTCATACAATCCTTATTTGGATCCCAATCCAAAGCATACAATTTTATGTATGACTTTATCTTGCACTTTAATAAGACTCATCTTATAATTTCTACAAGACGGCACTTTTATTTTGAACAGGCTCTCGAGCAAACTCATATGTTCAAAATTCGCCTCATCTTAATCTATTTGCCAACTCATTGACAAAAAACTAAGGTAAACACCCTTGTGAGTGGGCTACTTCTCTATCCGACATGCTCAATCTCAAATAAATAACAGTAAACATTTACTTATAAACATTCACACTCATGTATTGCCATTAAAGAACTTGTTCATTATTCACAAATAACAATTTTTTAAGGGGTTACATAAAAAAAAAAACTACAGTACTATTCAATTTCTACGCAAACCCTGAGATTTAATGTGCCTCACAAACACATCTCTTGCTATGGGTTTAGTCAACGGATCTGCTATCATATCATGCGTAGAAATGTACTGTAAGTTCACATCTCCTTGTGCAACAATATCTTTTATGAATTGATACTTAATGTCGATATGCTTGGTCCTACTATGAAATTTAGGATCTTTCGTGTAAGCTATCGACGATTGACTGTCACTATAGATGGTCACCGGTTCCTCCGAGGCAGTTTCTCTCAGTTGGTCCATAAACCGTTTTAACCAAACTGCCTCTTGTACTGCAGCTGCGGAAGCGACAAATTCAGCTTCCATAGTTGATAAGGCTACGCAGTTTTGTTTCTTACTACTCCAGGAGATGGCACCCTTGCCAAGCAAGAATATAAATCCTGAAGTGGATTTTCTATCATCCACATCTCCTGCCCAATCAGCATCTGTATATCCTCTCAACTGCAGATCCTCGCTTTGATAACATAGAGAATAATCTGCTGTACCTTTGAGGTATCTAAGTATCCTCTTAACTGCTTTCCAATGTGCTTCACCTGGGTTAGACTGATACCTACTTGCCATGCCCACAGCATAGCATATATCAGGTCTTGTACACAACATAGCATACATGAGACTACCCACGGCATTGGCATATGGAACGTTCTTCATACGCTCTATCTCATTTGGCATTTTAGGACACATTTCTTTGCTGAGAAACTGATTCTTAGCAATAGGGGTATCAATAGGCTTGCAGTTATGCATATTAAACCGTTCAAGAACTTTATTAATATAAGTCTCTTGAGAAAGAGATAACAATCTTCTTGAACGATCTCTTGAAATCTTAACTCCAAGAATGTAGTCTGCTTCACCCATATCTTTCATCTCAAAGTTGGACGATAACCATTCTTTGATTTCATTCACGTATCTTTTATCATTTCCAGCTATCAGTATGTCGTTTACATACAATGTTAAAATGACAAAACTACTTTTAGAGCTTTTGTTATAAACACAATGGTCTTGATCAATCATATTGAACTCATTCGACATGATCGTCTCATGAAATCTTAAATACCATTGTCTTGAAGACTGCTTGAGGCCATAAATTGATCTCTTCAATCTGCAAACCTTATGTTCGCTGCCTATTTCAATAAAACCTACAGGTTGATCCATGTAAATTTCTTCATATAATTCTCCATTGAGAAAAGCAGTCTTTACATCCATTTGATGTAACTCTAGGTCTAAACTTGCCACTATGGCCAGAATTAGCCTTATAGACGTAAATCTTACAACTGGTGAGAAAGTCTCCTCGTAGTCGATCCCTTCCTGTTGTGTGAACCCCTTAGCAACTAGCCGAGCCTTATATCTTTCGATACTACCATCAGCTTTTCGCTTTACCTTGAGAATCCACTTATTCCCAATAGGTTTGCGTCCTTCAGGTAGATCAACAAGTTCCCAAACTTGATTCGATCTCATAGATGTCATTTCTTCTTCCATTGCCTTAATCCATTTTTCTTTAGATGGGCTTAAAAGAGCTTCTTTAATATTTTTAGGCTCTTCCTCATCTTATGGGGTAACTAAAAAAGTTTCGTTCGACCCTTCGATCTCAAATCGTCGGCGAGGAACACTTCTCCTTTTAGATTTGCGCACTTCTGAATCTTGATAAACATGTCTCATATATTCATCATAATTCGGAATGCTCCCACTGGGGCCTTGTTCCATACTCCCACTGAAGTCAGGGTCCCGAACATCCGGATCATTTTGAGGTTGAAGGTCCTGACCCTCATCCTCTAATTCCCTCCCACTCGGATGGAGTGATCCTGATGGTTCTTCTTCTTCCTGTGTTTCATAAAAAGTGAAATCTTGGTTCACTTCGCCCAATCTTGGAAATTCATTCTCTAAGAATATAACATCTCGTGATTCGTATTCTGTCACAGAACCATTTTCCTGTTCGCCCATAAATACGTATCCTTTTGATACTTCAGAATATCGCACAAAGATACTCTTTTTACTTCTTGGTCCCAATTTACCAAATTTGCTTGAGGTATCATGGACGTAAGCTGCACAACCCCAAGGTCGTAAATGGCTTAGGTCAGGTTGTCGACCAGTCCACATCTCATAAGGCGTGGATGTGACAGATTTGGAGGGCACGCGGTTTAAAACATATGTGGCAGTTAATAGAGCATCTCCCCAATAGGAGATTGGCAAATTTGCCTCTGCCATCATAGATCTAACCATTTCAAGAAGAGTCATATTTCTCCTTTCCGCAACACCATTTTGTTGTGGAGTTCTAGGAATGGACAACTGATGCTCAATTCCTTTTTCATCACATAAAGCTTGAAATTCATCTGAAAGATATTCCCAACCTCGGTCAGTTCTCAAGGCTTTAATCTTCTTGTCTAATTGATTCTCGACAAAATTCATATAAGTCTTGAAACAACTCAATGCTTCTGACTTATGAGAAATCAAATAGATATGACCATACCTAGTATAGTCATCTATAAATGTGATAAAATAATAGGCCCCATGCCTTGCCCTCACATTCATTGGACCACAAATGTCAGAATGAACTAATTGCAATGGAATGATGGCTCTAGTTCCTTTTCCAAACGGTTTTCTAACTAATTTTCCTTTTAAGCAGTGCTCACACGTAGGTAATTCAATCTTATTTAAATCACCAAGTAAACCTGTTTTGGCTAACCGACTCATTCGATCTTGCCCTATATGGTTTAATCTAGCATGCCATAATTTCACATGATTCTCATAACTATGTGAAGTAGAAGATATAAATGAAAAACTAGATTTATTCATAAAGTTGGGATCAATATCCAAAACTATCAAACCGTTTGAAATGTAACCATAACCATAAAAAACATCATCCAAACACAAGCTTACTTTGTCATCTTTAAAATGTAAATCAAAACCAAGATTCATTAACACAAGAACAGATACTAAATTCCTTCGAATGTCAGGGGCGTAAAGTACATCATGTAGAAGTAAGGTTCGGCCTTTATGCAAGACTAATCTGCATGTGCCAATCCCTTGGACCGCCACTCTGGCATCGTTTCCTACATAAATCCATTTAGCTCCACTGGGCATTCGCCGGAATTCTACAAAGGCATCTCTATCCTTTGTTACGTGGTCCGTTGCTCCTGAATTTACCACCCACAAAGGATGAAATTCAGTTAATAAAACAGAATTAGATACACAAATTTCACTCACTCTTGAGTCAGAATAGTGTACCTTCTTAGGCACAGTGCAGTCTTTTGCATAGTGACCCTTCTGTTGGCAGTTAAAGCATTTCACTCTTGAAATGTTCACTTTCTTTTTGCCTTTGAACTTCTTTGAATTCTGTTCTTTCCTTTGCCACTTATTGTTCTTGGTTTGTTCCTTACCTCGACTTTTGAAGCTTTTTCTCTTGTTCTGGTTTGAACTCATTCCTCCAGAACGGGATTGTGCCACATGCACTTCAGCATTGACCTTGATCGATGCCAGTCTATCTTCTTCAAGCTCCAGATGACGAGAGACATCCTCAAAAGTTTTAATACTATCCATGTGGGTCAGTTGCATCTTCATATGCTCCCAACTCTTTGGTAAGGAACGGATGACAGCTTGGACCTGCTGCTCGTTGGTCAACTTATGACCATATTCACTAAGCTCACTTATCATATTCTCCATTTCTCGTAAATGCTTTCGCATAGGGTGATCAGACTTTTTCTGATAGGTATCAAATTTGATCGTCAGTGATCGGAGTTTAGTCAGAGTCACACCTCCAAATTTCTCCCGCAATGCAATCCACAGATCCATTGTATTCTGATACTTTCGAAATTGCTTAGTGAGATCATCTTGCATAGCACTCAGCAGGATGATCCGAGCAGTGGAATTCTTTTTCTTCCATGCCACATAGGCATCTTGATCCAGCTTATGTTGGGCTGTGTCGCCATTCTCAGGTTCAGCCATAACCGAACTTAAGGTTTCGAGAGCCTCTTGCTCCTCAAGCACATACTGGATTTTCATACTCCAGATTTCATAATTTTCGCCATTTAATTTCAAATCTTTGTTCAGCTCAGCGATAATCGATTTGGAAGTAGTAGCCATTTGGATCCTCAGATCTCTAATGGAACAACAACAAGAATTACACAATATTAATGGAGATAAGGCAATACATGCTATTTACTATGCATCTAAAATTAAAAACTAGTAAAGTTTTCTATTAAGTTTCAATTCGAAAAAGCTACTAAAAGTATCCAATTACCCTCTATTTCCTAATGTCCAACCTTACAAGTTTAAATTTCATGTATAGTAAATCTAAATTATTGAATTATTAGATTTTTAAACTTGAGAGGGAAACAATATTGGCTTAAATTTATTAAGTCTCTACTTAATAAAGATGCATATATCTTACTCATAAAATAATGCATAGCAATTAATAATAAACACATTTATCATTAAATTAAAAACCATAAAAATAAACACATTCATTCAACCAATATCCAAAAAACAACTAATAATCCAAAATATGACACTTATGTCAAAAAGTAATAAGAAACATAAGTCTTATTTAAAATGAAAAACAAACGCTAACTCCATAAGTTTTGACACACATGTCAACCGGATAAAGAGAGAAGACTTCACAAAGTCTTCTTGCTGACAGGAGTCGAGAAAATAGCTCTCCTCATCAATGGAGCGGGCACACCTGTGCGCCACTCACGAAGCCATGGACGGCTCACATTGCGTCCACTCCTCAAGGTCATCACAGAATTTTCATCCGACCTCCACACTCCTCTTTTCGCAGCTTTTAAGATAAATTGAACCATAGCATGTCGGTAGGAATCAACTTCTGCTTCCCACACATGTATCATTAAGTTCCTCAGAACTGGATGATGCTCAAAAGAATCAATCATTACCTTAGCTATTTCAGTTTTATCTCTTCCACAGCTCAAACCACCAATCCAGATGCACTCTTGCATCTGCTCATGCAAAAACTCAACATGATGCACTATTGCATCAATATCATCAATCCGGGCCTTTTTATGCATCCTGATGTTCCGAACTTCATGCACTTTTGCATTTGTCCTGGCAATACCCTCAGGAGTGCGAGGAACCATGGGAGTCCTTATCATCACCATTTCTGTAACACATCACAGAAACCAAAAATAGTTAATACACTCATGTATAAACATATATGATTGAAACTCATTTCAACCAATAACAATAAGGACCAAAACAAAAAATTTCAAAAAAAATAAATTTTCCAAATTAATTTCAGAACAGAAAATAAATATAATTTAATTTAATAATATTTTAATAATAAAAAAATATGAATTTATTTTCTGGTGATTAAACAATTTTGGAAAAATTACCAAAAAATCAGAAATATTTTGAAACATGGTTCCGTAAAAAATTAGGACTGATATGGTGGTCGAACAAGGTCTCACGCGCCCACACGCGCCATCATGGGAAGGGATGCCGTTCTCACGCGCCACACGCCCCACACGCGCGCCTCCCACTGAACTGCCACGTGTCACACATAGGGTGTGCCACGTGTCGACCATTTATTGGTCCACCTGTCTGCCACGTGGCAGCAGGTTGACACGTCACTGCCACGTGGCGACACTCCACTTGGCCACGTGGCGCTTCCCCATTGGGCCACGTGGCAACAGTGACTTGTCACTGTGCTTACGTGGCATAACACGTGGCACGATACGATTCGTCCACGTGTCTCCCCCTAATTGGTCCACATGTCGCCACTGGACACGCGTCATGTGCCACGTGGCGTGATCTCAGAATGCCACGTGGCCTAATCCGGTTGGGCCACGTGTCCACAGTGACAAAATCACCGTGGACGCGCGTTTGCGCGCGTGTAGGCCACCGCCCACGCGCACGCGCACGCGCCCTTCGACCAGCGGCGCGTGCAAGCCACGCGCCGTCTTCCCGATGGATTCTGGTCTCCGGATTTTTTCCGGTGGGGGGTTTTCAGGGTCACTGAATTTAATGGTGCAGTCAGAAATTGCAAATCTCAATTTTAAGCCTAACGTTTTGAATTTCCATATTAATTCCCTCAATATACGGTACACATACTCATATTTTTAGACCCGAAAAATATATACAAATATATATTTTAACATAAAATAATTATTTATCGGGTTCATGCATCCTAGATCTACCAATTTTACTCATAAAATTTTAGATCCAGTATTAGCCACATGCCAGGACGCCAAAAAATATTGGCTCTGATACCAATGAAGGAAAACAAGCATACCACATGCATGTAACAAGGTAACAAAACCGAGTAATTTGTTACCTACCTCTTGATGCGCAGACTAAAGCGGAAGCGTCAACGAGGACAACTTCTGGCGTCACTGGTCAGTCTGTAATCCACAAGCGGGATGACAGCAACACTTTCACAGTTTAAAAACCTTTAGAGAACAAAAACAGGCGAGAGGACAATCCGACAGAGGTTCGGTATGAGTTCCTTTTCTTCCTATATCCTTTCTCATAGAATAGGAGCCTATTTATAGGCATTCATCTCCCTAAGGAGATGAATGCACACTAAATAGGAATTAACTCCTATAATGGGAGTTATCCCCTTTAATGTCATATTAAAGGGGAAGTTGGGGTTGTAGGAGGATATCAAGAGGCACAATCCCTTGATATTCTCCTAATATGGATATTAGTCCATATTAGGAGGATTCCCGGTCTGATTCATATATCCCGGGCCAACCCGAGAAGTCATGGGCGCATCCCGACTCCAACAATTTTTATCTAAGAAAACACAAATTAAATCTCTTCATAATATGAAAACGTTTTTGAAAAATAATTCACAGCCAACGGCTATATTGTTTTTGGCTGTAAAATGAATTTTGGCTGAGATGTTCCAACATGGTAGTGAAAACATATTTTCTAATTGAGCTGAAATCAGTTTGTAAGTTTTCATTCTATCATGAGCATTCACAATTACATCTACTCAGTATAATTATAGTTTGTATTGTAATCATATTAGTAAAATTTATTAAACTTGTGAAATAATGGGTGGTTATGTCGCTAGAGTTTAAGGAAATAAACTAGCAAGTGTTTAGGTTTGGAAAAGGGCTATATGTTTTGACCCTTTTACTTGGGAAAAAATGAGTATTTTAGAGTTTTTACTTGATAGAAAAACTTTGTAATCTGCTTTTAACTCTTACCCGCTAAATAGTGTCACACGAAAAAAAAAAAAAAAAACTCTTAATACGGATTGTCTCTTTTAATACGGGTTGTCTTAAAAAGATAATGTAGGCAATAAGAGAAACTCTATAAATTGCGGCGTCAAATTTTACTATCCCTTACTCTCTTTAAATTCGTGCTCTATATATTTATGATATGCTGAAATTGTCTGTTTTGTGTTTTTTACGTGTTCTATAGAATAGAGTTAAATAATCCAGTTTGTGTTCTGAACATGAGATAAAAATGAATTTTTGCATAAATTTTAGCAAGTCTTATGCTGATTTTGCTCATCAAAAGTTTCGTCCATGCATGTGTTTAATGTTAGAAAAAAGTTGATTAAAATTATTTTAAGTTAAATACACGAAATGGATTCATTATAATTTTAATGTTTTACATGTAAAATTTCCTATGTTCTAATTTATTTCAGTTCAAGAAAATTTTGTAATGATTTATTCAACTCCTCTAAATAAGATATTTGGGACTCACATAATAGGATCAATCCGTGAATTTAATTGGAAATTCAACCTCTGATGGATTTGGATTTTCCTGAGAGGAATTTTATTATGAGAAGAGAATAGCAATTTCTCCCTACTTTTTATTTTCTTCTCTCAATTTATTTATAACACTGATAATTTTATTATGTATCTAAATAATAATACTGAAAGTATTTATAGATAAAAAGACAGTCCATATAGAAAGATTTAGCCTATATAAAAAATAAATAAATTTAGGAACAAATTGAGTTATATAGTAAATAATTAATATGAAAATATAGGTAGTCATCAAAATTAGAATATTTCACAACATATATATATTTTTATAGGATAAAAGCATTGTGATTATTTTCTGGTTTTGAGCTCAATTTTATTTCTTTTTGTTGATTTTATAAACTATTGAGAATTTTTTTATATCTTATCTTTCGCTTTTAAAGTTTCAACGGATGCGAGCATAGTATTGAAAAATTTTGTAATAAATATGGTTCTTAAACGAAAAATTTTATTAAAATTTGTATTTTAATTAGAATATTCTTCTACACTAAGTTTTCTTTAGTAAAATAAAACAAATATATATATAGTAAACCAAAAGCTATTGGAGTGATTTCATGAGCCTTTTATATGCAAGATAATTATTTATCTTTTTTTCATTAATTGCAAATTATTTTTCCTTGCAACTCAACATTATCTTTTTTTCTTATTAATTTTCATTAATTGCAAATTGTTTTTCCTTTTTACTCAAATAAGAAGTTTAATAGTTAATAATACACATTATTAAAAAAATATATAATAATAAGAAGTTTTTCCTACTGGCTTTATATTGGCAAGTATATAACAATAACATCAACCGTTTTAAAATAAAAATAACATTTTTCTCCATCCAAATTACTTTATTTATTGACAATTACAACTCTAAAATTTGGCATATTTATGGCTTAAGATTGCTCCTTGCTCTACTTGCTTCACCAATCTATCAAATTCAGACCAATCTGTTGATGATTACAGTTGATTGATCTTGTTTTTGAACATCGGTGGATTTGGATTGTTTGGGATAGGTTAGAACTTGCCTATCTCTGATGTTGTACAATAGGATCAATCCATGAATTTAATTCGAAATTCAATCTCTGATGGAGATTTATTTTATTGAATTGGTTAGAACTTTGTGGTTAGCCGTATATATTTGTGGCTGTTGAATCACCAATTCTGAGATTGTTGATCATAATGCCTACAGTAATTGAATTATTCTGTTGCTAAATGTAATGAATGTATTTTTGTTTTCCACTTGTGATATGAACAGGGAAATCTCCGATCCTGCTACATTGGTGAGGTTCAGATAGATATTAGTAATGGAGGCATAGCAAATGAGAAATCATTCAAAATCTTTGTGGGTTATGATCCATGCGAAGATATTGCTTGTGAGGTTTGTCGCCATTCGATCATGAAGCGATCTTCGATCCCAGTTGAGATTCACCCCATCATTCAATCAGAACTTGGGAATAAAAACCTCTATTGGCGTGAGAGAGGCAAATTGAAGAGCACGGAATTCTCCTTTACCCGATTCTTGACCCCATACCTGGCCAATTATGAGGGCTGGGCAATGTTTGTTGATTGTGATTTTCTCTACTTGGTTGACATTAAGGAACTGAGGGATTTGGTAGATGATAAATATGCTATTAGGTGTGTTCAAACTGTTTATCCAATGAAGAATTGGTCTTCCATGGTGCTGTACAATTGCAGTCATCCAAAGAACAAGGTTTTGACACCTGAGGTTGTGAATACACAAACAGGTGCCTTTCTTCATAGGTTTCAGTGGCTCGAGGATGAGACATAGGTTCACTACAAGAAAAAACTGATTTCCCAACAGAAAACAAGTAATTTCCGTCGGGAAATGAAAATGCTGATGGAAAATGATTCCGTCGGCATATTCGACGTAGGGAAAGTGTACCGACGGAAATAGAGTTTCCGTCGCGAATTTACCGACGGAATGTGGTCTTCCGTCGGTGAATTTTCCCAACGGACCGAATTTTCGTCGGAAAATTTACTGACGGAAGAACATTCCGTTGGGAAATTCCCGACGGAAATAGACCGACGAAAACTCTATTTCCGTCGGGAAATTTCCCGACGGAAGGCGCATTCCATCGGTAAATTCCCGACAGAAATTCCATTTCCGTCGGGAAAGTGAAGAAAATTTAAAAATTAAATTTTTCTTTTTTTTATGCAGATATAACCTGTAAAATTAATTACAAAATAATGAAAAAATGAAGATAATATCTAAATTTTAATATCCAATAATAGTCGAATTTAATAATTGTGCTAATTATAAAGTTAGTAATTATTTAATAACATAATATCCATATATGTTTAATACAAAATCATAACTAAGCTGATGGCGGTGGCGGTGGCGGTGGCGGCGGCGGCTGAGAAGTACGATCAGACTGCTGCGATGACGAGGCGACCATACCCTTCAAATTTGCCATCTCATTGCGTAGCTCAGATATGAAGTCGAGAGATTGTTGCTATCGAGTATGTGACTGTTGCAATTCAGATCTCAGCTCATTTACAGTATTCCGAAGTTCAAGTACTTCCCTGGATGCAGAACCTCTATTAGATGCGGCAGTACATGAACTTGAGGAATGCGAGTAACAGGATTTGGCCAAAGAACCTAAGCCAAATACCCGTCCTCGCTGGTCTCTACCACCAGCCACTTCATAATAAATTTAATTCGCATCAACATAATCAGAAGTCTATGAGCGTTGCTGAATTGCATCTTGAACTTGTTCCTGTCGTAGGACAAATGTTTTACAATAAGTAACGATTAATAATAACTAATATTTAAAATTTGTAAAATATAGTAATTTGGATATACATGTAAAACCCTTGACCGAGAATTGATGAACGTTTTACCATCATGCTTGTTGGTGTGGGTGTGTAAAAATACCTCAGCGTGGGTAGCCAGTCGACCCATCGATGCTCCCTGCAAACATAAAAAAAATTAAAGACGAACTATAATTTATTGACTATTCGTACAAGTTTTTACTAAAATTTCGGCAGAGTTTTCCCTATATTTGGAGCATACCTCCTGTATACAAAGATAGAAAAAGACTTTAAATTTTGAGACTATGCTACCATCCAACATTCAACAACAATGCAAACTTCTCACACAAGTAACATTCTCATCCTCCTCTATGGTAATGAGATAAATTTTAGACATCCTAACCATTAATTACAGTGGTAACAATAATATTTTGTAATACTTACAAGTCTATCTGCATGTTCCCAATGAGACATCGATCCACCAGTATGCAAGCATGAACTGAGTCCCTCAGGTCCTCCCCGTCTGTTACTAGAATTCCGCTCTGAAATGAAAATGGCTTCAGGCGTCGTCCAATACTGTTTCCAATGTACTCATAAATCTTCGGTCATATAGCGAGATCGGACACCACCATTTTTTAACAAGCACACTAAATCTCTGTAACGTGCCCGCGCACGAGTCTCCCACACAGAATACATGATATCGTCAAACGCCGAGTCCCAATAACATTTTTTTTTTATGAGACAAACAGAACAAAAAACAAAATGTAAGCAAGTGTAAAATATAATTTGTTATGTAACAAAATTTATCATAAATTTTTTACCTTGAATTCTTCGAAATAAAAATTCTTTGTTTCCTCTGACACATTATTCCAGACAAACCCATCGTATTCAATTCTGTTTTTGAAAGAAGTTGTCATTATGCGTGAGCACTTTCCTGAAGAATTCAATCTAAGATACAACAATGTGAATAATTTTAGTACAAGTAATAACTGTCATTGAAATCATAATAAAGTGAAATATTAATCACTTACTCCTCAGCTGTGATATTGATGTGCATTCTTCCATCAACTCCAATTGAGCCAGGCATAGGCTCTTCCGCTTGTTCTGTTCCTGACACCTGAGGTGGCATAGATTCAGGGTGTGCCATAGGAGTGGAATCAATGGAAGGAATGGTAGATGGTGCAACAGTTGGGATGGTCGGTGATGCAGCAGCCTCAGTGCTGGCATTGAGCCCATGCGATGGGGATCCTCCATCACCAGTACTGTCAACGCCATCATGCAACCTGAGACGTGGAGGAATCCCTGTTCTCTTCTTTCGCTTAAACATTCTTCAACCTGACATTATAAGGAAAATGCATATTTTCAGATAATAGAAAATAATTACATTGTAATAAGCATATTAAATTAAAAACCAAGTCAGTGCAATATTAATTGTTCTCACATGATAAGCAAGTAGGTAAACAAATTATTCGCTATCGTCACTAAGCTGTAAATCGTAATTCAAATCATCCTCATTTTTCAATGTATAAGAGGAAAATTCTAGCTTGTCATCAGATCCATCGCCAACCAAAGTTTCCTCATCATCCTCACAGTCAATGTCAACAAATTCATTGTCCGCATAGTTCAATGGTTCGTTATCTTCAAAATTCAGAGAGTTATTGATTTCATGAACTTCCGGTTCTTCCTCCTGACACTACAAAAAAAACTCATATTAGCGACAAAAATTAGCGACGGAAAAATTTCCGTCGCTAATTAGCGACTAATTTGCGACTGAATTCAAAATTAGTCGTAAAAAACTATTTTTTGTAATTTTAGCGACGGATTAGCGACGGCAAAAAAAACCGTCGCTAAATTTTGGCGGCAATTTATGGCGCCTTTTTTTGCGACAGATTTAGCGACTAATATAATAGTCGCTAAGTTTTGCGACTAATTTAGCGACTAAAAAAGCTGTCGCTAAATTAGCGACAGAAATATCCGTCGCTAATTTTACAGACAATTTTATCGATTTTTTTTGCGACAGATTTAGCGACTGAATTATTCGTCGCTAAATACAATTAAATTAGCGACGGAATAGCGACTCAAATATCCGTCGCTAAAAAGTTTTCAAATTTTTAAATTTGAAAATAATTCTCGGAATAATTTAGCGACGGAATAATCCGTCGCTATTTAGTCGATAAAATTAATTACACATGAATTTTAATTTATCTAATATAAATTTTAATTTTATTTTTAATTTGTTCAAAATAATTTGTTAATTATTTAATTATTTAAAAATTTAATGAAAATATTAGACGAATGAACTGAAATTAATATTTAAATGGACAAGTGAATAAATCATATATAATTATTGATTATTGAATAAATTATTGATTATTTAAAAATTATATAATTAATTATTGAATAAATTATAGTTAATTAAATAAATATATGTAAATAGACATAAATAATAATAAATAAAATTTTCATAGGCCTAGAATTGAGGAGCAAATGAAATGAAGGGATAAAAGAAAGAGGGGAATAACAGGATGAACAGGGGAGAACGGGAAACAGGCACGGGGAGAGAGAAGAGAGAAGAGAGAAGGAGAGAGGGGCAGCGCCGGTGACGACGGTGACGACGAAATGCTGACGATCCTCGCAGCGCTGTCCTGGGTGTCTCATCCCCATTAACGGCGTCGCCGTTCTAGGAGAGAGGGAGAAAAAAATCGAAGCTTCTGCTGCGATATCCGGCTAACTCCGACTGCGGTTGGAGGAACGGGCACCACCGCTCAAGTCTCAGCGACCAGGCGAACGTTTTGGCACCCTCCGATCATCCCCACGTGCCGCCGACAAGGAGATCGTGAAACGGTGTGCCGCCAGCTTCTTCTGTGCTTTTCGGCCAGCTCCGGTGTCAGACGGCGATATGAGCGGCACCAACGAACTCCTGGCGACTAGATGCTACTCCCTGTACCCGCCGTTCTTCCTCAATCGTCGACGACGGATCTCCGGTGACTCTTCACTAATCTGTAAGATTTGTAATAAAGAAGATGATATTTAGGTATTAGTAGATGCCCTTAAAGGAGCTAAAAGATTGCATCTTTTTTGGATTTGGCCAATTGGGTATTTTAATACGGGGGTTTTGGTTGATGGGTAAGATTGCATGTTATTTTTGCATGTAGAATGGATCCAAGTGTAGTTGGAAGAAAGCATTGTTATTTTTCATTGGATGAATTTGATTATTTTGCAAATTTGCTATGCATTCTCATTGGTTTCCTTTGTCTAATTTTGTAAGTATCTAAAATGATATGGATATACTTTTGTTGTTGTTGATCCATGGATATCTTGGATGAATTTCGAGAAATTGGGGCAGATTGGCGAGGGCACTTATGGGTCAGTTCTACTTGCTCTCCTTTATTTATTTTTTTTCCTCTGTTAAGTTTAGATTTTTTTTTGGTACTTCTGTTATTTGATTTTTGGGGTTAGAGCAAACAACTTATACTTGATGTTTGATATGATCTTGAGATGAAAAACCTTGCTATTTTTCTGTGAGTTGGTATGGTCTGGAGTCTTTCTACCGTCCTTTCTTATTTGATAGAAACTCTCAATTATGACACTTGAACTAAGTTTGATTTCTTTTATTTTTGAAGTTGTGAATTGATAAATTTTGCCAGTTTCTTGTACTTTGTACATATAATTTAACCTGTGAAACTCCTTATCTTTGTTTTGGAACAAAATGATTAATAGTTTTAGATAAGCAAAATATGTGAGGTAGTTAATTTGATTTGATTTTGCATAGCTACTTTATTTACTTATATAATACTTTGTATGCACTAGCTTTGACTAAGTAAATACTGTGGTGCATCACTAGAGTATTCTCCTATAGCTATTATTAATTTTCTGCATTAGTGAAATGTTATTGTCTTGAATTGAGTTCATGTAGTTTGTGATTTTCTAGTTCATGTTGTTTAAAATTCCTTCATTAAAAAGTAGAAAATATTTTTTCTGGAGTTTGGTTTTCTAATTTATGTTGTTGAAAAACTTACTTTCTAGTTTAGTTCCGTATTCAGATGCTTGTGTGCCTTTTTTTTTTGTTACTTCTTGCAGACAAGATTACATGGCCAAATAGTTGCCTTGAAGAAAATAAGAGTGGATAACGAAAGAGAGGGGGTATTTTCTTTCTTAAATCTGATTATGCATTTGATTGCTGATAGTTTTGATGTGTAATTGCATATGGTAACAAAGGTGGATTATACATGGTATTAATATGAACTGATGAAGTAAGTATTGTTTATCCTTTTTTGTTTGTTTCCTTTTATATCTGACTTTTGCTTCCTTTTATTGAAGTGCTATGTGAGGCAGCTTTTGACTGGTCTTCCCTATTGTCATGTTAACCAAGTACTTCATGGTGATATCAAAAGTTATTAAGCAATCAATTTATTTACCATTGAGTCTTGATTTTCATTTGATAAGGCATTGGACTGCTGATTTTCTTTTCCTTTATTTTCTTGTTTTTGGTGGGCAGGTTCTAATCTTCTCATACACAATGAGGGTAATTTAAAGCTTGTAGATTTTGGGTTTGCCCATCATTCTCAAATGAGCACAATGCAAATCAGTCCGGGACCAATAAAGTACGAAATCATAGGCAACATCTAATGTAATTTATGTGTATTTATTTTTAATGTAATTTTTATTTAGTATTTATTAGAAACATAATATGAAAATTGATGTATGTTATTTTTTTATTTTAATTAAATGATTTGTTTAATATAAATTCGATTTTCGATTTATTCGGTTACATTTAAAATTGAACCGAATTGATTATTTGTACGTATTTAATTGTACAATTTAATATATTTTTATAATATTATATTTTTAAATTAATAGTATTATTAATAATATTGCATAATTTTTATTTATATAAATTAAATTTTAGATGCAATAATAATAATAATAATAATAATAATAAATTAAATGGAAATTAATAATAAAATTAATGATTTTGCGACGGAATAGCGACGGAATATTTTGTCGCTAATATTTCTTTAATATTCCATACGACTAATTTAAGTTCTATTTAGCGACGGAACTTTTTATTTTTAGCGACGGAATTTTCTGTCGCTATTTTTAGCGACTGTTTTATGGTTTAGTCGCAAAATTTTTTGCGACGGCCGTATTAACGACGGTCAGTCGTTTTGTCGCTAAATGTAATTAGCGACTGATTTCATGAAATTAGCGACGGAAATGTCCGTCGCTAATTTCCTTTTTTTTTGTAGTGTGAAATGCATCGTTATTTTCAGAACGTTCACTTTGTCCGGTGCCTTTCCTTTCATAAATGCCTCTTGGTTTTACTTTGCATGCTGCAAACCATTCCGATCTGTCTCGCTTTACGCTTGGATAAGAGACGTAATATACCTGGCCCACTTGCATTGCCAACACAAATGGTTCAAAATTCCTCAATCTTCTACGCTGGTTGACATTAACTAAATTGTATCTGGTACGTATTTTTGTTCCAACATTAATAGTTGGATCATACCATTCGCACTTGAATAATACACAGCGCTTTATTGGCAACATGGGATACTCGACTTCAATTATATCAACAATTTGCCCATAATAATCCATTAACTCTCCTTGAATGCAAACCCCACTATTTACCGTTTCTTTGTTATGACCATGACTCTATATATGAAATTTATATTCGTTCACGAAATACACTGAAAATGATTTAACATATCGCAAAGATCCTTTTGCAAGATCAATGATGTACTTGTTGTCAATGGCATTTGTTGATGCCTACATATTCCAATCAGCTAACATCATTTAAATCATATATTTCATATATAATTGTATGTATGGATTTGTATGGTGAAAATCACAACTTACATATGTCTTGAACCAATGAAGAAAGTACTTTTCGACTTCCTTGTTCACATCATTTTCATTTTTTCAGGCATTAGCTCCCGTATCCATTCCTCAAATAATCTAAAATGCCAAAATACAGCGTATATATTACACTCTTGACATAGTAAAATAAATTAGCGTATATATTAAACTTACCTCACAAAAGGCCGAACTTCCTCGCAATTCAATAAAATATAACTATGGGCCGCTATTAATTAATCCTCCATTAGCATTTTCCTTATTGAACGGCCATGTAAACGCCGAGTATATGTAAAAATGGATAAGTTTCCATCCTGATTACTTGATTCCCCGCCATCATCATTACGTGCATTACATATTGAACCTTCAACTCTAGCTTTATTTTTTACGTTTTTCTTCAAGTGAAACAAATACCTACATGATATATCTTAATGCCATTAATTAGCATACAAAGGTATAATATAATTGCAATTGAAGGTCATAGATAATTACCGTTCAAATGGATACATCCAACGATATTAAACAGGACCAGCGAGTTTCGCCTCATGTGCTAAATGCACGGGTAGATGCTCCATACAGTTGAAAAAGTTTGGGGAAAAATTGCTTCAAGTTTGCACAGGATTACTGGAATTTCTATTTCCAATCTTGCCATATCTGCCGCATTTATCTCGCATGACGTTAATGTTCTGAAGAACATACTTAGCTCTGTTATAGCTTCCCACACTTTTGTCAGCAATAACTCTCGAAATTGGGAGTAGCGTCTGAATAAAAATGTGGCAATCATGACTTTTCATACCGAATAGTTTGTACTTTCTCATGTTGACGCACCTTGCCAAGTTGGAGACGTAACCATCCGAAAACTTTAGTCCTTTTAACCAATCACACAAGACTTCCTTTTGTTTTTTGTCCAAAGTGTAGCATGCTTTGGGATATTTTTCGGTTAAGTAATCTTTATCTAACTCAGGCCTTCTACATAACAACTTCAAATCTGCTCGTGATTTTGCATTGTCCTTGGTCTTCCCTTCTATATTCATAATGGTGTTGAACACATTATCAAAAATATTTTTTTCAATGTGCATCACATCTAGATTATGCCGTAACAAATTATTCTTCCAATACGGCAAATCCTCCAACCAAAGTTTTTGTTGATTCTTCCATTAAATTCATCAGCATCAAGTTCTATTACCTTAAGTAAACCTAACTCATCAATGTCTTATAAAATTTGCTCACTGCTTCTGATAACTGGAGGACTAGCAAGAACAACTCTATTCTTAATAAATTTGTTCTTGTTCCGTCAGAACGGGTGATCAGGTGGAAGGAATTTCCTGTGGTTATCAAACTAATAAGTTTTGCACACATGTTGAAGATAAAATGCATCTGAATCATCGCCACAGTAAGGACATGCTAGTTTTCCAGCCGTTCTCCAACCCGACAACATAGCATAGGCAGGGAAGTCACTGACCGTCCACATTAATGCCGCTTTCATCATGAAATTCTGTTTAAGTGATGCATCATATGTTTCAACACCGACATCCCAAAGCTGTTGCAACTCATAAATCAACGGCTACAAATATACATCAATTCTGTGCTTCGGATTTCTAGGTCCTTGAATAATAACTGTCAAGAACATATATGCCTCATTCATACACATCAATGGAGGCAAATTATAAGGAGTAATTATGATTGGCCATGACGAATATTGTTGCCTTGATTGACCAAAAGGTTGAAATCCGTCAGTGCTCAAACATAGCCGAACATTTCGAGATTCAGCAGCAAAATCAGGATGGGTGTTATTGAAATGTTTCCATGCAACTGCATCAGATGGATGGCTCATTATTCCACCTGTACTTTCATGCTCATTATGCCATCTCATGTGAGGTGCAGTAACTTCGGATGCATATAGTCTTTGAAGCCTGGGAGTCAATGGAAAAAAATACATACGTTTCCAAGGTACCAATTTCTGCTGATTACCACCACTTTTAGATTTGTACCTAGGTTGACTACAAAATTTGCACTCTTGTAAATTGATGTCATCCCTCCAAAACAACATACATCCCAACCGACAACAGTCAATTTTCTCAACAGGCAAACCTAAACCACTGATCAGTTTCTTCACATTGTACAAATTATCAATCATTTTATGGTCAGGAGGCAATGATTCATTGTACCAAGCAAGAATTTGGTCAAAACTTCGATCTGAAATATGGCTTTCGGATTTTATATTCAATATCCGAGCTACAGAAGATAACTGAGTCATGTTATCGCAGCCTGGCCATAACTCCTGATCTGTTGAATTTAGTAAATCATAAAATTTTGTTGCATTTTCGTTGGGTTCTTCAAGCATTGGTGTACTTTCCCTAAAATCATGGGCAGCTGCATCGTAAACCATTTGAACGTATGGATTATCAGTCACCCCTACATCATCGGCTCCAAATTCCCCCTCTCTTTCAAATTCACCCTCAATTGTCGACATGTTACCCACATTTCCCATCGATGTACTGCAGATTGATGGTTCTCCGTGTCGTGTCCACTCAAAATAATTTTGAACCAATCCCTTTCTTAACAGGTGAAAATACACTTCATTGACTGACAGATAACTAAGGTGTTGGCACTTTTTGCATGGACATCTTATTTTAGCCCCGTCCATATGTACAGGTTGAGAACTGGCATATTCAATAAACGACTGAACCCCTTCTACAAATTCAGGATTAATGTAACCATCCCTTGTTTTTCGTCTATACATCCAAGATCTATCTACGTTACTAATAATTAATTCCAAAACTGATACATGAACAAGAAGACATCTCAATTACAATTATAAAAATCTAATTCCCAAAAAAATAACTTAATATATTAGACAATAAAACTACTAATAACATGAAGAATACTATTAATACATTTAATAGTATCATTTAAATTAATAAACTCATAAAAAAGGAAATATATATATATACAATAAAAACAAAAAAAAAAACAAATTTCTCAAATAAAATGCTAATCTTATTATTTTATAATAATACTAACAACATTAAATTTATCATTTGATTAATTAACCATAATCCTACTAATACTAATTACACTTACAATCATCTATTTCAACAAATGTTTAACATTCTAACAACAATTAACACTAATTAATTCATTCTATTATTTAACAATAATAAAATATTTAATTAACATAAATAATTTAAATTAATTCTAACAACAATTAACACTAATTAAAAATTAATTTTTTCTTTAAACAATATTTAATACTTAATATTTAACAATGTCTAACTACGTTAAATAAATTAATAATGACAATAATAATAATAATAATAATAATAATAATAATAATAATAATATTAACAAAATTTACTAATAATAATGATAATAATAATAATAATAATAATAATAATAATAATAATAATAATAATAATAATAATAATAACAATAATAATAATTTAAAAAAAAAAGAGAGAGGGACAGATCGGAGTACTTGACGCCGGAGGAGAGGAGGACGAGGCGAAGGAGGAGAGGCGGCCCACGCCGGAGCAGCGGCGGTCAACGCCGGCGGAGAGGAGATGGTGCATGGAGGGAGGGACAAAAGAGGGAAGAACGGAGCGGGAAAAGAGGGAAGGGAGGGAAGAGAGGAGGAGACCAGCGATCGGAGGGGAGGGGCGGATCGGCAGCAGCGGGGCGGTGGTCGGCGGCGTGAGGGCAGGAGAGCAGAAATCGGAGGGCAGAGTGAGGGGAGAGGGAGGAGAGAGAGAGGATCGAGGGGGGGAGGGTGTTTCAGATTTTTAATTTCATTTTACCGACGAAATGCTTTTTCCGTCGCTACAAATAGCGACGGATATCCAATTCCGTCGAGAATTAGCAAGGAATAGTATTTTCGTCGCTAAAAATATTTTAATTATTATAATTAATTTTTTTTCCCAATGGAATTATATTTCCGTCGCTAATTTGATTTCCGTCGCTATTTTTAGCGACGGATAAAAATTCCGTCACGAAACGTAAATTAATTTTTTTTTCTTTTTTTTTACCGACGGAATTAGATTTTCGTCGCTAATTTCTGTCGGCATTTCTGGAGGGAAATTTTCGCGCCATTTTTAGCGACAGAATTTATTTTCCGTCGCTATTTATCGACGGAATTTATTTTTCATCGTTAACTAGCGACGGAATTTATTTTTCGTCGCTATTTACCGACAGAATATAGATTCCATCGGTAAATTTTCGTCGCTATTTATTCATTTTCTTGTAGTGGTTTGATCCCATTTGTATGGAATTTTCTTAAAGGCCATAACAAGGTTGTGGAGGGGGACAAAACAACATATTCTAAAGCAATACATTATACTCGCGGAGGGCCATGGTTTGAAGCATGGAAGAATTGTGAGTTTGCACACTTGTGGTTGAAGTAGATGGAAGAGTACACAAATGAGAAGGAGGAGGTCTCAGAAAACTATACCGAAATCAAGCAAGCATCAGATGATGGTAGTTAATATTATTTAACCGTTTTCCTTGACGTTATATTGATCTATTCTTTATCCTAAATTTGTTTGGTGTATGTAACAAAACACAATGGTAAAAAGATTTTATGTATTTCTTACCAAAGATTACATAGATATATATATATATATATATATATATATATATATATATATATATATATATATATATATATATATATATACAAGTATTTTCAAACACTTATTCTGAAACACAACTAATCACTTTTTGTAATTTCCTAATATAGCTAATCAATTTCTGTATTTTCCTATTCTGTAATGCAGCAAATCGACTTCATTAATTTCCTATTTTTGAACACTCTCCCTCAAGTTGGAGCATAGATATTAATCATGTCCAGCTTGTTACATAAATATCTCACTCGAGATCAATTGAGTGCTTTTGTAAATAGATCGCCTAATTATTCTCACATCTTCACATATCCAGTTGAAATAACACTGTCTTGGATCTTTTTACGGATAAAGTGACAATCAATTTCAATATATTTAGTCCGTTCATGATACACTGGATTAGAAGTAATATGGATGGCAGCCTGATTATCACACCATAGTTTTGTTAGTGAAGGAGAATTCAAACCAATTTCAGCTAACAAATTATGAATCCACAAAATCTCACAAATAGATTGTGACATAGCTCTATATTTAAATTTTGCACTAGATCTGGATACCGCAATCTGCTTCTTACTTCTCCAAGACACTAAATTTCTTCCAACAAAAACATAACAACCAGTAGTTGAACTCCTATCACTTTTGGAACCCAATCAGCATCAGCAAAACACTTAATGCTAGAATGCCCATGATCACTATATAGTATACCTAGTCTAGGTGCACCTTTCAAATAACATAAGATATGCTCTGACTCCCTAATGCTTGATTGTAGAAGCAGTCATAAACTAACTAACCACGCTTATTGCAAATGCAAGATCTGGACGAGTCACTGTAAGATAATTAAGCTTTTCAACTAACCTCCTGTATTTCTTTGAACCATCCAAATGATCGCTAACATCTTTCGTAAGACTCACATTAGGGACCATAGGAATACTACACAGGGTTGGCTCCTAATTTTTTAGTTTCTACAAATATGTCAAGAATATATTTTCTCTGAGATAGAAGAATTCCCTTTTTGCTTCTTGAAACTTCTACTCCCAAGAAATATTTCAACTGGCCCAAATTGTAACAACCCAGAAAGGGCCTAGACGGAATTTTTGTCTTTGACCAAAAAATTTGAAGTATTTTCGGTATTTGGGTTTTAGAATTGTATTGCTAGGGACCGAATTGAAGAGTTAATTAAAGTTTTCATTGGAAGAATTTTTTTTATTAGTGATTTATTGGTAATTGGGTAAGGATCTAAAGGAAGTTTAGTGAGGAGGTCCAATGGGAGTGAGGCATGTGGCTTGGTAGGTGAGTGCATTTATGTGGATTTGAAAGAGAGAGATGAGTGGGAAGGCAGATAAGGGAGTTTGCTTCCAGTAGAAGCATTCTTCATCTTCATGTTCTTTCCCATTTTCCACTCCTTTCACAAGTTCTGCTCTTCATTTTCTTTGGTGTAGTTTTTCAATTTTGAGTGAGGATTGTTAAGTGTGAGCTGGTTTTGAGGTAAGTGGTCGATTCGGCATCGTCTTCCTCTTCTTCTCCATTTTTTGTTTTTGAAGGTTGTGTTTATGGTTTTATTTGTTTGGGTTATCTGAGCTTTTGTTTTGGTTGAATCTTTGCAAGAACCGGAAGATAGAAGAAAGAGTAAAGGTAAAGAGAAGGTTGGATTTTGAAGAGCTCGGATTGAAGCTTTCGTTTCCAGGTTTGGGAGCTTGTGTTGTTTGAGTTGTCTGATCATCTTCTTTGTTCAGATCTGTGTGTAATGAGTATATGTTGTTTTGATTTGTTAGTGTCGCGAATTTGAGCTTTGATTTTTAAGTTATGTCCTAGTTCGTATTTCTGGGTTTGAATTTCCTTTTCTCTCGTGATTATGGTGTTCGACAGGAGATTCTTCACGACACGTGAATTTTTTCACGAGTCATGAAGATCAGCTTGCTCGGCATGTTTATTTTCTGAGTTCTTGATACTTGATGGTTTCTAGTGTGGGCATGTATTTGCTTGAAATCAGAGCAGAGAAGTACATTTTTGGGAAAAATACAACTCTATCACAAGGGAGACGTTTGTCCCGATTGTGACCGAGCTAGATTTTTCCTCGGTGCCCTCTCGGATGCCTTGCACTTTGCTCCGAGACATCATTATTAGCCGCTCAGAATGCAGAGCTCGGCTCGATATGAAGAGCCGTTCGGCATGTAAAGCTCCGCTCGGCATGCAATGTGCTCATCATGTAGAGCTCTGTTCGGCATGAAGAGTTCGATCGAATTGAAATGTTCTTCTGTAACTTACTTTGTTTGATTTCTTTCCAATGCACGACTCATGTTTTATGACTGTCTTGCTATAATAATGTTTTGACCTGTGACCTTTAGGTTAGTGAGTGTATTGAATTTCTTGAGAGTGTGTTGAGCCTGAAGTGTCATAGTAGTGGATAGATAAGCATGCTTATAAAGGGATAGTGAGTGCAGCTGCCCATGTTGACCCGCTCGGGTCTAGTGATACGATTGACCTCCGTAAAGGGTCTAGTGAAAATGTTTTAAGACTTCGGTCTCCCGTGTTGCCTTCGGGCTAGTGAAAATGTTTTAAGGCTTCGGTCTCTAGTGTCGTGTTTCCCGTATCCACCACCAGTGAAGTTCAGGCTTTTGTGTTCTGCTCGGTCTTTATGGTGCTCAGTAGTGTTCGGTTCGGATCTTGTGTGTGGTGAAATGTTATGTTCGGTTATATGTTTCTGGCTAAAGTTTTCCGTTCGGATTTATGTTTTGTTTTAGTGAATATGTTTTGTATATTTCTGATTCTCTAAAGTATGCATGTGCTATTTTTCGTATAGTGTTTTTTTTCTCTGGTTTTGTATCTCCCCACTAAGCGTTATCGCTTAGCACGGGATATTGTTTGTTTTCCTGTGTAGGTGATAGGTTTTGTTCGGTCGGAGTCGCGCATCTGCAGGGTCGGCCACATAAGAGTTAGAGTTTAATTTGTAATCTGCTCCTGTATCTTTTTGTATATGTTATAATGATATTTTGTATCTTGTTCGGATATTGTATAACTTCTGGGACTTGTATATATATTGATATTTGTATGATTTTAAGTTTTGTATTGCTACTTCTGCGCATGTTTTGTTGAGTAGTTTGTGCGTTTTGTGTGTGTCCGTTCTGGTTGTGGCGCCCCGGTCGGGGTGCTTCCATGGCATTTTGATCGGGTTGTCACACATATTTTTAGTATAAAATCTATTATGCATGACAGACTTAAGAGAAGAGATACCTACAGAATCACTTTCTGTAATCACAATATCATCAATATAAATAACAAGAAAAATAATGCCTGCTTGTGATTGTCATAGAAAACTAAATGATCACATTGACTCTTCTTTAGCCCAAACTCTTGAACCACCACATTAAATTTGCCAAACCAAGCATGGGGACTTTGCTTTAGTCCATACGAAGATTTCTTCAAATGATAAACCTTTCCATACTCCCCCTGAGCAACAAAACTAGGTGGTTGCTCTATATAGACCTCTTCCTGAAGGTCTCCATAGAGGAAAGCATTCTTGATATCCAACTGATGTAATGCCCAATGCTGAGAAGCAGCAATAGATATGAAGAGACGAACAGAAGTCAACTTAGCCACAGATTATTTGGCCATAAGCCTGGCCTTATGTCTAGCCACAGATCCATCAAGATTAACTTTGATTGCAAAGACCCATCAACATGTAACAGCCTTCTTGCCTTGTGGTAAATCTACTAGCTCCCAAGTGTGATTACCATCTAGAGCCATTATCTCCTCTATCATTACATTATGCCAATCAGGATGAGATAAAGCTCCTTTAACTGTTTTAGGTATGAAAATAGAATCTAGAGAAGCAATTAAAGCACTAGATGGAGGAGATAATTGATCATATGAAACAAAATTGGCAATGGAATAAGTGGATTGACAGTTATGTTTACCTTATATATAAAGGCTGATGGGAAGATCAAGATCACTTGATGGTGGATCCGATAACGAAAGAGACTTTGGTGCGAGACATGTATCATTAGGGACTAGTTTTCTTGAATAAACCTAAACAATGGTGGCTTGGCTGAAATATAAGTCTGAACACAAGGAGGATCGCCATTATCACATTTCTCATCAGAACTGTTTACTAACTGTTCAGAACTTGATATAGATTTGTAAATAAGCCATTCATCTTTCTCCCCCTGACCAATAGAAGTGGATGTCATAGGAAAGAATGGCATTTTCTCCAAAAAAAACTACATCAATTGAGACTAAATACCTATTGAGGTCTTAAGAGTAGCATCGATACCCCTTTTGAAGAGAAAAAATCCCAAAAATACATATTTTAAGGCTTTGGGATCCAATTTTGTAACTTCAGGCCAAACATCACAAACATAACAAGTACTGCTAAATACTTGTGGCTCTAATGGAAACAATGGGTTTGTGGGAAAGAGCATATGATATGGGCTATCACTATTAATTACCAAAGATGACATCCATTTAATCAGAAAACATGTTGTGGAAACAGCATCAGCCCAAAATGGCATAGGAACACTCATTTGAAATAACAAAGTCCATGCAATTTCAAGTAGATATCTATTTTTTCTTTTAGGAACGCTATTTCGCTCAGGTGTATCAACACATGATGATTAATGGAGAATGCCATACTAGATCATGTAACACTAAAAAGTTTCTTACATATATTCTTTAGCATTATCACTTCTTAATATATTCACAGAAGCAATGAACTGAGTCTTAATTTCAGTACAAAAAGTAAAAAAATGAGAAAGCACCTCAGAAAGATTCTTCATAAAATAAATCCAAGTCATTCTAGAAAAATCATCCACAAAAGTAACAAAATATCTTAACCCTATTTTGGACACAATAGGACACGAACTCCAAATATCTAAATGGACTAATTCAAAAGCAATCTCAACTCATTTATGAACTCTAGGACCTAATAAGCTACATTGATGTTTTGCAAAATGACAAGAATCACAATTCAATGACGATATATCATAAAACTGCGGATATAGTTTCTTCAAAGTAGGCAAAGAAGGATGTCCCGATCAACAATGAGCTTCAAAAAAAAGAATTGACACTGGAACAAGCAATAGAACAAGGTATTCGCTTATCTCGAATGTATAGACCATCAGATACATGTCCTTTGCCAATAATCTGCTTCGTCACAAGATCCTGAAAAAGACATTGATCAGGAAAAAATGAGATACAACAATTTGAGTTTGCTTACAAAAATCAAATTGTGGGTTCTTTGATTGTGATTCTGTAATTTTCTACAACACTTCTTTGTGTGTTCAGGTTTCTTGCAATAATAACAAACAATATTGTTGAATTCATTGTTTCTAGTACCATTTTCTACCTTATTATTCTTCTTCCTAGCATCATTTTTCTCTCCTCCTTTAACAATAAAAACATTAGACTGGTGAGCAGTTTGAGCATTCTTCTTGGTCTATAAGAATTTATTGAATACATCCTGAAGAAAAGTGAGTTCAGGACTAGAGAGAATTTGAGATTTGACAATCTTAAATTCTGAAGAGAGACTAGCCAGAAATCTCATCATCGCCATTTGTTATCTCTGAGTTTGTAGCCATTCAATTTTGTATATGTTTTGTTGAACTCCATAAAATGAGCTGTGAGAAACTTGGCCTCATCCTTTTCAGCACGATAAAAGGCCTTACAAATATCATAAATACTAGTATCATTGTCTTTACCAGAATATAATAATGCTAAATAATCCATTAGCTCCTTAACATGCTCATAATGATATACTAAACCCACCACATTACTTTCAATAAAATTCGTAATTTGTAACAACAACCGAGCATCATCCTTAAGCCAAGTTTTATCAATGGAAGGTCCTTCAGTTAAATGATCATCTTTTTCAACACTTCGCAAATAAATCCTTATTTTTCTACTCCACTCTAGAAAATTATATCCATTTAATTTATACTCAGTTATTTTAGTGGGAATCAAAATAATTTCAGCAACAAACTTGGTTTCATCCGCCATTAGAAACAAATATCCAACACATTAATCAACAATAAAACTTCAAGAGAGACAGCCACCACAAAGCTATAACCCGAAAAACAAATATCATAAACAGAATCAAAACCAGGATGCAAAAAATTAAAACAACCTCAACTGAAGCTTCCAGCAACACCTCACTGAAGAAAAGCAGAGAATTCCAAATCCAGTAAAAGACAAAGAAACAAAAAATCCAAAATGAACAGAGACAAATAAAGTTGTTGTAAATTGAGAAACCACCTCCAAAGGGACCGGATGAAGAAGCTAGCCTCACGATCTGACCGAAAATAGCCAGGTAACGCCGGAGGAGATAACTGAAGATGAACCATTGCTGCACGCGCCAAAGCATGAGGAACAAGCCAAGAACAAATAGCAGCGCGTGAAGCCCACTCGCCGAGACTCCAATCACCGAAATTTGGGAAATGACCTAATTGAGAGTCGCACTCCTTCCCTGACCAGCAGTGACAGAAAAAAGTCACCAGAAAAAGGTAACCCAATAAACCGTTACTAAACAGTAACTTGAATACCTAGAAAACAGGGACTTTTTTATAAATAAGGTTTTTTAAAAAAATATTTAGAATTTTAGGGTTTATTAAAAAGTATTTAGAATTATGAGGTATTTTATATTTTCGCAGCACAGTGCTCCAAAAATGGACACCCCATTTCCGCAATACTTTGCTGCGGAAATGGGTAAATTTTTTTTTTCAATTTTTTTTATTTTATTTCTTTAATATTTTTGTTTTATTTTATTTTTAGGATAAAAAAACTCTTGTTTTTATTAATACACGTAAAATATTTTTTTAATCCAATTTGATAAATAGGATAACCTTTTATTAATATGAAAAAAAACATTTTTATTTTGCTTAATTTGATAAATTGAATAAAAAATATAAATTAATAATAATTTATTAAAATCTGAAATTAATAATATTTTGTGCAATCAAAATAGCTAAAAATATAAATAATACATTCACTATCTATATAATCAATAATAATAATATTTTGTTTTAATAAAGTAATATATATATTGACAATAATTATTTTTTTTTTAAAATTCCATTTGAAAAAGCTGTTCACATTTTTTTATTTTTTTTGTTTTATTTTATTTTAGGGTAAAAAAAACTCTTACTTTTACTAATACAAGTAAAATATTTTTTTTATCCAATAATTAGGATAACCTTTTATTATTATGGAAAAAATATTTTTATTTTACTTAATTTGATAAATAGGATAAAAAAATTATAAGTTAAAAATAATTTATTAGAATTTGAAATTAGTAATATTTTGTGCAATCAAAATAATTCAAAATAAAAATAATACATTCATTATGTACATAATCAAAAATAAATAATATTTTTTAATGAAATAATATATATATTAACAACAATGAATTTTTTTAAAATATATCAACAACAATGAATTTTTTTAATTTAAAAAAAATAATTATTGTCAATATATATATTACTTTATTAAAACAAAATATTATTATTTTTTATTATATAGATAATGAACGTGTTATTTATATTTTAAGTTATTTTGATTGCACAAAATATTACTAATTAATTATCTATATAATTATTGTCAATATATATATTAATCTATTAAAACAAAATATTATTATTTTTTTATTATATAGATAATGAATGTATTATTTATATTTTAAGTTATTTTGACTGCATAAAATATTACAAATTTCAGATTTTAATAAATTATTATTAATTTATATTTTTTTTATTCAATTTATCAAATTTAGTAAAATAAAAATATTTTTTTCATATTAATAAAAAGTTATCATATTTATCAAATTGGATAAAAAAAATATTTTACACGTATTAATAAAAGCAAGAGTTTTTTTATCCTTAAAATAAAATAAAATAAAAATATTAAAAAATAAAATAAAATAAAAACTGGGCAGAGTGGTGCAGCTTACCAAAATTTGGAAAGCTGAAAAAAAAATTATACCCATTTACGCAGCAAAGTACTGCGGAAATGGGGTGTCCATTTCCGCAACACTGTGCTGCGAAAATGTAAGACACCCCATAATTTTAAATACTTTTTAACAAACCTTAAAATTTTAAATATTTTTTTAAAAAACCTTATTTATGAAAAAGTCCTTGTAAGACAATTCAGAAAAACAACCAGCCTTTTGAGGCTCTTATACCATGTAACAAAACACAATGGTCAAAAGATTTTCTATATTTCTTCCCAAAGATTACATATATATAAGTATTTTTAAACACTTATTCTGTAACACAGCTAATCACTTTATGTAATTTCCTAATATAGCTAATCAACTTATGTATTTTCCTATTCTGTAATGCAGCCAATCTACTTCAATAATTTCCTATTTTGTAACAGTGTATGTATCTGATTGCATTGTTACCACATAGCCATATGAATTGCCTTGAAAATGTTTTAGCATTGTTGATTGTATTAATGGTAGAGCAAGTATTTGCAATTGATTTTGAGTGAAAGCTATGTGCTTTGCACTCATTTTTATTTTGGATGTGATTTCCATGTAAAGCTGAATGTTCCTTGATGTGAAAGAGTCGGGCGTTCTTTGCAGTTGATGGTATTTTGGAGCTAAATGTGCACGTATTAATTTACCACAAACAAACTGACAGATTGGAGAAGTTGAATGCTTTGCTTTCAATGCAAGTTCACGTTATGCCAGCTTTGCTGTTGATTATTGACTGGAAATTTGCCCCTTTTACCAACAGTATGTTTGGTTTGAAGGAAAAGAGAATTGGTAGAGGGAAAAGGCTTTCTTCCTCATGTTCAGATATAATTATGTACAGAGTTTTGACAGAAAGAAAAAATTTAAAAACTCTCGAGTACTTCCGATTTTAATCCTTTATTGCTTATCCATTTATGGGCTTTAGCTTAGTAACAAATACGCTTAGGGAAGAAAGTTGGGATATGAACTCCTATAATATGAATCAGCTTTTAAATCATAAGTTGTTTGTGTAATGAGAGGGGTAAGGATTTCTCTATAAAAATTGCTTCTTCAGATTAGTTTATTTTCATAATTTAGAAGGTCAAGTCATCAGAGTATTTTATTTCTCTACACTATGCCTATTTTCCTTGTTCAATGGCTTAAATATTTTTAGTGTTTGTTAATTCATCATTTCCAGCGCGTCTTTACTCAGATGTTGAAGTTGCTAAAAGGCTGGAAATTGCAGTATCAACCTATCAAAAGAACTTTTATAAAATTCCATTTGTTTTTTCTGATTAAATTTTCAGACATGAATGATTACCTGTACTCCCATACTAATGCTCTATTCCATTTTAATTGGCTTTGTTTTGAGACAAAAACACTATCCAACCGCAAGTATATCTTACCATATATAGGAAGCCTGCGTACTAGCAATGAGTTGCAATTTGATGAGCTCTGCAAACAGTTAATGTTTCAGCACATCACAATCACATTGAGATTTGGGGAAAGCCCTACAAGAAATATTCTCACCACAGCACAACCGCCCTTTAGCATGATTAATTAATTGCAAGATAAATAGAAACTTCTTAAAAGACATAGTGATGAATTTGGATCTCATTTTTAATCTTGCATGGGATTCAAAACAAACTAAAATGAGCGCCACTTCCAGAAATCATTTCGTAACACAATTTTTGTATTTTCCTCCTTTTTTTTAAGTTATTATTATTTTGCTTCCCAAAAAAATGGGTAATTTTACAGATCCATCCACTAACCAAATGCCCTCAGGAAACCTAAAAAATTACATCAAATTAGGCGTCAGGCACATAGTGTACAATCTAAACCCACAGCAGCACTAAAAGCTACCTTTCTCCAACGAAAACAATCCAAAGAAAATTCAGCAAAGAGAAAACCAAAATTAGTGCTATTCTAAACTAATTTCCTGGCCAGTATGCCTCTCCCCCAGCAATTGACAACAAAACCAACAAAAACAATAACAAAAACCGAACACCATCTTTGTTAGAATGATTTGAGCTACTCAGCATACCTGAAATTTACCACCTCAGATGTTGCCGGCAAGAAAAAAATTTCATCCAATCACAGAAAAGCATCTAAACTACTTTCCTCTGTCAATATAATCCCATCAAAAACCTTTAGCCCAGATGCTCACCATCCTCTTCAACAGCCACAACTTTGTTACCCTCATCTAAATTCAAAGCATTTGACATGCTATGCAAAATGCGAGTGTTTGACTCATTTGCACCACTGGAATCATTACTTGATGAAACACCAACATCAGCCCTTGAGCTAGACCTCACATCAGATGCTGCCACTACCACTGCTTTTCTACCATCATTCAACTGAAGATTTCCAGCAAACTTATTAGATATTTGATTTATGGTCCCTTCAGCAAGTGAACCAGAAGAATCAGCCGTGGGATTCGATTGCTGTCTGGCCCTCCTTTCCTTCAAAGCTCTCTCCCGCTGATTGTAAAAATCAAAATCATCCAATATAGATGCATGTGCTACATGGTCCTTAAAAATTTTCAACATTTCAATTCCATGCGCTAATTTCACCTGATTATGTTATCATCCAAAAGAAAAGGATTAGAAAACAAGAAATGTTGCAAAAGGCTATTATCAACCAAATGATCAAGTTGTGCATGAGATTTCTCATATCCCCATAACAGAAAGACACTTGCAACCATTCAAAAATAACAATTCACGTCTCTTTGGCAAGTGAAAATTGATCCCTGGAAAAGGCAAAGAATCCAATCTACACAAGGGTCGTATGTCGATAATTGTTGACAACATTCCACATAAAATTCATTTCACCAGCAATTCATAGATTATTTTTACAGCATTGTCATGTTTATCCTAAAAACAAGTATTCTCAGCTAGTCCTGGTTAGAAAGATTTATAGAGCCAAGGACTCACCAGGCTCCATCCACAAAATATGTGTTCTTGGATGACAGATTCTTTCCTTTGGCTTGAACTCAATATAAACTGTTCCTAAGACCAAACAGGCCAAAAAGCTGGACTGCTCTAGTCATATATCAATCGTGTAAACCACCCTTTTTTCTACTACACTAAGGAACCAAAAATTCAAGCAATAGACCAGTGCATCTAAGAAAATTCTATTAAAGCTTCAGCAATTACTCTAAGCAAGCATCTATTCCAGAAGAAAATAATTGTTTCCTGTCCTCCTTATGGTCCCAATAGAACCATATCTACGATCATCTGCAAAAGGATTTATAGACCTCTTAAAATAGCTTTGCAATGTCAACTTTCTAGGATATCATTCAATGAAAAATGATGAACCCAATCAGTCCCAAATGAAAAAACCAATGCAAGCAAAAAGTAGAGCCACATCAGAACAAATGAGAAGATAATGGCATTCTCCTCCCGGCTTTTGGACAAAATGTGAGTAGAACCAACAGGGATTCTTCTCTTCATGAAAATTGCCCAAGGTCAAAATTTGTTTCCACACAAAGAATACTCCTCAACTCCTTCCAAGGGAGGTCTCTAATTCCAATGTGATACAAAAACTAGAAACTTAAAGTTGATAATTTTTGCACAGTAGTTATGCACATTGATGAAACTTCGGTAAATATCAAGTCATGATGTACGAAGAGTCCCAAAGGATGAAACCTAAGATTTTCAAGTGATGATGATTGTTTGCAGAGCAAAGCAACTTAAAATATCAATCCAGGACCTACATGCATGAAATTTCAGGACATGTATGCAGTTCCTTAGTCCTAAATATAAGATATGCATTCTGTAGAATATCAATCTGTTAAAAAAGAATTGAAAAGAATTGAAAATATGTGTGGACGAAATTGAATTGCTTTACCTCCTGAGAATCTCGACTATGAGTGACAGGCTTGTTATCATTATTCTCAAGAAGTATGTGCCGGAATCGACTGTTTGGAACATCTTTGATGATATGCCATTGGACTGGGAATTGACCATTCCACCTATCTTGTTGCCAGTAATCAGCATTCTTTTCAAAATCTACAGGTCCAACCATTTCAGCTACCCCACAGAATTGTCCACTAGCATTGACCTGCACATAGATGTCCAACAAAAACAAATGTTATTCATAAAGTAACACAAGATCAAACCAATCTCCAAAGGCACTCAAAGAAAGGGATCACGGTTAAAAGATTAAAAATACCTCTTATTTTTACCAAAAAGAAACAAGTTGATAAAGTATTTGTACAATAACCTAGCAATAAAGAAGCAAAAAGGCAGTATTGACATTGCTTATTTTATAGCTTTAAGACAACCTCGAATTTCTCAATTTCACTTGCTCCGATTAGCTTTACTTCAATATAATCGCCCTAGCTTCCCTTCTTTTTGAATCAGAACTTAAAACTAATCTATTCCTGTATTTTTTGGCCAAGCCATTACTAGACTGTGGGCTTGATGCTTCCTACATCAGTGTAATTGATGAATATATGACATTTATTCACATGTGAAAAAGTGAAAAGTAACTACCACAAATAATTGCTCTTGACTTCTGCTATTTTATTTTCAAGAAAAAAAATTAATTTTTCCAATCTTAAATATAACCAATCTTCTCTTTCCTTTTCTTTATGAACTGATTTAGTTTAGGCAGTGCAAAATTTGAAAGTAGGATTTTTACTTAATGGGTAACTGCTCAGAAAAATTACCAATTAATCCCAAATGTACAAATGAATGCAGAAGTTAAATTCATAACAAAGTTAACAGTGCATAGTCATCCAATCTCAAAGACAGCTTTAACAAAATTATTATATTATTACTTATAATCTAGCCTATTGGCAAAATTCAAAATTTACTTCAACCATAGCCCATAGTGACTTGCCCCAATTATCATTGAAAATAATACATGAATTTATTATCATAACTAGCAGTAACATACCGAAAACAAGAGAAAGACTGGACAGTTGCCTTCTTTCTCCTTTGCTTCATGATATGCAGCATCAAGTTTTTTATTCCCATGTGGCGTGCTGGCCCAAACATTGTACTTTATACTTTTGTGAACATTATCTTCACTGAAAGACTTGATTACGAAGAACTTGGCACTCTCATAATCAGTGACAAAATCTGGCCTGTTGTACGAATCAAGCTGAAATCCAGAGCTAGATGAATCACTTTTGTCATTAACACAGACAGAACCATGTTCTGTGGTCTTGCCCTTAATCTTCAAAGCCCTTGGTCCTCTATTACGATCAAAACCAAGTGACTCATTAGAAGTGTAAACTGAATCCTGATCTCTCTCTCTTCTTCTGCCCTTATCCAGCGTGAGCTGCATCCAATCATGAGCCCCTGAGAAAGCAATGGAACCACTGCCAATATTGGAGCTCTGATAAGAGCCACGATGCTGGTAGCGTCCATTGGAGGAGTTTGATGTTAGTCCATACTCATGCAACTTCTGTTGAGAAATCTGCAAATATATAATCATGCCCAAGGAACAAATATGTTATCCAAAGAAAAAAAAAAGCCTACTATTTGTTGAAGACAAGGACAATTAAAATACCAACTACTTGTTGAAGACGAGGACAATAGTATAAAGCTTTCTACAGGTCAGTACCTAACCTGGCTAAGTTTCTCATGTAAAAAACATCAAAGATTTTGATAACCTGCTTAAATATGGTAAGTTGACATCTTCTAGAAAACATAAAACAATAATTGAACCTAAAAATAATGTCTGTAATAATTGAACCTAAAAATAATGTCTGAGCACTGACACAAATCTCTTACGTAATTATTTCCAATCAAGGAAAGAAAAAGGAAAGTTAAGCAATCTGAAAACTCCCTTTCCCTTTCAAAATTTTGAATTAGGAAGAGAGAAAAACAAGTATCGGATGGTAGCCAAGCAGCATAGGAGTCTGTCTATCATTGTTAGAAAAATTGCAACACATACAACAGCATCATGCCTACGTGAGCTACAAGCAATCAACAGAAACTATGTTTCACAGTATACTTTTCAAGTAGCTGATAATATATCAGATTTAAATGGGGCATGAACACCACTAAAATTTCCACAAAAAATTATCAAAAGTTGAAGCACAGAGGACGTGGGAGCATCGCATCAAATGCTTTTGTGGATATATGGTTCATACATATGTTCATTGAAAATGCTCTTCCTTTGAAAGTCACTTCCATTTTCAAGACTTTCAACTAAGTAAATAGTTTTTCTCTAAGAACTGGCCTAAAGACCATTGTAACACAGATACATTGAGCTTCTACAAGGGACGTCCTAACCAAAGCTAATTGTATATAGAGTTTGACAATACTGCTATTTAAATTTTCATTTGCCATACACATTCAAACAGAATCAGAGGTTCAAGCACAATGGATTCGTGGTCTCATAATTTTGTCTTCTTAATCCACTTTTGGTGGTTTGTAAAGCAAGACGCTAAAGGCACTCCTCTAGCTACCCAAATTTTTCTGGTTCAGTAGAGTGTTCCCTATTTGTCCCAGAAAATTTAAGGGTGAAGTTGTTTTCACCAAAATCATCAGAATAATTGTGTGCGTGTGTGTGTGTGTGTGTGTGTGTGTGTGTGTGTGTGTCTATATATGTGTGTGTCTATATATGTGTGTATCTATGATCACCTTGTGATTATGGGATAAAAGCTTAGTTGTTGTATAATTACAATCACCTACAATTCTATAAGAGTTGAGGATCTTCACTGCTTTAGAAACTGGCATGTATTGCTTTTCTCAAATGTCTCTTCTAGATTTGTATAGATACATCTGCAATGTGTTTCTCATACATTCATGACATTTATTAATAGTTTGACGTATTGAGCACTTGCAAAATTAGCCTACACAAACTCTATAAAAAGGGGAAAGGAATAACGATGTCCACCATAAATCACAGCAGCATATATAAAGTTGAGACAGGTAATAGAAGCTCGTTATATATATATATATATGTATATATATATATATGTGTATATATATATATATATGTATGTATATATATATATATATTTGAAATGATTCCTAAGCGACTGAATAACATCTAGATCAAAGGAAAGGTTCATAGGATGACAGTTCAGCCAGCCACTCTGCATAACAGGACATGTTAGGTAGAGAAGTAACAACATGTGCTCAAGACTAGAATGTTAAGATGGATGTCCATTAATACAAGGAAGGATTTAATATGGAATACATGCATCATGCATTCATATGAAGGCTTAATTGGCATCTATTAGACAAGAGGTAAGAATCAGTTGATATATTTTGGGTAATCACATACAAATAAATGCATTAATACAGATAATTGAGCATATTTAAACTGTAGGCGATCAGAAAAAGAGAGGCAAATCTGAGGGCACATGAAACAGTGAAACATTAACCAAAAATAAAGGAAAATGGTTTACTCGCTGGGAAATTAAAAGAACCATACACATTTACAGCTCAACTTCCTACAACTCTACTTTCAACACAAACTTACCGCGAGTAGCGACCTTTTCCTACTAGATTATATTGGTAGGCTGGAACAATAATCTTTACTTAGCTGTTAGTGACAATCAAAACCTTTTTACCACAAGGGAAATGGTCAGCTTAAATGTGGAAGCACCTAGTTTTTATTCCCAGCTTCATCCATTCAATGGGAATGGATGAAGATTCACAAGGTACGGTTTGCCTACAACTAGGACCTCAATGGCACATAAAGAATTGATGTTTATGATACAACCCTCACATTGCAATAGTATAACATAAATCTAATTGTATACAATGAACAACATTGTGCCGTTAAAGAAAGGGAAATTGATGGTGAATTGTATTGTGATAGTTTGTTCACTATCACAGATGGGGATTATCATAAAATGGCAATGATTACAAAACTATTATAGACAATACGAGCCAATAATAAATACCACTACGGTGATAATGCATGTCATGAATGTTTGCTCATAATGAATACCAGAACTTTACAAAATGACAATATTAGGGGGGAAAAAAAGAACCTGCTGCATGTGGGGCTCATATGGCCCAAGTATGCCCATTGGCTGAGAATAAACAGTTGAGGATGTTAATGGACTAGATCCAGGTGTCCCAGATATATTGGCCCCACCAAAAGATCCAAAATGTACCAAGTAACCCGATCCTGGTCCAAAAAGGTAGTTCTCATTATTACTTTCTGATATAACTAGGTCAGATGATGAAAGAGGAACTGACAATGGCACATTGGGAGCTGCTGGTTGTGGATAGAAAGAAGGCGGAAATGGAATCTGTTGTGGAGAGTATAACTGGCCATCTAACATCACAGAAGGCAACGGTGTAGCAACTGGAGAATACTGTCCATACACCATCTCAGGATTAAAGCCAAAACCAGAATGAAACATGAGCGATGTATTATCATTGTAGACGACCTGATTAAATTCAAATAAATTGAAGAATTACTGTACAAACCAATACGAATGTCAAAATAAATTGCTGAGACACAATTCAATATCAGTGTCAGAATAAAGTGCAGAGTTTAAAATACAAATCAACATAAGAAACACAGCAATTTATGCATCATTCTCACCGGAGACATGTGCAAGCCATCTGCAGCATTAAGATATTGAGGATATCCATCCCAGGGGCCAACACTATTGCCATAACCTAAAGCCAACACCAAGTTCAAACAAAATATGTTATCAATATTATGTCAAGAAGAAGAAATAGAAAGTATACACATCAACAGGACATTGTTTTCATTTTATAATAAACTCCAAAACATAGCAAAAATATCAATAGAACATATAAAACTTCCCATAAAAGTTAGATCTAATTTTTGAGAAGACAAAAATCCAGGCATATTGACATACAATGGGAGTGCAAAAGATTCTTAAAATATAAACACAGGGTTGTCTACCCAAAAATAAACACTTATTTTTATATTAAAGCCCTGATATTTCAAACATCACCAGTGTACCCATGATGTTAGATATGCATCTCAATATAACTAATCACAAAATGCAACAAATAAAAAAATATCACAAAGGGGAACAAAAAGACCGTATTCACACATCTGAGCAATCTTCTATTTCTCCTTTGTTTCATACCTTCCCCTCCAATCTAGAATTTCTTCCATCACTCAGATGGAGCTTCTTTCTGCCATTTGAATAACTTGTCCAGTATTAAGTTCACATGCTCAGATGGTTACAAGTACTATGGTGTGGTCGAAGTACAAAGACCTTCAAATTGATTGGTTTTGATAGAATTGACCAACAAAACTATGATGTGCAAAGCCATGGTAATGAACATAAATTTTATGTCATCAATTTATCTGATAATAGAAAGAGAGAGAGGTGAGATACTTTGTGGCATGTAGAATGAGTTTTAAATAATTTATAAGAACATGCACTTTTTCTTGAGTTACTTCTCTAGTGAAAACATTATTTAGTCAGTTATTATTCTTCTTCCTCCAACCTAACCATCCCTAACATACATGTCTATACTAATAGAAGCTAACAAACCATCTGAATTGAAAAACATAATGATAGGGTAAATGTTGCAATGTTCTAGGCACTAAGGTTTAAGTTGAAAGGGACTACCCTTGCAGGATTTCCAATTCGTAATAAGCTCTCATATATTTAGTGTGGGCATTTCCACAAGTATTTTTGAAGGCATGATGGTTTCACATCAGCAATTACAAAAACATAATTACGTAGATAAAAACACTTACTGCCATATGACATTGTCTGTTCATGTCCAGAAAAAGAATTAAGCGGTGGCATAATTCGAAGATCTCCGCCCGCATCTAAAGGTCGTGTCCGCTCTGCAACATCTCTTGGTGGCCCTATAATGGCTGCATCCGTAGAAGGATTCACTGAAACAGTCCTATCATCTTTGGGCGAAAGTGGCTGACAACATATTACAAAATAAAGAACTAAAACATATTCATACATGCTTACAAAAACAATAATGAAAAAGTCAATTTACAAAAAGGTAGTTCACAGTTAAGTACCTGATCTGTTCCATCATCTCGCCGGATTGGTATTTCTCCTGAAATAAATGCAGGCAGAATTGATTAAAAATATGAAAAATGTAAACAGAAGAAAAGATATACAGAAAACTGTAGAATTTCTGTCATATGCTACCCTTTATGAACATAGTCAGTTACAGGCACAAAAACATATAACGGAAGAAAATACAATGTATTACACAAAATAAGAGGGAGAGTAGTTGCATATGCAAATGAGTACAGCTTTCAAATGCATGCACCAAATTATGATAGAATGGATTGCTCTATTTAACAAGTAATAAATAATCCCATTTATCCTATATTGAGCATATCATGTAAGGATATGAATAAACCAACAATCAGTTCCATTAAGAACTAAACTGGATGATGGTGAACTATGTAAATTTACAAGAAGTTTCAAAGTAGAGGCAGATTAACTAGTGCAACAGTTCAAGGAGCTGCCAAAAGTAAGCGCCATCAAAATGACAAGTGATAGTTAAAAACGTTGTGTTTTTTTCTTTGACTTGCTCCATCATAAGCCAGTCAAAACACCGCCTCTCATTGGGAAAAGAAAAATGAAAGGAGAAGTGAGCTTCCGATCCATTCATGAAATTCAAAAGTCCAGAAATTTCTCGTTAAAACATTCTTTCACCTTTTGAAAATCAAGGACGAATAAACCCCGAAAAAATGGAAAGAGCCAAAAGGCATATGCAGGATAGGATTAGAATTCTGCTTCCTTTCCCTTCCTTTAAAGACATGGACGACAGAAATAAAACTCAAGCCAACTGAAAATTGAAACTTCATTTTTTTTTCCAGAATAATGGCATGAACGTGAACTAATCAGATCACGGCCAAGATAAAATTGCATATGCAAATAAAGGGTCCTATAACCATACCCTTAAGAAAAAATAAAAATAAAAAGAACTTCAAGGGACCTAATACGCATGAACCCGATGCATCAAACATGAAGGTGACAATTCACATTCTGCATTTTCCTCTAAAAAATATAAACGAGAAAGCAATTAGGAAAAAAATAAAAAGAGAAAGCAGAAAATGTCGAAGTTCCTGAAATGAAGGAAAAAATAAAAGGCCAACAAATCTCATCGATCAGCAAATTGAGAGCAGTAGGGTTTTACAGAACCCACAAGGAGAAATTATATACTGCAATAAAGCAAACAAAAAAAAATCTAAGTAAAAGCCAGGAAACAATTTCAAAAAGAGAAAAATAAAAATATCACCTGTAGGAGAAATTCGGTGTTGATCCTCCAGGGAAAGAGAGTCCATGAATTGAATCAAAGATCTAAGGATTTTGATTTCAATCTGAATAAAAACCTAGAAATTCAGGTATTAAAAAATTTGAATTGGGGTAAATCGAGGGAAATCGAAAAATACAAGTGAAATTTTTGGATTTTGAAGAATATAAGAGAGAGGGTTTTAGCCCTTTCTCCTTTTTAGGTTTTACAGCCAAAATTGCCCGCGCGATGATGAGTATGTGTCATTTTTAGGATTTTGTTTTTTTTTTTTATTTTCTTTTTTTTTGTTAATCTTTTACTGACGGCAATGATTCAATGTGAGTGGTGGATAGGATATATATATATATATATATATATATATATATATATAAGTAAGCACTCAATTGTTCTTGACAACTTTTAAATGTAATAATTAAGGGTGAGCAAATTTCGGTTCAAACCGAAAAATCGAACCAAATCGATAAAATTTTTAAATTTGATTCAATTTTTCGATTCGATTTTGAAATGCAAGAACCAAACCTGCCGAACTTGTATTAACATATGTTTTTTTTTCATTTTTTACAAAAATAAACTTTATTTTTGTATTTTTTAATTCAATATAAAGGGGTTTAACTCAAATTAAATATATGTACATTTTTATTTTGAATTTTTTTATTTTAATTTTATAATTTGTAATTTTATATAATTTTCAGACAATTTTTTTAATTATAATTTTAAAATTTCGATTTTATCGATTAACCGAATCAAACCAACCGAAAATATCGGTTCGGTTTGAGTTCGGTTATCACAGAAATTGCGGTTCGGCTCGATTTCGTAAAATTTTGTAATTTCGATTTTCTGTTTGGTTCGATTATTGAACCGAACCGACCGTTACACACCCCTAGTAATACCACTTAAACTTAAACATATTTTGAAATTTAGGATTTTTAATTTGACGTGCAACGAAAAATAGAGAACTGATTTAAAGATGAGAAGAAAGGGAAAAATGCAGCTAGAGTTACGAAAACATAAATAAATAACTCGTCTTCTTGAGTTTCCAGCAATATTTTTAAAATCGGACCGAATATCGACTCGACTTACCAACTGATTATAAGTCAACTGATTCAATCGATTATCATTTTTTTAAATATAATTATTTATAAAAAATTAAAAATATGATATATAAAAAATACATTTAAATAATCTATCAATTATCAAATATCAATACATTAATTTTTTTTATTTATTTTACTATATTTTTAAGTAATAATAGCAAAAAAATTAAGTATTACAACCGAAATTTTTTTATTAAATATTTAAATTTATAAGGAAAATGTATTTTTGAATTTATAAATTTTTTAATTTTAATTGTAAAATTTATTTTTGTGACTTTAACTATTTTTATGATTATCATGTTTATATTCGTTTCTTTCTTAATATTCTATTATATTTAAATTATTTAGTTATTCAATATCTAAAAAATTTAAAATAAAAATATAGTAAAAACAATTTCAAATAATTTTCAATTTTATCAAGTTTAATATTAATATGAATTGGTTTTATCATCAAATATAAATTTTTAATTAAATAATATTCAACAACTATTAATCCAAATTATAAAAATATATTTTTTAAATATATAAAAATATAATTTTGGGTATATTTGATCTTTCTCAGTCCAACCAAATTTTTCTGGTTGAACTCGATTTTTCACTGTGCAATTCGATTTTTTATCTGTTTCGATTTTGTATTGAATCAAATTGATTTTCTCATCGGTTCGCGATTCAACCGGTTCAACCGGCCGGTCCAATCCGATTTTAAAAACAATGGTTTCCAGCTTTGTAATAGAATCTAGGTTTCTAGTTCTTAACATTTTATGAGTAACTAAGTATGACTGCATAAGAATTAGCAAGTTTAAATGGTTTTTAAAGGCCAAATATGTAAGGTGACTCTTACTTGGTAATATATTCCATTTAGACACATGAACTTAGTAATGACTAAATAAGTACATCAACTCAGAGAATGACATTTTTAAACCATTATTTCTGACATTATATAAATTGTGTAAATCATGCACAATACAGCACGTGAAAGGAGAGAAAATTAGATTAGATGAACAGTAACTCTACCTTTTCTAAAACCCGATATTAATTTCTCTCTGCTTCTCCCATATTCATTTTCTTTCTTTTTCTCCATTACTTCTCCTCTGTAAATTTTAACTTCATTTTTTAAGTCTTTATATACCGAACAAAATTTTTTTTCAAATCAATGCAATTATTTTTAAGAATGTAATGAATCATATGAATGGAGTTTTATTTTGTGGATGTGAAGTTGTGGTGCCTCTAAGAATAGCATGGATTAGAGGAAATGCAAGCAGAAGATTTTATAGTTGCAGAATTGGAAAGGTATGTCATTGCATGTGTTATCATTCAATTTTTTTTATATGTATTAATTGTTGGGATTAATGAATTTTAGGAGGTTGGTGGTAATGGATATTTTACATGGTTGGATCCTGAATTCCATGAACAGGCGACACGAGTTATTTGGGGACAATTGAAGAAAGTTAAGGAATATGAAGAGAAAGAGGAAGAGTGGAATTAAAAAAGGCAGAATTCATCTAAATGTGGATTTTCTATTCATGTAATTTGTATTTGTATTCTGTTTTTTGTTTTTGGTTATGTAATTGGATTTGTTCATTCAATCTAATAAGATTGATGTTCATGTTGTTTGGGATTAAATAATGACCTTTTTCTAGGTATTTTTCATTAATGGAATCTCTTTTAGAAACTAATATTCTGCTTTGTTTTATGTCATTAATTTTCCTGAATGCAGCTTATGTGCACTAGAATTAGATAAATCTCCACCTATTGTGGAACTTGCACATTGTAAAATCGTCAATCATCTATCCAAGAAAAAAAACAACATTCATAGAACTTGCAATCTTAAATTAGAAACCAATGATTGGTTAATTAAATATCATGTCCATAATCACTAAAAGATGCACTGGTCAATCTTACCAAAAAAAACAAAAACTAAATAGCTTAATATGTCCAAAACAGAAGCTGCATAGCTTAACATGTCCAAAACAGAAGTTGTATAGCTTAATATGTCCAAAACAGAAGCTATATAGCTTAATTGATCTTAAGTAAACAAATGCTAAACAAAAACAAGTTAAACATCCAGGACATTATAGTTTTTGAAAATAACTACTAGGTACTAGGTGGCATTTAGATGTTGTAGCGTTGCCTTGACTTCATTATGAGGTGAAGTTCACTGGAACCCTTGAACATCTAAAAGTAGAAACTCCATTCCTTTGATTTGCAGCATTATTCCTTTGTTGTTGCACATGAGTTAATGTAATTGCAGGTCTGCCTCTCCATCTTGGCCCAGTGTTAGTTCTAAATCTAAGATCAATGTTAGTACCAATTGTACTTTTCACATACGAGTCAGGTTTGATGACTCTTTCAAATTACTTACTAGGCTAAAAATAAATATAACATAAATGAGACCTATGATAAAATCATCCTTAATTCAAATGAAATAATATAAAGAATGAAAAATTTGTTACATTCAATGTTGTTTAGCCAGTGTTAGTGTCAATAAAATAACCATGATCTACCACCTTCATTGTTTAACCAATTATCCCTCTACCTCTACGCCTTGAATGGCTAGATTGGACAATAGATTGAGTAGCACATGTTTGTTGATTAACATTTGTAGGGTTATTAATACCTCTCCCTCTCCATGTCCCTTTTCTTTTACCTCTTCCTTTTCCCCTTACACTATCATTAATATTATTTGTTGATCTCCCTCTTTCTCTTATATTGTTACCACTATTATTAACTCTATTAATAGCACTTGTATCAGTACAAATGAGAACATTTTTGGCAGGTTGAGATTGAGATCTAGATGTTAACCTTTGTCATAGGTGACTTATATTCCTTGGTGGAACCTATTACATGGAATTTAATGTTCCATCAGAATTTGATATTCAATTGAATTACTGAAATAATGTGTTCTCAATACATTATCTATGTTCTACATCTAGACTTATTATGTCCTGTTTAATGCCACTTAGAGCAAGTCATCCTTGTGCCTCTTCTAGAAGCTTTTTCATGTTTTGTCTTTGGTTCAGTTTGTTCCTTCCTTTTGCATCTCTTGGGTCTTCCTAGCCTAGGCTTTACCTCTAGTAGTTCAATAATTGGATTGTTTGTCTTAGGCCACATTTTCAAGTTAGGTGTTGGATGAATGAAGTACTGATAAAGCTTTAAAAAATTTTCCTTCCTATACCAATTATCAACATAGTTTCCTAGTTTTTGTCCTAAATGGTACATTCAACACATAACATATGCATAAGGAATTCCATGATCTACATGTACATGTTCTTTTCCTTAAATTCACAATATGTACATAAATACCATTAATAACATCAAATCCACTATCACCATTCCAAGTGACCCTACATTTTCCAGAGTATGTCATGTTATCTTCTAATGTCAATCTTGCTATGGGTGATATATCAGATATCCAAGTTTCTGTAACATCCCTAATTTGATCCTATAAACCCTGTACATGTTTACATTTTTGCTTAATAGTTTAGGCATGTTCTCATTTTAACATTCTATTTCAATTCAAGTTATTTACTTATCCGGCACAATTATATAACATTATAAACGTTACTTTGCTCTACTCATCACACCAGTTCAAGTTTTTAAGTTATATATACATTACTATAATAAAATTACACAAGCTATTTTACATATCCTAAACATGATTATACTTATTAATGTACATATCATAATCAAAATTACAAAAACATAAAACTACAAGTTCAAGTCTCTACTTGTGCTAGCCTTAAAAAGCTACATATTATCCCTGGGACCAAGTACCTTCACCTGAACCTACATGGATAAACACATGTGCTAAGCTCACTAGCTTAGTGGGGTATTATATCATATGGATGACCACTCATATAAGTCATTTAAGGCACATAAATATTTAAATATGCAGTTATGCATAAAATAAAGTAATGTCAATCATAGATATGAATGTTCATAGCATAATCACATATTATGCAATATATAAATTCTCAAATTATAAAAATCCTATTTCGTAATTCTATGTAATTTACGTACTTAAAATTATTAATTTATACTAATTATACTCAATCATGTGTCTTTTATTTACAAGCATAAGTTAGGTCACATGTTATTGTATACATATAATCATGCATGATTAAAGTGACTATGAAAGTATACATGTGTGAACACAATATTAGCACATCATACAAGATGCATACATCAAAACCATATATGATACAAAAATCATATTGTATAATTCAATGGAATTTATGCATAAAGGAAAGTAACAACCTATATAGGTATGCATGTTCACAATGTTATCATATACTAAGCAAAGTTTATGTTTTAGAAACATGTATAACATAGTGCATTTCACACTGACATATGATTTAAAGTAGTTGCTAAACCTTCGGTTCCTCTGTTCTCTACCCAGTTTATGATCTTTCCAATCAAGCCAAAAAAGAATATTCCTCTTGAAGGATTTGATATCCAAGGTAGACCAATTCATGCTTTCAAAAGAAATAGATATTGTTACCTTGATGCATGTTTTTGTGATGATCATCGAGAAGAAGTTGATTATGAAGAGCGACAAAAGCAAAAGAAAAAAGGTATTTCTGAAAGAAATTTCAGAAAAAAGTGTGATGATAATGATGATTTTGTTGGTCCTCTAGGACAACCCTCTAGCAAATACGATTATTTGATATCTTATTCAATCCCACCAAGTTGGAAACCTTTTTCCTCTCCACTAACTTTGTACAAACCCTGTAAACCATCTCTCCCTCCAGGAGAAGATTTTAGACCATAACCAAAAGCTTTACCCATCCCATAACAAAAAAAAAAACCTTTATCGTGCTATCAAAAAGCCTTAAAATGGATTAAAAAGGAATCTTCTTCTAATCCACCATCTTTAATCCCTTCACCACAAGTCTGTATGTATCAACCTACTTCTTATGAGGAAGATTTTCCTCTTAGGAAATTCACCAATCCTAAAACTTCCACTAAAGCCACCCCTTTTGTTAAAAATCCAAATATCGTATAACCAGATAGTCAGCAGAGACGGATCTCTCAAGCAAAAGCTGTACTCAATTGGCAAACAGAAAATTCATTAGCACAAAATAGAAAATTGCAGTAAATCGAGAAAAAAAGTAAATCAAGTGTCAAAAAATGTTGAATAGCTTTCTAAAAGAAATCAACTGTTAGTCAATTCTATAAGCAGTCTTTAACTTCAGGTAGAACAAAGGACTCTAGAAATTATGACTTTGATTAGGCATCATGAATAAATTTCTCAGATCAATCAAAAAGAAAAATTGATGATGCAATGATGACTAATACTATAACCTCTTTTCTAGATAGTTGTATTCCAGTCCAATATTCTATTCAAAAAGAAAATAAATAAATATCGAACTTCTGTAGTTCTGATGAATCCCAGATTTTAGATATCTCTAAAGATGATGATTGGAGCTCAAGCTCTGAGCATGATGCTCAATATATGTATCAAGCCCTTTCGAGAAATTCAAGAGGTCCTGTTAGGACAGCAATTGTAACTTCTGATGATGAAGAATAAGTAGTAAGCCCTGATACATCAAGTCCACCTCCTCGAATAAGGCTGGCACAATCTGTTCAATTTACTCTAGAGGACATCCCTCCTTCAAAATATAGGGATCATTTTCAGGAGTTTTTAGCCTAGATGCAGACACAATTGTATAGGCAATGTTCTACAAGAATTCATGACTCGATCTATTGGATGACTTTAAGATCGGTTCTTAGGAATCAATTATATCACAAAAGCTCTACTTTTAAGCCTTGAGTCAGAAGCTAACTTCTTAGATCACATTTATAGAGAATTCTGTGGAGAAGTCAACAATGATCTGGAACAAACAAGAAATTAATACTTCAGAGTCAAATGTTGTTCGATGAAATGGCATGATCTTGACACTCATTTCAAAAGAATGTCAAAATGGCTTTATGTACTTCAAGGGATGAACAATCCTAATCTGAAACAAGCCTTTTTGATCTCATTGCCCGATGTTCTTTCCAAAAGGATGGCTAGCACAATCCAAATGGCAAACAAAACCGTCAATTATTACACTTTTAGAGAACTACGACAAATGATGCATAATGCTCTTGAAAGGCTTTGTGAGCATAAGGAAATTATGAAGCTCTTTTCCAAAAAAAAGGTCCAATCTTGACACCAGCATGCGCTAGACCTGATTTATAAATCAAATGCAAAGGCACTCGTGATTTTTGTAACTACAAACCCAAAAAGAAGAAGCATTTTATCTCCATGAGAAGAAATCCTCGTTTTCGAAGAAATAGTCCTTGTTAATGGAGATTTTTCAGAAAGAAAAAATATCGTGGATCAAAAAAATTGACAAAATATTTTCTTTGCGAAAAAGAAGGTCACTACTCTTGCCAATGTCCCAACAAATCCAAACGTACTCAAAAAATGATTAAACAGATTCCAAATCTTACCCCAGATGATGATTTAGAATATGTTTTCTCAAAAGAAGAAGCAAAAACCCACAATACTCTTTTTAAAATTGAGTATTATTCTGGAGAAAAAAATGAAGATTTCCAGTACGGTATTCAGTAAAGCAATTGATTCCACAGGTTCTGGTCTAAATCTTTCCAGGCAAATATGAAAAGCCAATTGAAGCCATTGCCTTCATAGATACTGGAGCAAGAACAACCATTGTTAATCCAGAAGTTTTACCATCGGAATACCGGAAGCCTCATGAAGAGTTCTTTAGAGCCGCGAATAGAAAGGTCTTTTCGACAAAATTAAAGATTGTTCACCCCATTAAAATTCAAATCTTTCCAGATTGCTACATTTGGATTTCAATTCTTGGTTCTCACTTACCAGGAAGAAACATTATTTTTGGTTTTGATACTCTCAGCCAAATGGCAAGATTACGCATTTGTCCATAAGGCTTAATGTTTAAAACCCAATTTCTACCTTATACAGAAAACCCTTCTTTGTTTACCCTTCAACCATGCCATACCATTTTCACCTTCCAAGAAGAACTCATAAATTTATGTGCAGCAAATTCCCATACTGAATTCCTTCAAAAATGTTCTTCACCTTTTTGGAAGAATCTAGATTTTTTCATTCACCTACCCTTCAAAAAGAATGAAAATATCAACCCAAACAAAGCCACCCATCCAGGTATGACACATATTGAAGCCACCTTGGCCTTAACAGAATATGCTCAGTTGCTTCAACAAGGAATTATTGAAGATATTACATCCGAATGGGCATTTCAAGCTTTCTATGTGAACAAAAGATCGGAGCAGATAAGAGGAAAGAAGAGACTTGTCATTAATTACCAACCTTTAAACCATTTTCTCAAAGATGATAAGTTCTCATTTCCTAAAATATCTTCACTTGTCACCTTCCTCTCAGAAGCAAAATTTTTTCAAAATTTGATCTTAAAGCAGGTTTTTGGCAACTTGGAATTCATCCTAATGATAGACACAAAACTGCATTTTGCTTTTCCAACCATCATTACTAATGGATTGTCATGCCATTTGGTCTTAAAGTTGCTCACTCACTATTTCAAAAGGCTATGATTCGTATCTATGAACCTATTCTTCATTTAGCCTTAGTGTACATTGATGATATTCTCCTTTATTCTTCATCTGAAGAAGAACACCATCCATTACTTCAACAATTCTTATCTCTCACATTGCAATATGGAATGATGCTTTCACCAAATAAAATGCAAATTGGAAAATCTGAAATTGATTTTCTTGGGATATATTTCTTTGAAGGAATTTACCAACTGAGTGACCATCTTGGAGCAGAATTAAATTTTCAGATGAAATTTTTTCATTGAAGCAAGTTCAGCAATTTTTGGGTATTACAAATTACCTCAAAATTTTTATTTTCAATTTTACTCAGTTAGTTGATCCTTTTCAACAAATGTTAAAGAATAATCCTCATTCATGGTCAAAAGAACAGATAGATGCAGTAAAACTCTTAAAGGAAAAAGTCAAAATTTTACCTCCTTTACAGATTCCTTCCAAAGGGAAAAGGATCCTTCAGACCGATGCAAGTGATTGTTTCTAGGGTGCCATTTTGCTTGAAAAAATAAATGGAAAAAAGAAAGTATGTGCTCATGTTAGTAGAAAATTCAAAGAAAGTGAGATGCACTACCATTCAACATTCAAAGAGTTCTTAGCAATCAAATATGGAATTAAAAAGTTTGAATTCCATCTCATTGGTCATCGATTTACTATTATCATGGATGAATATTCATTTTCAAATATGCTAGAATTCAAAGGGAAAGTTATTCCACATTTTCAGTTACTCCGTTTGAGAGAATGGTTTAGCAAGTATGAGTTCAATGTTCATCACATAAAAGGAAAAGAGAATCTTGTTCCTGATTTGTTAAGCAAGAGAAAACCAGATCAATTGATAACCATTCCTAGTTTTCCTATTATCTGCATGTATAAACTAGTTTTCCTCTGAGAAGGAACTCCTCCAGAAGTTATAAAAAATCTTTCTCCAGTTAGATTAAAAGAATTTTCAAAGTTGTAGTGAAGGAATTATTAGTTGATGCTGATTAGGAAATATGGACCAATATACTGGGATCAGTTAAGCTATCATCCACAGTATCCTTTTACAGCTCTTATGGGACTCCTCCATTTCCATATGGAAACTCCAATCATATGGCCTAAAGAACTTCTTTCTTTTATGTGGTACTATTGTCACCTCTATTATATTGCTTTTGAAATAGGCAATAGGAATATGGCTTGTCACATACAAGACATTCTTAGAGGTACTAAACACAACCCCTATTCCATAACATTTCTCACTTAGTTTAAAATCTTAAAGCAATGGAAATTAATTCTTATCCGAGATACTAATGCTCTATGAGTTTCACATTCTTGGGAAATAAGAACAACATATATTTTCCGTAAAAGCCATATTTAGTTAAATAGAAGATATAAATCAGTCGCTATAACCTACAATTTCAGAGCTCTACCATATTCAATCAAAAAAGCTTGTCTTAATTTTCATCCTCAGTTTGTTCACAAGTAGTCAGACTTAATGCATCACTTTTTTAAAAAGAACGGTGTTATTCCCAAAGAGATTTTGCCAAACTGGATTAATGATGACATTCCATGGGAATCATATCCTCTAAATTACTAGAACATCATTAAAGAAGATTATCAATATTAGGTCAGAAATAATACACACATTGGATCCTCTCAAGCCGGCCCAATGAGAAACAATCTTCCAGCTCAGTTTTCAGATACATCACAGCCTGGCATCATTCCAAATTTGTCACAAGCCAGTTCATCAAATTATGTAATGAATCTAGACTCTCAATTTCAGCCTTTGGCAGGATCATCTCAAAGACAAAATAATGATTCAGAAGAATATCTGCCAACTCATGTATTTGACTCAAATGGCGAAGACAACTATGAAGAACCGATAAGGAAGAATCACTTTTGATTCCACCTTATCCTGTCGGCCACACCAACTTTACAGACCACCTTATCTTGTCCATCATAAGTTTTATCTTATCTGATGTATCACCTTATTTGCTATCTTATTGTATTTCCACCTTATCTTGCCTGCCACCTACTTTATAGTTAGCTGTATTATTATGTAGCTTTAGCTTTAGTCTTTTCAAATAGCTGTAAAAATCTTTATGAGTTATCTTTTCTTATCTTCTTGTGTTCTGTATAGCTCTATCTATAAAAGGATCGAACTCTTCAGTTGTAAGGCATTCCCTGAAAATAGACACTGCTTTTGTGTTCATAAATAAACATGTTTGCTTAAAATTTCTCTCTCTTCCCAGAAATATAACTTAAAATTATATTCAAATCTTTAAAATACCTTTGTTTTGATCATGTTCTATGCATGTTATAGTTTTTATTATGCATAAAGAAGACAACTCTTTGTTTATTATCCGTGGTTGAGGCCCTTTTTGTTGAGTATATCTTTGCCTGCATAATAAGAGCTATCACATGTCCATAATCATACAGCTTTAATTATATGTACACTTTGGTTTACATGTAATCGTTTAGCCTGAATACTCCCACTGTCCTCTCTTAGAAGGAACTCACTTTCTAAGAAGACAGTATGCCTTGAAATAAACATCTTTTGTTCCTTTGGATGATAAAAGTAATATCCAATTATTTCTTTTGGATATCCCACAAATAAACATTTATCAGACTTAGCATCCAGCTTTTCTAGCATTGTCCTTTTCACATAAGCAGGACAACCCCATACCGTTCATATGAGAAAGTGTGGGTTTCTTGTTATTCCACATTCCATATGGAGTAACATCAACCGACTTACTAGGAACTCTATTTAATGCATAAATAACAGTTTCTAATGCATAAGCCCAAAACGACTTACGCGTGTCTACTAAGATCATCATGAATCGAACCATATCCAATAATGTTCAATTCCTCCTCTCAGATATACCATTATGTTATGGTGTATATGGTGGAGTCCATTAATATAATATTCCATTATCTGTAAGCTAATCTTGAAACTCTAGGCTTAAGTATTATCCACCTCGATCTAATCTAAGTCTCTCAATGCTCATACCAAGCTATTTCTCTACTTCATTTTTGAACTCTTTGAACTTTTCTAAAGCTTTAGATTTATGCTTTATAAGATAGATATATCAATATCTGGAGTAATCATCTATGAAGGTTATGAAATAGGAATAGCCTCCTCTAGCATGTGAAGTCATTGGCCTATATACATCTAAATGTATTAGTTCCGATGTCTCACTTGATCTTACTCCTTTACTAGTAAAGGGTAATTTAGTCATTTTGCCTAATAAGTAAAACTCGCATGTATTAAATGATTCATAATCAAATAATCCCAAATCACCAGACTTGTGTAATTTGGTCATGCATTTCTCATTTATATGACCTAAATGATAATGCCATAAATATGAGGTATTTAGATTATATTATTTTATTCTCTTGGTGTTCTTATAAATACCAGGAGTAGAAGCTTCAACTTGCTTCTTCACCTTAAGAGAATCGAAGTAGGGTTTGCAGTTTTGCTTCTAATGGCCATCCTTTCCACAGTAGAAGCAAGTCCTTTTAGGATTTTTGTCCTTCTTGGCAGCCTTTTTCTTAGATATACCATCATGTTTGGACCGTGCCTTAGTTGCCTTCTTCTTCTGCTTCTTGCCTTTATGAGCAAAACAGACAACCATGACTGATTTTGGATCCTTCTCAAGTGATTCATTAGTTATCTTTAGCATATTAAGAAGCTCAGGTATAGAAATTTCAATCTTATTCATGTTGAAGTTTAGCACAAAAGGTACAAAACTTGGAGCCAACAAGTGTAAGATTAGGCCTATGTGTAGATCATTATTCATAAAATAGCCAAGCCCATCTAAGTACTCTATGTACCCATACATCTTCAATGCATGTTTAGCAGCTAAAATGCCCTCCACTATTTTCCAATTAAAAAGGGCTTTAGCAATCTCATATTGTTCGCTTCTAGCTTGAGAAGCATAAAGCTCTTCTAATTGTAAAATGATGGTTCTAGCATCCATTTTTTCATGTTGCTTCTGAAGCTCTAAGGAGATAACATCCAGCATCATGCATGTTGCTGCTTCACTATCCTCTATACATTTATGATAAATGCCCTTTATCTCATCAATGGCATCATCAGATGGAAGTGATAGTGGATTTTGATCCAAGAAATTATGGATTTTCTCGGCCCTTAGAATAGTTTTCACTTGCCAAATCCAGTCTGATTAGTTGTTAGCTTGTTATCCAAAATTGAACGAAGGTTTATTTGTGAAGTGGTCATAATGTAATCCTATATGTGAAGAAGAAAATGTATTAGAGTATGATCATGTATATGTATGCATTAATTAGGTCTTTAATTAATCCATTTAACTCCCACTATTTTATTGCGAATCAATTGCCCTCACTATGTGATCCTAGAAAGTCCGATGGCTTTCCTAGTGGGGTCAATATCCAATCCTTGATATAAAATTTGACCTTGACCTTGGTCAATAAGTTAATCAAATCTCATACCCTTGAAAGGTAGGTATCTTTATATCAATTGTTTCTTTACACAACTATTGAATCATTGGGTTACGACCTCTTGATGCATGCATATCATATATACATTCCCCCAATCTTGCCTCTAGGTCCATTAGCCTTAACTTTGGTCAACAAGCTAATAGGTTAACTAAGATGGCCCACTAATTAGATTTGAACATATTCAATATAATATGGGCTTGACTTTGGTCAGCAACCCACATTATAAGAACTCTGGTTCTCTTCAAATCAAGGGAAGGCTAATATCTTATTATTATTTTGAGAGATTTTATTCATTGGTCTCATCATACATGGTTGGCATACATTGGTATGCTTCCTATATCTATCGCATTAATATAAAGCATACAAATATGGGTTAGTTATGGATAGAGGTTATGCAAAACTCGACCTGACTCAAACTAGCTATTCAAGTAGGCTTATTCGGGTCGAGTATACAAAATCTAGGTTTTTTGGGTTCAGGTCGAGGAGGGTTAAAACCCTCCAAAACCTGAACCCGATCGAATATATTACATATATAGCCTTTTTTTTTTGTTTTTCCCCTTCTTTGAACATTTAACCCAAATGATCCATCTTTCTTTCATTCTTTTGCTCCCTCTCTCTCACCTTTTAGCTCTTCCCTCTCTCTGCTTCCATCTCTCTCTTCCTCTTTCTGCTTCTATCTCTTCCTGAGATTGGCACCACCGGCAGATTGCTTGCCGTTCTTCCAGCAAGAAGTAGATCAAGAAGGACAAAAGGAAGACCACAAAAAAGAAAAGAAAAAAACCTAAACCCAGCGAGATCTGGTTTTGGAAGAAAGGAGCGGCCTATGATGGAATATCTTTTCTTTTTCTTTTCTTTCATTTAGTATTGAGATCTCAAGTCTGTTATTGTTTTGTTCTTTTCATGTTATTTTTTTTTCATTTAGTATTTGATATTTCAGATTTGTGATTGATTTTGCTTTGTGATTGTTTCTTGATGTTTTTATTTTCTTAATTTTTGGTTTGTTGTGTAAATTAAAGGGAAGAAATTTTGATAAACTAAGAAAAAAAATGATATTCCTGTGATTTGCAAGATAAGCTACGCTAAGTAGAGGTGGATTTTTTATTTTTCCTATCCATGTTCATGTTTAATTTTTAAATAAAAATATTTTTAATTAAAAATTAGAATTTCGAGCTGGTCGGGTTTACTAAGTCAGAGCCCGAAAAATTTCGAGTATTTTGGTTCGAAGCTATATTATAAGTTAAGGTTTATTTGGGTGGTAATTTTAGGTAAAGTTTAGGACTTGAGTTAATTAGGTTCGGTTCGAATTGACTCGAACCAGACCGATGGACACCCCTAGTTATGGACTTTACTACATTGACATCTCCGAGCAAAAAGAAAGATCAAAGATCTAACTTAAGTAGTATGCATGATCAAACAAAGAAGAAATATTACAAAAATCTTCAATCTTCTTTTGGCCCCCTTCTTGCTCCATTGCTTGTAATTTTCTTTTATTATTCTAATTCTATTCTATGTAATCTAACTACATATTATAATTAGAAAAATATACAAAGAAAAATAATTGGTCAAAACATGAAAGTCCTCATGGGCCAAAAAATACAGTATGCTCAATCATATTTGGTTTCAGTCTATAACTAACCATCATGCCAAACATAAACCGTTATATGCAATTTTAATGCATAAATTAGAGCCATACATGGAATACTTAACTTCTTTCAATTCTTGAAACTATTTATGAGTTATTGCCATTGTGTAATCAAGTTTAGGAAACTATCAAAATTAGGAACATATTTATATTTCGAAAACTATTCATTTTAAGAAACTTTTTGTATGCATGTGCTTTCCCCTTAATCATCAATCCCATTAATTTTAAATTGATTATTTAATTAATTAATCACATTAAACTAATTAAAAATCCATTTGAATCAAAAAATTATGGGTGGCCCAAAATCCACACTATAAATTTTAACCATGCGTTCACACATAAACTAGTTTTGTGCATTTGGAATATTTAGGCTTTGGAAATTGATGATGCGTGCACCGAGCCTATTTTAGCCCTTAAAATCCATTAATAATCTTAATTAGAGTATATAATTTTAATTTAAATTAGTTCGTTGGGCCCAACAAGTCATCTACTAATTTAAATCAAACCGGCAAACTCAATTAATCCCATTAATAAATTTTAGCTTGCTAATTTCAATTCAATTGAATTAGGGCCCAAATTAATTAATTAAATTAATTAAAAACATATTAATACATCTTATATACCTTAAAATTAAGATTAAAATTTGTTCTACCCAAGAACTAATCAAGAACACATAAAAAGCTTAATTTTTCTGAACTTTTCGATAAAACTAATTTTCCTGCAAAATTTAACAGATTTCAATTCTATTTGATCCTATACTTTAATATCGCATATTGAAAACATAAATTATGATAAAAAATAATTATTTTATGGATCAAAATTAAAATTGACATAGAACAACATCTCCTCTGTACAAAAGACTATTCTTCTACGCAGAGAAAAATTCTCAGCAACAAAAAATTATTATTTTTTATTTTATTTTAAGCACATAATTACAGAAATCAATATTTCTTAATCTAACATTCATGAACATCAAAATAAAAATTTTAAAAATTCATGAAATAAATAATTCATAAATAGAAAGTTATTCTATAAAAATTTATAAAATATAATTTCATGGCTAACGCCAGGCTCTGATACCATGTTGGAATTAGTTAGTTACATGTATATCATACATAAGCGCAATTTAAAATTTTAACCAAACTAAATTTAGATTTTTGCCATGAAATTATATTGCTAATCTAAAAGTTAAAAAATCACTTGCGGAGTTTTGTTGATCGGTTGATTTTGCTTTTCGTAGGATTTATCACAAACCATAGTATCCAAACTCTTGAACACCTTCAAATTGTTTATGACATATAAGAAGAAACAAAATGAACCAATATGGAGTACAAAAAGAAGTCAAAAATTCCCTGAGTTTAGTGGGAAATTTCGGCCAATAGGAAAGAGGAGGAAGAATTCTAATTCTTCTAAAGTTCTATGTAATGTTATCCTTATCCTATTTCTGTTTTTATACTTCAAGTCACAAACAGAATTCTAATAGGATTAGAACTTTATAAAAATTGGAATATTAATCATTAATTAACTCTTAATTAATTAAATAAAGTTGTTTAATTAAATCCATTATGGACTTCCACCATAAGGCTCTACGCAGAAACCCACAGACTGGAATTTTCTGCACAGACTTAGATTTAATTTTTCAAATGGATTCCAAATTCAACTAAATTAAAAATGTAGGATCCATAATATTTATGAATCATATTTAATTTAACTTGGCTAAGAAATAGACCATTAAAGTCTTCTACAGAGACCCTGCGCAGAAGCTACTTCCAAAGTGTTTTTGTGAAGAATTATTTACTTTTAGGCTTGAAATTAATTCTCCATTTTATCCAAATATATTATTTTAGTCCTATAATATTTATAGTATAATAATATTTTATTTTACATCAAATGGACTAGTTCAACATTACAAACTATGCAGTAGGGGTGAGCAAAAAAACCTTTGAACTTGGTTAACCAAAAAATCGATCCGAAAAATAGGTCAACCGAACCAATTTTAATTGTTAACGTTTAGTATTTTAAAAAAACCGATATTAATAGACTGATTTATTTTTTTAGCTCATGAACCGGTTAATTGAACCGATAACAAATATATAAATACTCCTATAATTTATATATATATATATATATATATATATATATATATATATATATATATATATATTACAATTTTTTTATTTCATTTTTTCATATTTAATTATTTATATTCTTTTAATTTTCATTACTTTAAAATATATTTCAAATTTATTTTATTTTTTAAAAAAATATTTTAATTAATTTATTAATTGTTTAATATGTCCATATTTAATATTTATTATTATTTCTTGATTTATCAATTTTTCATTAATGAAAATCAAAATATATTCGAAAAGTTATATAACATTAATATATTAATTATGAAAATATTGAACAATTAATAAATTATAATTTTCAATAATTTGGATTGCTATAATTAATCATTTTTCTAATAATGGATCAATTGGATTGCCATTATTAATCAATTTTCTAATAATTTTTTAAAAAAAAACTAAAATTTTTAATATATATGAAAATAGTATGTGTCAAGTTAAAAGAAAAAATAAAGGAAAATAGTTGTTAGCAATTTATGGATTTATTTAAACAATTTTACATTTTAAAGTATTTTTGTTACATTTTTTTCATTATCCTAATTATTTTAAAATTTTTAAGTGTTTTTTTTAATTGGTGATTAGTAAGTGTAACTGTCCATCTAATTAAGTTGATTATAAACCAATTAATTTATTTATTTATTAAGTCTTAATTTTTAAAAATAAAGTTACTTATATCCATCAAAAACTTTTATTTTAATAACAGTAATGTTATATTATATTGGAGAAATTTTAATTTTTAAGTATTTTGAACATTTTAATTTTATTTATAAATGCATCTTATAATTATAGTAGTTAACCGAAAAATATTGATTAACCGATTCGAAAAATCGAAACCGATAGACTGATTAACCGATTGTAATTGACCGATTAATGGTTAGTATTTTTAAAAAATCGATATTAATGAACTGATTTTTTTTGGAACTCGCTCACCCCTACTCTGCCCTATGTATGCATAATTAATTAAACTTCTTTAATTAATTATTTTTTTTATTATTTTCTCTATCCAAATGTGACTAGGACTCTAACGCATATACCCAACAGTTACACAATCAGCTTACAAGAAAATCCTATGAAGTTACGACCTTATCAACTTGACCATTTATGCATATATCCCATGTATCAACCAAGTATGCCTTTTTAAGATCAAGCAATAAGCATAAATAAAATAACACTATACGATAAACAAGCATGCGCTAATGAGGCAACAATAACTAGCATACATGTATTAGTACAATAACACAATATATACAAACATATTATTTAATTAATTAGAATAAGTCATTTATAATTATCTTCTTAATTCTATATGATTCATGTGTGGCCTTCCTATACTCTTACTTAGTATACCATATCATACATTCTTTACTATTATCTTTCTTTTAGATAATACATGTAAGCATAGCATTTAATATAAGTCACATAGTGTACACTTTTTGTAGCATATTATTAAGCATTTAAATTATTTCCTTCTACTTGTTTTTCTTGTCCTTCGTAAAAAATTAACTTATACAACTTGCATATTACCTACATATTTATACATCATATGCATCTAAACATATGGTATACATATATTATATATCAAGGAAAATGCTCGGTTTAAGTTTGAGGTCGGTTCAGAGTCGATTTATGAAAAAATTCATATTTTTGTAGAAAATAGAGGACTCATGGCTATCACACATAAGGTTGTGATAGCCTTGTGGGTTAATTTAAGAGGTACGGAATGGTTTAACACAGCTGTTACAACCTTATGACAGTCGTGAGGGCCAATCCATAAAGGCAAAATTAGAGACATCTTCTATGATCCAGATTGACCTATACTTTTGACATTGAAAACATAATAATTAGACAAAAGTGTCTTCTTAAGAATTGTTCCACTATGTCTTCTCTTTTCAAAGAACCAAAAATCAAGCAATTTTGACTAGTACTACAAGAGTTATACCCAATTTAATACAAACTACTCCAGTGTAAATGAGAAAATTGGTTCGCTGACTTTAAGCCTCATTTTGAGTTTGTTAGAGACAGAACTGGGTTATGCCAACAGTAACTAAAAGTTCACCCTTACATACAACTTTCAAAATAAACAACCATCAAATCCAATTATTCTCCTGCACCATTCTTTCCAACGTCTCTTCAATGCATAGAAGTAGACAAATAACTGCTTCCCTGGTTTAGTTTCTTTTTCAGTTAGTATCAAACAAGATGTACCTGGGTCATGTCTATGTAATCAACCATCTCTCATAAATTGCCTTATAGGCATCATCTTATCTCTAGTACATAAAATTTTACCTACATATGACCCATACTTCTCCATTACCAAATCTTGGAGATTTCATATTTTAATATATGCTTGAGAAAGAATCATCTCTTCAAATTTCCTTCCTATCCAATTTGAAGCACATAACTTGTTCTTATTCTTTTTAGAAAAGGTGTGGATTGTTTGATAATTCTTCACTTTAAAATTTCCAAAATTGCCTTCAATGCTAGCATATAGATCCCATTTACAATTCTCCCTATACATTTCACTCTAACCCTATGCCTCTCATTAGGTCTTAATTTAACTTAGACTCCATTTTCACTTGCATAATCAGACATAAGTTTCTTAAATTGTATACCATTTTCAAATATCGTGTGCAATTTAAAAAGGGGTACCCAATTTGGATCGTATCTAACCTTCTTGCTTCTTCTTCTTGCAGGTAGATTTACACCTTTAACAGTTTCATTATCTAGCTCAACCCCATTGTTATCACCTTCAGGATTTGAACTATTTAAATACACTTCATCACCTCTTAGTCTTCCAACATATCTATCTCCTTCCCTATTTCCTATGTCTTCAAATCCCTATCTATACCTGCCTCTCCTAGAGGAACTTCTTGAATATAATTACCCTATCTCTTTCTTGCCTTATCTCTTTTTTCTACCCTAGCAACATCTCGAAATGCCCTTAATTCTTCATCTACATCACTATTATTTTCTTCTGCAATAATATCTAGATCTAATTCTTTATCTTCACCATCATCTCCACTCTTCTTAACTTCCTCCACACTATTAGAACTGCCTTTAACCTTTACTTCTTCAACCTTTAGTTCTCTAATATCTTGAAATTCAAACTCTGGTTCTTTAGTCCCTACACATGAAGCTTCTGGTTCTGTAGTGTTTACTGCCTTACTAGACTCTTCATGCCACTATTTATATTATTAGTGTTACAGACTATCATTGAATATAGAACGTAATTATAAGAGTAGATAGAGGAGCAGAAATAGTTAACTTCTAACTTGATTTATGTGTATAAATATATGTAATTGCTATGATAAATAATATAGAGAAAGAGAGTTTGATTTCTCACATGGTATCAGAACCTTGGGCTCTTTTCTGGGTTTCTCTTGTCTGAGGATTGCATTTTCCTCATTTCTGGGTTTGGGTTACTGTTTACGACTTCCTAGGTTGGGTCAGTAACGTGAGGAGTTTAGGTCACCAGGTTGTGACCGTTATTTTGTCTCACCGCAAGAAGGAGCGCTTCCATCAAACCGGCCGTTCCACCCTTTACGCGAGTGGGACTCATGCGCCGCTCCTATCTCATCGCTCTTTCTCACGCGCCGGCACATGGGAGCGTGTCCGCTGTCCGACGGTCTTTAGATCTCTTCTCCAGGGTCGCCCTGTCATCTCCGGTCAGAATCCGGTGCCTTCATAGTGTGATTACCTCTGGTTGATGGTGTTTGAGTCTTAGGTTTCCTCCTCAGCTTCTGTTCTTCTTCCTCGTAAGCTTCTGTTCTTTGCGTCTCATTTGAAGAGAGTCTGATAGCCCTCCGATTGAAGCTCCGGTGTCTCCTGGTGGTCTTTGATCCGATCTTACGGCCAGTTTCCTCATCGGATATTTTTCGAAGGTTTCTCACTTAGCTTCCTGCGTTATGTGAGGTTTGGTTTTCTGGTTTCTCTCTATTGCACTTTTGATATTAGACTTCTATTTTTTGGGCCTTTGCTGAGTAGTAAATTAGATTTGATCCTCATATATTGGTGGTAGCAATCTTCATATATTGGTGGTAGCAGTGGGGTTTTAGTTAAATTTGATTAAAAAAATTAAAAAAAAAAGAAAAGAAGAAGGAAAATGTCTGATCATAGTAAATCTGTTGGAGATGCTAAATCTGCGGTTACTGAAATTATTTCAGCACCCACTAAAATAACTGAGCATAAATTAAATGGGTCGAATTTTTTAAAGTGGAGTAAAAAAATAAGAATTTATTTAAGAAGTGTTGAGAACGATGATCATCTAATTGAAGAACCCTCTAACGAAAAAATTTGGCTTAGAGATGATGCTCGATTGCTTTTAGAAATTGCGAATTCTATTGAAAGTGATGTGGTGGGGTTAGTAGATAACTGTGAGTACGTCAAAGAGCTAATGGATTATTTAGCTTTCTTGTATTCGGGTAAAGGAAATGTTACTCGCATTTATAATGTATGTAAGGCTTTTCATCGTGCTGAAAAGGATGAGAGCAAATCTCTTACTGCTCACTTTATTGAGTTCAACAAAATTTATGCAATTGAATGTCCAATTGCCGCTTAGCATAGATATTAAGAAATTACAAACTCAACGGGAACAAATGGCTATAATGAGTTTCCTAGCCAGTCTTCCTTCAGAATTTGAGACTGCCAAATCTCAAATTCTTTCTAGCCCTGAACTTACTACTCTTCAAGATGTTTTTAGTAGACTGCTACGAATATAGAAGAATGCTCAGCCGATCCAATAGCCCAGTGTACTAGTTGCTAAAGGAGAAGAAAATGGAGTTGGAAAGAACCGCAATAGAGGAGGAAATGTCACTAGAAATAATAACTTCAGCAATGTTACTTGCTATTATTCCAAAGAACCTGGACACACAAAACGATATTGTAGGAAACTGCAGAATCGTAATCAGAGAACTCAAACTGCTAACATTGCTACTTCTAGTTCATCTTTTGAGAAATTTGTTATTATTTTAGCTGAAGAGTATGCTCGTCTTTTGAAGGAATCCACTCCAATTGATGATTCAGGTAAAACATGCCTTATTTCTTCCTCAAATCAATGGGTCATTGACTCAGGTGCTATGGATCATATGACAGGTAATCCTCGAACCTTTTCTACCTTTCAGCCTCATAAAATACCCTACCCTGTGACAATAGCTAATGGATCAACTTATCATGTTGAGGGTTCTGGAGTTGTTAAACCCACATCTTCTATCACTTTATCTTCAGTCTTAAGTTTGCCTAATCTTGCTTTCAATTTGATCTCTGTAAGCAAACTTACTAAAGACTCAAAGTGTTGTATCTCATTTTTTCCTGACCATTGTTTATTTCAGGATCTTTTGACGAAGCACATACTTGGTAGAGGACATGTATCTGATGGTCTTTATGTTCTGGATTCATGGGTACCTCACTCTGTGGCTTGTTCTAGTGCTATTTCACCTTTTGAAGCTCATTATAAGCTGGGACATCCCTCGTTGTCTATTTTGAAGAAAATAAATCCTGAATTTAATAAAGTCTCGCCATTAGATTATGAGTCTTGTCACTATGCAAAATATCATCGAGGCTCATTAGGTCCTAGAATTAATAAACGAGCTGAGTTTGCTTTTGAATTAGTTCACTCTGATATTTGGGGACCATGTCATGTTATATCCAAAACAGGATTCAGATATTTTGTTACTTTTGTTGATAACTTTTCTAGAATGACTTGGATTCATTTTATGAAAAATTGTTCTGAAGTGTTCACTCATTTTTCTGACTTCTTTGTTGAGATTAAGAATCAATTCAATGTTTCTGTGCACACATTACGAAGTGATAATGCTAAAGAGTACCTGTCAGAACCATTTCAAACCTATATGACTCAACATGATATTCTCCATCAAACATCATGTGTTGATACACCCTCTCAAAATGGAGTGGCTGTACGGAAGAACAGACATCTCCTTGAGACTGCTCATGCTTTGTTGTTTCAGATGAAAGTTCATAAGCAATTTTGGGCTGATGCTGTATCCACAGTATGTTTTCTGATTAACCGGATGCCATCTACGGTCCTTAATGGTAACAATCCCCACTATGTCATGTTTCCTCATAAACCTTTATTTCCAATAGAGCTAACAATATTTAGAAGCACGTGTTATGTTCGTAATGTACGGCCCCATGTTACAAAACTAGATCCCAAAGCTTTGAAGTGTGTATTCTTGGGATATTCTCATCTTCAAAAGGGGTATCGGTGTTATTCTCCCGATCTCAACAGATATGTGATTTCTACTGATGTAGCATTTTCAGAGCAAATACCATTTCTCTCTACCAAGTCTACTTCTATCAGTCAGGGAGAAGAAGATGAATGTCTCATTTATAAATCTATACCAAGTTTTAAACAATCAGTAGATGATAGTGTTTCTCATGATGTTACTCCCGTTGATCAGACTTCAGTTCTAGACAAGCCACCTATTATTCAAGTTTATTCAAGGAGAACCGTGACTACTGATACATGTCCTACACCAGAATTAATTTCGTCATTGGATCCTCCACCAAATGATCTTGATCTTCCCATCAGCCTTCGTAAAGGTAAACGCACTTGTAAATCTACTTATTCCATTACTAACGTTATTTCATATGATCACTTATCTTCACCATCTAGTGCTGTCATTGCTTCTTTAGACTCCACTTCCATACCTAAAACAGTTAAAGAAGCTTTATCTCATCCTGGATGGCGCACTGCAATGCTTGAAGAAATCAAGGCTTTAGATGATAACCACACTTGAGAGTTAGTAGATTTACCTCACAACAAAAAGACTGTTAGATGCAAATGGTTTTTTGTAATTAAAGTCAATCCAGATGGATCTATTACCAGACTTAAGGCCCGACTTATAGCCAAAGGTTACTCTGACACTTTTTCTCCTGGAGCTAAGTTGGCTTCTGTTCGTCTATTCATCTCTCTTCTTGCTTCTCAGCACTGGCCATTGCATTATCTGGATATCAAAAATGCATTTCTTTATGGAGATCTACAAGAAGAGGTATATATGGAGCAACCACCTGGTTTTGTTGCTCAGGGGGAGTATGGGAAAGTTTATCGCTTAAAGAAATATCTGTATGGACTAAAACAGAGTCCTCGTGCTTGGTTTGGCAAATTTAGTAAGATTATCCAAGAGTTTGGGTTAAAAAAGAGTCAAACTGATTATTCCGTATTCTGCAGACAATCAGCAGCTGGTGTTATTCTCCTTATTGTATATGTCGATGACATTGTAATTACAGTAGGTGATTATGAAGGAATCTCTTCTATTAAGTCTTTCTTGCATGATAAATTTCACACTAAAGATTTGGGTCAACTGAAATACTTTCTGGGAATAGAAGTTTCAAGAAGTAAGAAGGGAATTTTTTTATCTCAAAGAAAGTATATTCTTGATTTACTTGCAGAAACTGGAAAATTGGGAGCTAAATCACGTAGTTCCCCTATGGCCCCAAATGTACAATTCACAAAGGATGATGGTGATCCTTTTGATGATAAAGAAAGATACAGCAGTTAGTTAGAAAATTAAATTATCTTACAGTTACTCGTCCAGATATTGCATTTGCAGTGAGTATTGTTAGTCAGTTTATGACAGCTCTAACAGTCAACCATTGGGAAGCTTTAGAGCATATCCTATATTATTTAAAAAGGGCTCCTGGACTAGCTATACTTTCTAGTGATCATGGGTATAACTGTATTGATTGCTTTACAGATGCAGACTGAGCAAGATCTAAGACTGATAGAAGATCAACTACAGGATATTGTGTTTTTGTTGGAGGAAATTTAGTGTCTTGGAGAAGTAAGAAACAAACTAAAGTGTCCAAGTCAAGTGCAGAATCTGAATATAGAGCCATGTCACAGGCTACATGTGAAATCTTATAGATTCGTCATTTGCTTGCTGAAATTGGTATAACTTTCTCTTCTCCAGCAAAACTTTGGTGTGATAATCAGGCTGCTCTCCACATTGCCTCAAATCCAGTGTACCATGAGCGAATTAAACATATTGAAGTTGACTGTCACTTTATTCGTGAGAAAATTCAAGATAATGTGATTTCAATAGGACATGTAAAGACAGCAGAGCAATTAGGTGATCTATTTACTATAACACCTCGAAAATCACCCTAGAAGAATTGAGTGTCATTAGTGTAATAGTGTGCATGATAATTAGGGTTTACAGAATTCGACCTAAGTGAAAAAGTGGAATGAGGGACTTAATTGAAGAAAAATAAATTATTGTAGTGGCTGAATTGCACTTTGCATGATTAACTAGTAAATGAAGATTAATTAGTGTAATGACTGTTAATGAAGTTAATCAAAAGTTAGTGGGATCAGCTGTATGTTAGTGGACTCCATGTGTTAGTGTGTGAGCTAGCCACCTTGTGTAGGGAGAGTGAGAACTTGACACCTCACACTTACATGTAAGCATGAGGTGGATTAGTGAGTAAACCTGTCTTTTGTTCCTTGATTCAGCCATTTAGATCCCCTGATCCGGCCCTCTCTCTCAAAAGTTTACCTTCCTTTTGTCTCTCTCTTTTAATTGTTCTTTGATCATGGAGTCCAAAGAGTGGATAGTGATAGTTGAGAAGAAGGGTATTGACTAGAAAGGTATGTAGTATGTAGTGTATCTCCTCCATCTTCTTCTAATTCTGATTTTAATGGTTAAAATATGGGTATAGCCTTATGAATTTGTATGTGTTATATATGCATTTGAGTTGAAAGGCCAAGTAGAGCTGGAAAGGGGAAAGAGAAAGTGATATAGAAGAGTAAAGGAAGGAGTGCTCCAAGAGGTTTGGGATATATATGTGTATGTGTAAATTTTGCTCAAGTGTATGTGATGGCTGTTTAGCTTAAATGTGTTATTGATATTGAATATGTGATTTCTAGAATTGAGCATGATTATGAACTTTGATAGAAGTGTATTTGAATGTGTATTGATATGAGATGAATATTGAACCATGGAATTAGCACAATATGTGAATCAGCTCTAACTATTGATTGTGTTAATCTGTCTTTAAAGCCTATACTGACCCCCGTGACTTGTTTATAGTGTAAGTTGAGTTTTATAATTCCAAAAGGGGTGAGACCAATTGTATTAGAACCATATGATCCGTGTCTTTAAATGTCCTAGAAATAGCTCTATCGAGTTGAGGACTCTAAGGTCTTCAAAATTGACCATAACCGTAGATAAAATTCTGTAGGAGGGTTTCTAAAACAAGTTGTGTTATTTTGACCATAACTCCTTCATTATAAATTCAATTGACCTGAAAATTGTTCCATTTGAAAGATAAGACATATATGAAGAAATGTTAAGAAGAGACCCTTGCCTAAAATTGAGTGTAAGACATCCGTTTGCACTGTACAAAATTGTGGTGTGAACCAGTGTTGAAAGTTAGTTTCTGTTTTGCTTAAATTAGTATGTCACGGTCACAACCAATCCATTGCCACCGTGACCCCTCCCTATTTTGTCTATTTAGGGTATTTTTCTTCCCGAAATGCACCCGAATTTCACCACGAGTTCCCATGACTTGTCCAATACATAATTATCATTATAAAATGAGTATTTTAAGCATGATGAACTATGTATGCTAATGCATATAAATATGTATGAGTTATGAGTCTTTTAAGCATGATGAACCATGTATGTTAATGTGTAAAATTATATGGGAGCAATGTATAATTTATGTATGGTGAACCATGAATGAGAATGCATATCACCATGAGTGCGAATGCGAATATGATAAATCATGAATGCGAATGCTATAGTTTTGAATGCGAATATGTATACCATGTGTATAATGAATATGATTATGATTTGTGTTATAAATGAATGCCAATGTCAAGAAGGGAAATCAGGTATGTGCTAATTGAATAAGTGGATGATGTATTTGGGTTGATTGCCAAACGTGAGAATGAGATTTGAAGTCTGAATGAGAAGGAAGAATTGAACTGAAAAGCACAGTTGTGCTAGTGTCAAAACACAGCTGTGTTATGGTGATTTTGCATGGGTCACGGTGACAATGAAATTCATTGTGACCGTGAGGTATGCTTGAGTTCAATTCTGCCTAATGGATTTTGGTATGTCACGGTGACAATGAACTTCATTGTGACCATGAGGTACCCAAGGGAGCATTCTGTTTTGCAAAGTGAGAATATGTCACGATGACAATGGGATTCATTGTGACCGTGACATACCCTCAAGTTGCATTCTGCCGAGAATTGGGAACATGTCACGGTGACAATGAAATTCATTGTGACCGTGACTTGCCCCCAGTTTGCATTCTTTTTTGAACTTCAACATGTCACGGTGACAATGAAATTCATTGTGACCGTGACCTACCCTGTTTTGGCAATATAACTCTAATGTGTTTGGCCTTTCAAATAGCAAGGCTTTGAGCTAAAATGAAGGACAATATGAGTAAGTATTATGTGTGTATTAGGTAATGTACAATTGCATATTACATGATGATTCTTGAATGCAATCAAATATGTGATTATTAACTATGAAGAATGAGTTTGGAAGCATATTGAGTATGCAAGTGAAATGTTTAGCTATGTGCTAATGTGAATGTGTAAAGCGAATGTGATGTTAACTATCAACATATGAGATATGTACGAGATATGAAAGGTGATCAATGTGAACTGAATAATATGTTTAACAACTTAAGCCTGCGAGTCAAGTAGTGGATAGTTAGACATGCCTATAGGGTCAAGTGCTGCAGCCCCATGCGTATAATGTGTCTGATTCTATGGGAATCACAATGCGAAAACAATGCGAATAATCCTTGCTGGATTTTATTATAAGTGGAATGATATTTTGGTACATGAGGGTACCCATGCGTACGTGTAATCTCGATGAGATTCTGGTACTTGAGAGGTACCGATGCGATACTCGTTATCCGCGTCTTGAGTTGCAGGCGAAGCATGTGATAATAACAATAATAATGATATTGTGACCATGAGCTGAGTATTATACTAGTGAGAATGTGAATGTGATATGTTATAATTGTCATGCGATACAGTTATACACGTATGACTCATTAAGAAGAATATATGTGTATGTGCATGAGTATTTGTATAAATCAAGCTATAAATTGCTGAAATAACATTAAGAGAATGCCGGAATATGATTAAGTGCATATCCATTGATTTTAGCAATGCAAAATGCTTATTGATATAAGAGTATATGAATAATCTGCATAAAAAGCATGCAAGTTGTTATGTACCTTAACCTGCTATAAATGTCAGGTACTATATGGTTTGTGATTGTAATTGATGGGGATTGGTATTATATGGGTGTTGGTGTTGATAACTGATATTGTATAATGTAAGCTAATACATTATGAGTATAATATGTTGTATCTTGAATGCTATGTTCAAATCACAAGTAAATAACAGTAAGCTTTACATTAATTAATGTGTATGTGGTACTATTGGAAATTGAATAAAGGTATGCATGGTTTGGGTTTATATTTGTATTATGCTGAAGATGTTCTCACATTGATGAGTGCTAATGGCTAATTGATGGACATATGTTTATATTTATATGTACACTCATAGATAATTATAAAGCTGTATATAAGTGTGCGATTCCAATAATGTTAAGACTTATAGAATCCAAATGAATAAGTGAGTAAATACCATAGTAAGCAAATAAATATTTGTGTGAGAATTTGGATGGTTACTTATGAGTAATTCTTGATGAGTGTACTATTGATGATGTTAAAATGAACTATATGTATATGTGTATATTGCTTGGGTATGTGATTAATATTAGTAATCACTATAAGTGTTTATCCATCTTTTGTTGATCCCCACTAAGCGATTATCGCTTAGCATGGATGTTTTGTCTATGCAGGTATCTGAGGATAGTATATGTGAAGATGGTTCTACATCGCCAACAGCCAACACATAGGAATCGTTATAGTTTATAGGTCATTTTGTAATAAATGTAAGAGTTGTATTTGTAATATTATGCATGGAATTTCAGACCTATATATATAGCTTTTGTAAGAAATTTGTTTAACCTGAACTTTGTTTGTAAAACTGTTTGATGCGCATGTGGTTGTGTTGTAACACTCCATAGCCATTATAGTGAATCTCTACAGGTGGTTAGGGGGTGTCACAATTTACAAAGTCCTTAAATGAGCCTCGGGTTGAATATTTATGTAACAAGCTGGGCATGATCAATATCTATGCTCCAGCTTGAGGGGGAGTGTTACAGACTGTCATTGAATATAGAACGTAATTATAGGAGTAGATAGAGGAGCAGAAATAGTTGACTTCTAACTTGATTTATTTGTATAAATACATGTAATTGTTATGATAAATAATATAGAGAAAGAGAGTTTTGATTTCTCACAATTAGCAACTGAAGTAGTTGTTTTAGCCCCAACATCACTTGCTTTACTATATTCTATACGAACCATGGGTTTTTCACTTACTTTTGGTTTAGTACCACATGTTAGATATAAATATCCAAATCATTACTAGTATTTAAGTCTTTAACTAAGTATAAAAGCTCAAAATCAATTTTCAACATAATAAATTTCTTTGTAATTGGGTCTTGATGACAAAAACCAACGATATCAACATAATTTCTCTTGAATGTCAGACCAACTAAACTAATGAAAAGTGGTCTATATTAATAATCTATGGTTCCTCTTTGGCTTCCCCTACATATATAGGTACTCCTTTATTTATAAAGGTCCCCTATGGTAAAAATAAAACCTATGTATACAAATACCTCATTTCATTTATTGTCAAAGAAAAAAGAAGAGTAAATAAAAATCATCACCCATTGCCTATGTTACTGTCAAGAAAAAAAAGTATTAAATCAAAGTCATCCCTTATTCCAAGTTACTATCAACATAAAAAGAGTAAAACGTAACTATTTACAGAAGAATCTTTTACACCAAAACAAATACCTTAATTTCTACACAAAATTCTCAAAAATACCACCATAACATAACAACTTAATTTAAGCAAAAAAACACACCTTTTGATGTTGTCTCTAACTAGGTTTGGATAATTCTTATCAGCATAATTGATAAGGATTTTTTTTACTGAAATTAATTAATCCAATTTTTAATCGATTTGAATCAGCTGCCATTCCTTCATTCAAATAACTTTTTCATTTGCAGAAAATAAATATTTTATCTGGTATTCAAAGTCTCATGATTCTTGTAGTGTCCACATTGTCTATTGGCATATCACCATTTTGTTAACAGCCCGTCTTAGTCAGAGGTACTAACTACACATAATATCTTTGGTTTGTAGTTTGCTGACAATCTTTATGGGAATGATTTATGATAAATCAATTGGTGATAATGCTTTGTGGTTGTAAAATATGATGATTTATTCCCATAAGTAATTTTTTTTTTCCAATTGCAATGCTCTGTAGCAAAAGATGCAGTGATTTGACATCTTATTTTGACAGATTATAGAGCAATCTAATATACGATTGGGAGAGGAGAAGATCAATGAACTACTAGAGCTGGTTACACATGTATTTCCACCTCCAGCTGAACCAACACATGAAGATATGGAAGCAGCCGAGGAACAAAGTGATGATCCTTATACAACTTTAGATGGGGGAGCATAGATGGATGGATGTTGAGGCCAAATATGCATAAATGTACATGTTTGCTATTGAAGGAATATCTTGTTACCAATTAACAATGAAAAAACTTTGTTGCCAAAGTATAACAAGAACTTTTTATTAATTAGGGTCGAAACAATTTGTCAATAAAGTATAAATTTAGCAAGAAAATGCTTCCTAGCTAAATTAAGCCAAAGAAAATGGTGTTATTAATATATGTACACATAAATACATACATACACAACTAAACTATACTTTATAGATATGAAAATTTAAAATTTAAATGAAAAAAATTAGGTCACGGGTTTGGATCGGATTGGATTTTAGGTATTTTTGGATGGAATTTTGTATTCGATCCAAAAATTTCTAAATTTCTTTTAAATTCGAATTTAAATCATTATTTTCAAATGGATTCAGATTGATAAAAAATTGTCAGGTCGGATTCGATCTAAAAATTTTCAAATTTTTTTTAAATCTGAATTACTATTTTCGAACTGATTTTGGTCAGTAAAAAGTTGACAAGTGTAATTATACGCATAGGAGGAATTGCTACCTTCATGCAAATTCATCTCTTTTATTGTATTTATTGATTTGATTTTCGGAATCTTGCTTATTAAAAATTTGCAAATGTTATTTTTTTTTCAAGTGACAGAAGCGAAATTAAATATTATAATGAGTGGACATTTGGTACGCCATCCGTTGTCGTGCTCCAAGGTTTGCACCCTTGGATTCACTTCCTTTAAATATTATACGATATTTCACCCTTAAAAATAAGCACCAAACTAATGGCAACAAAATCAAATTAAAAGAAGATACAAAGACCCATATCATAGTAAATAGCAACAAAATGAATTTATTATAATGAAGAAAGCTAGACGAAGGAAAGACACATTTCATATAAAATACAACAAAATCAATAATGAAAAGAGGTGAGACGCCTGTGAGCTAACTGAAGGTGGCAGTGAAAAGAGAAAGATAAAATTAAAATTTTGATTTAAGAATTTAGATATCAGAGTAAAAAGAAAGAGGGAGAGGATGTATTTGGAAAACTTAGGAGTTAAGGGTAAGGGTTGAAAAGAGAAATTAAAAATTATTAAAAACTTGAAAACGGTTTAAACAAAATGTTTAACGTGGAAATTGAACTTAAGACACTAGATTCTACTTAAATGTCTCCACCACGAAACCATTAAATTTAATTTGCAATAGTAGAAAATATAATATATTTATATATTTCGGTTGGGTCGGGTTGAGTAAAAATTTAATTTGATCTGATTCGAATCCAAAAAATGATAAATTTATCCAATATAATTCAAACAAACCACATAGGCTTACCTAAATATACAAATTTTAGGTCGTGTTATTTAATTTGTTCGAGTTGGTTAGAATTTTGCATACCCCTAATATACATCGTGATAATTATGAATATCTCAATATATTTAATGGTAAACACTTTTCAACTTTTTATAGTTTGTCTCTAATTTTTCTGGTTTGTGCATCTAGTTTGACTGTGTATGACATGTGCATTGTACCCTCGCACACAACAATGCCCGCCCCTTTTTATTCGTAATATTATTTTTTTTATGTGAATTGATGAAATAGGTTCGTTATTACCTATATATATACATTCAAAAAAGTTTTGTATTTAAATTTTCTATAAACTACATATTCTTTAATATTAAATATTTTTAAGTGATATTAATGAAATATTACTATTGTTGCCGTCATATACATTTAAAAAAGTTTTATATTTTGATTTAGAAAATTTATTCTTGAAAATAATACATACCAATTTACAAATTAAATCTATCCAATTCATTTGGTTATTAACTTATTTATGATTCATAATTTTTTGCATCATTTATAATGCGTTTATTTATAATTCAACCTAATTTACCCAATTTGCCATCCCTAATTAATCTATAATAGAAAAATAAGGAGTAAATAGTATAAATATAATAATATAGGTATATAGGCAGTAATATGGCTTTTGCCACTCTAATTTCACTTTCTTTCGTGGATGACCATGGAAAACCCGATATTTATTAGTTTGAAAATAGAATACTGTTACTACTCAGCTAGTTGGTGGGGAGGTTCTCTTTTCTCTTACTTTTGTCTAAATTATTAGATAAATTTATTCATTTTGTTTAATTTCCTCTGCTTTTCCTTTTGTTTCTATTAAAAGACTTTTCCCGAGTTTTTTTCGATACCCACTTTACCTCTTCTCTCTGCTTTTCAAGTTCCGAAGCAGAATTCTCTCTGCTTCTGAGGAAGCCTAATTCTGGGTGTTTGTCTCTGTTGGGTATTTGTTTTATTGGCCAGTTATTAGGAACTTGGGTTTTGATCAGAAAATAGGTTTATGTGTACAGGTTCTGTGTATTGTTAAGCATCATCATCATCTTCTCTAGAAGTTCTCTTGGGTTGTTGTTTTTCCTTTACTTTGGTAAGTTAAATTGTGACAGTAGTGGGTTTCATTTTAAATGGTGGTGTGTTGATTTTGGAGCTGAATTGACAGGTAGTTCTGAGGAAATTGTGAATTGTTGTATCGGTTGAAACAAGTTGGGATTTTTCTGTCTTTCTCATTTGTAATTCAATTGCTCTTTTGGGGAAGGGAAGGAAGAGTTTGTCTTTCATTGCTTTTCCTGTCAGCAGAAAAGGGAGCTTCTTTTGTTATTACTGTTTCTGTACTCCTAGGCGAGGTTTGTTCTTTTTGTTTTCTTTCGATTTTTTGCTTTTGTTGTTTGTACTAGTTGGTTAGATGGATTCAAGGAATTTTTCGAGCAATGTGTTTGGCCCCAGAAAAATTGTAAGATTGCTCTCAGGATTCAGATTTTTTGATATACTGATGTTGTATTTGGCTTTTTGTTCCTAGTGAATGAAAAATAAAATAAATTTCCAAGTGTTAAAGAATCTAATAAACATATCCAGATAGTCTTCTGCATCAAGAAATTAAAATTAACACTTTATTATGTGTGTGCTTCATTGTAGTCGCTCATTTGTAAAATTTTCTCGGATTAACTATCTGAGGTTCGAATTTGTTTTCGATTGCTATAGAATAATGATATTTCAAAGGTTAAGTTTCAACTCTTCAGAATAAAGTTGAGATAACTGATTTTAAAAATTGTTTACAATTGATATTATGTGGCAATGCTTTAATCACTATTGGTTTTAAACAAAACCTTTTGCCTCTTTGGTTTCTGTTGATTTTGATTCCCTAAAGAGCTAGGATAAGCCATTCTTATGCACCTCATGCTAAAGATACATAATCAGTTTTAATGAACTTTCTAAATGCTATAAATCACGTGTTTGGTAGAAATGTGGTTTTCTTATTATTTTTTTTTTTTAAGTTTTGGATAATAACCATTCATGGTGGTTAACTGATTTTGCATTCTCTTATTGCTCTTTTTACCATGTATTATGTGCCATTTCTTTCTTCTTGTACATATGTTTTCTGTTAGGTTATATAATTGGATTTGTAAGTGTGTATAATATCACTTTTTAATTTGTTAATGAATATGCAGACCTTGTATATACCCTTTGAATGGAAACAGATGTTGCTGATGAAGTGGATGAACTGCCATATTCCTTCAAGGTATAGCACATTTGATTGACCTATGAATAGGATCGAAGAAATTTTGGATTGTTTAACTAAAGATTAGGAAACTACTGATTGGGTATACCTAGTGAGTATATGCTTTTTAGGGTTTCAGCTTTATCGACCAAGCATATGATATTGATTTTTTTTCGATAAACCAAATAATCACTCCCAAATGACCAGTTGAAAAAAAAAAATAAAGAAGAAGAACTAGTAATGTATACAGTATATTTTTTATTTGAATTTTATTTTATTTTGGGCCATACAGGCTCAAACCATAGACCATCAAATCAATGTTTTTGGGTGTCACTGGAATGTCTGACCTCAAATGTGCAATTTAATTGGTCGCAATATTTTCATATATTTTAGGTATATTTACAGGTGCAACCTTTTTAATTAGTTTTCATATATTTGCACCCCCTTCATATACTTCTCTAATGAATTAGTAGAACTGGAGCATATTGAACAGATGATAGTCACATATTTATAGTCTTCAGTGTGACGTGTTTTCCTTATGCTGCTCCAGGATCTCACTTTTGGAGGATGAAAAAGCCCTGATTTAATTTATATCTTGTGGCCTTTTCACTGTTTATTTCAGACGGTATGTTGACTGTCATTTGAGTGACTTAGAGTGCCATCCATTCAAGTCTAGAGCTAGTTTGATATAAATTAGTTTCATTAAATTGAATGGAATCTGAAAATCTACAGATGACATGCTTGGTATGCACATTCATTTCTAATGTGAAATTTAAAATTCGAAGGAATTGTTTATACTTGAGCCAAATTTCCAATTCTACATTAGTTGGTCTTTAAAATTAGCACTCCCACAGTTTAAAAACAGCCTCCAATCATGAAATCCATTTACAAAAAGAGTTAAATTCTATATTTGCTACTTTTAAACACTACAAGTTGTATAGAGCATAAGCTGCTGGGTGAAGAATGTAGAACAAACTGTTTCCTCTAAAATTAATGGTTTATTTAGTCAAAGAAGTTCATATTGCAGGTTTCTTTGATATAAATAACTTAATCTAGTTAATGTTTGCAGGCACACCATACTCTATGCACAGAATTACTAAAACTAGTTGATAAAATTGCAAAAGTATTTCCAGAAATAGAAGCAGCTCTTCCACGAGGCTCAAGAACGCAGGCACTATGCCTATTATATGTCACACTTGAGAGATCAAAGAAAATTCTTCGATCCTGTTGCGAGTCTAGCAAACTCTATTTGGTAAGAATCTGTAAATAATTACAATTAAAGATAGTTGGTGAAATAAGGTATTCATCATTGCCAGATCTACATACACACACTCATCCCTCTTTAATTTTTTTCTCATCTCTTGATTTATTTGTCTCAACATTATGTTTTATCTTTGAGACTAGTAGCTTCTTTGTAAACTTGTCCAGTTATATGTTTCCAGGTAGATTTTCCTGGATTATGGTTTGTTTTCTGGGATATTCATGACCGAACCATTTGATTCTTTTGTATTGTTTGATGCAGTTTTATTAGTGTAAATATAACCAAAAGTTTGTTATGATAGTGCTCTTTGTGTTACTTCAGGTAATTACTGGAGATGCGATAGTCTTAAGATGTCAAAGATCGAGGAACAATTTGGAACAAAACTTAGGCCAGATTCAAACTATGGTTCCAAGTATGTTGGCTGCTGAGGTTTGTCAAGTACTAGGGCTCTTGAGTTTTCTTTTCTTTTCTTTTCTTTTGCCTGTGTCTGCTGGATAGAACGTGGATGATGGATATCTTTCAATGAGAAGATTGTGAAACTTGCAATCATATGTATGTCTGGTAATTCCCTGTCTACCTTGTTTCTATTTTTATTGCTTGATGGAACGACACGTTTCAAACTCAATATGCCTGCTGTGTGCACTTCATATGAAACTGTATAGCAATTCAGTATTAGTTATGACCATTATTACCGGCTCTCTTTTTGTGATTTGATCATCTGAAATGGAGGTTGCAACTAATCTGGGATTAGTTGTTTGTAAGTGATTGGGAACTTTTGTTTGCAGATCTCTAGAATTATTGACGATCTGAATGCAGCAACATTTATGCTGGACCCTTCTGATGAGGAAGCTGGTGAGGCTCTGCTTGAACTGATTCAGCAGGGCGCTTCTGCATCTGATTCAGTGGAATATTCTGAAATGATAGCTCTTAAAATTGCAGCTTCAAGGCTTCATATAACATCCCCAGAGGCCATACTAATAGAGAAAAGATCTATTAAAAAGCTTTTAGGCAAAGTTGGTGACAATGAACTTGCCAAAAAGAATATCTTAATATACTTTTTGCATTTGCTAAAGAAGTATGAAAATTTGATTTTGGAAGAGCAAACTCAGAATCCCAAAGCTCGTGATGAAGGATCAGTTGCACCTATGTGTTGGCTTAAAAGGCTAATACTCAATGCTGGATTTTGTTAGATTTTGTTTGACTAAGGCCTTTATAGTTTATACTGTATAGGCCTAAAAACAAATAAATTTGAAGTCAATATTCTATCCAGAACAGAATAGTACGGACGTGTTATTATAAATAATGTAATTTTGGCACAATAATTATATGAATATATAAATTAATAATATAATTATATATAGTTATTATAAATAATAAAATTTTACCAATTAATGTATTATATGAGTGCAAAAATATTTTATCAATTAATTTTATTTATTTTCAGTATCACTTAACTAGTACTTATATATTTTGTTACAATTTCTATACAAGTAAATGAGTTGTAAATTAATAATGTAATTCTATATAATGAAATTTTACTAATTAATATAATTATATGACTATATATATAATCACATCAACAATTAATTTTATTTACATTTAGTCACTTAAATAGTATTAATTTATTTTTGGCTCAATACATATATAAATATGTAAATTAATAATGTAATCAAATATAATTATTATAATAATAGAATTTTAATTGTACATTTAAAAATGAAAAAAGAAAAAAATAAAAAACCTTTTAGAGTGAATTAAAAATTAAATTTGAACATTTTTAAGCTGAAATATTTTTTGTTTTGAATTTTTAGAAAGAATTAAAAATTGAATTTAATTTTATATTTTTTAAGTTGATGAAAGATTAATTAGCTAAATTATCCAATTTTAACTAAAATTGCTAGAGATATATTGGTTGTTAAGTGCTCAATTGTAGCTTCTGAATTAACTTTTAGCATTGGAGGAGAAATTTAGACAAATTTAGAAATTTTACAACTTCGAAGTCAAAACTGGTTGATATCGACTACACTTTTGGCTCCAAATGTACCAATTGAAAAATTTTAAAAATTTGAATCAGATAATTAATATATTCACATAAATTCTTAAATTGTATATTTAATGTTTTTATTTTGTGATCTAATTAATTAATTTATTTGTTATTTTTTAAAAATATTGCTCAAGATTCTCAAATCGGTACAAATATAATTTAAAGAAAAACCGTCGAATATTAATTTTTAAATTTTGTACATTAACTTAAATTTTAATTGCACTTATTGAGATATTTTAATTGTATTTGTTTTTATTATTGCGTATATTTATTTTGAAAATTTTTAAAAATATTAAATTATCTGAAGTATCGTATTGTATTGTACTATATTGTTTTGTACCGAAAGAAATGAACAACTGAATCAAATTGTATCAAATTTTATAAGAAATATACCAAATTGTCCCAAATTTTCAAGAAAATAATAATACTTAATTTTTGAAATACCTGAAATTTCAAGATAATATGAAGATTTGTAAATCTCTGAATTGTACTTTACCATATACACCCTTAATATTTATGTTGTGCTGGAACTGTTTGCTCTATGTCTTTTATGTGTTAAACTATAGAACAAAATAAAAAAATTCAGTCTTTGTTCTGCACACGAGATGAAAATAAATTTTTTTATAAATTTTAGCAAGTCTTAATCTAATTTTTGCCCATCAAAAGTGTTGAGAATGAAACTAATGATCACAGGAATATGAACAAACAAACAAGAAAATAAAGAACACAAAGAATTAACGAGGTTCGGCAATATGCCTACGTCCTCGGGAGTAGAGCGGCTGTTTTTATTATTCCAAGAAGATTCAAATTCTCCGTTCGCTCGTTGCGCTCCGCTCCGCTCCAGCATGTGTCGCTTAACTAGTATATGAGCCATACCTAACAAAAAGTTTCGTCTATGCATGTGTTTAATATTGGAAAAAGGTTAATTAAAAATATTTTAAGTTAAATGTATGAAATGGATTCTTTATAATTGGTACTCTACCTTTAAAAATTGCCTATGTTCTAATTTGTTTATTCAACAAAATTTAGTATTGATTTATTCACTCTTATTTAGATCATATATTTGGAACTCACATTTGGTATTAAAGTAGGTCTCTTTGTTTATAGGTTTAACCACCTATGGAGATCCATTCAAATGGTTGAAACAAATCAGTTTGTTATTACTGAAAGAACTATACAAATCAAAAATTCTAAAAAGAGCTCTGTCTAATCAAAAGAAAATTTTGATCATGCTTGTCTAAAGGCAATATCAAATCTTCAATCAGAAGTAAGAAGGTGCTAGTCTGATGGCTGTTTCAGATGAATAAACAAAACACAATCCTGATCTGGTAAATCTTAAAGAAACTAGAGCTAAAGAAGACCAAAATGAATTAAGTGATTCTGATTTTAATAATATTAAAGAGCTGAATAATATTTTTAAAGAGCTTTTCATGAAATATAATGAAGTAAATGAAAAGAATTCTAATATCTTAGTTATCTATCCACATAAGAACAAGATCACGAAAGTTTGCGAAAATCACATGATAATTTTAAAAAATGTGAAAAAATTGTTGCATTATTCACATTGTGAATGTAAAAATTATCTAGAACTGCTTGAACATTTAAATAAACTTGAGAAGAAGCTTAATATTAAATCATGTGTTTATGTTGAGTTTGAGATAAAAGTTGTTGATTTAAAAAAAATGAAGTATAAAATATAAAAAATTCACCCAAGGCTGTGTCAAAAGATGAGAAAATGATTAAATAATAGAAAAATATCAAAATAGCTGACCATTTATCTGCATCTTTACCTAAAATTTCTTATACTTTTTGTGGTAAGAATGAACATATTGTAAAAATCAACATACCCAATTTCCCTTGAATGTCGGGCCAACTCAATTAATGAAAAGTGGTCTTTGTTAATAATATATGGTTTCTCTTTGGCTTCCTCTACATACCTAGGTACCCCTTCATTTATGAAGGTCTCCCATGATAAAATAAAACTCATATATAAGAATCCCCATTTCATCTACCGTCAAAGAAAAAAGAAGAGTAAATCAAAATCATCATGCGTTGCCGAAGTTACTGTCAAGACAAAAAGTAGTAAATCAAAGTCATCCCCCATTCCAAGTTATTGTCAACATAAAAAGAGTAAAATGATTTACTGAAGAATCTTTTACACTAAAACAAATACCTTAATTTCAACATAGAAATATCAAAAATACCACCACAACATAACAACTCAATTTAAGCAAAAAAACACACCTTTTGATGTTGTCTCTAACTAGGTTTGGAATCCTTATCAGCATGATTGATAAGGATTTTTTTTTTAATGGAATTAATTACTCTAGTTTTTAATCAATTTGAATCAGTTGCCATTCCTTCATTCAAATAACTTTTCATTTGCAGAAAACAAATATTTTATATGGTATTCAAAGTTTCATGATTCTTATAATGTCCACATTGTATGTTGGCATATCACCATTTTGTTAACAACCCGTCTTAGTCAAGGTACTAACTACACATGATATCTTTAGTTTGCAGTTTATTGAAAATCTTTATGGGATTGATTTATGACAGAAAAATTGGTGATTACCCTTGTGGTTATAAAATATGATGATTTGTTCCCATAAGTAATTGGGTTTTTTTTTTCATTTGCAATGCTCTATAGTAGAAAAAATGTGATTAGTAGATGCAGTGATTTTGCTTGTTATTTTGACAGATTATAGAGCAATTTGATATACGATTGGGAGAGAGGAGAAGATGAATGAACTACTAGAGTTGGTTACAAATGTATTTTCGATTCCAGCTGAATCAGCACATGAAGATATGGAAGTATCCGAGAAACAAAGTGATGATCCTTATAAAACTTCAGACGACGGAGCACAAATGGAGGGATGTTGAAGCCAAATACGCTTAAATGTACATGTTTGCTATTGAAGGAATATCTTGTTACTAGTTAGCGATGAAACAACTTTGTTGCTAAAGTATAGCAAGAACTTCCTAGCTAAATTAGGCCAAAAAAATGGTGTTATATATATATATATATATATAATTAAATTATAATTTATAAATAAATATGAAAATTTAATATTTAATTAAAAAATTAGGTAATAGGTTTGGATCGGATTAGATTTTAGGTATTTTCGGGTAGATTTTGTAAGAGAATTAAAAGTCAACCGGAAGCAAATGAAGGAATTACATACCTCCAGCCATTGTCAATATAGATTATTCCCACTCTTTTCTCTCACTTAGCTCTTGATTTATTGATGTTGTATTGTTTTGTAACTTCAAAAGCAGAGAGAGAACTACAAAGCTATATATAGCATTCAACCATGGTGAATGCCCATTTCCGGTACCACCTCTGATTTAAATGACCATCAATTGCCATTGAAAGCCATAACATTTTTTCATGATGTTCGCACCATTGCCGTTTGATATCAAACTGCTTTGAGGATAACATCAGTCTACAATTTTTACTGAGAACCAAAACACATATATCGTAAAGACCATGCCTTTTAGTGCGAGTAATATCAACTACGTATTACAATGCATTTAGCTTCCCAAGTTCCTTAATTGGTAACAAAACTTAATGAATAAACCCTATGTTTATTCGTGGTCCAGAATGAAGTATATTTTCCAAGTAAAGTGCATACATAAATGAGAAAACAACTTAATGCATAAGAGTTTCATCATTAAACTGAATGTATATACAAATTAAAAAGAGGAAACAATCTCTATTCTCTCTACATGATCCTTGAATTTTTGTGGTGGCATGCCCTTAATCAAAGGATCAATGATCATTAATTCAATACTAATGTGGTCAATGACCACTTTATTTTCTTTAACACGTTCTCTAATGGCTAAGTACTTAATATCGATGTGTTTACTTCGACTTCCACTTTGTTGTTCTTAGCCATAAAGACAACAGCTAAATTATTGCAAAAAATTCTCGATGGCCTAGAAATTGAATTCATAATTTTAAGCCCAGAAATAAAACTCTTCAGCCATACACCTTATTAAGTAGCCTCAAAATAGGAGACAAACTAGGCTTCTATAATAGAAGTGGCAATGAAGGTCTGCTTGACACTTCTACATGAAATAGCCCCACCGGCTATAATAAAAATTTACCCATATGTTGATTTGCGAGAATCAACACAACTAGCAAAGTCTGCGTTTGAATAGCCGATCACATCCAAACATTCCGTCTTTCTATACATAAGTATGTATTCTTTGGTTCCTTGAAGGTACCGCATGACCTTTTTTACAACTCTCTGGTGGTCCATACCTGGGTTACTCTAATATCGCCCTAATATCCCAATAGCATATGTAATGTCAGGTCTAGTATAGACCTGAACATACATAAGTGTAGACACCGGGTCCCGAGGCGGTGCAAGATCAGGATTACCCAATGATGAAATAGAAGACCGATTTTCGGCAAGAAAGGTGAGAACCGATCGTTCCTTGTCAAAAGATGTGTTTTTCGGAAAATAATTTTAAAATATATATTTTAGGGATTAAAATTTAAAATGGGAAAAAATATTAATATTGTGTCAAAATTAAAAATAAAAAAAAAAAAAAAAAAAAAATTTATCGCGAGTGCCACTGCGGCAGCGCGCAGGGGCGCCTGCGCGCGAGGCTGGCGCCTCGCGCCCCCCCCTGCGCGCAGGGGCGGGCGCCTCGCGCGACCCCCCCTGCGCGCGAGGCGGGGCGCTCCGCGCGCCCCCCCCCCTGCGCGCAGGGGCGGGCGCCTCGCGCGACCCCCCTGCGCGCGAGGCGGGACGCTCCGCGCGACCCCCCCTGCGCGCAGGGGCGGGCGCCTCGCGCGACCCCCCTGCGCGCGAGGCGGGGCGCTCCGCGCGACCCCCCTGCGCGCGAGGCCTGTTGCCTCGCGCGCCCCCCCTGCGCGCGAGGCAGCTGCCTCGCGCGACCCGCCTGCGCGAGGCAGGCTGCGCGCAACAGCCTGCTGCGCGCGGTGCCAGGGCACCACGCGCAGGCTGCCGCGCGCCCTTTGCTCCTCCGCGCGACCTGTTTCGCCTGTCCGTTTTTTTCGCTATTCTCAGTCTGATTTTCTGATTTTTTCAGTCTTCATTGTTTCACCATTTTATGTTATTTTAGATTAACTAAAAATGAAAGTTTTTTTGTCCATTGCCATTTTTGGCCAAGACAGGATTAAATGGGGATTTTCCCCTCATTTTTGAGGGGAGATTGAATTCAACTTTTTTCTTAGCTTTTCCTCTCTACTTTTTTCCACTCTCCAGGAAGCTTTTTTTCTTTCAATTTCTCCTCTCCAGCAAAAGGGTTTTCTTCAACCTTTTTTCTTCAAAAAATTCTTAACTTCTTTTTTCTTTCTCAAATTTTAATCTTTAATTACTCTTCAAAAATACATAATCCATTTTTCTTGGGTGATTTGGGCTTAGGAAAACTAATTTCTTTTTGCTCAAAATCATCCACCAAAAATATTTTTACCAAAATATTTTCTTGATTTCATTTCAAGACATTAAATTTTACATTTTTTTTAACATCTATCACTACGAATCCGACAAGGAAAATCGATCGGGACACCGTTTCCCCAATCTAAAAATTCTGAGGGTAAACATTCTTGGACTTATTCTTTTTTATTTCTCGTGTACATTATTTATTGTTGTTAAAATTATTTTTGTTACTATTATCATATCTATTATTTTTATTATTTATTTTTAGCATTTTAATGTGTTAATATACTTCTTATTATTATTTTTATTACTATTATTTTACTATGTCGTTGCCTCATTTGCACTAGTGTATATATTGTTGTTGCTTGCATTCTCACCATCCTATTATCATTAATAATGTATTATTGGTTTGTTTTGACTTGATTTTTATGTCCATCCATTGTTATTATTATTATTACAATTAGCATTATGATTGACATTAGACTCTTATACTTTAATTTTTATTCCTTAACTTCCACTATTTTTTATTTTTCACGTTGGTTTCCATTTTCCATTTTTTAGTTCTTCTTTAATTTGCTATTTTATTCTATTTTAGATTTTAGTTTAATCATTTTTAATATTGGCATATTAATATATTTTCAAAGTTTATTACTATTATTATTATTATTATTATTATTATTATTATTATTATTATATATTCATTTTGTATTTATTGATATTATGTTATTATGATTATTATTATTACCATATTTTATTCTCATTCATTTTTTATGTTTGTTTATATTACTATTTATTAATGTTATTGTTATTATCATTATCATTATATTTATTATTATTATCATATTTATTTACATTATATTCACTATTATTTATTATCATTGTCCATTATTATTATTATTATTATTATTATTATTATTATGATCCTTGTATTTATGTTATTATTACTATCTTTATTGCCATTAATTTATTGTTTGCTTGCTTTATATTCGCTACTGTTTATTATCATTATTATCATTATTATTATTATTATTATTATTTCACTTATCATTATTTTTGTTATTGCTACCATCATATTTATATTATTATTATTTTGTCGTGTTTGTCTTATCATTATCGTTATTATCATCATAAATTGACTTGCCCGATATTTATTTTATTTTTACTTGATTAATTGTTAGAACCATTACTAATATTTTTGATGTTAATTTTTGTCTGAGATTTAACTTGAGTCGGGTTATTTGAGCATCCCCGCGACTCCCCGGATGGGTTGCAACGCGTGGAGAGTCACTCCAGTTTGGTGAGATCTTTTCGACTCTCTCTTTATGTGTTACGTGTTTATTTGTAAATAATTATTTTATTCATTCACGCGTGCGATAAAAAGTCACAAAAATATTTATACAATTAAATCGAAATCTTCTATTAATAAAATGGGGACTAATGTCCCTTATTTTAGCCCGACAATAAAAATGTCACAATTAAAATGAAGAGTCAACTTTTCCACAAAAATGGGATCACTCATCCCGGTTTTTCAATTCAAGCAATCAAAAATGACTGTTCGAGCCCTCTTCAAATTAATACGAAGGAACCAATGTTCCTAAATTTCGAACAAGCGCGAAGGAACCAACGTTCCTCAAATAATGTCCCGATTTATGTATGTTTCTTTTATTTTGATCTTAAGTGAGTGTTTTGAATTCAAGTTCATTTCTTTTTGGGCCCTTGTAATTAATTTTGGGGCAACTTTATTTATCTTTTGGGGATTGTATTCCGTCCCCATCTACATCTTTAACCTCCTTTTATTGGGGTTGTATTCGGCCCATATTTCTATTGTAATTGCGTGCTTGCGTGCTTACCGCTTTCATTTATCGCTTTCTCTATCTATTGCTTTATCGCTTTTATTTATTTTCTTTACGTGCTTGAAAATGCGCTTTTACTTTTAATGCATCGCTCGTGTGAGATGAGAGACATAATTTTAAGAATTTAAAAACCCATTTATAATTAACCAAGGCATAAATAAGAGGGAAGTTCCGGACACCATATCTCTGGTTTAGGCCAATAGAGGCGAGAAACCTTTTCCCAATTTCTTGCAAATTGGGTGGCGACTCCAAATACCTCAAAGGTGCCTTTAGGCGTCAATAGGCTAGGTTATTCTCCCCAATGTTCTATTGGGAGGGATACACCGATGATGTCTCATGGCGCCCATGATCAAAAGACGCGAACTTTCATACCTCGAATCCTAAAGCGGATTCACGAGAGGGCCCTTGCTGGGTTGGGGTTTTCGGGTTCGGCGCGCGTCACAGTGGCGACTCCGCTGGGGACTTTGTGTTTGAGACTTTACTCCGAAAGTGCTTTGGTTAAAATATAATTGGGTTTTTAAAACTTAAAATTATATCTCTTTTCAAAAATTTGCATTGCATATTAGAGCCTTAGAATTACGCTAGTTGGTCCCTTCTTACCTCGGTGCGTTCCCGAAGCACGACCCTACTTTCACTCATTGTAGGGAAGTGTTAGGGATAATCACCAGCCCAAGCCTTGTACCTTTTGGTATATCAAAATGGAAACCCGATCGGTCGTTATGCTCGTGATGAGCTAGACCCGTTGGCGCGGACCATGCTTGGGTAGCCCTAAAAAGTTTCATCACCTTGACCAAAGCTCATCTAATGGCAAATAGAAACCTCCCCTAAGAGGTATGCTCCTTAATACGATGCTTGTGATGTGGGCTGTCACGTATTAAGCAAAATCAACCAAATCAAATGGTCTTCATCAAAGGCTTTTATGCCCCGTGGGGCCCACTTTGGTTTAATTGGATTGCCCAAATACGTAATGGCCAAAACCCATACGAATGCGCATTAGATTAAGACAGCTATGCTGCCGGTTTTTCACCGTGCACCATACGTGTCCAATGGGTTCCCTGTTAACCCTTGGATGAAGCCCGCCTAGGAAAGAGACCGCACGACCTCGCGTGTAGAAGTGATAAGGTTGGGAGGATTTATCTGCTTGTATGTGGTTGCGAAATGCTGCATAACTCACGATCATGCATTATAACTGTCATCCATGCATCATGCTAACCATTTGAGTTTTTCAGCCATCATAGATTCATCTGAGTGGACTGGAGACTCCGACGATCGACTAGCGACGGCAAACTCGCCCTTTGAATTGTTAGAACTAGTGCCTGTTTGGGATTCTGAGTCACTCTCTACAAGTAGCGAATCATCCTCAATGGCAAAAGAAGCCTGAAACTTAACCACCCAAGACCTTGCCAGGAGACTGGATGATTTCGAACGAAGAATGCTAGAAATGATGGGAGCAATGGCCGAAAGATTTGCACAGCCTCCTGCTCCCCAAACACCAGTTGCTCCACAGCCACCAGTAGCCCCTCCTCGGGGGCAAGCCGAACCACCTGCTGGTGGGGAGGCTCCCCTCGCTGGAGTTATTGCCCATCAACCTGTAAATGAGCCTAAAGCTACGGCTGTGCCAGATGAATCCGGAAGACCAAACCCTGATGAGGATTTCGCAATGGAAGAAGAGGTTGAGAAGGTAGCAGCCCATCAAGCCATGAGGGGTGGAGCACCCCGGGTAGAAGACGAGGCTATGAGGGGTATGAGACAGCAAATTGAGGCAATCACCCGCATGTTGACAGCTGGCAAAGGAGTGAGCCCTGAAGATGTGGATTTGGATGATGGAGAGCTGTTGCCCCAGAGGTTTAAGATGCCAAACCTGCCAAAATTTGACGGTACATCAGACCCTTCTGCACATGTTAAGCAATACACCCTGATCATGAAGGGTACAGGGTTGACTAAGAAGCAAAAAGTGGACTATTTCTGTCTCAGCTTAGCTGGCCCAGCAGTGGATTGGTACCATGGGCTGGATCGAGGAGCGAAAGAAGACTGGAATCTGTTAACAGAAGAATTCCTTGGCCAGTATGATTGCAGTACCAAGATAGAGGTCACATTGAAAGATTTAGAAGTGCTGAAGCAGAAGTCAGGGGAATCATTCCATGAGTACTTGACCCGATGGAGGAATCGAGTGATGGAGATAAAGAGAAAGCCTGATACCTCAGATCAGATCAGGTTATTTATCCGAAACGCTAGTCCATATTTGAGGGATGGGTTAAAAATGAAGGGACTCAAAGATTGGGAGTCACTTAAGGACATAGCCATTGAAGTTGAGGCTGAGCATTTAGATAAAGTGGCTAGATCTGCAGATGTGACTTCAGGCAAAAATAAGGGAAGCAGCAGCGATAACGGGGGCAATGATAAGGTGGCAGAAGTTTCCACTATAGGGACGGCTCCCAAACATCTCACTATCTCGGGCAGACCATTATCTTGGCACTTCACCCGTCTCATCAAGGAAGGAAAGTTGCAACCCTTGCCAGCTGGGCCCGCCCCAAGTCAAGGGAAGCCGAAGCATAGGACGGACTGGTATTGCGCATATCATCAGTACACAGGGCACAGAACAGACTACTGTCGTCCTTTAAGGGACCGAATTCAGGCCTTGATCGATGGCAAACAGGCTATTAATCCTGGGCAGAGAGAAAGTCAAGAGAAGTCAGCCCATTGTGCCATGATTGGTTCAGGCTTACCGGAATGGTATGTACTGCAAGACTTGTATGGAAATGGGCATGCCACTACTACTGGCCCTGAAGCAGATGAAGGAGAGACTTTTGTGGCAATGATAGGCTGTTGGTCCAGCAGCGGAAGCGGGGATGAAGAGGAAGGTGAGAAACAAGAGGGTTCTAACCAAGAATTGAGTATGGCCAGCCTTTCACGACAGATTGAGGAGACTCGTGCATCAATGGCCCAAGAGATGGATAGACGGCTTGAGGAGCTCGAAAGGAGGTTGACAGCTATGATTAAAGCTATGATTAAGGAGAGAATAGACGCCCTGGCGCTAGTCTTACAAGCCCGATTGATGGCGGCTACCTTTAACCGAGTTGAGTCGACCCCTGTCGAAATAGCCCATACAGTGACAACCACGGCATCTCCTAGTGCCACTAAGCCCCGAGGCAAGGAACCGTTTGATTTACCAGTGGGACAAGGAGGTAGTAAGAGGCCTACTCTGGAACATGACAATATGCTTGAGGATGATGGAGATCTGGTGAAAGAGCATGCTCTGAAGAATGCAAACCTAAATATCCGAGATGGCTGTAAGGGCAATGTTAAAAAAGCGGGAGAGTCATCAGTGAGAAGGAATCAAAGATATTACTCTAATTTGGGCAGGCCCTTGTCGTGGGCTTTTGAGAAGCTAGTGAAAAGGGGGTTATTGCAGCCATTACCGGCAAAGCCCGCCAGCAGTCAGGGGCAGGCCCACCACAGAGCAGATCAATATTGTACATTCCACCAGCACACTGGACATTTGACAAACTACTGCCGGACTTTGAGAGACCGGGTTCAGGACCTCATCGACTCCAAGCAAATCACGGATCCCGAGAAAAGAGAGAAGAAGAAGAAGGCAGACTAGAATGCAATCCTTCCACCATAGATGTGACTGGGCCTGACCTACTTCATCGGCATGTTCCTCCAAAGCCACAAGCAGAAGATCATGTTTTTAATGCTTACTGCTTTTCAATTCCAAAACTCTTTTAGGACAATTTGGTTATTGTAACATGTTGAACAATTTCTGTCTTGTTTATGCGATATTTCCTTGATTTCATTTCTCATGATCACGATGCATCCATTCATTTTGACATTAACCCAATTAATACGACTCCATCTAGTCTCGGAATTTTGGTGAATCCAAATAAAATCTTGATGGCATCTGTTATGACTCCTGAAGTGAGATAAAAATTTGAGAGATAATAAAAAAAAAAAAGGAGCCTTTGCCCGGACCTAGTATGACATGCTGAAGTCGGACAAGGACACTCTCAAGACCAACGCTACTTCCACATGCCAACATGACGATGAACCGAATTTTGAAAGCCATTTTTTTGCGTCCACAACATCTAAGATGCATATGGTGCTGCCAAATAAAATCAAACTTCAAGAGCTACATCAGGAGTTAGACGAATAAAACTCAAGACTTTCACGAAAAATATATGACCCATCAGAACCAAACCGTATGACCCTCTTCTTCATGACTACTTGAAATGTGCACCCTCAAAACCAATTATGACTGACCCTTAACCATCCGAAACCCTCATTGCCAAATTTCTTACCAAAATTTAATATCCGACCAAATTGAACAATAATGGTCCCAGTGGTCGAGATGAAAAGTGCACGTATGTGTAAACTTCAGGATTCGAACAAAGTTTGCTAAAAGAAAATTGGGGTGCAAAAAAAAAAAAAAAAAAAAAAAAAAAAGAAAAGAAAAAAAAATTTAGAAGAGAAGAAAAGAAAAGAAAAAAATTTTAATAAAAAAAAAAAGAGAGAAGAAAAGAGAGAATTGATCAGTGGGCAAGGGAATGCTATTTGGGGACAAGTTTTGTTCAAATCCCGTTGATCTACACATGCCTGCACATTGCCATTCTTCTTCTGCCACTGAAAAGGACCTAAAAGGCTAATTCACAAACCATCCATCCAACTCCGGCCGTTGAAAGGCCATTCCAAAGCCTAAACCACCAAAACCGATAAAAGTACCCCAGATCATCCAAGCCCAACCTGTCACCCTGTCTCAGCCATTGAAAGGCCATCCCAGGGTTCGAACTGCCAAAGCCAATAAATGCCAAGAGCAAGATTTCACATTCAAGCCCCAAATAAGTAACCCATCAACTCACCAGTCTGCACAAGCGATAAGACCAAAACTTTGATACTAAGAAGGATCACTCTCAGAAGCAGCAGTCTCTCCGGCTAACAAAGATGAAAGCAAATTCAACCAATATTGACGAACTGAAGGAGGGTCCATGGCAAAGGCTAAATAAAGAAAAAAAAGAGAGAAAATATTCAATCAAGAAAACCCGCGAGGGCTGATTGATAACAGGAGTTTGATGCTCTCAAGATCTATCCCGAGATTAGATGAGGTCTCATATTTTTTCGAGTTAATGCCAAATAGTGATCATGTGTTATGAAATCGGATTGAAATATATGCATTTATGCAAAGATGTATTGATGTAACCAGGGCAGTTCATCTTGCATACCCAAAGTCGTCTGGGCCCAGCAATAAAACCAGCACACTGCTACTATCTACCCTCTGCCACTCTCGCCACTCAGGCACTTCAGTCGACTCATCTTGCTACCCACTGTGAAGCCAACCCTACAACACCTTCCCAGTAAAGAACCAAGCTCATACAACCAAAATCTGACACATAAGCACATGCCAATCATACCCGAAAGATCTTTCGCAACAACTCCAACTTCTATCACACAAAAAAAAAAAAAAAAAAAAAGGCCGTTAGAGATGAAAACCGTGACTGGCGCTCTAAGCAAAAGTTAGGCCGAAGGGCAGGGTGAAAACCTGGCGACAGGCAGTCTGCCCTACAAAAAATAAAATAAATAAAAGCCGCTGGATTGGGTTGGGTCCATTCCAGGCAAAAAATAAGGCACAGGGTTATGTGAAAATCCGATAAGGACGCATCTCCCGCTAAGAAAAGCTAGTGCGAAAATCCACGAGGGACGCACTACCTTCAAATAATGACTACAGGTACCAGAGGAGAACCTCATAATCCCCCAGAGGCACGAAATTCAAAAGCAATTCCAGGGGGCACCGATCCTGCTGCAAATCATGACCAAACCGGCTTTCGCCTCCCAAATCCTCTCGGATGAGTCCTTATTTTGCATTGTTGCATACATATGCATCTCACGGGCATGGCATTTGATGATGCCCCAACATGCATTCACGCATGCATGAACTTTATGTATATCTTGCACAAGAAATCCTCCGCACACATTTCGTGCCCATGATCTTTGCATACTTGCAACACATAATTCTTTGCACATGTCTAGTGTGCATAGCACAAGCACTTATCACGTGCATATAATCTTCCCATTATCTTTAAGTCCTCCTTCACGGGGCATTCTCAGTCTCTTCGGAGCATTATCCTTAAGTCCTTATCTAACAGGCATCCTCAGTCTCTTTAAAACACTATATTTAAGTCCTTCTTCAAAAGGCATCTTCAAAACTTTACCTTTAAGTCCTCCTTCACGGGGCATTCTCAGTCTCTTCGGAGCATTATCCTTAAGTCCTTATCTAACAGGCATCCTCAATCTCTTTAAAACACTATATTTAAGTCCTTCTTCAAAAGGCATCTTCAAAATTTATCTTTAAGTCCTCCTTCACGGGGCATTCTCAGTCTCTTCGGAGCATTATCTCTAAGTCCTTATCCGACAGGCGTCCTCAATATCTTCAAAATATATCTTTAAGTCCTCCTTCACGGGGCATTCTCCGTCTCTTCGGAGCATTATCTTTAAGTCCTTTTTTCAAGGCATTCTCAGTCTCTTCGGAGCATCATCTTTAAGTCATTTTTTCAAATCATTCCCAGTCTCTTCGGAGCATTCTCAGTCTCTTCGGAGCATTATCTTTAAGTCCTTTTTCAAGGCATTCTCAGTCTTTTCGGAGCATTATCTTTAAGTCCTTTTTCAAGGCATTCTCAGTCTCTTCGGAGCATTATCTTTAAGTCCTTTCTCAAGGCATTCTCAGTCTCTTCGGAGCTTTGTCTTTAAGTCCTTTTTTCAAGGCATCCTCGGTCTTTGCGGAGCGTTATCCTTCGTGGCATTGAGCTCTTCCCAAAATATTCTAAATCCTTTCAATCCATGAGTATATCCGCATCAACAGGTTAGATGCCAAGGCAACGGGGTTAACACGTCGACAAGCAGATGGTAACTACCCACAGTAACTCCAGCCAGTTCGGGAAGACAACCGCCTCAAGTACGCGCCTCTTTCCTTTCTTTTCTGAATTTTGGCTCACTTAGGCACCTGTGTTCTAAGTTCCCCAAAATTGGGGGCAACTGTAGACACCGGGTCCCGAGGCGGTCCAAGATCAGGATTACCCAATGATGAAATAGAAGACCGATTTTCGGCAAGAAAGGTGAGAACCGATCGTTCCTTGTCAAAAGATGTGTTTTTCGGAAAATAATTTTAAAATATATATTTTAGGGATTAAAATTTAAAATGGAAAAAAATATTAATATTGTGTCAAAATTAAAAATAAAAAAAAAAAAAAAAATTTATCGCGAGTGCCACTGCGGCAGCGCGGGGCCGCCTGCGCGGCAGGCTGCCCCAGCGCGCAGGGGCGCCTGCGAGGCAGGCCGCCCCAGCGCGCAGGGGCGCCTGCACGCGAGGCTGGCGCCTCGCGCCCCCCCTGCGCGCAGGGGCGGGCGCCTCGCGCGACCCCCCTGCGCGCGAGGCGGGGCGCTCCGCGCGCCCCCCGCCCCTGCGCGCAGGGGCGGGCGCCTCGCGCGACCCCCCTGCGCGCGAGGCGGGACGCTCCGCGCGACCCCCCCTGCGCGCAGGGGCGGGCGCCTCGCGCGACCCCCCTGCGCGCGAGGCGGGGCGCTCCGCGCGACCCCCCCCCTGCGCGCAGGGGCGGGCGCCTCGCGCGACCCCCCTGCGCGCGAGGCCTGCTGCCTCGCGCGCCCCCCCCTGCGCGCGAGGCAGCTGCCTCGCGCGACCCGCCTGCGCGAGGCAGGCTGCGCGCAGCAGCCTGCTGCGCGCGGTGCCAGGGCACCACGCGCAGGCTGCCGCGCGCCCTTGGCTCCTCCGCGCGACCTGTTTCGCCTGTCCGTTTTTTTCGCTATTCTCAGTCTGATTTTCTGATTTTTTCAGTCTTCATTGTTTCACCATTTTATGTTATTTTAGATTAACTAAAAATGAAAGTTTTTTTGTCCATTGCCATTTTTGGCCAAGACAGGATTAAATGGGGATTTTCCCCTCATTTTTGAGGGGAGATTGAATTCAACTTTTTTCTTAGCTTTTCCTCTCTACTTTTTTCCACTCTCCAGGAAGCTTTTTTTCTTTCAATTTCTCCTCTCCAGCAAAAGGGTTTTCTTCAACCTTTTTTCTTCAAAAAATTCTTAACTTCTTTTTTCTTTCTCAAATTTTAATCTTTAATTACTCTTCAAAAATACATAATCCATTTTTCTTGGGTGATTTGGGCTTAGGAAAACTAATTTCTTTTTGCTCAAAATCATCCACCAAAAATATTTTTACCAAAATATTTTCTTGATTTCATTTCAAGACATTAAATGTTACATTTTTTTTAACATCTATCACTACGAATCCGACAAGAAAAATCGATCGGGACACCGTTTCCCCAATCTAAAAATTCTGAGGGTAAACATTCTTGGACTTATTCTCTTTTATTTCTCGTGTACATTATTTATTGTTGTTAAAATTATTTTTGTTACTATTATCATGTCTATTATTTTTATTATTTATTTTTAGCATTTTAATGTGTTAATATACTTCTTATTATTATTATTATTACTATTATTTTTACTATGTCGTTGCCTCATTTGCACTAGTGTATATATTGTTGTTGCTTGCATTCTCACCATCCTATTATCATTAATAATGTATTATTGGTTTGTTTTGACTTGATTTTTATGTCCATCCATTGTTATTATTATTATTACAATTAGCATTATGATTGACATTAGACTCTTATACTTTAATTTTTATTCCTTAACTTCCACCATTTTTTATTCTTCACGTTGGTTTCCATTTTCCATTTTTTAGTTCTTCTTTAATTTGCTATTTTATTCTATTTTAGATTTTAGCTTAATCATTTTTAATATTGGCATATTAATATATTTTCAAAGTTTATTACTATTATTATTATTATTATTATTATTATTATTATTATTATTATTATATATTCATTTTGTATTTATTGATATTATGTTATTATGATTATTATTATTACCATATTTTATTCTCATTCATTTTTTATGTTTGTTTATATTACTATTTATTAATGTTATTGTTATTATCATTATCATTATATTTATTATTATTATCATATTTATTTACATTATATTCACTATTATTTATTATCATTGTCCATTATTATTATTATTATCATTATTATTATTATTATTATTATTATGATCCTTGTATTTATGTTATTATTACTATCTTTATTGCCATTAATTTATTGTTTGCTTGCTTTATATTCGCTACTGTTTATTATCATTATTATCATTATTATTATTATTATTATTATTTCACTTATCATTATTTTTGTTATTGCTACCATCATATTCATATTATTATTATTTTGTCGTGTTTGTCTTATCATTATCGTTATTATCATCATAAATTGACTTGCCCGATATTTATTTTATTTTTACTTGATTAATTGTTAGAACCATTACTAATATTTTTGATGTTAATTTTTGTCTGAGATTTAACTTGAGTCGGGTTATTTGAGCATCCCCGCGACTCCCCGGATGGGTTGCAACGCGTGGAGAGTCACTCCAGTTTGGTGAGATCTTTTCGACTCTCTCTTTATGTGTTACGTGTTTATTTGTAAATAATTATTTTATTCATTCACGCGTGCGATAAAAAGTCACAAAAATATTTATACAATTAAATCGAAATCTTCTATTAATAAAATGGGGACTAATGTCCCTTATTTTAGCCCGACAATAAAAATGTCACAATTAAAATGAAGAGTCAACTTTTCCACAAAAATGTGATCACTCATCCCGGTTTTTCAATTCAAGCAATAAAAAATGACTCTTCGAGCCCTCTTCAAATTAATACGAAGGAACCAATGTTCCTAAATTTCGAACAAGCGCGAAGGAACCAACGTTCCTCAAATAATGTCCCGATTTATGTATGTTTCTTTTATTTTGATCTTAAGTGAGTGTTTTGAATTCAAGTTCATTTCTTTTTGGGCCCTTGTAATTAATTTTGGGGCAACTTTATTTATCTTTTGGGGATTGTATTCCGTCCCCATCTACATCTTTAACCTCCTTTTATTGGGGTTGTATTCGGCCCCTATTTCTATTGTAATTGGGTGCTTGCGTGCTTACCGCTTTCATTTATCGCTTTCTCTATCTATTGCTTTATCGCTTTTATTTATTTTCTTTACGTGCTTGAAAATGCGCTTTTACTTTTAATGCATCGCTCGTGTGAGATGAGAGACATAATTTTAAGAATTTAAAAACCCATTTATAATTAACCAAGGCATAAATAAGAGGGAAGTTCCGGACACCATATCTCTGGTTTAGGCCAATAGAGGCGAGAAACCTTTTCCCAATTTCTTGCAAATTGGGTGGCGACTCCAAATACCTCAAAGGTGCCTTTAGGCGTCAATAGGCTAGGTTATTCTCCCCAATGTTCTATTGGGAGGGATACACCGATGATGTCTCATGGCGCCCATGATCAAAAGACGCGAACCTTCATACCTCGAATCCTAAAGCGGATTCACGAGAGGGCCCTTGCTGGGTTGGGGTTTTCGGGTTCGGCGCGCGTCACAATAAGGCTTCCAACTATAGAAACATATGGAATATTCTTCATGGATTCTCTCTCAAAATCATTTTTTGGGCTTTGGTTCAAACTAAACCTTTCACAATAGGAGCAACATTTGGTAGACAGTCCTTCATTTGAAATCTTTCTAAAACTTTATTGATATAAGTTTCTTGTGATAGACCTAATACACCACGAGATCTATTTATATGGATCTTAATGCCAATGACATAAACTGCCCTACCCATATCCTTTATATCAAAGTTCTTAGACAAAAATTATTTCACCTCATGTAGCACACCTTTATTGATAGTTGTAAGCAAAATGTCATCCCCATATAAGATAAGAAAGAAAATTTTACTCCTACTGACCTTCTGGTATATACATTGATCCATGGCGTTTTCAACAAAAATCAAATGAAGAAATTACTCAATGAAATTTGAAATACCATTATGGGGGAAGCTTGTTTTAAACCGTATATGGATTTTTTAAGCTTTCAAACCAAATGCTCACCATCACTAGAAGAGAAACCTTCAGGTTGCTTCATATAAACCTCCTCTTCTAAATCGATGTTAAGGAATGTTGTTTTTACATCCATTTGTTGCAACTCAAGGTCAAAATGAGCAACTAATGCTAAAATTATACGAAGAGAATCTTTCTTAGATGCGGAAGAAAAAGTCTTCATATAATCGATCCCCTCTTTCTGAGTGAACCCTTTAGTAATAAGTCTCGGTTTGTATCTTAATACACCACGAGATCTATTTCTATGGATCTTAATGCCAATGACATAAACTGCCCTACCCATATCCTTTATATCAAAGTTCTTAGACAAAAATTATTTCACCTCATGTAGCACACCTTTATTGTTAGTTGAAAGCAAAATGTCATCCCCATATAAGATAAGAAAGAAAATTTTACTCCTACTGACCTTCTGGTATATACATTCATCCATGGCGTTTTCAACAAAAATCAAATGAAGAAATTACTCCATGAAATTTGAAATACCATTATGGGGGAAGCTTGTTTTAAACCGTATATGGATTTTTTAAACTTGCAAACCAAATGCTCACCATCACTAGAAGAGAAACCTTCAAGTTGCTTCATATAAACCTCCTCTTCTAAATCGATGTTAAGGAATGTTGTTTTTACATCCATTTGTTGCAACTCAAGGTCAAAATGAGCAACTAATGCTAAAATTATACGAAGAGAATCTTTCTTAGACACGGAAGAAAAAGTCTTCATATAATCGATCCCCTCTTTTTGAGTGAACCCTTTAGTAATAAGTCTCGGTTTGTATCTCTCAGTATTGCCTAATGAGTCTCTTTTGGTATTGAAAACCCATTCACAGCCAATGGCCTCCGCCCTATTAGGTAACTTTACAAGATCCCAAACTCCATTGCTCATCATAGGATTCATCTCTTCCTTCATAACATCATGCCATAAATCAGACTCTTTACAACTTATGGCCTGTAAAAATGTTTCTGGATCATTTCTGGCTCTAATATCAGTTTCTTGTAGATACACAACATAATCACTAGGGATTGCTGATCTTCTTTCTCTAGTAGATCGTCTTAATATTGGACCACCATCTCCTTGAGGAGCTTGTGATGATTCCTAAACTAGTTAATCTACTAGAAATTTTTCAGCAGCAGGTGGAACTTCAATGATTAGTTGTTCAGCACCATTTTGAACTTGAGGAGTGCTTTGAACTATCACTAAAATATCTGATAATGTGGAAGGTTGGGCTCTACATGATCACGAGCAGGAATTAAATCCTTGAACCGATCCCTCCCACTAATCATGTCATTCTCAAGAAATTTAGCATTTATTGATTCCACAATCCTAGTAGTGTGAGATGGACAATAAAATTTGTAACCTTTAGACCTTTCGGCATAACCAATGAAAAATCCACTTATGGTCTTTGGGTGCAGCTTCTTCTCTTATGGGTTATAAATCCTCACCTCAGGCGAACAACCCAAACAGACATATGCCACAAACTCGGTTTTCAACCTTTCCATAACCCAAAAGGCATTTATGGAACAGCCTTAGTTAGAACCCGATTTAATATATACGTAGCTGTCTTTAATGCTTCAATCTATAAGAATTTAGGAAGATTGGAGTTGCTAAGCATACTCCGCACCATATCCATTAAAGTTTGATTTCTTCTTTCAGCAATACCATTCTGGTCTGGTGAACCAAGAATAGTATAATAGGCAACTATCCTATGCTCTTGAAGAAATTTGGCAAAAGGACTAAGTGCTTGTCCACTCTCAGTGTATTTACCATAATATTCACCATCTCTATCAAATCTCACTGTTTGTATTTGCTTCCCGCATTAATTCTCAACCTCGGCCTTAAAACTTTGAAGGTATCCAATACGTCATTCTTATTATGAAGCAAGTACACATACATGTATCGTGAGTAATCATCAATAAAAGTGGCAAAGTATTTCTGACTAGGATTGTCCATGTCCGGACAACATATGCCAATATGTATGTTTTCTAATATGTTCGAACTCCTATTGGCACTTTTCTTGGACTTGTTTGTCTGCTTACCCTTAATACAGTTTATACAAGTCTTAAAATTAGTATAGTCAAGAGTACTAAGTACTCCATCATATACTAACCTCTTAATTCTATCTATAGAGATCTCCGATGCCATAAAATAGAGGAGTCTTCATTAATATTATATCTCTTAATGCCAGTGTGAACATGGAAAAAATTATTAGTGGCTTCATTTTGCAAGGAAGTTTTATATAAACCATCAGATAAAATTCCAAAACCAACACAATTAGATTTATAAAATAAATTAAAAATATTGTCTTGAAAAGTAAATGAAAATCCTAAAGGACAAAGTTTGGAAACAAAAATTAAATTCGAGAAAAACTGGGTACATAAAAAGTTCTTTCTAAACCTAAAGTAAAACCACTGCTTAAAATTAAAGTGCATGTCCTAATAGCCTCCACACTTGAGCCCATCTTATTTCCTGATAAAATGCTCAGCTCACTTCCCACTGGTTTCTTTAGGTTTTGCATATCCTGAAAAGAGTTTGTAATATGGATTATAGAACCAAATTCAATCCACCAGGTGTTAATATTAATATTAACCATATTAGATTCATAACAAACAAATGAGGATAGATTACTTTTCTTCTCAAGCCACTTTTTGAATTTGGCACACTCTTTCTTCACGTGTCCTTTCTTCTTACAGAAAAAACACTTGTTCTCCTTCTTAATTTTAGCTTGAGGTGCTATTTTACCTTTCCCCTTCTGATTAACTTTTGGAGTGGCTTGTGATTTGTCAGTTTTATCAGCTTTGTTCTTCCCACAGACTATTGCTAGCATGGCATTTTCTCCCAATACCATCATAAGCCTTTCCTCTTTTTGAACGCACATGGTCATCAACTCATTAACAGACCATTTATCCTTATGTGTGTTATAAGAGATCTTAAAAAGCCCATATTGCGATGGAAGAGTGTTCAGAATGAAGTGCATAAGGAAGGACTCTGATATATCTACCTCAAGTTTCTTAAGTTGAGCCGCTATATCTCGCATTTGCATAATTTGCTCGCGCACACCCTTAATACTTGTGTGACGGAGAGAAGAGAATTTCATAATTAGGGTGCTTGCCAAGGCCTTTTCTGAAGTGACGAACTATTCGTCAATGGCCTTCAGCAAGTCTGGACTTTCTCATATTGTTCGACAGAACCCCTAATCCCAGCAGTAATTTTTGTCTTTTATAAATATTACACTGAGCCGATTGGATCTCTCCCATTACTCATAAAGTGCAACCTCAGCAGGAGTGTTAATTTCAATTATTGCAGGTGGTTCGTCTTTCCTTATAGCATAATTTATGTCCATCTACCCTAAATGAAAGAGAATCATTTCCATCCATACCTTATAATTGTCACCCCTAAGTTCTGGAATTTCTAGACTCATATCAGTATAATTAGCAGGTTGAGATACTGTAAAATTCTAAAAAGCTTATGTCAAAATTTTAAAACCTATATATGATTACCAATGTAAAACATATACTTAACTAAATTTAATTTAATAAAAATTGCCTGTGGGTTAAATTTTTATTCAAATAGTTCACTTTAACTTTATGATAGAATTGCCAAATTATTCACTCTATAGGTACTATATTTAAATAATTTTTTTTTTCTATCATTTATGATAAAACTATCAAACTATGTTCCAATTCATAATTCCTGTGGTTAGATTATGAAACTAATCTAGTATTTTATCCTAATTAATTATATAAATATAACAAAATTTCCTGTGGGTAGATCTTATTATATTAAGTATAATTAACTACAATTTTATGTCTTATTGTTAATGTGATCTTAGTCTTTATATATAATTTTAGTTAATTAAAGTTGTTGTGGCTATTCTCTAATTAAACAAAATTATATTGATCACTAAACAATTTTCTAAATTATTCTAGGCTTTACGGCATATCCAAAATTTTAATGTGCTTAAATTGAGGCACTAAACTTAAGTTTTATCAAGTTTTGTGAGAAAACCTAAATTTCACAAATTCTAACAATATTTAAACTAAATGATATGTTATAATATGTAAAAATAAAATTCTCATAAACTAAATAGCATAATTGAACCTTAATATTATGCTAAATATCAATTGCATAATTAATAAATATTACTTTTTTTTTTTAACTTCAATAGAGGAGTAGGCAGTTGAAATATGTAATGTGTTCAGCATAAATTTTATGAGAATAACCTAAGTTTACATAATCTAACAATATCTAAACTTAATGATATGTTATTATATGTAAATAAAATTCTAATAAATAAAACATAAATTGCATAATTTAAAACTATATATTATGCACTTAACTTAATCATATGCATAAACTTGCTCATTCTAAATAGCAAGAAATAAAATAAAAACATAACATTTATTCATGCATTATATGACTAGTTAATCTAAACTACACGCATAAAAATAGTAACAAATAATATATATACATAACCTTAATTGAGCAAAATATAATTCAAAAGTTATAAATAAATGCCCAACACTAAATTATTTACGCACTAAAATTATTTAACCTTAAATTACATGCATAATAATTAAAATAAAATTAAACATACAAATAATTAAATTCAAGCACATAAATAATCAAATGCATCAAATAACCTAAGAATGGTTATTTTTGCAAACTAACAATAAAATTGATAAAAGTCATAAAACAAGTAAAAAGTACCAAAATAGGTTAAAATTAAGTGCATAAAAGTGGGCAAAAATCAATAATTAACATGCAAATTTAATAACTCATTAAATTCCCCCATTTATCCCATGCTTGTTCTCAAGCATAAATCAAATCTCAAATCAATCTTACCAAAAGTTCTTTCACCCAAAAACAAGTCCCAATCCCACAAGTTTTAACCAAATCAAGACGCAAGGCAAATTAGAGAAAATATCCAAAATAACTTACCATAATTTCATTTCAAAACATAGATTCCTCGATTATCTTTATGAGTTAGAATCAACAATTTTTTGTACTTTAATCAAGCAATTTTTTGGATTCGATCTAAAAATTTTCAAATTTCTTTGAGATCTGAATTTCTATTTTCGAACTGATTTGGGTCGGTAAAAAGTTGCCAGGTGTACTTATATGCATATGAGGAATTGCCGCCATCATACAAATTCATCTCTTTTATTATATTTATTATTTGATTTTCAGAATCTTGCTTATTAAAAATTTGCAAATATTATTTCTTTTCAAGTGACAGAAGTGAAATTAAATATTATTTTTGTTGATAAATAATAATACAATCAATGAAGATGTATTGATTTCTATTTTTTTCCTTTTTTCTAATATAACCTTATTGATCAATTTTCGATTAATAAAATATAACTAGTGGTGGCATTATAAAAGTAAAAAAGAAAAAATAATAATAATTGCATTCTTTAAAGGTAACACAATTTTATAATGAGTGAACTTTGAGTACTCCATACATTGTCATGCTCCAAGGTACACACCCTTGGATTCACTTCTTTCAAAAATCCACCTTTAAATATTAAACGATAATTTGTATAAAAAAAGATAATACATTACATCGATAGCATATTAACATTGTATAATATCATACATTAAAAATGTAAGGTAAGGTAAAAGAAAAAGATTATATAGATAATATATTAACATTATATAATTCATGCCTTTATCTTTTTTGGGACATGAGAATCATTATCTGATTTTTAACTTACACTATAATTCCTCTTTATCTCGCTTATAGTCCTTAAATTAGAGTTAGCATCTATTTTTCATGTTCTTAATAATTTGTGAAGTGCTTCTAGATATAGGAAAAGAACCCGAGTTACAACTATTTGTAGACACCGGGTCCCGAGACAGCTTAAATCAGAATTATCCAGTGATAAAATTAATGCTTGTTCATATACGAAAAGATGGGAAGTGATATTTTCCTTGTGAAGTTCTTTAAAAAATAAAAAAATAAAAAAAAAAGAAAGTTGAAAGTGATAGTATTATTGTCAAAATTGCTTTAAAAAAGAAAATTCAGAGGCAGGCGCCCCTCGCGTGCCCTGGCGCTGGGGCTAGCGCATCCAGCGCCACGTGCAGCGCACATGAGCGTCCTGCCCCGGCAGGGGCGAGGGTGCGCTCCCGCATGCTGCTGGCCGCCCCTCGCCGCCAATGGCCCACTGAGTGCCATTTTTCGGCCGAAATGAATTTTTTGTGGTTTTTATTGTTTTTTAATCCTTTTTTTTTAGAATTTTTGAAGGTTACGTACGTTTTTTTTTAGTTTCAAAATTAAAAATTGCAATTTAATTGACATGAATGGCTTCCTAAAAGTTGGGACATAAATTGGTTTTTGGAGAGAGAAAGGAAATTTCTATGATTTTTGAGAAAAATAAAAACGATTTTCTTCTTAATTTTTCTTCTTCAAATCTTTGATTGTTGATAAGGAAAATAATTCACGATCTATTTTTTCCATATTGATAATTCTGAGGGTAAAAAATTTTAGCTCAAATATTCTCTCACATTTTATTTCCACCATTGATGATCATTTTGAAGCTTTTTAATATGTGATATTTTGTGTATTTTTATATTTTAATTTGTATATTTTGATGTTATTTCAAGTTTTCTACATGAAAATCATATCATACTATGTAAAATCACATGAAATAGTGTTGTTTTTTTTATGTAAATTTGAGAAAAGAAAATAAAAAATCGTTTACTGTGTTGCTTCATCTCCTTGGCCACAAGGGGCGAGAAGGAGATGCAGGGCAGCTTGCCTAACCCTCGTGGCTAGGCCGCCACTCAACCCTTTTTTCATCTTTTATTACATTTTGCTCCATTTTGTTCCGTTTTCGATCTTTTTCGATCCATTTTCGCGTGATATGCGTTCTTTTGTATGATTTTAATATTATTTTATCAATATTTATTTATTTTTATTATTTTATTTATTTTAATTGATTTTTAGATTTATTTACTAACATTAGTTTTTATTTTATTTTTATTATCTACAAATCTTATTTTTTTCCTTGTGTGAGAATTTTCACTAGCAAATGGGGGGATCCATGGAGATTCTGTAACACCCCTTACCTATACGTAGGGAGCTTCTTCCCTCAAAGAGGAAGAAGGACCCCGATAGGTGAGGGTTATCACGCAAAAACCTCAAACCAAGCAGATGAACTTCTTCCCTCAAAGAGGAAGAAGGACCCCGATAGGTGAGGGTTGTCACGCAAAAACCTCAAACCAAGCAGATGAAATTTCAAAACATACATTCAAAGCGGTTAAAAAAAAAATTCTTAAAACAATAGACAAGGGCTGAAAACAAAAGTACAATATTATTAATTTATTACATATCAAAATACAAAAGTGTCGTAGCACAAGAGATCACATACACATCTGATACCAAACCAACTTACAAAAGTAGCGTTTACATCATGAGTCCTCATTACAAAATCATAAAGCTAAAACATATACAAAAGGTACAATCCTATACTATAAAATCTCTCTCCTGGTTGTGTTGGCCCTGCTGAAACGAATCACCCTGCCCAAAACTCCAACATCTTCCACACCAGCACGGATGAAACTAAGCGAATACGCTTAGTGGGGAAAACACAACGAAAAACGACCACTCACAGTGGACGTTTAAACAAATCACATACATAGAGAACATACTGAAATCAGTACTTAAAACAGATCATCATATTCAAGATAATAATATTTTTCATCAAACAAACATTTATACTGAACTAAATTATAACACATCATTTCAATAAACCTGCTTATTCAAAAGAGTGGATAGCGAGTAACGCATAGTCATTCAAAACGCATGGATACCCGAGGGTATCAAAAATTATTCTTTTATTTTAAATTCAAACACTTTCGCATGGAATTTTAAACAAGATTCAAGTTAAAAGGTATCACGAGGATCTGAACAGGGATCTGATCAGGGTCCAGAATGCATACGCATGGCTGCAGCTAACTGAACTCTATAGGCATGCCTATTTATCCACTTATTGACTTTTGCAGGTCAAGCATAATTCATTCAATTTACATTCATATAATTCATAAAATTGTCCAGGTATAACAATAAAAGCATCACAAGGTTGAAAATTAAACATTAAAAACATAAAAAGAAAACTAAATTTTTGAAGCCAGGAGGTGTTGCGCTTGCGATAGAGGTGAAGATTTGCCCCAAGTCGAGGTCGCAACAGTCCTCGTGCTCGCGCAGGGACAGAAACATACCTCACTGTCGTGCTCGTGACAGTCATCGCGCTCGCGACAGTGAGCGGCTAGCATAAGCTATCGCTCTCGAGCGCAGGCGCGCGCTCGCGACAGGAGACTGTCCACAACCGCTCGGCAACCGAGCACTCTATCGCGCTCGCGACATACGTCGCGCTCACGATAGAGAGCTCTCGCTGCGACCATTCGACAGTCCAGCCTCGGCGCGCATGAAGGTTGAAATCTCCGAGCTCTATCGCGACAGTGTCGCGCTCGCAACAGGGTTGCGATTTCTAGCCCTTACGCGAGAAACCTACAGAATTCCACTTCCAAAATTCACCCAAACCGTCAATTGGCTTCAAAACACAACCCCACTCAAATAGATCATTCACAACACCTTAAACCACCTAAAACTCAACTTATAAACCAATTACCATCATCAAACATACAATTTACAAGATCAAATTCTAGAATTTACTAAACCAGCAATTTCTCATAGAATTTCTTACAAACTCATGCTATAGCTCAATTCTTCACCAATTATGCATCTTAACCCAAAATAATCAATATCCATAATAATTAAATACAAATACCCACAATATACCCCATTAATTTCAACCATAAACACAAAACGCAAAAATCACACAAAACACATCAAAACCGCAAACATTCCCAAACCTCAAATACTTGAACTCTAATCACGGGCTTCGCTTCCAGTTGCTATTTTCTTGCCTTTGTGTTCTCTCTAGGAGGGATCTCTGAGAAAAAACATCCATTACACAAGTTTCAAAATTCTAACCCCAAAATATACCCAAATACTCAAATTAATCAAATTAAAAAGAATAAGAGGATGGGGAAGAATAATAAGCTATTACTCACCTAGATCAACTTAGGATTAACCAAAACTCACCCCAATTGCAACTAGAGGGGAAGGATTACAAGAAAAGAAAGAAGTAAAGAAGAAGAGGAAGAAAGAAGAAGAAGAACGGGAAAGAAAGGAGGAAACGGGAAAAAGAGAAGGAAAAAGCTGATTCTCTCTCCTCTCTCCTCATTATAAATACTCCCCCACTTGCCACATGGCAACCTCCTATAGGAAGATTACCCCAAGGCACACCCAACAACCATCCACTTACCTACACCCAATGCCAACCTCACTTATACACACCCTAGTCCCTTACACACACTCACACCCAAGCAAAATCCCATAATTACATAATACTTAAATTAAACCATACACATACACCAAATAACACATGCCAAACTTGAACACACACACAGTCACACACACACCATGCTCAAATTACCAGGGTGGGAACGGGGCGTTACAGATTCGGAGGCATCTTTGGGTTTGATTTGTCATGTATTTTTATTATTTTTTATTATGTTATTTTTTTATTCAATTATTTAGTTTAGCTTATAATAAATTTATTTTATTTTATGCACGTTAAAAATAAAATCACAAAAAATATTTTTGTTAACAAATTGGATTTTTTCCAATAAAATAGAACTAATGTCCTAATTTCAATCAATAAAATATCACTTTTAAATGAGAGTTAATTTTTCTCAAAATGGGATCACTCATCCCGATTTTCTTAATAATGCCTAAAAATAACTCTTCAATTTTTTAGTGTGCATGAAAAAACCAATGTTTCTATTTCAAATAATACCCCGAAATGAGTTTTATTTATGTTACTTTAGTTTTATTTTAAGAGATTGTATTTTTGCCCAAGATTTTAATTTTACATTTTGGGGGATTGTATTTTTGTCCTAATTTTATCTTTTAATTTATTTTTGTAGTTTATTTTATTATCTTACCGCTTTCTTTTCAATGCTTAATATGCGCTTAAATTTTAATGCATGACATGTGAGAAAAATGAAAATTTAATATTAAAAACTCATTTATAATTAATCAATGCATTAATAAGAGTGAAGTTCCGAATTTTTCTCTAGTTTAGACCCCAGAGGTTAGATGAACTTTTCCAATTTCAAATTGGATTGCGACTCCAAAATACCTCAAACGTGTCTAAAGGTTTCATGAGATTTGATGAACTTTTTCAATGTTCTATTGGACAGAAATTCTAAAATATCTCATGTTACTCAAAATTTAGACGCGATTCTCTCGAACCTTAAAAGCGAGCCCGCGGGAAACATGCGGGTTCGGCGTACATCACGCCATTTTAACTGAGATATGAACATATAAATATGAGAATGAATTATATATCTGTGTGCAACCATAACAATGATTGGTAAATGAAGAGCACTTCAATTTCAAACAAAACGCATTTAAACATCGTGATAAAGTCAACTTTTTTTTATCATGCAAACATTAACAATAACTTAGTTTAGCCATCTCATATCCGCCTCTCCCTCACTCTCTTTTCTATATTGATTTAAAATGGATTGGATCATGAGATAAGCACATAAACCGATATGATTTGGTAAAAAAAAATTGTTCTGTCTACTGTATTTCTTGAAGGAATTTTTTACTAATTTAATTGTGTATTCTGTAAACCAAGTGCATAGAAATCTCTTCAAATATGAATCAAATAAAAGACTCTAAAGCATCTGTTAATTTGCCTTGTTTAAGCAAAGAAAAATTGAGTAAAACCAGAGAAAAAATTAATCATGACTGGATTTATTATACTAGAGAAATTAAATATCAATTAAATGTTATATCCATCGCCATTCTGCTCAAGCTGCACATAAATCCCATTAAAATAAGCAAAATGAAGAAACGGTAAGGCATTTTTAACTTAATAAGTCAATATGAAAATGCTTAAGTCAATATGAAAATGCAAAATTGTCTAAGAATCAAAATAAAATACTAAATCTAAAGTCTAAAACACCAAGGAAACCATGTGAGAAATACACATTAGGAAATGAAAAACTAAAATTAGTATAAAGTAAAAATCTGGGAGTTACAAATAGTCTTTCATTTTATCAGCAACCAAATAGAAAATTTCAAAAACTTATTACGGCGCCAAGATTGCACTATACCACTTCAAGGTTAACCATCATAAAACAACAGAAGAAAAACTCATCAAAACACTACAAAAAAATCCAAATTAGCAACGGACACTTTTCCGTTGCTAATTAGCGACGGATTTACAACGAAATTCAGAATTAGTCGTGAAAAACTATTTTTTCAATTTTAGCGACGGAATAGTGATGGAAATAAAGAAACAGTCGCTAAATTTTGGCAGCAATTTATGGCGCATTTTTTGCGACTATTTAGCGACATAAAAATCCGTCGCTAATTTTTGCAAGTAATTTAGCAACTAAAAAATCCGTCGCTAAAATAGCAACGGCAATATTAGTTGCTAAATTTGGAGGCAATTTTAGCGACTTTATTTGCGACGCATTTAACGACTAAACTTGTTGTCACTAAACACACTTGAGTTAGCGACGGAATAGTGACTCATATTTCCATCACTAAAAAAATTTTCAAATTTTTTAAATATAAAAATAATTTTCGAAAATTAAAGTGATATTTTAATTAGCGGTAGAATAATCCGTTCCTATTTCGTCGGTAAAATTGATTATAATATTAATAAAAATATGCATATATACTTACAATTATTAATTATTTTTAATATTTTTGCTTTACACATGAAATTATATTGAAATTTATTCCCTTTACTAATTCCGATAAGATTAATATTTAATCTTGAAAATATATAATTAAAACAATTATAAACAAAATTTAATAAATTTTTTAGTACTTTCAATGATTAAAATAAATTTTTTAATTATATTTTTTACACTACAAGAAAAACTTAAATTAATGACTAAAATAGACAAGTAAACGATAATAATAAATAAATGCAAGTATATGTAAATAGACAAGTAAATAATAATATTAAATAAACGTATATACATGTACATAAATAAACAAACAAATAAATTAAGAAAGATAACTAAATGTATAACTATAAATTTTAAATAATGTCATTAGATACATTTTAAGGATCAAAATTTATATGATTTATGGATTTGAGAATTTGGTTAATTGGCTCAAGATAATAAATAAATAAACAAATAAAAAAAACAAAACACACAAAATAAAAAAGGCAAAACGGGTACAGCACACAAAAGAAAAATAAAACAATAAAAATGGGAACACACACAGAAAGGGCGAGGGAAAGTGGAGAGCGCAGGGGGAGGGGAGAGGGCGCACCGGTGTCGGCGACAACCCGGCGTCCGCTCGCCACCGCTACCAGCCATGCCGTTTCTATCATCGTCTCCGCCATATCTGGCTCCTCTCATTCAGCGTCTCTCCATCCAAGCTGAAGCTCCTCCCTCCCGTTTCGGCCATCTACGGTGACTGGTGGCTACACACAAGGCGATGGAGAATTTCTGCCGACGAGGCAAGTCTTTCGGTGTCCATGGATCATCCTCACTCGTCGACAGCAGGTAGATTGGAGTTGATGAACCCGTGAGCTGTCGACGATGTTTCTGACCAGATGACGAGCTCCTCAGGCTCGTGACCACTGGCGGAGGACTCCTGGCACCTCGAGCTCCATTTCTGCAGTGGCAGTGTCATCACCGGCAAGGCTCCAAAATGTAAGTGATCTACTGAATTTACTTTTGTTTAATTTATTTAATTTATTTTATTGAGATAAGAAGGATTATAAGTATAAATATACTTAAGTTAGTTTGGAAAAATTTAATAAATTTACTTGAACATGAGATAAATTTAAGATTTAGGTTGAAGAATGAAGTGAGTTTGTTAACAGAATTCAGTTATGCCTAATTTGAACTTCGAACTATTTAATTCCTGTGGTTGACTCAAATATTGTTTTTCCATAAATAGAGTAGGATATTTATGGATATTAATTTTAACTTCTGGGTTTTTCTCAATCAGTTTCAGATCAGTGTTAAACTACGCTTTATTGTAAATGGGTTTTCTTTTGGCTTTTGTATTAGCTGAAAGCCCAGGAGCTTTCTTTAGAGTTCTATAGTTATTTATTAGTAAGTGAGTGGTTTTGTTGAATTAAGTGGCTACAAGATATGTTGTTTATTTATTCGTTTTTATCTGTTTTGGGGCTTCAAATATCCTTGATTTTATTGGTTTTTGTTTTTCTTTTCATATTAACTGCATTTCAAAGTTTAGATTCTTAGTTTGCTTGTGTTTTGGATAGAGGGTTTGGTGTTTCCTTTTTTCTTTTTGGCTGTATTGCTCTGTCGATTTTGTAAAAAGTCTACTGGGTTTAGTAAATTTGTGGCGGTTCTATTGGCTCTGGAAGTGGCAGTATGATGATGATTAATGGGTAATAGAGCGATAAATGTTAGTGCACAAAATGATAATAACTCCGTGACCGAGATGCCTATTTTCATTCCTCCAATACCCAATTCCAATCCCATGTAAGTTTCTCTGCTTTGATTTCCTTTTTTATTTTGTGATTTTATATCTTAAATTGAGTGTGGAATTAGTTACAAATCAGGCATAACAACTCAAATTTGAGGCTTTTCACTGTAAGCTTGTTGGGTAAATGCACAAGCAGAGCACATGGCACTCCATTCCTCCCATTTTTGGCACATTTCAATTATTAAGGTAGAGTTTTTTAATTGATAACTTGATTTGGTTGACTCAAAAATTCCCCGTAAATAGATATGAAATAAACTTATTAAATTATATTTAAGATATACTTGACTTTAAGTTGGTAATATGTTTTTGAAAATTTTATATGGTGTAGGTTGAATTATGAATATTTATACAGTATGATGATAATTAATATAGGATATGTTGTTAGAAAATTGAGATTATATTAATTATCCTATTTTTTGATATATAATAATTTGAAAATTTTATTAGGAATTTGTAGATATTGGAGTTTGATGAAATGCTGCTATAAATAACAACATGAAAGGCATGTGCATTATTGGTTGCCGCTTATGAGAAATGATAAAGAGTTTAGAAAGTTATTGTGAAGTTTTAATTTTTTTTTTAGCATATTGTGAAAAATCTTGTTAGTGGTGATTCTAAGTAGCACTATTTAGTTTGAATTAGTGCCTTTTAAGTATTATATAATTTAATGTAGTTCTATGATATTTTATTTTTTAAATTAATAGTATTGTAGTAGCACTATTTAGTTTAAATTAGTATTTTTTAAGTATTGTACAATTTAATATAGTTCTATGATATTATATTTTTTAAATTAATAGTATTGTTAATAATATTGCATAATTATTATTTATATAAATTAAATTTTTGATGTAATAATAATAATAATAATAATAATAATAATAATAATAATAATAATAATAATAATAATAATAATAATAAATTAAATTGAAAATAATAATAAAAAATTTAATAATTTTTGCGGCGGAATAGCAATCGAATTTTTGGTCACTAATATTTTTTTAATATTTACGGCAACTAATTTAGGGGTTATTTAGCGACGAAATATTTTGTTTTTTGCGATCGAATTTGCTGTCGCTATTTTTAGCGACTGTTTTATGTTTTTGTCGCAAAATTCCTTGCGAGAGTCGGATTATAAATGGTTAGTCGTTTTGTCGCTAAAATTCATTAGCGACGGAATTTATGAAATTACCAACGGAATATCCGTCGCTAATTCCTTTTTTTTTTGTAGTGAAAGTAGAGTTGGCATTTGTTTGAGTCATTTTCATAGAGAAGCTAAACAAAATATAAAAAAAAAAAAAAAAGAAAAACAAAATGAATTTTGGATTAGTGAAAACACTAAAGATTTTCAAATATTTTAGTATAGAGATTAAAGAGAGAACAACCTGTGAAGCAAATTTGGAGAGGAGGAGAGTGGCCAGTGGTCACAAAATCGATAGACAATGAAAGTGCTAATGGTCTCGAAATCGAAAGAGAGGAAGAGTTTCCTGGTAATCTGAAAATCGGTAAGAAAGTGAGAGTAGTAGGTAGAGAGATGAAAGGAGGAAACGAAATAGGAAAGTGAGAAAAAGAAAAAGAAATAGGAATATTAAAAATGGTTTTTTGTTTGATATTATATAAAAGCGGCATTTTTGAAGATAAAAATTTATATAAATGAAATTAAGATTTTAAAATATTATATAATTTTTTTTTTTGAAATCAAAATATTGTATAATTGAAATATTGTGGAAAGAGTTTTTTTTTTTGTGTATAATTATATAAAAACCCCTAAATAATACTAGTTATTATTCATATAGAGTAGAGCAAAAAAAAAAATCAGTCCATTAATATCGATTTTTTTAAAGAACTAACCATTAACCTGTCCATCGGTTTCGGATTTTCGGACCGTTTACCCAATATTTTTCGGTTAACTACTACAATTATAAAATATATTCATAAATAAAATTAAAATGTTCAAGATACTTAAAAATTAAAATATTTTTACTATAATATAATATCATTGTTGTTAAAATAAAAATATTTAGTGGATATAAGCAAATTTATTTTTTAAAAATTAATATTTAATAAATAAATAAATTAAACGGTCCATAATCACTTTTAATTAGATAAATTATTATACTTACTAATCGCCAATTAAAAAAATTTAAAAATTTCAAAATAATTAGTATAATAAAAAAAAGTACATGGTTACCCTCAATTAGGATAAATTGTTATATAACTTTTCGAATATATTATAATTTTCATTATTAAAAATTTGATAAATCAATAAATAATAAATATGGACATATTGAACTACTAATAAATTAACTAAAAATTCGGTTTCGGTTCGGTTAACCGGTTACATGAGTCAAAACCATTAACCAGTCCATTGATATCAACTTTTTCAAAACATTAACCATTAATCAGTCCATTATAATCGGTTAATCAGTCAATTGGTTCGGTTTCGAATTTTTTTTTCCATTAACTGAATCCATCGATTTTTTTGCTCATCCCTAATCTCAAGAGCAAAGCCTAAGTACGGTAAGAGTCAATGGGTGGGACTCGCCAATAAGAATAATAAGAATATACTTCGACTTTACCTGATTCATCCATGATCTTGCCAGATTTCAGCTGCCTTATTAATCATATTTAGTGACATTTTGAACATGGGTGTGCATTGGAACCCGGACCCGACCAACTAGCAACTCAAAATTCATATATATACTGTATTCAAACCGACCCTAACTATTATTCAGGACCTGATTCAAATAACCCGAATATATCGGACCCTAACCCGAAAAATCTTGAGCAATCCGAATTTTTTTTTTTTTAAAAAAAAGAAAATGCACTACATATTCTTTATCAAAAACTGTAAAAATACCAAAACCACCAGACTAATGGCAACAAAATCAAATTAAAAGAAGATAAAAAAAGACCCATTTCATATTAAATGGTGATAATAACTCCAAAATTTCGGCGCCGGAGACCTGAACATGTCACCTGAAATCAAAGAACACCAACGGATTTTCGTTATAGGATACTCCGACGATCAAGTTAGCAATCAAGTTGTCTTTCTTTTTGTAAGGAAAAATATTAGGGATGAGCAAAAAAACAGATGGACTTGGTTAATCGAAAAAAAATTCCGAAACCGAACCGATGGAATAGTTAACCGATTGTAATAGACTGGTTAATGGTTAGTGTTTTGAAAAAACCGATATTAATGGACTGGTTAATGGTTTTTAACTCATGTGAATGGTTAACCGAACCGAAACTAAATTTTTAGTTAATTTATTTTTTTTTTAATAATTTATAACAATTTATCCTAACTAAAGGTGATCATGTACTTTTTTTTTTATTATACTAATTATTTTAAAGTTTTTAAGTTTTTTTAATTGGTTATTAGTAAGTATAACAATTTATCTAATTAAAAATGATTATGAAATGGTTAATATATTTATTTATTAAATATTAATTTTTTTAAAAAAATTACTTATATTAACCAAATATTTTTATTTTAATAACAATAATGTTATATTATAGTGAAAAAATTTTAATTTTTAAATATCTTGAACATTTTAATTTTATTATGAATATATTTATAATTATAGTGGTTAACCGAAAAATATTGGGTAACCGATCCGAAAATCCGAAACCGATGGATTGGTTAACCGATGGTAATGGACTGATTAATTGTCTGAAATTTCAAAAAACCGATATTAATGGACTGGTGCTCATGGACCGGTTAACCGACCATACTCACCCCTAAAAAATATGATAGAAAAAGAGATCCCTCTCTAAGGATGGAACATACCTTTTTATAGCCCTCCTCCTTCTTCATAACCGTTGTCCTTTTAATGGGCTTTCATTATGTAACGACCCTCTTAATGGTGTGCTTTTATTGAGTAACGGACGCCTTTATGATGAACCTTTAAAGATCAATGGCTATATTAATAACATTACTGAGCTACCCCTTTACTTCCGAGCTTCTTATAAGCCGAGTTTTCATTCGGGAACCGAGCCTAGCAACATAGGTGACCCAAACTTCAATGAGCGGGCGATAACCGGATTAAGCGTTGACTATAGCTCGGTGCGATAACCGGATTAGGCGCTGACTATAGCTCGGTTATCATAAGTCTCTCCCCCCCCCCCCCCCCCGGCCGCTGAACATGACATTTATGTCATCTAGAGCAACTGGTAATTGGCAATTCAAAAAGTAACTGCCAGGCGCGTGAAGCGCGAAGAACGGGAAATGACGCTTCGTGCAGCGCGAAATGACAGCCAAATGCCAGCGCGCTATCATTGTGGCGCTTTGATACCCGCACTTGCCTTTATGATGCCTGACACTACCCCTTATCTACTGCCACCTGTCCTTTATTCATTGGCTTGCTTCACCTATAAATGGCTTTCAGCTTTTGGGGATTTCGCTCTTCCTCTGCATTTGAACATCTGCACTCCCTATCCTCTTTTGAACATCTGCCTTCTCCCTTTCCTCCTCTTCATCTTTTATCTGTTGATCCCTTAACTGAAATTCATTCTCAATCCTTCCACTCCTTGCCGGTGACAACACTCCGGCACCTGCTATTCCTGATTCACTGTCAGAATCAACCACAAAATTTCCAGGTTTGTTTCTTCTCTCTCTTTTTCCAACATGAGCGCCTCTGAGAATTCTACTGAGAGAGTGAGGATAGAAGAAGGTCTCGTCGCCCAAAGTTCCTCCGATTCTCCTGGCCCCCTCCCACAGTCAACGGAAGGGAAGAAAGAACCACGCCGATTTCCCAGAGTGGGGAGCATAAGTTCCACCCTAAAATCCACTGACATGGCACCGCTGCGAGAAAGGTTCGGGATTCCCTATGAATATGAAGTCCGTACTGCTAGTGCTTCTCTTAGGGCCAATGCCCATTTCCAGGGAAAGAAGACGATAGTTGTTTATGAGGTGGACTTTGAGGCCGGGGTGAATCTTCCTCTGACGGCCTTCGAATTAGAAGTATTGAATTATTATGACATGACCATCGGTCAGCTCCACCCAAATGCCTGGCGCACTTTTTCCGCATTGCAAATATGGTCTGCCGAGAATGATATAGATCTCACTCTTAGCCTTTTCCGAGCAACTCACAACGTTGGGCTCCGAGCTAACGGAGAAGACCACAACTATATCCAGTCTCGTTCTGGCTATGGGGTGTTTGTTGGGAACCCGGAGTCATTAAAAAAGTGGAAAGATCGATTTTTTGTAATAAAGAGTGACAAAGACTTCCCTTTCCGAACTCAATGGGGTCGATTCGTGAATCGGAATGACAATCCCCTACTGCTCAGCGAGGATGAGGAACGAACCCTGGCTCGATGGAGGGATTTGGCCAAGGAGAAAGTTGACATTAACTTGTAGCTCCAGTGTGTCATACCACCAATACCCCAAAGATCGAGCTCTAAAAGAAAGGGTAATCTTCACTTCTTTTCCTTGGATGCTGATCCGTCTCTTAATGTTTGCTTTTTTGCAGCTATGAAGAACACAAACCCAAGCGTGGCTGAGCTAATCCGCGCCAAGAAGAAACAAAAGATCGGAGGCGCTGGAACTTCTACGACTGCTCCAAGCATCGGCCCAAGTGAAGGTATTCCCGACCCTATATTTGCTAGGGCTAGTGAAGTTCTTCCGATAACTGCTCCATGCCTGAGAGATCCAACAGGGAGCCCGTTGCCCATGGCGCCGCCAGCATCGCCGATAAATGTGTCCAGTACTACTCTTCCTCCCTCAACATTTGCCGGGCATCCTAGCCCAGACCCAGAGAGCACACCTGTGCCGGATCCAAAATCGGTGGTTGAAGAGTTGAGGGCTCTGTCGGATAATGCGCATCAGTTCTGGCAACGACAGGGGAGAGGCTGGTCGAAGGACAATCCGGACTTCAACACCTTTGCTCACCTGATGTCTTACGTTTCTGCCGAGACGGCTCCACTACTTCATCTTGGGGCTAATCAGCTAAGCAGCGTGATAAAGAGACATGAAGTAGAGGTAAATACTTAACGCTTGTGGATTAGAATTAGAAAACCCAAGGCTAATTGCCTGTTTGTGCTCGCAGGGGAGTATGATAATGGGAACCGCTATCGGCAAGATGAATGCGTTGATAAGCCTGCGTAATAAGGCAGAGAAGGAGGCTACTCGGATTAAGCAGGAGCTCGGTTCAATGAAATCTAAGCTTGATGGCGCTGAGAATCGAGCCAAAGAGGCCGAGTTGAAAATGCTCTCCCAATCCAAGGAGGTTACCGAGGCTCGTGATAGAGCTGCCACAGTTGAAGCTCTTTTAAACCAAGAGAGAGAGAGAAACGATGTGCTGCCGAAGCTAGTCTAGCTGAGGTTCAGCAAGCTCGAGAGTCTTGGCTTAAAGAGAAGACCGAGCTAGAGCAGAAGTGTGCTGACCTCCAGTACCGAGTAGCTGATATGGCTGCAGATAAATGTATTACTTTCGGGAGTAAACTGGTTCAGTCAGTTATGGACCGTTATCTGAATATGGATTGGTCCTGGCTAGACGAAATTTATCCCGATGATTGAGAATCCGAGCTGACTTGTAACTTCGCAATCATATATAAAAAAGTGATCTTCTGTTTATATAATTGCATGTGTATGCTTTGTGTTTTTAACCCCGATAGCATGTATCTAGTTGTTAAATGTCCGAGGCTATGCTCGGCAAACAAATCTTGTTATTGATGATGTAGTTGTACCCAGCTTAGAAAATACATATGCTCGTGGCGATCATGCCGAAGTGAGCTTGTAAATAATAAAACAAATGTTCCTGGCTATAACGTCGAACTTAATTACTGAAAATATCTTTTAAGATTAGAGACATTCCAAGAGTGGGGAAGCAATTTTCCCGAGAGGTCCTTTAGCCTGTAGGCGGTCCCATGAACTTCATGCACCATGTAGGGACCTTCCCAATTTGGACTTAGCTTTCCGACCCCAGCCACCGTTTGAGCCGCAACGATTTTTTTGAGCACTAACTGTCCGACCTGAAAAGATCGAGGCTTTAAGTGGCGATCATGATATGAAGACATCTTCTGCTTATACATCGCAGATTGCATCTGGGCGGATTCTCAAATTTCCTCCGACCGATCTAGGTGGTATAGAAGAGAGGCTTCATTCTCGGTAGCATCATATGAAGAAGTTCGAGTACTGGGAAGTCCGACCTCGCATGGAATGGCAGCCTCTGTCCCATACGTTAATGAGAAAGGGGTGTGACCAGCAGCTGCTCTAGGGGAGGTTCGATATGCCCAGAGTACATGAGGGAGTTCGTCCACCCAAAGGCCTTTAGCATCATTCAGCCTCTTTTTTAGACCAGCAAAGAGAGTTCGATTTGTGACCTCGGTCATTCCATTTGACTGAGGATGATATACCGAGGTAAAGCACAACTGTATGTTGAGATCCGCGTAGTAACTTGTGAAGGAAGTACAATTGAACTGTTTGCCATTATCTGATATGAAAGTGTACGGAATACCGAACCTTATTATTATAGCCTTCTGAACAAACTTAACGATATTCGCCGTAGTGATTGTAGCTAGGGGCTCGGCCTCCACCCACTTCGTGAAATGATCCACTGCTACTACCAAGAACTTTCGCTGACCAGTGGCCAGTGGAAAAGGGCCGAGGATATCTATTCCCCACTGTGCAAATGGCCAGGGGCTGTGAAAGGGCACCTGTGGAGCTGCTCGGCGATGCAGTAAGTTACCAAACTGCTGGCATTTGTCACACTTGTGAACAAGATCTTTGGCATCTCTCTCCATCGTGGGCCAATAGTAGCCTTGTAATAAAGCTTTTCGAGCAATTGTTTGTGCACCTTCATGAGCCCCACAAATACCTTCATGGATTTCTCGAAGTACATAATTGCCTTCTTCAGTGCTTAAGCATTGATTCCACGGATGCGAAAATGACCGCTTGTATAGTTTATCTTCTAAGATAGCATACATACTGGACCTCCTGACTATCTTTCGAGCCTCAACCGTATTCTCCAGTAGCAATCCCGAGGCCAAATACTGATATATCGGCAATTGCTAACCCTCCATTGGCTCGTTCAACTGTACCCTGTATGTTTCATACGCTGGGGAAGTTATTACCGTCCATATGATGTCTGTCGAAGTCACCATGTCCAAACTGGAAGCCTATTTAGCCAAGGAATCTGCCCCCTGATTCTCAATTCGAGGAATCTGCTCTATTGACCATGCACATCCCTTCTTCTCCAACTGGGATAACAGCAGGGCGACTAACTCCTTGTACCGAACCATGGTGTTCTCTTTAGCCTCGAACTTGCCCAGCGACTGGCTCACCACCAGCTGTGAATCAGAAAAGACGACCAAGAAATCTAGCCTGACTTCCAAAGCGAGCTGTAATCTGTAACATAGAGCCTCATACTCCGCGACATTGTTAGAAGCTGGGAACGCTATGTGAGCCATTCCTCTAATGTGTATCTTATCGGGCCCTTTTAGCACTACTCCGACGCCTGCCCCTTCTGACGAGGATGCCCCATCAACGAATAACTTCCAACATCTGACAACGGGCTCTGGAGGTGGAGCATGAAGCTCAGCCACAAAATCTGCCAGGACTTGAGCTTTCATGGCTTGGCGAGATTCATACCTAACATCCAACTCCCCCAACCGAGCTGCCGACTCCGTGAGCTGACCGGACGCCTCTGGTCTTTGGAGTATCTTCCTAAGATTAGTGTTGGTCTGAACTACTACCGTGTGTGCTAGAAAATAAGGCCGCAGCTTTATTGCTGTGGCAATCAATGAGAACGCCAATTGCTCTAAGATCGGATAGTTGAGTTCAGCCCCTCTCAACACTTTGCCGACATAATAAATGGGGAACTGCTGGGTGCCCTCTTCTCTGATGAGAACCGAGTCGACTACCCCTGGGTTGACTGCCAGATATAAGTAGAGGACTTCACCCGGTTACGGCCTACTCAGCAATGGTGGCGCGCTGAGAAACTGTTTTAGCTCCCCAAAAGCTTGCTGGCAATCCAAGCCCCACTCAAATTTCTTCAAATTCTTAAGCGTTTTGTAGAAGGGAAGACAACGCTTAGCCGAACAGGAGATAAACCTGCCCAAGGCTGTCACCTTGCCATTGAGCTTCTACACGTGTCTAATGGATTTCGGAGGTTCCATCTGTAAAATGGCTTGAATCTTGGCTGGGTTGGCTTCTATGCCCCTTTTCGAAATCATGAAACCCAAAAACTTGCCTGACTGTACTCCAAAAGCACACTTCTCCAGATTGAGTTTTAAGCCAAACTGCCTCAGAGTTTTGAAGGTTTCTTTAAGCTCGGTTGGGAGATCTCGAAAGGATTTCCCCTTGGCGATCATGTCATCTACATATACCTCCATGTTTCTCCCGAGCTGATTAGCAAACAACTTGTTCATCAATCTCTGATATGTAGCACCTACATTCTTCAATCCGAACGGCATCACTCGGTAACAATATGTGGCCTGATGTGTAATAAATGTTGTCTTTTCCTCATCCTCTGGGTTCATTGGTATCTAGTAATACACAGATGAAGCATCCAAGAAGGCATACTCCTCAAATCTTGCCGTTGAATCAACAAGGAGGTCGATATTTGGCAAAGGGTAGCTGTCTTTAGGATAGGCCTTGTTGAGGTCCGTGAAATCTACACACATCCGCCACTTGCAATTGGCCTTCTTTACCAGGACTACATTGGACAGCCAATCCGGATATAAAACTTCCCGAATGAATTGATTCTTGAGCAATACCTCCGTTTCTTGTGTCATTGCTATCTGCCTTTCTAGGGCATGATTCCGCTTCTTCTGCTTGACAGGCTTGATGCTCAGTTTGATATTCAAAGAGTGGCACATAACATCTGCAGAAATTCCCTTGATATCTGAGGGCTCCCAAGCGAACACATCTACACACTCTTGTAGGACTGCAATAAGTGCCCATAATTCCTCCGCTGCTTTGCTTGCCCCAATCTTCATTCTCCATCCTGGGACTATCTCCATTTCTACTAATGAATCAACTGGCTCCGCTTTCCTCTCTTCTCCCATAGAGACATCTAGAGAATCCAATGGCAGGGCCTGATTGGCATCTTTCAACATCGTAACATACGTTTCCCGGGCTGCTCTTTGACTCCCTCGTAGTACTGCCACACCCCTAGAGGTGGGCACCTTGAGTAATAGCTTTCGCATAGATATGTATGCATCCACCTCTGCTAATAATGGTCTTCCGAAGATAAAGTTGTATGCCAATGGGATATCCACAACCATGAAGCAGCAGCTGCAGGTCTGGGTTACTTCATCATCTCCGAGCTCTAGTGACAGTTTAACTGACCCTTCTACCTTAACTAGCTGACCCAATATCCCAATGAGTGGGGCGGACACTGGCTCCAAGATGTTGTCTGACATCTTCAAGGCCTTGAATGCCTGCAGGGTAATAAGATTGACAGCACTACCTGTGTCCACAAGAATACGTTGGACCAGGTAGTTTTGGACTATCGCCTCCACCACCAAAGAATCTGTGTGCGGTTGCTTGACATGACCATCATCCGAGTTGGAAAATTTCACCTCATAACCTGCTGGTGGTGGTTTGGAGTCCACAGAGAACACTTCCTTCGCCTTCCTCTTTTGAGAATCCTCAAAGATGTCATAATGCTTCCCCCCTGCAATAACATGTATGACTCCAGCTGGAGCTTTTTTGCTAGTGCTCGGCCAGTTATCCTGACGTCGAGGAGATCGGGATCTATCTCTAGCTCGTTCCTCCTTTATGAACTGTGCGAGCTTCCCTTTTCTGAGCAAGAACTCTATCTCCCTTTTGAGCTGATTACAATCATTTGTTTCATGGCCCTTGTCCCTATGAAATGCACAATAGAGGTCCTGATTCCTACCAGAACCCTCCCTCATGGGTCTGGGCCAGTTCACCTTGTCATGCTCTTTCATCCACTTCAGAATCTGTGCCCTGGATGCATTCAATGGTGTCCACTTGTCTTCTCTCTGTTCTGTGGATCTTGACGAAACTACGTAAGCCCGATGTGAACTTCCCGAACCACGGCCCCTCATGTCATTCCTCCCGGTGTTCCGGTCATGCATCGATCTGTGCAAATCACAATTTGTATCTTCATAGAGTGAGCTATTTCGGAATTGTCTGGCTTCATCCATCCGGATATATTTATGAGCCCGGGACATTAGCTCAGTAAAGTCACCTGGGGGTTTTTTGCAGAGGGAATCGCTGAAATCCTGGCACCGAGTACTCCGTATGAGAGCATTATTGGCCACCTCCAGGTTCAAGTCCTGAATGTCCATTGCTACCGAGTTAAACCTCTAAACGTAGGCCCGCAAAGTCTCTCCCTTGTCCTGCCGAACCAAATTGAGATCCGCAAAAACCTTTGTGAGTCTGATAGCAGCCACAAATTTGGGGATTCAAGACATCCCTTAACAAGAAAGGAACTACTCACTCATAATGGAAATAAAAACTGAATTAAATAGAGAGAAGTTGATATTACCCATTTGAGATCTGAAAATGAAATTCTTACAATAATAAAATTGATGTTCTTCCCGTTCAATCTGTTCTCAAAACTTCAAAAATAAATAATAACCTCCCACTATCACTGATTATTCAATCCAGATTTAAAAATAACAACAACTTAAATTAAATTCTCAAACTATATGAAAAATCTAAATCTTAAGTTACAGAAAATAAATATCCCCTCCTTGTTTCCAAAAATTCAATCGACCCCTTTTCTGTCTAACTTCAGTCCCTAAATAACCGTTCAAAGTTCAAAGTCAAAAGGTGGCCTTCAAAATCTTTGATTTTGTGCAGATTTGGTTCACGAATAGGTTACACGGCGGTATGAGAGTCTCTCACCGCCGTGTAACTTGCCTCTGGTCAACAATCTTGACATTTTGCTCCCCTTGTCCAGTGCCGCAATTGTTGGGATTTTTACGCCTCACATGGCGGTATGAGAATTCCATACCGCCGTGTAGCTACTTACGTAAGTGATGATTCCCGTGGTACACGGCGGTATGGATGTTCCTTACCGCCGTGTAAGTCCTTTCAATTGCATTGTGACATTTTCGTGGTACACGGGGGTATGGATGTTCTTTATCGCCGTGTAAGCTTCCTAAAATCTCCAAAATCAACACAAAATTTCACTTTAGTATCTCAGATAATATCTAACAAAACTTTAAAAAATTATATTGAAATAGGAACTTTTAAACTCAAAAATAAGCTGGAAATTCATATAAAAACAACATATATTTTGAACTTATCAAAATACCCCACACTTAGCTTTTGCTCGTCCTCGAGTAAAATACCTCTTCAATTCCAACTGTCTTAATTTTCAAGCAAGAAAACGGAAATTTAAAACACCAAGAGAACACTTAGTAAATTCCACTTGAGAGCAATTCTTACTTAAACAAAACTCAAAAGAAGAAAATACAATTAAATTTCCAGTGTGTGTGTGCAAAGGCCAAAACCAAAGTTTTAATAAGTTTCAAAATTAAAATTCCAGCACCAATCAATCAATAACCAAATGAGTCAGTACATGAATGCACTTCTGGTTTCTTTCTTGAAACACTAGAAACACCATAGGCCTCTCCTTTAGTACCGGAACCCGAAGGTCATCTCCACTGAACAAATCAAGACATAAACATGATCATTAGGTCTTAAACAGGTTGTAATGCAAGGTTCGACCGGTGATGGCTAACAAGGAAAGTTTAGGAAATCAACAAAGATTCAGCCACTCTACCGACTATTACCGCTATCCAGTAAAATTTTTCCATAACCTATTTCCAAATTAACCACAGTTGCCAAGACTTAGCTATTTCCCACAATGAAAAATTTTGCATCACAAGAAAATGAGAAGATGAAATTTTCTTTTCCAAACCCAACCATCCAAGAATATGAGCATATTATTTTTCAATAGAAGGTACCCCACACTTGAATTTTTCTATAGACTTTATTTATATATATATATATATATATATATATATATATATATATATATATATATATATATATATATATATATATATATATATATATATATATATATATTTTAAATAGAGAGATACAGTAAATCCAGCTCAATGATATACTCACAACTTCTACTATTGTACCCTATTTTTACTCCAAAAAGAAAAAGAATTTAACACCATACTAAGCAATATCCCAGAATTCCACAATTCTTCTTATACTTACTAATTTTTTTAACCATCAACACCTTTATTTTTCAACTTCCAATGTTCTCCCAACCCAATTCTAGAGTGGCCAATTCTTAGAAAGGATAGGTAAAAGCATTTAAGTTAAATGGTATATTAAGAGTGTAACAAGAAAAATTGTATAGTACGCTTTTAGCATACCAAATTAGCTCAACGGGGTTATCAATGGAAAATTACTTCAATAGGTAGGAAAGTTTATTTAAGATAGCTTAAACAAAAATAATGCCTAAATCATGTCAAAATTCATGCCTTAATTGCTATATTGTTTTGAAGGGCAATGAGGAAGGTTCTAGTGCTCTAAAGACTTTCTGATCAAGAGATTTCATGACTGATTTTTCTTGTCTTGTAAAAAAAAAAACTGGCCTAAGTGCAAAATTTTGGAAATATTAATTGTATGCTCTAGTTTGAACAATGTTAGGAAGAAAAATTCTTAAACAGAAACTTACTCTCTTGCTAACTAAATGCTCTGAATAACTTTTTCAAGATTGAAAATTAAGTTGGAATAATCAAATTAAAAGTTTGTTAAACTAATCATGAGGAAAATTAATAAGTTCAAATCAACCACAACACAACTCAAGTAAACTACAGCCAGAAACACATAAAATAAAACAAGAAACACAAATTATGAAAACAAAATGCACAAGCGTAAATAGATCACAACTAATATCTAAAATGCTGAAAATTAAACCAAAGTAGAATTAGACTAGAGTACTGCAGGGTTAGACAATATCAAGTTATACCACTTACCCCACACTTAAAAACTTGTTGTCCCAAGCAAGTAAACAAAACAAAAAAAAAAAAGAACTAAAAATAAAAAGTAAAAAGTCATGAGTGAACAGAATAGTTAATCAGAAAAACTCCCAGAAATTTATGTCACTCATTGTGGAGGCGGTGGTGGAGGAAAGCGATCCATCATGGTCCGGTAAAAATGCTCCTGCTCCTCTCTCGAAAGAGCTACCGAACGCTCCAGTCGCGCCAAACTCTGTGCCTGCAGGGCCAGCTGCTGCTCATGCATATCTAAGCGTCCCATAAGCTGAACATGTTCAGTATGGGTATCCTCCATAAAGCTCTCCCACTGATCTAATCGAGAATTAATCTGAGCCTGCCCAGTCTGCAAAGCCTCAAAATGGGCAGTAAACTGGGAGAAGTCATAGGCTGGCATACCTGGTGCGGGTCCTGCAGCAGCTGCACCTGCAGCCTCCTCTGGCTGCTCAGCCCCTTCCACTGGCAACTGAACTCGACCCCTTTCAATGAGGTGCAAGTATTCTTCCCTTGTGGACAGTCTGACTTGATCATGAAAATGATGATCATCCACAATGATCCTCAAATTCTTCAGCATCTTGAAGTCTATTAAATTACTATCTCCCAAATCTGGCCCCAATGAGCGAAGGCCTACTCTCTTAGCCAAAACTGTGACCACCCATCCGATCGCGATCTTCTTTACTTTCCTGGGATTACCCTGCAAGTCCTCAAATTTCTTCCATAAGAAATAGGCTCCATTCAATCGGATCTGGTGGATCATGCAATGTAAAAATAATGCCTCAGCCTGGTTCACCACGCCAGCAGCTTCAATGTGTCCATAAAAAGAGAGGGCAAAAAATCTGTGCAGAATCCGCAATGCATGATCTCGAAGGTGATGCGCCTTTGATTGCCCAGTGACATATCGGGTAGCCGTGACTAGATCTCGAATTGATTCCCAAATAGTTTGTTTATCCAAGTCTGGCACATAGCGAGCTCCATCCAATGGAAAACCCAAGGCATCTGCGAACTCATTGAAGGTCAGTGTGTGTTTTCTCTTGTTTAACCAAAATGTTACCTCTCCGGGGTCTTCCTCATCGTCATTATCAATCTTGCAATCTACGGTGGCTAGGAAATCAATTCATTTTTCTGAAAAAAATCTGTCCACCCTATCCCAGCAATCAATTCATTGATTTCTTCATTTATCCCCAAGCTCTGTAGTGACTCAACATCTAGAAAGGTGGAGGGTAGGAAGGTTGCCTCTGTTAGGCATTGGTATGCGGTGTGGCACCCGGTTGGGACCCACGAGGGTATTGAGCTATCCTGTGAAGACGATGCCTGGTTTGTTCTAGATCGTTTTGGAGCCACTGCATCAATAGATAAACACAATTAGGAGGGACTAACAAAAGCTTAAATTTTCAACAAAATAGTAGGCTAGCCGAAATTTAACTAAAAACAATTTGCAGAACATTAAGACTTCAATGCCACAATGATTATCTTTAACAAGGACAAAGGCCAGCACTTATGATAACAATGTACCCCCTAGTTCCCTTAGCAGCAAATGCACAAAAGAGATAGAATGGAAAAATCACAGCATTCGCATTGCATCATCTTACCGCCATATAGTTCACATTCTTAAATGTTCTCAAATGTTATTCACAGCATGAGACAAATATATGGCATGGTATAGATTTCCCAATGATGACAGAAACTATCTAACATAGAAGGGTTGAAAATCACTCATTCAGGCAATTTGTCAAACACCTGGTGGGCACCAATATTTGTGGATAAAAACAGCATCTCTCAATCAATTGTTGCCCACAATCTTTTCAATTATCATCAAGAAATCCATCTATTAACCAACGCAACATGATTTAAAGGAATAAAACACTAATTAAATTACCAATTTAGGGCAGAACATACACATTAACCAAATACGTATAATTCCAGCCACAAACCTAAAAAATTTTAACAAACCCAGCAACAAATCCATAGAATTCGACATCAATCTAGCCAACAATTCCAAATTAAGACACAAAATCTAACCATTAATTGAAAATTAACACATAAAATCCACTTATTTCTTAAAGAAAGAATTAATTAAGAGAAAAGGAAATGAAAAATACCTAAACCCTAGAACAACAGAGAAACCAAATTAAAAAGAAGAAACGAAAAATAAGAAGAAAAAAAATGAAGGGAACTTACTTGAATTGAAGGAATGCTGATTAGATGTGCAAAAGATGCTCTTGAATTGTGTTTAAACCAAATGAAAAACAAGGAATTTCAAAAATTGTGGGTATCGGGTAGAGATAGGCGAGAGAGGGAAATTTTGTGTTTAAAAATTGTCAAAAAGAAACTGGTGGCTTGGGATTTAAAAACAGGGTATTTCGTTTTACACGGCGGTATGGACATACCATACCGCCGTGTAAAACGCTACTGGAATCGACATTTTTTTTTAAAAAAAATCACGAGTTATACGGCGGTATGTGACTACCATACCGCCGTGTAAAACGCTACTGAAATCAGGTATGAAAATGCACGATTCACACAGCGGTATGAGGATTCCTCACCGCCGTGTAAAACGAGTTTTTTAGAAAAACTTAACCTTTAACATGCAACAATTACACCAAAAACTCCAAAACGTTCTACACTATTTTAAAAAATTAATAAACCACTAAATAAAAATACAAATGACCTAAAAATTGAATTTTACTAGAACTTCACAAATTTAAAACAAAAGAGGATAAGATGAGAAATTATTTTAGTTCTGATTTTGAGTCTCAGCTAGACTTTGAATTTACCTCACTTAGCGTCGAAAATAATGATTACCGCTGCCAATTCAGCGCGGTTCTCAAAATACGGTTTTAATCGATGGCCATTTACCTTGAATTCCTCACTCCCAGGTTGTTTTCTGATCGTGATAGCTCCGAAGTCAGTTACACTTACCACTTCAAATGGTCCCATCCATCGCGACTTCAATTTTCTATGAAACAACCTTAATCGACTATTGTACAATAGGACTTTCATACCTGGAGTGAATTCCTTTCTGATCAGTTTCTTGTCGTGTCATTTCTTCGTATTTTCCTTATACTTCTCTGCTTGTTGGTACAACCAAAAGCGTATTTCTTCCAACTCATTCATCTGGAAAAGTCTTTTTTCACCTGCATTCTTAACATCAAAATTCAGAAATTTAGTTGCCCAATAAGCTTTGTGTTCAAGTTCGACAGGGAGATGGCATGACTTACCATAGACTAACTTAAACGGGGATAAACCTATATGCGTTTTGAATGCTGTTCTATAGGCCCATAAAGCTTCATCCAGCCTCAAATACCAATCCTTCCTAGATGAATTTACAGTTTTTTCTAAAATTGTTTTGAGTTCTCTATTAGAAACCTCAACCTGTCCATTTGCTTGAGCGTGATATGGGGTGGTAATTTTGTGCCTCACACCAAATATTTTTAATAGGGCAGTAAATTGATGATTAACAAAGTGCCTGCCCCCATCACTAATTACGGCCTTTGGCGTGCCAAACCTAGTGAAAATGTTCCTCCTAAGGAATTCTAGTACAATTTTGGCATCGCAAGTCTTAGTAGCTATGGCTTCTACCCACTTACTCACATAGTTCACAGCTACTAATATATACTCAAACCCAAAAGATATTGGAAAAGGCCCCATGAAATCTATCCCCCACACATCAAATAATTTCATTTCAAACATATTGTTTAACGGCATTTCATTTTTCTTAGAAATATTTCCTACCCGTTGACATCTATCACATGTTTTCACAAAATTTTGAACATCTTTAAACATGGTAGTCCAATAAAAACCAAAAAATAAAATTTTTGCTACCGTTCGATTTGGCCCATGATGGCCACCAGCTTCCCCACTATGACAAGCCTTAATGATTTCTCCTTTTTCTTCATCTGAAATGCACCTTCTTATTACTTGATCGGCACACAAGCGGAATAAGTACGGGTCGTCCCAAATGTAATATTTGGCATCAGCTCTCAGCTTCTTCCTTTGTTGCCATGTAAAGTCTTTTGTCATAAAGCCTCCTGCAAGAAAGTTGGCTATATTAGCGAACCAAGGAACAGAATTTTCACATGCAAATAAAGCACAGATATGTTCATCAGGAAACAAATCCAAAATTTCCCCTTCTTCAATGTTTTCACTCTCCAATCTCGATAAATGATCTGCTACAAAATTTTTCGCTCCTTTCTTGTCCTTGATTTCCAAATCAAACTCTTGCAATAACAGCACCCATCTAATCAACCTCGGCTTGGATTCTTTTTTGGCAAACAAATGCCTCAAAGCTGCATGGTCTGACCACACCACGATTTTTGCTCCCAGCAAGTATGGTCTGAACTTCTCAAAAGCATACACAATTGCTAGAAGTTATTTCTCAGTGGTTGTGTAGTTAACCTGTGCTCCTGTCAAAGTATGACTGGCATAATAAACTGCACAAAATACTTTATCTCGCCTCTGTCCAAGCACTGCCCCAACTGCAAAATCACTAGCATCACACATTAATTCGAACGGTAAATTCCAATCCGGAGATATAATTACCGGAGCTGAAATTAACCGTTGCTTCAAAGTTTCAAAAGCTAGTATACATTCACTGTCAAAATTAAAAGGAGCATCTTTCATAAGCAATTTGACAAGGGTTTAGCAATTTTTGAAAAATCTTTGATAAAACGACGATAAAAACCTGCATGTCCTAAGAAACTCCTAATGCCCTTTACACTAGTCGGGGGTGGCAACTTCTCTATCACCTCTACCTTGGCCTTGTCGACCTCTATCCCATTTTCAGAAATTTTGTGCCCAAGTACAATGCCTTCTCTCACCATAAAGTGGCATTTTTCCCAATTTAGTACTAAGTTGGTTTTTTCACACCTCCCTAGCACTACATCAAGATGCTCTAAACAATTTTCAAAGTCAGCCCCATAAATAGTGAAATCATCCATAAAAACCTCCATAAATTTCTCTATGAAGCCATGAAAAATAGCCATCATACACCGCTGAAACGTAGCTGGTGCATTACATAATCCGAAAGGCATTCTCCTATAGGCGAATGTGCCATAAGGGCAAGTAAAAGTTGTTTTCTCTTGGTCTTCAGGGGCTATAGGGATTTGTAAATATCCCGAGTACCCATCTAAAAAACAGTAGAACTTATTTCCTGCTAACCTTTTTAACATTTGGTCAATAAATGGCAAGGGGAAATGGTCTTTTCTCGTGGCATTGTTTAACCTTCTGAAATCAATACAAACTCTCCATCCTGTAACAGTACGAGTTGGAATCAATTCATTCAGCTCATTTTTAACCACAGTCATCTCCCCCTTCTTAGGCACGCATTGTACTGGGCTAACCCACTTACTGTCAGAAATAGGATAGATAATACCTGAGTCAAGGAGTTTCAATACCTCCTTCTTTACCACTTCTTGCATTGCCGGATTAAGTCTTCTTTGAGGTTGAGCAACCGGCTTACATTCTTCTTCCATCGGAATTCGGTGTGTGCAGTAACTTGGGTCAATCCCCTTCAAATCTGAGGTTTCCCATCCAATGGCTCCCTTGTGCTTTTTCAGCACTTCAAGCAGCATTTTTTCCTCGATATCTGTCAACAAAGAAGAAATGATCACTGGCTTTTTCTCATTTTCTAAAAATACATATTTTAAATGAGAAGGAAGGGGTTTAAGTTCAGAATTTAAATCCCCCTCTTTTGGTTTAAACTCTTCTTGCTGTACTTTCTCTTTTCCATCTTCTTTTTCTACAGTTGCTATTACTTATCCTTCTCTTTTTTCTTCCAATTTTTCGTCCTCCAATGAATGTATTAAATTCACATCCACTGGATCAGCTCCCAAAACTTTTTCTTGCACTTCCTTTATACACTCATCTACTGCATCCATAAAATAAACAGACTCCTCCACATCACCCATTGGATACTTTTGAGCCTTGTTCATATCCACCACTAATTTCTCATCATTGAATCTCAAGGTGACCGTCTGACCATGTACATCAATCAGCGCCTTTGCTGTATTTAAAAATGGTCTTCCCACAATCAATGGTATCTTCCGATCCTCTTCCATTTCCATTACTACAAAATCTACTGGAAAAATAAATTTCCCCACTTTCACCAATAAATCCTCAATCACTCCTTTGGGTCTCCTTACCGACCTATCTGCAAGTTGGAGTCTCATTCCAGTCTCCTTGAGTTCTCCAAGATTCAGCTTCCTGCAAATAGAATAAGGCATCAAATTTATGCTCGCCCCCAAATCACATAAAGCATTTCCATTAAAATCTTCACCAATTGCACAGGGTAGAGTGAAACTACTTGGATCCTCTAATTTTTCAGGAATTTTGTTCATTATCAATGCACTGCAATTTTCTGTAAGCTGCACAGTTCCATGCCCTTCTAATTTCTTTTTATTAGAACATAATTCTTTCATGAATTTAGCATAGTTAGGCATGTGAGCTAAAGTTTCAGCAAATGGTAGATTAATATGTAGTTTCTTAAACATTTCTAAAAATCTAGCCAATTGCTCATTTTTCTTTTCCTTTTTAGCTATAGCAGGAAATGACAATCTATTGATATCAAGATCCTCTACTCTAGGATTCACTAGACTTTTACCCTTATCATTTTTAGGAGCCTTATCATTAACCTCTACCTCAGAGTTAGGATTACTTACCTCCCGCGTTGGCTCCTCCTTACTTGTGGATTGCGAAGAATTTTTACCTTTGTCCTCTCTTGGTGCCATTTCTCTGCCACTTCTCAATGTGATTGCTTTCGCTTCTTCTTTAGGATTCCGGTCCACATTTGATGGAAATGTTCCTGGTTGTCTTTGAGACACAGAATTTGCAAGCTGTCCCAATTGAGTTTCTAAATTTCTCATTGATGCGTCTTGATTTCGGTTCCATTGTTCTTGAGATTTTCACCTTGTTTCTTGATTAGACATAAATTGTTGCTGGCTATTCACAAATTGCTGTTGACTGTTTATGAAATTAGCCAACATATCTTCAAGGTTTGGCTTCTTTTCTTGAACAAGTGGCCTTGGTTGATATCCCGGTGGGTGATAAGTTTGAGAATGGGATTTGTTTGAACCCTGCCCTTGGTTATAGTTCGATGGATATGGTGCTTGGTATTGAGTGAACGATTGATGTTGGTATGACTGATTGTGGTTGTTATGCATGTTTTGATTGAAAGGGGCTCTCCCTTGTGGTTGAGAAGATGACGCATTCTGATTTCCATCCTTCCAAGAGAAGTTAGGGTGGTTCCTCCAACCAGGGTTATAAGTGTTATTGTAAGGGTCATTCCTGCGGTAGTCTCCTACAGCATTTACATCTCCCATGGTTCCACCTTCTTGACTATATTGACCGCTTTCATACTGCCCACTCTCTTGAGAGATTGAGGACACATTTCGAACCTTCAATCCACTCATCTCCTTCTGCATTGATTCTATCTGTGCCTTCAGCATTGATACTTCATCCACATTGTGTATTCCTTGCCTTTTTGGAATTGATCTTGGAGCAGCCCATTGAGCATCATTTGCTGCCATCTCATCCAACATAAAAAAAGCTTCTTCTGGCAACCTATTCAAAAAGGAACCTCCTGATGATGCATCCAAAAGTGACCTTGTCTGTGGGGTGACTCCAGCATAGAATAAAGTCATCAATTGATGTACATCTATCTCATGATGCGGACAATTTCTCAATAATCTCCTAAATCTCTCCCAAGCCTCATGGAAAGGCTCTTCATTCATTTGAGCAAAACCCATAATGCTATTACGAATTCTTGCATTCTTGGTGGGAGGAAAAAATCTCATTAAGAATTTCTCTTGTAATTGCTCCCATGATCGTATTGATTGACTTGGTAACATCTGCAACCAATCCCTTGCTTTTCCAATCAGGGTAAATGGGAACAATTTCAACCTTACTACGTCAGAAGTGACACCCGGTATCTGAACTGTGTCACTAACCTCCAAAAATATATCTAAATGCTGTGCAAGATCCTCCAATTCTGATCCTGAAAACTGGTTTCTTTGTACCATAGTAATGGTTGCTGGTTTAAGTTCAAATTGCATTCCCCTAGGTAACACAATTGTCCTGTGATCCTCATTCCATCTTGGTACAGCATAGTCTCTTATTGTCCTCTGCCTTGAGACTTCTTCTCCATAATTACCTGGCAACTCTTCTTGTGCTCGTGGCACTTGTTCGTTCTCTGGAGGAAATTCATCAATAGGGAGAGGATTGTTTTCCATGTTGTTGTCTCAGTTGGCTCTCCTACGTTGACGCAAAGTCCTGGTAGGGTGCTACTTTTTCTTGCCTCAATCTGCTCATACACCACAACTACCTGAAAAGAATAAAAATAACACAATCAGAGAAATAAAAACACATACAAATAAGAATTAAAACTTACTAACAACGCCAGATCCCCGGCAACGGCGCCAAAAACTTGACGCGACCTCAGCAAGTGTACTGAATCGGTAAGTAATATAGTGATGTATAATTAAGACCACAAGTTATCGAACCCAAGGGACTGTGTTGCGTAAATTTTAACAATTAAATGTATGCTAAAGAATTTCCAAATTATTTGATGTGATGAATTATCTAAAGAATAAATTCAGGAATATAATTGATAAAATCACTAATTCAAGAATAATAAAAGAATCAATACTACTACAGATTTTATGAAATAACTTAAAAGATCTTGTCAAGGAATACCCATCCTCCCCAATAATGCCATGTAAATGGTTCAATTTCTCAATAACATATGTAAATCAGTGAACAACCTAGCCTATACCATAGCCTGCCTTTCGGATCAAGCTTTTCTAACATATGCACCTACCACCCTGGATTCAGCACATATCTTAGCATCGAAACAGGTCTTAAGTCCTAAGCTTAGATGATCCTACCATCCTGGATTAAGATATCAAAGCTCAATTATCTTCTACAATTCTGAACCTATTAAAATAGAGATCTGCAGATTCAACTACCTTCCCGGATTAATCAAATCAGTGAAAATCAATAGAAATAAAACAGATTATATATAAGCTAACGAAATGAATACAATCAAAGATTATCACAGCAGATCAATCTTAAACCTTGCATTAAATTCAATAACTAAAACAGATAAATTTGGAGAAGATAAAACTGAAGCATATGCATAAATCAATCCACACAAAGCATTCACATGATTATTGGGGATTCAAGACATCCCTTAACAAGAAAGGAACTACTCACTCATAATGGAAATAAAAACTGAATTAAATAGAGAGAAGTTGATATTACCCATTTGAGATCTGAAAATGAAATTCTTACAATAATAAAATTGATGTTCTTCCCGTTCAATCTATTCTCAAAACTTCAAAAATAAATAATAACCTCCCACTATCACTGATTATTCAATCCAGATTTAAAAATAACAACAGCTAAAATTAAATTCTCAAACTATATGAAAAATCTCAATCTTAAGTTACAGAAAATAAATATCCTCTCCTTGTTTCCAAAAATCCAATCGACCCCTTTTCTGTCTAACTTCAGTCCCTAAATAACCGTTCAAAGTTCAAAGTCAAAAGGTGGCCTTCAAAGTCTTTGATTTTGTGCAGATTTGGTTCACAAATAGGTTACACGGCGGTATGAGAGTCTCTCACTGCCGTGTAACTTGCCTCTGGTCAACAATCTTGACATTTTGCTCCCCTTATCCAGTGCCGCAATTGTTGGGATTTTTACGCCTCACACGGCGGTATGAGAATTCCATACCGCCGTGTAGCTACTTACGTAAGTGATGATTCCCGTGGTACACGGCGGTATGGATGTTCCTTACCGCCGTGTAAGTCCTTTCAATTGCATTGTGACATTTTCGTGGTACACGGCGGTATGGATGTTCCTTACCGCCGTGTAAGCTTCCTAAAATCTCCAAAATCAACACAAAATTTCACTTTAGTATCTCAGATAATATCTAACAAAACTTTAAAAAATTATATTGAAATAGGAACTTTTAAACTCAAAAGTAAGCTGTAAATTCATATAAAAACAACATATATTTTGAACTTATCAAAATTGTGTTGATTTTGGAGATTTTAGGAAGCTTACACGGCGGTAAGGAACATCCATACCGCCGTGTACCACGAAAATGTCACAATGCAATTGAAAGGACTTACACGGCGGTAAGGAACATCCATACCGCCGTGTACCACGGGAATCATCACTTACGTAAGTAGCTACACGGCGGTATGGAATTCTCATACCGCCGTGTGAGGCGTAAAAATCCCAACAATTGCGGCACTGGATAAGGGGAGCAAAATGTCAAGATTGTTGACCAGAGGCAAGTTACACGGCAGTGAGAGACTCTCATACCGCCGTGTAACCTATTTGTGAACCAAATCTGCACAAAATCAAAGATTTTGAAGGCCACCTTTTGACTTTGAACTTTGAACGGTTATTTAGGGACTGAAGTTAGACAGAAAAGGGGTCGATTGGATTTTTGGAAACAAGGAGAGGATATTTATTTTCTGTAACTTAAGATTGAGATTTTTCATATAGTTTGAGAATTTAATTTAAGCTGTTGTTATTTTTAAATCTGGATTGAATAATCAGTGATAGTGGGAGGTTATTATTTATTTTTGAAGTTTTGAGAACAGATTGAACGGGAAGAACATCAATTTTATTATTGTAAGAATTTCATTTTCAGATCTCAAATGGGTAATATCAACTTCTCTCTATTTAATTCAGTTTTTATTTCCATTATGAGTGAGTAGTTCCTTTCTTGTTAAGGGATGTCTTGAATCCCCAATAATCATGTGAATGCTTTGTGTGGATTGATTTATGCATATGCTTCAGTTTTATCTTCTCCAAATTTATCTGTTTTAGTTATTGAATTTAATGCAAGGTTTAAGATTGATCTGCTGTGATAATCTTTGATTGTATTCATTTCGTTAGCTTATATATAATCTGTTTTATTTCTATTGATTTTCACTGATTTGATTAATCCGGGAAGGTAGTTGAATCTGCAGATCTCTATTTTAATAGGTTCAGAATTGTAGAAGATAATTGAGCTTTGATATCTTAATCCAGGATGGTAGGATCATCTAAGCTTAGGACTTAAGACCTGTTTCGATGCTAAGATATGTGCTGAATCCAGGGTGGTAGGTGCATATGTTAGAAAAGCTTGATCCGAAAGGCAGGCTATGGTATAGGCTAGGTTGTTCACTGATTTACATATGTTATTGAGAAATTGAACCATTTACATGGCATTATTGGGGAGGATGGGTATTCCTTGACAAGATCTTTTAAGTTATTTCATAAAATCTGTAGTAGTATTGATTCTTTTATTATTCTTGAATTAGTGATTTTATCAATTATATTCCTGAATTTATTCTTTAGATAATTCATCACATCAAATAATTTGGAAATTCTTTAGCATACATTTAATTGTTAAAATTTACGCAACACAGTCCCTTGGGTTCGATAACTTGTGGTCTTAATTATACATCACTATATTACTTACCGATTCAGTACACTTGCTGAGGTCGCGTCAAGTTTTTGGCGCCGTTGCCGGGGATCTGGCGTTGTTAGTAAGTTTTAATTCTTATTTGTATGTGTTTTTATTTCTCTGATTGTGTTATTTTTATTCTTTTCAGGTAGTTGTGGTGTATGAGCAGATTGAGGCAAGAAAAAGTAGCACCCTACCAGGACTTTGCGTCAACGTAGGAGAGCCAACTGAGACAACAACATGGAAAACAATCCTCTCCCTATTGATGAATTTCCTCCAGAGAACGAACAAGTGCCACGAGCACAAGAAGAGTTGCCAGGTAATTATGGAGAAGAAGTCTCAAGGCAGAGGACAATAAGAGACTATGTTGTACCAAGATGGAATGAGGATCACAGGACAATTGTGTTACCTAGGGGAATGCAATTTGAACTTAAACCAGCAACCATTACTATGGTACAAAAAAACCAGTTTTCAGGATCAGAATTGGAGGATCTTGCACAGCATTTAGATATATTTTTGGAGGTTAGTGACACAGTTCAGATACCGGGTGTCACTTCTGACGCAGTAAGGTTGAAATTGTTCCCATTTACCCTGATTGGAAAAGCAAGGGATTGGTTGCAGATGTTACCAAGTCAATCAATACGATCATGGGAGCAATTACAAGAGAAATTCTTAATGAGATTTTTTCCTCCCACCAAGAATGCAAGAATTCGTAATAGCATTATGGGTTTTGCTCAAATGAATGAAGAGCCTTTCCATGAGGCTTGGGAGAGATTTAGGAGATTATTGAGAAATTGTCCGCATCATGAGATAGATGTACATCAATTGATGACTTTATTCTATGCTGGAGTCACCCCACAGACAATGTCACTTTTGGATGCATCATCAGGAGGTTCCTTTTTGAATAGGTTGCCAGAAGAAGCTTTTTTTATGTTGGATGAGATGGCAGCAAATGATGCTCAATGGGCTGCTCCAAGATCAATTCCAAAAAGGCAAGGAATACACAATGTGGATGAAGTATCAATGCTGAAGGCACAGATAGAATCAATGCAGAAGGAGATGAGTGGATTGAAGGTTCGAAATGTGTCCTCAATCTCTCAAGAGAGTGGGCAGTATGAAAGCGGTCAATATAGTCAAGAAGGTGGAACCATGGGAGATGTAAATGCTGTAGGAGACTACCGCAGGAATGACCCTTACAGTAACACTTATAACCCTGGTTGGAGGAACCACCCTAACTTCTCTTGGAAGGATGGAAATCAGAATGCGTCATCTTCTCAACCACAAGGGAGAGCCCCTTTCAATCAAAACATGCATAACAACCACAATCAGTCATACCAACATCAATCGTTCACTCAATACCAAGCACCATATCCATCGAACTATAACCAAGGGCAGGGTTCAAACAAATCCCATTCTCAAACTTATCACCCACCGGGATATCAACCAAGGCCACTTGTTCAAGAAAAGAAGCCAAACCTTGAAGATATGTTGGCTAATTTCATAAACAGTCAACAGCAATTTGTGAATAGCCAGCAACAATTTATGTCTAATCAAGAAACAAGGTGAAAATCTCAAGAACAATGGAACCGAAATCAAGACGCATCAATGAGAAATTTAGAAACTCAATTGGGACAGCTTGCAAATTCTGTGTCTCAAAGACAACCAGGAACATTTCCATCAAATGTGGACCGGAATCCTAAAGAAGAAGCGAAAGCAATCACATTGAGAAGTGGCAGAGAAATGGCACCAAGAGAGGACAAAGGTAAAAATTCTTCGCCATCCACAAGTAAGGAGGAGCCAACGCGGGAGGTAAGTAATCCTAACTCTGAGGTAGAGGTTAATGATAAGGCTCCTAAAAATGATAAGGGTAAAAGTCTAGTGAATCCTAGAGTAGAGGATCTTGATATCAATAGATTGCCATTTCCTGCTATAGCTAAAAAGGAAAAGAAAAATGAGCAATTGGCTAGATTTTTAGAAATGTTTAAGAAACTACATATTAATCTACCATTTGCTGAAGCTTTAGCTCACATGCCTAACTATGCTAAATTCATGAAAGAATTATGTTCTAATAAAAAGAAATTAGAAGGGCATGGAACTGTGCAGCTTACAGAAAATTGCAGTGCATTGATAATGAACAAAATTCCTGAAAAATTAGAGGATCCAAGTAGTTTCACTCTACCCTGTGCAATTGGTGAAGATTTTAATGGAAATGCTTTATGTGATTTGGGGGCGAGCATAAATTTGATATCTTATTCTATTTGCAGGAAGCTGAATCTTGGAGAACTCAAGGAGACTGGAATGAGACTCCAACTTGCAGATAGGTCGGTAAGGAGACCCAAAGGAGTGATTGAGGATTTATTGGTGAAAGTGGGGAAATTTATTTTTCCAGTAAATTTTGTAGTAATGGAAATGGAAGAGGATCGTAAGATACCATTGATTGTGGGAAGACCATTTTTAAATACAACAAAGGCGCTGATTGATGTACATGGTCAGACGGTCACCTTGAGATTCAATGATGAGAAATTAGTTGTGGATATGAACAAGGCTCAAAAGTATCCAATGGGTGATGTGGAGGAGTCTGTTTATTTTATGGATGCAGTAGATGAGTGTATAAAGGAAGTGCAAGAAAAAGTTTTGGGAGCTGATCTAGTGGATGTGAATTTAATACATTCATTGGAGGACGAAAAATTGGAAGAAAAAAGAGAAGGAGAAGTAATAGCAGCTGTAGAAAAAGAAGATGGAAAAGAGGAAGTACAGCAAGAAGAGTTTAAACCAAAAGAGGGGGATTTAAATTCTGAACTTAAACCCCTTCCTTCTCATTTAAAATATGTATTTTTAGAAGATGAGAAAAAGCCAGTGATCATTTCTTCTTTGTTGACAGATATTGAGGAAAAAATGCTGCTTGAGGTGCTGAAAAAGCACAAGGGAGCCATTGGATGGGAAACCTCAGATTTGAAGGGGATTGACCCAAGTTACTGCACACACCGAATTCCGATGGAAGAAAAATGTAAGCCGGTTGCTCAACCTCAAAGAAGACTTAATCCGGCAATGCAAGAAGTGGTAAAGAAGGAGGTATTGAAACTCCTTGACTCAGGTATTATCTATCCTATTTCTGACAGTAAGTGGGTTAGCCCAGTACAATGCGTGCCTAAGAAGGGGGGATGACTGTGGTTAAAAATGAGCTGAATGAATTGATTCCAACTCGTACTGTTACAGGATGGAGAGTTTGTATTGATTTCAGAAGGTTAAACAATGCCACGAGAAAAGACCATTTCCCCTTGCCATTTATTGACCAAATGTTAGAAAGGTTAGCAGGAAATAAGTTCTACTGTTTTTTAGATGGATACTCGGGATATTTACAAATCCCTATAGCCCCTGAAGACCAAGAGAAAACAACTTTTACTTGCCCTTATTGCACATTCGCCTATAGGAGAATGCCTTTCGGATTATGTAATGCACCAGCTACGTTTCAGCGGTGTATGATGGCTATTTTTCATGGCTTCATAGAGAAATTTATGGAGGTTTTTATGGATGATTTCACTATTTATGGGGCTGACTTTGAAAATTGTTTAGAGCATCTTGATGTAGTGCTAGGGAGGTGTGAAAAAACCAACTTAGTACTAAATTGGGAAAAATGTCACTTTATGGTGAGAGAAGGCATTGTACTTGGGTACAAAATTTCTGAAAATTGGATAGAGGTCGACAAGGCCAAGGTAGAGGTGATAGAGAAGTTGCCACCCCCGATTAGTGTAAAGGGCATTAGGAGTTTCTTAGGACATGCAGGTTTTTATCGTCGTTTTATCAAAGATTTTTCAAAAATTGCTAAACCCTTGTCAAATTTGCTTATGAAAGATGCTCCTTTTAATTTTGACAGTGAATGTATACTAGCTTTTGAAACTTTGAAGCAACGGTTAATTTCAGCTCCGGTAATTATATCTCCGGATTGGAATTTACCGTTTGAATTAATGTGTGATGCTAGTGATTTTGCAGTTGGGGCAGTGCTTGGACAGAGGCGAGATAAAGTATTTTGTGCAGTTTATTATGCCAGTCATACTTTGACAGGAGCACAGGTTAACTACACAACCACTGAGAAAGAACTTCTAGCAATTGTGTATGCTTTTGAGAAGTTCAGACCATACTTGCTGGGAGCAAAAATCGTGGTGTGGTTAGACCATGCAGTTTTGAGGCATTTGTTTGCCAAAAAGGAATCCAAGCCGAGGTTGATTAGATGGGTGCTGTTATTGCAAGAGTTTGATTTGGAAATCAATGACAAGAAGGGAGCGGAAAATTTTGTAGCAGATCATTTATCGAGATTGGAGAGTGAAAACATTGAAAAAGGGGAAATTTTGGATTTGTTTCCTGATGAACATATCTGTGCTTTATTTGCATGTGAAAATTCTGTTTCTTGGTTCGCTAATATAGCCAACTTTCTTGTAGGAGGCTTTATGCCAAAAGACTTTACATGGCAACAAAGGAAGAAGCTGAGAGCTGATGCCAAATATTACATTTGGGACGACCCGTACTTATTCCGCTTGTGTGCCGATCAAGTAATAAGAAGGTGCATTTCAGATGAAGAAAAAGGAGAAATCATTAAGGCTTGTCATAGTGGGGAAGCTGGTGGCCATCATGGGCCAAATCGAACGGTAGCAAAAATTTTATCTTCTGGTTTTTATTGGCCTACCATGTTTAAAGATGTTCAAAATTTTGTGAAAACATGTGATAGATGTCAACGGGTAGGAAATATTTCTAAGAAAGATGAAATGCCGTTAAACAATATGCTTGAAGTGAAATTATTTGATGTGTGGTGGATAGATTTCATGGGGCCTTTTCCAATATCTTTTGGGTTTGAGTATATATTAGTAGCTGTGGACTATGTGAGTAAGTGGGTAGAAGCCATAGCTACTAAGACTTGCGATGCCAAAATTGTACTAGAATTCCTTAGGAGGAACATTTTCACTAGGTTTGGCACGCCAAATGCCGTAATTAGTGATGGGGGCAGGCACTTTGTTAATCATCAATTTACTGCCCTATTAAAAAAATTTGGTGTGAGGTACAAAATTACCACCCCATATCACGCTCAAGCAAATGGACAGGTTGAGATTTCTAATAGAGAACTCAAAACAATTTTAGAAAAGACTGTAAATTCATCTAGGAAGGATTGGTATTTGAGGCTGGATGAAGCTTTATGGGCCTATAGAACAGCATTCAAAACGCCTATAGGTTTATCCCCGTTTAAGTTAGTCTATGGTAAGTCATGCCATCTCCCTGTCGAACTTGAACACAAAGCTTATTGGGCAACTAAATTTCTGAATTTTGATGTTAAGAGTGCAGGTGAAAAAAGACTTCTCCAGATGAATGAGTTGGAAGAAATACGCTTTTGGTCGTACCAACAAGCAGAGAAGTATAAGGAAAATACGAAGAAATGGCACGACAAGAAACTGATCAGAAAGGAATTCACTCCAGGTATGAAAGTCCTATTGTACAATAGTCGATTAAAGTTGTTTCCTGGAAAATTGAAGTCGCGATGGATGGGACCATTTGAAGTGGTAAGTTTAACTGACTTCGGAGCTATCACGATCAGAAAACAACCTGGGAGTGAGGAATTCAAGGTAAATGGCCATCGATTAAAACCGTATTTTGAGAACCGCGCTGAATTGGCAGCGGTAATCATTATTTTCGACGCTAAGTGAGGTAAATTCAAAGTCTAGCTTAGACTCAAAATCAGAACTAAAATAATTTCTCATCTTATCCTCTTTTGTTTTAAATTTGTGAAGTTCTAGTAAAATTCAATTTTTAGGTCATTTGTATTTTTATTTAGTGGTTTATTAATTTTTGAAAATAGTGTAGAACGTTTTGGAGTTTTTGGTGTAATTGTTGCATGTTAAAGGTTAAGTTTTTCTAAAAAACTCGTTTTACACGGCGGTGAGAAATCCTCATACCGCCGTGTGAATCGTGCATTTTCATACCTGATTCCAGTAGCGTTTTACACGGCGGTATGGTAGTCCCATACCACCGTGTAACTCGTGATTTTAAAAAAAAAATGTCGATTCCAGTAGCGTTTTACACGGCGGTATGGTATGTCCATACCGCCGTGTAAAACGAAATACCCTGTTTTTAAATCCCAAGCCACCAGTTTCTTTTTGACAATTTTTAAACACAAAATTTCCCTCTCTCGTCTATCTCTACCCGATACCCACAATTTTTGAAATTCCTTGTTTTTCATTTGGTTTAAACACAATTCAAGAGCATCTTTTGCACATCTAATCAGCATTCCTTCAATTCAAGTAAGTTCCCTTCATTTTTTTTCTTCTTATTTTTCGTTTCTTCTTTTTAATTTGGTTTCTCTGTTGTTCTAGGGTTTAGGTATTTTTCATTTCCTTTTCTCTTAATTAATTCTTTCTTTAAGAAATAAGTGGATTTTATGTGTTAATTTTCAATTAATGGTTAGATTTTGTGTCTTAATTTGGAATTGTTGGCTGGATTGATGTCGAATTCTATGGATTTGTTGCTGGGTTTGTTAAAATTTTTTGGGTTTGTGGCTGGAATTATACATATTTGGTTAATGTGTATGTTCTGCCCTAAATTGGTAATTTAATTAGTGTTTTATTCCTTTAAATCATGTTGCGTTGGTTAATAGATGGATTTCTTGATGATAATTGAAAAGATTGTGGGCAACAATTGATTGAGAGATGTTGTTTTTATCCACAAATATTGGTGCCCACCAGGTGTTTGACAAATTGCCTGAATGAGTGATTTTCAACCCTTCTATGTTAGATAGTTTCTGTCATCATTGGGAAATCTTGTGGCTTTCACATACCATGCCATATATTTGTCTCATGCTGTGAATAACATTTGAGAACATTTAAGAATGTGAACTATATGGCGGTAAGATGATGCAATGCGAATGCTGTGATTTTTCCATTCTATCTCTTTTGTGCATTTGCTACTAGGGGGTGCATTGTTATCATAAGTGCTGGCCTTTGTCCTTGTTAAAGATAATCATTGTGGCATTGAAGTCTTAATGTTCTGCAAATTGTTTTTAGTTAAATTTCGGCTAGCCTACTATTTTGTTGAAAATTTAAGCTTTTGTTAGTCCCTCCTAATTGTGTTTATCTATTGATGTAGTGGCTCCAAAACGATCTAGAACAGACTAGGCATCGTCTTCACAAGATAGCTCAATACCCTCGTGGGTCCCAACCAGGTGCCACACCGCATACCAATGCCTAACATAGGCAACCTTCCTACCCTCCACCTTTCTAGATGTTGAGTCACTACAGAGCTTGGGGATAAATGAAGAAATCAATGAATTGATTGCTGGGATAGGGTGGACAGATTTTTTTCAGAAAAATGAGAGAGTTCATCCGAAGTTGACTCGGGATTTCCTAGCCACCGTAGATTGCAAGATTGATAATGACGATGAGGAAGACCCCGGAGAGGTAACATTTTGGTTAAACAAGAGAAAACACACACTGACCTTCAATGAGTTCGCAGATGCCTCATTGGATGGAGCTCGCTATGTGCCAGACTTGGATAAACAAACTATTTAGGAATCAATTCGAGATCCAGTCACGGCTACCCGATATGTCACTGGGCAATCAAAGGCGCATCACCTTCGAGATCATGCATTGCGGATTCTGCACAGATTTTTTGCCCTCTCTTTTTATGGACACATTGAAGCTGCTGGCGTGGTGAACCAGGCTGAGGCATTATTTTTACATTGCATGATCCATCAGATCCGATTGAATGGAGCCTATTTCTTATGGAAGAAATTTGAGGACTTGCAGGGTAATCCCAGGAAAGTAAAGAAGATCGCGATCTGATGGGTGGTCACAGTTTTGGCTAAGAGAGTAGGCCTTCGCTCATTGGGGCCAGATTTGGGAGATAGTAATTTAATAGACTTCAAGATGCTGAAGAATTTGAGGATCATTGTGGATGATCATCATTTTCATGATCAAGTCAGACTGTCCACAAGGGAAGAATACTTGCACCTCATTGAAAGGGGTCGAGTTCAGTTGCCAGTGGAAGGGGCTGAGGAAGAGGATGAGCAGCCAGAGGAGGCTGCAGTTGCAGCTGCTGCAGGACCCGCACCAGGTATGCCAGCCTATGACTTCTCCCAGTTTATTGCCCATTTTGAGGCTTTGCAGACTGGGCAGGCTCAGATTAATTCTCGATTAGATCAGTGGGAGAGCTTTATGGAGGATACCCATGCTGAACATGTTTAGCTTATGGGACGCTTAGATATGCATGAGCAGCAGCTGGCCCTGCAGGCACAGAGTTTGGCGCGACTGGAGCGTTCGGTAGCTCTTTCGAGAGAGGAGCAGGAGCATTTTTACCGGACCATGATGGATCGCTTTCCTCCACCACCACCTCCACAATGAGTGACATAAATTTCTGGGAGTTTTTCTGATTAACTATTCTGTTCACTCATGACTTTTTACTTTTTATTTTTAGTTCTTTTTTTTTGTTTTGTTTACTTGCTTGGGACAACAAGTTTTTAAGTGTGGGGTAAGTGGTATAACTTGATATTGTCTAACCCTGCAGTACTCTAGTCTAATTCTACTTTGGTTTAATTTTCAGCATTTTAGATATTAGTTGTGATCTATTTACGCTTGTGCATTTTGTTTTCATAATTTGTGTTTCTTGTTTTATGTTATGTGTTTCTGGCTGTAGTTTACTTGAGTTGTGCTGTGGTTGATTTGAACTTATTAATTTTCCTCATGATTAGTTTAACAAACTTTTAATTTGATTATTCCAGCTTAATTTTCAATCTTGAAAAGGTTATTCATAGCATTTAATTAGCAAGAGAGTAAGTTTCTGTTTAAGAATTTTTCTTCCTAACATTGTTCAAACTAGAGCATACAATTAATATTTCCAAAATTTTGCACTTAGACCAGTTTTTTTTTTACAAGACAAGAAAAATCAGTCATGAAATCTCTTCATCAGAAAGTTTTTAGAGCACTATAACCTTCCTCATTGCCCTTCAAAACAATATAGCAATTAAGGCATGAATTTTGACATGATTTAGGCATTATTTTTATTTAAGCTATCTTAAATAAACTTTCCTACCTATTGAAGTAATTTTCCATTGATAACCCCGTTGAGCTAATTTGGTATGCTAAAAGCGTACTATACAATTTTTCTTGTTACACTCTTAATATATCATTTAACTTAAATGCTTTTATCTATCCTTTCTAAGAATTGGCCACTCTAGGATTGGGTTGGGAGAACATTGGAAGTTGAAAAATAAAGGTGTTGATGGTTAAAAAAATTAGTAAGTATAAGAAGAATTGTGGAATTCTGGGATATTGCTTAGTATGGTGTTAAATTCTTTTTCTTTTTGGAGTAAAAATAGGGTACAATAGTAGAAGTTGTGAGTATATCATTGAGCTGGATTTACTGTATCTCTCTATTTAAAAAAAATATATATATATATATAAATAAATAAATAAAGTCTATAGAAAAATTCAAGTGTGGGGTACCTTCTATTGAAAAATAATATGCTCATATTCTTGGATGGTTGGGTTTGGAAAAGAAAATTTCATCTTCTCATTTTCTTGTGATGCAAAATTTTTCATTGTGGGAAATAGCTAAGTCTTGGCAACTGTGGTTAATTTGGAAATAGGTTATGGAAAAATTTTACTGGATAGCGGTAATAGTCGGTAGAGTGGCTGAATCTTTGTTGATTTCCTAAACTTTCCTTGTTAGCCATCACCGGTCGAACCTTGCATTACAACCTGTTTAAGACCTAATGATCATGTTTATGTCTTGATTTGTTCAGTGGAGATGACCTTCGGGTTCCGGTACTAAAGGAGAGGCCTATGGTGTTTCTAGTGTTTCAAGAAAGAAACCAGAAGTGCATTCATGTACTGACTCATTTGGTTATTGATTGATTGGTGCTGGAATTTTAATTTTGAAACTTATTAAAACTTTGGTTTTGGCCTTTGCACACACACACTGGAAATTTAATTGTATTTTCTTCTTTTGAGTTTTGTTTAAGTAAGAATTGCTCTCAAGTGGAATTTACTAAGTGTTCTCTTGGTGTTTTAAATTTCCGTTTTCTTGCTTGAAAATTAAGACAGTTGGAATTGAAGAGGTATTTTACTCGAGGACGAGCAAAAGCTAAGTGTGGGGTATTTTGATAAGTTCAAAATATATGTTGTTTTTATATGAATTTCCAGCTTACTTTTGAGTTTAAAAGTTCCTATTTTAATATAATTTTTTAAAGTTTTGTTAGATATTATCTGAGATACTAAAGTGAAATTTTGTGTTAATTTTGGAGATTTTAGGAAGCTTACACGGCGGTAAGGAATATCCATACCGCCGTGTACCACGAAAATGTCACAATGCAATTGAAAGGACTTACACGGCGGTAAGGAACATCCATACCGCCGTGTACCACGGGAATCATCACTTACGTAAGTAGCTACACGGCGGTATGAAATTCTCATACCGCCGTGTGAGGCGTAAAAATCCCAACAATTGCGGCACTGGACAAGGGGAGCAAAATGTCAAGATTGTTGACCAGAGGCAAGTTACACGGCGGTGAGAGACTCTTATACCGCCGTGTAACCTATTTGTGAACCAAATCTGCACAAAATCAAATACTTTGAAGGCCACCTTTTGACTTTGAACTTTGAACGGTTATTTAGGGACTGAAGTTAGACAGAAAATGGGTCGATTGGATTTTTGGAAACAAGGAGGGGATATTTATTTTCTGTAACTTAAGATTGAGATTTTTCATATAGTTTGAGAATTTAATTTAAGCTGTTGTTATTTTTAAATCTGGATTGAATAATCAGTGATAGTGGGAGGTTATTATTTATTTTTGAAGTTTTGAGAACAGATTGAACGGGAAGAACATCAATTTTATTATTGTAAGAATTTCATTTTCAGATCTCAAATGGGTAATATCAACTTCTCTCTATTTAATTCAGTTTTTATTTTCATTATGAGTGAGTAGTTCCTTTCTTGTTAAGGGATGTCTTGAATCCCCAATAATCATGTGAATGCTTTGTGTGGATTGATTTATGCATATGCTTCAGTTTTATCTTCTCCAAATTTATCTGTTTTAGTTATTGAATTTAATGCAAGGTTTAAGATTGATCTGCTGTGATAATCTTTGATTGTATTCATTTCGTTAGCTTATATATAATCTGTTTTATTTCTATTGATTTTCACTGATTTGATTAATCCGGGAAGGTAGTTGAATCTGCAGATCTCTATTTTAATAGGTTCAGAATTGTAGAAGATAATTGAGCTTTGATATCTTAATCCAGGATGGTAGGATCATCTAAGCTTAGGACTTAAGACCTGTTTCGATGCTAAGATATGTGCTGAATCCAGGGTGGTAGGTGCATATGTTAGAAAAGCTTGATCCGAAAGGCAGGCTATGGTATAGGCTAGGTTGTTCACTGATTTACATATGTTATTGAGAAATTGAAGCATTTACATGATTATTGGGGATTCAAGACATCCCTTAACAAGAAAGGAACTACTCACTCATAATGGAAATAAAAACTGAATTAAATAGAGAGAAGTTGATATTACCCATTTGAGATCTGAAAATGAAATTCTTACAATAATAAAATTGATGTTCTTCCCGTTCAATCTGTTCTCAAAACTTCAAAAATAAATAATAACCTCCCACTATCACTGATTATTCAATCCAGATTTAAAAATAACAACAGCTTAAATTAAATTCTCAAACTATATGAAAAATCTCAATCTTAAGGTACAGAAAATAAATATCCCCTCCTTGTTTCCAAAAATCCAATCGACCCCTTTTCTGTCTAACTTCAGTCCCTAAATAACCGTTCAAAGTTCAAAGTCAAAAGGTGGCCTTCAAAGTCTTTGATTTTGTGCAGATTTGGTTCACAAATAGGTTACACGGCGGTATGAGAGTCTCTCACCGCCGTGTAACTTGCCTCTGGTCATCAATCTTGACATTTTGCTCCCCTTGTCCAGTGCCGCAATTGTTGGGATTTTTATGCCTCACACGGCGGTATGAGAATTCCATACCGCCGTGTAGCTACTTACGTAAGTGATGATTCCCGTGGTACACGGCGGTATGGATGTTCCTTACCGCCGTGTAAGCTTCCTAAAATCTCCAAAATCAACACAAAATTTCACTTTAGTATCTCAGATAATATCTAACAAAACTTTAAAAAATTATATTGAAATAGAAACTTTTAAACTCAAAAGTAAGCTGGAAATTCATATAAAAACAACATATATTTTGAACTTATCAGTTTGGAGTCCACAGAGAACACTTCCTTCGCCTTCCTCTTTTGAGAATCCTCAAAGATGTCATAATGCTTCCCCCCTGCAATAACATGTATGACTCCAGCCGGAGCTTTTTTGCTAGTGCTCGGCCAGTTATCCTGACGTCGAGGAGATCGGGATCTATCTCTAGCTCGTTCCTCCGTTATGAACTGTGCGAGCTTCCCTTTTCTGAGCAAGAACTCTATCTCCCTTTTGAGCTGATTACAATCATTTGTTTCATGGCCCTTGTCCCTATGAAATGCACAATAGAGGTCCTGATTCCTACCAGAACCCTCCCTCATGGGTCTGGGCCAGTTCACCTTGTCATGCTCTTTCATCCACTTCAAAATTTGTGCCCTGGATGCATTCAATGGTGTCCACTTGTCTTCTCTCTGTTCTGTGGATCTTGACGAAACTACGTAAGCCCGATGTGAACTTCCCGAACCACGGCCCCTCGTGTCATTCCTCCCGGTGTTCCGGTCATGCGTCGATCTGTGCAAATCTCAATTTGTATCTTCATAGAGTGAGCTATTTCGGAATTGTCTGGCTTCATCCATCCGGATATATTTATGAGCCCGGGACATTAGCTCAGTAAAGTCACCTGGGGGTTTTTTGCAGAGGGAATCGCTGAAATCCTGGCATCGGGTACTCCGTATAAGAGCATTATTGGCCACCTCCAGGTTCAAGTCCTGAATGTCCATTGCTACCGAGTTAAACCTCTAAACGTAGGCCCGCAAAGTCTCTCCCTTGTCCTGCCGAACCAAATTGAGATCCGCAGAAACCTTTGTGAGTCTGAGAGCAGCCACAAATTTGGCAATGAACATGTCGCTGAACTGGGCGAAGCTCACGATAGAATGCTCGGGCAAGTTCGTGAACCAAATTTGGGCCGACTCTGTCAATGTTTGAGGGAAAATCTTGCACATGGCTGCATCATCCGTGGTGTGAACGAGCATTATATGGTGAAATTGGTCAAGGTGGGCCCTGGGATCAGCGCTACCATTGTATCTTGGTAGGTTCGGTAGCCGTATGTTCGGGAACGGGGCAGACATAATCTCTTTAGCCAATGGTGAGCGAAAATTGCTCTGATACTGAAAAGTACTCCTGTTCTGGTACTTCTGCATCCGATCCTCAAAGAGCTTCTCAAACTGCTCGGCCGTGAGTGTTATTGTGGAGCCTGGGACCATAGGGGGTATAACAGCAGGTGTGGCTGGTGCTGAAGCCTGAGGAACCGGGGGAAAGGATTCTGTGGGAGGTTGAATGGGTGGCACCTGTGCTGCCATGGCGGTTAGCGTTGCTAGAAAAGCTTTCGCCGTCTGTGGAGTTAAATTAGGAATAATTGGCTAGAGGATGGATTGTTGAGATTGAATTTGCTGGCTAAATAGCTGGACGGGAGTTTGTTGATTTTGGATTAATGGGGGTTGAGTTTGTGAGGGCAAGGCTTGTGCTTGAATGGTGTGGACAGCAGCAGTGTTCAAATCAGGGAAGAGATCCATTGAGAATCTGTTAGGTGATGGTCCACGCTCACCGCACCAAATGATAACAACTCCAAAATTCCGGCGCCGGAGACCTGAAGATGTCACTTGAAATCAAAGAACACCGACGGGTTTCCGTTCTAGGATACTCCGACGATCAAGTTAGCAATCAAGTTGTCTTTCTTTTTGTAAGGAAAAATATGATAGAAAAAGAGATCCCTCTCTAAGGATGGAACATACTTTTTTATAGCCCTCCTCCTTCTTCATAACCGTTGTCCTTTTAATGGGCTTTCATTATGTAACGGCCCTCTTAATGGTGTGCCTTTATTGAGTAACGGACACCTTTATGATGAACCTTTAAAGAGCAACGGCTATATTAATAACATTACCGAGCTACCACTTTGCTTCCGAGCTTCTTATAAGCCGAGCTTTCATTCGGGAACCGAGCCTAGGAACATAGGTGACCCAAACGTCAATGAGCGGGCGATAACCGGATTAGGCGTTGACTATAGCTCGGTGCGATAACCGGATTAGGCGCTGACTATAGCTTGGTTATCAAATGGCAACAAAATGAATTTATTATAATGAAGAAAGTTAGATGAAGGAAAAGACCCATTTCACATAAAATACAACAAAATCGACAATGAAACCACATAAAAAAAATACATTTACTACTAAGGGCAACAAAATCAATCAAATTTAAGTAAGAAAATTAGATCAAAAAAGAACTTTAAGTAAGAAAATTAGGTAAAAAAGATCCAAGTTCTTTCATAAAAAATTAAAAAAAAATCTTGCTTGGGTGGAATTTTTCTCGAGACACGGTGAAGGAAAACGCAGGCAATAAGAAAGTGTGGCTTCAGTGAACTAAGTGATGGCAACAGTGAAAAAAGAAGAAGAAAGATGAGATTAAGATATGATTTAGGGATTTGGGTCTTGAGAGTCAGATTTTGCAATACCACTCATATATAGTTTGTCTCTAATTTTTTTGGTTTGGGCATTTGATTCAACGGTTCATATGGAAATGATTAATCTTTCCTCAATATATTATTAATATGAATCGTGCTATATATAAACATATAACAAGAGATACAGTTATACAAAATAAGAAGCACTGTGACCTATACAAAATAAGAACCTATACAAAATAGGAAAACTATTAACAAGGAAATTATAATAGGAAAAATACAAACTTCCTATATAATAATATTATCTCTTACACCCTCCCTCAAGTTGAGCAGGGTTAGAAATAACTGTCAACTTGTCACGTAACCATACAAAGCGTTGCTTCGAAAGTCTTTTAGTAAGCATATTTGCAATTTGATTAGTTATACAAAGATAAAGAACCTTAAGAATTCCTTTAAAAACACGATCACGAACAAAATGAAAATCAACTTCCAAATGTTTGCTGCGACTATGAAAGATAGGATTGAGAGTTAAATAAGTAGCTCCTAAATTGTCACAGTATAACTCAGGAGGAGGCAACCGAAAGCCAATTTCATGCAATAAGATTTGAAGACATTGAAGCTCAAAAGTTGCAGTAGCTAAAGCCCTATATTCTACTTCAGTAGAGGAACGAGAAACAACACGTTGTTTTCTTGAAGACCAGGAAACGATATTAGATCCCAAATAAATAGCAAAACCAGTGGTGGACTTTCTGTCATCAATATCACTTGCCCAATCAGAATCGGCATAGCCACATAGAAAATGAGTACTAGACCGAAAGAAAATACCATGAGATGAAGTGCCATGAAGATACCGTAGTATTCGTTTGACCGCCCCCCAATGTGCCAAAGAAGGAGAATGCATGAATTGAGAAACTTTATTAACTGAATAAGAAATATCCGGTCTAGTAAATGTAAGATATTGTAATCCACCAACAATAGAGCGATATCATGTGGGATCTTTGAAGGGTTCACTACCATTTTGAGATAATTTATTAGAAATGCTTAAAGGAGTAGACATAGAACTACTTTCATGCATATTAGCCCGACGAAGCAAATCACCAATATATTTACATTGATGAAGAAATAAGCCAGTATCAACCCAATCGGCCTCTATACCAAGAAAATAATGTAATTTGCCCAAATCTTTAACAGTAAACTGACGTTGTAAGGCATGCACAACATGGCTCAAAACAGAAGAATCATTGCCCATAAGCAAAAGATCATCAACATAAACAAGACAGAAAACTTTAGTGGAAGCAGTATTGATATAAAACAAGGAAGTATCCGATTTACTACCTTGAAAACCAAACTGTAACAAAGCATTAGTCAAACATTTATTCCATGTACGAGGAGCCTGCTTTAAACCATAAATAGACTTACGAAGCCGACATACGAAATCAGGTCTGATTGGATCAACAAAACCAGGAGGTTGTTGCATGTAAACAGTTTCTTCAAGCTTACCATGAAGAAAAGCATTAGAAACGTCAAGTTGTTGAACTGACCAACCAAAACTGATAGCTAAAGATAAGAGAGTACGAACCGTAGCAGGCTTCACAACAGGACTAAAAGTATAATGAAAATCAATCCCCGAACGTTGATGAAATCCTTTGGCTACCAAACGAGCCTTGTAACGCTCAACAGAACCGTCAGATTTTCTTTTGATACGAAACACCCAACGACACCCAATAACATTATAAGAAGAAGAAGGCGGAATAAGCTCCCATGTACTATTATCTAACAATGCCGCATACTCAGCTGCCAAGGCGTCACGCCAAACTGGAGACTTAATTGCCTTTGTAAAACATGTGGGTTCTTCATCTAACAAAACATCAGCCACCAATGAATGAATTGTTTTTGGCTTTAAATGACCAGTTTGTTGGCGGGTAATCATGGAATGAACTTTTGTTGAGGGAGCTGCAGCCTTTACAAATTTTTCTAGATGTATGGAACAATCTGAAATATTATAACCATCAACCTCCAAAGGAATAGAACGCATTGGCATGGACGACTGGGCAGAGGATGGAGCAGTGAAGGGGACAGACAATGAAGGAGTGGGCTGAATAGATGGCGAAGGAATGTACTGGGTAGGCTGCGTTTCCCGAGGTGAATTTAAATGTTGGGACTTTGGTGTAGTGTAACTGGAAAGGTGACATAGGAAGGAAAGTTGGGAGACCAAGCTGTTGATACCGGAGCAGCACAAGAATCATTCTTTGCAAATGGGAATACCTGTTCATCAAACAAGACATGACGTGAGATGTAAATACGACCAAAATTGATGTCAAGACATTTATAACCTTTATGCAATTTACTATATCCCAAAAAGACACAAGCAGTAGAACATGAATCTAATTTATGTTTAGCATAGGGTCGAAGCCAAGCATAACACAAACAGCCAAAAACCTTTAGGGAATCATAGGTGGGAGATTGAAGAAATAATTTATGATATGGATTATCATAATTTAAGGTACCTGTAGGAAGGCGATTAATAAGGTAAACACCACATTCAAAAGCAAAGGTCCAATACTTAGAGGGAACATGTGCATGATGCAAAAGTGTCAAACCTGTTTCAACAATATGGCGATGCTTTCGTTCAGCACAACCATTTTGTTCAGGAGTATATGGACAAGAAAGTCGTTGAGTAATACAATGTGTTTTGAGAAAAGGTGTTAAGGCCTGAAATTCACCCCCCCCCCCCCCAATCGGCTTGAAATTGTTTGATTTTTCGGCCAAAATAATTCTCAACAAGTGTCTTAAATTGCATAAAGGTATCCAAGACATCAGATTTATGTTGCAAGAAATAAATCCACGTGTACTTAGTATGATGATAAAAAAAGATGACATAATAAGAAAAACCATCAATAGATTTAATTGGAGAAGGACCCCAAACATCAGAACAAATAAGATCAAGAGGACCCTGAGTAACAGTAGTAGCCAAAGGAAAAGGTAACTTATGAATTTTGCTGGTAGCACAAGCAGTACACAATTTATTGTTTGAATGATTCGAAAAAGACAAATTTGAATCAGACAAAAATTTTTTAATGATAGAAGAAGAAGCATGACCACAACGAGCATGCCATAAATCCAAACTAGCTAAAGAAACAGTTGGAGCTGACTTGTTCGGATGGAGATAAAGAGAATATAAACCATTGTCACTCTGGCCTTGGTAAAGGATCCGTCTCGTGGCCAAATCCTTTATAACAAAAGAATTAGCAAAAAATTCAATAAAAACAGGGTTAGAATTAGTTAAAGCATAAACAGAAAGCAAGTTTCGATTAGAGGAGGGGACATGGAGAATATCACGAAAGGAAAATACAGAATTACCAAGACGGAAAAAAGAAGACCCAATATTAGAAATAGGAAGATAGGAACCACTACCAATTTGAACTTCTTCAGGACCCTGATACTCAGAATGAAGATTAAGGTTTCCCAAATCTGCAGTAAGATGATGAGATGCTCCGGTATCAACAACCCAAGACTGAGAATTATTTGAAGCAGTAGCCATATAGGTAGATGGTTTTGGAGAGGAATTAATATCTCGGCCAGCTTTAGGGGATGGACAAACTTTGGCTATATGTCCAGTGCCTTTGCAGTTATAACAAACATAGTGTGATGTATCAATAGAAGCAGTTTTAGATTGATTCAAAATAGAAAAATGATTCGGATCAGTGTTATTGTGACCATGAGGCCGACCACCACGACCTCGAGAACCACGTCCTCGTCCACGGTGTGCTCCATTATTGCAAGCCACAAAATGAGCAGTAGGAGGAACTGTATTGTTACTCAACAAATCTCTCTCTAACTGTCGTTCTTCACTAAGAAGTAAGCCATATAACTGATCAAAACTAATAGATTCCAAACGAGCTTCAATAGGTCTTACAAAGGGTCGATAACTAGACCCTAATCCCAACAAAATTACATCAACAAGATCATCTTCAGGCACATGATGATCTAAATCAGCTAATTGATCAGCTATACTCTTTGCTTTTTGAATAAAAACAGGGATAGTATCATTACCTCGACGCAAACCTTGTAACTCAGTGCGGAGGTTACGGATCTGTGATCGAGATCCAGAAGCATATGCAGCAACTAGCTTATCCCAAGCCTTCTTTGCTGTTTGAACACCCACAATCTGCGGCAGAATACTCTCCAAAACTGACGCAATTATCCAGCTAAGCACTTGCTGGTCTTGACGTTCCCAAAGTTTAAAAGATGGATTGAGTGTCCCATCATCCAAAAATTTTGGTGGAGGTGAAATTGAACCATCAATATGATGATCTAACTCACACCGCTTAAGCAATGGGATCAACTGTGTACGCCAGAGGAGAAAATTAGATGAATTAAGTTTGATAGAAATCGGATGGGAGAGATTTGGAGTGAAAGAATTCAAGGAAGGCGAAGGTAGCGGGTTGTAGAAAGGTTGTGACATGGTTGATAGAGCCATAGTAGACACCACTGTTGACATAAGTGGATTTGGGGAAGAAAAAGCAGAGATCGGCACTGCTGAAACATTGATTCCATGAAGAGAGGCTCTGCTCTGCTGTCAGTTGCTAAAACAGAAGTAACGGCAGAAGCTTTTGGGGAAGAAATAATACTTCTTTCAGTAGACATGGTGATGAAGGAAGAGACAATTTAAATTTTCTGTGGTTTATGCCCTAGATTTTTGCTCTGATACCATGAAAGGATTAATCTTTCCTCAATATATTATTAATATGAATCGTGCTATATATAAACATATAGCAAGAGATACAGTTATACAAAATAGGAAGCACAGTGACCTATACAAAATAGGAACCTATACAAAATAGGAAAACTATTAACAAGGAAATTATAATAGGAAAAATACAAACTTCCTAAATAACAATATTATCTCTTACACATATGACTTGAGTATTGTACGCACGCACACAACATAGTCTGCCCCTTTTTATCCATAATATTATTTTTATTTTTATGTGAATTGATGAAATAGGTTCATTATTAATATTACCTATATATACATAGGGGTGTTCATACACTAGTTAATCAGTTCATGAGAAAAAAAATAGTATATTAATATCATTTTTTTCAAAACGCTAACTATTAATTAATTAATTACAATTGATTAATCAGCCTATCGGTTTCGATTTTTTCGAATCGATTAATTAATATTTTTCGGTTAACCACTGCAATTATAAAATATGTTCATAAATAAAATTAAAATGTTCAAAAAACTTAAAATTTAAAACTTTTTCACTATATTATAACATCATTGTTGTTAAAATAAAAGTTTTTAATCGATATAAGCAATTTTATTTTTAAAAATTAAGACTTAATAAGTAAATAAATTAACTCGTTTATAATTATCCTAATTAGATTAAACGTTACACTTACTAATCGACAATTAAAAAAATTAAAAACTTTAAAATCCAATACTAACAACTCTTTTTTTATTTATTTTTTAACTTTTTTTTTTTTTTGAATGCATTTATTTTATTTTTTAACTTGATACATATTATTTTAACATATATTAAAAATTTTATTTTTTAAAAAAATTTTAGTTAATATATTATTGTTATATAATTTTTCGAATATATTTTGCTTTTCATTAATGAAAAATTGATAAATCAAGAAATAATAAGAAATATTAAATATGGACATATAAAACAATTAATAAATTAACTAAAATATCTTTAGAAAAACTAAAATGAAATTGAAATATATTTTAAAGTAAATAAAAATTAAAAGAATATAAGTAATTAAATATGAAAATAATGAAATAAAAAATTATAATAAAAAGAAAGAAAGAGTGAAATAAAATTAATAAGTATAGGGATCGGTTTCGGTTTGATTAATCGGTCCATAAACTAAAAAATAAAAATCAATCAATTAATATCATTTTTTTGTAAAACACTAACCATTAACCATAAAAATCGATTTGATTAACTTATTTTTGAATCGATTTCGGTTCGATTTTTTCATTAACCAAATCTAACGGTTTTTTGAACACTCCTATATTTACATTAAAAAAAATTGTATTTAAATTTTCTATAAACTACATATTCTTTAATATCAAACAATCTACCTATTTATATTTTGAATTTTTCATTTGATAAGACACTTGTTGATTCTCATTTGATCCACTAACCAAATTTTACACAAAAAAAAAAAAATCATATGTTGTAATTTTTTTATAACATTTAAATTTTCTTACAATTATATTCAATAGTCAATTATTTTTAGAGTTTATTATAGATAGACTTCAATTTTCTATTTTTTTTAAATGGTATTTTATATTTTTTTATATCAGCATTTATTGTAATTTCTTTGGAAGCATATAGATTTCTAAATTAATATAGGCATTTGGTTAAATTAAGTTGAGGAAGGAGCCAAGCATATTGATTTTACGAATATGTTACCATTTTTATTTATTTATTGTAAAAATTATTATTAGTTCCAAGAAAAATAATTAATTTATATTTTATATATTTAAATAATATTTCATATAATTAAATTCATCTAATTGGTTTTTTTTTTAAATTTTTATTAAATCAATTCTTTTTATTTAAATTAATTAAACTCTAGGCATATAAATATAGTTCAAACTTCAAACAAGTTATAAAAATAATTATATTTTAATGCCGATTGAATATTGGTTGGCAAATTAATTTTTGTTTTGAACATAATGTAACACCCCGAAATAACCCTAGAAGAATTATAAAATTTTGTTCAGAAAGATTAGATGTTGAGTGTGTGAGTCCTGTCGCGAGCGCGACAAGCGTCGCGGGCGTGACAGGCGTCGCGGGCGTGACAGAGCCCCTTCGGTGATAGGGTAATTAAATTGGTATTTTTTAGCATGTGGCTTTGTAGGAGAGTGACACGTGGCTTTGTAGGGAAGTGACAAGTGTCAATAGATTAAATTATATTAAGAGAGATTAAGAGTTAAAGAGCGGATGAGGATGTAATTAATTGGATAGGTAGCATTTATTACCATAGTTAATTTTGGATTGACTTGGACCATCTGCCCTCTTCTTTCTCTTTACGTTAGATTTTCCTTTGGCCCTTGGTTCTTTGCTTTCCTTTGGCTTTCTACCGTTTTCCTTTTCTTTCTATTTCCTTTGTTCCTTCTTCTTTTTGAGACTGTTTTGAGTGATTCATTTGGATTGGTTTGAAGAGATTGGGTAAAGAAATAGGTTGGTCTCCTAAGAAGGTAAGTGATGTTATTTAGTTAGTATTGGTCTTCTTCTTCTTCTCCATTTCTGTTTTTGATTTAAAGTAAAGAGAAGAGTAACTTTGGTATTTTGAATGGTTTGTGCATGGAAACTGTGGACAAGAGGCCAAGTAAGGGCAAAGAGAAGGTCGGAGCCGAGTAGAGAGCGTAGTTCAACGTTCTAGAGGTAGGGATCGTGTGCGGTTTTTCTTGTTTTGCATGTGTTGTGGATGTAAATGTTTTGATAGAGACTTAATTGTATAAAGAAGTGTACATGGAGCTTGAATTAGCTCAATTGCTTTCTAGGGTGAAAATCATTTTGATTGCTTGTAGTGTCTCAATGTTTTAAGTTGATTGTGAAAAAAAAAATTGAGTGTAAATCTAGTTATGAGCATGATTGATAGTGCAATTGTATGTGATAAGAGGAGTTGTTGCATGTGAAAATAAAAGAGTTGGCATGGGTTTTGTTTTAGTCTAGTTGTGTGTGTGTGTTTGCTGTTGGAATCGGAAAATACGGTACTATCGCGAGCGCGACAGAATCGCGTTGTTCATTTCCGTGCGCTTCGTGCTGAAAGTTGGTCTTCTGGGTTGTGAGGAGAGAGTCACGAGACATGAGAGGAAGTCACGACTCGTGACCCCTGTGAGAGCCTTGTCACGAGGCGTGAGATGACATCACGACCCGTGATGCCCTCTCTCTTTTGTGAGAATCCTGTCATGAGTCGTGATGAGCAGTCACGACTCGTGACCCTTCGTCCTGGAGGGCGTGAAGCGAAGCGGATCGTCACGAGTCGCAATCACGTGTGCGACTCGCGACGGCCCTATTTCCTTAGGCTACTGTCGCGATTGCGACAGTGAGCTTCTTTCTGCCTGTTTTGTCCTGTTTTGATCTTCTGCTCCTGTTTTGAGTTGTTAAAGGTTTATATGAGTCTTGCATGTTACCATTTGGTATAAGTTTGGCTTAAATTTTCTTTTAAACCTCTTGTATGATTAGTAATCTTAAATGTATATGATTAATAAAAGTTATACATGAATTTAATTGCACTTGAATTTTAGTTGATGAGTTGGTATCTGTGTATAATATATGAGTTGTTAGAGTCTGATTACTGTTATAGTGGATAGATAAGCATGCTTATAAAGGGTTAGAGTGCGGCTGCTAGAATTGGCCTTAATTGTGCCCAAAGTTTTAAAGATGTCGTGTATTTCATAGAGTTTGAGTTAATTCTCCATAAATATCCAGAGTACCCGTATCCATCATGAAAGGAAGTCAGGCTTATCTTGTAAATGTTATGTAGTGAACTTGAGATGATTAAAAGATTTGTTTGAATAAATGATTTGTATACGTGTGAAAAGTTTATGCATATGATATTTGATTTGTCATATGAGATGTGTGGTTTCTGTGTGACTTCGTAAAGAAGTCCTTTGCATTATTTTCATCCCCACTAAGCGTTATCGCTTAGCACGGATGTTTATTTCCGTGTAGGTTGACAGGCTCGAACCGGTGAAAGCGCACATCTGCAGGTCAAGGCTACTAGGAGTTTTTGTTATATCTTTTTGTACAAGTTAGGGATAGAGTTTTACAATTTGAGTAAAATCATTATGTAATATAAGTTGGGAAATACAAGTAAAGTATTCACATGTAAATGTATATGTAAAGCTAAGTAAGAACAGCTTATAATGTGAACATGTACATTATGATAATCATGTATATATGTAGTTAATCTGAATTACATGTTGGGCCCTAGTGTAGTATTATTTTATTATTCTTGTATGAATATGTATAATGTAATCGCTTCCGCTAGCGTATGTGTATGTATATGTATTCGTATATGTCCGCGTGGCGCTCCGATATTACTTCCCGGGGGTATGGGGGTGTTACACATAAATTGAATTTCTATTTTATATTTTTAGTTAAATATTTCATATAATTAATTATTTATTTAATTTTAATTCATTTTTTTATTTCAAATCAATTATAATTACGGTTGTTTGTATAAATTATATTTGAATTTTGCTATTATCTAGCAAGTCAAATTTGTCTACCACTATTAATGTTATTTATTTATATTCAATAGAGTAATCAAATTTATTATTAAAAATTAATTGAAAATATCAAATTTATTCTTGAAAACAATATATATATATATATATAAATTTTGGTTATATGCTCAATAGAAATGAAAATTTTAGCAAATTAAAATAGATGTGAATGTAAAGCATTTTCTATTAATAATTATTTACTGCCATTTATTAATTATATATAAATAAATAACTTTATATCCCATGAAAACTAGTAGATATATAAATATAGATGGTCAAAATTCTAATAGGAAAATAAGGAAAAAAACAGTTACATATTTCTTTTTAATATTAGGAAGTAACATTGCTATTGGAATTAGTATACAAATAAAATTGAAATGCTTAAAATTGCTACAAAACCACTAAATTTATTACTAGTTTTTAATAATCTTTTATTCTATAATAAATTTTTAAGAATCTCAATTATATTAATTATCTAATATTATAAAATTTTAAAAATACATTTATTTATATATAATAAGTTTAGATTATTACTAAACCAGTTAGGGGGTGTTTGACATTACTTTTGGAAGGGCAAAAAGCTGCTTTTTTGATAAAAAACTGATTATAAAACAAAAATAAGTGTTTGGTAAATACTGATTTTAGAAAAATTAATTTTCTGAAAAGTGAAAAAACCTGTTTTTCAGAAAAACTGCAAATTGAAATTTTTTCAGAAAAGCTGATTTTCAGCTTTTAAATACAGTAAACTTAATTTTTTTTAGACAAAAATATCTTTTTTTTTATTTTATAATAACAAATAAGTATAAATTATTATTATTATTTAGTGAAATTTTGAATATGATATATTAAAATTTATATATATATATTATTTTTTATTTTTTTATTTTAAAAATTTATTTTTAATTATATTATTTATCAAACAGTTGGTAACTATTTTTGATTTTATAAGTTATTTTAAATTTTATTTACCAAACAGTTATCTAGTTTTCGATATATAATTTTTTAAAATATAATTTTTTAAAATAAAAAATCTGTTGTTTCGATGAGTTTTGCCAAACATAATGTTACATACTAAATTTTTCTGAACAACTCTAATATATTATTAGGGCTTCCAAAATGTTAAAAGCAAAGAGAGTAGAAAGATTCCAAAAATCCCATTACGCTACTGCCTCGAAGCTCTGGTGACGCTAATCTTTGAGAAGCACCACGCCGCCATTTGCTCTTCAGTGGATGATCATAGCAAATAAGCAATTTTATCTATAAACATGGTATGCTACTTAGTTTAGCAATTGGAAATTCCGAAATATCAGTGAAATGTTACTTATTGATGTAATTTGGTTTGTTAATTTTTCAGTCTGAACAAGAGAAAAAGGCTGAGACCCCTGAGGAGCTCGAGCGCAAGAAGAAGAAGGAAGAGAAGGTCCTTTCCATTAAAGACTAGCTCTATGATTTCTTTTTCTTGGGTGCTTTTTTACTATCTATACATTATTCTGTTCTCACTGCTCCAATTTTCTTTCTTTTTGTGCTCTAGGCTAGAGAAAAAGAGCTGAAGAAACTCAAGGCTGCTGAGAAAGCTAAATTGAAGGTTCTTTTTTTTTTTTTTTTTTTTTTTGTGTGAATAGTTTTAGATAATAAGTGCAGTGCATGATTTGGGCCTTATTCTTACACAAGGCACAACAAGACTCCGGTGATTCTTCAAAGAAGGCCACTGCTAAAAAGAATGCCAGGCGGGATGTTGGAGGCGAACAGAATCCTGAGGACTACATTGATCCTGACACACATCCTGGGGAGAAGAAAAGGCTTTCGGCTCAAATGGCAAAACAATACAGTCCTGCTGCTGTAGAGAAATCGTTGGTGCTATGATTTTCGCCTCTTCAATTCTTGTTTATCATTGGTTTTAAGTCAATTAATTTATTCTCTGTTTTCTTAATATTTAGATGGTATGCATGGTGGGAAACATCAGGTTATTTCTCAGCTGATGCGAAGAGCTCAAAACCTCCATTCACCATTGTAAGTTTGTTAATGCACTTTCTAATGAGATGTTCTGCAAGTGTTCGTGATGCACTTAGATCTGAATTTACACTATGACATAAACATCCTGCCAGCAATGATGGATAAGCATGCTTTAGGTTTTATTTCTGTGTAAATCGAAAAAAAAGACTAGTATAAAGTGATATAATTCTAGCAACTATGATGGATGTGCATACTTGAATATCTGCAGGTTCTTCCACCTCCAAATGTGACTGGTGCTCTGCATATAGGTCATGCTCTTACAGCTGCTATAGAGGTTTGGCAACACGTTGCTTTCTGTTTTGTACCCCTTGCAACATTTCCTGTACGATATTAACCTACAGCTCTTATTATAAGCAGGATACAATAATCCGTTGGCGGAGAATGTCAGGATATAATGCTTTGTGGGTTCCTGGTATGGATCATGCGGGAATAGCAACACAAGTAAACTTTGCTTGGCTCTTTTTTTGGGTTAAATCTGGTGCAACCATTTTTAATTTATCTTCTTGAAAATGTCACTGTGTCTCCACTAGGTCAATATATTTGTTTTGCCTTGGAGTAAATTACCTTCAAACAGATATATGTAGTTTTCATGTGCGTAATTTTTTGGTGGTGAATTTGAGCTAAGTCTGTATGTTTGATTTCTGCTTTGTTCCATAAGAAAAAAAGAAAAGTAGAACAACTTCCAACTTACCCTAAACAATACTAGCACTAAAAATTTGAGAGTTTAATAATTTTTGTGCCAAATTTATTAGTTTTGAATAATTTTGATGTTGACAAAAATATTAAGCAAAGTTAATACTCAAGTTGCAGCTGCTGAAATTCAAACTATGAAAAGGAACTCATGAACATAATATATAGCACTGTGTGGGTAGTTGTGGTGATAATGTTAGAGCTGGTGATTGGAAAGTTAATTCTAGTTGTTTTAATGCAAAACGATGCAGTGGAAAAAATGTTTCTACCCATGGTGAGCTAGACTTCGAAAGCCCGGCTCTGAAGGAGCAGGCAGCTTAATGCTTCCATGGTTTAGTCAATTGTAGTTACATTTGTGGTGCTGGTAATATAAGGGTAGTAAGGTGTTATTGTTGGAGTTATGGTGCTAGTGGTTTGTGAGTGGTTCATGTGGTAGATGCAATGGTGGCTATGGACTTGAAGATGAATGACTGAAGATGACAGTGGCTGGAACAGTGGGTTGTGGTTTTGGTGACAATGACCATTGTGATGGGCATCTTGATGGTAAAGGTTGTGACAAGCCCTGGTGCGACAACAGTGGTGGTTTAGTTAGGGGTTGTGATGGTGGTGGTTCGAATGAGGGTCTTGTCTTGTTGTTGGGTTGTTCTCATTAGTAAGTGTCTCAAGTATAAGGTTTTAGCACAACGAATCAAGTGGATTTGTTTTTGAAAATATTTTAGAACAAAAATGGCTACCAAAAAAGAGCTGAAAAAGAAATGATATAAGCAAGTTCTAGCATGTCAAAGTATTGAATATCTTCATTGTAAGTTAAAATGGTTAAATATGGGTTATCAAACACCCTCATAGTGGGTGGTACTTTTTGATAGCAGTGGCTACCTTCCACTTCCAAAATGTGAGGGGGACAGAGAAGAAATTTTCTTAGTATGTTTTTGAGTTATATGCATTCGCAAGCCCACGCTCCACATCCTCATCTAGTTCCTAGCCTAACTAGGATTCCTAGTCAAACTAGGATTTTCGGTCTCAATTCTTTTCCCAATCAAATCAGTATTTGAATTCTTTTTAGTCTGTTTTGTATGGGATTCTTTTTAGTTAAGAATTTTTATTTTCCTTCTAGAATTAGCATTTATCTCAACTAGTATAAATAGGACAACATTTGTTTAATGTAGATCTGTGCAACACAATAACATGGATTGGTTTATCTACCAGTTAAAGCATGTTATTATTCATGGGATTTCTAAATCTTTACTAATAAATGACATCATACTTGATGCATTGTGCATTCAAGAAAATGCATTATCTTTTGATTTTTCTTTCCTTACCTATTCGTTGGTTTTTCTTTCTTTTCTTCTCTCTGTAATCATTTTATTTCTTTGTTGGGCATGGGATGAATGCTTTATGGTAACATGTGATCTTGTATGTCTTTGAATTTCTAGTCTTGGATTACTGGAATTTCATATTATATGAGGTTGCTGTATTGATATAGATGATGTGCAGGTTGTCATAGAGAAGAAGCTGATGCGTGAACGCCAAGTGACCAGACATGATCTTGGTCGTGAGCAATTCATTTCTGAAGTGAGTTTCGAGTTCTTACAATTGATTGCGAACTTATTGACAGTTTCCTTGTCTTCTTAAAAGTTTTCAAGTCATTTACTTTTTCTCTATATTCTTTAATGTTTCATTAAAAAGGTTTGGAAGTGGAAGGAGGAGTATGGGGGTACTATATTGAGACAATTGCGAAGGTTGGGTGCTTCTCTTGATTGGTCTCGTGAGGTAACAATATAAGCTTAATGATTTGGCTTCAGTAATAAAGTTATTGATCTCCTTAAGGTTGGTTTTAGACTTGTTGAATATTATTAATATTCTTCATTGATGGGACCTATTTCATTTCTGTCCTCTTCTCAGTGCTTTACAATGGATGAACAAAGATCGAAGGCTGTGATAGAGGAATTTGTTCGGCTATATAAGGAAGGTCTCATTTATAGGTATGCTTCACATGGGAATGTGTGATCATCCATGGCCTGAGAAATATCAGCGGTCTTTCCAAAATTTCCTTCTTACCTCTTAAGCATAGCCAGCATTTTGCATGTAGAATTTGCGTAATGTTAATGGCATATCATATATCCAAATCAAGTGGCCATTTAAGGATGAACTCTAATAAGTAGGACTGGGTGTATTTGTGTGATTCATCACATATCCTAATCAAGTGTATGATTAATTATATAATGCCCACTTCAGAACGTGATGCCAAATCATAGCTAATTCCTGGAGATGGTTAACTCTTCCGCATTTTGAGTATATCTATGTGTTTTTCATATGATAGCAACTTAGCTTTTAATTAACTTGTTTGTGACTTTTGATGAATATCATAATTGTTAAAGTCTCACTTCCAGCCCAAAGGACATATGGCGCTGTACCTTGTGCCTTTATAGGTAAAGGTGACTGACATCTGTAGGGGGCCAAACTTTTGGTTTAGGCATGAGCCATTTTGCCAACACAAGTCTTAAGAATAGTGCAGCTGCAAACCTCCATATCCGATGACCTTATTGGTAAATTCCACCACCCTGCAACCCACTGGAGCATGTTGTTGATGCAGCATGAATGCTTTCTCTGTTATGAGAATTTGGATAAACTATCATTCTGCCAACAAATTGGCTATTCTTCCATGTCCATCAGCTACTCGCCTCAAATCCCTCTCCTCTTACATTGTTTTGGTCTTCTATAATTTTCTCTCCCTGGTTGCCTGGGCTCCTACATTGTCTTTCTAGTCAACAGTATCAAAATCTATTGTGAAAGCCTCCTTGGTTGCTTGGGCTCCTCCATTGTCATTTTAGTCAGCAGTATCAAAATCTATTACTATTAATGACATCCATGTTAATGGGAGTCATTTGTAGAAGCACTGTGTTCAAGAGTTATGTAATTTCTTCTCAATATAAGTATGGAAGAGATCGACTTTTTTAGTCAACTCTTTTCATATTGTGTTTTCTCCCAGAACAGTTAGATTGTGGTCAGATTGATTATCTGAAGATTATTGACTTTAGTCAATCTGGTTAATTGTGCTATACTATTGGCTTAGTTATACTTTTTCATTCTTAATTTTAAATCTTTTGAACTGTGTCATCTGTGTACCTGCGACTGGCACCTTGCACTTTTTGCATGGGCTCTTGTGTTCTTTTGCTTGCGTGCATCGCTGCTTAAATAACTACATTGAAGTTGTGTACAATGAATTATTGTTGTCTAATTTCTTTTGGTAACATTAGACATGAATTCTGATGGTAAGGAAAGGATAGTTACTTTTGAAGGGAATTCCTTTTATTATGCTGTTAACAATATCATGCAGGGATCTCCGGTTAGTGAATTGGTGTTGCACCCTACGAACTGCTATATCTGATATAGAGGTAAGCTTTGACTTTAAGCAGTCTATTGTTGGATATTTGAACTTGTCTAAAAATCATTTTCATTTGCAGGTAGATTATATTGACATCAAAGAGAAGACACTATTGAAGGTTCCTGGTTATGAGAAGCCAGTGGAATTTGGTCTTTTAACCTCCTTTGCTTACCCCTTGGAGGATGGTTTGGGTGAAATCGTTGTTGCCACCACTAGGGTGGAAACAATGCTTGGTGATACTGCTATCGCCATACATCCTGATGACCAAAGGTATAGTCATCTGCATGGAAAATTTGCAGTTCACCCATTTAATGGAAGAAAACTTCCAATAATTTGTGATGCTGTTCTTGTTGATCCGAGTTTTGGCACGGGTGCTGTGAAGGTTAGGGTTGACTCTTACTCCAAGTACCATATTCTCCTTACTGGTCGGTATTTAATGTAATTTGTTTTTTCTTTTGGCAGATCACTCCTGCCCATGACCCTAATGACTTTGAGGTTGGGAAACGTCACAATCTCGAATTTATTAATATTTTTACTGATGATGGTAAGATTAATAGCAATGGTGGCTCAGATTTCACTGGAGTGCCACGTTTCATTGCTCGTGAAGCAGTGACAGAATCATTGAAGCAAAAGGTAAGACTGCATTGAAAACAATATAGATTTATGGCAAAATGTACATGTAAGCTTCTAAGCTTTTCAGGTTTTTGCTCTTAAACCCCTGAACATTTATTTTGCAACATAGATCCCCTGAATTTTTATTATTTTTGACATTGAGCCATTTTGTTGACAGAATCAGTTAGCTTTATATACAAGCGCCGTTTGTCTCTCTCATGTTGAGCTGGCAGAAAATGTACAAACAGCATGTGTATGTCACACTAATGGGTTCCGTCAATAAAAGGCTTAATGTCAAAAATAATAAAAGTTTGCAAAATAAATGTTCAGGGGCTTACTAGTAAAACCCTAAAAGTTCAGGAACTTATAGGTGTGTTTTTCCTAAATTTAACTAGAACTTCTGTGTATTAGATTAATAGAAACGAGTTCTTTTTAGGGGTTATTTTGCCTCCCTGCAAATGATAAGCCTTAAATAGAAGTTCTCTGGTTTCACCATCAGAGACGGTTCTGCAGGAATCGTGCTTTGCTTGTTATCAATCAAATAGAACTTTAGTGCCTTAAAAATGCCAGCACCATATCAATTTTGTTGATGCTTTTTCTTAACTATATGTGTCTCTGATTAGCATTATGCAATTCCTTGTTTCATCTTTACTCAAGTTAAAGTTTTGATCAAGTAATCATATGTTGTACTTGTAGGGATTGTATAGGGGTGCTAAAAGCAATGAGATGCGACTTGGTTGTTGTTCAAGAAGTAGTGATGTTGTGGAGCCAATGATAAAGCCCCAATGGTTTGTTGACTGCAGTAGTATGGCAAAGCAGGCCCTTGATGCAGCAATTGATGGTGAAAATTTAAAGCTTGAATTCTTCCCGAAACAATATTTGGCCGAGTGGAAAAGGTTATTGTTTTCTTCTTGCTGCGTGTAGTTAAAATAAAAAAGGATATGGACAAATTGAGCTGCATGTCGGATCACGCTGATAAATGTTCTTACTGAATATGAGTCGCAATAGGACACTGCCAATATCTTATTAAATACCTGTTTTAACTGTATGATAATTCAGATGTATAAGGGTGCCTTATGTGATACTGCTAAGTAATGTATATTCTAGGGAGGCACTTACCACATGTCCTATCTTTGCATTTGTTATACAAAGTATCTGTGGTTGTGTTTTTGTGTGCTCTCACTGGGCATTGTATTTGAGAGAGATAGAACCAAACTACAGTAGCAAAGCCTAGAACTTATTGTTTTTGAGTTGGTGAAACTTCAGAACTAAGGCCTAAAACATATGGCTTTATAAAGTTGGTGAACAACTTAACAGAAACCCTAGGAACTGCAGATTTCATTAAGATTATTTGATTGATGGTATGGTCATCAGAAAGAAGCATCTTTGGGAGACAGTTTCAACTGAGAAAATGAAACAATTTCTGGTTTGCTATTTACATGTTTTGCTTGTGTGGTTTTTGAAGTACGAGCATGTTCCCCTGGCAGATCTTCCTTTCACTTGTAATTGCTTTTCTTTTTCTCAGATGCCTAGGATCTAAGGTTTGAAGTGTATCTGCTGTAGAAGATGTATAAGTTTTCTTGTTCTCTTTTTTGTTGTGTTCTCATTGATGGTTCATTTTTATTACGTCATGGTTTCCTTTGTTATTGGACTGTTCGGGTGCTTACATGGCTGTAGAACATCACAGATGGCTTGAGAATATACGTGATTGGTGCATTTCACGGCAGCTTTGGTGGGGTCATCGCATTCCAGCATGGTATGTCACACTTGAAGATGATGAATTAAAGGAAGTTGGTGCCTACAATGACCACTGGGTAGTTGGTAGAGATGAGATGGAGACTCAAGAAGTGGCTAGTGTGAAATTTGCTGGAAAACAATTTAAGATGACTCAAGATCCTGATGTTCTTGATACCTGGTTTTCATCTGGTTTATTTCCATTGTCTGTGCTAGGATGGCCGGATGATAGTGATGATTTGAAAACATTTTATCCAACTTCGCTACTTGAAACTGGCCATGACATTTTATTTTTCTGGGTTGCACGAATGGTGATGTTAGGAATGAAATTGGGAGGTGATGTGCCATTTAGAAAAGTGAGTAATTTCTTATCTTAAATTTATTTTGAGCCTTGTATTGGTAATTCCATGTTTAAATGTTCATTTGTTCTGATTCAGGTTTATCTTCATCCTATGATTCGTGATGCACACGGCCGTAAAATGTCGAAGTCTTTGGGAAATGTAATTGACCCTCTTGAAGTAATAAATGGGATAACCATTGAAGGCCTGCACAAGAGGCTGGAGGAGGGTAACTTGGATCCACATGAACTTAATGTTGCGAAAGCTGGACAGAAGAGAGATTTCCCTAATGGCATAGCTGAGTGTGGGGCAGATGCTCTCCGATTTGCTCTTGTGACATATACAGCTCAGGTTTGTCATGCTTATTAGTCATACCTTATTATCTATTCTCACTCTTTTTTTTTTTTTGGCTGATGATATTTATTGCCCTTTTTTTCAGTCTGATAAAATAAATTTGGATATTCAAAGAGTTGTTGGGTATCGTCAATGGTGTAACAAATTATGGAATGCTGTTCGATTTGCCATGAGCAAACTTGAAATTGATTATGTACCCCGACAGAATTTAAATACAGAAACTCTGCCCTTTAGCTGCAAGTGGATACTGTCAGTACTAAACAAAGCCATATCAAAAACTGTTTCCGCAATGGAATCATATGAATTTTCAGATGGTGCCAGCGCAGTGTATTCATGGTGGCAATACCAGTTTTGTGATGTTTTCATTGAGGTGATCAAGCCTTACTTTACTGGTAATGATCCAGCATTTGCGTCTGCAAGGAATTCTGCCCAGGACACCCTGTGGGTGTGTTTGGACAATGGCCTGCGATTGCTTCATCCATTTATGCCTTTTGTCACTGAGGAATTATGGCAACGCCTTCCCCAACCTAATGACCATACAAGAAAAGAGTCAATTATGATTTCTGAATATCCAAATGCTCTAGAAGTAAGTTTTAGTTTCATAATTGAAGTAGAAATTCTTTTGCAGATTTTGTAGTTTAAATTGGGGGGGAACTAGAAAATTTTCCTTGGGATGATATATATATATATCTTTTTCGGCGGGGGGTTGGCCAAGTACAATGGATAATCTTTTTAAAGCTTTGGTCGAATAAACCATGCAAATCATTGGTTGAAGGTTGATGTTTTTGAATTAATAGTATATTATGTATTTTATACTTTGAGCTGAATACATTTTGAACTATTTCTGCATGGCATGCAGTAATTTTCATGCTGCTTAAGTAGTGTAGGCCAAAGAAATTTTTTGACTTGGTCAAATCAGAGGGGGCTGGATAAAGTACAACTAGGAGGACTAGGTTTAGAATTTTAGTTTTTAGTACATGGAAAATCATTTTTCTTGGTAGAAGTTTGGTGTGCTAATCGAGTCCTTTTTTTGTTGATTATGTAATGGCACTGTGCCATCACTTTAGGCACGTTGGATCTTGTGTAGTTGAGTCACACAGTTCTAGTGCATACACGCCTTTTTATTTTATATCTATGAAATCTTAAGTATATTCCAACATAATTATCTCATGAGTTTGGACAGTTTTATGCCACTGACAGCATGCCCTCTTATCTCTATAGGCCTGGACAAATGAAAGGGTGGAATTTGAAATGGACCTTGTCGAGTCCACTGTAAAGTGTATAAGGTCTTTGAGGGGTGAAGTGCTTGGCAAGCAAAAGAATGAAAGGTAACTATTTATTCTGCAAAGTTAACATTTTGTTATTTTCTCTACATGCTGTTGAGCTGCTTACTTCAGCGAATGAGGCTTAACTTTCCTAACCTTGTAATCTATGGGTCAAAGGTGCATTTTTGCTCCTATCGTTTCTCCAAATGAACAAATTTATTTCTAATATTTGTTTTGGAGCATATTTGCCTCTAACGTTTATAAAATGGGAGAAATTTGTTCCCATCGTCAATTGCCGCTAAAGTTGACCGTTTAAACGTTAGTTGATCATTGATGTGGATCAGCTTGGACATGTGTCGCACATGCATTGGACACGTCAGCAAGATGTGTCCAGTGCGTCAATCACACGTTTGGGTAAAAAAAAAAGGTTACTTCCTGCCGGCATTTGCACCATCCCGCTATTGCAGTCATGCCATAATTGAGAGTCCAAGCACTTCTCCCCTTCCTTCACTCTTTCTTTTGCTTCCATAAACCCGAAAGCGAGGTTTTTTTTGAGTCCCATAACTTGATATCACTTAATTCCTGTCTCTCTATTTTCTCAGCAACCAAAGATACCCCTTTCTCCACTTATAGACTTTGAAGCAGATTTATACTTCTCTTGAACTTAAAAACAAAGATGGAACTATATGTTTCCACTATAAAATCATCAAAATTGGAGACTGAAAAGAATATTTCCACATAAACACTGTTTAATCCACTAAGACAAAATGCACCATTTTTGTTGCTTCATTGCTTGACATAACAAATCGAAAGTCATCATATAATATGTATTAGTCTTCCACTTGCACCCAGCAAAAAAACTAGGAGTAAGAAGCTCCAAATTCTGAGGGTAAATTAAGCAGGAAAATAGTTGGAGTGACATATGAAATCTCGAAAAAGAAACAAAAATTGGCATAAGAGAAAAACAGTGGACAAATAAAAAAAGAGAAAGAAGCAAATGAATCTTCATACAGAGTTCAAAGATTCAATTAAGAAATCGATGGTCGACAAAGAAGCAGATTAAAAATGAAAATGGCAGTGAATGCACCAATGGCAAAGGATCCAGCAAAGTAAGATCTATCCGATACGGCAGCATTTTCAGGTAAAGCCGGAGCATTAGATTGAGAGTTAGATGTAACAGATGGCGGGAAAGACGAAGGAGAAGGATAAGGAGGAGCAGCAGAAGCCAATGGTTTGAATCTCGGAGCCTGAGCAAAGTTAGACGGTGTGACTCTCAGAGCAAGAGTAGGCATCAACGTCCTCATAGGCAGGAGAGTCATCATAGGCGTGGGAGAAGACATTGGTGATGGTGTAGGAACTGGTGATTTTGCAGGAGGAGGAGAGGGACTGGAAGTGGTAGTAGGAGGAGAGGATGACGGTGAAACAGAGGAAGGCAGGAATGAATGGGAAAACATGATCTGAGTGAGAGTGAGAGAGAAAGGGCAGAGCAGGAACGTGTGATTCACGTGCGGGACACGTGTCGCTGATGTGTCCAATGCACGCACCACATGTGTCTAAGTCGATTTAGGTTAGCGGTCGATTTACGTTTGAACGGTCAATCTTAGCGGCAATTGACGGTGGGGGGTAAATTTATCCCATTTTACAAATATTAGGAGGTAAATTTGTTCATTTGAAGAAACGATAACTACAAAAATACACATTTGGCTCTATATATATATATATATATATATATGCATCAACATTGTGCTACTTGTGCATGCATAAAAACAAATCCTTGCTCCATTTTTATGTGGTAGATGCAGTAATATCACTTGATATTGATGAAAAGCTCTCTCCAAAGTATTTTTGGCCATGGTACAAGTAGCACAATGTTATAGTACCTCACATTGTTGCTAATATTTCATACTTCTAATGAATATAGAACATAGTAGCTTTGAAATGATGAGCATTCAGACATTTTTTGTTCATTTGTTACACATGTTTGAAATGATTATCTATTTTGTCATCATTTGTTTCCCAGGCTACCAGCTTTTGCTTTCTGCCAGAGTGAGGCTGTAGCAGAGATTATAAGTAGCCACGAATTAGAGATTTTAACTCTTGCAACTTTATCGTCTTTTAAGGTAAGGCACTCCTCTTGTATTTTGGGCTTTATTGTTTCCCATTTTAGTTGTCTTTTTAGTTTTAAGTTTCTTACTTGCATCTTCTGCTTAAAGTTGAAGTGCTTTTATTTTTGAATAGCAAACTTTATAAACTCGCTTGAATTTTTTTGATTTGGAGTCTGGCTTTTGGCAGCAATTGCTTTCCCCTGCAATGTGAGTGCATTAGGAACTTCCAACAGGTTGCAGAAGTATAGAATCCCTAATATTGGCTGTTATCTCTTCTCTCTATGAAATGTAGAAATGAATTTTGATGAGGCATGTATGATTAGAATTTGTATGATAAGTTTAGAACTTGTATCTGGTCCTTCAGAGGTGAAACTTTACCAAGTCACGATGTATAGAGGTTTGGAAAATGAATAGGTCACGTATTAGGTCAACAACCATTCGGGAGTGAGGATCCTGCTGTTTCAAAAATGTGCAATTCAATCTTTGTGCTTTCCAAATAGCACTTTTAATTCTTGAGATATAACTCCATGAATTTTAATTCTAGAGAGAGAGAGAGAGAGCTTATTTATACAAGTATAAAAGGACGTAGTTTTTAGAATATTCATCTTCATTTGGTTGGTTATTTTTGAGTCCTTTTAACTCTCAAATCAAACCAAATCAATGACTGAAGTTTCTGAAAAATATAGCTTAACTGTACTGATTTTTGACAAAAAACCTTGTAAAGAATAAATAGCATTGGTTTGGTTCAGTGTTTGGGTCTGGCCATATTGTTCTCTCCCATGTCTAGAATGCATCCAAAGGATTTGTTTTTAAGTTCTGTTTGTGCAAGAGAAAAGCTATCCATATTTTGTGGAGGGATTAATAGTGGAATATATTTTTAAATAACTGAATTAAATTCAATTCTCTTGTTGATTTATTTCAGCATCTTAATGCATTACAAATTGAACTAAACTTTATAGAAGTTAATAGAATTTGGACCGACTATTTTCTCAATGAGGTCATTAGGTTACTAATTAAGAAAAGAAACCATAATTTAAATCGATAAACCAATTAGAAATTAAATTATCGTATATATCATGAATAAGTATAATGTTATAATTTTATATGCTGGAGTTGTATCATGCTTCAACTCATGAAATCTTTACATTATGATACTTTATGCTTTTGGTGGATAATTAGACAAACTGAAGAAATCCTTGTATACTCATTTGAGGTTCAACTAATTTTCACATTTTATTAGATGATGGATTTTACCATTTCGTTGATTTTATTTGTTAAAAAAATCTCCCCTTCCCTAGATGATCCCATGGCTTCCAGAAGTCTTTGTAGATGATGATGTGCTGAGCTACTTACCAAGAAAATTGTCATTTGTTTTAATTAAATTCAGTTTGATTTCTTGAATAACTTTGGAGTAGTTGCTTAAGACCATGTGTGATTGGTGAGATGTATTGCTTATAAGTATGTGAAGCTATACTTTGATTTTGCAAACATCGCCTTTGTCTTACCCGAAATCAATCATTTTCAAAATAATTTCTTCAGGTATTGGTGAGTGGTCAAGATGCGCCACCTCTGGGATGTGCATTTGAGAATGTGAATGAGAATCTTAAAATCTATCTGAAGGTTGATGGAAAGGTTGATTTACGAGGAGAGCTTGATAAGATCAAGAATAAGATGGATGAAGGACAAAAGTAAGTTTCTCAGTTTTAATTCATATGATATGACAAAAATATATAGATGCTCACACATTCTTGCACAGATAAGTTGCATATATACATGTATCTCTGTTCACTGAGCAATTTGATCATCTTTATGAGCACATTGATGAGTCAATATATATCATATTGAAACCTTTGTGCTTCACAAAGCACATCTTTCTTTCTTTCTTCCTTCTTCTTCTTCTTTTTTCCCCCTCTCCCTCTCTCTCTCTCTCTCTCTGTGTATCAGTGTATGTTTCTGAGCGAGAGAGAGAGAGAGCATGTAGAATTTTCGTGTAATGTTTGTACAAGGTACATATAATAAGAAGTCATTGAAATTAGTTGTGGTGACTGCAGTAGACTTTATGGGATCTTGGAATCTTTGTTGGTTTCTGTAAAAGTGTTTCAGTCATCTTGTATATTTACTCCAACCTCTCTCTCTCTCTCTCTCTCTCTCTCTAACTTCCATTTATTTTATTTTAGTTTTTTGTTACTCCAGTGTCATAACTGTTTGCCCTTATTTTCCTTAACTGTTTTTTATATTTGGGAGGTAAGTGTTCAAGTGGAATTAGTATAAACACTTAACGGTTTTTATAGTTCAATTTATTTTTATTATTGGGTAAACTAAAAAAGCAGTTGTTATGCGTATGTTGTTGGCTAGAAATAGATAAGAATTTTTTTTCTCTTAGACCCTAAGTGATCTTTCTTTTTTCTTGCTCAGGCAATTGGAAAAATTGAAGGATACTGTAAATGCATCTACATATAAAGAAAGAGCTCCATCTCATGTTCAGGAAGCTGACGCTGAAAAGTTGGCTAAACTTCTTCAAGATCTGGAATTCTTTAAGAAAGAGAGTGGCCGGCTTGAAGGCGAGATTGGAAACAGGGGTTAAATAAAGTGAAGGATCAGTGTTATTTATAGCCATGTTAGTATCTCATAGAGAGAGGTGAAGCAGCTGAAGGGTTAAAGAGAAGGCTAAAACCAAGAAAAGCAACGTGCCTTCTGCCAGGAGATTCCGCAGATGTTTTTGTTTGAAACGCATGATCAATAGGACATGCATAATTTTTTGGGGAATTCGATTTCATTTCTCTAGTTTTACTTGGATATGTCTGGTTTGCCCCTTGCAGAGTTTTTCAAGGATGTTTATAAGATATGTTTTAAGTGTAAGTGAATGCGAAGGGTTTGATGAACCCTACTGGAAGCATTAAGAGATTAACAGTACTTCTGAGTAATAAAAGATGAGAAATGGATGCAATATATACTGGTTCCTTTTCCTTCCAATTACCATTTAGCACTTATCTTAGGCCCCTGTGCCATGCGTCTTGAATGCAATCGCGTGCTGGGCAGCCCTGCGGTCACTTGGCTCACTGCACGCTTAACAAAGGTTAGTCCAGTCCAGCAAGAGCCCCTTATAGATAAGTCCATACTTTGTCTTGCAAGTGAAACTGTAATACCATCTGAGGCTTTCTTCCCTACCTTTTTACCACTTACCTTTTGTCTCTTTGTGGGCGGATGTGTCGCCATAATAATTAGAGAGGAATTGAGAAGAAAGAGCATATGCATTAAAAGAAAGTGCTAGTTCCTCTGCACAAACATATATCTTATTGTGCTTTTTTCTTTTGTTTTTGAATTACAGCTTTTGAATTCTTGATCTTTCTCTTTGCTTGGAGATAAAATTCTTCCATATTGGCAGTTGCTTCACTAAAATCTGCCTCCACGCACAATGAACCACCATTACTCGGCAAAGTCTCCAGTGTTGCATTGTCTTCTATCCAATCATCCATTGAATCACTTCCGTCGCCTATTTGTGTGTTCTGCAAGTGTAAGTTATAGTGAACAAATGCCAAATCACTCAATCCGTCTTGCTCACTGCGATTCCTTCCATTCATACGAAGCTTCTCAGCTAAACTCCTTTTCAGCCCATACTTTGCAGCACCATCGCAGGTCTGACTAAGAATCCTGATAGCAAATTTTTGTAGCTCAGGATGTTGTTTCCCATAGGTATACCACCATTGAGCTGCAAGTAGATTTATCAGCGCAGTATACATGTAAAAGTATTCAAATAACAATTAGAATAGCATTACCTGGAGGAAGGCTGGTTCTTCTGTCAATGGCACTTCCCTCTTTGAAATCGCCTCTTGCATGTCTATACTCATCAAGTTGGTGAGATATTAGATCTTGTGTGTGATGATCTTGTACCATACGGACAATGCTGCACAACAGCCCATAAGAAACCTCATGGTCACAATAGAAATCAGTAGAATAAAACAAACTTGGGTTTAAATAGTAGCCTGCAGCATGTAAAGGGCTATAGAGATAGTTGTCCCATATTTCATCAATTGCTTTCCAGAAAGGAAGATATTGTGATCTCTTGTTTCTGAACTCTTCTTTAATTGTCTCCTTTGCTTGATCCATTATCTCATATATATTACCCAGTTGAGGTTCATCAGCCTCGATAATCAAATGGAGAACACGGATCAGCGGCACAGTTGCCTTCAGGGTCATCTCAGCTCCATTCCAAAAGGAGACATCTCCCATCAAATGAGCCATTCTCATTCCTTCTGGTGTGGAGCTCCAGCCTGAGTTCTTCCAGTCAAATGATATTAACATCTTCCTCAAGTTTTTCTTTTCTGATACGATATTCTCTAAGGTCAAGAATGGCACAGCAAACTTCATCTTAAAGGGCTTCATCAAGTCATGGCAATGAATATACTTTCTCATAAGCTCCAAAAGCTCTCCATGTTCATATATAAACTTTGTAAAGATCTTGGCCTTATCTAGTATCCCTTTGATGCAATCTATTGTCACTATCTTTTCTAGCATGAGCTTAATGCAATGAGATGCACTCACACTCCAGAATACTGTCCTGTGCCTGTCCACAAACTGCGTACCTATGTTTCCAACCCAACCAGTTGTTGAGCATGCGACAACTTGAACAACATTTTCAATCCCAACCTCCTCGATAACCTCATCCAGTAACAATTTCAAAGCACCTGCATCATTGGTCATGGATGAAACATCAGCTGAGTAGAGATAAATTGGACCCTTGGGGCATTCCACTATGAAACTAACAAGGTTTTGACCCTTCTCGGTGACCCATCCATCCAACAAAATGCTGCATCCAGTGCTTGCCCATGAATCTCCAATCTTCTTCACATATTCTATCGTTTCTTTCACTTCATCCTGGAGAATCCATCCTTTCAATTCTTGTAAAGTAGGGATCTTCACCCCATCATTACCAGGCATTGCATTTAGCATTCTTTTAAAGCTAGGAGAACTGGCATTTCTTAAGTCAATGCCTGTTTCATAAAAGAATTTGCCGATGCATTTTTTCGTTTGCTTGGATGAAACATCTTCTTTTGCCTTGATATTGATCGCTACTTTTGAAGCAAGGCTTCTGTTATGAATTGGAAAAAGATCAGTGGCATCATCTTCAACCTCAGAATCTATCTCTTCTTGCTTTCTGATCCCACAACCAGCGGTTTGACCAGCTTCATGCTTGATATAGTTGACGCTGTCTGAGGTTAAAGACCAGTTTCTTTTCAAGGGGAGATATGGATGACATAGCTTTTCAACTTCCTTAACAAGTGCTTTGTTTTTATTTTCTTGTAACATATTTCTGAATGCTTCCTTCACATTTTGAGGAACTTGTTCGCAACTGATTACATCTGTCCCTAAACCTCCTAAGTGGCACTTGAGACGGTGGAAGCCACTCACAACTTTATTACAATAGTTGCATTGAACTCTCTTCTTTTTGTCGTCAAGACATATACCATGATAATTAACATTGATGGAACCCTTGCAACTACTCATCATTCCACATATACAATGGAGTGCTCTCTGCAAGCTTGGCTGCAAATGCATATGAAATGCAACATTATAGGCAACAGGACAAGAAATTCTTAAAAGCACATTTGGTAGTAATCTAATCTACGGTAGCATTTTGGCATTTGAAAAGCACATTTCAAAAACACATTTGTTTTTCCTCTTCCAGAAACTCAGAGACTTTGGTTTATATTAGCGTTATATCATATCATCTATAGTATGGATGTTCACCAAGTAATTATTTTGGGTGGCATGTGATGTCAACTAATTCTGAGAGTCTACCATTCATGTCAACTAACTAATGACAATATTTATAGAGGACTTAATAGAATTACACTGTTTCTTTTTCTTGGATAAATTAGGGAAAAGAGATGGATGTTGATGGAATTTCTTTTATTTGGCAAGTCAAGCAAGTAAAAGAAAAGAAAGAAGAAAAAAATGGCAACTTATAATATATTATTTTCTAAGGAAATAGTTGTACCAAATTCCTTTCCTTTCAATGTTCTAAGCAAGCATCCAAAACATAAAAAAGATAACTTTTCTTTTACCCTTAGCCTTACTGCCTTAGCCTATAAGCGATTCATCCCAATGTCTAGAAAGTGGAAACATGTAAAAAGCTAAGCTAATGATCGAGTTGAATGTTAGGATCAATTTTGTGTTTTGATCATTACAAGTTTGCTATTTCAACATTAAAAAACCAGTAAAGAATGATGGTGGGTAACAGGGTAAGAATTTATCTAAGGATTTGATGATCGAGATGTTTACTTGACAAGAACAAAAATCAAGCTTTGGAATCATGAAACGAAAACCCATTTCAATGATTAACATGAAGAAACACATACATTAAGAAAAATAAATAAATCTGAAAAACAGACAGCAAAGTGAGTACCTTTAGACTCCAGAAATAGAGAAGTGAAAACCCAGCACAGAGAGAGAGAGAGAGAGAGAGAGAGAGAGAGAGAACCAGTACAGAACACAGAAATGCAGTTTTAGTCTCTGAGTGAAGACCTGCGATTTGCTTAAAATCTTTGTTTCTTTGTGAATTGGCCAATACAATACTTCCGCGCACCAAAAGTTTCCCTCACATTGGAGTTAAAATACTATTATTTTGATTAGTGAAATTTGCCAGAATCTATGTGCCAAACACATACTTGCACATTAATTTATTAAATTCATTAATATATATAATCCAAATAGGGAAGGTGAATTTAATTACGATTCTTAAGAATCAAATCAAAGGCTACCATATAAATACAATTTTTTTCTTCTTCTTGCTAATGTAATTCTATTATTTGATACGTGACAATTACATCATAAGTTGTGCATTTTGTTACCATAATTTGTTTGGATGTAGAGTTTTTATAATAATAATGATGACGAAGATGATGATGTTGTGAAACATGGATGCCTATTTTTCTTTCTATTTAGACTACATATATATAACATGAGTTTGATTCTAATAGAAGGTTGGCAATGGCAATATTAAACTACTAAATTATTCATACTAACCTTATAAGATTAAAATTAATTATTTTTATTATCTAACAAAATGGTCTTTTTTGTTTAATTTTAAAAAGATCGCTCGATAAATTGAATTGCAATTGTAAAATAGTTTTATCTTTCTTTTTATAATATTCCATTAAAAATGAATTTAAAATATATTAAAAAGTATAAGCTACCTTTTTTTTCCTTTACAATTTTTTTTGAACATTCTAATGATGCTAGATTTTTTAAATCAATTCTTAATTATAATAAAATATATCAATTTTATAAAGTTACAAATATTACTTATTAAATATTTTTCAAGAATTATAATTAAAATGAAATTTACAACAAAGAAATTGGGTTCACGGCACCCAATTTAAAGTAAAAAATTGGGCATTTAGAATAAATTTAGAATATAATCAAATTTAAATATATATTTTTATTTTGCCTTTCTTTGTTTTTATTTCTATTAATAATACTTCATTTATTCAATAAAATAATATTTTATAATTAATTATTTAACCTCTATCTATAAAAGTGGTAAGTAGGTGAAAATTATTTTAGACAGAAATATCATTTATTTTTAAATTATTGACAAATCATAAAATGATCTTAAATAAATAATTATTGTTTACAATTAAATTTTTTTGAATGACTCGCAAAAAAAATGTTCGGACTCTGACTATATATTTTGGAAGATATTATATAGAATTTTTCTATTCATTATTTTTTTGTGAATATATTTATTAAAATTATTATTTAATTTTTAATAAAAAAAATTTATTTTATAAAATATAAGATGATATAAGTTGCAAAAATGACAAGGTAAATTAAATAGAATTTTAATTTTGGATAAGACAAATAGAGATAATTATTTAGTTTACTCAAAAGTAAACAAAACCTAAAACTTAAGCATGAATTAATAAAAATATATAATACATGTTAAATAGAATAGAAATGAAAATAACATTAACAGAGAATTAATAACAATTTTGACAATGGGATTTAAAAATAAGAGAAATAACTATATTTTGGTTCATCAACTTAACCCCAAGGTAACCGGAAAACTTAAGAAGAAAGAGATGGAGGACCAAGCTGAAAATTTTTCACAAAATCACCCCCTTTTTTCTTCTTGAACGGCGTTGTTTCGCCCAAGGGGAATGCCCGCAACCCAGTTGCCCCTTTTTCTCTCTTTTTCTCAATTTTTCTTTTCGATTCTAGCATTGTAACGATCCAAAATACACCATAACAGTATTAAGCTGTGTTTAGGGTGATTTGGGGACTGAAAATACATAATGTTGTGGAAATGTGGAGATTGATGATTGAAACGGTTAAGTGAAGTTGAGGGCCTAACCGGTATTAAGTGAAAAGATTAAAGGTAAAATGGTAACTTGCACTTATAGACTAAATTGTATTAATTGAATAATTATGTACGCTAATGTGTAAAGGATAATAAATTATAAGATGAATGTAGGAACAAAGGAATGAGGAAGGATTAAATTGGAGAATTGCTATAAAAATTAAAATAGACCAATCAAAAAGTGACATGTGGGTGTGTGTATTGTAAGATTTGTGTAGGTGGAGCATGGAAGCACTCACAGGGCCTATTTAAGCCATGTGAGCCGACAGAATTTGAGATGAAAATTCCCAATTCTAGCTCTCATTCCAGCCCCAAATTCCTCACTTAAATCACACTTAAATCTTCACCAAAAATTTGCTCAAGTTAATCTTCAAGTTGGGAATTAATAATAGTGTAATTATAAAGTGATCAAGGTACGTGTTTAGTGTTCTTCTTATTTTATTTTAATTGGTAGAAATGTAAGATTATGATTTGTATGGTGATTAATGGGTTATTGATGATATTAGAAGAAGAAGTAGTAGTAGTTGGAACTAAAGAAAAGGAGAAAGGACAGCAAATTGAAGCAAGGAAAAAGAAAAGATTAAGGTTTGGGAACTTTCTTCATAAGTGTTTGTTTGATGACAAAATATGTTTATTTTTTATGTATATTGATGCTAAAAGCTGAATTGAACTTGTTTGTGGTGGATGAATTGGTTGAGAGGGTGATTCTTGGCAAGTAGAGGTTTAAGGGGTTATGCTGTCCAACTTTTGTTAATGACCATAGGTACAATTTTTACATCATTACTCAGCCTAGAAATGTCCAAATTGGATTATTCCAATTGGATATGAAAGATAAGACCCATACCTATAAATTTCTAGAAGAGGCGTAGAGCTAATTATTGCTTTACGAATCCCGAAATTTAGCTTAAAGTGGTAATATCTGTTCTATACGGGTCATGAGAGCTGGTTGGGTTCCCAAGGCCATATATCTTATGATATATCTCCAATTGATCTAAAATTTTACCACTATCTAGTAAGACATAGTTTAACAAAAGTCTAGAAGACCAATTTAGCTAATTATGCCATTTGGGAGCTCAAATTGATTGGACAAAATGAGAGTCGGAATCTGTCTTTCATAGGAGTAAGTTTTGGGCATGGGTCACGGCTGGCCCCAAATGGTTGCAGCCGTGAGGTGTGCTTCTGGATGAACAGTAGCTAATTTGACATGAGTCACGGCTGGCACATAAACCTCTCAGCCTTGACCCTCCCGTGTTTTTACTTTAGAGTGCATTTTTCTACACGAAATAAACCTGAACACCACCAAAACTTCCCGGGAGTTATCCCACACTTGTTTAGGACTTTGAAATAAGTTTATGGGAGATAACATTTGATATTATATGTGTAATTGGAATATGTTAAAAATGGTTCAAACTATTTGGCATACTTGATTGATTATAAACAATACATGTATGATGTAGGTAACATTGTTAAATGATACATGATGAAAATGGGAGCTATTATAACATGGAATTACATGAAACATTAAGAAAAGATAAAGTGAAGTCTTAAAAGAATTTGCATGTAAATGTTATAGATTTGTTAATAATTTGTGATAAGAACTTGACTCAGGATTATGTATAAATGGATACGACTAGAATATATGCACACTTGAATTGGAAATGTATAAATAGTTTATGGATATGATTGGTATTCTTATGCAAGTGTAAATGTTCAAAGCCTGCAAAATGTCTAGATTGTGGATAGACAGGCATGCCTATAAGAACATAGTTGCAGTTGCTATAGTTTAACATGTATATCTTGTCCATAGTCTTGACACCACCAGTGTCCATAGTTTATCTCGAGACGAATATGTCTCTACATTTTTATACTATATATTCAGTATTCACAGTTGATACCCATGAGGTATCCACAACTCCCGTTATCCACACCTATAGATATTGTGTAGGCTAAAAAAAGACAAAATGTAAGTTTATATGAGCCAAGAACTATAGGCCACAGGAAATGTAAAAAGATAGAGGATTCGAAAAGATATGATTTGCAACAAATAAAGAAATTACTGGATTGTAATACATGAACATTTGCTAACAATATGTGATTGATATGTACATGAAAAATAGTGACAAGTATTGCTACATACTAGACATATGTGTATGGATACATGTAAATAGGATATGATTTATGATGGAATTTGAACATGTTAAAGATTTGAATTTCATAAAAAGCCTATAAATGATTACTTACATGTTTAATGATGTATATGTAATTATATGATAATAAGTATGCTCATATGTATGTGTGCATTTGACGACTTTTATGAGAGGTTATCCACGTCATGTTATGTTCCCCACTAAGCTTTATGCTTAGCACGGGTTTTAAACTGTGTAGGTACAAGATTGAAGTTGCTTTGAAGAATCATCCGTAGAAGGTCAAGGCCAACACAAGGATAGGGAAAAGTCTTTATAAAAGTATTGTATGAGATTTAGGTTATGTAAAGTGATATGTATTTTATAGTTATATGAGACTGTTCATTTGTAATAAAAATACAAATAATATTGTAATATTGAATATATATAGTAATGTTAAAAAAAAAAGAAAGAAATTTTGTAATTCTGATTTTCAATATCCTCTTAGGGGTATAAGGGGTGTTACAAGCAGATTCGCCAGACCTTACCCCTTGTATTCTTCTCTCTCATTTCGACGTTTTGCTCCCCTGCAAACCCATCACCGCCGTTGGTTCCACCATCTGCAGCTGATAAATCGCCGGCGTTTTTCTCCCTTCCTTTTCCCTCCAACGCAAGATAGCCATGCAGCCCAACCCCGACGCCTCCTTTCACCGCTGACCGCCTAAAACACCACCGGCTTCTTCCGCTATGAATGGCGGCTGAGAAGTGAGCTTTAATGGCCAAAGAAATCTGAGAACTAAGGATATTTTTGGTAGGAGGCAGATTTGAGCTTGAGGGATTTAAATTCAAAACTTGATTTTGGGGTTAGAACCTTAAGGTAAGTGAAATTTTCCATTTTAAGCTAATAGATATTTAGTTAATTTGCAATATTATCGTGTTTAATTGGGTTTATGGTTGAATTTGGTGTATGTATGGTGAAGAAGAAGAGGAAAACGTGAAGAGTAAAGGAAAAGGGGAAAGAAGTGGAGGTCTAGGCTTATTTTGTAGATTTAATCGGAGCAATTGAAGTTAATTCTGCTACCCATTGAGGTTTGCGACTCCTAAACTTACTTTTCTTTAATTGTTATTGTTTATGTTTAAAGTAGAAAATGATGATATGAAATAACATTGATAGAATCAGCTTAGGATCTGTACAACTAGCGTATAAATGAGTCCATCAAAATCAATTAACTGTGGAAAATTGCATAATTGTGAGAGTTCATATTTTTATGTGAATATGTTTGAGGAAATTGAGTTAGAATTTGAATTATTGAAACATATACAAGCTGTTGGTATAAGCTGTTAATTTGAATATGGGTGGTAATCTTGAGTTGCTTATGCCTTAAGTCGGTATGAAATTATGATAATTAAAGGAAAGATGGTTAAGATTTGAATTAGTGAAATACAATTGAGCTGTTAGTATATGGTCACCTTTTGAAAAAAGAAAAATGATTTTAATTAGATTGGTGATTTCGATTTGTTCATGTCTTGTTGATTCAATGTGTAAATATTGATATTTATGTTTAATTGTGTATGTTGTGAGATTTTGGAAAAGGGAAAATTGAGTATGTGTCATTTCTTTGATTTATAAGAATAGATTAATTAGGGCCAATAAAAGAAAATATATTATGGAAATGTGGATATGATGTGCATTGGTTTAAAATGAAAAATAGAATGCGGAAATTGAGAATCGGAATTGACTTAATATAATTATAAATCTACTATATTCTCTCGTTTCTTTCACAATTCATCCTGGAGAATCCATCCTTTCAATTCTTGTGAAGTAGGGATCTTCACCCCATCATTACCAGGCATTGCATTTAGCATTCTTTTAAAGCTAGGAGAACTGGCATTTCTGGAGTCAATACCTGTTTCGTAAAAGAATTTGCCGATGCATTTTTTGGTTTGCTTGGATGAAACATCTTCTTTTGCCTTGATATTGATCGCTACTTTTGAAGCAAGGCTTCTGTTATGAATTGGAAAAAGATCAGTGGCATCATCTTCAACCTCAGAACCTATCTCTTCTTGCTTTCTGCTCCCACAACCAGCGGTTTGGCCAGCTTCATGCTTTTGATATAGTTGACGCTGTCTGAGGTTGGAGACCTGTTTCTTTTCAAGGGGAGATTTGGATGAGATAGCTTTTCAACTTCCTTAATGAATGCTTTGTTTTTATTTTCTTGTAACATATTTCTGAATGCTTCCTTCACATTTTCAGGAACTTGTTCGCAACTGACTACATTTGTCCCTAAGCCTCCTAAGTGGTACTTGAGACGGTGGAAGCCACTCAACTTTATCACAATAGTTGCATTGAACTCTCTTCTTTTTGTCGTCAAGACAAGTACCATGATCATTAACAATGATGGAACCCTTGCTGCTACTCATCATTCCACATATGCTAGAGACAAGAAATGCTAAAATTTGCAACTCACCGTTAATTTTGCGGTTAACTAAAATTTTGATATTTTTACTCATCGTTAATGAATGATTTCATCGATCATAAAAATTGATAAAACATGGTCAAATAATATATGCTTAGGACCATTGTTCATGGAAGTCATGGATCGAATTGATAAAATGCCCTTAAAAAATAAAAGTGACAAATGTGATATTTTGATATTTGGCAGATAAGCTGAGTCATAAAACAAGCAAAAATACTTTGCATCCTGAAAGAGACTAAAGAAAAAGAAAAGATAAAGCTTTAATAAAGTGGAGGATTAGTCATTGAGAATCTTTTGTCTTGAAGCCATCATTATTTCCTAAACCGAAGATACAAATTCATGTACAATACTAGTATTATTCTATGTAAATTTTAATTTTATAGAAAAATTAAAAAAATAATTTAAAGTGTAAAAATAAAAATACAAATATATATATATATATAATCAAATCAAATGGGGCCATTATTGTATTAAAAAAGAAATGTGATTAGAAAAAGGAGGAAAATGACATATCACAAGACAGTGGGTATATGTGTATCGGTACATGGAATCTTTATGAACTTCCACTAACAAACTTACAAAGACTTGTAAAGTCTTCAATACGATAAAAAGGACTCTTGTCTGAATTACTTTAATTAAGTCATTTTCTGCATTAACAAACTCTTGTACCTGCTGTCTATATATGGGGCATGGAAGACTTGAAAAGTCTTTGGAATACAAACTTCCAAATTCTTAACGTTTAAACAATTCCAGGACAGGAGACGCGTATACCCTACCAAGAGACGCGTACAGAATTTCCAAGACGCGCACCAATTAGGACGAAAGGTCACTAACAAGTCTATAATATCTATCCAATTCAAACCAAAAGTCCATTAATATTGAGAACTTTACAAACAATACAGAGAAGAGAGCTTTACAAAGAATACAGAGAAGAATGATAGAAACAATTGTTTCTGTAAGTTAACAAAATGTTCTCTATCAATTATTACTTAGCAATTACATATTTATATACAAAATTTGTATCTGAAGTCAACTATCAGAATTCAACTATGTCTGCTCCTACCTATATCTGCTTCTACTCCTATATTCACTCCTATAATTACGGGAGTATGACAGTCTGTAACACTCCCCCTCAAGCTGGAGCATAGATATTGATCATGCCCAGCTTGTTACATAAATATTCAACTCGTGGCCCATTTAAGGACTTTGTAAATAAATCACCTAATTGTTCTGCTGTCTTCACATGTCCTGTTGAAATCACATTATCTTGAAGTTTTTCACGAATGAAGTGACAGTCCACTTCAATATGTTTGGTTCGCTCATGATACACAGGATTTGAGGCAATGTGGAGAGCAGCCTGATTATCACACCAAAGTTTTGCTGGAGAAGAAATATTTATACCAATTTCAGCAAGCAAATGCCGAATCCATAAAATTTCACATGTTGCCTGTGACATGGCTCTATATTCAGATTCTGCACTTGATTTAGACACTACAGTTTGCTTCTTGCTTTTCCAAGATACCAAATTTCCTCCAACAAAAACACAATATCCTGTAGTTGACCTTCTATCAATCTTAGATCCTGCCCAGTCTGCATCCGTAAAGCACTCAATGTGGTTATGCCCATGATCACTGTAAAGTATACCTAGTCCAGGAGCCCTTTTTAAATAACATAGGATATGCTCTAAAACTTCCCAATGTTTAACTGTTGGGGATGTCATAAATTGACTAACAATACTTACTGCAAATGCAATATCTGGACGAGTAACTGTAAGATAATTCAATTTTCCAACTAACCGCCTGTATCTTTCTTGATCATCAAGAGGGTCACCATCATCCTTTGTGAGTTGTACATTTGGAGCCATAGGGGTACTACGTGATTTAGCTCCCAATTTTCCAGTTTCTGCAAGTAAATCAAGAACGTACTTCCTTTGAGATAAAAGAATTCCCTTCTTACTTCTTGAAACCTCTATTCCTAGAAAATATTTCAATTGACCCAAATCTTTAGTGTGAAATTTATCATGCAAGAAAGACTTCAAAGCAGATATTCCTTCACAATCACCTCCTGTAATTACAATGTCATCAACATATACAACAAGGAGAATAACACCAGCTGTTGATTGTCTGTAGAATACGGAATGATCAGTTTGACTCTTCTTTAACCCAAACTCTTGAATAATCTTACTGAATTTTCCAAACCAAGCGCGAGGACTCTGTTTTAGTCCATACAGAGATTTCTTTAAGCGGCAAACTTTCCCATACTCCCCCTGAGCAACAAAACCAGGTGGTTGCTCCATATATACTTCTTCTTGTAGATCTCCATGAAGAAATGCATTTTTGATATCCAATTGATGTAATGGCCAGTGCTGGGAAGCAGCAAGAGAGATGAATAGACGAACAGAAGCCAATTTAGCGACAGGAGAAAAAGTGTCAGAGTAATCTACTCCATATGTTTGTGCATATCCTTTTGCTACAAGTCGAGCCTTGAGTCTGGCAATAGATCCATCTGGATTGACTTTAATTGCAAAAACCCATTTACATCCAACAGCCTTTTTGTTGTGAGGTAAATCTACTAACTCCCAAGTGTGATTATCATCTAGAGCTTTGATTTCTTCAAGCATTGCAGTGCGCCATCCAGGATGAGATAAAGCTTCTTTAACTGTTTTAGGTATGGAAATGGAGTCTAAAGAAGCAATAAAAGCACTAGATGGTGGAGATAAGTGATCATAGGAAATAATGTTAGCAATTGAATAAGCAGATTTACAACTGCGTTTACCTTTGCGAAGACTGATGGGAAGATCAAGATCATTTGGTGGAGGATCCAATGACGAAGTTGATTCTGGTGTAGGACATGTATCAGTAGTCACTGTTTTTCTGGAATAAACTTGAACAATAGGTGGTTTGTCTGAAACTGAAGTCTGATTAGCAGGAGAAACATCATGAGTAACACTATTCTTCACTGATTGTTCAGAACTTGATATAGATTTATAGATAAGACATTCATCTTCCTCCCCCTGACTAATAGAGGTAGACTCGGTAGAGAAAAATGGCATGTGCTCTGAAAATACTACATCAGTAGAAATCACATATCTGTTGAGATCAGGAGAATAACATCGATACCCTTTTTGAAGACGAGAATATCCCAAAAATACACACTTCAAAGCTTTAGGATCTAGTTTTGTAATATGGGGCCGAACATCACGAACATAACACGTGCTTCCAAATATTCTTAGCTCTATTGAAAATAGAGCTTTATGAGGAAAAAGGATATGGAAAGGACAATCACCACCAAGTACTGTAGATGGCATCCGATTAATCAGAAAACATGCTGTGGATACAGCATCAGTCCAAAATTGCTTAGGAACTTTCATCTGAAACAACAAAGCACGAGCAGTCTCAAGAAGATGTCTATTCTTCCGTTCCGCCACTCCATTTTGAGAGGGTGTATCAACACATGATGTTTGATGGAGAATCCCATGCTGAGTCATATAGGTTTGAAATGGTTCTGACAGATATTCTTTAGCATTATCACTCCGTAATATGTGCACAGAAACATTGAATTGTGTTTTAATCTCAGCACAAAAAGCAGAAAAATGAGTAAACACCTCAGAACGATTTTTCATAAAATAAATCCAGGTCATTCTAGAAAAATCATCAACAAAAGTAACAAAATATCTGAATCCTGTTTTAGATATAACAGGACATGGACCCCACACATCGGAGTGAACTAATTCAAAAGCAAACCCAGCTCGTTTATTAATTCTGGGACCTACTGAGCCTCGATGATGTTTTGCATAATGACAGGACTCACAATCCAACGACGAGACTTTATTAAATTGTGGATTTATTTTCTTCAAAATAGGCAGCGAGGGATGTCCTAGCTTGCAATGAGCTTCAAAAGGTGAAGTAGCACTAGAACAAGCCACAGAGCGAGGTACCCATGAATCCAGAACATAAAGACCATCCGATACATGTCCTCTACCAAGTATCTGCTTCGTCATAAGATCCTGAAATAAACAATGGTCAGGGAAAAATGAGATACAACACTTCAGATCTTTAGTAAGTTTGCTTACAGAAATTAAATTGAAAGCAAGATTAGGCAAACTCAGGACTGATGATAAAGTGATAGAGGATGTAGGCTTAACAACTCCAGAACCCTCAACATGATAAGTTGATCCATCAGCTATTGTTACAGGGAAGGACACTTTATGAGGTTGAAAGGTAGAGAAGGTTCGAGGATTACCTGTCATATGATCCGTAGCACCTGAGTCAATGACCCATTGATTTGAGGAAGAAATAAGGCATGTTTTACCTGAATCATCAATTGGGTTGGAATCCTTCAAAAGTCGAGCATATTCTTCAGCTGTAATAGTAACAGATTTCTCAGAAGATGAACTAGAAGCAGCAATGTTAGCAGTCTGGGTTCTCTGATTGCGATTTTGTAATTTCCTACAATATCGCTTTGTATGACCAGGTTCTTTGCAGTAATAGCAAGTAACATTGCTAAAGTCACTATTTCTAGTAGCATTCCCTCCTCTATTGCGGCTCCTTCCAACTTCATTTCCCTCTCCTCCTTTAACAACTAGTACATTGGGTTGTTGAGATGGTTGAGCATTTTTCTCTGTTCGCAACAATCTACTGAAAACTTCTTGAAGTGTGGTGAGTTCAGGACTAGACAGAATTTGAGATTTGGCAGTCTCGAATTCTGAAGGAAGACTGGCCAGAAAACTCATAATAGCCATTTGTTCCCGCTGAGTTTGTAGCTTCTTAATGTCTGTGCTAAGAGGCAATAAAACATTCAACTCTGCATATATTTTGTTGAACTCCATAAAATGAGCAGTGAGAGATTTGGCCTCATCTTTTTCAGCACGGTAAAAATCTTTACAGACATCATAAATGCGAGTAACATTTCCTTTACCCGAATACAAGAAAGCCAAATACTCCATTAACTCTTTAACATACTCACAGTGACCTACTAATCCTACCACATCACTTTCAATAGAATTAGTAATTTGTAGGAGTAACCGAGCATCATCTCTAAGCCAAGTTTTATCCGTACTGGATTCCTCAATTAAATGATCATCTTTCTCAACACTTCTTAAATAAATTTTTATTCTCCTACTCCATTCTAAAAAATTAGATCCATTTAATTTATGCTCAGTAATTTTAACGGGCATTGACATAATTTCAGTAACACTAGATTTATTATCTTCAGCAACTAATTTACCAGTTTCTGCCATTTAACTGCTAATAAGTCCTCAAAAGAACACCCAACAACTAATGAGTACCACTGCCAGCAAAATATATCTTCCCAAATAAAAGAGCACCACAGATAAACACCCAAAACTAAAAGAAACCACTTTTAAAAATTAGAAACCTGATCTCAAGTTCCAACGGCAGAACCTGGTTTCCAGCTCAAAGAGTGCAAGCAGAAAATCTGATCTCCCTCTTGACCGACACAAGCAAAAAACTGATCTCCAGCTCAAAACGACAACATGAAACTTGATCTCCAGTTTAAACGGCACAGGCAGAGAAGCGGTAAGAGGGAGCTGAGCTTCTGGAGAGTCCAAGTGAGGAAACTGACACCACGGTTTGGCCGGAGACACCCAGGCGACGCCGGAGATGGAGTCGGAGAGCAAACGGACGCCGGAATCTTTCCCACGCGCCGGCGCGTGAAGACGGAGGCAGAACCTTGTGGAGGCGCGTGAGATCCACTCGCCGGTCGTCTGGTCACCGGACTTTGTGCGAAGGCCGGAAAGTCACTGGCGCTCCTTCTGACGCCGGCGGTGAGGGCAATAGGTCACCGGAACTTGGTGACTTAATTAGGGCAGATTTACCCACTTTGACAGAACCCGAAATGAAGGCAGAGAACCCAGAAAATCTAAAGGAGCCTAAGGCTCTGATACCATGTAAGTTAACAAAATGTTCTCTATCAATTATTACTTAGCAATTACATATTTATATACAAAATTTGTATCTGAAGTCAACTATCAGAATTCAACTATGTCTGCTCCTACCTATATCTGCTTCTACTCCTATATTCACTCCTATAATTACGGGAGTATGACAGTCTGTAACAGTTTCTTTAGCTATTGAAAGAATAGCTGACTTGCTTATTCATGAAGCTAATTTTCTTACCAGTGTGAGGCCTCAAGTCATCCGCCTGCAAGATGAACTCAAGAGGATGCAACGATTCTTGAAAGATGCAGATCGTCGGCAACATCAAGAAGAGAGAGTCCGCGGCTGGATATCTGATATCAGAGATGTCGCTTATGATTCTGAGGATATCATTGAAACCTTCCTTCTTAAATTTGCAACAAGTAGAGGAACATGCTGTTTCGTCAACGTCTTCACCAAGGCTCCTAATTTACACCAAATTGGGAACCACATTCAAACAATTCAAACTAGAATTGGGGATATTTCTGCAAGTATGCAGACTTATGGCATCAAATTTGATGCCGAAAGAGACAGTGATATGCAACAGAGGTTGAGAAGGTCGTATCCCCATGTGGAGGAAGAGCATTTCATCAGCTTTGATGCCATTACAGCAGATCTCAAAGCTCAGCTGATGCTGGAGGAAGAACGAGTGCGTGTTGTTTCTATAGTTGGAATGGGAGGGTTGGGTAAAACCACCCTTGCTAAGAAAACATATAATGACATTCATGTTAAGAAACACTTTGATTGTCAATCTTGGGCTTTCATATCTCAGCAGTTCTCCCATAGAGATGTGCTAACTGGAATCTTGATGGATGTTGTTTCACCTAAGAATAAAGCGAAGCTTGGAGAGAAAATGAAAGAGAATGAGCAGCTGAAGTCCGAGATAAAATTGAGATCGCTATTGGAAAAGATGAAAGAGAATGAGCTTGTTGAAGCACTGTATGATGATTTAAAAGAGAAGCGGTACATGGTGGTTCTTGATGACATTTGGAACATTGAAGCATGGGATTGTTTAAAAAATGCTTTTCCAAATGGGAAGAAAGGAAGCAAAGTGTTATTCACTACTCGTATGAAAGATGTTGCTTCTTATGCTGATCCAAGGAGCACACCGCTTGAACCACCATTGTTGAATGAGAATGAGGGATGGGAACTTCTCAGCAAAAAAGCATTCCCAAATAATCTTCTTATTGAGCACCATAATATAGGAGAATACGAGAAGTTGGGTAGGGAGATGGTGAAGAAATGTGGAGGATTGCCCTTAGCAGTTGCTGTTATTGGAGGCTTACTGGCAACAAAAGAGTCAGTGAAGGAGTGGAAAGTGGTGGAAAAGGACATCAATGCACAGTTTGCCAAGTTAGATGAACAGAATCATCAGTATGGAGGAGTTTATGGAATATTAGCTTTGAGTTACCATGATTTCCCTTTTTACTTGAAGCCATGCTTTCTTTATTTCTCTCAATTTCCAGAGGATTGGCAGATTAAGAAGAAGGAATTGATCCGAATGTGGATTGCCGAGGGCTTCATATGGCAATCGACACAAGGAGAAGGAGATCAAACAATTGAAGACAGAGCAGAACGATACTTGGAAGAGCTTGTTAGCAGGTGCATGATTCAAGTAAGCCAAAGGGACCACACAGGAATTGGTGTCAAAATTTGCCGCATGCATGATCTTGTGAGAGATATGTGTATATCAAAGGCAAAGGAAGAAAATTTCCTTCAAGTATTTGAGCAGAGTGAATATGCAGCAGCAGAGACATCTTTATCCACTATGACAGATCAGTCACGCAGAATGGCTATTCATTCTCACGAGTCCAAGCATTATATAAATAAGCATCTGTTAGGAAGAGGTGATATTCGACTTCGTTCTCTTTTATGTTTTGTGGAGAAGGAAACCTGTCAAATGACAAAGCAACAAGTAAGGTCTTTATTTAAGAATTTTAGGTTGCTTAGAGTTTTGAACATTGACAATGTGGAGCTATGGCATTGTTTACCTAAAGAAATAGGCAACCTGATTCATTTGAGATACCTTGGATTAAGAGCTACGGCGAAATATAGGAATAAGGTTACCTGCTCCCATTTTTTGCGACCATTTTTACCAGCCTCCATTAGAAACTTGAGGAGTTTATACACCCTTGATTTGAGAAATAATTGGAGTATAAGGTTGCCTGATGAAGTGAGCAAATTGCAGAGCTTGAGACATTTGTTACTTCATCGATATGTTGAAGGCCTCGTACGATTGGATTCATTAAGAAATCTTGAGACACTGAAGCTTGTAAAAGCAAAGTATCTAATAGAAAAAGATGCGGTGATGCAAATGGGTAATCTTCGAAGTTTAGCCATAATGTTCGAAACAACAGACGAAATTGAGGTGGTGTTAAAGTCTCCTAGTTTTGCATTAGGCCGTCTCCGTTCCTTGAAGATGAAGGCATTCTTAGGACTTACGCCATTTCCAAATCTGGAAGCACTTTCAAGGTGCCAAGATCTGACCAAATTAGATTTGGAGGGTCCGCTCAAGCAAAGCCTGGAATTTGTACCAGCAAGCCTTACCAAGTTAAGTTTGTCTTGGAGTGAGTTAGAGCAAGATCCGATGGTTGTTCTAGAGAAGTTGCATAATTTGAGGTTTTTGTCCTTGGAGCTTTGGGCATACAAAGGCTTGAAAATTGTCTGCTCTACCAATGGATTTCCTAAGCTTGAAATTCTCCGCCTCGACTCGTTAGATGTGGAAGAATGGAGAATAGAGGAAGGGGCAATGCCATGTCTCAAGACTTTATGGTTAGGAAGGCTAGCAAAACTGAAGATGATCCCAGAAGGGTTGAAGTTCATCAGTACCCTTCAAGAATTGAAATTTGAGGAACATGAGTGATTTCAAAGAGAAGGTTGGAATAATAAACGGTGTAGAAGGAGAGGATTTTGAAAAGGTCAAACACATTCCGTCCATCTCATTCTTAAACACTTTGCCGAATTCTATGTATATTTCGTTATAAGTATAGAGTAAGTGTTGGTGTAATTAAGTCCTTTGCCTTTGCTGTCATACTCTCTCTCATTTATGTAAATAAATCTCTGTTTTGCCTTTCTTTGTTTTTATATCTATTAATAATACTTCATTTATTCAATAAAATAATATTTTATAATTAATTATTTAACCTCTATCTATAAAAGTGGTAAGTAGGTGAAAATTACTTTAGACAGAAATATCATTTATTTTTAAATTATTGACAAATCATAAAATTATCTTAAATAAACAATAATTATTGTGTATAATTAAAATTTTTGTGAATGACTTGCAAGAAAAATGTTCGGACTCTGACTATATATTTTTGAAGTTATTATATAGAATTTTTATATTGATTATTTTTTTAGAATATATTTATTAAAATTATTATTAAATTTTTTTGTAAAAAAATTTATCGCATACGAAACACGTACACCTAAAATTAGTATATAAATACAATTAAAATATTTCGATAAGTAATAATTTGAAAATTTTGAGCATTATTTAAAAAGGAAAAAAATAAATTAGATAATTAGATAAAAAAAATCTAAAAATCAAATAAACAATTTAAAAATTTACAAGGATATAATAGTTACCCAATTCAAACTTTTCAAATTATTTAATTGATGTTTTTAAAGTCAAAAGTGCATCAGATCTCAACTAATTTTGGAAACAAATAAAAAAATCAATTGTAATTGGTGTCAAAGACCTCTTTAACTCATCTAAAAATCTTTTTTCAATGCTAAAAGCTAATTCAGAAACAATAGTTCAGATGGAAATGGTCCTATGTGTTAGGAGTATATGAATTCATAATAATTTATAAGAAGGCATCATTCATTTATTAATGTTATATTATGATTACCTGTAGTTTGATTTAGTATCTTAAATTAATAAATGTAGCGTTTTGTATTATAAACACAATGCAGAGATAATTATGAAAAAATTCATGATATGTAATGCCAATTGCATGCAAATGTGTTAATGCCTAAAACTCCATGGTTATAGTATTAACAAGACATGATATTCTTAATACGGATAGACTAGCACATGTTATGTTTCTTGAAATGTTTAAACTGTGATTCTCATATCTGTTATCGTAAAGATGGTGAAAACTGAAATGTGATTACTTGTTAGAGGAATAAGTACATTGAAGACCTGCCAGAGAATCCTCATAAGGATATTAAATCTGTGTCAGTAAGAAATTTATACATAACAGTGGGGTTTTTATAATTTTGGGGTTATTTGGTAAAAAATTTTGAAAACTAGTGTAACAGTAAACAATATTTAATTTTTGGGATGCTTGAAACCGGCAAAAAGGACTGCCGGTTTTCGTCATTGTACTGCCATAAACCGGCACATTATAGTGCCGGTTTCTGGCTACTTTAAGCTGCAGCAGCACAAATGCATAGTTTACTTTTTTTTTTTTTCTTTCTACCTTTCACTCATTCATTCCTACTTTACTCACAAATTAAACTCCCTCTTTCACTCAGTCATTCTCATTTTCTTTCTTTCACCTTCATCCCCTGTTTCGTTTATTTCTTTCTTTCTACCTTTCTTCCTTCATTTCTTTGTTTACTTTGTTCATTCATTTTATTTATAAAAGTTCGATTCCTTTTAATTTATATATAACCCAAATATAAGTAAAGGTAATCTTATTAATAATCCATTTGGACCAAAATCGGTCCGTTTGGACCACCCGACTCATTTGCATATTATTATAAATTTTTTTTATATTCAAAAAGTTTTTAGCCCATGGGTTGACCCAACCCGCCCAACTCATTTGGGTATTTGACCCATTTATGACCCATACTTTTTGGCCCATTTGTGACCCGCCCATTAATGGCCCAACCCAAACCCGTCCAACCCGCCCATTTGCCATCTCTACTTATTATGATTTAATAACTATTTTTATTGAACAAAGTTTATAACCCAATTAATAATTTAACCATTTTTTTAACCGTACCTACAATTTAAAAATAAATTCTAATTATAAACAAAAAAAATAAATTATCACATCAATTTTATATAAAAAAATTTTGACAATCAATTAAATTAACTTGAATTTATAATAAAAATTATATTTTTAAATTTAAAAAATATATAAACACACCTTTAATAATTTCTATCAAAATTATACTACAAACTTAATAGCACATATAATTTAATGATAAAATTAAATAAAATTTTAAATTTTGTGAATACACTTAATTTATATATTATTAACATAATATTACCTTTATTTTTATAATTTCAACAAAATATTCTTCAACTTAAAATTTGAAATATAATTAAGCAAATGAAATGAAGATAAAAAATGAAATAAAGTGTAAATTTTGAAAGTTTCGTAAATGAGAGTGGAATTAAAGAAAGACTGCTTACCGTTAATTTTGAAATTATTAGAAAACCTTCACAATTTTTAATACCTGCAGATTAAATATTAATATAAAATTAATAATAATATAAATTTTATTTAATAAAAATAAATATTATATTATAATAACATTACCTTCCAGTATAATTGTATTTATCTTTACTCAATGTTTTGCAAAATAAATGAGATCAAACATGTAAGAAATAATAAAAGTAGAAGAGAGAAAGAGCAGTTGAAGAAAGAAAATGAAGAATGAAGAAGGAGAATGAAAAAATAAAGAATGAAACCAACAAGTGCCATTCACGAAAAAAAATAAAAAATAAATAAATTTCTGCAGCGTGAGGCTGCAGCATTGGGCCCCTTTACAGAAACCGGCACCATTGTGTGCCGGTTCCTGACAGGGCCCAGCGGGTCAAACCTGCTGGGCCCACATGACGAAAACCGGCACTGATTAGTGCCGATTTTTGACACCTCAAATGCCCAATTAATTTTACTGTAGCCCCATTTTTTTAATTTTAACACCAAACTAAAAAAACTCCACAACAGTGGTGCAAGTATTTTCAGACTTGAAATCACCAAATTTATCTTAAGTAATGAGTGATATATTTCGACTGCGTAATTACTTACCTCCATCAAGGGGTGAATATAGTTAGGAAGTTGAGTATATCATGACCTACTTAAAGATAATTAAGTAATCAATAAACGATTCAACATTTAATATTTATTAAGAGAGTTATCTCACAAGTTTTATAGTACCCATGTTTAGAGAATCTTTGGCCAGATTATAATGTCCAAGTGGATGAGATATACAAGAGGCATTTTGAGAATAATGGTTAAGTTATTATAAAACAACTATATTTAGATTTATATGAGTTGACACGTTTCATACTCAAAACCTAAATGAGATAAAATATCGTGAAAGGAGTAATTGTATGGTAACGGTTCTATAGAAAAATTTAGTCAAAACCACTTGATTTTTCTGTCACTTAGATACTAATTATGATACTTGAATAGAAGCTTCTCATAATTTGTACATGGACATAAATATAAATATTAATTAGAAAATTAATATAATGATTTAAAAAGTTTAAATCATGCAATTCATTAATTACAAATGTGTATGTACTGCTAAGTCACACACCTATAAAGAAAGGTTAAAATGGTAAAAAACATATGTAATAATGTTTGCATTATTATGGATGGAGGAAATAAAGAAAAGAAGTTTAATTAATTATGTTTGCTTAGGACTGAATTTTTAATTCTCTCAAATATACAACTAAAAATTTATATAATAATTATATATAATTACATTATTTTTAATTTTTTTTTCAATATTTAACACTATATAAATTAACATTTTATCGTTATCATATGTATTACTATAATGGTTATTAACAATATTAACACTATAAGTTTCAATATTAACACCATATAATTAAATTTCATAGTGTAAAATCTTAATAAATAAAGGCATAGTACAACAAGTTTTACATACTCATGTAGACATTGGTGTCAAAAATAGAGGAGTAATAGATAAGTGATATTAAAAATAAATGAAATTAAATTGCTAAGATAATCAAACGATAAATTGCTTAGATATGTATTTATATAGGCATTGATGCAAAAAATAGAGAAGTAATAATTGAGTGACATTAAAAGTAAATAAATGAAATTGTTAATATAATTAAGTAATAAATTGATTAGTTAAATATCCATATAGCAGTTGGATGGAATTAAATTGATAAGTTGAACATATCAACTAATTATTTTCCCAAAGTCATGGATATAGCCAACAAGGAAATTGCATAAGGCTCATAGATTTTGAATTAAGATCCGAAATCATATAGTAGTTGGATTTATATCAATTTCTTCTTATAGATTCATGGTAACTGCAATTTTTTATTCTTTGCAATAATGTTGTGTTTCCTTATGCTGATGAGCTTTCAAATTCTGCATGATAAATGTAAGTGGGCCTAACATAAACGTAAAAGCTTTTTCAAACATTAGCTGCATAACAATTGATGCGAACCTCAACCTAAATACACCCTAAAAGCCTTTCCAGCCCATTATTGTTTACTTATGAAGCAAAACCTAGAATACATCAACTGTGACATCAAATTCAATTCAAGGTTTTTGTTTCTTTTTCCATATCCACACCTTGACTGTTGCTAAAGATCAAAGTCTGCATCTCAGAAACAAGGGGGGGTGTCAAGTCTAGAGCTAACACCCCTACTTGGCTTTACATACAACTAAAAGCAGAAGCACAAACACAGCTCACTTCTCCTCCGGGCGCTGTAGCACCGACTCTGCAAAGCTTTGTTGCCTGCATGTAAAATGGAAAATATATTTCAGATTGAACAATATTCAATGATGAATATATCTTCAATTAGTGTTTTTCCTGTTTCAAAAACTAAATTGGTAGCAAATTCACCCCCAAAAAATTTTCATCATATATGAAAAAAATCAAAGGAGAGTAGTAGCAACCCTTTCTGATTTACTTGATAAGTTGATAAAGAAAAATGATAAAAGGAGGTATTTGACATTGTCGTTGTTACTGCTGATGATAAGAGTCACATTATCAACATATTTGACTAACATAATCACAAGTGGACTTAACATGTTCTCACCATACAAATTCCAAAAATACGACAAAGTACCCTTAATTTTATTTCCTTACCATAATTATACTTCTTTAATATAAATATTATTTATTTACGAACTATAATAAGATTTGGATGAGGACGAACATTTGAACAAACAAACCACCTTCAAATTTTTATAATATTTAAAAAATTTTACAAACTAGTATTTAATTCTAACTATACTCTAATTTGATTTATAAATTAATCATAGCTACAATTAATTCTGATAATATTTTGCTTATATAAAATAGAAAGAAAGGTCCCTTCATTCTACTTCAGTTATTATTACTCGGTTAAACTTGCAGTTAAGAATATACATAAAATTAGGGTAATGGTAATTCCGTTAAAACCAAATTACAAAACCAAGCTGATGCTACGCAATTCAGTTATTCTATATTTAGATTCTATTTATTTATTTTCAAAAAGTCAAAATTCAAAAGTTTCAAATTTTTTTTAGAACAAAATTGACTAAATGAATTGATGGGGCTGCCAGAACCTAAAATTTCCTATTCAATTATTCACTCGACACCATTCATCCCATCTCTATGGCTCTAGCAATGGAAAGTTTGCATTATTGTTTCATCATTTCTTGCAAATTGAAGTTTTGCACCTCCCATTTGTCACAAACTCAATTTGGTATATAAGGGGCTAGCAAAAGTGGTTTTGGTTAATTGAATGGATTTGGGAAACAATGTGGTGATAATAGTCGTTAAGATTGTTAAGAGTTGCATCAATTTATTCCTAACATAACTATAAGCCAGGAACAAGATAATTCTTCTCTCTCTCTCTTATTTTTTATTTATTTAATTTTTTTTTTTTTGACAAATTGAAATTCCAGTGTTCCATAGATGCATTCTCCTCTATTTTCCATTTTTTTTAACTGTTCTTCTACTGCCACTGCCACCTTTCATACCTCCAATGAAACATTTCACCTCCTTGTAAAGATGATGTCAGATTAATTATTTTTCTTTATTAAAGATGTATTTTATGCAATAAATTTCATTTCTTATAGGTGTAAGCAAATAAACTAAGAAGAGACAGCCTAAATTTTTTATGTTTGTGTTAATTCAATTCTTGAAATAATTTCATTTGGTGCATTTGAAAAATGAGGGAGTTCAGTTTTTTAATTCAAGCACGGATGCCAGTATTAGCCCAACTCATCTCAAAATACTAGATAAAATATCAATCTGAATTAGGTAGAATTATGGCAGCTGTGGACATATGGTTATGACTATAAAAACCACATAATAAGCATCAACAGCTGTATGTGAAATTGTGTGTTTCTGGTACACTAGAAGCAAGTCCAGGTGAAGGCAGAAAACTATTTAACAAGAAAAGCCATAAAATATAGGCCAAAAGGAAGCCATAAATTATTGGCCAAAAATAAGCCATATCATATATGGTGGCATAATTAGTTTTGTTATTTTAATCACTAGTAAATATGACGCATAGAATGGATATTCTTGTACAAATAGAAGTAGGGGAAGACTAATCATAAGCTGATGATCTAAAGAGCTGGAGTAAAATGCTAAATAGTGAGAGGTTCGACTTACTTTTGCTCTCTATGTTTTGGGCTAGGCCGAGAGTATTTTAGATATCCATCCCAAGGAACTTTCCTGAGACCTGCTCGTACAGATATTATGTCTCTGACTCTGCATAAAAGCACTCAAAATAAATCAGTGCAGTAAAGTAATAGTGGAGCTTTTACAAAAGATATTTTCCTCCACAAAGAATGATAGTGCAACCTTAAAATCCCTTTTGATCACTTCAGGAGCAAAGTTATTTTACCTCTATGCAAATTCAATGGGTGTTTCTCCAGGTCTCAAGTTCTGGGGCTCCAAATACCACATATCACGAACAACAGCCCAGGATGTCATAAGTTGAGAAGATGCATTGTGAAAGACTGCCTGAAAAAGTGACAAATAACCTTGTTGCAACGATAACACCAAAAACCTCATAAATCTTGATAGTTAAAGCACATAATAAAATTGAATACAAATAAAATAAAACAGAATTTTAGCATAATGAAGAAAAAAAAATTATGACTATTCTCAAATAACCCAAACATTAACATACTAGAAGGCTAAATTTGCTAATATATCATCCAACATTATCTGTACCAGACATTTCTTTTCAAATGCACATTCAAGGATTGTGTTTTTTGTATGTTTCATTTGCAAAAGTAAAAGAAATTTCCATCAGAAGAAGCCAATATCTCACTAGACACTTGGTGGGAGAGAGGGTGATTGATTGTGTTAGGTAACTCTCATTCTCAGTGTTAGGTACCTGCGATTCTCAAACCACCAGCAAGAACACAGACAGAGGAAAAAATAGACAGACCAAATGGAAAAATCAGGAGGAATGGAAGTATTGTATTGATAATGAAGAGAAAAGTTACAAAGCAGGAGAGGATTTTGAGAGCCTCTCTACCCTCCACTGTCACACTAAAACAATTCCTGCCCTCACACATTTCGCACCCTTCTTTTAAACCCAAATCCCAATGCTTAACTAACTTCCTAACCGCCTACCAGATTCCCTAACTGTCCCTCCCCATTGGAACATCATTCCCCTTTATGCCCTTTACGCCTAGTGTACGTTTTTGTAATGGGGGGCCAAACATTTCCCGCGGCCCAAAGATCAACCTTGTCCGCAAGGTTGAAAGCAGGGAACTGTGAAGCAATGGCATGAAAAGGCTCCCAAGAGTCTTCAAAAGGAGGGAGGTCTTTCCAACGAATCAGCACCTCAGACTGAGCTGGATCAGCAGTAGGAGAGGGGCGGATGCCACGTGATGGAGAAAATGCTAATCAAGGAGATCCAAATTCAGTTGGGCCTAAGGGGCTCCAGGTCTACCAACGCAGGAAGAAGCAGTAAGACAGGGGCATGAAGGGAAAGTAGATAAGTTGTTATCCTAGCTGGCATAATTGGTTAGAGGTAGGGAGAGGAGTTAGTTATACCTAGTGCCTAGCTGGAGACTAGGGGAAAAACGGGTTTTTGAGGGGAGGAAGGAAAGGGAGATGTAGTTAGTTTTGAATCTCTGTAAATCTGCTTTAGAGCAGGGCTCCTCTGCTTGGAGAGGGAAGTTATCTTCCTAAGGATTGATTTACGTAAATAATACATAAGATTTACTCTCATTCCCTAATTTGTTTATCTTTGCTCCTTGTGAATTGTTTCTTGTTGTGCTATTTCCTATCAATTGGCGCCGTCTGTGGGAAACGAAAGAATATGGCAGACCCACCCCACACCCGTCAACAGTCTAAGCTCGATTTACAAGCTCGAATGGATGCCCACGAAGAAACTCTGGGGGCAATCCAGAGATCCATCGCAGCTTTCCAGAAGCTTGTCGAAGACAAAATGCTAGCAATGGACACTAAGCTACAGACAAGAATAGGCAAACAGCCCATAGAAGAAGGAACAGAGGATCGACGTACCTGTGATGAAAACGACACCAGCAATGAGACACCGGAGAGAATCTTCGTTCAATCCAATGCAAAGTTCGGCCAGCCCAGTTCTCCTCAAATAGATTCATTTGTTCGGCACAACCATTTTGGAGGGGGGGCCATGGCTCTTCCTAAGGTCAAGGTACCAGAGTTTGGGGGCTCCGAACCACGCTGCTGGCTTGCCAAGGTAGAATTGTATTTCAGCGTTCACCAAACGACCGAGAGGATGAAGCTTCCGATAGCCCAGATGTGCATGACTGGGGCTGCGATTACTTGGTTCTCCTAGGTGCTTCGTGACAACCCGCATATGACGTGGGAACAGTTTAAACATCGCCTCAACGGACGATTTGGCCGGCGACGAACCCAAAACCCATACGAGGAGTTGAGGGCTTTGTTCCAAACCGGAACAGTGGATGAATACATAGAGGAGTTTGAATCCATCACCGGGTATATCCCCAAAACTTCAGAAATTCAATTTGTAGGGTATTTTTTGGGGGGATTGAAAGACGAAGTGGGAAAATGGGTACGATATCTGAAGCCTCAAACCTGTGAGGAGGCTATGGAGCTTGCTCGAGACGCAGAGCTGACCTTCAGCCCGCCGGGAAGCCGAGCAGCGGCAAGGGAAAGGGGTGTCGCCACACCAGGGCGCTCAGAGTTGTCCCACGCTGCTCCACTGGTGGGGCGCCTAAATACCCAAAAGGAATTGGGTCAACTTGACCCGAAGAGTAGAGAAACGGGGCCACTCCAAATTAAACCCAACGAAACGCAACCGAACTGCGCGTTTAACCCCCTGCACAGAAGCCAACTTCCTCCACGCAATAGAGGACCGCGCCATTTGTCTCTCAAGGAAATTGAAGAGCGTCGGAAGTTGGGTCTCTGTTTCAAGTGTGCCCAACCCTATAGCCCGCAACACCATTGCAGTGTGGGAGAATTGCGGATGACGGTCCTTGAGAATGATTTGATTGTGGACACCGGTGAACAGATAGAAGAAGTGGCGGGTGAGGTAGTACCAGTAGATGAGGAGGCCGACGGGGAGTGTAACTCTATTGAAGTGTATTTCGGATCAGGGGTCGACGCTCGCGCACCAAGAACTCTGAAGTTGCAGGGCGCAATCCAAGGCATCCCAATTATCCTGCTCGTTGATTCAGGAGCCACCCATAACTTCATCTCACGAAAATTGGTAGGATCCTTGGGCCTCCCTGTTGCTTATATCCCCCCCCTGCGAATCAAGCTAGGCGATGGTTACCACATACCGGTTCAGGAAAAATGCAGTGCCGTTGAGTTACAGTTGAGTTCCATCACGCTACAAATGGAAGCATTGCTGTTTGACTTGGGACCTTTGGACGTCGTGTTGGGAATTGACTGGCTGCGAACCTTGGGGGATGTCGTGCATAATTGGGAAAAACGGTGGATGCGATTCGTATATCAGGGGAAGCAGATTGAGCTAACAGGAATTGAGGGCACTCTACACGATATGGGAGCTCTGCAAGTTTGGTTAGAAGGGAGAAGTATGAAGCAGATTTGTATGGAACGACACCAAGTACCGTTGCCTCCTGATTCAGTACAGGGCATACCCAGTAAACAGTTGCTAGAAGTTGAAACCATTATAGGTCGATTCCCAACAGTTTTTGAACCTTTGACTAAGTTGCCTCCACATCATTTTCACGACCACGCAATTCGGCTTGTCCCGGGCCATGAAACGGTGTGTGTTCGGCCTTATAGGTACCCCCATATACAAAAGACAGAGATACAAAGGCAGGTCACTGAGATGCTACAACAAGGAATAATCCGCCCAAGCCAGAGTGCTTTCTCTAGTCCGGTTCTCCTGGTTAAGAAGAAAGATGAAACGTGGCGATTATGCATCGACTACAGGGCTCTGAACAAGGCTACGGTGGCTGATAAATACCCCATACCAGTGGTTGAAGAGTTACTTGATGAGTTGAATGGGGCTGGGATTTTCACGAAACTGGATTTGAAGTCTGGGTTCTATCAGATACGGATGAGGGAGGGAGATGAGCACAAAACGGCTTTCCGCACACATGATGGGCACTACGAGTTCTTGGTAATGCCCTTTGGGCTTACTAATGCCCCTTCCACTTTCCAGAGCGTGATGAATGATCTCTTTCGTCCTTGGTTGAGGCAGATGGTCCTGGTATTTTTTGACGACATCCTAATTTATAGCAAGAGTTGGGAGGAGCATATGCAGCACCTTGCAACTGTTTTACAGGTTCTGAAGGAAAACGACCTTAAGGTTAACCCCAAGAAATGTTCATTTGGGCAGACTAAAATTGACTACCTTGGCCACTGTATCTCTCAAGGAGGGGTTGCTGTTGATCCAACAAAGATTGTAGCAGTTCAGGATTGGCCAATCCCAAGGAATGTCAAGGGAGTACGAGGATTCTTGGGCCTGACTGGGTACTACAGGAAGTTTATAAAAGACTACGGGAAGATAGCAAAGCCACTAACTGAGTTGACAAAGAAGAATGCCTTCCGATGGAATGAGAAGGCGCAAACTGCTTTTGAGGAATTGAAGGCAAAGCTCACGGCTGCCCCACTGTTGGCATTGCCAGATTTCACCAAACCATTCTGTGTGGAGTGTGATGCATCAGGATCAGGGTTAGGGGCTGTCTTGATGCAAGGAGGCAGGCCTCTCGCGTATTTCAGTAAGGCCTTGGCTGCCCAAAACCTAGCCAAGTCTGCTTATGAGAAGGAATTGATGGCCCTAGCACTAGCAATTCAGCATTGGAGGCCATACTTGCTTGGGAGGAAGTTTACAGTGTTTACCGACCAGAAGAGTCTGCGCCACTTGTTGCAGCAACGCATCACTACCCCCGACCAGCAGAATTGGCTTGCGAAGTTGTTGGGATATGTTTTTGACGTGCAATACAAGCCGGGAAAGCTCAACAACGTTGCTGATGCTCTATCCAGGCGACAAGACTATGCTGAATTTGCCTCTTTTGTTTTCTCCCCCACATGGATGGAGGGCACCCAGTTAATGGAAGAAGCCAGCCAAGACCCCCATCTAGAATCAATCAGACACTCCCTCCAGCAAGATCCTGCCTCCAAGCCGAACTACGAATTGAAACAGGGCATTCTTTACAGAAGGGGTAGTTTGGTAATTCCTTCCACATCTAAATGCATTCCAGCTATGCTCGATGAGTTCCACAGGTCAGTCACTGGGGGCCATTCTAGGTATTATTGCACATATAGGAGAATAGCTGCTAACTTCTATTGGAAGGGGATGGTACATCAGATCAAGGACTATGTCAAGAGCTGTCCTACATGCCAGCGGTTCAAGGCATCCACCCTCTCTCCAGCTGGTCTTTTGCAGCCCCTTCCGGTACCACGGGCTGTATGGGAGGACATATCGATTGGATTTTATTGTTGGTTTGCCCAAGTCCAAGGGTTACGATGCTGTGATGGTGATTGTAGACAGACTGTCGAAGTATAGCCACTTTGTAGCTCTAAAACATCCGTACACAGCACGGGTTATTGCCGAAGTTTTTGTCCAAGATGTAGTCCGGCTCCATGGGTTTCCCAAGACGATTATCAGTGACAGAGACCCGCTTTTCATGAGTCGGTTTTGGCAAGAACTATCCAAGTTACAGGGGACTCAGCTCAAATATAGTTCTTCTTATCATCCGGAAACCGATGGGCAGACCGAGGTCATCAACCGGTGTCTTGAGTCCTACCTTCGTTGCTTCGCTGCTGACCAGCCCCGTTTTTGGAGTCGGTGGCTTCCTTGGGCTGAATTCTGGTATAATTCCTCTTTTCATGTTAGTACAGGTACCACTCCCTTTGAAGTGGTGTATGGCAGGAAGCCCCCAACTATCCTACAGTATGTTCCCGGGGAGCTACAAGTGGAGGCAATAGCTAGAGATTTGATAGACCGAGATGAAGCCTTGAAGCAGCTCAAGCAGCATTTGTGTCAATCTCAGCAACGCATGAAGATGCAAGCAGATCAGCATCGAAGGGATATTCAATTTGAGGTTAGGGATTGGGTATATTTGAAGCTGCGGCCTCATAGGCAGCAGTCAGTTGCTCGGAGAATTTATCCCAAGTTATCTGCTCGATACTACGGGCCATATCAGATAGAGGCCAAGGTTGGGATGGTGGCCTATCGATTGCTGCTCCCCACCTCCTCTAAGATCCATCCAGTCTTTCACGTTTCTTTGCTTAAGAAGGCTATAGGGGCACAATCAAGCTCTAGTACTCTGCCTCCGGAACTAGAGCCAGATCCCACCGAATCCCATGTACCAGAGAAAGTGTTAGCCACACGAGCCATCCAAAAGAATGGTGAATGTGTCTCCCAATGGCTTGTACAGTGGCAATCTAAGAATATGGATGAAGCCACATGGGAAGATGAGTATGTAATGAAAATTGAATTTCCCCAACTCAGTCTTGAGGACAAGACTTTATTTCAAGGGGGCGGTAATGATGGAGAAAATGCTAATCAAGGAGATCCAAATTCAGTTGGGCCTAAGGGGCTCCAGGTCTACCAACGCAGGAAGAAGCAGTAAGACAGGGGCATGAAGGGAAAGTAGATAAGTTGTTATCCTAGCTGGCATAATTGGTTAGAGGTAGGGAGAGGAGTTAGTTATACCTAGTGCCTAGCTGGAGACTAGGGGAAAAACGGGTTTTTGAGGGGAGGAAGGAAAGGGAGATGTAGTTAGTTTTGAATCTCTGTAAATCTGCTTTAGAGCAGGGCTCCTCTGCTTGGAGAGGGAAGTTATCTTCCTGAGGATTGATTTACGTAAATAATACATAAGATTTACTCTCATTCCCTAATTTGTTTATCTTTGCTCCTTGTGAATTGTTTCTTGTTGTGCTATTTCCTATCACCACGCACCTCCAGGGGCTCCACCAATAGTTCCATATCCTGAGTAAGGGAAGGAGGAAGGGTGGAAGAAGAGGGAAGTGTACCTACTGCCCGCTTGAGTTGAGAAACATGAAAGACATTGTGGATGCAGGAGTGCGTAGGGAGAGTGAGAGCATAAGCCACAGCCCCAATACGCTGCTCAATAGGAAAGGGTCCATAGTAGCAGGGTGCTAATTTCTCATTCCAACGGTTGGCAAGGGCGGACTGCTTGTAAGGTTGGAGTTTGAGGTAAACCAAGTCACCCACTTCAAAAGTAACTGAGCGACGCTTGCCATCTGCATAAGTTTTCATCCGCTGCTGGGCCTGTTGTAGGTGCTGCTTCAAGTCATCCAATATGCGGTCTCGGCGGGACAGGTACTGGTCAACCTCATGGTTGGCGGCTGTTCCCCATTCATGTCTAGCCAGGGGAGGGGGGGAGGTCACCCATAGAGAGCTTGAAAAGGAGTAAGGCCCAAAGAGGAGTGGGTGGCAATGTTGTAATGGTACTCTGCCCAAGCCAACCAAGAGGACCATTTTGTCGGATGATCCATGGTAAAACAGCGCAAGTAAGTTTCCAAACCCTTATTCACAATTTCGGATTGGCCATCCGTTTGAGGGTGGTAGGCAGTGCTTTTCAGCTCTGAACCCTGGAGGCGAAATAGCTCACGCTAGAAATAGCTCATGAAAATCTTGTCCCTGTCGGAGGTGAGACTTTTGGTAATGCCATGAAGGCGAATAACTTCTTGTAGAAAAATCCGAGCAATAGCAGGGGCGGAGAAAGGGTGTTTTAAGGCAATGAAGTGAGCATACTTGTTGAGGCGGTCCACTACCACCAAGATCGCATCATACCTGCTGGATTTTGGCAAGCCCTCAATGAAGTCCATAGTGAGGTCCTCCCAAACTTGGTCTGGAGGGGGTAGGGGCTGTAGGAGGCCTGCGGGTGCCATAGCCTCATATTTACTGCGTTGACAAACATCACAGGCAGCCACAAAGTCCTGAACATGTTGTTTCATACCCCGCCAGTAGAATTCTGTGGCCAGTCGTTGGTAGGTGTGGCGCATGCCTGCATGTCCACCGATGGGGCTGCAGTGGAATTCCTGTAACGGTAAAGGAATGTAAGAAGAAGTAGAAGGTAATGCAAGTCTCCCCTTGTACCAAAGGAGGTTCCCAACCACTTGGAAGTTCGGATGGGCAGCAAAGTGAAGTTGGATAGTTTCAAGAATGTCGGAAAGGAAAGGATTTGCTGCAACTTGGGCTGGCACATCCTGGAAGTCCAGCAAGATAGGGGTTGTAAGTGAGGAGAGTGTGGCACCAGTAGGTAATCGTGACAAAGCATCAGCCACTGAATTGGTATGGCCAGGTTTGTACTGAATCTCAAAGTTTAGTCCCATCAACTTCCTCAACCACTTAGCATAATCACCATCCACAATGCACTTGTCAAGGAGGAATTTGAGGCTTTTCTGATTTGTCCTGACTATAAATCGTTGGCCCAGTAGGTAGGGACGCCACTTTTTAATGGCAAAAACAATGGCCATAAGTTCCGGCTCGTAGACAGATGTGGCCTGAGCAGTGGGACTCAATTTCTGGCTTTAAAAAGCAAGGGGGCGGCCTTGTTGCATCAGCACGGCACCGAGGCCAAACCCAGAAGCATCCGTCTCCACAATAAAAGGCTGAGAAAAATCAAGGAGAGCAAGGACTGGTAGTTGAGTCATGGCATCTTTGAGCTATTGGAACGCTTGTTGCGCAGTGGCATCCCAATTGAAAGCGTCTTTCCGGAGCTGCTATGTGAGTAGCCAAGCAATCCTGCTTTAATTCTCGACAAAACGTCGATAACACCCGGTAAGCCCCAGAAATCCTCTAAGGGAACGTAAGGAGGTGGGGATGGGCCAATCCACCATGGCCTGCACCTTGGTCGGATCAACAGAGATGCCGATTGAGTCAATAATATGCCCCAAGTATTCTACCCTTGTTTGGAAAACACGTTTCTTCTGGTTGGCAAAAAGTTGATGGGATCGCAGGGTAATAAGAACCTGCCTCAATTGCTCTTCATGCTCTGCCAAGTTCTTGCTATACACAAGTATGTCATCAAAAAAAGCTAGCACAAATTTGCGGAGATAAAGCTGGAATACCTCATTCATTAGGGACTGAAATGTGGAGGGAGCATTGGTCAGGCCAAAGGGCATCACCCTAAATTCATAATGTCCCTGGTGAGTACGGAATGCGGTCTTGGGAATGTCCTGGGGACGGATGCGGATATGGAAATAACCAGGTTTGAGGTCAATCTTGGAAAAGATCACTGCCCCGTGAAGCTCATCCAGAAGTTCTTCAATAACTGGAATGGGGAATTTGTTAGCGATCGTTTCCCGGTTTAGTGCCCTGTAATCCACACAAAAATGCCAGCTGCTGTCTTTTTTCTTGAACAATAGAACAAGACTCGAAAAGGGGCTGATGCTAGGCTGTATGATTCCTGCGGCTAACATCTCTGCTACTAGCTTTTCAATCTCAGTTTTATAGACATGAGGGTAGCGGTATGGCCTGACCGAGATGGGGGAGGTTCTAGGTTTGAGGTTAATGGCGTGATCCTGTCTTCGTCTTGGGGGAAGCCCTGTTGGCAATTGGAATACATCTTGGAATTCACATGATAATGGGGTTTGGTGCATGCTGTGATCTTCAATAGGTGTACTGTCCAAGGCAATTTGGTTCAAGTCAAGACTACACCCTTCTAGTAAGATGCAATTCCCTTCCCTTCGGGCTGTCCTCTCCATTGCATGCAGCGAAATCTGGGTTCTACAGAGGTCGGGGTCCCCTTTCAGAGTCACTCTCCGTTTGCCCACCTCAAATTCCATTGTCATCACTACCCAATTCATGTAAGATGCCCCTATGGAGAGTAGCCACTAGTACCCAAGTATCAAATCAGTATTACCCAGCTGAAGTGGAAAAAAATCAGTAATTACTTCGACTCCAGGTAGTTGGAGGGAAACCTGCCTGCACAACCCAGTGGAACTGATGTGCTTTCCCGTACCCAGAGTTACTCCAAATTGCTTAGTTGGGAAAATCGGCAGACTGAGTTCAGAAACCAATTTGGAACAGATGAAATTATGCGATGTCCCCCGAGTCAATTAGGACGACCACTTCCCTATCCTAAACAGTACCCCATAACTTCAAGGTGTGGGGGGCTGTAAATCCGACCAAGGAGGACAAGGACAATTCTAAGTTGTCTAAGTCGCCCATCTCAACAGTTTCCGCTGCCTCGACCACCACCGGTTCAGAATCATCCACCCTGTTGCTTGCAATTCTCTATTTGGGCATCGGTGCCCCGGGCCAAATTTTCCATCATAGCGAAAACAAAGCCGTCTCTCCCTCTTCGATTTCATTTCTGCCTCAATGAGCCGCCGGAATTTTTGTGGAGGTTGGAACACCGGTGTAGGGGTGGGGGCAGAAGCAGCCGTAGAATAAGAAGAAGAAGATGTTGGCGACAAGGCTTTGGGGGAAGTGATGCTGGACTTAGAAGAAGAGCTAGAAATCAGTGTTCTGGTTGTCAAAGGCGTACCTGAGAATGGCCGGGACCGGTTGCTGGATCCGCTGTGGTTGGACAAGGCCCGCGATCTAGCAGCTTCATTCTTGTCTTCTATTATTTGGGCCACCTTCATTATGCGGCCCATCCCTTGGGGCTCCCAAAGCCTCAGTTCATATTTTATATCCTCTTGTAGCCCATTTATGAATGTATTCTCCATCACCGCATTAAAGAGATCGGGAAAGAGTGCAGACAGCATTTCGAACTGCTTCCTGTATTCGCCCACCGATGTTGTCTGCCGGAAAGAAAAATGCTGCTCCATCAAATTTCCGACCTGGGTACTTCGCAATCGTTCCAGCAAGAGCTTCTTGAATTCGCTCCATCCATGGAAGCTCCGTCGGCTGCTTTCATAGTAGTACCATGCCAAAGCTTCACCTTCTAGGCAAACGACGGCTGACCGGAGTCTGTCATCCGGTGAGAGACCGTTGAGGTCAAAATAGCGTTCAGCCCTCAAAATCCATCCATCTGGATTTTCTCCATCGAACACAGGGAGTTCTAGCTTCCTTGGTATTCCTTCCAATTTGGGCCAAACAGACGCCGGATTGGAGTTTTCACCCATCTCCATCTTCTCCGCTTGCTCCCTTTGGTTTTCGCCGGCTCTTCGAGTGGCGGAATCTGGTTGCGTGATCTCCTGAATTGTGTCTCGTGTGACCTGAGATTGGTCTGTTTGAGCCAATGTTAAGTTTGAGTAGAATAGATTTGATCCCTCCTTCGATCATGGACAACCGCTCCATTAATTGGTTAAGTGTGTCCACATCCAAACGTTCTAAGCGTGCTAACACCTGTTGCAGACCGGCTTCTAATGCTTCTACCCTGCTCTCCATCTGTTGATACCGAGTTTTCATACAAGGATCGGTGCTCCGATACCACTGTTAGGTACCTGCGATTCTCAAACCACCAGCAAGAACACAAACAGAGGAAAAAATAGACAGATCAAATGGAATAATCAGGAGGAATGGCAGTATTGTATTGATAATGAAGAGAAAAGTTACAAAGCAGGAGAGGATTTCGAGAGCCTCTCTACCCTCCATTGTCACACTAAAACAATTCCTGCCCTCACACATTTCGCACCCTTCTTTTAAACCCAAATCCCAATGCTTAACTAACTTCCTAACCGCCTACCTGATTCCCTAACTGCCCCTCCCCATTGAAATATCATTCCCCTTTATGCCCTTTACGCCTAGTGTAAGTTTTTGTAATGGGGGACCTAACATTAGATCAAATAATAAAAGGCGTGGCCAGCCAAATAGAGTAACATCTACAGAAATCTCCATTTCACAGCTTCAATTTGTCACAAAAAAAGCACATGGTATTTTAGAAATACCAACAAACGTTTTTTGCTGAGATATGAAAAGAATACACATCCACAATATATAGTAAAAATCCTTACTTCCGGCTGTTCCAAAAAGCATCAACAAAAATTTTATTGTATTTGATTGCAATTGGGCAAATAGTACAGCCCAGTTCGAATGCACCCTATAAATCACAAAGGAAACAGAGGTCAGGAATGAAAAGAGGCTAAAAGAGCTTAAAGATCATTTTTTTTTCTAATACCTTCTTGAACATCACAGTATAGTGGTTATTTACACACGTCCCTTCAGGAAAAATGAGAAGAGGGTTATTGTCAGTCCCTTGAACATGTTTCCTTAACCTGAAACATGCACACTCATATAATCATGGCACATATCACAGTAGTAATGAGAACATAGCCTACTGCATTTAGGCTTAATGAGAACATCGCCTACTGCATTTATGCTTACTTTTTAGCCACTATTTCACGATCTTTTGCCTCTGAACGATTGAATCAGATACATCCTACACTTTCTAATATAGTGCTTTGCAATAGTCCTACATAATGAACAACATTTAATTAATGACATTCTCCATTTATTATGTTTTCCAAAAGTTAAATTCTTAAACTATGGAGTGAAAATCTATTATTGAACCTTAAAAATTTATACACAAATTCACTTGGTGGATTTCCTCAGATAAATGAAATTCAACAGTACGTCTTTTTTTCTTCTTATTTTTTTTTACACCAATTCGCTCAGTAAAATAATTAAAAAAAAAAAAGCATTTTGAAAAGTCATATATGATTATAGAGGAAGATGAACGACTTACCAACCCAACCAGGATGTTTTTGCATTATAACAGCAAATGCAGTCATCTGTTCCAGGATGATAAAATCAATCATGGAGGTATGATTGGCCACAAAAAGCGGTTAAAATCATGACAAACAAATTCATATCAATATGCAAACATAAAGAAATTACTCGAACATTCTCATGTACAAAAACGAAAATGAGTCAAAATATTACTTAAATTATACAATAATCTGAACTCCAACTAACTGAGAAAGAAAAATCAAAAGACCTGTTTAGGTAGAATACTAGGCCGAGGACCATGGTGCTTGACAACTCCTGTCCATGCTGCCACAAAGAAGCTGCAAATTAACTCCACCAAGCACCTCTGGGAAAAACAGCAGAAATTAAGTCCAGTTGAACATTCAATGAAACAATCGCATAGAGATCAAAAGGCAAAGATGTGAAGCCATAACAAATATGCTACTTCCATTTTATGTGCATTATAGAATGACCAAGGAGACACCATTTTTTTCCTCCAACTAGAGCTTAAACTTGGCAGAATAACCATTAGAAAGATATAACCCATCCAACTAAACTTTAACGCTGGATAAACAGCACTAAGATCATTATTTTGCCCCCTTTAAATTCAATGCTTCAATAAATTGTCTTCAAAGAAAATCATGGTTCATGGGGATGAGTCAATGACTCAAGTATTACTTCAAGTCATTTGCCCAAAAAAAAAAAGTGCTTAATGGTTGTGCTTATGGCCTCTCTTCGAGTTTCATTGACAGCAATGGATGCTGTCATACTTTCACACAATAAAACACCATCTACGAAATACAAGGTAGCATAGGCATCTTCTAAGCACTTTTATGTCATTGAATCCGTAAATTTATAACACCAATTCAAAACAAACTCAAACTATCAGCACTAGTGCTCAATGTGTTCTAATGAAAATTAAATTCCCAAAAAATATGCATATATTCCTGAATTTACTAAAATGATGAACCTCCAACAGTATGAAAGTTAAAAATAGAGGGCACTTAATCAATCTAAAAGAGAAGTTAATTTAATCAAAGGCAATGCAGACAAGATAAATATCAGAACATTTAAATGTGCAAATCCAGAATTTTACAAAGTTCACACCTTCAAATAGAAATAGATAAAGTATAAACATTAACAATAACATACCGCAAAAACAAAAAAAAATTGCCAAAATTAAAGTCTTTAAACAAATATATTGGCACCTCCAGCTTTTTTCTCAACTTGTCATGGCCTTTCAGTAGAAGGTGCACAAGGATGTAAGCTGAAAGGAAAATTATCCACCCTATTGTCAGCACCAGAGCCCTGCAGATTTCATTAAGAACATCAGGCAGCTAAATTACAACAGAAATTCAATAATGCAGCAATTTATTTTCATAACAAGTGTATTTTTTGGATGCCTGCAAATTTTAATATGCATGTGAGAATATAATGATTTCAGTATTATGTAAAAGTCAAAAATCCACAGAGCATAAGAAAGCAAACTTTCTAAATTTTTGTAAGCTTCAGTATGATAATTAATGAAAATTCTTCCATATCCAACATTAAGTAATTTATTCTCTTGGAAAAGCAGAAACATTACCTGATAGGGAAGCAAACCCCATATCGAATCACCACCCCGCAACACCACAAGGGAAACAAATATATATTCCAATTCCATGGTTCTGGAGGATTAGACTTGAAACATCGTGTAAAGGAGTCCTATTCAAAATCACTACAATGAATTAAAATTAACAAAACCAAATAAATTTAAGGCTTGCTTGAGTCTGAGTAGTGTTTTGGATCAAGAAATATCAATAATGCTCATTCAGCAAGCTGCAAATAAATATAAACTAACCTTTTTCAAGAATCAATAATTAAATTCAGTTAAAATTGAACAAGAAACTCACATCAACAATGGCACCAGCAGCCTCTGTTAAGGTTGGAGAAATGTCAAACAAATCACGCCCAAAAAAATTATCAGAAAAAAATGAACAAAACCAAGAACCAATTAAGCATAGTCAGTAATAGAAAAATTAAATAAAAAAAAAAAAGTAAAAATTGGAAGAGAGAAAGAGAATATGTGGTTACAGGCAAAGCTTGCCAAGGGGTTCGTGAATGGAGGATCCAGAAGGAAGGTAGTCTTCTATATTGGGTCGATCCAAATCCAATTCAGAGGTTGAAGATTTTAATTTAATTGCACTGCTCATTTTTCGTGTTCTTCTTTCAGGAACATAAGATGAACTCCACCAGCCAAGGCCAAACCTATTTCTTAATCATTCAGTTTGCCTTTAAAGAGAATAATCCATAAATAAATATAAAGACACATCTAGTTGATGAATAAAAACATATAGATGGGTATATCAAAGTAAATAAATGAAAACAATAAGAGAAGAATGCAAAAACAACATTTACGAAACAAGCAAAAGAACATCTTTAGAACAGAATCAAACTTAACTGGATACAAAGCAAGCAACTAATTTCACCAATTTCGGAATAGCTAATAACATAATCAAAAGGACATATGCCCCAAGTGAGGAGCCATGTTTTCAGGAATCAGTCACTTGCTAAAATTATTTTTTGTATGAAAATTCAAACTAACATAAACTTAAGAATTAATTAATGACATTAATATGATTAATTTCATTAAAATTTTTTATGCAGAAGAATGCAACAGAAGAAGAGGTGATAAGAAATAGGAATTTCAAATCAAGAAATGCCAGTATTGAAGAAAAATAGTGCAGCAATTTAGAAAAAAATAGTAGCTGGTCTCCAAACTGCTCGGGCCTCAATTAAAGATGCTAAAAATGGAAATCAAACCCATGATTCAGATTTCTTTGGGTTAAAGAATTAAAATGTAAATTCCATAGAATATAGGAGAACACGCCTTGAATCAGTTTAGAAATAGGATACAAACACTAATCCGGAAAAGGCTAAAGCGATCTAAGATTGAAACTAGAAAGAGAGAGGAAAAAAATAAAAAGAAAAAAAGCTATACATACCGAAAACCAATGAAGCTGGTCTGCGACGGTCCGGCGGAGGCTTTGATTCGGTGGCCGGAAAGTGGGGAGAAGAACAGAGGGAGTTAGGGAAGGAAGAACAGAAAATCAAGCTGCACAATTTTGGGGGCAATGTAATTTTTACGTTACGTTTGTTTCGAGAGATTTGGGTAGAAATGAAGAGGAGGGAAAGGATATGGATCAAATTTTACGCTATGTTTGGATCAATTTTGAGCAGCAGAATTAAGGGGAAGAGAAGAGTTTGGTGGGAAACGAAGGGAAATCAAATACCCGCTTATATTGTTCATCAAATTCTTCCTACAACCTTCATCTTCTTATGTATCGGTTATTCCTTCCTTCAACCGTCATCATCCTCTTACAACAGATATTTAAAAGAATAGCTAGGAATGCCCCATTCGAAAAGCTGGTTAATGGCATACTTTGTTAACCTGCTTTAGATTTTATTTGCAGTGGATGATCGCTTTTGCTCTGTCGTTGCAGTCATCCTAGCTCCGCCCCTCGTTTATTGATTATGAATGATTAGCTTGATTAATCACTTGTTGATAGGGGACTAAAATCCTTAAGAGTATAATGGCACTCACAAACAGTTGATATCATGTTTACTAATTAAGAAGTTTACATCACACAGCATGCCTAGAGCATATTATTACACAAGGAAGTAGGGCTGTGCAAAACCGAACCGGAACCGAAAATCGAACCGAACCGAATGCATTTTGGTCTATTTGGTTCGGTTCTTTCGGTTCTAAACCGAAATTAAATTTCGGTTATTTCGGTTCGGTTCTAAGGATTGTAAAACCGAAAGAACCGAACCGACCGAAGTTTTTTAAGCTCACTATATATATATATATATATAAACTAAAACTAAATATACACTATATTTATATTTATTTACATGTATATTTTTTTAATTAAAGTATTAAATTTATTATTAATAAAATTTTATGTTGTATTTATTTTTAATGTATATTTTTTTAGTATAATTTTGCTTAGTATTTATTAGGAAAATAATATGAAAAATTTATGTATTTTTTTCCTTTTACTTATTTTAAATGGTTTTATTTTGTTGAATATAAGTTAATTTAATTTATAAATCCATATAAGTTAAAAATCTAAAAAAAAAAGCCTATATTTGTGAAGAACCAATTGGACCGAACCGAACCGACCGAAATTATTTCGGTTTATTCGGTTTCGGTCCTAAAAAAATTTGATTCTCGGTTCGGTCCTAAAAATTTCTAAACTTCGGTTTATTCGGTTCGGTCCAAAATCGAACCGAACCGACCATTTGCCCACCCCTACAAGGAAGTTTACATCACCAGTCATTCACTCACAAATACATAAGAAAATACATCAGTTTTAGTTTTTAATCAGCCGATGAAATTCTGGTTAATCGAAAAATTTATTTGAAATTAAATTGATTTTGCGATTTTTATTTTTAAAAACGATTAATCGATTTATATATATTTTATATATTATATTTTAATATTTATATTTAAATTTTTCAATATTTTATAATTTATAAATATTATAATATATACTTTTTTAAAATATTATTGTAATACATATTTTTAGGTAAATAAATATTAAAATTATATTTTTATTACAATTATTTATTTATTATATATACATAAATAGTACTCAATTGTTAATTTCATATTAAATATATTTAATTTTTATAATTAATTATAAAAATTTCATTTTTCTTTTAATTTTTTAATGAATATTATATTATATTTAATTTATATTTTTAATTTTTGAAGCATTTTTAACTTTTAAAAATAAAATTATAAATTGTACAATTTATTAAATTTCTATGTTAAAATTTATTAACGGTTAATCAGTAAACCGATTCAAAAAAATTAGTTAAAAATCAAAATCGATATATTAATGAACAAAAATTGATGACTAAAAAAATAATTAATATAACGATTAATTGATCTATGTTCACTCTTAGTTTTAATAATATATACATAATACAGTATTTATGTTCAAATTCTTATTCCATGGTCTCTATTATGCTTCTCTTGATTGAACTTTGTTTCTTTTAATTTATCAATTCTGTCTTCATTTTTTTTTCTTTTCCATTTCTTTCTTTCTCGTAATAAATAAGTTTTTTTTTATTTTTTATTTTTCCGGTTGTTCAACTATAATAAGGTCTAATTAAAATCTGCATGATGACGTTGAAGAAAAGATGGAAGAAGTGAAGGAAGAAGACTTGGATGAAAGCGTTGGATGTTTGTTGATATCAATGGTAACCATTCTTGGTAAGCTAAATGATCTTATAAATATTATGTAGGCAAAATGCAGTTTGTATCGCTTCAACTTCCGCCCCAACGCCGCCCAACCCGACTCCGACATTCATTATATTTGCTAGCATGATAATTTCTTGCCATTTATTTTTTTATTCTCTTAAAGAGCAATCTTTTAGTCTTTGGAAATGAAGACATGAATTGGGTCATAATTACTGATAGCAATGCTATCATGAATCCCACATCGGCTAGAGATGAGCTGAACATGGCCCTTATAAGGGCATGGACCACCTTCTCTCTGTATGAGGCCTTTTGGGGCAGGTCCCCAGAAACAAAGCCGTGAGGGCTCCGGCCCAAAGCGGACAATATCGTACAGAGCCCGATGCGCCTCCCGATAAAGTCAGAAATGGCTTTATCAATTACTAATATTTTTTTTCTTCTTGCTTTGTAACTCTATCTAAAGGCATACGATTTTGCTTAATCAATACCAATATTTTTGAGTGGCCATTACCTATTTGTTAAAATTCCTCCAAGACTATTTTTCTAGTTTTCTCTGTTTCAAACTTAAAATTGCAGCAAGAATATATTCTCAAATTTTCATTTTATTTATTTTTTGTATTTCTCTGAGCACACATGATATATTGTTTACTCATCGAACAATTATTATTGTTGTTTAGGTAAATATTTTTTGGTGGATTGTGGATTTCCTAATCGGCATTAGTTTTTAGCTCCTTTTCGAGGTGTTCGTTATCTTCTCTAAGAATTCATAGGTAAAGGTCGTGATCCTGAAACTCCAAATGAGTCGTTTAATTTTCGTCATGCTTCATTGAGAAATATAATTGAGAGGATATTTGGTATATTCAAATCACAGTTCACAATTTTCAAATCAGTTCCTCCTTTTTCATTTCGTACATACAAAGAACTAGTATTAGGTTGTGTAGAACTATACAATTTTCTTCGTAACGAGTGCCGATCAGATAAATTTCCAACTGAGCTAGAGAAAGGAGATTTGTCCTCTTCATCAATGCCAGTTAATCAAGATGGCGGTTTTGAACCAATTTTTCAAACTCAAAATCGAGAAAGAGAGAATGCTAATGAATGGAGGATTGAAATTGCTAATAGTATGTGGAATGATATTTTATATTATTAATAATGGTCAACATAAAATGTTTTTTTTAATTAAATATTTGTAGTATTTTATAAATGTTGGTCTATAATAAATAAATGTTAGATTTTTTTTTTCGGTTTAGAAAATTTATTTTAATATTATTAACTATTATGTTAACATTTTGGGTAAAATTTTGTCTTTCATCCACAAATAAATAGGCATATATAGTATAGTAAAAGTTTCAATTGAGCCACCCAAAAGCAAGCCTAAAGATATAAAATATTTGAAATTTGAGTATTAAAAGTAAAATGTTTATAAAAAATTATGAAAATCATTCAATAAAAGTCATTTAAAATCACCCATACTTTTAGAAAGCATGTTGCAATCTTCAAAAATCATCATACTTTTAAAAAAATCTATCAAAAAAAGTATTTTAACAAGAGTCATTCAGAATCTTAATTGAATTTACCCCCTTAAATCCCTTCTCCATCAAACTAACAATCCAAACACACTAGGAGAAACACAACTACACTTCTTTTCTATTATACTCATTCCCTTTCCATTCTCTTCATTAAAAGAAATTCCACTTTCATTGACCCAAACATAGCATTAGGGTTTTGTTAACTTCTTTTGAAAAAAGAAATATAGGGCTGTACATAAATCGGATTCGACCCGAACAGCTCAAAATTCAAAGTTAGACATATATTTACTCCCGAACTGATCCTAAGAAGAAGTCGAGCCTCGATCCTAAAATATATTAAAAATATAAATGTAAAAATATAATATTAATGAAATATTTTCTAGTGGGTTGGGTTAGGCAAGGTTTTCATCCCACCTGAATCCGAATATAAGTCCTAACCTCGTTTGATCCTATCCTAAAATCCTGTCTAAATACAAATTTCGGGTCGGGTTATTTGAATCGGTTCGAATTTTATATGGCCCTAAAATACACCTTTTCTTGCAAGAAATCGGATTCTCAGTTGGTTCAATCCAATTTGTTGCCATTTCCATTTTTCATGTTGGATCTAATTGAATTTATTGCTACTTCACGGTCCAACAGGTTTGATTGGCCGGTCCAATTCGATTTTAAAAATATTGTGTATCAAAGCTAAAAGGAAAGGTAGCCACATTATTTTATTTTATTTTATTTTTTACAATTATGTCTTGTCTACCACAAAAATCAGAAATAATAACTAGCATAATAATGAAAAATACATTATGGATATTTAAAATTTAACGTGCTCTCTTTACTTTTAAAAGTTTACATTAGGTATAATTTAGACATGACTGATAGAATTGAAAGACATGTTTTGTTAATCTCCTGTGAAATTAATATAAAATGTCCATAAGATCCACTAAATTATATATATATAAAAAAATTGAACAAATATACCATCATTTCTATATTCTGGTGGCTTTAGAGTTAATTCATTTTATAGAGAGGAAGATTGGTAGTTCTAATGTGAAGGCAGCTTTTAAAATCGATATTAGTAAAACATATGATAGGGTGAATTAGGCTTTGATCCTAAATGGGTTCATTGGATGATGATTTAGGTATGTGATGTGAAATACAAAGTCCCAGTCAACGGTAAGGAAGTGAGTCATATTCTTTCTTTTTTGTTCAAAAAAGATGACTCAGGCAAGGAGATACATAGTGCTGCAAATATGGGGACTATTTCGGGTTGCAAAATAAATAGAAGAACTTCGAGTATTTCTCATATTTTATTTGCTGACGATTCCTTCTTTTTCAAAGCTTCAAAACCCGATTGTAGGACTATACAAGAGTTTCTCTCTGTGTATATGAAAGCTTCAGTCAAGCAGTGAATATCCAGTTTAGTCCTGTTGGCAAATATAAATTTGCCTAGAAATGGATTTTAAATATCCAAATACACACTCTTTTTATTGATTGAAAAATACAAATACTTAACAAGTACAAACTCTCACAACAAAACACTCACATCCCAAAACCCTTCTATGTGTTAACTTGTTAAAGCTAACTACCCCTTTATGTGTTAGCTTGTTGAAGCTAACTACCAAGAAATATTCTCTCTAATTACATGTATTAATAGCCAACATTTAGCCATTTATATAGGCAATTGAGGAGGTTTATTTTTCTTAGATGCTAAGAATTTGCCAACTAATGTGTTAGTTGGCTTGGTAAGAAACCAAATCCAAATTAACTAAGTATTTGACCAAGTCAAATACTTAGCTACTAAGTATCAAATACTTAGCTACTAAGTATTAGTTGGTTTGATAAGTATCCAAATTAAAATTGGCTTGGTATTTGACCAAGTCAAATACTTATCAAAATACAACTAATATACAACTAATACTCTAGAAATCTCCACACAAATCAAGTTTATTTTCTAACATCCTCCCTTAAACTTGATTTGGTCATTCCAAGCATGTTTTTTAACTTGTAGAATTGTTCAGCTTTCAGTGGCTTCGTGAAAATATCCGCTATTTGATCCTCAGATGCACAATACTCGATTGTAATTTCTTTATCTTTAACCAGATCTCGAATATAATGATATTTGATATCAATATGCTTACTTCGACCATGAAACACTGGATTTTTTGTTAAGGCGATTGCTGATTTGTTATCACAATAGATTGTCGTTGAACCATCTTGTTCATGTTGTAATTCACTAAGCATCTTCCGTAACCAAATTGCTTGAGTGGCACAATTTGTTGCTGCTATGTATTCCGCTTCTGCAGTTGAAAGGGCAACTACTTGTTGTTTCTTTGAAGACCATGAAAATGCTCCAGAGCCAAGATGAAAAACATATCCTGAAGTGCTTTTTCTTTTTTCGACATCACCAGCCCAATCGCTATCCGTATATCCAACTAATTTTATATTTTTGTTATTTGAATAAAATATGCCATCATCAATCGTACCTTTAATATATCTTAAGATTCGTTTTGCAGCTTGCCAATGAGATTGTCGTGGTGAATCCATAAATCTGCTTACAATTCCCACTCCGTAAACAATATCTGGTCTGGTTGCAGTTAGATATCTCAGACTTCCAATAAGTCTTCTGAAGTTTGTTGCACTAACAAAGTCACCACTGTCATCTTTTACAAGCTTTAGTCTATCTTCAACCGGTGTCAAAATTGGCTTGCACGCATCCATCTTGAATTTCTTCAAAACATCTTTTGCATATTTCCGTTGTGAAATAAATATGCCTTCACTTGTTTGCTTTACCTCAATACCAAGAAAGTAGGACATCAATCCCATATCTGTCATCTCAAAGTGTGCAGCCATATCCTTCTTAAATTCTGACAACAGTTTTGAGTTGTTACCAGTAAAAATCAAATCATCCACATAGAGACAAACTATAACAATATCTCCTTCCTTGCTGATCTTGATATACAAAGTATATTCATATGGACACTTATGAAAATCATGTTTAATGAAATAAGTATCAATACGAGTATACCACACCCTTGGTGCTTGTTTAAGACCATATAATGCTTTCTTTAACCGATAAACCTTATTTTCTTCTCCCTTCTTTACAAATCCCTGTGGTTGCTCAACATACACTTCTTCCTCAAGTACACCATTTAGAAAAGCTGATTTGACATCCATCTGATGAATCTTCCAATTACTTTGAGCAGCAAGTGAAATTATTAAACGTACAGTTTCCAACCTGGCAACAGGTGCAAATACTTCGGAGTAATCAACACCTGACTTTTGCTTGTATCCTTTTGCAACTAATCTTGCTTTGAAACGTTCCACTTCTCCATTAGGCTTATACTTTGTCTTGTACACCCATTTGACACCAATAGAATTCTTTCCTTTTGGCAAAGTAGTTAACTCCCATGTGTTATTCTTTTCTATAGAACATATTTCTTCATTCATTGCTTTAATCCAATGATCATCATTCACAGCTTCCTCGAACATTACTGGATCACAATCTGCAAAGAAAGCATAATGGGCCACAATTTCATCATCATTCTCATCATCACCTACTTGATAATCTTTTAAATAAGTGGGTGGATGGCGTTCTCGTTGTGAGCGCCTAAGCAAAGGTGAAGTAGGCGAAGATGATGCTGCAGGATCCTCACAAGTTGGCACATCAGAAACTAGAGGTGAAGATAACTCTCTACTTTGATTAGTTGTTTCCAGTTCATTATTTATAACCACTGGTACTGGCAATGACTTCTTTTCCTCTTCTGACCAATCCCAAATTCCATCTTCTTCAAAAGTAACATCTCGACTAATAATAACTTTTTGAGTTTTTAGATTGTAAAGCTTATAACCTTTTGTTTCGCTGCTATAACCGAGGAATATACACTTTTCTGCCTTGTCATCTAGCTTTTTTCTCAATTCATCAGGCACATGTGAATAGGCAATGCAGCCAAACACCCTCATATGGCTAAGATTAGGCTTTCGTCCACTCCATGCTTCTTGTGGAGTTTTATCACGAACGCTTTTAACAGGACATCTATTTAAAATATAGACAGCACAAGCCACAGCCTCTGCCCAAAAACCTTTAGGTAACTTCTTACAAAATAACATACTTCTTACCATATCCATAATAGTTCTGTTTTTTCTTTCTGCCACTCCATTTTGTTGAGGAGTGTACCTAGCCGTCAACTGGTGCTTAATTCCACGTTGTCTTAAAAAATCATCACAAACAATATATTCTGTACCTCTATCTGTTCTTAATGTTTTGATAGAATAACCACTTTGTTTTTCAACATACGCTACAAAATTCTTAAGTACTTCACATGCCTCTGATTTCTGCTTTAGAAAATAAACCCATGCTTTTCTACTATAATCATCAATAAATGTAATAAAGTATCTGTTACCTCCATTTGATGGAACTTCTACATAACATAAATCTGAGTGCATGAGCTCTAATGGACGTTTGGCTCTCAATGCTTGTTTTGTGGGAAATGGATCTCTATGTTTTTTTCCCATTACATATGACTCACAAATCTGGTCAGGAACATGAATGGTTGGCAAGCCTGAAACCCACTCTTTGTTTGCAAGAAACTTTATACTTCCAAAATTCAAGTGCCCAAGCCGCATATGCCATAGCCAATTATCGTTGATTATCATTGCATTACAGCAAGAAGTGTAATTAAGATATGTTGGAAATAGACGATTGGATGCCATTCTCGTCTTTAGAATCACTCCCTTTTTTAAATCACTTACGGTGCATTTATCTTTGCTGAAGTGTAAATCATAACCTTTTTCCAATAGTTGTCCAACGCTCAATAGATTATGGCAAAGAGTAGGAGCGTAGTACACATCAGAGATATAATTTAGAGACCCATTCTTCAATTTTATAGCAATCTTTCCTCTTCCCAAAACTTGAATCTGATAGTCATCTGGAAGTTTTACTGAAGAATGAAAGGATTCATCTAATTCAGTAAATACTTCCTTGCTTCCACTTAAGTGATTGCTGCAACCCGAGTCTAACCACCATTGACAATTATCGTTGTTACTAATTTTGTGAGTAGCCATCAACAAGGTCTCTGGATTGTTGTCTTCCACAACTCCAACTCGATTATCTTTATGCTCTTGTCTTCGAATGCGACATTCTCTATTAAAGTGACCATATTTTTTACAATTATGGCACTGTATATGAGACTTGCATTCAGATTGATAGTGACCAAATTTCTTGCACTTATAACATTGAATTTTGGATTTATCCTGAAAGGATTCATTCTCCCTTGCTCCTGGTCTAAAATTGGTTCTGAAATTTTTGCCTCCTCTGCTCCTGAAATTTGAACTTCTTTGAGTGTGCTTTGTTTTGCCTGTCGCAGCTTCCTTCTCATTTCTCAAATTTACTTGGGCTTTTAGTACTTGCTCCGTTATATTTGGTGATCTTTCATTCATTCGCATTTCTCGGGACTCTAGTGAAGCTTGCAAATCATTGATAGTCGTGGAATCCAAATCTCTAGATTCTTCAATGGCTGTGACAACATAATCGAATCGACTTGTCAACGTACGCATAATCTTTTCAACGATCTCTTTTTCTGCAATTTCATGACCATTGCTTTTCATCTCGTTAATCAATTTTTCCATTCGTGAAAAATAATCACGAATACTTTCATCTCTTCCTTGCTCCATCAACTCATATTGCCTTTTTAATCCTTGCAATCTCGTCCGTTTGACTGTATCTGCTCCTTCATATGTTTTGAGCAAAATATTCCAAGCTTCCTTTGCTGTCTTAGCATGGAATATCTTCTCAAGAATCGGCAGTTCAACAGATTGGCAAATTAAAAATAAAGCCTTTTCATTTAGTAAACGATCACGAGCCAGTTGTTGTGATTCTTTCACCATAGCCGTTGCTTCTCAAATATAACTCCATCAAGTGTTTCCACATCGCGAAATTTTGTTTCCCATCAAACTTGAAAATTGATAATTGCATCGGTTGAACTTCAGTTGTTGAACTTGAAGCCATCTTGATCTACTTGAGCACTTCAACCAGGCTCTGATACCAGATGTTGGCAAATATAAATTTGCCTAGAAATGGATTTTAAATATCCAAATACACACTCTTTTTATTGATTGAAAAATACAAATACTTAACAAGTACAAACTCTCACAACAAAACACTCACATCCTAAAACCCTTCTATGTGTTAACTTGTTAAAGCTAACTACCCCTTTATGTGTTAGCTTGTTGAAGCTAACTACCAAGAAATATTCTCTCTAATTACATGTATTAATGGCCAACATTTAGCCATTTATATAGGCAATTGAGGAGGTTTATTTTTCTTAGATGCTAAGAATTTGCCAACTAATGTATTAGTTGGCTTGGTAAGAAACCAAATCCAAATTAACTAAGTATTTGACCAAGTCAAATACTTAGCTACTAAGTATCAAATACTTAGCTACTAAGTATTAGTTGGTTTGATAAGTATCCAAATTAAAATTGGCTTGGTATTTGACCAAGTCAAATACTTATCAAAATACAACTAATATACAACTAATACTCTAGAAATCTCCACACAAATCAAGTTTATTTTCTAACAAGTCCCAATGTTGAAGAAGCTGAGAGGAGGGAGCTCTCGAATATTATAGGGGTGCACAAATCGATCGATCATTGACGTTATTTGGGACTTCCATCCCTTGTAGGACAAAGCAGAAGTACCTTTAGCTTTCTGCGGGACATATTATGGAAAAGAAGTAATAGTAAATTGTTTTCTAGAGTGGGAAAGGAAGTACTTTTGAAGGTAGTTGCATAAGCTATTCCCTCGTGATCTACGAGCGTTTTTATGATTCCCAGTTCAGTGTGCAAAGAGCTCCAGCATATGATGAATAGCTTTTGGTGTGGAGTATGGAAAAGGATGGCAAAAAAAAATATTAGATTGCTTTCATGGGAAAGGATATGTGATAAGAAAGCTAGTGGCAGAATGGGTTTACGCAACTACATTGTTGTAATATGGCAATGTTGGCTAAACGGGGATGGCGACTTCTCCCGAATGAAAACAATCTTGTATTCAAATTGTTGAAAGCAAAATATTTTTATCATAGGGATTTTTTATCAACTAGTTTGGAAACCTCACCTAGCTTTACCTGGCGAAGTGTGCATTAGTCTAGAGAAGTTCCAAGGAGAGCATGTAGGTGGAGAAATGACACGGATATGAGGGGACAATTTCATTTAGTTTCAATGAGTGAATTATTGGAATCATGGAAGGAGGGATTCTTGGAGTTAGTGATGGAAAAAATGAGCAGCAACGGAAACACTAAATATGCGGAATGAATTTTCGCTGTTTATCTTTTTTTTACTCGAATAAACCTTTGATATATTTTAACAAGTAAAATAATATTCAAAACAAATACCACAGCAATAAATTATAGATTCTACAGTCACAATCAATACAAAAAAACGCAAAATTTTTACACGAAAAACCGTTTTGATGTAAAGATTAAAAATCACGGTACCATTAGACCACTTAAATCTTACACTATCAAATAATGGACAAATATAATATATATTCTGCCTATTACAGTAAATTTTATCTAGATAAAACTAGAGGCATATAATCATCATCATCATAATTTTGGAATAAAAATCAAGCTATATGAAATAAATTAAAAATAAATGTAAGAGAGCTAATATCCAAAAATTTGAATTTTGTCACAGCCACGAACTGACCTGCAGATGTTAGAATCCGATCTCCACCGTTGATAATGAAGATCAGGATGTGAGCAAGATGCTGTCCAAAATGCAGTTCAATCCAACGATTCAATTTTCGGAAAATAAAGAATTCGTAGGATTGATTTGTATAGTAAAAAATCCGTTGTCTCAGCCACGAAATAACCTCTGAACTGCAGAATTCGATCTCTACCGTTGAGAATTAAGATCACGTGTGAAAAAACTTCTCCAAATTTCAGTTTGATCCAACGGCTGAATCTCCGAAAAATGAGGAAATTGTGAAACGGCTCTGTATTAGAAAAATACAGATTTTTTTTCCTCAACTCTCATTTATCCGATTTTCACGCTCATATAAACTATTTATCTGTATTTATATCCCTTATACACCTGATATAAGGGCCAATATTTGGGTTTTCTTCTCATGGGTGAGAAGAAGCCCAACAGTTAGATGTGCTTGGGAGTTGATTTAGCTCATGCTAATTTGGCTTATGCCATTCTTTGCAAGTATGGATTTACTTATATTTTAAATTTGAATTAACTTATCAAGGTCGATACTTTGTAGCCTTCTTTCGTTTTTCAGTTCAATTATCTACATTTCTGAGTTGTTTATCATTTAGAGGTTTGGTAGGACGATATTTTATTCTACCAGATTGTTCTTGTCAGATGTGTGTTTAGGTTTCGGTTGGCAATGGGGAATCAATTAAGGTTTGGACTGAGCCATGAAAATTTTTTGCGACCGATTTATATGGTGAAATAGGTACGGATTTGAGGATAAAAGATTTATTGATGGCTGATGGCAGGAGTTGGGATTTGTCTAAACTGCATTATCTGTTTTGTGTTGATGATTTAAAAGTAACCGGATGGACAAGGTGATAGTAGGATTTGGCACTTTTAAGTGAATGAGGGTGTATATGGTTAAAATTGGTTGCCATGCTTCTGTTAATCCTGGTGGAGGTATAGCTAGTGATGGCTTCTCTTGGAGCTCATTGTGGAGGTTAAAAATTCCTCCTAAGGGTTTTTTTTGGAGGGTGGTGAGAAATGTTCCTCCACAAGCTAAACTCCTTCAAAGAGGAGTGACTCATGTGTCAGATTGTGGAGGCGTTGAAGATATTAGTCATGCTCTGTTTTTATGTAATTTCCCCTCACAATGCTGGTTGGAATGAGGGCTGTCAACTGTTAATATTTGAGGTTCTATTGTCACCATTATGCAGAACGTATTTGTTGTTTTTGATGTTAATAAGTTATTTTGTGTGTTTATGTGTAAAACTTGGTGGGCTAGAAACTTGAAGCTTTGGAGAAGTAAGGATATTCCAGCATCTCTGATTTTTTCTCATGCTAAACAATTTCAGGTGGAATGGAACACAGCTCAAGCTTCCAAACCGAAGCCAAATTTTGGAGTTGAGTCAAATCGTGGTGCACACAATTCTTTGATGGATCCCTCTTGGTTTGGCTTTCTTGATGCTTCTTTGTTTGTAGAACATTATAAAGTAGGCCATGAGGGCGATATTTTGCAAGGAAGATGGCTCTTTCATGACTGCTCTGTCCAGTTTCTCGGTGGATTTACTGTACCCACGGGTTGTAGAGGCAGCAGCGTGTGCGCCAAGGATAACAACTCAGCAGGGTCTTTGGATACAAATACTCGAGGTCTTGTTATTATCTCCAATTCTTGATTTCTCCGAGTTTGGTCTCTCAATTGATTTTTGCAAAGTAATCTTCAGACATATCTGTGAGATGAATGCGAAGATGAGGTGAATGCAAAGATAAGAGAATGCATTGCTCATTGTCTTGAGAATCAATCACGAGAATTTTTGTTTTTCAAAATAAAACATTGCTGCTTTTTCAATAAAAACACTAACAAAAGATTGTGTCGTTGCACAGAGAAAAAGAAAAATGATAAAAGTGATGCTTATTTAATCCAAAAATTAAATAACAAAAGATTTTGTATGAGCTCTGCATTCTGTTCTACATGTAATGCTTACAAAAAAAAAACATATAAGAAGCCTCCATACAAGAAAAAGCAATTGTCTTGCCTGAATTTGCTTTGCTGGTGAACACAAGAAACAAAAAGAAACTGACTAGTGACGCTTCATTTCACGAAATATGTTTGCCACCCTCGGAGACAATCTTGGGAGGAATTTAAACATCTGTAAGGAATTTAAAAAAAAAAAAAAATTAGTGATTCTCATGCTTGTTTTTACATCTTATAATCAAATGAGGAGTGTTTGTAGGACTTACCCAAAGCTTCACACATGCATCAATAACAACTGGAACCAGACAAACAAAAATAGTAATGACCGACCGATCAACTTCAATCCCGCAGTGTTCAACAATTGTCTCCATCAAGGTCTGCCAACCAGATTCAGAATGATACCTGCAGGTATGCATATTATACAAACAAGACCGTCATCATTAGATTTCTTCTTCTTGTGGACCAAATATCCTACAAGACACAATGATATCCATATATGTAAATGTGTGGGCGCACGCCCACAATCAATGAATATTGTTTACATGCAGCTTTCATAATTTCATGTGCTGCAACATCATCCAATGAAGGGGAAATATTTTAATTGGGATCTAGGAAACCAAAATCACATTAGAGTTTAAATTAAAATTCTGATAGTATGCCTTTCAATTATAGGTCCTCTAGTTGCTTGTGAATCATTGGTTGACTTCTATTTTTCGGGCTCACATTTATCATTTTTTCTTTTTTTTTTTTTGGTCTGCCAAACATTTTTGGGTGCCAGGTTAAGCAGCGATGGAGGCACATTAGCGAAAACGAGTAGAACTAAAGAGAGAGAAAGGAAAGGAAGAGAGGAAAGTAAAATTTTTTTTACCTTGATCATGTTCTACACACACTAGAGACGTGTCGCTAACATGGCCAATAGAATCGCGACACATGTCCCACTAAAGACATGTCAGTAGTCTATAAACGTCTGTATGGTTAAACTTGGCGGCAATAGACGGTAGTGATAAAATTCTCTTATTTTACAAACGTTAGGGGTATATTTGCTCCAAAATAAATGTTATGAATAAAATTGCCCATTTAAGGAAATGTTAGTGGCAAAAATGCAACTTTGGCCAAAAGGGTTTTTAAACTTGAAAAAAAAAAAACATAAAGAAGCCATAGAGTGTACTTAATATGGACTGATTAATATGGGTTTGAGCTCTCTTAGGATTGGCTTTTTGGGTTGATGCAAACAATGCCCTTTTGAAATTATAAATTGAACTTCATAATTTTAAGTTTTTAACGATTGCCCTAGAAAAAAAATTATGAACAATACGGGTAACGTACACCGGTTAACCGGTCAATTAATAAAAAAATTAATTAACCAGTATACAAATTTTGAATTTATTTGGTTAATATTTTTCAGTTAACCACTAAATTTTTAAAATATACATTATATAAAAAAAATATAGGTAAAGTTTAATCCAATTTCATAGGTGCAAAAGTAATTCAAAATAAAAATTACCAAACAAACATAATATATTAGTCAAAATTCTTATTCAACAAATTAATAGTTAATATTATAAAATGGATTTGATAGATATTTGTTGATATTATAAAATGGATTTGATATATATTTGTTGGAAATTAGCATTGTGTAATAATGTGATTTTAAGTAAAACAACCAAATATTTTGTAATAATGTGATTTTAAGTAAAACAATTCGGAGCTAATTTGGTGCTCCTACGGATCAGTACACAACAGCTCCGAAATATTGGATAAACAAATAATATTTTTTTAAAAAAAAAATTGAATCCAACGATCCGAATTGCTGCATTCGTAGGCGTACCAAGTGAGTACTCTCACTCAAACGGTTGTCAAACACATTTGCATGACATTCAACTTTAATAACTGACAACCTAAACAAGAAGACTGACACTGTATGAAGATGCTAAAGAAAACTATGGGGAGCCCTTTGACGATAGTCCTGGAATAACATGAACTTGCATGTAAAGTAAAGCATTCAACTTCTCCAATATGTCAATTTGCTTGTGGTAAGATAAAGAATCCATTCGAAAGACGCGTACAGAATTTCCAAGAGATGCACCAATTAAGACGAAAGCTCAATAACAAGTCTGTATAATATCTATCCAATTCAAACCAAAAGTCCATTAATTATACACAGCTGTTACATGAGAGCTTTACAAAAAATACAGAAAAGAGAGCTTTACAAAGAATACAGAGAAGAATGGCAGACGCAATTGTTTCTTTAGCTATTGAAAGAATAGCTGACTTGCTTATTCAAGAAGCTGATTTTCTTATCAGGGTGAGGCCTCAAGTCATCCGCCTGCAAGATGAACTCAAGAGGATGCAACGATTCTTGAAAGATGCAGATCGTCGGCAACATCAAGATGAGAGAGTCCGCGGCTGGATATCTGATATCAGAGATGTCGCTTATGATTCTGAGGATATCATTGAAACATTCCTTCTTAAATTTGCAACAAGTATAGAAGCATGCTGTTTCGTCAACGTCTTCACCAAAGCTCGCAATTTACACCAAATTGGGAAGCAGATTCAAACAATTCAAACTAGAATTGGGAAGATTTCTGATAGTATGCAGACTTATGGCATCAAATTTGATGCCGAAAGAGACGGTGATATGCAACAGAGGTTGAGAAGGTCGTATCCCCATGTTGAGGAAGAGCATTTCATCAGCTTTGATGCCATTACAGCAGATCTCAAAGCTCAACTGATGATGGAGGAAGAACGAGTGCGTGTTGTTTCTATAGTTGGAATGGGAGGGTTGGGTAAAACCACCCTTGCTAAGAAAACATATAATGACATTCATGTTAAGCAACACTTTGATTGTCAATCTTGGGCTTTCATATCTCAGCAGTTCTCCCATAGAGATGTGCTAATCGGAATCTTGATGGATGTTGTTTCACCTAAGAATAAAGCAAAGCTTGGAGAGAAAATGGCTTCTGAATCAGGGAACAAGCAGACGAAGTCAGAGATAGCATTAAGATCGCTATTGGAAAAGATGAGAGAGAATGAGCTTGTTGAAACACTATATGATGATTTAAAAGAGAAGCGGTACCTGGTGGTTCTTGATGACATTTGGAACAGTGAAGCATGGGATAGTTTAAAGAATGCTTTTCCAAATGGGAAGAAAGGAAGCAAAGTTTTATTCACTACTCGTATGAAAGATGTTGCTTCTTATGCTGATCCAAGGAGCACACCACTTGAACCACCATTGTTGAATGAGAATGAGGGATGGGAACTTCTCAGCAAAAAAGCATTCCCAAATAATCTTCTTATTGAGCACCATAATATACGAGAATACGAGAAGTTGGGTAAGGAGATGGTGAAGAAATGTGGAGGATTGCCCTTAGCAGTTGCTGTTATTGGAGGCTTACTGGCAACAAAAGAGTCAGTGAAGGAGTGGAAAGTGGTGGAAAAGGACATCAATGCACAGTTTGCCAAGTTAGATGGACAGAATCATCAGTATGGAGGAGTTTATGGAATATTAGCTTTGAGTTACCATGATTTCCCTTTTTACTTGAAGCCATGCTTTCTTTATTTCTCTCAATTTCCAGAGGATTGGCAGATTAAGAAGAAGAAATTGATCCGAATGTGGATTGCCGAAGGCTTCATATCACAATCAACACGAGGAGAAGGAGATAAAACAATTGAAGACAGAGCAGAACGATACTTGGAAGAGCTTGTTAGCAGGTGCATGATTCAAGTGAGCCAAAGGGACCACACTGGAATTGGTGTCAAAATTTGCCGCATGCATGATCTTGTGAGAGATATGTGTATATCAAAGGCAAAGGAAGAAAATTTCCTTCAAGTATTTGAGCAGAGTGAATATGCAGCAGCAGAGACATCTTTATCCACTATGACAAATCAGTCACGCAGAATAGCTATTCATCTTCACAAATCCGAGCATTCTATAAATAAGCATCTGTTAGGAAGAGGTGATATTCGACTCCGTTCTCTTTTATGTTTTGTTGAGGCGTACATCTGTCAAATGACAAAGCAACAAGTAATGTCTTTATTTAAGAATTTTAGGTTGCTTAGAGTTTTGAACTTTGACAATGTGGAGCTAGGGCATTGTTTACCTAAAGAAATAGGCAACCTGATTCATTTGAGATACCTTGGATTAAGAGCTACGGCGAAATATAGGAATAAGGTTATCTGCTCCCATTTTTTGCGACCATTTTTACCAGCCTCCATTAGAAACTTGAGGAGTTTATACACCCTTGATTTGAGAGATAATTGGAGTATAAGGTTGCCTGATGAAGTGTGCAAATTGGAGAGTTTGAGACATTTGTTACTTTCTCGGTTTGCTAAAGGCCTCGTACGATTGGATTCATTAAGAAATCTCGAGACATTGAAGTGTGTAGAAGCAAAGTATCTGATAAAAAAAGATGCGGTGATGCAAATGGGTAATCTTCGAAGTTTAAGCATAATGTTCGAAACAACAGAGCAAATTGAGGTGGTGTTAAAGTCTCCTAGTTTTGCATTAGGCCGTCTCCGTTCCTTGAAGATGACAATCTTAGGACCGCCGTTTCCAAATCTGGAAGCACTTTCAAGGTGCCAAGATCTGACCAAATTAGATTTGGTAGGTCCGCTCAAGCAAAGCCTGGAATTTGTACCAGCAAGCCTTACCAAGTTAAGTTTGTATCAGAGTTACTTAGAGGAAGATCCGATGGCTGATCTAGAGAAGTTGCATAATTTGAGGTTTTTGACCTTGGGGGCTAGTGCATACGGAGGTTTAGAAATTGTCTGCTCCACCAATAGATTTCGTAAGCTTGAATTTCTCTGCCTCGAATGGTTACCAGTGGAAGAATGGAGAATAGAGGAAGGGGCAATGCCATGTCTCAAAACTTTACGCTTGCGAAACCTATTTAAACTGAAGACGATCCCAGAAGGGTTGAAGTTCATCAGTACCCTTCAAGAATTGAAATTTCAGGACATGAGTACTGATTTCGAAAACAAGGTTAGAATAATAAACGGTGTAGAAGGAGAGGATTTTGAAAAGGTCAAACACATTCCGTCCATCTCATTCTTAAACACTGTGCCGAATTCTTTTCAGTCATACTCTCTCTCATTTATGTAAATAAATCTCTGTTTTGCCTTTCTTTGTTTTTATATCTATATATTCAATAAAATAATATTTTATAATTAATTATTTAACCTCTATCTATAAAAGTGGTAAGTAGGTGAAAATTACTTTAGACAGAAATATCATTTATTTTTAAATTATTGACAAATCATAAAATTATCTTAAATAAACAATAATTATTGTGTATAATTAAATTTTTTGTGAATGACTTGCAAGAAAAATGTTCGGACTGACTATATATTTTTGAAGTTATTATATAGAATTTTTATATTGATTATTTTTTTAGAATATATTTATTAAAATTATTATTAATTTTTTTTGTAAAAAAATTTATCGCAAATAAAACACGTACACCTAAAATTAGTATATAAATACAATTAAAATATTTCGATAAGTAATAATTTGAAAATTTTGAGCATTATTTAAAAAGGAAAAAAATAAATTAGATAATTAGATAAAAAAAATCTAAAAATCAAATAAACAATTTAAAAATTTACACGGATATAATAGTTACCAATTCAAACTTTTCAAATTATTTAATTGATGTTTTTAAAGTCAAAAGTGCATCAGATCTTAACTAATTTTGGAAACAAATAAAAAATTCAATTGTAATTGGTGTCAAAGACCTCTTTAACTCATCTAAAAATCTTTTTTCAATGCTTAAAGCTAATTCAGAAACAATAGTTCAGATGGAAATGGTCCTATGTGTTAGGAGTATATGAATTCATAATAATTTATAAGAAGGCATCATTCATTTATTAATGTTATATTATGATTACCTGTAATTTGATTTAGTGTCTTAAATTAATAAATGTAGTGTTTTGTATTATAAACACAATGCAGAGATAATTATGAAAGAATTCATGATATGTAATGCCAATTGCATGCAAATGTGTTAATGCCTAAAACTCCATGGTTATAGTATTAACAAGACATGATATTGTTAATACGGATAGACTACCACATGTTATATTTCTTGAAATGTTTAAATTGTGATTCTCATATCTGTTATCGTAAAGATGGTGAAAACTGAAATGTGATTACTTGTTAGAGGAATAAGTACATTGGAAACCTGCCAGAGAATCCTCATAAGTATATTAAATCCGTGTCAGTAAAAAATTTATACATAACAGTGGGGTTTTTATAATTTTGGGGTTATTTGGTAAAAAAGTTTGAAAACTAGTGTAACAGTAAACAATATTTAATTTTTGGGATGCTTGAAACCGGCAGAAAGGACTGCCGGTTTTCGTCATTGTACTGCCATAAACCGACACATTATAGTGCCGATTTCTGGCTACTTTAAGCTGCAGCAGCACAAATGCATAGTTTACTTTTTTTTTTCTTTCTACCTTTCACTCGTTCATTCCTACTTTACCCACAAATTAAACTCCCTCTTTCACTCAATCATTCTCATTTTCTTTCTTTCACCTTCATCCCCTGTTTCGTTTATTTCTTTCTTTCTACCTTTCTTCCTTCATTTCTTTGTTTACTTTGTTCATTCATTTTATTTATAAAAGTTCGATTCCTTTTAATTTATATATAACCCAAATATAAGTAAAGGTAATCTTATTATGATTTAATAACTATTTTTATTGAACAAAGTTTATAACCCAATTAATAATTTAACCATTTTTTTAACCGTACCTACAATTTAAAAATAAATTCTAATTATAAACAAAAAAATAAATTATCACATCAATTTTATATAAAAAAATTTTGACAATCAATTAAATTAACTTGAATTTATAATAAAAATTAAATTTTTAAATTTAAAAAATATATAAACACACCTTTAATAATTTCCATCAAAATTATATTACAAACTTAATAGCACATATAATTTAATGATAAAATTAAATAAAATTTTAAATTTTGTGAATACACTTAATTTATATATTATTAACATAATATTACCTTTATTTTTATAATTTCAACAAAATATTCTTCAACTTAAAATTTGAAATATAATTAAGCAAATGAAATGAAGATAAAAAATGAAATAAAGTGTAAATTTTGAAAGTTTCGTAAATGAGAGTGGAATTAAAGAAAGACTGCTTACCGTTAATGTTGAAATTATTAGAAAACCTTCACAATTTTTAATACCTGCAGATTAAACATTAATATAAAATTAATAATAATATAAATTTTATTTAATAAAAATAAATATTATATTATAATAACATTACCTTCCAGTATAATTGTATTTATCTTTACTCAATGTTTTGCAAAATAAATGAGATCAAACATGTAAGAAATAATAAAAGTAGAAGAGAGAAAGAGCAGTTGAAGAAAGAAAATGAAGAATGAAGAAGGAGAATGAAAAAATGAAGAATGAAACCAAGAAGTGCCATTCACGAAAAAAAAAAATAAATAAATAAATTTTTGCAGCGTGAGGCTGCAGCATTAGGCCCCTTTACAGAAACCGGCACCATTGTGTGCCAGTTCCTGACAGGGCCATGACGAAAACCGGCACTGATCAGTGCCGGTTTTTGACACCCCAAATGCCAAATTAATTTTACTGTAGCCCCATTTTTTTAAATTTAACACCAAACTAAAAAAAACCCCACAACAGTGGTGCAAGTATTTTCAGACTTGAAATCACCAAATTTATCTTAAGTAGTGAGTGATATATTTTGACTCCGTAATTACTTACCTCCATCAAGGGGTGAATATAGTTAGAAAGTTGAGTATATCATAACCTACTTAAAGATAATTGAGTAATTAATAAACGATTCAACATTTAATATTTATTAAGAGAGTTATCTCACAAGTTTTATAGTACTCATGTTTAGAGAATCTTTGGCCAGATTATAATGTCAAGGTGGATGAGATATACAAGAGGCATTTTGAGAACAATGGTTAAGTTATTATAAAACAACCATATTTAGATTTATATAAGTTGACACGTTTCATACTCAAAACCTAAATGAGATAAAATATCGTGAAAGGAGTAATTGTATGGTAACGGTTCTATAGAAAAATTTAGTCAAAACCACTTGATTTTTCTGTCACTTAGATACTAATTATGATACTTGAATAGAAGCTTCTCATAATTTGTACATGGACATAAATATAAATATTAATTAGAAAATTAATATAATGATTTAAAAAGTTTAAATCATGCAATTCATTAATTACAAATGTGTATGTACTGCTAAGTCACACGTTAAAATGGTAAAAGACATATGTAATAATGTTTGACATTATTATGGATGGAGGAAATAAAGAAAAGAAGTTTAATTAATTATGTTTGCCTTAGGACTGAATTTTTAATTCTCTCAAATATACAACTAAAAATTTATATAATAATTATATATAATTACCTTATTTTTAATTTTTTTTTTCAATATTTAACACTATATAAATTAACATTTTATCGTTATCATATGTATTACTGTAATGGTTATTAACAATATTAACACTATAAGTTTCAATATTAACACCATATAATTAAATTTCATAGTGTAAAATCTTAATAAATAAAGGTATAGTACAACAAGTTTTACATACTCATGTAGACATTGGTGTCAAAAATAGAGGAGTAATAGTTAAGTGATATTAAAAATAAATGAAATTAAATTGCTAAGATAATCAAACGATAAATTGCTTACATATGTATTTATATAGGCATTGATGCAAAAAATAGAGAAGTAATAATTGAGTGACATTAAAAGTAAATAAATGAAATTGTTAATATAATTAAGTAATAAATTGATTAGTTAAATATCCATATAGCAGTTGGATGGAATTAAATTGATAAGTTGAACATATCAACTAATTATTTTCCCAAAGTCATGGGTATATCCAACAAGGAAATTGCATAAGGCTCGTAGATTTTGAATTAAGATCCGAAATCAAATAGTAGTTGGATTTATATCAATTTCTTCTTATAGATTCATGGTAACTGCAATTTTTTATTCTTTGCAATAATGTTGTGTTTCCTTATGCTCATGAGCTTTCAAATTCTGCATGATAAATTTAAGTGGGCCTAACATAAACGTAAAAGCTTTTTCAAACATTAGCTGCATAACAATTGATGCGAACCTCAACCTAAATACACCCTAAAAGCCTTTCCAGCCCATTATTGTTTACTTATGAAGCAAAACCTAGAATACATCAACTGTGACATCAAATTCCTTTCAAGGTTTTTGTTTCTTTTTCCATATCCACACCTTGACTGTTGCTAAAGATCAAAGTCTGCATCTCAGAAACAAGGGGGGGTGTCAAGTCTAGAGCTAACACCCCTACTTGGCTTTACATACAACTAAAAGCAGAAGCACAAACACAGCTCACTTCTCCTCCAGGTGCTGTAGCACCGAAGCTTTGTTGCCTGCATATAAAATGGAAAATATATTCCAGATTGAACAATATTCAATGATGAATATATCTTCAATTAGTGTTTTTCCTGTTTCAAAAACTAATTTGGTAGCAAATTCACCCCCAAAAAATTTTCATCATATATGAAAAAAATCAAAGGAGAGTAGTAGCAACCCTTTCTGATTTACTTGATAAGTTGATAAAGAAAAATGATAAAAGGAGGTATTTGACATTGTTGTTGTTACTGCTGATGATAAGTCACATTATCAACATATTTGACTAACATAATTACAGGTGGACTTAACATGTTCTCACCATACAAATTCCAAAAATACTACAAAGTACCCTCAATTTTATTTCCTTACCATAATTATACTTCTTTAATATAAATATTATTTATTTACGAACTATAATAAGATTTGGATGAGGAGGAACATTTGAACAAACAAACCACCTTCAAATTTTTATAATATTTAAAATTTTACAAACTAGTATTTAATTCTAACTATACGCTAATTTGATTTATAAATTAATCATAGCCACAATTAATTCTGATAATATTTTGCTTATATAAAATAGAAAGAAAGGTCCCTTGATTCTACTTCAGTAATTGTTACTCGGTTAAACTTGCAGTTAAGAATATACATAAAAATAGGGTAATGGTAATTCCGTTAAAACCAAATTACAAAACCAAGCTGATGCTATGCAATTCAGTTATTCTATTTTTAGATTCTATTTATTTATTTTCGAAAAGTCAAAATTCAAAAGTTTCAAACTTTTTTTAGAACGAAATTGACTAAATGAATTGATGGGGCTGCCAGAACCTAAAATTTCCTATTCAATTATTCACTCAACACCATTCATCGGATCTCTATGGCTCTAGCAATGGAAAGTTTGCACTATTGTTTCATCATTTCTTGCAAATTGAAGTTTTGCGTCTTTTATAATAAACTCAATTTGGTATACAAGGGGCTAGCAAATGTGGTTTTGGTTAATTGAATGGATTTGGGAAACAATGTGGTAATAATAGTCGTTAAGATTGTTAAGAGTTGCACATCAATTTATTCCTAAAATAACTATAAGCCAGGAACAAGATAATTTCTCTCTCATTTTTTTTTTTTAATTTTTTATTTTGACAAATTGAAACTCCAGTGTTCCATAGATGCATTCTCCTCTATTTTCCATTTTTGTAACTGTTCTTCTACTGCCACTGCCACCTTTCATAACTCCAATGAAACATTTCACCTCCTTGTAAAGATGATGTCAAATTAATTATTTTTCTTTATTAAATATGTATTTTATGCAATAAATTTCATTTCTTATAGGTGTAAGCAAATAAACTAAGAAGAGACAGCCTAAATTTTTTATGTTTGTGTTAATTCAATTCTTGAAATAATTTCATTTGGTGCATTTGAAAAATGAGGAGTTCAGTTTTTTAATTCAAGCAAGGATGCCAGTATTAGCCCAACTCATCTCAAAATACTAGATAAAATATCAATCTGAATTAGGTAGAATTATGGCAGCTGTGTGTTACGATCCCACATCGGCTAACTATATGGCTAGTTAGTGGCTTATAAGTGTGATGGGCACCCACCACTGCTAGGAATTCCTTTTGGTAGAACAAGGGGCCTTTCTACTTATGAGCCTGATATAACCCTTGGGCTTGTATGAGCAAGTCCGCCAAGTGTGTGGGTGTGATTTAGGCTTATGGGAGCCTGGATCATAACAATTGGTATCAGAGCCAGATCAACTCTGTGGTAGGCGGCCCAGGAGAGGAACTCAATGAAAGGGAGAAACCGCCGTGGACGTCGGCTGTTGATGGGAGGGGTAATGTTACGATCTCATATCATTTAACTATATGGGTAGTTAGTAGTTTATAAGTGTGATAGATACCCACCACTACTAGGAATTCTTTTTGGTGGAACAAGGGGTCTTTCTACTTATGGGCCTGATGTAATCATTGGGCTTGTGTGGGCAAATCCGCCAAGTGTGTGGGTGTGACTTAGGCTTATGGGAGCCTGGATCATAACACTGTGGACATATGGTTATGACTATAAAAACCACATAATAAGTATCAACAGCTATATGTGAAATTGTGTGTTTCCGGTACACTAGAAGCAAGTCCAGGTGAAGACAGAAAACTATTTAACAAGAGAAGCCATAAAATATTGGCCAAAAGGAAGCCATAAATTATTCACCATAAATAAGCCATATCATATATGGTGGCATAATTAGTTTTGTTATTTTAATCACTAGTAAATATGACGCATAGAATGGATATTCTTGTACAAATAGAAGTAGGGGAAGACTAATCATAAGCTGATGATCTAAAGAGCTGGAGTAAAATGCTAAATAGAGAGAGGTTCAACTTACTTTTGCTCTCTATGTTTTGGGCTAGGCCGAGAGTATTTTAGATATCCATCCCAAGGAACTTTCTTGAGACCTGCTCATACAAATATTATGTCTCTGACCCTGCATAAAAGCACTCAAAATCAATCAGTGCAGTGAAGTAATAGTGGAGCTTTTACAAAAGATATTTTCCAACCTTAAAATCCCTTTTGATCACTTTAGGAGCAAAGTTATTTTACCTCTCTGCAAATTCAATGGGTGTTTCTCCAGGTCTCAAGTTCTGGGGCTCCAAGTACCACACATCACAAACAACAGCCCAGGATGTCATAAGTTGCAGAAGATGCATTGTGAAAGACAGCCTGAAAAAGTGACAAATAACCTTGTTGCAGCGATAACACCAAAAACCTCATACATCTTGATAGTTAAAGCACATAATAAAATTGAATACAAATAAAATAAACCAGAATTTTAGCATAATGAAGAAAAAAACAAATATAACTATTCTCAAATAACCCAAACATTAACATACTAGAAGGCTAAATTTGCTAATATATCATCCAACATTATCTGTACCAGACATTTCTTTTCAAATGCGCATTCAAGGATTGTGTTTTTCTATTTTTCATTTGCAAAAGCAAAAGAAATTTCCATCAGAAGAAGCCAATATCTCACTAGACACTTGGTGGGAGAGAGGGTGATTGATTGTGTTAGGTAACTCTCATTCTCAGCTAGATCAAATAATAAAAGGCGTGGCCAGCCAAATAGAGTAACATCTACAGAAATTTCCATTTCACAGCTTCAATTTGTCACAAAAAAAGCACATGGTATTTTAGAAATGCCAACAAATGTTTTTTGCTGAGATATGAAAAGAATACACATCCACAATATATAGTAAAAATCCTTACTTCCAGCTGTTCCAAAAAGCATCAACAAAAATTCTATTGTATTTGATTGCAATTGGGAAAACAGTACAGCCCAGTTCGAATGCACCCTATAAATCACAAAGGAAACAGAGGTCAGGAATGAAAAGAGGCTAAAAGAGCTTAAAGAACACATTTTTTTTTCTAATACCTTCTTGAACATCACAGTATAGTGGTTATTTACACATGTCCCTTCAGGAAAAATGAGAAGAGGGTTATTGTCAGTCCCTTGAACATGTTTCCTTAACCTCAAACATGCACATTCATATAATCATGGCACACATATCACAGCAGTAATGAGAACATAGCCTACTGCATTAACGCTTAATGAGAACATCGCCTACTGCATTACGCTTACTTTTTAGCCACTATTTCATGATCTTTTGCCTCTGAACGATTGAACCAGATACATCCTACACTTTCTAATATAGTGCTTTGCAATAGTCCTACATAATGAACAACATATAATTAATGACATTCTCCATTTATTATGTTTTCCAAAAGTTAAATGCTTAAACTATGGAGTGAAAATCTATTATTGAACCTTACAAATTTATACACAAATTCACTTGGTGAATTTCCTCAGATAAATGAAATTCAACAGTACATCTTTTTTTCTTCTTTTTTTTTTCACCAATTCGTTCAGTAAAATAATTAAAAAAAAATAAGCATTTTGAAAAGTCATAAATGATTATAGAGAAAGATGAACGACTTGCCAACCCAACCAGGATGTTTTTGCATTATAACAGCAAATGCAGTCATCTGTTCCAGGATGATAAAATCAATCATGGAGGTATGATTGGCCACAAAAACCGGTTAAAATCATGACAAACAACTTCATATCAATATGCAAACATAAAGAAATCACTTGAACATTCTCACGTACAAAAATGAAAATGAGTCAAAATATTACTTAAATTATACAATAATCTGAACTCCAACTAACTGAGAAAGAAAAATCAAAAGACCTGTTTAGGTTGAATACTAGGCCGGGGCCCATGGTACTTGACAACTCCTGTCCATGATGCCACAAAGCTGCAAATTAACTCCACCAAGCACCTCTGGGAAAAACAGCAGAAATTAGGTCCAGTTGAACATTCAATGAAACAATCACATAGAGATCAAAAGGCAAAGATGTGAAGCCATAACAAATATGCTACTTCCATTTTATGTGCATTATAGAATGACCAAGGAGACACCATTTTTTTTCTCCAACTAGAGCTTAAAGTTAGTAGAATAACCATTAGAAAGATATAAGTAAACCCAGCCAACTAAACTTTAACACTGGATAAACAGCACTAAGATCATTATTTTGCCCCCCTTAAATTCAATGCTTCAATAAATTGTCTTCAAAGAAAATCATGGTTCATGGGGATGAGTCAATGACTCAAGTATTACTTCAAGTCATTTGCCCAAAAAAAAAAAAAAGTGCTTAATGGTTGTGCTTATGGCGTCTCTTCGAATTTCATTGACAGCAATGGATGCTGTCATACTTTCAGACAATAAAACACCATCTACGAAATACAAGGTAGCATAGGCATCTTCTAAGCACTTTTATGTCATTGAATCTGTAAATTTATAACACCAATTCAAAACAAACTCAAACTATCAGCACTAGTGATCAATGTGTTCTAATGAAAATTAAATTCCCAAAAAATATGCATATATTCCTGAATTTACTAAAATGATGGACCTCCAACAGTATGAAAATTAAAAATAGAGGGCACTTAATCAATCTAAAAGAGAAGTTAATTTAATCAAAGGCAACGCAGACAAGATAAATATCAGAACATTTAAATGTGCAAATCCAGAATTTTACAAAGTTCACACCTTCAAATAGAAATAGATAAAGTATAAACATTAACAATAACATATGGCAAAAACAAAAAAAAAATGGCAAAATTAAAGTCTTTAAACAAATATATTGGCACCTCCAGCTTTTTTCTCAACTCGCCATGGCCTTTCAGTAGAAGGTGCACAGGGATGTAAGCTGAAAGGAAAATTATCCACCCTATTGTCAATACCAGAGCCCTGCAGATTTCATTAAGAACATCAGGCAGCTAAATTACAACAGAAATTCAATAATGCAGCAATTTATTTTCATAACAAGTGTGTTTTTTAGATGCCTGCAAATTTTAATATGAATGTGAGAATATAATGATTTCAGTATTATGTAAAGTCAAAAATCCACAGAGCATAAGAAAGCAAACTTTCTAAATTTTTGTAAGCTTTAGTATAATAATTAATGAAAATTCTTCCATATCCAACATTAAGTAATTTATTCTCTTGGAAAAGCAGAAAAATAACCTGATAGGGAAGCAAACCCCATATCGAATCACCACCCCGCAACACCACAAGGGAAACAAATATATATTCCAATTCCATGGTTCTGGAGGATTAGACTTGAAACATCGTGTAAAGGAGTCCTGTTCAAAATCACTACAATGAATTAAAATTAACAAAACCAAATAAATTTAAGGCTTGCTTGAGTCTGAGTATTGTTTTGGATCAAGAAATATCAATAATGCTCAATCAGCAAGCTGCAAATAAATATAAACTAACCTTTTTCAAGAATCAATAATTAAATTTAGTTAAAATTGAACAAGAAACTCACATCAACAATGGCACCAGCAGCCTCTGTTAAGGTTGGAGAAATGTCAAGCAAATCACACCTAAAAAAATTATCAGCAAAAAATGAACAAAACCAAGAACCAATTAAGCATAGTCAGTAATAGAAAAATTAAATAAAAAAAAACAAGTAAAAATTGGAAGAGAGAAAGAGAGATATGTGGTTACAGGCGAAGCTTGCCAAGGGGTTCATGAATGGGGGATCCAGAAGGAAGGTAGTCTTCTATATTGGGTCGATCCAAATCCAATTCAGATCTGGAAGATTTTAATTTAATTGCACTGATCATTTTTCGTGTTCTTCTTTCAGGAACATAAGATGAACTCCACCAGCCAAGGCCAAACCTATTTCTTAATCATTCAGTTAGGCCATCCCATCATTTCCTTTAAAGAGGAATCACTAATAGTTTATGATTAATTTCCTATAGCATCAGAGATATGAGACACTGATGTATGAAGGGAATAATCCATAAATAAATATAAAGACACATCTAATTGATGAACAAAAACATATAGATGGGTATATCAAAGTATATAAATGAAAACAATAAGAGAAGAATGCAAAAACAACATTTACGAAACAAGCAAAAGAACATCTTTAGAACAGAATCAAACTTAACTGGATACAAAGCAAGCAACTAATTTCACCAATTTCGGAATAGCTAATAACATAATCAAAAGGACATATGCCCCAAGTGAGGAGCCATGTTTTCAGGAATCAGTCACTTGCTAAAATTATTTTTTGTATGAAAATTCAAACTAACATAAACTGAAGAATTAATTAATGACATTAATATGATTAATTTCATTAAAATTTTTTATGCAGAAGAATGCAACAGAAGAAGAGGTGATAAGAAATAGGAATTTCAAATCAAGAAATGCCAGTATTGAAGAGAAATAGTGCAGCAATTTAGAAAAAAATAGTAGCTGGTCTCCAAACTGCTCGGGCCTCAATTAAAGATGCTAAAAATGGAAATCAAACCCATGATTCAGATTTCTTTGGGTTAAAGAATTAAAATGTAAATTCCATAGAATATAGGAGAACACGCCTTGAATCAGTTTAGAAATAGGATACAAACACTAATCCGGAAAAGGCTAAAGCGATCTAAGATTGAAACTAGAAAGAGAGAGGAAAAAAATAAAAAGAAAAAAAGCTATACATACCGAAAACCAATGAAGCTGGTCTGCGACGGTCCGGCGGAGGCTTTGATTCGGTGGCCGGAAAGTGGGGAGAAGAACAGAGGGAGTTAGGGAAGGAAGAACAGAAAATCAAGCTGCACAATTTTGGGGGCAATGTAATTTTTACGTTACGTTTGTTTCGAGAGATTTGGGTAGAAATGAAGAGAAGGGAAAGGATATGGATCAAATTTTACGCTATGTTTGGATCAATTTTGAGCAGCAGAATTAAGGGGAAGAGAAGAGTTTGGTGGGAAACGAAGGGAAATCAAATACCCGCTTATGTTGTTCATCAAATTCTCCCTACAACCTTCATCTTCTTATGTATCGGTTATTCCTTCCTTCAACCGTCATCATCCTCTTACAACAGATATTTAAAAGAATAGCTAGGAATGCCCCATTCGAAAAGCTGGTTAATGGCATACTTTGTTAACCTGCTTTAGATTTTATTTGCAGTGGATGATCGCTTTTGCTCTGTCGTTGCAGTCATCCTAGCTCCGCCCCTCGTTTATTGATTATGAATGATTAGCTTGATTAATCACTTGTTGATAGGGGACTAAAATCCTTAAGAGTATAAAGGCACTCACAAACAGTTGATATCATGTTTACTAATTAAGAAGTTTACATCACACAGCATGCCTAGAGCTTATTATTACACAAGGAAGTAGGGCTGCGCAAAACCGAACCGGAACCGAAAATCGAACCGAATCGAATGCATTTTGATCTATTTGGTTCGATTTTTTTGATTTTCGGTTCTAAACCGAAATTAAATTTCGGTTATTTCGGCTCGGTTCTTAAGATTGTAAAACCGAAGGAACCGAACCGACCGAAGTTTTTTAAGCTCACTATTTTATATATATATATATAAACTAAAACTAAATATACACTATAGTTATATTTATTTACATGTATATTTTTTTAATTAAAGTATATTAAATGTATTATTAATAAAAATTTATGTTGTATTTATTTTTAATGTATATTTTTTTAGTATAATTTTGCTTAGTATTTATTAGGAAAATAATATGAAAAATTTATGTATTTTTTCCCTTTTACTTAATTTAAATGGTTTTATTTTATTGAATATAAGTTAATTTAATTTATAAATCCATATAAGTTAAAAATCTAAAAAAAAAGCCTATATTTGTGAAGAACCGATTGGACCGAACCAAACCGACCGAAATTATTTCGGTTTATTCGGTTTCGGTCCTAAAAATTTCGGTTCTTGGTTCGGTCCTAAAAATTTCTAAACTTCGATTTTTTGTTTATTCGGTTCGGTCCAAAACCGAACCGACCATTTGCACACCCCTACAAGTAGGGGTGAGCAAAAAAACCGATGGACTTGGTTAACCGAAAAAAAATCCGAAAACCGAACCGATATACTGATTAACCGATTGTAATGAACTGGTTAATGGTTAGTGTTTTGAAAAAACCGATATTAGTGGACTGGTTAATGGTTTTTGACTCATGTGACTGGTTAACCGAACAAAAAACGAATTTTTAGTTAATTTATTAATTTTTTAATAATTTATAACAATTTATCCTAATTAAAGGTGATCATATACTTTTTTTCATTATACTAATTATTTTAAAGTTTTAAAGTTTTTTTAATTGGATATTAGTAGGTATAACAATTTATCTAATTAAAAGTAATTATGAACCGGTTAATATATTTACTTATTAAATAGTAATTTTTAAAAATAAATTTGCTTATATCCACCAAAATTTTTTATTTTAACAACAATAATGTTATATTATAGCGAAAAAATATATTTACAATTATAGTGGTTAACCGAAAAATATTGGGTAACCGATTCGAAAATCCGAAACCGATTGACTGGTTAACCGATGGTAATGGACTGAAATTTCAAAAAACCGATATTAATGGACTGGTTAATGGATTGGAGCTAATGGACCGCTTAACCGACCATACTCACCCCTACCTACAAGGAAGTTTACATCACCAGTCATTCACTCACAAATACATAAGAAAATACATCAGTTTTAGTTTTTAATCAGCCGATGAAATTCTGGTTAATCGAAAATTTTATTTGAAATTAAATTGATTTTGCGGTTTTTATTTTTAAAAACAATTAATCGATTTATATATATTTTATATATTATATTTTAATATTTATATTTAAATTTTTCAATATTTTATAATTTATAAATATTATAATATATACTTTTTTAAAATATTATTGTAATACATATTTTTAGGTAAATAAATATTAAAATTATCTTTTTATTACAATTATTTATTTATTATATGTACATAAATAGTACCTAATTGTTAATTTCATATTAAATATATTTAATTTTTATAATTATTATAAAAATTTCATTTTTCTTTTAATTTTTTTAATGAATATTATATTTAATTTGTATTTTTAATTTTTGAAGCATTTTTAACTTTTAAAAATAAAATTATAAATTGTACAATTTATTAAATTTCTATGTTAAACGGTTAATCAGTAAACCGATTCAAAAAAATTAGTTAAAAATCGAAATCGATATATTAATTAACAAAAATTGATGACTAAAAAAATAATTTATATAACGATTAATTGATGTATGTTCACTCTTAGTTTTAATCATATATACATAATACAGTATTTAATATTTATGTTCAAATTCTTATTCCATGGTCTCTATTATGCTTCTCTTGATTGAACTTTGTTTCTTTTAATTTATCAATTCGTCTTCATTTTTTTTTCTTTTCCATTTCTTTCTTTCTCGTAAAAAATAATTTTTTTTTTTATCCGGTTGTTCAACTATACTAAGGTCTAATTAAAATCTGCATGATGACGTTGAAGAAAAGATGGAAGACTTGGATGAAACCGTTGGATGTTTGTTGATATCAATGGTAACCATTCTTGGTAAGCTAAATGATCTTATAAATATTATGTAGGCAAAATGCATTTTGGAGTGCCCATTACCTATTTGTTAAAATTCCTCCAAGACTATTTTTCTAGTTTTCTCTGTTTCAAACTTAAAATTGCAGCAAGAACATATTCTCAAATTTTCATTTTATTTATTTTTTCTATTTCTCTGAGCACACATGATATATTGTTTACTCATCGAACAATTATTATTGTTGTTTAGGTAAATATTTTTTGGTGGATTGTGGATTTCCTAATCGGTATGAGTTTTTAGCTCCTTTTGGAGGTGTTCGTTATCTTCTCTAAGAATTCATAGGTCAAGGTCATGATCCTGAAACCCCAAATGAGTCGTTTAATTTTCGTCATGCTTCATTGAGAAATATAATTGAGAGGATATTTGGTATATTCAAATCACAGTTCACAATTTTCAAATCAGTTCCTTCTTTTTCATTTCGTACATACAAAGAACTAGTATTAGGTTGTGTAGGACTATACAATTTTCTTCGTAACGAGTGCCGATCAGATAAATTTCCAACTGAGCTAGAGAAAGGAGATTTGTCCTCTTCATCAATGCCAGTTAATCAAGATGGCGGTTTTGAACCAATTTTTGAAACTCAAAATCGAGAATGAGAGAATGCTAATGAATGGAGGATTGAAATTGCTAGTAGTATGTGGAATGATATTTATATTATTAACAATGGTCAACATAATTTTTTTTTTTATTAAATATTTGTAGTATTTTATAAATGTTGGTCTATAAAAAATAAATGTTAGATTTTTTTTTTCGGTTTAGAAAATTTATTTTAATATTAACATTTTGGGTAAAATTTTATCTTTCATCCACAAATAAATAGGCATAGTATAGTAAAAGTTTCAATTAAGCCACCCAAAAGCAAGCATAAAGATATAAAATATTTGAAATTTGAGTATTAAAAGTAAAATGTTTATAAAAAATTATGAAAATCATTCAATAAAAGTCAATTAAAATCACCCATACTTTTAGAAAGCATGTTGCAATCTTCAAAAATCATCATACTTTTAAAAAAATCTATCAAAAAAAAGTATTTTAACAAGAGTCATTCAGAATCTTAATTGAATTTACCCCCTTAAATCCCTTCTCCATCAAACTAACAATCCAAACACACTAGGATAAACACAACTACACTTCTTTTCTATGATACTCATTCCCTTTCCATTCTCTTCATTAAAAGAAATTCCACTTTCATTGACCCAAACATAGCATTAGGGTTTTGTTAACTTCTTTTGAAAAAAAAAAATGGCAAAATTAAAGTCTTTAAACAAATATATTGGCACCTTCAGCTTCATGGCCTTTCAGTAGAAGGTGCACAGGGATGTGAGGTGTAAGGAAAATTATCCACCCTATTGTCAATACCAGAGCTCTGCAGATTTCATTAAGAATATCAGGCAGCTAAATTACAACACAAATTCATTAATGCAGCAATTTATTTTCCTATTCAATTATTTAAATCGTATATTTAGTTGGGATTAATATTTACGCTAATTCAACAAATATATTAGAGAATTAGTTTCATATGCGCTGTTAATATAAAGATCTAAAAAACTAATTTAACTTAAAAAAATTTGAGTAAATTTTCAATTTTAATTTAAAAAGTAAATAAATATGTGCAACCCACATGCCCAATAGAGTAGTTATATATAAAGAGCTCTTAGAAACCAAATTTTCATGTATAAATGATATGCTATTGTGCAAATTAAAATTGAATTTAATTACGATTCTTCTTCTTCTTACTAATGTAATTCAATTATTTGATATGTGAAACTACATCATTAGTCGTGCATTTTGTTACCATAATTTGCTTGGATGTAGAGTTTTTATAATAATAATGACGACGAAGATGATGATGTTGTGAAACATGGATGCCTATTTTTCTTTACATTTAGATTGTAGATATATATATAACATGAGTTTGATTCTAATAGAAGGTTGGCAATATTAAACTACTAAATTATTCATACTAACCTTATAAGATTAATATTCATTATTTTTATTATCTAACAAAATGGTCTTTTTTGTTTAATTTTAGAAAGATCGCTCAATAAATTGAATAGCAATTGTAAAATAGTTTTATCTTTCTTTTTATAACATTCCATTAAAAATGAATTTAAAATATATTAAAAAGTATAAGTTTTTGTTTATTCTAATGAAGCTAGATTTTTTAAATCAATTCTTAATTATAAGAAAATATATCAATTTTATAAAGTTACAAATATTACTTATTAAATATTTTTCAAGAATTATAATTAAAATGAAAATTTAGAACAAAGAAATTGGGTTCACGGCACCCAATTTAAAGTGAAAAATAGGGCATTTAGAATATAGTAAAATTTAAATATATTTTTTAGTAAGATACATACATACATATATATATATATATATAATTTTTTGCCTTTCTTTGTTTTTATTTCTATTAATAATACTTCATTTATTCAATAAAATAATATTTTATAATTAATTATTTAACCTCTCTATCTGTAAAAGTGGTAAGTAGGTGAAAATTATTTTAGACAGAAATATCATTTATTTTTAAGTTATTGACAAATCATAAAATTATCTTAAATAAATAATTATTGTTTATAATTAAATTTTTTTTGAATGACTTGCAAAAAAATTGTTCGAACTCCGGCTATATATTTTTGAAGATATTATATAGAATTTTTATATTCATTATTTTTTTGAGAATATATTTATTAAAATTATTATTTAATTTTTTGTAAAACAATTTATCACATACAAAACACGTACACCTCAAATTAGTATATATATAAGAATGTATGCGGTCCGGCCGGTATGATGTTGTGATATGGATGCCTATTTTTCTTTCTATTTAGACTATATATATATAATGTTGGAATATTTGGATATATACATCTCATGTAAAAAGCGAAAAATAAATATTTTTTAACCAAATTAAAATTGAATCTTTGGCATGAAATTATATTGCTAATCTAAAAGAATGGAAAATCACTTTTGAGGTTTGTTGGTTAGTTGATTTTTTTTTTTTACCGGGTTGTCGCAAATCATAGTGTTCAACTTTAGAACACCTCCAACTTGTCCACCCCAGAGAAAGAGGAAAATGAACCGAAATTTCAGCTAGGATTAGAGAGGGAGGAGAGAATGATCTTTTGATTATTTTGTAATTCTATCTCTTATCTTACAGTTTTAATTCAAAATCTTAAAACAATTATATGATAGGATTAGATATTTAAATGAGCTGATAATTCTCTTATTAATTAATTTTTAATTAATTAATTTAAGTTTGGTTAATTAAATTTAGTCTGGGCTTCCACTATAAAGCTCACGCGCAGAAATTCGCAGACTGAGCCTTTCAGCCAGGACTTGGATTTAATTACCTAAATAGATTTCAAATTCAACTAAATTAAATATATAAGGTTCATAAGACTTATGGATCATATTTAATGTATTTTAGCCCAATAAATAGACCTTTAAGGCCTCCTACAGAGGTCCTGTGAAGAAGCCACTTCCAGAGTGCTTCTACACAGAACTAATTCCTTTTGGGCCTGTAATTAATTCTCCACTTGGTCCAAAAATATATTTTAGTCTTATAACACTTATAGTCCTATAATATTCCATTTTGGATCAAAATGGACTAGCTCAATTTTATAGACCATACGTAATTAATTAAACTTATTTAATTAATTATTTCCTTTATCCACATGTGATTAGGACTCTAAGGCATATATCCTATAATTTTTCACTTGCATTAGAGCTAATCACTCATTCTATAATAATATCAAATATTATTATTATCTTACGTATTTTTTTCATTTTACCCTTTCTCTATAGGTGTGTGACCTATTGGATTTTCTGATCTATTTGGCATTACAGACATAGCTGCAATTAATAAATTACACGATTTAAACTCTTTAAACCGTTATATTAATTTTCCAATTAATATTTATAATTATGTTTGTGTACAAATCATGAGAGATTTCTAGCCAAACATCATGATTACCCAAGTGACAGAAAAGCAAGTGGTTTGACTGAACCATTCCATAAAATAGTTACTGTATAATTACTCATGTCACCAAATTTTATCTCATTTAGGTTTTGAGTCTGGAATTTGTCAACTCATATAAATCCAAATAAAATCGTTCTAATAATTTAACCATTGTTCCAAAATGCCCCTTGTGGATCCCATCCACCTTGGCATTTTACTCTGACAAGAGATTCTTTGAACAAATGTATTATTGAACTTGTGAGATAACTCTCATAATAAATCTGGGATGGTGAATCCTTTATTAATCACTCAACTATTTTCAAATAGCTTATGATATATCCAAACTCTTTACTATATTTACCCCTCGATGGAGGTAAGTAGTTATGGAGTTAAAATATATCACTCACTACTTAAGATAACTTTGGTGATCTCAAGTTTGAGAATGCTTATACCATTGCTATGTAGTGATTTCTCACTGACATAGATTTAATATCAATGTGAGAATTCTCATGGCAGGTCTCTAATTTAGTTATTCTCCTAACAAGCATCCACATGTTAGCTTTGATCATCTCTATAATTACAGTTATGAGAACAACTACTTAAACCATTTAAAAAGCTTAACATGTGCTAATCTATCCATATTAACAATATCCTTTCTTATTAACACTATGACTAGAGATATTTAGGTATCAACACATTTACATGCAATAGACATCTCATATTATGAACTTTTTATGATTGCCTTTGCATTGTGTTTATAATACCAAGGATTACATTTATTAATTGAAAACATTATGTTAAGCAATAAGTATTCATAACATAGCATTAATAAATGTAAATTGCCTTTTCATTAATGAAAATCAAGTTCATATACATGATACAATTTCCTATTCTGCATGGGCTCTTGGGAATACTCCTAAACTATCTCCCACTTGCACTAAAACCAATCATTCATGTGTCTTAAGCCCATACTTTGCACATGGTGATCGTACTTGCTTTGGGATGGTGCCTTAGTAAGAGAATCTGCCACATTGTCATCTATGGGGACCCTTCCTATCTTCACATCTTGTCTAGCTATTATCTCCCGAATGATATGGCAGCGCTTGAGAACATACTTGGATCACTAATGAGACCATGGTTCCTTTGCTTGTACAATGGCTCCATTGCTATCACAATACAAGGATATTGGATCAACAATGTGTGATGCGTGTCGAACACCAGAGGCTCCGAAAATTCGCTTTTAAGGTAATCGAGAGAGGTTCATAGCACTTGTATGGATTACTATTGGGTTTTCTATGGAGTAATTCAAATTATCGGACAACATAATAAAATAAAACCCAAACAGGATCTATGTGATCCAATTGATTCAAATGGAAGGATATAAAACACTGGCCTATTAAGTATGTTGAAATATGAACTAACACTTTAGTTCAATCGGATTGTAGGCATTGCTCTAATCATGAACGCCGTCTACTAGTATCCACATGCACGAACGAAAGAACAGAAGAATGCAGAGATGCTTGCTCCCTTTATGTGCAACTGGAATTTTAATCTTTTCTCTTTGTTTTTCTTTTTCAAAGAAAAGTGGCAGCTAGGGTTTGTAAATTGCTACCACTCCTAAAACGAACTTAGAGTTAGGTTATCTTAAATATATATCCATATATAATGTATAAACTTAAACCCTAGAGAGATAAATTAGAGATATTATCTCTTATTCAAAATAAGATATATATATACACACACACACACACACACACACACACATATACATATACATATACATATACATATACATATATATGTGTATATGTGTGTGTGTGTGGGTGTACACGATTCTGGATTTTCCTGTACCGAACCGAAATACCGAAGAAAAAGATCCAGAACCGAATTGTACCGTTGACTTTTTTTAGTAGAACTGAACCGAATTGTACTGTTGACTTTTTTATTAGAACCGAACCGAATTGTACTGGAACCGAATCGAGAACCGTATTAAACTGTACCGAACTGTTCTGTACTGAATTGGACCGAAATAACCGATATTTATTAATTATTATATATAATATTAGTAATTTATATATAAATATTATTTATAATTTCTATTATATCATTATTATATAAATTTAACTTCATAATTATTTGTATTTTTTTGAAACTTTTATAATTATTTGTATTAAATATTTTAATGTATAAAATTAATATAATAAATAGTTAATAAATTAAAATAAATATTTTGATTATTAATAAGATAAATTTAATTATCATATCTATATGAATGTGCAATTAAAATAACTTATATTTAATTTAATTTACGTTTAGTGTTACTCAACTATTACATAATTTTTCATTTTGTACAAATATTTATATACACACACAAATATAATTATTATATCAATGAAATTTTACTAATTAATATAATTATATGAGTATATAATCATTTTACCAATTAATTTCATTTACTTTTAATATCACTCAACTAATATTTATCTATTGTAAGTTAATAATTTAATTATATGTAATTAAATTTTACTAATTAATATAACTATATAAGTATATAATCACCTTACTAATTAACTTCATTTATTCTTAGTATCACTCAACTAGTACTCATATATATTTTTTGTACAATACCTACATGAATAATTGAGCATATAAATTAATAATAGAATTATATATAATAATTATTATATATAATGAAATTTTCCAATTCAATTCATGTAATTATATAAATATATAATTACCTTACCAATTAATTTCATTTGTTTTTAGTATCACTCAACTAATACTTATCTATTTTGGCACAATATATATATGAGTAATTGAGTTGTAACTTAATAATTTAATTATATATAATTAAATTTTACTAATTCGTATTTAATTTAATTTAATTTTAATGTCACTCAACCACTACTTAATTTTTTTTTTGTACAAATATTTATATACACAATCACTTTACCAATTAATTTTATTTACTTTTAATTTTACTTCTACATTCACCCTTATAGTTATTAAATATAATATTAATTAATAATCTTTTAACTATTAAGCCAAATTTAGTGAAATTGAGTATAATAATAACTGAGCCAAAATAATATATATGGATGAATTTTAACCATATAATCAGTCGATACTGTATATATAATTAGCTTATCAATTAATTTCATTTATATTTAGTATCACTTAATTAGTAATTATCTATTTTGACACAATATATATTTGAATAATTGATTTATTTTAATAATGTAATTATATATAACTAAATAATTTATTATATAATCATTTTATCAATTAATTTCATTTGCTTCTAGTGTCACTCGACTAATACACATCTATTTCTATCACAATATCTACATGAATATGTAAATTAAAAATAAAATTCTATATAATTATTTATAATAAAATTTTAATTTCTTTTATTTTTAGCGTTACTCAACTAATACTTATCTGTATTTAGCACAATATTTATGTGAGTAATTGAAAATATATTTTAATAATATAATTATATACAATTATTATATTAATAAAATTTTATTAATTAATATATAATATAATTATATAAGTATATAATTATCTTATTAATTAAATTTTTTTAGAGCAAATTAAGAAAAAAATTTGAAAAATTTTAGTACAAATATTTTTTATTTTAAGTTTTGGGGGGAATTGAAATATTTGGAGGAAATCTAATGCGGACGAGTTGGATTTTCAGTATTTGGAGCGAGTTGAACGGGCCAATCGTCATTAATTATTGTTTTTATTATAACTTTTGCTACAGGTGTCCGTTTGCTTATTATTATATGTTTCCAGAAATCTCATTTCAAGCCGGTCGAATTTTACAAAACTTAGTCTCCCGTAACAGCCAATTTCTTGCCTCAAAAATAACGTTTGAACTTCCATTTTTCAATTTGAAGTTTTAGGGGTATTATTGTAATTTTTTTTTTATTTTTTTCATATAAATTGTTTGTTACCTTAGTTTGGAGGGAACTTTTCAACTTGAAATAAAATTCTTTCGTTTTGAATTATTTTTGCTGCGTCAGAATCCGACCGGTTTTATATTTTATTATATATATATATAAGAAAATAAATTAAAAAAACTAAATTGTGCCTGACTCTTTTTTTTCTGTCTCGAAATCGTGTACATAAACTTTAATTAGGATGATCATTAAGGATGAATTACCAATTGATTTTATTAAATATTAGGATTTTAGGAAATTTATTGAAATAATTTATCTCGAATTTGAAATTTTATCTAAAGTGACTATTGTTAAAATATGTTTTTCTTTTTTCATAAAGGAGAGGGATAAATTGAAATATTTTCTTAAAATTGAATGCAAAATTGTATGTACTTGTTGAGATATTTTAATTATATTTGTATTTATTATTGTGTATATTTATATTGTAAATTTTTAAAAATATTGAATTATCCGAAATACCGTATTGTATTGTCTTGTTTTGTTTTGTACCGAAAGAACCGAATAACCGAATTGAACTGTACTGAAAATTATAAAAACCGTACTGAACTGTACCGAAATTAATAAGAACCGAACTGTACCGAAATTTATAAGAACCGAAATTTCAATACAATACGGAGATTTGTAAAGAACCGAACTGGACCGAATTGTGTACACCCTTATGTGTGTGTATAAACTTATCTATATGTATATGTATGTATGTATGTATGTATGTATGTATGTATGTATGTATGTATGTATGTATGTATGTATGTATGTATATATATATATATATATATGTATGTATATATATATATACACACACACACACGCACACACACACACATATACGTGCGCGCGTGCGCGCACACACTACAAAAAATAGGAAATTAGTGATGGCAATTTCCGTCGTTAATTTGAGATATTCTGTCGCTAATTGATTTTAGCGATAAAACGACTAACTGCCATAAATAGCTCCGTCGCAAGAAATTTTGAGACTAAAACATAAAACAATCGCTAAATATAAAATATTCCGTCGCTAAATAACCCCTAAGATTATGCATCATAAAGGTTAAAAATTTATTAGCGACAAAAAATTTGGTCACTATTCCGTCGCTAAAGATATAAATTTTATATTTTTTAATATTAATTTTTTTATTATTATTATTACATCCAAGATTTAATTTATATAAATAATAATTATGCAATATTATTAATAATACTATTAATTTAAAAAATATAATATTATAGAAGTATAATAAATTATACAAATAGATGTGCAAATGATTGATTAGGTTTTAAACATTCCGTCGCTAAATTAAATCAATAATTTTTTCACAAATTTTTGGGGATAGTATTTATATTCAGTCGCTAAATTTCATCCTTTGGTCCCACATTTATCAACGATAAATTTTTCAGTCATTGATTTTCGTCGTTAAATTTGGCGCGAATTTGTCGTGCCATTTGTGGCTAAGGAAATTTTTTTTTTGTCACTAAATAGCAACAGTTTATATTTTTTGTCACTAAATAGTGACGGAATTATTGTGCCGTCACTATTTAGCGAAGAAAAAATTTCCATCGTAAATTTCATATTTTCTTGTAGTGAAATAAACCAAAAATCAAACTTATATTCAACAAAATAAAACTATTTAAAATAACTAAAAGAAAAATAACATACATAAATTTTTATATTATGTTTCTAATAAATACTAAGCAAAATTACACTAAAAAAATATATTAAAAATAAATACAACATAAAATTTGATTAATAATACATTTTGATTTCGTAATTTGATTAGTCTCGGACTGAGAGTTCTAATCTCATCTTGAATAGAGGCCTAAAATAAAATAAATAAATAAATAAAAATAAGCAATTCCAATACCAATTCATCAAATGCAAAATACTCTTTTCAATAATAAAAATAATACAACAATAATAAGCTGATTTAATGTATAAGCCGGATAAGAATGTTACCATCCTTTTTAAAAACCGTAACATTAGAATATTAAAATTTTCTACTCAAATTTATAAGTTACTCTAAACGTACTATCAAATTTTGCCGAAATTTTAAGAGAACTTTTTCTATAATATTGCCTAACTTCCCGTAAAGAAAAAATCTTTTAACACTTTTAAATATCACACATTCAATCACCACACTCCAATCAAACTCTAATAAAAAAATTCATATCAACTAACAATCAGCTCAGAAAGAGGTGACGTTCCACATCAATCCCTTTTTTTTTCAACATAAAGTGAAAGTATAACTGTAACCTAATTATGTTATTATTATTAGATTTAGGTTAATAAGTTGGTCCAACATTCTGATATAGAGTAATTAAACCATAGTAATCAATTTTACCAACTAATAAGCTCAGAAAGAGGTGATGTGGAGCTAGTTTAGGTTCACTAAGTCATAAAAAAGCAGAGGTTTTAATTTAACTGCGATAAACACATGCCACATATAGTCATCATAATCATAGATTAAATAAAAGAGCAATAGCTTAGAAATAGTATAAAATAATTAGCGAATTAATAGCAACACAAACTCATATTTAATCATTATAATAACAATAAAAAGAAAGATGGTTGATCATATATAGTTATGGTTACAACTCAATCAAACCAACGCTGCAACCTGGGTCAATTTCACTCATGGTCACTCAACTTATCACTTATCGCGCAAAAGTAACCGACTTTTTTTTTCTTACTTAAATATCACTGAACTTTTAACATTATTGCACAAAAGTCATGTTGACCGGAATCCAGCGACGACCTTTGCCGGATTGATGACTTTTTTGCAAAAATGTTAAAAGTTCAGTAACATTTAAGTTGAAAAAAAAAGTTAATTACTTTTGTGAGATAAATGATAAGTCTAGTGACCGTGAGTGAAATTAATTTAAATGTAGCATTTGTTGAACTTATCAATCCGGCAAGAGTCGTCGCCGGATTCCGGTCAACATGACTTTTATGCAATAATGTTAAAAGTTCAGTGACATTTAAGTAAGAAAAAAAAAGTCGGTTACTTTTGCGCGAGAAGTGATAAGTTGAGTGACCATGGGTGAAATCAACCCCTGCAACCTCTATATAAAGTTGGTTATTTTATTATATATTTTTAACTTTTAATTTATTATTTTTTAAATTAAGTTTAAAATTTTAATCAAGCAAGGCATGTGTAATTTTATTGTTCAAGTTCTGCTAGCAATGTCTTGAACAATACCTAACCAAATATGTCTTCTGAATTATTTTATCATTGTGCAAATTGAATAAATTTAAAAGCTTTCCTCCAAACTTGAAAACATTTGATCAAAGGTTACAAGAGATAAGTACTAAAAGCACAACTAACCAGATTAGAACCAACCAAAACAATAAGATATTCCAATTTAAATCAAAGTTTGTCCAAATTTCATCATTTAACAATCAAAAGAGAAACATTCTTAAGTAACCTAAGGCAGTGATATCCAAATTTTATCACCCAATCATCAGAAGAAATACACTATTATATTATAAAACTTAAGCACCAAAAGATTAAATAGAAAGGAATTCATATCAAATATAAGAAGTAGCTTACTTTAGAGAAAAAAGAGCATCATTAAAAGATACTCGAGCAAGACCAAAATCACATATCTTTGATTTGCAATCAGCATTGGCAAGAATATTTTTTGGCTTTAAATCTTGATGGAACACATTAGTTGCAAGGCATCAAGAGAACTGAATCAACATCAACGGATCCTTAAAAGCTAAAGACACTAAAAAGCACCAACCTGTATGTATATATTTCAGACCACGAAGAAGCTGATACAGGAAAAATTGATAATGGTCAGGAGTAAGATCATCATTTGCCTTAATTACTTCATGAAGATCAGATTCCATTAACTCAAAAACATCATAGATATCTAAAAGACCAGTCTTCATATCCATATGCTTTCCTATCCATCATATCTAAAATTACAATAATAATAAAACAGATAAAAAGTCCATATTTCTAAGTAACAATACAAGGGATTCATCTGTTTAATACTAAATGAACAAATCAACAAAAGAAATTGGCAAATCCAATAAAATAAAACAAGTTAAAGAGTTAAACAAGGGCTTTTTTTAGTTTTGGTGTACTTTTGAAAAATATTTAGATAAATGGTGTTACAGTAAAAAATTTTAGAATTTTGGGGTGTTAAAAACCGGCACAAGTACGTGCCGGTTTTTGTCAGAGTGGGACCAGCCGGTTTGACCGGCTGGTGTGTCAGAAACCGGCACCTTTGTGTGCCGGTTTCTAACAAATTTTATTTTTTTTATTAAATATTTTGCCAGAAACCGGCACTATTCACTGCCGGTTTCTGGCAAATTATATATTTTTTTTAATCAAAAGGCTGCAGCTCCCCACGTGAGCGAGCTGCAGCCTAAATTAGGTATTTTTTTAATTAATTTTTTTACCATTATTTTTTTTATTTTCTTGCATTTGATATTTTATTTTTCCACCTTTATTTTTTTCTTTATTATAATATCTTTTAATTTTATTTGAAAATTTTTTAAATAAAATATTAAAATAAAAATACAAGTTAAACAATAATAATATTTGTTATTTTCTATTTTCGCATTAATATTTAGTTATTTACTTCTCGGATTCCCTTCTAAATAAATTCCATTTGTATAAAATGCAAGTTTCATTGATTTTTTTTTCAAATAATCAAATTAAAATTGCAAATAAAATTAATTGTGCTGATATTAAATTAATAAAGCTTAGCTCAATAAGTAAAATAATTAAAAAAAATCATATCTAACATTAGATAATAGCACCAATCTGATTTTACCTATAGTCACCGATAAAAATTATAAACATGACATGACAATATAATGTGTCATTTTTAAACTGATATAATTTGTTGGTTAATCTTTTAAAAAATATTGTTTAATGTCAGTATTCAAGATAATTATATTGTCATGTCATGTTTATAATTTTTATCGGTGACTATAGGTAAAATCAGATTGGCGCCATTATCTAATGTCAGATATGAATCTTTTTTTTAATTATTTTACTTATTGAGCTAAGCTATATTAATTTAATAGCAGTAGTACAATTAATTTTATTTGCAATTTTAATTTGATTATTTGAACAAAAAAAAAAATCAATGAAACTTGCATTTTATACAAATGGAATTTATTTAGAAGGGAATCCGAGAAGTAAATAACTAAATATTAATGCGAAAATAGAAAATAACAAATATTATTATTGTTTAACTTGTATTTTGATTTTAATATTTTATTTAAAAAAATTTCAAATAAAATTAAAAGATATTATAATAAAGAAAAAAATAAAGGTGGAAAAATAAAATATCAAATGCAAGAAAATAAAAAAAATAATGGTAAAAAAATTAATTAAAAAAATACCTAATTTAGGCTGCAGCTCGCTCACGTGAGGAGCTGCAGCCTTTTGCAATTCACAATTGCAATTGTGAATTGCAAAAGGCTGCAGCTTCATAAGAGTTGCAGCCTTTTGATTAAAAAAAAATATAATTTGCCAGAAACCGACAGTGAATAGTGCCGGTTTTTGGCAAAATATTTAATAAAAAAAATAAAATTTGTTAGAAACCGACACACAAAGGTGCCGTTTTCTGACACACCAGCCGGTCAAACCGGCTGGTCCCACTCTGACAAAAATCAGCACTTAATTGTGCCGGTTTTTAACACTCCAAAATTCTAAAATTTTTTACTGTAACACCATTTATCTAAATATTTTTCAAAAGTACACCAAAATTAAAAAAAAAAGCCCGTTAAACAAGTTATTCACTCTTTCCTGCGTTTTTCCTTTCTTTGATTTTGAATTCTTTTCTTTTTTTAATATTTATTTATTTTATTTACGATTTAATTGTTTAATCAAAGTCGACACTTAACTATTTTCGGGTCTAAATTTAACATTCAATAAATTTTTTTCTACCGGATTATTTTTTATTTTTTTATTTATATATACATACATATATTAATTTAGTCAAAGTTATTTATTCAAAAATCAAAAATAATATCAACATATATTCCTTAACAAATTTCTTTATTAATATTAATTTAATTTCACCCATCTAATTAATATTTTCAATAAATTTTTAAATAATTGAATTATAAAAAATTTATTTTAGACAAATTAAAAATAAAATACATAATGTAAAACGATTACAAGCAAAAAAAATACAATTAAAAAATTTATCTTAATTAATAAAATTACTAAAAAATTATTAAATTTTGTTTACAATTGTTTTAATTATATAATTTCAAGATTAAATATTAACCTTATTGAGAATAGCAAAATAACTGAATTCCAATATAATTTAGTTTCTAAAGCAAAAATATTAAAAATAATTAATAACCATAAGCAGGTGTGCATATTTTAATTAATATAATGCTTAGTAAAATCAATAATCAAAATTTTAAATTTTTCAAAATTTAATTTAAAATAGCGACGGGTAAATTGTCGCTATTCTATTGCTAAATTATCACTAATTTTCTTCATAATTAAAAAATTTAAAAACTTTTTAGCGAATGAATAATCCGTCACTATTTAGTCAGTAAAATTGATGAAAATTTACATGTTTACGACATTTGAAAAATCGTTGCTAGTTCGTCACTAATCCGCGACTAAAAAATTCCGTTGCTAAATTTAGTCACAAAAAAAGGCGCCACCAATTGCCGCAGAAAATTAGCGATTGTTTTTTTATTTTTATCACTATTCCATCGCTAAAATTAAAAAAAAGAATTTTTGTGAGTAATTCTCAAAATAGTCGCGCTAATTTCCATCGCTAATTTGTGTTTTTTGTTATAGTGATATATATATATATATATATATATATGTATATGTATATGTATATCTTCAACATTGTTTAAAAATATGCAAACAATATTTCTGATGTACCAGATCAGCCTATATATATATATATATATATATATATATATATGCTTGATTAGTGCCACATACCTTCCTGATTTGGTTTTTCAGTCTTTGCATTACATAAAATTGATTATTTATAATTTGGTAAATTTAATCGTTCTTTAAAAAACTAAAATATTATCTGGGTAAGGTTAGATGGGAGGTAGTAAGTCTCGTTTGAGCCATTGAAAGGTGTTTAGGGCAGTAAAGTTCCAGTGCATAGTTATCCAGGTAAGAAAATAGATTTTTCAAAAAATTAATTAAATTTTCAAAATTATGAATAATTTATTTTATAGATCCACTTCTTTTTCAAGCTCTCTTGCTTCAGATTCCACGGAATCAAATTTAAAACATCCGACCAATAGTGAAGAAATCACTATTGAAGATTTTCAAAAATCTTTAAACAATTGAGAAATTCCAAAAATAAAAAAAGATCAGATTTATGAAACTAGTCAGTTTTAAAATCTTTTTAAAACTGACTATGTCATCAAAACAGAAGAAATTGATGTTCAAATCTCAAAACCTTTTGAAACCATCCAACTTTTTTTCTCAAACAACTTTACAAAAACACAGAGACATTAAATACAACTACATTCACATAGGTCTTGTCCAAGTGGGAATTAAACCTTTAACCAAAGATGGCTTAAACACTTCAATACTTTGTGTTTAGGGATGCTAGATGGTTAAATTTCCAGGATTCAATGATAGCGTTAATAGAGTCAAGCTTTTGTCAAGGACCAATCTCTTTTGAATGCTATCCTAATATTTCATTATCTTTAAAGATAAAAACATTTTAAAATATTTGATTTTACAAATCAAAATCCACAATTACAAAATACTAGAAGGTTCAATTCCAGTAGCAATTATATTTAAAGTGTATTACAAAGCAATGATTTCTGCTTTTACTGCTACTAAAAACATTGATTTCAAAAAGGAAGAAACCCTCTTTTTATAAACAGATCTATCTAGATCTAATACTGTAATTTCAAAATCTATCCTTCGGAAAGATATTAATCTTCCCGAAGAATGGATCTTGGAAGGAGTTTCAAAATTAAAATCTCCTGAACAGGCAAAATCAAATACACATTTGAGGAAAATTACCCAGTACAATGACGAAAAAGTAAAAATAAGCTTCAGCAGAGCTTCCGACCATCAGTACTCTGATGCTGGTTCTTCCACCAGTACTTTAGATTTGAGAAAATTTTAAAATTATCCTCAGTTATTCATCTGCCTGATAGGATGGAGAGTTTTCAAAATCCAAGATTTTCTTGTTCAAGCATTCCAAGTGCTTCTTTTCAAAATGTGGATTATTCTTCAAATGTACCTCACTAGGTCTATACTAGACCATAGGTAAGTGATGAAGAACAGCAAAATAATTCACCTCCGACTTCACCGTCTTTTTCTGCAGTAACTGAAAATGTTATCAATGAACTAAATATTTTAGAAAAGGAATTTAAAGTTGACAAAAATTTCTTACATAAGGATTTCTATTCTTCAAAGAATTTTGAAAAGAGAAATTGGTTTTTTAAAAATTTTCTGAAAAAAGAAAAGAAATTCAAAATGAGTTTTATGACTTTGTTATGCAAAACAAAGCTCATGTTTTATTCTTTGATTGGTTTGAAATTTATGCATTTCAAAACAAAATTTCATATCCATTCAGTTTAAAAATCAATTCTGTTAACCCTGTCACCGTTACACGTAAAAAGGTAACAGAATGGGAAATGGTAGATGGAACAAAAATACAGTCTGAACATCCACCATTAAGACAAATCAAAATTGCACATCTAGAAAATACTATAGATGTGGCACCTTACAAAACCCCAAACAATGATCCAAACAAGGATATTAAAAATATTTTTCAACAAAATAATTTTACAAACGCCCATCTTAGTATAATTGCCAAGCAGTTAACTAGGATAGAGGAAATCCAGAAAACCACTGTTGTTTTTCACGTTAATTCAACAGAACCAAAACTGAAAAAAGCCCTGTATTTAAACCTTTTCAAATCTCAAAGATAAGTCAAAAACTGTTCAGGGAAGGTAAATCAAAATTTATCGAAGCTCTTAAAACCCAATTCAATAGGATAGAGCATACCTCTACCTCTATACCAGTAGTTGTACAAGACACTCTTGACCGTGGCAAAACTGTTAGGACTTTAGATCAGGTATTTGACTCTGAAGAACAACAGCCAAACCAAAGAGAGGTGTTGTACAGACTGTTGGGTTTCGTCGGATTAAAACAACATTAAATGCAGCGGAATAAAATCGAAACCCGAAACAGGATCCAAGTATTTTCGATTGATTCAAAAGGAAGAGATTAAAATTACTAACCTTTAGAATGAAATTAACTCCTTTAATCCGGACTGAAGACGCAGCCTTTAACACGAACGTCCTCTATCGGTATCCACACGCACGAACAAATGAACAGATGTCGCAGGGGTGCTAGCTCCCTTGAATGCGAATGGATTTTCTTTACTTTCTTTCTCAAAGAATAATGGTGGCTCTGTTTTCTTTTCTTTCTTTCTCAAAGAAGAACGATGGCTGTCTTTATTTTTTCTTTCTTACTCTCTAATAATAAAGAATGCAGCCACTCTAATCCTCGTTATTTAGAATAACGTGATTAGAGTTTTATTTAGGGTTAAACTCTTTTATTAACCCATATCCCATATATAACTGTATATATATTTCAAATCCTTTTCCTCTTAGGAAAAGATAAATGAGGATATTTTCTCTTAATTCAAAATTAAGATATAATATATATATACATATATTTATATATATATATATATTTATTTATTTATTTCTTATTCAAAATAATAAGAAATAATATATTAATACATATTATTATCTCATATTCAAAATAAGAGATATTTATATGTATAAATATGTAATTTCGAACTTAAATATAAATACCTATATTTATATTTTATTCCGAAATAACCCAATAAAATCCATTCTGTTCATTTTGCTCTTGGTGTGTGACCCAATAGGTTTATATTATGTTGGCAGTGGGCCTAATCCCATAAAAGCCCACAAGTCATAATTGGTCTCTAGCAAGACATTATGACTACCCAAATAATATAAATATCGTTAGTCCGATTTTAACCTGTCAATAGAACATGTTATTATCCTTTTGTCACACGATATCTTGTTCGAACATAAGTCATGGTCCATGTCAAACTTAAATTGTTCAAACATATAATTTCTCGATCACCAAGTAGACTGATAAATTCAAATGACATTGATCACACTATCAATTCATTTGAGCACGGCCATGCATTTTACAGTCCTACTTATCGAGGGGCCCAATAGATATCTCTCTCATAAGAGAGGGATAAATTCCATCTTAATTATTCACTTTCCTCCGCATAATTCTCATTATGTCCGATCATAAACTTTATAATTATCCGATTAAAGATAACGTTTGATTATGTCAAAACATAATGATCCTTATGTAGGAAACTATGATAACCTCAGGTCAAAGGATTCAATAACATATCTATTATAAGATCACTTATGACACTGTCCCATGAAGTGATCTTACAGTGGGTCTATCCAGTACTTTGTTCTCTAGCAAGTACCTATAGATTTGATTTATATCATCATATATAATCATCCCATGATTATCAATGCAAATCTATACTAGTCTTAATTTATCTTTATGCCCTTTATTGATAAATGACTAGGGACAACATGAATAACATTGTTATTCATAAACATTACAATAATGTAACATGCCAATAATATTAATGTGAAGAAAACCATTATATAAATGAAAATGTAATGATTACATCAAGGTCCAAATGTTTGGCCTAGGGCATAACCACTAACAAAGACTCCATTCGTAAAAAGGTCAACCTTTGACCAAGACCACAACTCCAGACTTAGGTATAGAAAATAGACTGAACATTTTATCTCAGTCTAAGTTTAATGCCTCAACTGTCTATGAGTGAAATATAGATGGTATGTCTGAGTATAACATCCTTAGTCTTCTACAGCAGATGACTATGGCCTCCAATGCTTACAAAACCCAAATACATACACCTGATAAAGCTATTGCTGAACTCCTCATTACTGGATTTTCAGGACAGCTGAAATGATGGTGAGATTATCATCTCACTGCCCAACAACAATTAGAAATATTAGGTGCCATTCAAACCACAAAAGATGGAGCACCCATTCTAAATGAGATAGGTAACCCCATACCTGATACTATAACAACCCTGATCCATACGATGAGTCTACATTTTATAGGTGACATTTCTCATTTAAAAGACAAAAACGCAGAATTGCTTTTAAACCTTAGGTGTAAAAAGCTTTCTGAATTCCAAAATTATAAAAACACTTTCTTAACTAGGGTAATGCTTAGGGAAGATTCCAATCAGCTGATGGGTGTCGAAGCCACCAAAAATAAATACCTCAATTTTCCTACCAAATAAATTGTAAATAGGGCAAGAAAGGGTTGAATCCACAGAGTCTAGTACCGAAATAATTCTAAATAACCAGATTTTTAACAATAAAAATATAAAAGGGGGTTTTTCATAAATTAAAAGCTAACAATTGCTGAATTTAAAGAAACGAATAAATAAGCAGTAAATTGATCAAAAGAAATTTAATAAATGATAAATTCCAGTTAAAGATATTCGCAACACAGGATTAATTCAACCGATCATTAATGAAAGAATAAATTTAGTTGGCTTTGCGCTCTCGACCTAATCTTTCCGTATTAACGAATCAACCAAGTAAGACTGTAATTAATTCCTAACCAATAAATAACCCTAAACAAGCGCAAAGATTTAATTTATTGACAGCATTAAGAAATAGAAAGACCTAACCTAAGCCAACCGACCTCACGCGAGACCGATTTAGACTCAATCATGCATCTATTCAGTGCAACAACCCTTGTGAGGAAGCTACAATGATTGCCACTTATTGTTGACTACACTAAACAATTACGGATTTAGCGGATTCAACTAGCAGTATGTTATTTAATTAAATGAACAACGACGCCTCATTGAACATAAAATAAACAATAATCAAGATATGGTTTCTCTAAACTTCAGTAAATAACATGAACATTACATGAAATCAAGAATAATAAATAATTGCAACAATCTCATGATGAATTAAAATCTGGCTTTGAATTAATCTCTAACTAGAATAAGAATATTTAGCCATACATCATTGAAGTAAAAATAAAATAAAATTAAATTAAGAAAATAAACTCCCTGTTACAGCCTTGAGAAAAATGTGGAAGAAGAAAAAGTAGAAGATATGTCACTATTCACGTTTTCCCCTAACTATATAGGAATAAAACCTAGATAAGTTAGGAAAATCTTTAAATCATATCCAAACTTTGAAAATAAATTACAAATATTAAATGTAATATTATCCTACTAAAAATACTGCCTATTATCCCCTTAATTACAACTTAATTATCTCTAAAAATTTGATGAAGTCCAGCCGGCGACTAGGTCAACTTTCAAATTAAAAAAACCTATCTGCACTCTGCTGTTACGTCTTGGCCATTAGCCTTGGGCAAGGCAGCTCCTTACCCTTGCCTTTTAGTCTTGGGCAAGGCTAAACCCAAAATTAGCTTTTTGCTTCTAAATTACTTGAATTTCCATGGTTGTTCCAGATTCACTCCATTTAGTTTCAATTTGCTTCCTTTTCACCACTTTGATCCTACAATGATCAAAATTACAAAACAAGTAAAAAGTACTAATTTGAGCCAAAATAAAGTACAATAAAGTGAGGAAAAACGGACCAAAAGATGCAACATCAGGCACTTGTCAAATTCCCCCACACTTATCCTATGCTTATCCTCAAGCATAAATTAAATCTCAATCACAATTCTTTCAAAAGTTCATTCACCCAATAATCAAATTTCAATCTCATAAGTTCCAAATAAATCAGAATGCAAGGCAAGATAGAGATAGAAGTCCAAAATAGTTTACCACAAGGCCATATCAAAACATGGGTTTCTCAACTACCTTTTCAAATTAGAAACAGCAAGGTTTATAAACATTAAGTCATGCAAGAAATTTGTCTCACTTTAACATTAGTATCAGTGCATAAAAGAAAACCCATCAAACCAAATTAGACACCATACTTTACATTTATATTAGATGAAGAAACAAGAAAAATCAAGAAATTTATTGCATATATATATATATATATCTTTTCTTAACTTAGACTGTAATGGACGCGAGGGCACCCAGTTCTGACCCGCATACACCCGATTTTTCCAGCCTAAGAAAGATAACACTGCTTACCATAAATGTAGAGGTCCTTTTTACGCGAATGTATCTGGTTCTGACCAGCATACACCCGGTTACTCAGATCACACAATTTAAAGCGGCTACTAGCTCTACTCTTAACCACTTTTTAAGTGGACAGCGGAGTAAAATTTATTAGAATTTCACCTTTTTTCTTTTTTTTTTTTAATATTCCTGATAACTAATTCCTTCAATCTAAAATAACTGCAATATTAAGCAAGTGTCCAACAAGGTTTTAAATAGCTTCTTAAATGCAAAAAATCAATTTTTAGATCATGCAAAAATTATATTCCACCTTAAAAATTAAATCTTGTCATTTCCAATTCAAAAGGTAATTAAAACCACCATAAATTGCATGAAAATGGGTAGATAATTATGAACACTACTCAAACTTGCCTAGCAAATTAATGAATCAAAAACTAAATGATTTTTGAAATAGATTTAGACAAATACTTTTTCCTAGGATTGTTAATGAAACTCAACAAATATTAAAGAACAAGAGGGATGTAAAATTGAACAGGGGGACAAGTTATAAAAGCCTAATGAGAATGACAACATTTTTACACATAAATCATGGCCAAAACAACAAATTATCAAAGCCAGAATATTCCAGGTTAAACGCTAACCAAAACTTATGTGCAATTTTGCTCAAAATGGGTACCCAAAAAAAAATAATACTCTATAGGAGCAGATGCATCTAAAGTTTGCACAAAATTAACCAAATTAATAGGATTTCAGCAAAAGAATTCAACATTGGAATATTGAAACTAAAGTGCCAAGTGCCATTCATTCAAATCAACCAAAAAATAATTTTTTTTTTCACAAAACAAAATCAAAATCAGAAATTTTTTTAACAAAAGTTAGCATCAAATGCATCAAATCTTTGCATAAATCTAGTCAATTAATCTTAATGTCAGCAGTGAAGAGTAACCCAAAATTAGCTCAATTCATTAACATCCAAGCAGCATCATTACAAATCAAAAACGACCAAAAATTCTTTACTCAAGCATCAATAAAAACGACATCAAAGTGGCCACATAACACCACACAGCATCCAAAATCAATATAAACACACATCAAAGTGGCCACATAGCACCACACAACATCCAAAATCAATATAAACACACAGCACATAGCACTTCTAATTCAACCCCACCCCCACACTTTCTCCTCGCATTGTCCCCAATGCGGAATTGCACACAAACATGGGGCGAAGGGCAATAAAAAGTAAAGAAAGAGGAGGAATACTGCCTGGTAGAGGAGGGGAGCGTCGACAGCAGTGAAGTGCGGGGTGGGTGGTGTGAACCCCACATGCCTGAAGTAGGCTTGTATGTTCTCGTGCAAGTGTTGTACAGTGGTGTTCAGCTGAACCAGTGATGTCTCCAATGTGTGCAATCGCTCCAAAGCATCCGAAGGCACAGTGGAGAGGGTGTTGCTGCTGTAGGGTCGTAAGATGTAGAAGCACCAAGTGTCGTCTTGCTTTACTTCTTGAAAACTCTCTCCTCAAAGCTAGCAAGCCCACTTGCATCCATAAATAAAATGGCTCCTCCTTTCCCGCATTTAAGCAGGCGTGATTTATCCAGAAAAATTAAATCCATGGGAGGCATATCACATGATTTATGCATATTGGTGATGCTTAAGTCAACTAACCCATTTTGGATAGCTAAGGAAGTGATCAAAGACCCTAGAAATAATTTCTTTGGTTTTTGGGTTAACTTCTCAAACTTAAGTGCAAGCCAATAACCCAAGGTCACCTTTTTTTGGTGGATCATACACCACATAAAGAATAATTCAGCCTTAGTAACAACGGTAGTATCATCATTGCGTGCAGAGTAATTGAAGGCTAAAAACCGATGAATGAGACGTAAGACAGGACTCTGAATTAAATAAGCCTTGGATTTCCTAGGTGAAAATGCAATATCAGACATTCCTGTTAATGACCTATAAACTTCTACATCATCAAATTCAGGTGGGTAATCACAAAGCATGTTAAGATATTCATGGAATTTGGAATAGGCCTCATCAATTAATCCTATCAGGAGGTTAAACCCAGTAACAGAGTAATATGTAAACTGACCCATTAAACTATATGTGATGGCAAAGGGAGAAGTTAAACTAAATGTGTTTCACTGATGATCAAATTTAAAAGTGCTATAAAACTCCCTAACTAAAGTATCATAAGTAGGATAATTCAATAGAAAGAATTTCCTCCACCCTATTCCATCAATTAAATTAAATACCTCTTTATGATTATTTAATGCATGCAAAGTGGGTTCATCAATACATTTGCCAGGAATAATCTCATTATGCTCAAGCAAATAAAAGCGAGTACGATGGATTTCATTATCAAAAGCTAGATTACCTTCGAGGTTGTTCATTATTAGTGGGAATTTTCTTTTGCCTTCTGCCATGCGTGCTCGCTTTTGTGGGTGAACAGGTGAGCCTTCATTTCCATCCTTTTCCGTTGGTTCTGCTTGTGGTGGTGGTTGAGGCGACTGGGGAACATTGTCATCATCATCGCTGCTTATTTTTGGGATCTCTATTTATCGAGATTTATACGTTACTGGTCCTTTGCGCTTTGGAGCGGTTGAAGAAGATGGTTGTCTTTGGCGTCGATGTTGTGCCACGGTTGGTGTTGAGCTTGCATCGCTTGGTGCGGTGGTTAGTTCATCCGTGCTTAGTGGCTGTCTAGCGGGCTCAGATGGCAGTGGCAGAGGAGAGGAGCGGGGAGCTAGTGGCGTGCCGTTGGGAGCATCGAAACTCGCAGATCTGCTGCGACGTGGCTTCGGGGGAGCGCAACTCTTCAATCGAACCATGGTTGGTGGGCGATGGTGAGCGATGTGGGTCTGCTGGTGTAGATCGGTGGTTGCATTGAAGATCGGTGGCGTGAAGATACCGATCTGCAGGCATGCATTGGAGTTCGGTGGAGATTTTTACTGCTAGTGGCATCGCGATTGTGAGCAGCGCGCAATGGTGGTTTGGGTAGAGACCGGTGCGCGATGGTGGTGGCGCTTGGGTCGGCGACGGTGAGCGGTGGTGTTGGGAACCCCCGGCGAGGAGATCGGGGCTCTTGTTGGTCACGTGATGGGGAGCTTATGACGTGATGGTGGTTTCCGATGAGGTGTGCGAAGGTGGGTTGGAGAAGATTGGTGGCTTCAGAGGTTGGGCTGGTGGATGGTGGCGTTGGGGTTGGTGGTGGGCGGTGGTAGTTGATGGTCGGTGGTGATTGGTGGCTTCAGAGGTTGGGCTGGTGGATGGTGGCGTTGGGGTTGGTGGTGGGCGGTGGTAGTTGATGGTCGGTGGTGATTGGTGGCTGTTGTAGTACTGTGTAGGAAAAGTAAAAAAATGAGTAAGTAATTCTATTAGGTAAAAGATGAAGGAAATTACACAGACCACAAAATAATAGCAAATGGGTAAAAATATAAATTAACACAATTGAATTAAAATAATACAATTGAATTAAAACTAAAAATTAAAACCCATTGGAGGGTAAAGGCCCATGAATTAAAACACAATAACCCAGCAAATCTATTAAACCCAAAATAAAATGAAAATAGCCTACAATTTAAAAGATTAAATCAAGACCCATTGAAAATTCCATTAAAACCACCATTAACTACTTATTTCTCAGGAACATGGCATTAGATTGCCTTAACCAGTAAATTCTATATGCCCAAAAATAATTGTCCAATGCTACCATTCTAAATTGCTAATTGGCTACCAACATACTTGTGAATAAAGAAAAATAAATGAAGTTAACCTTGAGAAGGTTGACAGGGAGAAGAAGGCAGTAAACTAAAATAAAATGAATAAAATTGCAATTAAATCTAAATAGTATCTGCTTAGCCTTGAACAAGGCTAGAAATTGGTTGCCTCCCAAAAGCGCCTTTCTTTAACGTCTTTGGCTAGATGTTCCTGGGTCAATCCTTTCCCACAGGCAAAGACAGCTGTATTTCCTCATGTCCTTCAGCTACAAACCCATCATAGAAAGGTTTGAGGCGATGACCATTAACTTTAAAAATTTTCCCATTCTCCATACTCTGTATTTCAACTGCAGCATGAGAAAAAATGTTAATAACAACAAAAGGTCCTATCCATCTGGACCTTAATTTCCTTGGAAATAATTTCAAACGTGAATGAAATAATAAAACTTTCTGTCCTATTTGAAATTCTTTCCTAGAAATCATTTTATCATGGAACATCTTTGTTTTCTCTTTGTAAATTTTGGAACTTTCATAAGCTTCATTCCGTAATTCTTCTAGTTCCTGGAGCTCTAATTTACGTTTCTCACCTGCTGCATTTAAATCCATGTTGCATATCTTTATAGCCCAATATGCTTTGTGCTCCAGCTCTACTGGTAAGTGATATGGTTTGCCATATACCAGGCGATACGGGGACATACCGATAGGTGTTTTGTAAGCAGTCCTATAAGCCCAAAGAGCATCTTCCAACTTTAGACTCCAGTCCTTTTTATTTGGATTCACCGTCTTCTCCAGTATAGATTTGAGTGCAACTGCCAACCTTGAACCATGATAGCTGCCACATCCTCATCCGAGAAGTTAAACTCGTATGAATCTCCTTGAATCGGGTGCTCAGCTAGAAACTTCGCCACTGCGCGCCCCTTAATGGTTTTTCGAGTGATATAATCGACGTCAAACTCTTGTAATAGTAACAACCACCTTCCCATTTTTCCAAGTAAAGATGGAGCTTCCTGCAGGTATCTGAGGGGATTCTGTTTTGCCACTGCCTGTACCCTGTAAGAATGGAAGTAGTGTCTCAACTTCTAGGAAGCCCAAATTATCGCGAGGCATATCTTTTCTACTTTCGCGTACTTGATCTCATAGGAAGGAGCTTCTTACTGAGGTAATAAACAGTGAACACTCCGAACTCATCCTCTTGAGCCATTATGGCACCTATAGAACTATCTTTAATGGCTAAATACAAGATAAGCGATTTGACTGGCTGCGACAGTCTCAGCACCGGAGGATTCAATAAATATCCTTGATAGTGTCAAAAGCCCTCTGGCAGTCTTCATTCCATACTACAGGTTGGTCTTTTCTGAGGAGCTTGAAGATTGGCTCGCAAATTAAAGTAATCTTGGCAATAAACCTGCTGACGTATTACAGTTTACCCAAAAGGCTTCTAATGTCTTTTTCCTTCTGAGGTACTGGCATCTCTCGGATGGCCTTAACTTTGTTCGAGTCAATTTTAATGCCTCTCTGGCTAACCACGTGTCCTAACAACTTTCCTGAGGTGACACCAAAGATACACTTCTTGGGGTTTAACCGTAAGTTGTACTTACCGATCCTCTAAAAGAACTTTTCCAAAGCTTCAAAATGACCTTCTCTGGTGGCCGACTTGATCATCATATCATTCACATATACTTCTACCTCCTGTGGATCAAGTCATTTAAAATCTTCGTGGCCATTGTTTGGTAGGTTGCACCTGCGTTCTTTAAACCGAAAGACATTACTCGGTAAGCAAATGTCCCCCACTCGGTGATGAAAGTTGTCTTAATCCGGTTTGCTATCTTATTGAGTATCTGATTGTAGCTCGCATAACCATCCACAAAGCTATATATTATATAGGTGGCTGCACTGTCCACCATTACATCTATATGGGGCAATGGAAAGTCATCCTTCGGATAAGCCTTATTCAGATCTTGATAGTCTACATACACCTTTACCTTGCCATTTTTCTTGGCTACCGGGACAACGTTGGCCAACCGGGTTGGGTATTGTACCTCAATCAAGAACTTGGCTTCGATCTATTTATGGATCTCCTCCTTCACTTTGTCTGTCCATTCTGGCCTGAGCCTCCTCAGCTTCTGCTTGACAGGCTTATAGTCTGGGTATGTTGGGATAACGTGTTCTGCGATTTCTCGATCCACTCCTAGCATATCTTCGTAGGTCCAGGCAAAGACTTTTTCGTATTTTCTTAATATTCTCTCAAAATTTTCTTGCTATTTAGGAGTTATGTTAGATGCTATCAAGATTTCTTTCGAGTTTTTTGAGGTTCCAAGATTAAATGGAGTAACATGAGTTGAATCAATATCAAATATAAATGGATTATAATCATGATCATGCATAACGAAATCATCAGAAATATCGCACAAGTAAGCAAAATTTTTCACTTTATTGATAGAATTGAAAACATCATTAACATTATTGAAAAGTTCAGGAGTAAAAAGAAAATTTAAACTATTCTCCTCCTCCTCCTCTGACGACGCAACTGTTGAAACTGATGGCTCTGCATCAATCTGGTTTTTCGGAGGCTCTGCCACGGTATGGCTTCCTCCATCTTCGCCTTCCCCTTCAGCTGGGTAGTCATCAGCCTCTGAGTGATAACTTCCTCGGGTGCTTCGTGGTCCCAGACTGTCTCCTTAGTCATGATTTCTTCGTCCCAAAAGCCCTCAGTTGGCTTCATTACTCAAATGTTCCAATCAAATACATCATTAAAGACCTCGAACCCCAGTACAATCTTCTCATCAATCCACTGAGGTAATGATTCCTTTGCGTAGGCATATGCCGAAGTGGCTGGCACAAAGCTTTTCCTGATATAGGGGATTTTACCCACCGGCTTCTTACCTTTCTTCAAGGCACATTTATACCTGAGGCCCCTCCTATCCTTTTGGCCTCTAGTAGCAATGGTCGTTGGCGATCCTTGAGAGTTCTTACCCAGACATGTGCCAGGGAGGAATGACATCCTCTTCATCATGTTTAGCACTTGGGGGCTTCCTTCCACCTGCTCCTCTCCATCTATTACCGTAATGTGAAACCCACTAAAAGGTTACCTGATAATCTCCAATATAGAGACCTAATTCTCCCTTGCAGCTCTAATGGTCACAACTTGCCCCTCATGAGGAGTCTTGACCATCTAATGTAGAGTAGAGGGGACTCCTCCCAGCTTATGAAACTATGGTATTCCCAAAAGGGCTAAAAAGTTGGTGGGGATAGGCAGGACTACAAACTCCACTTCAGTTTCCACTGTTCTGGTCTTGACTACAGCTTTAAACATCCCGGAAGCCTACCTTCGTAAGTTGTCGTAAGCCATGATCGTTAGATCAGACTTGGCTAACATATCCTCAGTCACCCCAAAAGCTGCTATTACCACTAGCAGGCACACATTAATTGATGAACCGTCGTCCACCATGATACAATCCATGTGCTTTTGATTGATTTGTACCTGTATGTACAAAGGGCGGTTATGGTTACGGCCTTCTGCCGGCAGGTCAGCACTTGTGAACACAACATTTTCCCCAGCTCCTCCTTTTACCACATCCAGCAGTTATATGGGCGAGATAGTCGTGGCTACTATAGTCTCACATAAATCTTCCACCAATTTCTACCTCTAGGATGGAGACTGCCTCAAAAGATCCCATATCAAAATCTAAGCCAGCGTCTTTTTCAGTTTGCTTCATTATCGGATCATCTTCCGGCTCTTTTTCTTTTTGGCCTATCGGATCTTATGGCCTTTCTACTTCTGGAGCTACCCTTCCACTCTGGGTCACAGCTCCCACCTTCTTCTTCTTCTTCTTCTTCTTCCTCTCTTCTTTCTCCTCCTCTGAACCCCATGGGTCGGGAAATACTCCATCCTCAGAATTGTTATCTTCATTTCCACTTTCATTAGTGGACCAGCAATCGATCGCTACCACAGAAAGCCCTTCTTCACTTACCTCATGGAGGCTCGTGATAGAAGTATTGGCATCGACGTCGTACAAGTCTCTTAACATAAACTGTTTAGGCAGACTAGACTCGATCATGAATACTGGCGAGGGCACATTGTTGTATCTAGACTTCTTCTAATTTTCTCTCTTCTCTGGGTTTGTAATCTGCTTTGAATCAATCAAGTCCTGAATTGCATGTCTCAGCGTCTTACACTCATCAGTTGTGTGTCCCATGTGCTAATGATATGCACAGTATTCATTATCATTGTGGCCCAATAAACCCTTAGTCCTGGCTGGTCGAGGCGGCAAAGGTTGCAATTTTCCTTCTTTCATCAGCCTTCGAAGTACCCATGATAGAGACCTCCCTAGATTGGAAAAATGCCTTGGGGCAGTGTTAGTGGCTGAAACTTTCACTGTTTTCCTTGTGCCACTACTGGGGCCTGCCGACCTACTTTCCCCCTGACTACTACTGCCCTTCTTGGTATAGCTCTCGTTACTTGTTCTTCTCGAAAGGTACTCTCCCTCCACCTCAATGGCAATGTCTTTCAAAGACTCTCAGTCTCTCAATCCCTTCATTTTTAGTCCATCTCTCAGATACGGGCTCGCATTTTTTATGAACAGCCGTATCTGATCTTGAGTATCTGGCTTCCTTTTCATTTTCATCACCTGGTTCCTCCATCGGGTCAGATACTCATGGAAAGACTCGCCCACCTTCTGCTGTAATAATTTTAGGTCCTTTAAATTCACTTCCATTCTCGTACTGCAGTCATACTGCCTAAGAAATTCCTCTATTAGCAAATCCCAATCCTCTTTCATCCTCCGATCTAGCCCATGATACCAATCCACCACTGGGCTGGTTAAGCTGAGACAAAAGTATTCAATCTTCTATCTCTTTGTTAAAGTAATACCCTTCATCACTAGCGAGTACTGCTTTATGTGTGTGGTGGGATCGGAAGTGCCATCAAATTTGGGGACATCCGGCATCTTAAAATTCATCGGGATCAGATCGTCTCCCTCTAACTCTTTATCCTCGGGGGGTTCATCCCTCGTCAACATTCTAGTCATCGCTTCAAATTTTTCCTCCATCTTCTTCCAAATGGCTTCTTCATTCTAAGGTGCCTTCCCTCTTACTGAGACTTGTTTTTCGTACTTATCCTCTTCCCAATCATCATCTAACCTCTGGGCCAGCCTTCTCCTCTATGCCCCTGATGTGGTAGCACTTAAGTCTACAGGTGTTAGGCGAATCTCTTCTTGCAAATCCTCTCTAACCTCCTCCTATTCATTATTTCTCATTGGAGGAGGTGCTGGTTGTGGGGCAGTTGGCAGCACTATTGTGGCTGACGCGATCTCAGCAAGTGCACTGAATCGGCAAGTAATATAGTGATGTATAATTAGGACCACAAGTTATCGAACCCAAGGGACTGAATTGCGTAAATTTTAGCAATTAAATGTATGCTAAGAATTCCCAATTGTTTGATGTGATGAATTATTTAAGGTAAAAATTAAGGATTGTAATTGATAAAATAACTAATTCAAGAATATTAAAAGACTCAATACCAATATAGATTTGATGAAATAACTAAAAGATCTTGCCAAGGAATACCCATCCTCCCCAATAATGCCGTGTAAATACTCAAACTCTTCAATCACATATGCAAATCAGTGAACAACCTAGCCTATACCATAGCCTGCCTTTCGGATCCAGCTTCTCTAACAAATGTACTTACCATCCCGGATTCAGCACATATTTTAGCATCAAAACAGGTCTTAAGTCCTAAGCTTAGATGATCCTACCATCCCAGATTCAGATATCAAAACTCAATTATTTTCTACAATGTTGAACCTATTAAAATAGAGATCCACAGATTTGACTACCATTCCGGATTCATCAAATTAATGAAAATCGATAGAAATAGAACAGAGTATGTGTAAGTTCATGAAATGAATACAATCAAAGATTATCACAACAGATCAATCTTAAACTGGCATTAATTTCAATAAAAAACAGATTAATTCAGAGAAGATAAAACTGAAGCATATGCATAAATCAATCCACACAAAGCATTCACATGGTTATTAGGGATTCAAGGCATCCCTTAACAAGAAAAGGAACTACTCACTCATAATTGAAATAAAAACTGAATTAAATAGAGAGAAGTTGATATTACCCATTTGACATCTGAAAATGAAATTCTTACAATAATCCAAAATGACGTTCTTCAACTGAATCAGCTAATAAGACATCCAAAATAAATGATAAATTCTCCAATCCCCCAAAATTCTCCAGATCTATCCCAACTAAATAATTAAATCTAAAAATATATCAAAAATCTAAACTTAGGTTGCAGAGAAAATAAAATAAAATCTGACTTCCGTTCCCAAAAAAATCGGTATTCTCCTCCTCCCTTAATGTCTAACTTCAGCCCCTATATAACAGTTAAAGTCAAACGGTGGCCTCAATCTTTGATTTTGTGCAGATTTTATTCACATGCATGAATTCCGGGTTACACGGCGGTATGGGAGTCTATCACCACCGTGTAAACGGCTTCTGGTCAACAAACTTGAATTTTTGCTCCCCGTGTCGAGCGCCGCAAATGTTGGTAAATCACGCCTTACACGGCGGTATGAGAATACCTTACCGCCGTGTAACTTTATACGTAAACCATATTGCCCGATATACACGGCGGTATGGGAGTTCCTTACCGCCGTGTAATGTTCTTCTGCTTGCACTCCTCCTCTTTATTGTACACGGCGGTATGAAACTTCCTCACCGCCGTGTAAGCCACCTAAAACAACTTAAAAATTCACTTTAGTGTATCAAATAAAATCTAATAATACTTTAACAAAAACACACTGAAATACGGACTTCTAAACTCAAAAGTGAGCTGAAAATTCACATAAAAACAACATAGATTTGAACTTATCAAATACCCCACACTTAGCTTTTGCTCGCCCTCGAGTAAAATGCCTCTTCAATTCCAGTTTTCTCAATTTTCAAGCAAGAAAACGGAAATTCAAAACACCAAGAAAACACTTAGTAAATTCCACTTGAGAAAAATTCTTGCTCAAACAAAACTCAAAAGAAGAGAATACAATTAAATTTTCGGTGTGTGTGTGCAAAGGCCAAAACCAAAGTTTTAATAATTTTCAAAATTAAAATTCCAGCACCAATCAATCAAATGACCAAATAAGTTAGTGCACGAATGCACATCTGGTTTCTCAATTGAAACACTAGAAACACCATAGGCCTCTCCTTTGGTACCGGAACCCGAAGGTCATCTCCACTGAACAAATCAAGACATATAAATGATCATTAGGTCTTAAACAGGTTATAATGCAAGGTTCGACCGGTGATGGCTAACAAGAAGAGTTTAGAAAATCAACAAAGATTCAGCCACTCTACCGACTATTACCGCTACCCAATAAAATTTTTCCATAACCTACTTCCAAATTAACCAAAGTTGCCAAGACTTAGTTATTTCCCATGAAAAATTTCGAATCACAAGGAAATGAGGAGTTGAAATTTCCTTCTCAAACCTGACCATCCAAACATATTATTTTACAATAGAGCGTACCCCACACTTGAATTTTTCTATAAACTTTATTTGTTTATTTATTTATTTATTTTTTAATATATATAAAGAAGATAAACTACCCCACACTTGAATATTTCAGTAACTTATAATCAACTACAAATTTCATACCAAATCACAAAGGGCATTATCTTCATTTTCTTTTCTTTCCAACTTACTAAAACATTCAGTCTAACTTACTCTTGCCAATTAAATTGAAACTCATTCACACCACCACATGAACTCAATCACCGAAACTTCCCAACAGCAATCCCCCACAATCCTAGAGTGGCCAGCTCTCCTTTAAGGGTAAGTTAAAGGCTTTTTAGGTTTAATGGTAACAATAAGTTGTGCAAACAAGAAAATTCTCGAAATACGCATTTAGCATACTCAATTAGGCTCAAAATTGGCTAACAAGGGTAATTAATTCCATAGGTAGGAGAAAGTTTATTTAAAGTGACTTAACAAAGAAAGATGCCTAAATCATGTCAAAATTCATGCCTTAATTGTTATATCGTTTCGAAGGGCAATGAGGAAGGTTCTAGTGCTCTAAAGACTTTCTGATCAAGAGATTGTATGGCTGATTTTTCTCGACTTGTAAAAACTGGCCTGAGTGCAAAATATTGGAAATTTTAATTGTATGCTCTAGTTTGAACAATGTTAGGAAGAAAAATTCTTAAACAGAAACTTACTCTCTTGTTTACTAAATGCTTTAAATAACTTATTCAAGTTTTAAAATTAAACTGGAATAACACTTAAGAGCTTACTAAACTAATCATGAGAGAAATCAATCAGCTCAAATCAAATAACTTAAATAATTAAAATAAAAACACACAGCATGACACAAAGCATAACTAAAGCAAAAATAAAGTGCGAAAGTGTAAATAAATTCAACACAAATAACTAAAATACTAAAGTAATACTAAAGGTTAGACACATTCAGTTATAATTTCACAGCAAGTTCCCACCCCACACTTACGAACTTGCTGTCCTCAGCAAGTAATCTAACCAAAAAGAAATCCAAAGTAAGAAGTACTGAAGTAACAAAATGTAAGATCAGAAAAACTCCCAGAAAATTTTTTTTCACTCTTGCGGAGGTGGTGGTGGAGGGAAGCGATCCATCATGGTCCGGTAAAATTGCTCCTGCTCCTGCCGAGAAAGGTGTATGGAATGCTCCAGCCTCGCCAAACTCTGTGCTTGCATGGCTAACTGCTGCTCATGCATGTCCAAACGACCCATAATCTGAACATGTTTAGCATGGGTATCCTCCATATAGCTCTCCCACTGATCTAAGCGAGAATTAATCTGAGCTTGACCAGTCTGCAAAGCCTCTAAATGTGCAGTAAGCTGGGAGAAGTCATAGGCTGGCATGGCTGGGGCGGGTCCTGCAGCAGCTGCACCTGCAGCCTCCTCTGGCTGTTCATCCTCATCCTCAGCCCCTTCCACCGGTAACTGTACTCGACCCCTTTCAATGAGGCGCAAGTATTCTTCCCGGGTGGATAATCTGACTTGATCATGAAAATGATGGTCATCCACAATGATCCTCAAATTCTTCAGCATCTTGAAGTCTATTAAATTAATATCTCCCAAATCTGATCCTAATGAGCTAAGGCCTACTCTCTTAGCCAAAACTGTGACAACCCATCCGATCGCAATCTTCTTTACTTTTCTTGGATTACCCTGCAAGTCCTCAAATTTTTTCCATAAGAAATAGGCTCCATTTAATCGGATCTGGTGGATCATGCAATTTAAAAATAATGCCTTAGCCTGGTTCACCACGCCAGCTGCTTCAATGTGTCCATAAAAAGAGAGGGCAAAAAATCGATGCAAGATCCTCAAAGCATGGTCCCTCAGATGGTGTGCCTTGGACTGTCCAGTGACATATTGCGTGGCTGTGAGTGGATCACGGATTGTGGCCCAAATTGTCTGTTTATTCACGTCGGGAAGATGTCGGGCCCCATCCACCGGAAAACCAAGGGCTTCTGAGAACTCATTAAAGGTCAATGTGTACGTCCTCTTGTTCAACCAAAATGTTACCTCCCCGGGGTCTTCCTCATCATCATTATCAATCTTGCAATCTACGGTTGCGAGGAAATCCCGTGTCAACTTCGGATGAACTCGCTCACTTTTCTGAAAAAATTCTGTCCATCCTATCCCAGCAATCAACTCATTAATTTCTTCAATTATCCCTAAGTTCCGTAGTGAATCAAAATCTAGAAAGGTGGAGGGTAGGAATGTTGCTTCTGTTAGACATTGGAATGCAGTGTGGCACCTGGTTGGGACCCAAGAGGGTATCGAGCTATCCCGAGAAGACGATGCCTAGTCCACTCTAGATCATTTTGGAGCCACTGCATCAATAGATAAACACAATTAGAGGGGGAAACAAAGGCTTAAATTTGCAACAAAATAGTAGGCTAGCCGAAATTGAGCTAAAAACAATGTGCAGAATTATTGAGAATTCAATGCTACAATGATAAACTTTAAAAATGACAAAGGCCAGCACTTATGATAACAATGCACCCCCAGATTTCCTTAGTAGCAAATGCACAAAAAGAAATAGAATGGGAAAAATTACAGCATTCTCACTGCATTACCATACTGCCATCGTTCACATGCTTAAATTCCCACTCAAATGTTAATCACATCTTGAGACAAACATATTGCATAGTAGATAGAAGCCAAAAGACTGACCAATGTTGACAGCAACTATCTGACAGAGAAAGGAAGAATAAGATATGCACTCATTCAGGCATTTCGTCAAACACTTGGTGGGCAAATATCTTTTTCATAGAAAACAGCAGATCTTGTGTAATTGCTACCCCCCAAATATTTTTCACTCATCATAAACAAACCACCAGTTCAACAATGCAATAGAATTCAAGGGAATAAAACACAATTCCAGTCACCAATTAAAGACATAACACACAAATAAAAAAATGCAACCTAAATCCAGCCACAAATCCAAAGAATTCTACATAATTCCAGCCAATAATTTCAAATTAAGATACAAAATCCAGCCATTAATTGAAAATTAACACACAAAATCCACTCAATTATTACAGAAAAGAGGGACCGAAAATAATGAAACTGAAAAATACCTAAAACCCAAATCAACAATAAAAGAATAAAAAGAGAAGAAAGAAGAAAACTCACTTGGATTGAAGGAATGCAGATCAGATGTACAATAGATGTTCTTGAAATGTGATTTAACCAAACGAGAATGGAGAATTTCAAGAACTTTGGATTCTGGGTAGAGAGACACGAGAGAGGGAACTTTGGTGTTTTTTTAAAAAATGCCAAAAAGAAACTGGCGATTGTGGATTTTAAAAACAGGGTTTTTAATTTCACACGGCGGTATGGTTTATTCCATACCGCCGTGTAATATGCCACTGGAACCAGCTATTTTGAAATCACGACTCACACGGCGGTAAGAGTATTCCTCACCGCCGTGTAACATGCTTCTGGAATCAGGTATTTTTAAAGCCCGATTTACACGGCGGTATGATGATCTCTCGCCGCCGTGTAACATTAATTTTTAAGAGAGGGAAATTCCTGAAACAAGCAACAATTACATCAAGCACTCCACAACATTGTACACTATCTTCAATACCGATTTTTGACCACTAAATAAAATGAAAATTATCCTGAAACTGAAAATAACTAGAACGATAAAAATTAAAACAAAAGAGGATAAAGTTAGAAATTATTTTAGTTCTGATTTTTGAGTCTTCAGCTCGACTTTGAACTTATCTCATTTGCTCTCGAAGGTAATGGTCACCGCTGCAATTTCAACACGGTTCTCAAAATAGGGTTTTAATCGATGGCCATTTACCTTAAACTCCTCACTCACAGGGTGCTTTCGGATCGTGATAGCTCCGAAATCAGTCACACTTACAACTTCAAATGGTCCCATCCATCGCGACTTCAATTTTCCAGGAAATAATCTTAATCGACTGTTATATAAAAGAACTTTCATACCTGGAGTGAATTCCTTCCTGACCAATTTCTTATCGTGCCATTTCTTTGTATTTTCCTTATACTTCTCTGCTTGTTGATATGACCAAAATCGTATTTCTTCCAACTCATTCATCTGGAGAAGTCTCTTCTCACCTGCACTCTTAACATCAAAATTAAGAAATTTGGTTGCCCAATAAGCCTTGTGTTCTAGTTCGACAGGGAGATGGCATGATTTACCATAGACAAGCTTAAACGTGAATAATCCTATAGGTGTTTTGAATGCAGTTCTGTAAGCCCACAAAGCTTCATCCAACCTCAAATACCAATCCTTTCTAGATGAATTTACAGTTTTCTCTAAGATCGATTTGAGTTCTCTATTAGATACCTCAACTTGTCCATTAGCTTGAGCGTGATATGGGGTGGTGATTTTGTGCCTCACAAAATTTTTTTTAACAGGGCAGTAAATTGATGATTGACAAAATGCTTGCCCCCATCACTAATTATGGCCTTTGGTATGCCGAACCTAGTGAAAATGTTCCTCCTAAGGAATTCTAGCACAATTTTTGCATCACAAGTTTTAGTAGCTACGGCCTCTATCCACTTACTCACATAATCCACAGCTACTAATATATACTCAAACCCAAAGGATATCGGGAATGGCCCCATAAAATCTATTCCCCATACGTCAAACAAAGGCATCTCATCTCTCTTGGAAATATTGCCTACCCTTTGACACCTATCACATATATTCACAAAAACTTAGACATCCCTAAACATAGTAGGCCAATAAAAACCAGAAGATAAAATTTTTGATACCGTTCTATTTGGCCCATGGTGTCCACCGGCTTCCCCACTGTGACATGCCTTGATGATCTCACCCGTCTCTTCATCTGAGACACACCTTCTCAGCACTTGATCAGTACACAAACGGAATAGGTAGGGGTCGTCCTAGATGTAATGTTTGGCATCAGCTTGCAGCTTCTTCCTTTGCTGCCACGTGAAGTCCTTCGGCATAAATCCTCCTGCAAGAAAATTAGCTATATCAGCAAACCAGGGGACAGAAAGTTCATTTGCAAACAAAGCACAGATATGTTCATCAGGGAATAAATCTGAAATCTCCCCTTTCTCAATTTGTTCATTCTCCAGTCTTGACAAGTGATCCGCTACAAAATTCTCCGCTCCCTTTTTATCTTTGATTTCCAAGTCGAATTCTTGCAATAGGAGCACCCATCTGATCAATCTTGGCTTAGATTCCTTTTTGGCAAACAAATGTCTCAAAGCCGCATGGTCCGACCACACCACGATTTTTGCACCCAGCAAATACGGTCTGAACTTCTCAAAAGCATACACGATTGCAAGAAGTTCTTTCTCAGTTGTGGTGTAGTTAACTTGAGCTCCTGTCAAAATATCACTTGCATAATAAACCGCACAAAATACCTTATCCCGCCGCTGTCCAAGCACTGCCCCAACTGCAAAGTCACTAGCGTCACACATTAATTCAAATGTCAAATTCCAATCCGGAGATATAATCACCGGGGCTGAAATGAGCCTTCGCTTCAAAGTTTCAAAAGCTAGTATACATTCACTATCAAAATTAAAAACAACATCCTTCATAAGTAAATTGGACAAAGGCTTAGCAATTTTTGAAAAATCTTTAATAAAACGGTGGTAAAATCCTGCATGTCCTAAGAAACTTCTAATGCCTTTCACACTAGTTGGGGGTGGTAACTTCTCTATTACCTCCACCTTGGCTTTGTCAACCTCTATCCCCTTCTCAGAAATTTTGTGCCCAAGCACAATGCCTTCTCTCACCATAAAATGGCACTTTTCCCAATTTAGTACTAAATTAGTTTCCTTACACCTCTTTAGCACCAAATTCAGATGCCTTAAATAGCTCTCAAAATCACTCTCATAAATGATGAAGTCGTCCATAAATACCTCCATAAATTTTTCTATGAAGTCATGAAATATCGCCATCATGCACCGCTGAAACGTAGCCGGTGCATTGCATAACCCCGAAGGGCATTCTCCTATATGCAAATGTGCCATAAGGGCAGGTGAAGGTTGTTTTCTCTTGATCTTCAGGGGCTATAGGGATTTGCAAATATCCAGAGTACCCATCTAAAAAGCAATAAAACCTATTTCCTGCTAACCTTTCCAACATTTGATCAATGAATGGCAATGGGAAATGATCTTTTCTGGTGGCATTATTTAATCTTCTATAATCGATACAGACTCTCCAACCCTTAACTGTACGAGTTGGAATTAACTCATCTAGCTCATTCCTTACCACTGTCATTCCCCCTTTCTTGGGGACACATTGCACTGGACTAACCCATCTGCTGTCGGAAATAGTATAGATTATACCTGAATCAAGGAGCTTAAGTACTTCCTTCTTTACCACTTCTTGCATGGCTGGGTTAAGTCTCCTTTGTGGCCGAGCTACTGGTTTGTATTCTTCCTCCATGAGGATCCGGTGGGTACAGTAGCTTGGATTTATTCCCTTTAAGTCTGATGTTTCCCATCCAATAGCTTCCTTGTGTTTTTTCAGTACCTCCAGCAACATTTTCTCCTCATCACCTGATAATAAAGAAGAAATGATTACCGGTTTTTTTTTCATTCTCCAAAAATACATATTTTAAATGAGAAGAAAGAGGTTTAAGTTCAGAATTTGACTCCCCCTTTTTTGGATCAGGTTCTCCTTGTTGTTCTTCCTCTACAACTGCTATCGCTTTTCTCTCTATCTCATCTTCCAATTCGTTATCATCCAATGAATGCACTACAATTTCATCCAGTGGATCAGCTACCAACACATTTTCCTGAGTTTCCTCCACACATTTATCTACTGCATCCACAAAATAAATATATTCCTCCATATCATTCAATGGATATTTTTGAGCTTTATTCATATCCACCACTAGCTTTTCATCATTGAATCGTAGGGTAACAGTTTGACCATGTACATCGATCAAAGCCTTTGCAGTGTTCAAAAATGGCCTCCCCACAATAAGTGTTATCTTATGGTCTTCCTCCATCTCCATTACTACAAAATCCACCGGGAAAATGAATTTTCCCACTTTCACTAGCAGATCCTCTATAACCCCCTTAGGTCTTCTTACTGATCTATCTGCAAGTTGGAGCCTCATGCCCATCTCCTTGAGCTCCCCAAGACTAAGTTTCCTGCAAATAGAATATGGCATCAGATTTATGCTAGCACCTAAATCACATAGAGCACTCCCATAAAAATTTTCACCAATTTCACATGGTAAAGTAAAACTACCTGGATCCTTCAATTTTTCAGGAATCTTATTCATTATTAAAGCGCTACAATTTTCTGTAAGTTGCACAGTTCCATGCCCTTCTAATTTCTTTTTATTTGAGCACAATTCTTTTATAAATTTTGCATAATTGGGCATGTGAACTAAGGCCTCTGCAAATGGTAGGTTAATGTGCAGTTTCTTAAACATTTCTAAAAATCTAGCCAATTGCTCATTTTTCTTTTCCTTTCTGGCCACAGCAGGAAATGGCAACCTATTAACATCAAGATCCTCTGCTCTGGGATTCACCAGACTTTTACCTTTATCAACTGTAGGAGCATTTTCATTTACTTCTAACATAGAGTTAGAGTTACTTACCTCTTGCGTAGGCTTCCCCTTACCTAAAGATGGTGAAGATGTTTTACCTTGGTCTTTGCTTTGTGTTACCTCCTTGCCACTCCTCAATGTAATTGCCTTTGCCTCTTCCTTGGGATTACGATCCACATTTGAAGGAAAAGTTCCTGGTTGTCTATTCGACATTGAAGTTGTAAGTTGGCCCAACTGCGTTTCCAAGTTTCTCATGGATGCATCTTGATTCCGGTTCCATTGTTCTTGGGATTTCCACCTTGCTTCTTAACTGGCCATAAATTGTTGTTGGCTGTTCACAAACTGTTGCTGACTATTCATGAAGCTAGACAACATATCTTCCAAATTCGGCTTCTTTTCTTGTACAGGTGGCCTTGGTTGATAACCCGGTGGGTGATAAGCTTGAGAATGGGATTGGTTTGAGCCCTGTCCTTGGTGATATGGTGGATAGGGGTTTTGATAATTATTGGAGGGTTGCGGTTGGTATGATTGGTTGTTTTGGTTGAAAGGGGCTCTTGGTTGTGGTTGGGAAGATGAAGTATTCTGAATTTCATCCCTCCAAGAGAAATTCAGGTGGTTCCTCCAACCTAGATTATAGGTGTTACTGTAGGGGTCATTCCTGCGGTAGTCTCCTACAGCATTTACATCTCCCATGGTTCCACCTTCTTGACTATATTGACCGCTTTCATACTGCCCACTCTCTTGAGAGACTGAGGACACATTTCGAACCTTCAATCCACTCATCTCCTTCTGCATTGATTCTATCTGTGCCTTCAGCATTGATACTTCATCCACATTGTGTATTCCTTGCCTTTTTGGAATTGCTCTAGGAGCAGCCCATTGAGCATCATTTGCTGCCATCTCATCCAACATAAGAAAAGCTTCTTCTGGCAACCTATTCAAAAAGGAACCTCCTGATGATGCATCCAAAAGTGACCTTGTCTGTGGGGTAACTCCAGCATAGAATAAAGTCATCAATTGATGTACAGCTATCTCATGGTGTGGACAGCTTCTCAATAATCTCCTAAATCTCTCCCAAGCCTCATGAAAAGGCTCTTCATTTATTTGAGTAAAACCCATAATGCTGTTACAAATTCTTGCAGTCTTGGTGGGAGGGAAAAATCTAATTAAAAATTTCTCTTGTAATTGCTCCCACGATCTTATTGATTGACTTGGTAACATCTGCAACCAATCCCTTGCTTTTCCAATCAAAGTAAATGGGAACAATTTCAACCTTACCGCGTCAAAAGTGACACCCGGTATTTGAACTGTGTCACTGACCTCCAAAAATATATCTAAATGCTGTGCAGGATCCTCCAATTCTGATCCTAAAAACTGGTTTCTTTGTACCATAGTAATGGTTGCTGGCTTGAGTTCAAATTGCATTCCTCTAGGCAACACAATTGTCCCATGATCCTTATTCCATCTTGGTACAGCATAGTCTCTTATTGTCCTTTGCCTTGGGACTTCTTCTCCATAATTACCTGGCATCTCTTCTTGTGCTCGTGGCACTTGTTTGTTCTCGGGAGGAAATTCATCAATAGGGAGAGGATCGTTTTCCATGTTGTTATCCCTGTTGGCTCTCCTGCGTTGATGCAAAGTTCTCTCGATCTCAGGGTCGTAGGGTGCTACTTTTTCTTGCCTCAATCTGCTCATACACCACAACTACCTGAAAAGAATAAAAAATAATAAAATCAGAAAAATAAAAACACATACAAATAAGAATCAAAACTTACTAACAACACCAGTCCCCGGCAACGGCGCCAAAAACTTGACGCGATCTCAGCAAGTGCACTGAATCGGCAAGTAATATAGTGATGTATAATTAGGACCACAAGTTATCGAACCCAAGGGACTGAATTGCATAAATTTTAGCAATTAAATGTATGCTAAAGAATTCCCAATTGTTTGATGTGATGAATTATTTAAGGTAAAAATTAAGGATTGTAATTGATAAAATAACTAATTCAAGAATATTAAAAGACTCAATACCAATATAGATTTGATGAAATAACTAAAAGATCTTGCCAAGGAATACCCATCCTCCCCAATAATGCCGTGTAAATACTCAAACTCTTCAATCACATATGCAAATCAGTGAACAACCTAGCCTATACCATAGCCTGCCTTTCGGATCCAGCTTCTCTAACACATGTACTTACCATCCCGGATTCAGCACATATTTTAGCATCGAAACAGGTCTTAAGTCCTAAGCTTAGATGATCCTACCATCCTGGATTCAGATATCAAAACTCAATTATCTTCTACAATTCTGAACCTATTAAAATAGAGATCCACATATTTGACTACCATTCCGGATTCATCAAATTAATGAAAATCGATAGAAATAGAACAGAGTATGTGTAAGTTTATGAAATGAATAAAATCAAAGATTATCACAGCAGATCAATCTTAAACTGGCATTAATTTCAATAACAAACAGATTAATTCAGAGAAAATAAAACTGAAGCATATGCATAAATCAATCCACACAAAGCATTCACATGGTTATTAGGGATTCAAGGCATCCCTTAATAAGAAAAGGAACTACTCACTCATAATTGAAATAAAAACTGAATTAAATAGAGAGAAGTTGATATTACCCATTTGAGATCTGAAAATGAAATTCTTACAATAATCCAAAATGACGTTCTTCAACTGAATTAGCTAATAAGACATCCAAAATGAATGATAAATTCTCCAATCCCCCAAAATTCTCCAGTTCTATCCCAACTGAATAATTAAATCTAAAAATATATCAAAAATCTAAACTTAAGTTGCAGAGAAAATAAAATAAAATCTGACTTTCGTTCCCAAAAAAATCGGTCTTCTCCTCCTCCCTTAATGTCTAACTTCAGCCCCTATATAACAGTTAAAGTCAAACAGTGGCCTCAATCTTTGATTTTGTGCAGATTTTATTCACATGCATGAATTCCGGGTTGCACGGCGGCATGGGAGTCTATCACCGTCGTGTAAACGGCTTCTGGTCAACAAACTTGAATTTTTGCTCCCCGTGTCGAGCGCCGCAAATGTTGGTAAATCACGCCTTACACGGCGGTATGAGAATACCTTACCGCCGTGTAACTTCATACGTAAACCATATTTCCCGATATACACGGCGGTATGGGAGTTCCTTACTGCCGTGTAAGCCACCTAAAACAACTTAAAAATTCACTTTAGTGTATCAAATAAAATCTAATAATACTTTAACAAAAACACACTGAAATACGGACTTCTAAACTCAAAAGTGAGCTGAAATTCACATAAAAATAACATAGATTTGAACTTATCAGTGGCCATCATAGCCATCATTCGGATCTCAAACTCTTTGAACCTTCTGCCTACCTCTTCAGCTATCAAGGCCCTGGTGGCATCTGTCCCTCTTTGTGAGTTTTCCATTTCTTTATGTAGTGAGAACTGAGATGAAGTAGCATAGCTGGTCATTGAAGGAATGTCTGGATACACCACCTTTCTGGTAGCTCAGAAAAAGGATTCCTGATTAATCGCCCCTGAGTACCTCTTGACCACTTAGGCAGATCTAGGATGGCTGCAGAGCATATTGGGTCAGAATGATGCATGAATGCCATTAAATACATGATCGTGCTATGCAACATCCACAAATCACATGCAAGCACATAGGTCCTTCCAACCTTGTCACTCCCGCACATGAGGCCATAGTTTCTTTCCTAGGTGGGATTGGCCCATGGGTTAACAGGGAACCCGATGGGCGCGTATGGCGTACGGTGAAAAACTGGCAGTATAAGTTCTCCTAACTAATGTACAGACGCATGGGTTGTGACCATCGTGTATTTTAGGCAATCCGAATAAATCGACATGGGCCTATCGAGGTATGAAAGCCTTTGATTAGGTGACCAATCATATTATCTAGATTTGTCCCATACATAATGATCCATACAACAAACATAGTATTAAGGTACATACCACCTAGGGGAAGTATCTATTGCCATTATATGAGCTTGGCCAAAGGTGATATTTTAGGTCTACCCAAGCATGGTCCCTGCCAATGGATCTAGCTCATCATGAGCGTAACGACTAGTTGGGTCTCTATTTAATATACTATGATGGTACTAGGCTTGGACTGGTGATTATCCTTAACACTTTCCTATATTGAGTGAATGTAGGGTGGTGCTTCGGAAACGTATCGGGTTTAAAAGAGGGACCAAACTATCATAGATCTAAGACTCTAATGAGATGCAATGCAGTTTTGAAAAAAGGATGAAATTTTTAAATTAAAACTCAATTGTAAGTTTTAACCAATGTACTTTTGAAGCGAAGTCTCTTTTAAGTATCCCCAGTGGAGTCGCCACTATGACACGCGCTGAACCCCGGGGTGCCTCGAAGGCCCGCTTTTAGGGCTTTCGAGAGAGGTTCGTGAAAACTTGTAAGAAATTACAAGTGCATCTATTTTGGGCAACAAAAAGGTTTCTTAGAGTCGCCACCTAATAGAACATTGGAAAAGGTTGTCTAGCCTCAGTGAGCCTAAGACAGCGCATGTGCATCCATTTTGGGCAAGCCAGAGATATTTTAGAGGCCTCACCCCAATAGAACATTGGAGTGATCCTCTAACCTCGTGGAGCCTATGATTATGTAAATTGGGCCTTTTGGTAGGCAACAAGAGATATTTTGGAGACCCCATCCCAATGAAACATTGAGATGGTCCTCTAACCTCGTTGAGCCTAAGACTAGAGTAGGTTTGGGACTTCTCATTTATTAATATCATGATTAATGTTATAATTGAGTTTTGAATTTTATCATTTCATCCAATTTCTCATTCGATGCAATTAATTAAAGCGCAAGTCATCCATACAAGGAAAGCGGTAAATAGGTGTAAAAGTAAAAATTATGAAAATGGATTACAACAAAACTAGGGGCGGAATACAATCCCCATTGTAAATAACGTGCGAACCATACATAAATAGGGATATTCATTAAGAATGAAGACGTTGGTCCTCGCATGCATATTTATTAAAAAAAACAAGTTTAAAGTGTCGATTTTACTTGGTTAAAAAACAGGACATTGGTCCTCATTTATTTATGAAAATCCCAATTCAATTACTATATATATTTGACCATTTTTATATTAGTGGGATTAAAAAAACAATATTTACAACAATAAAATAAGGTAAAAGAGTAAGGTTAGAAGAATGAACCCGGGTGTGGAACCTCAGATCATTGTAATTGCCTCCATTTTTAACAACCCCAAATCCATCAGAATAGTCAAATAAAATTCATAAAACAAAAATTATGTTAGCGCCAAAATTAAGAGTGAAATGAAATGCTAGAAATTAAATAACTATAAGAAAACCATGAGAAATTGACTTGAAAATAATAAAGGAATAAATAGAAAATGAAATAAAGCAAAAAAGAGGAGAATAGGCCCAGGGACGGCCCATGATTCACGACCGACGGGCATCCCTGGGTTGACCGGCGGGCGGAGATAACATGAGCGACGGGTCGTCGGTGGTTTCTCTACCCGTCAATCACCCCTAATCTTGAAAAAATGGGAAATTTAAGTTTATTATTATTTTTGATTTGAATAAAATGAGATTTTTATATATAAAATTAATACAAAATAATCAAGTACGGGAATGATAAATCCAGAATATTTACCCTCGGATTTTACTTTTGAAGGTGAATGTTACACGATTTCGGTTCCTCGAGTTCTACAAGGATCGGTCCGTGATTGCTTGATTTCAGGAGACTTCTAATTGCAAAAAATGTGTTCCAAAAATGAATCAAGAAAAAAAAAATTATATTTTTCTTTCTCGATATTTTGATAGCAACTTGAATGTTGGAAATAGCTAGATTGATGGAAATGAATGAATTTCGTTATCTCAGATTAGCTTAATTTGAAGAAAATAAGAAAACGTTTTGATGAAGGAAAAGAGACTTTGATAGAAAATCCTTTGCAAAAAATGCGAATATAAAATTCCCGTAAAAGTGCTAAGCTTTTTCATCAAAATTTCTAATCAAAAGTTTTCTAATTGAAAATTTTTCGACCCTGAAAAATGAACCTCCATCCCCTATTTATAGGTTTTAGAAGATAATTCAAATAAATTTAAATTTAAGATTTCAATTTGAAAAAGATTTTCGAAATCAAATCATAACCGAATGATTTACAGAATATTTTCAAAATCAAATCTAATATTTAAAAACATTTGAAAAGATTTAATAGATTTGGATAAGATTTAGAAGATATTTTGTAAATCCCTATAAAATCTGGAGAATTCGGTGGTTATAATAGCCAGATCACTGACCGATGGGCATCAGTGGATTACCTACGGCCGTCAGCACGAGACACGAAAGTGAGAGACGGCTGTCTCTTGCGAGGAGCGAGCATCGCTCGAATGAGCGACGAGCGCCACTCAATCGCGAGAGATGGGCTCCACTTTCGAGCGACAACCAGCGCTCGTTATGAGAGAGTAGTCTCTGAACCGAGCGACGGGCGTTCCCACCGCAGACGGGATACCCATCGGTGGAATAAAACTCTAATTTTCAAGATTTTATCTCTCCTCGACTCTCCAAAATCTCCGTTACAGAGAAAAATCCTTAATCCTTATAAAATCGGAAGATGAAAGCCAATAACTTTCAACCATTTATCTGAAAATAGATGTTAGTCTCTTCATCGGGTAACTCTGATCTGGACTGCCTCAGGACCTGATGTCTACACTATACAACAGAACACTTCTGTCATTTTGTAAGTTTGAAGCAGACTCGGTACACCACCATTTGAGGATGGCACCCGCACTTTGTAAGTTTGGAGCAGACTCGCTGCAGTCCACGAGGACAATTCACACATTTTGTAAGTCTGGAGTAGACTCGACGCATCACCATTTGAGGATGGCACCTATACTTTGTAAGTTTGGAGCAGGGTCGGTGCAGTCTAGGAGGACAATTCTAGCATTTTGTAAGTATGAGGCAGACTTGGCGCATCGCTATTTGAGGATGGCACCTGCACTTTGTAAATCTGGAGCAGACTCGATGCAGTCTAGGAGGACATTTCCCGTATTTTATAAGTTTAGAGCATACTGGACACATTGCCATTTGAGGATGGCACCCGCATTTTGTAAGTTTAGAGCAGACTCGGTGCAGTCTAGGAGGGCATTTCTCGCATTTTGTAAGTCTGGAGCAGACTCGGTGCATCACCATCTGTGGATGGCCCCCGCACTTTGTAAGTCTAGAGTAGACTCGATGAAGTTCAAGAGAACACCTCTTGCATTTTGTAAGTCCGAAGCGGGCTCGGCTCATTGCCATTTAAGGGTGGCACCCGCACTTTGTAAGTCTGGAGCAGACTCGTGTAGTTCGTAAGAACAACCTCGGCACTTTGTGAGTTTGTAGCAAACTTGGTGCCTCGCCATTCGAGGATGGTACCCACACTTTGAAAGTTTTGAGAAGACTCGATACAGCACGGAAGGATGATGATCACTCCATAGTCTAGATGGAGACTTAAAGAGATGATTTTCTTCTCATAGCAATACGAAGGTTGCTGCCTCAGGTACGTGTTTCTTTCCTCTTTTTTGAATTTTGGCTCACCTAGACACCTACGTGATAGTTTCCCTAAAATTGGGGGCAACTGCAGAAACCAAGTTCCGAGACGGTCCAAGATCAGGATTACCAAATGATAAAAATAAAGACAGATTCATAGGCAAGAAATTAGGGATTAATCATCTCTTTGTCAGGTTCTTTTGTCTGTCTCAAAATACTTTTAAAATATTTATTTATTTATTTATTTATTTTTATTTTAATTTTTTGAAAAAAATTAGAAGGTTTTTCAGGTTTACGTATGGAAGGTGCACGACACCGTTTTGCAGGGGGGGAGCGCCTGAGTTGGGCACTGCCCCATGCCATGCATGCGCAAGGGCGCCCCACAGGTGCGGCTTGCAAATGCACACCAGCAAGCGTGCCCCACAAGTGCGGCCTGCGCGAGTGCGAGGGCGCCTTGTGGGTGTGCGAGGGCGCCCCTCATGCAAGGGTGTCCTTGTGCACTGGGTGCCCTTCGATAAGCCGCTCCTTCGCGGTAGGCTGCGCCTCCTTCTGACACGCCGTTTTATCGAGACTGGAAAAGCTTGTTTTATTTTAGTTTTCATGCAATTTGGGGGGGGGGGGGGGGGGATTATATTTATCCCTATTTTATTTTGTAATGATGTGACTTTGTATGTTTACCATTTTATTTATCGCTTCATTAATCATGTGAAATTGAGATGGAATTTTCTAATCTAAAAACTCATTTATAATTAATCAAGGCATAAATAAGAGTGGAGTTCTGAATTACTCTCTAGTTTAGACCATAGAGGTTAGACGGCCTTTTTCAATTTCTCGTAAATTGGGTGACGACTCTAAAATATCTCAAAGGTGCCCAAAGGTTTCATGAGTTTAGATTAACTTTCCCAATGTCCTATTGGGTGGGGATTTTAAAATGTCTCACGTTACTAAAGATCAAATGACGCGAACCATCCCTCGAGCCCTAAAAGTGGGCCATCAAATTATGGATCGGCTCGGCGCGCATCACAGCATTGCTACTAGAGAAAAGATTTCATCAAAGTCAATACTTTCTCTTTGATGATAACATTTAGCTACTAAACGAGTCTTATAAGTAACTATATTACCCTCCATGTCTGTCATCTTCTTGAATACCCATTTGCATCCTATGGGTTTTATCCCTTCATGTGGGTGAGTCAAAGTCCATACTTTATTCTCATACATGAAGTTTGGTCACATACTTTATTCTCATACATGGAGTTTGGTCGGTGTTCAGTAAGTGTACTGAATCGACAAGTAATATAGCGAGTATAATTAAAGACCTGCGAATATTGAAATTAAGGAAAAAAGGATTGTCACGTTAAATATCTATGGTTGAGTGAATCCGAGATATCCCCAATTTGTTTGATGGGAAATTCTAAGCTAAGCAAGAAAATAAAATTATAAAATAACAATTAACTATAAAATTGTTCATTAAGAAATTAAACAAGGATAAATTGGATGCTTAGGAAATTCTATCCTCATAAATGTAATTGGATACAAGTAAATGTATACTAACATCAAATTCTGGACAACCCAACTAAATCCAAGCCTACCATTTCGTATTCAGCTATTCTAATTAATATGCCTACCATTCCAATTTCAGCCTATTAATTAGCTTAAGCACGGATTACCAAATCCTAGGTCGAAGACAACATACCATTCCGGATTTAGCTATCTCAAACCTATCTATTCCTCACTATTCTGAACCTAATAACATTAACACCCACAAACCAATCTACCATTCTGGATTCATCTGGAAATATAAATGCCAATATTAAAAGAACATAGCATTTACACAAACAACAATTTTCGGATTTAGCTCCAATCATCATCATAAATGCATATAATAAGATTAAGAGAAATAGAAGAAAATATGAAATTATTCAATAAACCCAAATATCTAAAATACAAATATGATTCAAGAACTTCCAAGCATGAATAACTACTCTAACATCAAGAATATAACCATCAAATATAAAAATTAAAGTTCAGAATACACCCTTAATGAGAGAGAAAATAGATCTTGAAGTTTCTTCTTCTTTAACCTTGAAATCTTTCTTGAATCCCAAAATTAAAGATCTAAATTAAGTGAATCTAAGTTTTTTACAAGAGAAATTGATATTAAACTAAAATCTAGACTAAAAATATGAAAGAAAATAGTGTTGTTTGTGAAAAAATAAAACCCTCGAATAAAAATGCAAGTCCATATTCGATCTAAAAAATCTGGTATTTATAATCAATAAGTCACACAGTGGTCATATAAACCTAACCACCATGTGAAATGCTACTGGGCACAATATCGCCAAAATTTCCATTCCACACGGTGGTCACATAAACCTGACCACCATGTGAAGCCTTTAATACCTGTAGTTCTTCTATCACACGGTGGTCATAGAGGCCTGACCACCGTTTTAAGTGTTTTCACAATCTTTTCTAGCCTTTTCATGATCACACGGTGGTTATAATACTCTGACTACCATGTGAAATACTAATTTCCTCCGAAAATAGCTAGAAACTCACATTAAGTCACTTAAACTTAAATCTAAAAAAAATAAACAAAAATGAATATAGACAAAACTTAACACATGAAAATTCACCTAAAAATCACACAAAATAGAACACAAAAAGGACTTATTAGAGTCTACTTCAGACTGCATAGCCTTACGTTTTGAACTATTCAAAACTTCTTGATAGCTTGTAGGCTCACTATCATCTACTACGGTTAATTCATATCTGAATCCACTAGAAATTAGTATCTCAATGGGATAGAACATACCCCAGTAGATTTTCTAAGAAATTGTGTATATTCAGGTTCAACTATTATCTCATCATTATGAGATTTAATTTTGGGTTCCATCGGTTGATCTGCTTCTATTTGCAGGTCTTAAACTTCATTAAGTTCAATTTTACTGCCACTATCCTCTCTGAGAAGGAACTCTCTTTTTGTGAAGACAACATGCCTTGAAACAAGCACCTTTTTTTTTCTAAGGGATGATAAAAATAATATCCAATTATTTCTTTTGGATATCTCACAAATAAGCATTTTTCTGACTTAGCATCCAACTTATCTGACATTGTCCTCTTCACATAAGTAGGACAACCCCATACTTTCATATGAGAAAGTGTGGCTTCTTATTATTCCACATCTCATATGGATTAACATCAACCGATTTACTAGGAACTCTATTTAACGCATAAATAATAGTTTCCAGTGCATAACCCCAAAAAGACTTAGGCAAGTTTACAAGGCTCATCATGGATCAAATCATATCTAATAATGTTTGATTTCTCCTCTTAGATACGCCTTATATTGTGGTGTATATGGTAGAGTCCATTGAGATAATGTCCCATTATGTCTAAGATAATCTTGAAACTCTTGGCTTAAGTATTCTCCACCTCGATTTGATCTAAGTGTCTTAATACTTTTGCCAAGTTATTTCTCTACTTAATTTTTGAACTCTTTGAAATTTTCAAAAGCTTCAGATTTATACTTCATAAGATAGATATATCCATATTTGGAGCAATCATCTATGAAGGTTATGAAGTAGCAATAACCTCGTCTAGCATATAATGTCATTGGACCACATATATTTGAATGTATTAGTTCTAATGTCTCATCAGATCATACTTCTTTACTAGTAAAGAGTACCTTGGTCATTTTACCTAAGAAATAAGACTCGCACGTATCAAATGATTCATAATCAAATGATCCCAAATCACCAAACTTGTATAATTTGGTCATGCATGTCTCATTTATATGGCCTAAACAACAATGCCATAAATAGGAGGTATTAATATTATCTTGTTTTATTCTCTTGGTGTTCATATTATACACTTCTTTATTTGAATCAAGAACAAATATGCCATTCTCAATAATTGCATCAACATAAAATATATTGTTCTTAAAAATGGGACAAAGTCAGAACATAATAACCATGCATTATTTAATTTCAATATCAGTCCACTCAGAAGAGGCAAGTGATAAGTCTCCATAACTTGTGTAGAGATGTTCTAGCCAGTAGCTAATTGCAGACATATCTCCGTCTTTTTGACTCTTCTATTGCTTCTAAGACCCTACAGATCATTACACAAATGAGATCCACATTCGGTATTTAATACCCAAGATTTCTTAGAAGTAATAGAATAAGTATTAATTTTAATCATATGAATACCTAGAGTTAAAGCCCTAGCCTACTTCTTCTCCTTGAGAGAATCTAAGTAGACTTTGTAGTTTCACTTCCAGTGGCCATTCTTTCGACAATGAAGGCAAGTCTCTTTAGGATTCTTCTCTTTTTTAACAACCTTCTTCTTGGATATTCCACTATGCTTGGGCTGTGCCTTAGTTGCCTTCTTCTTCTGCTTCTTACCTTTGTGAGTAGAAGAGATAACCATGAAAGATTTTGGATCCTTCTCAAGTGACCCCTCAGCTGTCTTGAGCATATTAATAAGTTTAGGTATAGAAACCTTAATCTTATTCATGTTGAATTTAAGCACAAAAGGTGCAAAACTTAGAGCCAACGAAAATAAGAACAAGTCTATGTATAGATCATTATCCATTATATAGCCGAACCTACCCAAATGCTCTATATACCCATACATCTTTAATGCATGAATAGAAGCTCAGTTGCCCTCCACTATCTTACAGTTAAAAAGAGCCTTAGCAACATCATATCAGAACAGTCGAATCACGCATATCCCAGCAATTGATGTGATGGCTTATATGTGTGCACATCAAATTACATCCTAGTGTTGGAAAATTATTATTTCCAATAATTATGTGGTCAATATATTATTAATATTAATTATATTAGCTATTTAATTATATAGGCTATTTTTAAGTGATCAAATAAAGGGTCCAGAAAAGACTACTTGTTTCGATATGGTCCTGAATGAGTAGAGACTAGCTACTGGCCCATTACAGTTTAATGGGAACCCTAATGTAATAGTATATATTCATAACTTAGGTCATGGTCCCCAATACACCAAAAACTACGTACAGTTTTCTTTCTCCCATCTAGAGAGAATTTATAAGGATCCCATTGAGGAATAAGGCATTTTTGGTTGAGGAAGACCATTGTACCGCATAAACAGCTTCTGCATCAGGTTTATAATTATTACAATGAATTTCGGTATGTTTGTGCATCAATTTTATTTCTGATGATTTGACATGAATAATTTATGGGCTATTATGTATTTAGGATTTTTCTAACAATTGGTATCAGAGCCTAATTCATGTTGATTCATGAAGAATATATTAAAGTTATCATTAGGAAAATATTAATAGTAATATTAAGATTTAGATCGTGACCGATACCATGAAAATGGTGGCAAATCGTATTTTTATTTATTTAATTTTGCCGAGTACTATGGGTATGAATTAATGTTGTTTGCTATTTATTATTTTTCCTTTGGAATTTTGGAATTGGCCAGTTTGGTTGCCATTGGGTTTTATGGTTTTGTTTTATTGTGCTATCAATATTGATTGGTCAATATTATTTTGTTTTGGTTGCATATGTGCCTTTGATAGCTTTCTCGACACAAATGTTTATATTTTGGATTGACGATGTTATTTAGCAAACAACATATTGACAATTCTTCGATTCCGATTTCTTATGGCTTTCTCCTTATTGCGATCAATTTTATTTAGTCTTATTTTTATCACAATCCATTATTTTTCGATTGTCGCATATTTTTTTTATTTGAGAAACTGATTAAAGTTTCCAGAATTGTAATTAAATTACTAAAGTTTCAAAATATAAGATTTAATCTTAAAAGTTTCAGGAATTAAATCTTAATTCGTATACATTCTGGAATTCAAGATTTAATCCCTATGGTCTTGGATTTGAAAATCTTGACTCATAAAGTTCTTCTTGCGTTGTGACCCTAAACCCATTTAATCTGTGTAATTAAATTATGCATTTATCTATGCGTAAAATAACTGGCCCAAAGGTAGATTATTTTTTGGCAAGATAATTGGCGAATTTTATTGCAAAATCCGTCTTATATTTTGAATCAAATAAATTGAAATAGATTAATCTCTTTTTAATAAATTTATTTATTCTATAAAATTTAAGACATGTATGATTGTCATTTATGCGAATAATTGATCGGCCATTTGGCCATTTAACAATTCATTCATGTGGTAATAAATGTGTGATAATTATCAAGTGTTTATCCATGTAAACAATAAGTTAGCCCAAAGGTAAACTATTGTTTGACGGGACTTATTATCAATATTTGATTACAACATGGAGAGTACCACTTACAGTTAATTCTTTTGTTCAAAGATGAGGGATTAATGGCGTGCTAGGTATCTTGTATGGGCCCTCCCAATATTCAATTGTTTTGTGTCATGCCTTAATTTTTGGTTGACATGGTTCTTAAATGTTAGTATAATCATACATTCTGTTTTGAATTCAACTTCCATTGCTAATTATGCCAATCCTTCTGCTCAAGTTAACAACATCCCAATGCTGAATGGTACAAACTTCAGGTCCTGGAAAGAGACCATTGAAATTGTCCTTGGTTGTATGGAC